>OZ010630.1:25739440-27050343 GCA_963932165.1 Pimpla rufipes
GCGCTAAGTAATTCGCGGGCCCGCGAAGTGAGATCGAGTCGATCGGGAATTTGAGCATCATCCGTGACATGCCAGAAGAAAATGAAACGGAGGCTCTACCAGTCATTGGAAATGATAGCACCACGGATGGTAAGTAATTTGCTCCGTTTCTTCTGTCGCTTAGGTTCAGCGTAAGTGGAAATAAGTTTAAGAAGGATTTTCTTACCTCAAGGACGAAGAAGGGAGATTTTTTTTCAATATATTTCTTTTGGATTAAACACTAACAGATTGAGGGAATACTAATTTCCATAAAGGATTTTTATATAACGAGGCATGATGTTAAATTTTGCATCGTTACAATGCAACGAAATTAAAAACAGATATATTAATTCCATAAAAATTCAAATAATTAACTCCCATTATAATTATTTGGTTTCATTAATATTTTGTTATTTTTAATTTTGTCGCATTGTCAATTCTCACCAGCGAAACTCATTATTTTCAAACATTAGTTTATTTAAAATTATCCGAATTTTTCTAGTCATAGAATTATGTACAAAACTGTTTAAGTTGGGGTACTCTTTGGCGCGAGCGGCTTGTGAGGTTCTTGCGAACAACACAAATATGCTCGAAGCGCCAAAAGCGTCGCTCGTCAGACACGACCGGTCCAACGTGTCAAGTATGAAAGCTATGTGTGCTAGACGATGAGCGATGAGAATGGAAGGCGAATACATGTTTCAGGGCAAACTCTCGGTTAAGTTGTGATTGACCTTCACGGCCCACTCGGGAAATTGATGAAGATCGAACACGTAGACTCCCCACGTGGAGAACGCCGCGGTGGTGATAATGAGGGTGGCTATGCTGGGTCCTATTCCGGCTATGATGAAATCTCTGGTTTTTATGTGTCCAGCGGCGGACGCGATTGCGTTGGGCGGTGTGCCTACTGGTAGATGAAAGGAGAATGAGCAGCAGATTCCGGCTGGCATCATCAGGTACAGAGGATGAATTCGGACGGCCACGCACTGCAGGATGTACCGAGAAAAAAAAGAGAATAATTTCTGTAGTGGATCAGAAATTGTTTCGAGAGATTTGGAAGAGGTGGAAACGGAGAATTTACCATTTCTGCTAATACCGGCAAGATGATCGTCGCCACGGCGACGTTCGCCGTTAGTTCCGTCACGGACTCGGCGAACAGGCAGACGATGAAGAGTATCAGGGTCGGATTCATGAACCGCAGCCCTTCGAGAGTCTCGCCGAGGTACTCGGACAATTTGGTCGTCGTACTTCCGGCCGCGATGGCGAAACCTCCGCCGAGAACGAAAATGAGACTCCAGTGCATCTTCTCGTGGATGGTCTTCCAGGTCATCAGCGCCGGCGACGGCTTCGTCGGCCTCTTGCTGGGATCCTTGCTGAAGGCGTCGAGAAAATCGAGCTTCGTCGGTATTATGAAGAGCAGGATTGTGAAGCCTATAGCTGCTGTGGAATCCTTCACTTTGCTGAAATACAAGAAAACAAGAGTAACAGAATGCACTTGCTGAGGGATAGAGTCTTTCATTATGCATTCTATAACACGGCGATCTATTTGAATCGTTATAAATATTTTTGGACTATTGGAAAATAGCCAAGAATTTAATAATTTTACAAAAGTATTATTAACATTTTTCGAAATATATTTCCGAGTTTTTTAAAACAAATCACTGAGATTTTTACCGAAATATTGTGGGTTGCATTGAGATAATCAAATTTTTGTTTAGTTCTTTTAGCATCTTTTTTTAATGTCCAACTTTTTTTTACTGACCCAAAATGGAATTTTAAACTATTTTGAATCAGTCCATCATTTTAATGATATCACTATTACAGTATTTCCATTGACAAACGTAAAAAGTGACTAAAAAAATGGCTTCAAAAATCCATCACTCATTTCAGCAGTGCGCAGCGCTTTGACAGCCTCGACAGATAAACTCACAGATTCGTGATGTATTGAGGCCATCCCGAGGTGAATCCCGGGCTCCTGAAGAACCAGAGCAGAACCACCGTGACGAATAGAAAACCAACGACGGACTCGTGCCACGTTATCGGCCCGAGTTCCTTGTACTTCTTGTCGATAACGGACGCGGCAACTTTCTCGCCCTGTCTGCCGATATCGATGGCCTTGGCGTCCGGACTTTGCGACCGGAAGAGGCCCATGTACATCACTTGGAGCCAGAGCCAAGTGAGAAATCCCATGAGCAGCATTGGCGGCACCGAGTACAGCATCCAAGCGGCAAAACTGATGCCGGGGCTGCCCTTAAAGCGTCTGAAATAATAATATCAATTATTACAGACTCCATCGACGGTTCGAAATTCTCGTTTACAACGCGAGTTTCCCTCGACTCAACCAACTCACTCCTCGTAGATTCCTTTCATCGTCAAATTTGTGCCGGATCCAACCATCGTTCCAATACCACCGAGACTCGAGGCGTACGCGGCCGTCAAGTAATAAACCATCGTGCTGTTGGTCGGCCTTTTCGTCCTACCGTTTTGCAGAAAATCATATGAAACACTTCAACTTCCGTGGTCGTGAAATTTACCGCACAGAGAAAAATATTAACGGAGGGATAACAAAAGTTTTGCTACGTTAGATACAAATTTGCTGCGGTAGCTAAACATTTTGCTGCGACGACAAAAATTTTGTTAACACAGCAAAAAAATTGTCATCACTCCTTGATTATTTTTCTCCGTGCGGTTTCGTTGTTTAAGAGTAAATTTCGGACGTACGTCTCTTGGCCCTCCGACGCGCTGTCGTCCTGGACAAACATGGTTCCCAGTCCTTGCTGAAAATTTCATGGGTTCATCAAACGCTTATTGCACGAAGGGTCGAAAAAAATACGATGTTGAAGTTTGCATCGTTGGGAAGCAACGAAATTCAGAAAAAAATTAATTTTAATTAACCAAAATGATGAAGGCCACAAAAAAGAAAATTGCGCCCCTATTTGCTATGGTGACTTTTTATACCTATTGTCATCATTTGGATTAATTACAATTAATTTTTTTTCTGAATTTCGTTGAATTCCTACGATGCAAACTTCAACATCATAAAAAATATTCTGATTGACTTCATGAAACACTCACTGCCTCCAGTTCCATGAGAACCGTCTCCATAATCGGTATCATCATCGCCGTGGCCGCCGTGTTCGATATCCACATGGATATGAACATCGTGACGAAAAACAGACCTAGGCTGAGTTTTCTGTGACTGCAGCCGATGAGTTTGATGATCAGCAGAGCCGTCCGCATGTGCAGACCGGAATTTTCAATAACCACCGCTATGACGAGACTACCGATGAACATCATCGTCGTGTCGTTCATGTAACAGTCGCAGGTTTTGCCTGTGCTCATGATTCCCATCAGCGGGTAGAGGAGGACTGGAATTAAGCCGGTTATTGGAAGAGGCAGAACCTCCGTGACCCAATACATCGCCATGAGCAGGATAACGTAGAGGCATTTGAACATCTGGAAGGCAAACGTGGATTCGCTGAATTGTTACTCGACCCGGTAATCCGACTAATAGACGTTCCAATTAGGGTGTGTTTGGAGGTTTCACTTACCACGTGGTCGTTCAGTAGGACTAGAGGTAAAAGTATGAGTGGCCATAATAATATAATGAGGGTCCTCCAGTAAATACCGAGGAAATTCCTCAGCAACCTTGGCAATCGAACGTCGTCGCTGAAAAGACAATTCGTTCTGTTTTTCACAATTGCTCTGATTGTTCAAATCAACGAATAACAGGGCGGATCGATTATTGTGTGAAGACAAAAAATTGACATCGTTAAAGGAAGAATTTGACGATGCCGAGCCGGGAAGGCTTTATTATTTAGGGCAGACTTTAATTAAGGGGGCTGGGACAGACAAACAGACAGACGACTTTCCAAAATATATTTAAGATATAAAAAAAAATTATATCTTAGGGCGCGTTGGTTGAAGTCCTATTTAATATTATTAAAAAAGTGTGTTGAACTAAAGTCTATAAATAGGTAATTAATTAGATAGGTAATGTTATCATTTTTTGCTGATTGTCAGCTGTACTGTTTCACCTATTCATGCAATAAATTTTTCTCCACTTCAGATTATGTCGTTTTTCGATTATCTAATCGATAATCGATTTCGATTATCTAATCGGCTTTCAATAATGTGAAGAAAAAATTATTGCATGAACAGGCGAAACAGTACAGCTGATAATCAGCAACAAATGACAAAAATGAAGACCATTTGTTTATAAAATCATCAAAACAAAAAAAAAAAAACAAAAAAATTACCGCCATCAGATAATCGAAAAACGAAAAGATCTGCTGTAGAGAAAATTTTATTGCATGAACAGGTGAAACAGTACAGCTGACAATCAGCAAAAAAATGAAAAAAAAAACAAGTATAAAATTTGCAGATGCATAAATCTTCAGGGTCATATTATAATTACCTACCTACGGTAATTAATTAGGCAAGCGGGTCATTTATAAATAGATGACGATATATTAAATTGAAGATAACGTCAGTCTGTTCCGATTGTCATTTGATTGCCATTCGCTAAAAAATACTCACCCTTCCTGGGCAGTGTAGTCGACTTTAAGTCGAATATCCTCGACTTTCTCGTCCATCCCGCTCGCCATAGGCTCGCTGGCTCGCGGCCGTCACCACCAGTTGCGGCTGCAGATTGTTACGATACGAAGATTCAGAGGTTTTCTGCAACAGCGTAGAGTCCAAGGTCTTGACTAAATTGTGGCACCACTATACTCCATACCGGGAATATCAGCGTCACTTGTGGTCTATTCATGCGGCATCGGGTGCATCGCTGTACCGTAACAAGTTGTAACTGATTTGAATTGGTCATGTGTACCGAGTTATATTGCCGCGAGGCTGCGAAATGCACACCGTGGAACTGCGAATGGCCATAAGTAACAAATTGTCCTCGGGGTTCCGCGTACGCGACGGAGCGACATCGATTGATCATTCTTAATCGCTAAAACACCGTTTGAATTTCGTTGCGCCGCCGTGTCTTCTGCTGTCACAGCTTCGGCTTGTCTACCTCGCGACCCTGATCGAAACCTCGCTCGCCTGGCATACCAATTCGCTATTTACCACTCTTAATTTCCTCGAAAAGAAATCGTTGCCTGGATATAACCGAGCCATGGCCATTGACCGGCAAGTTTATCGTGCGCAACTATATACGGCATTGGCTAAATCGTTATGCGACAATGTTTAGCATAGATTCTAATCACAACACGGTATTCCCGAAAATATATGAGGTGTTTGTTTGATGTTGATGAATCATTTTGTTGAATATGGTGATGTAAATATTTATTTATAATGGTACCAAATTTAGGCTGAACCAAATAAGATTTGATTGACCTAAATGATGTAACAGTTTGGTAACAATTAAAAAAATATACAAGGTATTTATTTAATGTTGAATTATTTTGTTGGATACAGTGATGTAAATATTTATTTATATTGGTACCAAATTTAGGCTGAGCCAAATAAGATTTGATTGACCTAAATTATGTAATAGTTTGGTAGCAATTAGAAAATCTGATTTGATTCAAGGTAACTTTGGTTACAACAAATAAATATTTATTTCGCCGTATACAACAAGAAATTTGCTAGCTGTTGAAAAACTCTTTTCTAAGTGTAGACAAATTTGTTATATCTTCTTACTCGACTAGTTCCAATCGTCGCAATTGGTAGAATTTTCATAGAATTTTTTTCATAGGCTCTTTGCAGACGAACCTTTTTTTTATTTGGCGTCTTCCCCAAAATTGAATTCATTTTTTACATCTTCGTATCAACAACGACAGAAAAGTCCCGTGTACCACTAATTAATGGTTGCCACTTAACGTGAATGATTTTTGTCAGCGAGACTCCAGTTCGTTCCGCTCTCATAGTTCAGTAATAATATACGAGTCGCGGTGCGTCCAAGGGCGGAGCTTCTGTTCAGATGGAATCTGCCCTTCCGTTGAAAACCCGTTGGGATAAGTCGCTCTATAAGGTGTCTTTTACAACGCTGCAAGGAATTCCGAACGGCAGAAGGAGGGGTGGGCATAAGTCCTGGAGTCTCAGCGGTGCTTATTCAATGTATTTTGCTACGAGATGCTCGTACAACGAGGTACACTTCATATTATCCCGTTAAAATTCAAAATGCGGATTCATCAAAAGTGCAATTTTCCCATTATTTCCCATTATTTAATTTAAAAAAATATCACTGTAAAAAAAGCCTCTAAAACGGGACGAAGAACGAATACATTTAAATCAAGAATCAAATAGTAATTTCAAGTATCTCCAGGCTTATAACAGGTATTCATTTATCTCATTCCACAAATCATTTTTAATTAATTGCAGCGCGAGCCAAGGATAAATACAGGCTCGTTCAACCAGTGTTATTAAAAAAGACTCGCGTATCAAAACTTGCTTACTAACTCGTTTTCCGAGTGACGATTATGATTCGTTAAAGGGGCTCAGCCGTTAAAGGATCACGGATGCCGCAACAAAAATCGACTGCCACACGTAGAGAAAATAATCAGGGAGTGATAACAGATCGATTGTTGTATTAATGGATTTTTTGTTGTTGCAGAAAAATGTTCAGCTACCACAACAAAATTTTCAGCTACCACAATAAAATTTTCAGCTACCACAGCAAAATTTTCAGCTTCAACTTCTGTGGAAGCTGAAGAAAAAAAAATCTAATTTTTTGTTTTCAGTCCATTGATATTTTTCTCTGTACACTACTTTTCGATGCACAAAGTTGAAAAAAAAAATTATAACCGAACCTTAGCATACCCGAACAAACGACGCTGCTGCACTATCGACTGAAATATTTTCCACACTCGTCAGTCACCCGAGTCAGCCTACATTCCTCATTCACTTTCTTTTGTTCTTTTTTGGTCCTATCGCCTTTATCTCCGAGCTCTCGCGCCTGGGAATTGGAGAGATTTCACGATATCATGAAGCTCACGGAGATGACGAGGTGAAGTGGCCGTTGATCTCGCATTACAGCACTTAACCCCCGGGGTTAACGAAACAACGTTCTCTATATTGAATCACTTCTAATAATACAAATTTTTCCGAGCCACCGGTTGTTTTATGCACGTTCGCATTTTGCGGTATCCGCTTACGCGGGGTTTTTTCTGCTCTCGATTAACCCTTCAACGTGTTTCAAATATCTCGCACTTTATTGAATTAAATTATAAGGATAAAAATAGCATTTCTTAAAAATACACCGGTTTTATTTTCACACAAAATTCACATTTCTTTCGAAAAACAAAAATGATTCAATCAGTGATAAAAAGTGCACTTTTCAAAAATACTCCGGTTCCATTTCTACACGAATTTCATATTTCTTTCGAAAAACAAAAATGATTCAATGAGTGATAAAAAGTGCACTTTAAAAAAATACTCCGGTTCCATTTCTACACGAATTTCATTTTTTTTTTTTCGAAAAACAAAAATGATTCAATGAATGATAAAAAGTGCACTTTAAAAAAATACTATATTTCCACTTTCACACTAAATTCGTATTTCTCTCCAGCAACCAAAAACACCGAATTCATTCCCAACGATTATTCATTCATCAAAAGATCCCAGAATTTCTGGACAGCAATTAAAAAAATGATTTTCAAAACCATAAAAAAACAGCGACTCCTGCAAGGTTAAACTAAATCTAGAGCGAGGCTTCCTTGAATTATAAGAGCACTTTAATTGTCACTCAGGGATTATTTGCGTCTGAAAACGTCCTCCTTTTGTAGCAGCAGCGGTGGGGACTATTTACGTGGAATCGTATATTAACAGGCCACAGTCGGCGTGTGTTATTCAAACGAATTCGTTGACCCGTGTTATACGCGAGGCGCGCTGAACTTTCCCCGAATAATTTCATTTCACTGACATTACACTCAGGTATGTCGGTCAATTGATGCGAATAGGGTTTGTCACTCGTGTCAACACGCGAAGTGCGCCCGGTTTCCATTCACCTGAGTCCGATCGTCGACCGTCACTTCTCATCGTGAGAAAATATCCGCGCGAACCCTTCGACGATCGTCGAGAAACAAAGTCGACGATGAACCCGGCTCGCTATTTATCCTACGCCTCCCGAGGCCGGTTCGACACGTGTACCCCGAATGTCGATGTCTACGTCGACACGAGAGATCGTTCGCCGTGCCCACATGTGCGAATGCCTGCTCACTAAATCGTCGACACGCCGAAGACACACGACTCACGCTTCACATAATCAGTGATGCCGCCTTCGCATGTGTGCAAACAATTTATGAATGCGAAGTAATGCAAATGACGGTAAAAAAGAATGATTTTCTCGCCGAGAACGCGAAATTGACGTTTGCCAATAATTCTACGTGCAAGCAGAATCAAAATAAATAATTCACATATGGCAATAATTTCACGTTGAAAAATATTGTCATTTGGTAATAATTTCACGATGAAAAAAAATTGTCATCTGACAAAAATGTGACGTCGAAAAAAAATTGTCATTTGGCAATAATATCAGGTTGAAAAAATAAACAATCATTTGAAATAATGTCACGTTGCAAAAAAAATGTCACTTGACAATAATTTCACGTTGCAAAAAAATGTCATTTGACAATAATTTCACGTTGCAAAAAAATGTCATTTGACAATAATTTCACGTTGAAAAAAAATTGTCATCTGGCAATAATTCTACGTTGAAAAAAAAAGTAGATATATTCACAGCCTGACAAAAATATAGACAACGCGTTTCGCACTCCTGACGTACCCGTTAGGATCACTAAAAATCCTCAGATTGTCAAATGAATGTAACTGACATTAAAAAAATGATTTCCTCGTGGAAAATGAAAAAAAAACCGTCTGAAATTTACGTTCGCCAATAATTCTAAGTCCAAGAAAAAAAAGAAAAAAAATTGACACCCGTAGCAATAATTCTGCGTTAAAAAAAAAAAAAAACTGAGGATATTCACAGCCTGTCAGGAATGTGGACAACGTTTTGCGTTGCTGACGTACCGGGTGTGTTATTGTCACTAAAAATCCGCAGATCGAGCGTCAAACTCGCAGTCGCGGGGCGAGCGACGCGCGACCACCACGATAGTTCGACGATCTCGTGTGTCAAGCGCCGTCCGGAGACTGATGAACGCGGACCAGGGCTCGGGTTTTCTCGCGATCCCTGCGTTCGGCGATCCCCACCAGAGCAGCCCCCAACCCCGTATACGATTCTCCGCCGCAAGAGACACGCTTAATTGTTGTCGCCCGATACGCTTTCTTCTCTCCGATCCACGAGTTTCCATAGACGACAGTTGCGTGGTGGGGTTTTTTTTTTTTTCTTCGGGGAGAGAAGCCGGGAAGACCAAAGAGACGAAAACGAGTCCAGGCCTCGCAGGTGATTCGTCGGAGGACGACCGGTCGAGGCTCCAGATCTTTCTGCATGTACCGCAAGCTCCTCCCTCTCTTCTTCCTCCTTCCCTTCGGGCTACACTGGAGAAGATCCACCGAAGAATTGCGCCAACTGCGGTACTGGTATTTATCCGCATTTCTTGCGTTTCTTTTTTTTTCGCTCACTTCGGGCCTCGTGGTCCAGTTATGCAGGCCTTTCGCTCCTGTTGTAGATCCAATGAACTCTGTGGGTTTTTAATCATTAATAGCCCCAATGCGCGCTTCCCGGTTGATGTGGAAAATTAAAAAAAAATCGTGATCAAGTTTTTTTAATTTTTCGTGAAGACTAAGAGAAAAAATATCAATTTTCGCATTTTTCTCATCGAAGTTTCTTTTTTTCGGGCAAACTGCGGTGCTTCTCGAAATCAGCAGGAAATTTCAAACTTTACGAAACCGGTAATTTTTTTTTTTTTTTGCGAAAAATGTATCCCTTGCGTTTTTTGTGGATTTTTGTTTTCTTTCGATTTCGTAAAGTTCGAAAACCCTATCCGATGGAAAATTTCCTGCAAAATCCGAAAATCACCGTTCTCTGCCCGAAAAATAGAAAAATCATCGAGAGAAACGCGAAAATGTTTTTTTTCTCTGCAAATATAATAACATTGAATTTGCAGAATACATCGCGACGCTCTATAGTCGAACTCCTATTTTTACCGGATCTTCCACAAAATTGGCTGCACATTTTGCATCTTCCTATGTACAAAAAAAAAGTCGCGCCCACTAATTAATATTTGCCACGAAGAAATACGTCATCGATTTGAATTATTTTGTCTTCTCTCAGCGACAAACAATAAGTCCGTCTCGATAGTCACGATAGTCGCGAGTTTTATCAGCGCGGTGCACATTCGACCAACGAAACTGTTGGGTAGCAATAACATCGATAAATGTGTGTTGTTACCCAGTGACGAAAGAGCAGGAAACGCACGGTCGCTGAGCGCATTGGTAACTACAGTAGTGAACTTCATTGGCCGGTCTATCAGGCAATTAACCAGCATGCGGGCCGAGCATTGCAAATTTTCCGACGACGAGAATTCTCGCCGCGTATACGAGCGATTAATATCGTTTAAAGCGCTTTTATGCGACATAATACACGGGGTTCTTGTTCCGGTTATACAGCAATTTTACTGCCACTCGGGGCGGCGTTTCTCGTCCCTCTCGCCTTTCGTTAATCTCGGCTTTATCGACGTGCTTGATACGCCGATTCTTCGGCAGCGTCCGCGGAATTTTTTTAAAATTCAATTGCGAAAATTTGTCTCACGACTGATTGACGACGCCGCAAAATCTACTCATCGAAATATTTTCGCATGAACGATGTTGAAGTTTGCATCGTTGGAATGCAACGAAATTCAAAAAAAAAAAAAATTCTAATTAACCTAAATGATGAAGGGCACGATTATATTTTTTTTTCGTGCTCTTGGTTGCTATGGTGACTTTTGACACCTATTTTCATAATTTGGGTTAATTACAATTAATTTTTTTTTTTTTTTTCAGAATTTCGTTGCATTCCAACGATGCAAACTTCAACGTCATTCGCACGATCGTATCGACGATATATAATGACGGATGAATATGAGATTCTGTAATTGATAATAAATCGGTATCCGGCGACGAACGGCCTCGTCCACCGATTTCCGCTCTTTTATTTCACGCGCCGGTCACGAAAACACGCGAGTGGGACGTACGACGACAAATAGACACTCGTGACGCTTTGATGTTGTAGGAGCTGCGAGTGACGTCGTGGCCGACGATCGTTCCTACAATTATCACAACATTGATTCCAGCTTGATCCGTAAAACGAGCCGCGGTCTCGGTCACGACGAGAGGTTGCACATTCCATCTGTGCCACAACACGACGTATTCAGGGGAAGGTGGGGCAAAATGGGACGCAAAGCGAAAAATGGTTTTATGACGATGACCAAAGTGTATTTTTATTGCTACCCATCCAAAAATTCGATACCAATCATCAGTATCGAGAGACGACAAAAAAAATAAATGCGGGGCAAAATGGGACAAAATCCAAAACTCGGCAATTCGTATTTTATTAGACTCCACATCAACAGTGATAACATTTTCAAAAAGATTTTGTTTTTAAATAATTACACATTAAAAAAAAATTAAGCCAGATTGCTTGAAACCCTCAAATTGGTAAAAAAAATGTTATATTCCGATTATAGTTGCGTTGAAAAATATTCTCGAAATCGAGTTTTGTCCCATTTTTGCCCCGTCAAAATATCGAGACTAAAAAAAACGTTGTCGCCTTCGGCCTCGCTGTCCCATTTTGCCCCACCTTCCCCTACTTCTTTTCCTTCCTCATAGACTTTATTTTCAAGCAAAAAAAGTGTGAAAAATTGACCAGCCAATTTTCTCGTATCCACCTCTCGAGAAAGTGAAAGGTGAAAAATAACGAGGAAGCGATTTTTAACTTTTTTAAGTTTATTTAATACCAGTGAGTCCAGCTGCGGAAAGGGATATTTCGCCCCGGTCTTCCCCAACGCAAATTTCCCGGCTGCGCGAGTGACTAGAATGACGAACTGCGAAGTAAAAGTTAAATCCTGCTTCTATCGATCTCGCAACAGTGAAGTGTCGAATTGATTTGAAATCGGATTGACAAATACCGATCTCTCGCCTCCTTCAACTTTGCGCGCAGAATGTATGACGACATCGCGCTGGTTAAGTGAACGTGCAAAATATTGACCCCGAATTGATAAACACTGCGTTATATACACGGCATCCCACATGGAAATAAAGTATATGCAAGATATATAAAATATTTATTCTAGATATACAAGATATATTTTCTCCGAAAACTTCTATATGCCGGATATATTTTAGGATATGTATGAAATATACGCGAGCGAAAAATATATCTAAGATATATCCAAAATATACAACAAAATGTATTTTTATTGTAAATAATATACAACAAATAATATACAACAAAATGTATTTTTATTGTATTATCGTCCGAAAAGTTCGATATGTCAGATATATTTTCGTGTATATTTCTTTTCCGTGGGGGGATCAATCGAACACGACCATTTTCGAGACGAGAAGCGAATGACTTATTGAATAGCAAGGTGCCGAGATAACCGCAAGTTCACGAAGGTTGTGAAAGTCGATATCGGTCATTATTTTTGGCAGCGATTTTTTAGTTATTTTTTTTTAATGCGTCTTCGAGCATCGCGAGATGCTTTGCACGAAGGCCGACTAAAGTCCGTCTGTATCAAGTTCATCTCCGGAGAATTCCTCTTGACTTCTGTGCGTAAACTCGTTTCAAAAATGACTGCGTAGAATGAAACCAATCGCGATGTTGAACTCTTGTCTATATCGGAGTCCGGAGGCGCCGAATTCGTCGTCGAGTCGTCGGCCACTTTTGTGATGGAATTTCGAATGAGCTAATGAGTTAACACACAGGTCAATTGCCGAAAGTCGCTGGTTAAATTACGTTCATTTAATTCATTGTGGGATAGATAAGCAAAGGCCTCAAATCGTCTATCTCGCTGAGATTGCTAGCTGTAAGTGGGAAAGAGATCAAATCATCCCGATCTAAATTTCACCGCCACGTTTGGTTTTCTTGATAAAAGAAAAAAAACTACGGGGTGGAGAATTCCGAGATGCAGTCCGCCGGTTTCTTCTTTTACCCAAAAGATTAGTGATTAATGCCGGAAATATTCGTTTGATATTTTTTGTTACCGATCGAGCTCTGTCATCAAAATCCACATTTTTAATACATTTAGTTGCAACCCACATTTTCCGAACACAATTTGAAATTATTGGGTCAATATTCACGCAAAAAACTAAAAAAATGGGATATCTCGAAAAAAGTATCAGAAGTAAAAATGTGTTATCGGCTTCGAGCCTCCCCTTAAAATAATATATATATACACATGTATACATGTGTAATATTCTATTGCGGAAATTTGTCTTCCGGTTGACGACACCGCAAAATCTAATTATCGAGATATCTTCGCGCCATCGTATCGACGATAATGACAGATGAACAAGATTGTATAATTGATAATAACTCCTTCAGTGTCCGATGACGAGCAGCTTCGTCGACCGATTTCCGTTCTTTTATTTCACGCTGGTCACGAAAACACGCGAGTGGGACGTACGACAACAAATAGACATTGGTGACGCTTTGATATTGTAGAAGCTGCGCGTGAAGTCACGGCCGAGCATCGTCCCGATGCAAATATCATCCCCACTGTTGATTTTCTTGATAAAAGTCAAAAGATTTCTGGTACCATCAATATTCGCTCAACAGTTTTCGTTACCGACTGAGCTCTGTCATCAAAACCCCTATTTTTAACACATTTAGTTGCAACCCACATTTTCCAAAAATGTCCCATATTCACGTAGCAAACTCCAAAAACCGGATATCCCAAGAAAAATAAAAAAAGTATCAAAAATAAAAATGTATTATCGGCTTCGAGCCTCCCCTTAGAATAATATAAATATAAACACACTCGGTTGGTACAAAAATAATCATTTTCGCAAAGAAAACCGTCTACTCTTCTTTTAATTCCACAGGCGCAAAATATTTGCTTACCTTCCTATAGAAATCTGTAATCGTATTTACCGGGCTTTTAACACATTTAGTTGCAACCCACATTTTCCAAAAACAATTTGCAATTATTAGATCCCACTGCGTCCCATATTAACGCAGCAAACTCCAAAAACTGGATATCCCAAATAAAAAAAAACCTCGAAAAAAGTATCAAAAATAAAAATGTATTATCGGCTTCGAGCCTCCCCTTAAAATTATATATAAATAAACACACAACTCGGTTGGTACAAAAATAATCATTTTCGCAAAGAAAACCGTCTACTCATCTTTTAATTCCCCAGGCGCAAAATATTTGCTTATCTTCCTATAGAAATCTGTAATCGTATTTACCGGGCTTACATGGGTTAAACCGGGGGGTGCAGTGGGGGGGGGGGGGGGGGAGAGAGATGTAAAATTCCACGGTAAGTAAAATGAGATGTGCTCCCGTACAGAAAAAAATATTAACGGAGTGACGACAAAAGTTTTTCTAAGGCAGCAAAAAATTTGCTGTGGTAGCTAAACATTTTGTTACGACAACAAAAAATTCGTTAATACAGCAAAAAATTTGTCATCACTCTCTGGTTATTTTTCTCTGTGCGCATCCATGATGGGACATACAGCACTATGTGTGCGAAAAGCGACGCTTCCTCGGATTTAAAACTAAATCCATTACATCCGTTACGAATATTTTCCTTTTTATCAGATCGAGAGGCTCGAGTGGCCGTTCGTGAGTGCTCGGAACGGCTTCGATAACATATCCAAACATATTCGACGGCGTGGGCGGGTTTCATACAATCTGACGTCAAGGTCCCCCTGATTACGCACTCTCGCACCGTAGCCGCGAAAACTGCCGTCGCTTCCGCGTCTTTTCGATACAAATCATCTCGCATCGATGTGAAAATAGCGGGATAAAAAGTCTGATAATAATAATTCTATATAGAGAAGCCGGAAAGCAACGAAAATGTCTCACCGAGGCGACGCGCGGGTGATTCGTGGTCGTTGCAGCTCCTTGCGGCTCCCTCGTGCGGACGCTTACGACTGTTATCCATTTTTACACACAACATTTCGTCTTCTTGGCAAACTTCCCACGCGAACCTCGAGCAAGGCCAATTTGACGTTGGTGGATTGAAGCTCGTTCGATCGAGCTTCTCGAGATTAATGAAACTGCCATCCGAAGCCTCGGAGAACTCGCGGTTCGTCACACTTTCCTCATTAACGTGGCTCGAAGGGAGTTGGATCGTCGGGAGAGCCGCCAAAAGGTGGACGCAAATATTTCTCGGCTTTGAGTCGCGCGAAACGTCAACTTCGCCAATGCCAGGGAGCTTTCGAGGACGCGCGACACGCTGAGCTTTCTTGAGAGTGGTGGGAGTCGTCGACGGTGATCATTGTCGGTGCAGTCGCTGTTGGTGTCTGTGAAACGCTTGGGACTCATCGGTGCGGCCGTCAATTTTTTCGGGAAAATTTGTAAATAAATCGAGTGTGCTCGCGGCTTGAAAAAAAAATTCTAGAGAATGGTAATTGGGGTTGATTCTGTGTCATCACTGTGTTAGGGAAAATGAAAGCTAAATCAAGTGCACCACCTAGAAATATGAAGCAAATCATACTTGAGATTGACCCTACGATCATCATTTTGTTAGAAAAAAATGAAACCTAAATCAAATGTACTACATAGAAAATTGAAGCCATAAATTTATTCCGGGAAATATGTAAATAAATCGAGTGTGCTCGCCGCTTGAAAAAAAAAACCCAGCGAATTGTACTTTGGGTTGATTCAATGATGATTACTTTGTCCTTAAAAATGAAAGCTAAACCAAGTGTACCACTTAGAAAATTCAAGTAAATCGTACTTGAACTTGACCCCATGACCATCACATTGTTAGGAAAAATGAAACCTAAATCAAGTGCACCACTTAGAAAATTTAAGCCATCAATTTGTTCTGAAAAACATGTAAATAAATCGAGTGTGCTCGCCGCTTGTAAAAAAGATCCGAGCGAATTGTACTTGGGGTTGATACAATGATGATTACTTTGTCCTGAAAAATGAAAGCTAAATCAAGTGTACCACTTAGAAAATTCAAACCAACGGTACTTGGGCTTGACCTCATGATAAAGCAAAGAATTTTAAATAAGTGTGCCAATGACTCAACAATAGAAACAAATTTTACAACGGTAAGAAGCTTCCTTTAACCACTTTCCGTTTTATGATTTCAGAGAAATACAGGGTTCACGCGAGCATCGCCTTCGCCGTGTTGTTGCTGGGGGTCGGAGTACCACTTTGGTGGCACACAACGGCGGTGCCTCGGGTTCGGCTTCCCTATTCCGGCATAGCCGCCCTTTCGGACCTGGAAACGAAGATCACGGTAAAAGTCGTCGTCGCGGGCCTCGTGAGAAGTCGGCTTGAACTGCTGACCGAGGAGATCGGCAAGGCCTTCCAGGATTCCGGTAATTTATGATTTTCCTACGACTTTGATTTACGATTTCACTGCGCAACGAACCAGATAAGTGTGGCCTGCCCTGCGCTGCGATTACGACGAGCCTAATCTGTGTCTTTTGTGCTTCCAGAGCCTTACAGTCTCGACGTGTCTTACGAGGTAATTTCCCCGAAGCTCGTGTCATCCTCGTACACGCCCCAGGATCACGAGAAGGTCGCGAAAACCTTCGACATCGGAGTGGGCGACCTGCTGCTTCTCGAGTCACCCAATATTTACGGCATTCTCGTTGGCTCCGGAAGAAGCATATTTTTTGCCAAAGATACGAGTAAGCAATTGTCATCTCTACTGTAACGCGGCGCATGAGTAATGGGAAGATTGGCGTGAAGATAAAATGACACAATGTGGAGGAACTCTTACCGTCTTGGTCTTAAATCACCTCAGAACGTGACAATGAGGGACATGCGTAGATAGAGGACAAAAATGGTACTGCGACTGGTGACATTCGTTTTAGCAGCGAGTTTTTCATTTTTTCTATCATCCTGTTGCAATCTTGCATAACAATATTTTTTAATATGAAAAAGCTTTGATGGTAAGGAAGGAAGTTTCATTTATCGTAAAAGAAATTCACTTTTCGCTGAAGGAATTTCTTTAATTTGTGAATTTTCGGGAGAAATTTGTCAAGATTTGTTTGTTGCAAATATCTTTTCGAATATATTTCTTTTTATGTTAAGATACTTCATACAGGTTCCTCCGGTAGCAAATAAACATATCAAAAATATATGAGACACAAAACTTTTCACCGTTTCATAGATCAGAAATACGTTAAAAGCGTATTTCGAATACATTCCAAATATATTTTTCTTTCAAATATATAACAAAAATAAAAAATGAACTAAAAATATTTCGCTAGGTGGACCAAAGTTAGCGCAAGTTCTGTCGAAATGGATACTGCGCGACAAATCCGTAGCCCTCACGAAGAACGCGCTCACGGATCCCACGAGGTTCAGCCTGGACGAGGAGAACAGAAGACGGTTTCCTGCAAGTCCTGCGTACGACGTTCTTCTCACTGTGGTAAATCCCGATCCGGAGCAACTTAAAGTCAAGTGGGATCTGCCGAAGCTCGCGGACGGTAAGTTCGTCGACGGAGTAAAATCAATCAGTGATAAACGATTAGGAAAAATTCTAAGATGCCCGATTGATTATCCGCCACAGATTATTTGGAGCCGTTTTTGAGCGAGACGTCACTCGTCGCCAACTTTTCGATAAAGTCCCAATGGCTTTATCTCATGCCTTTGGACGTTGCTCCGAAGCAGATACCGGACAGCAGCCCACGCGGACGGCACTACGCCCTCCCCGAGGATGTTTTGCCGCAATTGATCACGCCGCTGGAGAAGAAACTAGGTGAGAGAATAAATAAGCGTGTATCGCGCGAAGATCAACGCTCTTCGATAAGTGTAACCATTAAAAATTTCACTGTCATCCTTTCTCGGGCGTATTTATTTTCTCACATTTTTCGACACTGTTTTCCGTTCAAGTCGATAAATGGATACGCCGGACTGTAAACATCGCGCCTGTGAAGCAGATAACGCGGCAGTGATTTTCCTACAAAAGCATTTAGAAAACTCGCGTTTCCTCGGGAAGTATTAAGAATGTATCATGGAACAGTCTTGAATCAGTTAGAAACGTCTTTTCTCGTGATGAAGTTAATTGAAATTCGCAAAGTTCCTAAAGCGTTTCCAGCTCAAATATTTTTTATCTTAACCACGTGTTTCGGATTATTTAGTACGGAGCTGATCTGCGATGGACGAGAGTTAAAAAAATGAAACATGTATAATTGTTTACAGGATTGATTCGTCATCTTTTATAAATTACGGACAGGCAATTTTGAATGATTCAAAATTCCTAAAGCGTCACCATTTCAAGTATTTTACACCTTAACCACGTGTTCCGGATTACTTAGTATTGAGTTTATCTGCGATTGACGAGAGTTAAAACGTAGAAACATTTATAATTTTTTTAAACGGTTGATTCGTCAGCTTCTACAAATTACGGACAGGCAATTTTGAATTTGATTTTACACTCATTGTTGCCTAGTCTCACCTTACATTACGTCCTAGTCTCACGTCTCACGTCTCACTCGGCATTAATATATTCTAAATACGGTATATTTATTTCTCGTTGCAGCGTCGCAGGTCAGCCTACATCCGTGCATAAATTTAGTCGTGTACGTTGTGCCGTGCGACGAGGCGCCGCTTCATATATACACGAGAAGTGGACACCGATCAAAGCCCGCGAACAACGTCGAAGCCTTTCTATCGCCGAGGTGACGCGCGCACTCGTTTTACACCTTCGCGCCGATCTCTATTTTCAACGATGAGCCAACGCGGATAACCATGTTTTGCGTTTGATAATTCCAGATGGGGCGGCATCGTTATTGCGAATCCACCGTCGGAGATATGCGAGAAGTCGCAAATGGGCGAGGTTGTCGAGGTCGTTCCAAACGCGGCGACGGTCATGGGCGTTTTTATTGCTCAGCTAAGACTACTTTTGGGAATTCCTGAGACGGTAAATAATATTGTTGTCGTCGATAAATAACGAAGTCCGCCTTTTAATCTCCCTGGTTAAAAAACCCGAATAGAACCGAATAAAACTGACAAAAATCCGATTGAAACCTGTTTGAACTAATTATTTTTCAATGGGAATTTTGTCCATTTCATCGGTTTCTATCAGTGTCAATGGGAATTACTAAGCAGAGCTTGACGTCTGTTTTTGTTTCTTTATTGTCGACGTCGATAAATAACGAAGTCCGCCTTTTAATCTCCCTGGTTAAAAGATCCGATTAGAACCGAATAAAACTGACAAAAATTCGATTGAAACCTGTTTGAACCAATTATTTTTCAATCGGAATTTTGTCCAATTCATCGGTTTCTCTCAGTGTCAATGGGAAAATTACTAAGCAGGGCTTGACGTTTGTATTTTTTTCTTTATTTTTTTGTTCGCCACACCAGGACGAAAGCATATCCGGGGTGACGGTGAATCCCCTGGTAGGATCAAAGCCCCGGGACTGGGAGCTCGACGCC
The DNA here is from genome assembly GCA_963932165.1 of Pimpla rufipes. Lineage (NCBI taxonomy): Eukaryota > Metazoa > Arthropoda > Insecta > Hymenoptera > Ichneumonidae > Pimpla > Pimpla rufipes. The sequence continues at coordinate 25,758,919 of OZ010630.1, forward strand.
CTTCTGCGAATCCGCGCGGTCGAGCAGCTTACCTCGGCGAAATTAACGCTGCAATCGATCGCCCAGCTTCTCGAGGAGATCAGTAACATCGTTATCACCGACACGGTCGGCAATAGAATCAAGAGCGCTCTGAGTCTCGTGCAGAGGTCGGCCGAGCGTCTCAAAGCCGGCGATCTGAACGAGGCTTTTCTGCTGAGCAAGGAGGCCTTCGTCACCGCGGAAGCCGCCTTTACCGATCCATCCCTCCTGGCTCTTCTCTATTTTCCGGACGATCAGAAGTGAGTCCCGCCTCCTTCCGCGAACTGCACGTTTTTTTTATAAATTTTTTATTCTCCGCATCGTTGCTCCTATGAAATCATCGCCGCCGCTACGTAATCCGCATTCGTTATTCCGCAGGTACGCAGTGTACATTCCGCTATTTCTACCTGTGATGATACCAGTATTACTGTCCTTGAAGAATATCAAGCGATACTACTTCACGAAAACGACGTGAGTACGAAGAGAGCCGATGAAGAAGAGGAAGAGAAGAGGAGAAGAAAAAATCTACCGGCGACCGCACAACGGTGAATACCGAGTGTCCTGTGGCCGCGCCCGATTCGACGAGACGAAACGTCGGTACCGTAACCAAATATTTTGTACATTACGAGGTGACACTTTAAATACACCGGCTTCGAAGTATCTCGCCGTGGCAAAGTTTCTTCTCTCGGGCTACGCGATATCGCGCGGCGCAATCGGGTGACGACGGGTAAAAGCCAATCGGAGGAATAGTTTAAGGAGATTTATTTTAAAAAGGGGGAGAGGGTATCGTAGCGATGAGACATTTGTTACGTGACATTATTTCGAAAAAGAAAAAGGAAGAAAAAAAAATAGATAGATCGTATAGTAAACGTTCCTTTCTTGAGCCGCCGGTAACGTTCGAATGAACGATATAACATAAGGTCTCTGAGCGTCGAACGAATCGGAGATTTCGAATTAGCTACTTTCTCTTTGTCTCACTCTTTTGTCGCGGAAACTTTTTTTTTTGTTCTCGCCGCAATCGAAAAAGATACGAACCCTCCAAGTTCGCGTTTTCCGCGCTTCCCTGCATTTGTCGAGTCGAACAATCATGCTCACTGTGACGTTTCGTCATTCAAAAATAACTCTCATTCATCCGCGCTCGCATTATACAAACACACGCACACATGTTCGCAGGCAAAAGTAGTCCGTATAGTCACGCGACCTTCCACGCGCGCCGCCCATTCTCTCCCACTTTCGCACTCGCACTCGCATTCATCTCGCGCTTTTTTCTCTCGTTACGAAAATTAATTATCATTAGATCGGTTAGAGACAACTAATAGTATATATACACGTATATCAAATCAATCCTCAACCAGTTACCAAAAAGGTTACAAAAAAGAGTTGCGTGAAGTTAAGTTACTATCGATAGAAAAAAAAAACGAAAAAAAAAACAATAATTAATCGTCTATCTACCGCGAGAGACCTCTTTCCTCCGTACGAATTTCCTAGTGGCGCATCGCGCGCGCCCATCGAATATCGAGTTTTTAATTAGGACGATTAGCTGCACAAGGGGGGGGACGATAGTTCAGCGAGCTGCCCTATCCCAGTCTTTTCGAAGAAACAAAAGAAGAAGAGAAAAAAAAAAAACGAACTGACGAATATCCCGAGAAAAGCGTCCGATCCGCAGAAGCCCCGCTGTCGTTCTCGCGAAATTTCACGCCTCCCGCGTCACGTCCCGCGATTAACGTTATTATCCTATTAAATCTTAATGTAGTACCAAGTAGTCTTAGGAGTAGTAGCAGTAGTTTTTGCAGAAATAGTGGCGCCATTGGTGAGATTAAGAGACTAACAACAACAATTGCTATAAAGTACACGATCGCTTCCGGCGTCACAGTCGTGGCCGCGTTCCCGCCCAAACTTTCAAGAGGTCTCGAATGGTAGAGGGCCGTTCGTAAAAAAAAAAAAAACGAAAAAAAAAATAAGTTCGCGTAAAAATAAATTAGTCGTCGAGTCGTTGTGTCTAGCCGTACGAAACATAAAAAAAAGAAAAAAAAAAGGACAGACAGAGAACAGAAAACAGAGACAAGGCGTAGAGTCAACAGGGACTTTGAACTAGCTGTATCGCGTGCTGTAGTGCATCGGCGATATTCTGAAAAACAGGTACACCTTCGCGCGTTGCGTAGTCGGACAGGTACATCCTACCGCGATTGTAGTCTTTCGTGGCTTGCTCGGTCAGCTGCAACGTCAAAGAGAGAAAACGGATGAACCATCAATACCGTGAATTATGACGAGTCTCGGTGGCTGCCGCAAATTACAATTAATTCTTGTGCCTTTTCTTGCGCCGAACGATGACTGTCGCTACTGGATGATGCGACTGGTTGTACCGTTGCTTCGGTACCAACTGAAATCGCGTCACGACGCGTTTTTTTTTTCCCAGTAACGGAAGTCTATCGTGTCGCGATTACGTGACGCGGCGAATTATAATATATACCTTTTCACCCGCGATGCTGTTGTCTTCCGGCATCGGCTGAACGCAGAGGACGAGCTTCGCGCGCAAGCCGATCAAGTGAGCTGCCAGTGTCATGATTGCGATACCGCGCGAATGTTGCGGCACTATCAGCAGGATAAGTCGCGAACTTTTCATGCGCTGCACCTCCTGCGGCAGAACCCGCACGTTGTACTCGTTGGTGCTCGGCCGGTGCAAGGACAGGCCCATCGATCTGCGGGACACGTGCGCGCGTGTTAGGAAGGCCGATGACCCCGTGACGATTACGTGTTTCTCATTATTTACCGCCCACGGGGCTCGCCGCCTCGTTTCTCTTTGTTTCGCTTCACAATACTCACTCGATAAGCGGCACCGCCGAATTCTCCAACCAAAACAGATCTTTGCCAATCACCCCGATATACAAATCTCTCTTCTCCGATTCCGGTATGAGCGAGTGCGTCCAATCTGAAAAGTCGAATCGTCGATATTTTCCCTTTTTTTTCTTTTTCTTTTTTCTCTTCTTCTCGAGCGACGGCAGGCGGCGCCTCGCCGCCGTCGCCGGACCTTTTGAACTCTATCGGGTGACGAAATAGGTGATCGAGTGCAACGATAAGCTGTGGCGGATGAGCCGACGGACGAGATCGTCATTTCTTTTAGCGTTTTTCATTTTTTTTTTCTACGATTCGGGAAGCAAATTGTTTGTGTCTTGTACGCCTAACGAAAGTTTCGAAAAGTAGTGCATCTGTACTGAAAGTTCTTTTTTTGAGCCGGTAGATTAACTTTAATTTACCAGTCTATGTATAAAAAAAAAACTTCCAGAGCCGCATAAAATTTCAAGCAGATTTTTGCTCGCAGTGCGCGTTAAGAGCGTGAAGAAATGAGAATCGAATAAGAGAAGCGAAGAGGCGAAGAGAAAGAGAGAGAGAGCGAGAAAAGTTGTTGAAAATACCTAGGAAACGATTAAGGGGGTGTACGAAAGCTCGTCGTATGAACTTTGAGGCCTTCCTACATAATATACTCCAAACTGAAGGTATCTCACTTTCGCCGTTAGTGCCGTTGATTTTCGTGCGTCTCGTCCACTCGCTCGCAATTGCGCAAAACTGCTCAAAGTTTATTCGCTGCTCGGCGGGATCCTCCTTTGTCGTGACATTCTTAATCAGCGTCTCGTGCGTCTCTGTCGAAAACCAAAAAGGGCGATGAGATCATCGAGGTCGTTAAGCGCAACAACAACAAGAGCCGCTTCGGGCAGCGCTTCTTCGCTCCAGAGCCCGCCTCTCGCGATTGTATAATGGGCCCCGGCGCGAGACGCGTTCGGCGTTTCATTTATAGAAATGACTTGGAACCGTTTATTTCATCGATGACGAGCTTTAAGCGCTCTTCGCATTACCTGATTTATTCACGGCATTGAGCAGTTCGGGCACCGACATGTTGCACTTTGCGCTCGACTGCAGCGTGACCAAGGCCTGCGGATCAATAAAGCGTAGCGTTAAATTTTCCGCGTACGCGGAGGGAAGAAGAAGAGGAGGAGGAGAAGAAGACGAGAAAGGCGCGCAGGCCACTCACCTCGCTCAAACGTATTGCACCGGTATCGTTTGTGTCTATGGACTTGAAGATTTCCCGCAACGTTCTGCACAACCGGAAGAATAAACAGAGTTGTTATAAGATACCGGTTTGTCCGCGGATCTAGGCTATCGCGCGAAGATCTCCGCTCGTTTGTGTGCGATTCATTACAGAGAGAGACAGAGAGAACGCGAGCGCTTACATACATTATATCAGTTCCATTCTGAGTCAGCGAGATCCGCGCGGGCCTCATTCCGTCCTCCTGATTCAGATCCTGAACGTTAATCGCCTCGCGAAGAATCTGAATCAGAAATGTTAATAAAAGTTTCGCGTCGCAGTTGGAAAAGCGATGAATTCACCGGCCGTGATAATAATCCCGACTACCTTGGACGTGCCATTGAGAGCCACGGATACACTTTCGAAAATGGGTATCCTCAGCCGCTCCACGAAGTACTCGAGCACCAGAATTCCGTTCATTAAATCGTAATATTCCCTGGGGAACAGTTGAATTTTTTTTTGTTGTCACGATTAATGAATCTATCGGCGGTGATTGACGAACGAGGACGTTCGATCGGATACTCACTGAGCGGAGACGGTCTCGCCGAGAATCGCCTGACCTTGTCGGTACGGATAGATCACGAGTATTAAGGAATCGCCCCGCGTAGCTGCCAGCTGAGCCGCCTCGATTATTCCAGCTGTGTTTCGCGTTTGATTGTCTATGACGAAGAGCAACACGCGCGCCGTCTGCTTCGCCTCGTACTCCTGAGCTATGAGCTCTGGACCCCATTGTGAGACTTGCTGCAAACGTTTGTGAAAAAAAAGACAACGAGACTTAGAGTTAATCCAACTGGGCTCATCGATGTTGGTGCGAATTAGCGTGAGATAGTTACAGGATTGTAGTAAGTAATTCCGAGACTTTGGAGCGTCGGTATCGCTATTTCGGATCTCCAGGTGGTGGGATTACAGGATCCACCCAAAAATACTTCATATGCCATCCTCTCTGCGGAAAAATAATTAAATATCGTTTGTTAATCGTCTGAAGTACGACACTCGAATGAAAAATCATTGCAATTATTATTACGGTAGAATTATGAAAGAAAAAAATTGAAATCTGGGTTAATGATTTTTCATTTGAGTCGACGACAATTCTCAATGACACGGAGGAAATAATCGTGGCGTATCGTGCTTACTTGTACCAATACAGTATTTAGTATCCTTTCCATCACAGTGTAACGAGTGAGAGGCGCTCATAGGAACGGCTGCTCTGAAATTCGATAAAAACATTCGTTTATCATCTCGAGGAAACTTCGCGGACTTTTAAAAACGTAGCGAAATAAAAATAAGTCAGTGAAAAGTTTGCAGAGCGATTTGATATTCACAAACTACGATATCTCGCGGTCGTACGGCCAGGGATGAACGTGATGAGAAATTTGGAAATTAAGTGTAAACGCAAATGAGCATACTTCCAAATATCAAATCCTTTTGCAATGGGTATCAGCGCTCCACGCTTCATCGTCGCTAATATGGCCCGATATTAAATCACAATGGAACGCGTTGGGACTCTTGCCTGCAACAAATTTGTTTTTTTTGTTCTTTACCCTGATAGACTCTCTAGGACTACCGCAAAAACTATCAACCCTTAAGGAGGGTCCATTGATTTCAGTTGAAATAACGTTTTTCACTTATTACATCAGTAGGAAAATAAACCATCAAAAAATTCTACACAATTGATTGTTCATAATGAAAGAACTTTTACAACCAATTTTAACAAACCGTAGGTTTTTTTAAAAACTTTTTTCTGTGTAATAAAAAGTAACACACTCACAATTTTTCAAATTGGCAGAAAATAAGTTTTTTAATATCATCAAAACTCTAATAAAAAACATCAAATTATCAACAATCTTTTATAAAAATTTCATTGACCATAAACAGAAATTCTATTTTTTTGTTTAGCGAAATCCATGTTCCTCCCCTTAAAGATTCTACGCCATGGATCTCAGGGAAGCCACTTTCTTACCCTCGCTCGCACAGATGTGCAAGTCTAGTAGTAAATACGCAGAACTCTCCAAACATTATACAGGTGTCGGGACTGATTTTCGAGCAGTCCTTAGTGCAGTGCGGCATCTCGTGCTGCCGGTACCCAAGCGGAAACAACTGCATCACGTATATCCGATTTGCCTGTGAACAGTGGTGCGCATGCGTGCAATGGTCCATTCGCAAGACTGCGCAAAACAAAAAACAAACTCGTGTACAACGGTGAGTCTCCAGGGTGTGTGTTTACTTACACAGACACGGAGTCTGGCAATTCGGAGCGGCCTTGAAGTACCCCGGATACAACCTTGCCCTCATTATTTAAAGTAGCTCGCGCGACAAAACAATATTCCCCGATATCCTTGTCGCTTTGGATATTGAGCGATTCCTCAAGTGGCGGATTTCCTGCGCAGGGGCAAAAAAACAGTGCCAACCTTACAGAAGTGAGCAAAAATTTGACAGTTGTATTTTGCCGCTACCGTTCGCGTTGTTGTTGACAGTAGGAACCAAAAATTTGCGAAAAGAGGGAAAACACAGAGATAAATAAACACAGCAAAGGAGGACCAAGAGCGAACGGTCATTCCCGTTGACGCGAGGCAACGAGACTGATGCGACGATGACGGTTTTGCAGCGTGACAATAACAGTGAAAACTCGCTACCGGCCCTGACCGTACACACGACGCTGGTAAACCAACACACAAGCCCAACACACACACACACACTCATAGACACGACGCGATCCACAAACACACGACACACACACGCGGACGCGATATAGGATCACTAACCTTGGTGGCAGAGCCTGAACGCTGCATGTCCACGCACAAAGAACAACGTATGCAGCCGATCTCAGCATCCGACCAGTAGTCGCCAGTGTCGGCCGCATCTGATAGACCGTGTGGTGTGCGTGTGTTGTGTGTGTTGTTGTTGTTTTTTTTTTTTTCACAAAAATCCTCGAGCTCTCGCGGCGCGATAAACGGCCAGCAATCGTGGTGGCTCTCGCTGGCCCCGCAAAATCATCGGCGACAGCCTCGCGTACTCCCGCTATTGCTCATACTTATTTATACACCGTTATATTTAAAATGAAAGAAGTAGTGGTCGAAAGCGGCGCTCCTGGCATGCCGCGGGAAAACTCCCGTTTCGCGGGAAAAAAAACACACACACACACACACACACACACAACCGACTGCGTGAATATATTTTTTTCACGACTCTCTCTCGAGAGATACGAAAAGTCGTTTTAAAAGCGCGTGACGGGGTTGCCTCGGAAACGGGCGGGTGGGTGGAGGGGGGGGGTGGAGCGAGAACGGTTTTTCTTTTTCATACAAGAGGCCCGCGACGACGCGCCACACGGTACGAGGCTCGGTGGAGCCCCCCCGAGTCGATAGATAAAGTTGGCTGCTATAGTTACACTTTCCCCGTGAATACGAAGAGCGCGCGCGCGGAGAGCGAGGAACCCGTGTGTGCGTTCGCCTATTGGCGCACGGGGACTAGAAGCTGCGCTGGCGCTACCGTGAAACGTCGTCGCCGTTGACAAGTCTCTCCCTCTCTCTCTCTCTCTCTCTCTCTCGCTCTCTCTCTCTTCCTCTCGCGACCTCCCACTCCGCTCCTCTCAGCCGCTGGTAACACCGCCGCGGCTCTCTCTCTCTACCTCCCGATCGGACGTTCCTCCACCAATTCCCTTTTTTCTCCCATTTATACCGCACTCTCCCCGAATATATCGGCGCTGCGGTGTCCGATACACACAAAACACCCCCGCGAAGATAATTCCTGGTCGCTGTTCCGACAAGTCCAGACTCCCCCCGAACCCACTGAAAGAGCCCTTTCCCTTATTATACCTGCTTTACTTATGTTCTATTGGTTTTAGGTCAGCGTAGTTCGCGGTGGCGACATTTTCACGAGTTTCGCGGCTGCTGCGGGCTGCGATCGCGCGCGCTCTGCGCGCCTCGCGGTGCTGCTGGTGGTGGTGGTGGTGGTGGGGCTGCCGCTGCTGGCTTTTGCGTGTGCGTCGACTCCCCGAGCCGCCGCCGCCGCCGCCGCGCACCGACTCAAGAATGACGTAAACCTCCAACAATGAAGCGTGATGTCACACACGGTGAAGTTCACACAGAGAGCTGTGCTGCCCCGCGCTCGGCGCACCACCGCACGTTCCACACCGTGTGGTGCCGAGGGAACCAATGCGCCGCGAAACGTCGAACGCGCGGCTCTCTTGATCAAATATGGTATGGCAGTTTGGACGAAAAATCCTCTCGGGGCTCTCTCGGCGCGTGCGAAATGCGATTTCGGTTCGCGTTCCCCTCGCATCGACGTCCTCAGACGTTGAGATGCGTACGCGCGCGCCTCGCTTGTCCACACGAAAGTTTTGCAACGCGACGATGCGAGAGATTTTCGCGAGGCCCACACGAGCGACGATAAAAAAACGCGCGAGCAGCTCGCACTTGGTCTCGCGGATTGTTTGGGCTTTTAAAAAAATATACACCGATTTCGTGGCATTCCGACGCTGGTGCCTCGCGTCGTTGTCACGCGATTGCTACCTGCGTGACTGGGACACTAAATTTAACGAGACACCCCTCGAGAAGACGTTTTTAATTCATCACTCTTAGGTCGCGCACTTTGCCGCCACGCACTAACTGCGTTTATTTAGATTTGTTTTCTTCTTTTTTATTTACGCGACGCAGGATCGAAAACCGCGCGTTCACTTCACGTACTTTGAATTCCGGTAAATGTATCCGCGACACCCTGCGAGACGATCTGAAAAGCGCGGAAACCGAAGAGTCACGAGAGAGCTCGCTTTGTGTGTATTCCAATTTCCAATGCGTTATCGCGAAATCAAGTGTACGCCGCGCGGACTTAACAAACAACAAACACTTGTTATCGGCGGCCCGTATAGTTTTCCCCGCAATTAGCGCGCCTCGCGCACGCGACCTATCGAGACGTCTTTCGTGTGTGCGTTATATACCTGTGTCAAGATAATATCATTTTTCGTGAAACGACAGAAGGCGAAGACGTTGCAGCGAACCGCGGGTTCATCTCTAGGACCCGCAGCGGCAGCGCGGAGTCAACTGCGTCGCTTAACGAGCTCGCGATGCCTCCGAGCTCCGCCGCTCCTTCAACCGCCGCACACTCCAGAGAGTGTCTTAAAAATAACAACTCGATTCGCGCGGTTCGTTGTACGCGAGAGCGACCCGCGATGAAATGACTTTTCGCAACGATCCCCGCGGTCGCCGTATGTCGGACACACGTTGATATATACTATTTCTCTCTCGTTTGTTTATACGTTTCGCGTTGCCTCGCAGTCCCGCGAATCGCGCTCGTCGTTGTCCACGGGCGACACACGACGCGGCCGCCGCAGTGGCAGCTTGGGACACGAAAGTGGGAAGCTGTGTAACGCGCAACCCGCGTGTGTTGCTTCATTCCCGCTCTTACCGTCCAGTTTCCTATTTCTATATTAGGCAGCACGGTCAGTCGATATATTTTGTCATAGAAAATCAGAATGTTTAATTGGCCGAACCGGCCTTTCGAATAGCGCCTACGGAGTAACCGCGACACAGCATGTATACCGACGCGACCTCGGGATAGCCAATGAACATTTTACTACGACGCTGCCGTGTAGGCTCGACGGCCTCTAGGCGCGCGATAGTAGCGTGGATACCGAGAGACGAGTGTCGCGCACGATAGTTCCGTGTGTTTTCGGCCGAATCCGGCGGGAGCCGATCAAGGCGAACACCCGAGCCTTGAAGATCGTACGATTCGGGACTGCAAATATCCATCGTTTGCCTGTCCGCCGAGCGAAGGGATCGATATCCCCACGACCTGCGGCCGCCGCGTGCGCCAGCGACGACCGATCGCTGGCGGATCTTCGTGCACGGCGGAATTTTCATCGAAGGGGCATGTTTGGAGATGCGAGGTCCATATTGCGACGGTGATTTGACCGTCAAATGACGCGTAAAAAATGATCAATTTATTTGTGACCGATTATTTAAAATTGCCGCCAATTGCGCGTGTTTTTAGTTCGAGCCCGAATGATTGATACCTGCGTAACAATTTCAGAAAATCATGAAACATTTTTCTATATACTCGGTCAATGTTGTATATCAGCTGATCCGCGTTAAAAGTCACGATTTTTAATGTTTAGCTTCAATATTGACTTTCATATTTGTGTTCAACGTAAAAAAATGTGTGACCAATTTTGTGACAAAAAAATAAAAGACCGTCATTTCGCGACTAAACAGGTGTTTTGATCCACTTTGGACCGTCACAAGACGCTTCTCGAAATGACAGTCATTTTTACTTCGAAAAAATGGGCAAAAAGAATGACGTCAGATGACGGTTATTTTTTTATCTTTTGACTGATTCAAAAAATGACTGTCATTTCGCGACTAAACAGGTGTTTTGGTTCACTTTGGACCGTCACAAGACGCTTCACGAAATGTCAGTCATTTTTACTTCGAAAAAATACGCAAAAAAAATGACGTCAGATGACGGTTATTTTTTTATCTTTTGATCACTTCAAAAAATGACTGTCATTTCGCAACTAAACAGGTGTTTTGATCCACTTTGGATCGTCACAAGACGCTTCTCGAAATGACAGTCATTTTTACTTCGAAAAAATGGGCAAAAAAAAATGACGTCAGATGACGGTTATTTTTTTTATCTTTTGACTAATTCAAAAAATGACTGTCATTTCGCATCTCTATAACACGGCGGAATTTCCATCGAAGGGGCATGTTTGTGCCGCGAGAGGGCAACCCGGTTCACGCAAAAATCCTCTCCCCGTGGAATATTCGAGATCATCGCCGCCGCGGCCGGCGTCCAGTCTCACGTTTTTCGAGTAGTTCGCGGCTCACCGCGACACGGAGTCCAGTTGTCGTCTGGTGTTTTCGCTTCGCCCCCTCGTCTTTCACCACGTAAACACGTGTCCCGCGTTCTCGCTGTGCAGCCGCCCAAGGACCGTGGATCTCGTCGCCCGGAATATGCTCTAAATGCAACACGAAGATGCTTGGAATTATAGTTTCCGGTCGACTGGTAAGAGAATCGTCACGTATTTTACTCGTGCCTCGGACGCTCGGCCGCGCGCGCAACGCTTAGCCGGCTGTCACACACCGCTCTGATCGCGTGTTGTTTTGCCGGTTTTCGCGTTGTTGCCGAGGCGATTCTTCCGAGTAGCCGACGAGTCACTCCGCCAATTCCCCGTAACTCAATCGCGCGCGCGCGCGCGTCACTTGCAGGTCCAAACAGACTTTCAACAAATCGGAGAAACCCGGTTTGTCATCACGGTGAACGATGCTGATAACATCAATCACATTGTTGTTTTTCTCACGGGCACTGTGCCGTTCCCCGAGGGCATGGGAGGCGCGGGTAAATATATTGCACAATATCGAGAAAAAACGAGAATTTTGAAAAAGTGAAGATGAAGGTAACGGAATTTTGTGATGTTTTATTTATTTTTTTTTTTTTCAGTGTATTTTAGTTGGCCGGACCCTAACGCACCGCCCAACTGGCAATTCCTTGGGTACATCTCCAACGCCAAACCGTCTGCAATCTTCAAGATCTCTACTCTGAAGAAGAATCACGAGTTTGAGAATAGCAATTTAGGAATATTTGGCATAGGGAAGATTTCGCACGTGGCTCAGATAGGAATATCGGTGGAGCCTCTGCCGGTGATTGAGCAGCAGGCTGTGGTGGTGGCGGCGACGACGGCGAATACCTTTGTCGAATTCACTCAGAAGATGATAACTAGTTTCCTGAATTACATCTCCAGTTTCTCCGTCACTCAGTCGCAGATGACCCCAAATCCGACGGAAAACTTTGTTCCTCTGTCGTCAGTGCAAAGCTGGTACGAAACATTCGAGAGACGGTTACAACAGAATCCCAATTTCTGGAAGGCATGATACTCGCTCGACTGCGATTCGCACGCCTGCGCATTTTTATTTGGGTCCCCCGCGTTCGGAGCTTGAAGCCAGCGACCCGAGAGACTGTAATCCGCAACGAGCGCATCTCTTGAAGTCCACACTTCATTGTATGTGCATTTTAATACAACAGAAACAAATCTCAGTGTTCATTGTTTTTCATCACATTGTCAAAATTTATGAGGTAACTTGTGAAATATTCTCATTTATATGCTCAAACGGCTTGTAACAAATTGTTTTAATAAATCATTTCTATTATAATATACAATTTAACACCCACATTGTCCAGTCTTTTTTTCCTGCCCACCCTGATGCTGATAAATCATAATCTGTAGAATTTATACCTTATTTGTAAAAGAAATTTTGTTTATATATAATGGCTGTGATTTACCGACTGAGCAGCTGCCCGTCCAAAAATCTGTAATTTCTTTCATTCATAGTAGTCGAAGTTTCCTGTATGAGAGTCATAATCGAGTAACGCGAAAACTCTTCTTCACTGTCTATTCTACTCTGCATTTCCACATAATGAGCTACAGGGTTCTGTTTTTCTTTCTCACCGCACCGCGACCGTGAATGGCGTTGCGTCTTGCGTTCGCAGACGGCTCAGTCGGTATAGTCCTGTCATTGTCGGTAATAAACGACACGTAAGATATTTTTTTCAATTCTTCTTTTGACAAACCCTGGTCTATCAAATGGTATTATAAAATAATTCGTAATCAAACATCTTTTTAAATCATTACGTATCTCTCAAAAGATTTCACATGGAAAGAGCTATAAAAAAGTTCTGAAAAAAATCCGGTCAACTTCAATTTGTATTTTAGTGTCGATGTTTTAAAGAAACAATTTACTGTCAAACATTATTCTTATAGTTTATAAGGCTGTATATTACTATTATAGTATATTCGCTATTTTAGTTAGTATATTCGCAATCAATCGATTATCAAACGATTGGCCAAAACATTCAAAAGTTCAAGTTCACGGCTAACTTCACACAGCTAGATGAACAGCTGGGCGTTCGCCTCGGTTTTCGCTCTCTCAGTTGCCGAGCCTGCTTTGCCCTCCCAACGCACGCTCTCTTGTTGTTGGTTGTTCGATTTTCAAAATAATCCGGCGTCCAACTGTTACTTCGAGGCTCCTCGGCCCTACGCTCTTGTCCGGGCCCAGCTTGCATTGCTCGAGAGAGATGATCTGACGATTAGGCCTCCGCGATCCTCCCGAACACGCAGCCCAGAGACGCTGCGGTACACGAGACTAATTTCGTCGTTATTGCCGTGAAAAAGTACGTTACGCTTCCGACAGACAGTTTGACTTTTACCATTTTTATTCGATCTGCGATGGGCAACTACGCGAGCAAATTGTTCTCTCACCATTCGGAGCACGAGGCGAAATCCAAAATTCCGTCTCACGCGGCTCCGTGCAACTTGGGCCTGGAAAAGCTCAAACTGTGCACACCGCCGATATCGAAGAGAAAACTCGCGGCGGACCCGAGATCGGCAACGATGGGCATCACCAGGACCCCCATAGAGGTTATTGTTTTTTTATACCCCTTTTTTAGTGCCTTGTTGATTTGTTTGTATGTATATTTAATTTCTTGTGTTTCACTTTAATTTATATGCTCTAAATGATTCTACAGATTGCCAGCACACCACCAGGCCTTACGAGACGCGTCGCCAGTGCCCTTCCTAAGTATTTGCAAGGGAAACGCTACTTGGAAACTGATTTCGACTCAGCTACACCCGTGACGACACCAGACAAATGTTTACCGGATCCCAGATCACCAAACGTTACGCAACAGCGAACTCCAATTATTGTAAGTTGTGTTTATTTATTTTTTTATGAATGTGATAATATATTTAATGTTTTATTTTACCTAATGGTAATGATAGGAAAAAGTATTAATTTTATGTTACGACCAAAGGAAATCACATTTTTTCACATACACATCATTTCACATTCCTTTTTCATTCAAATTAATTTTCTTTTTCATTTTTTCGTTTTTTTTTTTTTTTTTTTTTGGAAACGCTATGAACATTTTTCACCAAAATTGTGACAACATTTTTTTCCATAGTTCTAAAATTATACTACTTAGCAAAAAAATGTGATTTAAAAAAAAAGTTATTTTTTTAGATTTCTGATTTCAGAATTTGTTCCCAGTTCCCAGATCCACTTCCAATCCCAGCCTGAATAAAATGACAACAAAGAATGTATCACAGTTCGCGACTTTCAATAAAATAAAAACCGCACACCAATTCTTTAGTCGCAAAAAATCGACCTGGTATGTCAAACACATGTATTAAAATTGTTATTCCAATGTTGCAGGTAAAATCAGTATCGAGCTATTTATCGCCTGTTGTTACTATAAACGAGGGTCCCGACATGAACACCCCAGTGGCAAGCAAAATCCCCGTGGCGACACGAGATCCGAGATCCCCGGCTACCGATTTCGATAGAACTCCCATTCTCAAGCCGAGATCCATAGAGCGCATAGCCACGGAATCCGAAGAGATCGACAACGGCTGTTCCGTTCCGGAAAGTAACGTGTGCAACACGAGGCTGTCTTTCTGCGAGACAACAACGGAATTCAGTATTCCCGAGATTCAGGCGGTTTCCGAGATCGTTCCGGTTCTGGACGAGTCGCTGAGTTTGGAGAATCGTATCGACCTGTGCGCGGGTTCCTCCGGAAATTCGATCTCGAGCCGCGCCTCGAGCGTCGAGGAGATATCGGAGGGCAGCGAGATCGATGAACAAGTCACGGTAATACGTAATCCAAAAATTTTGTTACCGTGGTCTGACGCTCTTTCCGCGTGGACAGAGTGTAAGTCGGCCGAGACGGACGGGGATCTCGTTGAGAGAAAGACCAAGCGCGACGCACCGATGGCCAAGACGATGGACGAGAACATAAGCGACATCATAAACGCGGTCATGAAGAATGCGGCCAGCGAGACGAAAGCAGCTGCGGGCAACGACAAAATCAAAGTCTGGCGAGACTCCGTGTCGCCCGATATTCCCGAGGAAGTTGAGAACACGGGTCGCAAGGACACCGAGGAAATTATGATCGACTTCGACGACGAAATTATCGCGAAAACTCCGAAGAACGCGAACGCGGCGAAGATGCCGGCGAAGCTGGAGGACGACAGAACGAGGAGTCTCACGAAGAAGAAGAAGCCGCAACAGCAGCAACTCAAGGGGGAAAATAAGCCTGTGGCGGATGAGAAGAAAGTCTTCGGTAACGATGGGAAGAATCCTGTCGACGTCGCTAAGGTACTTGATAATAAATTGCGTACTATGTTTTTTTTTTTAGTTTAAAAAAGGGGCCACCACTTTTTGGAAAAATAACGATGTTGAAATTTGCATCGTTGGGATGCAACGAAATTCAGAAAAAAATAATTCGTATTATTTTTCTAATTAAATCTAATGAATGTTTCTAGTTAAATCTAATTAATTTTTTTAGTTAAATCTAATTAATGTTTCTACTTAATTAATTTAATGGCCCTAATTAATTCTAATAATTCGTAGCAATTAGTTGCTATGGTGATTTTTTATACCTAATTTCATCATTTGGATTGATTAGAATATATTTTTTTCCGGAATTTTGTCGCATTCCAACGATGCAAACTTCAACATCGTGAAAAAGAATCGTGGTTCAAGCCGAGAAAAATGCAATAATTATTACTTATTCCAGCAGAATCGTACGCCATTGGGCAACCGATCGAACAACCACAAGCAACGCAGTACAGCAAAATCGCCGCAGCAAATACTGCGAAACAAGGGCCTCTCGTCGAGGACAATTCATCAGGAAAACACGCCGCCCCACACCGACCGATTCATCTCTAAGACTAAACCCAACGGAATCCAATGGGACGCGGACACAACGGTCATTATCTAATATAATTCTAACGCGTCTCCTTGCCGATTGGGGTATCATTATTTTTCTATCACGTGTAGCCCTGTGGCTTAGACTTTAAGATTTTGTACTTAGGATATATACTCGCTAACTAGGATTTTCGAAAATCCGTTAATTTTATTCGATTGTGCAGAAGTGTCTTACTTGTTAATTATATATCGACTGATTGTAACACTTTTCGTTATTTATTCGTTTTCCTGTGTGGGAAAGATGACGTTTTTTTTACGACAATAAACTTTGTATCTGTGTATAAGAAACGTACAAAGATTTATCGAAAACTTATTGTTTTATTTATCGAAGCGTTTCAAATGTTCTTCATAACGTCTCGAATATTCAATTTACTGTGTGGGAAAGATGACGTTTTTTTTTTACGACAATAAACTTTGTATCTGTGTATAAGAAACGTACAAAGATTTATCGAAAACTTATTGTTTTATTTCAACTGTTTCGTTTCAACTGTTCTTCATAGCGTCACGAATATTCGATTTTACCATCTCTATGGAAGCTCTGAGATCGTCGCTGGGTTGCACTAATCGCGAGACACTGAAAATATAATAAAAATATTTTCAAGTAGTTACCTAAATCATCACATAAAAATATTGCTATCGAGGAGTTATTCAATTACCTCGGGTCCTTCAAAACGATTCGCTTCTTTCCTTCGTCACTTTTTGGTAATATTTTTATGGTAATTCCACTGTCGACTTTCTTGACCACCGGAAACGATTTTTTCTCGCCTTCGTCGCTGAATTTTCCGAGCTTTCTCGTGTCGACGATTTGCGGCCTTATTACTCGGACTTTGACGCTTTCGTTCACCGGTCGACCCCGGTAATTCTTTCGTTTTCTTTCAACCGCCGAGGTAACCGCGCGCCCCAGAGCGTCAGTGTTGTTGTACGGAGCTTGCGGATAGTCTGAAGCCGATTGACCGCTCGTCTCCTGTTGTTTTTCTCGACTCCAGTTCGCTGGAAGCGAAGGCTCAGAGACCGGGCGCGGATCTATGTCCCGCGGAATCCCATCGTAAATCGACGTCAACGATTCATTCGGATATTGTTGCGCGAGACGTTCCTCCGTTAGCTTCAACGTTGGGAATTTTTTCTTGCGGTGATATTGTTCTCTGTAAAAATTGAAAAATTATTGAATAAAAATGGAATAAAAATTGAATAACAATTGAATAAAATTTGAATAACAATTCAATAAAAATTAAATGATAATTGAATAAAAATTGAATAACAATTGAATACAAATTGAATAACAATTGAATAAAAATTGACTAACAATTGAATAATGACTGAAGTATTATGACCAGATGCGACAATATTTTTGACTTTATCAATACCTTGGTTCGAATTTGTCAGTCTCAAGATTCGTGGGATCCTCCCTGTGCCTCCTGATTCTAACTGCAATGTCTTTGCGACGCTGTATGAGCTTGTTACTTGTTTCCGCTATGGTCTCCAATTCAGGTGCATAAAATACATGAAGCAGTCCTCCGTAGAAATTCTTCCCATCCACAAAGCGTTTGGCTATTCTGTACAATGCAGTGACTTACAGAAATGATTTGGAGCAACTTGGGTGATTAGCAGAATATTAATTAGTGTTCAGTGACCAAACCTTGCACTCTGTATGCGTTCGTAGTGCACATGAAAGGTTTCGGTAAACTCCTCTGTGGGGTAGTCGGGTACCAATTCAACTTTTTTCATCGATCCATAGGGCAAGAGGATTTTCTTGACCTCGTCACGCAATTGCAACTTGGGCACTCCGCATATCATTAAATGCTGCGACTCGTCGTTCACCGTATAAACCTGTTAATCAGAGCTAGGACGTCAAGGAAACGTAAATATTGCTCGAAATTTCGGAATTGGAGTAGAGCCAAATGCCCCTAAAATTGGTGTTAAATGCCACTCATTTTAATCATTTTCTCGTTAGATCAAAAGATATTTGAATATATCTTCGACTTAAATTCATAAATTCACAAAGTCTTGTTTTCTATTTTATTTTTTTTTTCGCATTCATCATAATCCCGACACAAAAATTGACTACAGCATCCCCTTAATAACCTCCCATCTCTACTCCTTACGCTAAAACGGAGGACAACAGGACAACAACATTGCGTCATAGATTAGGATACACTCCATCAACGCTACCTTCACGGCCGTCAACTTTCGTCCTTGCCGGTAAGGAGCCCTCGTCTGGCACAATTCCTGTTGCTCGTGATGTTCGAGCTTCACAATCGGAGTTTTCGCCGCCATGACTGCCAAACATTGACTCGACAGTCAGTCCCGCAGTTGACATACAATTCCAATATCACGTGCGAGGGGCGGGGAGGGGGGGGGGGAGGAGGGAGAAGTATCTTCCGAACCTGCTTAAGGGAATGGGAAACATGTACCACGTGACACGTGAGTGCGAGAGAGATAGCTGCAATTTCAGAAACAACGCCATTCGATTGTTTTTTCGAAAATCAAAATTCTGACTAATTCATTCCCTCGGTGCACATTACTCTCGTCTGTATTTCAACTTTCATGTCGATCCGTTCATAATTCGCGTCAGAATCTACTCCCGAAATTTCGAGGTGCGCGACCGAGTGTTTCAGATGCCCTTAAAGCAAAGTTTACAACCGGCGTGCGGCCGTTCCGCGGGACAGAATTACACGACTGACGAAATCGTTTGGGCCCTCGACTCTCACTCAACACCGTTGAATAGCTGAACGCACTTGTAAAACACACTACGTAAATTCGCTGAATACCGACTTAGAATACCGATGGAGGTTCGATTGTCGAAGTACATACGCGTCTTCATGCATGAAAACCTGGCCGGTTCCCGGGTTGGCGAATTCTCGAAATTCGTCGGACCCGTCGCAAGGTTTTACTTCCCAAGTAACAATTTTTGTGTCATTACCAGAAAGTTATCCGAATGGGTTACACATGTCCGCCAAAATGTTATTTGTAAGATATCCGATATCCGAATGTTCACTTTAGGACATATAGGATAGCTTTCGGGTAACATTCTGGCGGACATATGTATCCCATTCGGATAACTTTTCCGTAACAACACAAAAATTGTTACTTGGGTTACTACCCAAGTAACAATTAACACAAAAATTGTTACTTGGGTTACTACCCAAGTAACAATTTTTGTGTTGTCATGGAAAAGTTATCCGAATGGGATACATATGTCCGACAAAATGTTATTTGAAAGCTGTCCTACCCTGCTTAGTAATTCCTATTGACACCGATAGAAACCGATCAACAGGACAAAATTCCGATTGAAAAATAATCGGTTCAAACAGGTTTCAATCGGATTTTCGTCCGTTTTATTGGTTCTAATCGGATCTTTTAACCAGGGTATGTCCTAAAGTTAACTTTCGGACATCGGATATCTTACAGATAACATTTTGGCGGACATATGTAACCCATTCGGATAACTTTTCCGTAACAACACAAAAATTGTTACTTGGGTTACTACTTACAGTTGAACGGATCGGATTTTTCGGAGCGCACGCCGCGTGTAGCATCCAAAGAGAGCGCCGACCAATCGCGTGGCGCATCTCTCGCCGCCGCCGCCGCCGCCGCCGTCGTCGTGCTTTTCTCTTTCACTCGGCTTTACTACTATGCGCTACTATCTACTACTAGTGGTACTACCGCGTATACACGACATAGGACAACAGCGACGGGTGCATTGATACAGAGAGACGCACGCACACACACCGTTCGGGGCCCTGCGTTCCCCGTGTGACACTTGAGTGGAGTTACCCGTTGATTTATCAATAATTTAAGCGTTTGTGGTGCTTCGCTCGCGAGGATGACATACTCGGTACGAATGACGTGCGAAAAACGGACTAAATGCGTGAATTGTGAGCGGGGATAGCAACCGGCGCGAATATGGCAATTTCTAGTTGGATGATTTGGGGTAGGAGCCTCCGCACCAACAGACCTCACCGAAGTACGTTTCACGATACGCGCGTACGAGGCACGCTCGCGGCTCTCGCATTATTCACTTGTCCGTGTGTTTCAGGCCGACAGGAGCCCGAAGGCAGCTGCGTGCAGCTCGATCTGTCAAAAGGTTAGTGTCCTAACCTATATCTCCGACTCAGCTGCGTATCTGAGTTTTCGAGGCTCTCCATGCTTTCACGTCATTTTTATTTTTCTTCGACGGGTTACGCGAGCTTTGCGAAAGTATTTTTTGTTGTTTTACGCAGATAATTCGGAGGTAATTGAGCAGCAAAAAAAGCCACTGCGTTTCCATGTTTTTGTGTTTTTGATGTTGTCGTAACATTTTTTTTGGTTCTTGTATACCAGGGGTTGCGAATGAAAAAAGTTTCGAGACTCTCCATGCTTCCCTGTCATTTTTATTTTTCTTCAACGAATTATCAGAGCTTTGCACAAGTCTTTTTCGTTGTTTTACGTGGATAACTCGCTGATAACGCAGGAGCAGAAAAGCCACTGGTTTTCCATGTTTTTGTGTTTCTGATGTTGTTGTAATATTTTTTTGGTTCTTATATACCTGGGGTTGTGAATGAAAAAACTTTTGTGACTTTCCATGCTTTCCTGTAATTTGTATTTGTCTTTGATGCATTGCGAGCTCTGTAAATGTCTTTTTGATCAGTTCTGCTGCTCCGTTTAATAACAGCATGCACTAAATGAAGTAGCGGAAAGTCTGGCTTTCTTGTGTGTTTTTATTTTTTTTTTTTTTACACAAGTCACGGTTTACAGGAACTTGAAGAATGCTGTATTCAAGGAATTGTGGCACTCGTAGATAGAATTATCAAAATTGTAATTTTTTCAGAATTGCGGGAGAACATAAGGGAGGTCTTGTCTAATATCTGCCAGCGCCAGGGAGTCTCCAGTGTAAAGAAGCTATCCTACTTGAACGCCATCGTGAGGCTCGTCGATGAGAATGACTCCCCAGACTACGGCTACTGTGCGGAGGAGGTATTTTGCTGGTAAGATATTCACTTCTGAACTGGTATTTACCTAGCTATCATCCAAGCATTCACTAAATTTCGTTAATTAATGACCAAAGTGCCAGTAATTACGATGACGTTGAAGTTTGCATCGTTGAATGCAACAAAATTAAAAAGAAGATATTAATTGCATAAAAATAAAAATAATTCGCCCCCATTAGGGGGTGAAATAATTTTCTTTTGTCGTTATAATACCTTTTTATAGCCGGTATCACAATTCCAGTTCATTAACATTTTGGTATTTTCAATTTCGTTGCATTGCAACGATGCAAACTTCATCGTCATTAATTCCAAACATCCAAATTACGGCCACGAATTAATCCCCAATAAACTACCACAAAATTGAGACTCTTTTTATTTAAAAAATCTTTCTCTCATCGCTTCATTCCAGCTTGCGGGTCGGCCTCGTTCACGAGGCGACGCAGGTGCGCGCGGCGGCGCTACGTGCGGTCCGTTACATGCTGAAAACCGAGCAGGACGTGGTGACAATCAACAAGCTGCAGTACCCGTACTTCGTGGCGCGCAGCATGGACATCAATCTCCGCAACGACATGGAGCGAATGCAGGCGCTGCGTCTGGTCCGTCGAATCCTCGTCCTAGCACCCAACCACTTCAGCCCGGTGTTAGCGCGATCGCTGATAAGCCTGACGAACGGCGGCATCGAGGAGCGCGAGCGAACCTTCCGCGTGTTTCTCGCCACAGTCTGCGAGCTCGGCGTGCTAAATTCCAGCCTCCTAATAAGCTGCGGCGGAGTCGGAGCGCTCGTGAGATCAGCGATGACGGACCAGAGTCCCGCGATAATCGAGGCAGTCGTGGGCGTTCTTCTTCGTCTCCTCGGCAATCCGGAAACCCGCGGCAGCGTTTCGCTCCTCTGCCTCGCGGCTCCGTACTGCGAGCTCCACTCCTTCGTTCAAGAACGAACGCGAGAAGGTCGCGAGATGAGATTCGCCGCTAGCAAACAAGCCCTGCTCAGCGTTTTGCGTTCCTATTCCGGCGTCATTCATTTCTGCCACCCGAACGACAACTCGGGTCTCAAAGCCATCGCCGATATCCTATACGTCGAGCAGCTCGAAGTCCGCGGCGCGGTTCTCGAATTACTCTACGAACTTCTCGGCCTGCCGTTGCCGATGTGGACGGACGAGCCGGACGTCGCTCTGGCTGCGGTGGATCCGAGTCGAGCCCGCGAGAACTGGAAACTCACCGACGGTTTCGTCGCCGCCGAGGGGCGATCCATTCTACCCTCGCTCTCGTCTCACTGCCCCAACATAATGGAGCTTCATCTGGCCCTCCTGGTCTACGTTCTCCTCGAGTGCGGACTTCATCGCGCTCTCGCGGAAACCATCGTCTCCTCCGACACGTTTATATCCGTTCGAGCGGCGGTTCTCCTCGGTGTCCTTTTGCACCTCGCGCACTCGCTTCTCCCGCCCGACGTCTGCGACCTGACTCCACCGTTGCCCAATCTCCTGGAGCACGCGAGCGTCGGCCGTCATCAGGCGCTCGCGGCGGTCGCGATTCTCGGCCGTATCCACGCGATAATGCGACGTCGACCCGCGCCGGCGAGTCTCTTCCTCGACCGGATCCTCCAAGCCGGCACCTGGCTTCGTCCGACTCTGCCGCGGCGGCAACGAACGTCCTCGCGAAATTGGCTACGCCGGGAATCACCGACGACGCCGCTTCTCAAAGACGCCCAGGTGCTCAGCACGAAGGACGCGCTCGCGTGGAACTGGCCGATAATACGCTCGATTCTTCGTTCCCGCGAGGACTCCCTGCGAATACTCCACGACTCGGATCACCGATTATTTATTAAACGACTCGTTCGTTACTTCAAGCCCTCGTCCAATAGATACAGTAGAGTAGAGTTAGGAACGAGCGCGACGATGGCGCGCGAGGCGACCCTGGCTGGTTGCGACTTAGTCAATTGTCTGCTCGAGATCCAAGAGCCCGAGGGCGCGCGGCTCCTGAACGAGCTCATCGGCGACATAGCCGAGCAGATCGCGGCGATACGAACCCTACCGTCCGCCCACGACTGCCTCTTCTCGCCCCGTCACATGGCGACGACCTGCTGCCAAAAGTATTTTCTGTTCCTCGGCCAGCTGAGCCAATCGGCCAAAGGCACCGTTATCCTAAAGGGCTTCAATTTGCTCGAGAAACTTCAAGACTTGGCGATCGCCACCAATCACGACTGCTACGTCAAGCTCATCACCTCGAGCCTGGATTACTCGCGCGAGGGGCCGAATCGCAAGGTCATGAGCACGATCATCGCCGAGGCGACACTCGAGAACACAAGACTTTACGCTACGCAATTTTTGCGTCTGGTACTTAGAGCGAAGATGACTGACGCGTGTCAGTGGGCGATGACGCTGCTGTCCGGGCGGCTCTCCGACAGCAGCCGGGTCGTCGCTCTCGCGGCTCTCGACGCTCTTCACGAGGCCTGCGAGGATCCGGAGTACCTCGAGGCGTTCTTCAAGCAGGGCGGACGCACCAGGGACTGGGATCGTTGGCTCCAGCATCTCGGCGACCGTGGTTATCTTCTCAAGGTGCGAATGTACTCGCTGCGCTTGGGATTCACGAGTCTGTCGTCGCCTGCCGAGGAGCTCGAGAAGTGGATCAAGTCGGACGGCTTCGCGGAACGCTACGTGGGCCTCATCGAGGGCGAGATTCACGACTCGCTGACGCGACGGCAGCGCGGCGAGAACGGGAGTTATCTGCGAAGATCGACGAACATGCTGATCCTGCCGAAGGACGTCTACGTGGCGCCGCATCTCATCGGTCAGCTGGTGCAGCACGAGCTCGGCGTGCAGCTCCTGTTGCGACGAAACGTCGCGCAACGATTCGCGCGTATTATTCAGCGATTCCGCATGGAGTTCGCGTCCTCCGAGGCGGTTGATCTGAATTCCAAGGGGACGAGGAGCAGCCGATCGGGATTCGACGATCCTCACGTCATGTCCGAGGAATCCGGGGCTGAGGACACCGCGGAGTCGAATCGTTTAGAGACGATTATTGACGCCGAAGTCATGGAGACCGTGGAAATTCGAACGCCGAGGAAGACGCAGTCGCTGATGGAGATGCAGAGAAAATCGAGCCTCGACGACTCGCAGCGCACGACGCCGGAGAGGTCGGCGCGAGAGGATGAAAATTCGCGGGAGAAGCCGGCGTTGAAGTTGGAGGATAGGATATTGAAGGTGAAGGCGGCGCTCTGGGCTCTCGGACACGCGGGGACGTCGTCGCCGGGCGTTCAGCAGTTGAGCAATTTAGGTATTCTTGAGATGATCACGTCGATGGCGGAGAGCTGCCAGCATTACACGGTACGAGCGACGGCGATGTACGCACTGAGCCTCATCGGCACGACCCGCGCTGGCGCGGATGCCCTCGTGTCGTTCGATTGGCCGTGCGTCAGGTACAAACGGGGCGATCACTGGCCCGTCGTGCCGCCGAGCAATCCTTATCCCGTGCCGAGTCCGGTTCCCATACAGAGGCATCATCGCAGCCTCAGCGATGGGAAGCCTGAGTTGCCCGAGCCTACGGCGCGCAGAACGAGGAATCGATCCGAGAGCGCGGCTACGGATATCGAGGCCAGACGTTACGCTCTTCCGTGAGTAGAATTTTTGTCGTTTGCGACCGAAAATCGCCAAAATCGACCCCAATTTTTTTTCTTTTCAAAATATCGACTTTTAACCTATACCACCGTTCTCAAGTCGCATATTCTACCCCTAAAAACACTGGTTTTTAACCTTTTTTAATTGATTTAAAAAAAAATGTTTTTTTGGCGATTTTTTTTCTGTAAAAAATCGTAGAACCGGCTCCGGACCGAAAATCGCCAAAATCGACCCCAATTTTTTTTCTTTTCAAAATATCGACTTCTAACCTATACCATCGTTCTCAAGTCGCATATTCTACCCCTACAAACACTGGTTATTAACCTTTTTTAATTGATTTCTTAAAAAATGTTTTTTGGCGATTTTTTTTCTGTAAAAAATCGTAGAACCGGCTCCGGACCGAAAATCGCCAAAATCGACCCCAATTTTTTTTCTTTTCAAAATATCGACTTCTAACCTATACCATTATTCTCAAGTCGCATATTCTACCCCTAAAACACTGGTTACTAACCTTTTTTAATTGACTTTGAAAAAAATATTTTTTTGGCGATTTTTTGTCTGTCAGAAATCGTGGATTTCTGAAAAGAGGGATCATTTTCTTATTTTTTTTTCCAGTGAACGAGGCGAAACCCCGAGTCCTGTGTCGAGCGTTCAGAGGCTGAGTCAACAAGACGCCGAAGGTTACGCGCGAATTCGGAGTCTGCAGCGGCACCGCCGACCGAGTTATTCTCACAGCAGCTCAGAAGTATGTTTTGTTTTGTTTGCAAATTAGTTTGCATCCCTGGTTAAAAAACCAGGGATGCAAACTAATTTTTAGTTATCTCTTTAGATGGCAATTTAATTTCTGTGTGTGTGTTTTTTTATTTTAATCGCAGATGTACAGCTCGGACGGTCGGCTGTCTCTGCAGAGTCTCTCGGAATTTGAGTCCTCGCGGAGCTGGACGACCGACAACATGCTCGGGCCGACTCCGCCGCCGCCGCCACCCGCGGAGGAGGACACGAATCAGCAATACATGGGAATCTGCCTGCCGAGAAAACTCACGATGATCTTTCCGGATTTGCCGCGGGTTCCGCCGTCGATACTGTCCGACGATTACGGGAAACCGGCCGACAGTGATTCGTCGACCCTCGACGATGAGTCAGAATCCGAGTGCTACACCGACGCCGAGCACAGCCGCGTGTGTCTCATCTGTTATCAGGGAAAAGCAGCTGGCAGCGAGGAACCCGTTGACGAAGCGGACGCGAAACTACGACGGCAAGAATTGCTATTTCATATTTTCTGGAAATCGATATTTATCATTTGATTTGTCTCACTATCTCTCTGTTCCTGGAAGCTATTTTTTCAAGTCATATTAAACCAGAATGAAGTACAATTCTGGTTAAAATAGTAACAAGATGAAATATCTACAATAACTAAATCATAGTTGCAAAATTAATTTTATTTGTGTGTTTTTATAATCCCTTCGTTACATATCAGCATTGATGTTTAATTTGCCTCAATTTATAACATCTAAATAATTTATTAATATACACAATCTCGTTATTATATTTATTATAGCATTATAGCATTCATGTAGCATTTTATTATAGCAGGAAATTGACCAAGGAACGTTTCGTATTACAGGGAAATATTGCGACACACCCAACGCCTCTCGAACCCCGTTTGGTATCGACACAGTCGTCAAACGTTACTCAGGTTACGGCAACGATATCCCGAAAAGTTTCAGGTAGGTTTGCAATTGTTGGAAGTAACGAAAAAGATACTTGGCGTCGAGACGCTACCGCGTCTCTTGATGAAAATACATGCGACACGTTGTAAACTTTTGTTTGAACACAGGACACCTGCCTTTTCTCGGAGGTTGCGGCGCGGCTCGGTAGCGGCACTTACAGACTGCCGGCACGACGGTTTCTTCAAGAATTGTTCCTCGATTCTCCATTTGACGCCGTAAGTTTCCGCAGCCGCGATTCACTCCTTTTTCGTGTAGTTATCGTATACGATAAAATTTGGAATTAAAAATTCTAATTCGTAAAATTAGAAATTCTAATTCGTAAAATTAGATCTTCTAATCCGAAAAATTAGAAATTCTAATTCGTAAAATTAGAACTTCTAATCCGAAAAATTAGAATTTCTAATTCGTAAAATTAGAAATTGTCGCCTCTGGCTGCTCCATCGATTCTTAATGGATCGAATAAGCAGCCAGAGTCGACGAAAATGAAGTATTCCGTATTAGCCGAAAATCATCGGTAAGATAGGAATCTAGGCATCTCGGACTCAGATCCGAGTTGTGCTTGCCGAATTTTTCCACCTTAAAAAGGACGAATAGGCCGAGAAGACGCGTTTAATTTCGGCCTTTAATTTCGGCAGTTGTACAAAGAACCGATGATCATACTGAAGTTGCCGATCGGCACGGAGGAAAATCCAGCGCAAGCCGCGGGTCCCGCTCGACTCGGGGATGCGCATCGTCCGGCGGGGATCAGCCTGTCGGGAAGAAAGGTAAACGGGAGGCTGACGATCGCGGAAACGGGAACGCCGCAGCAGCAGCAAGCGGCGTTCGCGTCAACGAGAGCCGTCGAGGGCGGCGCGGGTGATAATCAGCGCACGTCAAAGTCGTGTCTAGAGGCTCAGCATGTTGCGGAAAAAAAGGAGAGACTAAGCGACGAGAAGATAATAGCTGAAATATTAAAGCCTGCCGAGAGGTTACAAATATCGAAGAGTTCCGATAAGTTATTAAAAGTAACAGGTACAAACACTGCCATCAGCCTTGATTAGTAATCCTTGACTCTTAATTATCTGTACATATTTTATATTAAAGTAATAATGCAATAGACAAAAAAATGAAATAAAAAGATACACTGCCAGACTCCTGATGTTTTATTCGGACGACTGTTACGGTTCTCCTTCCGCAATGTTGCCGGGTCCGGATTGTTTTAGGAATAATTTCGAAAACGGAATCCACCAAAAATCACTTTTAAGGCACTTAATTGTTTCTGACGTGAAGGAGTAATTTTCTTTTAAATTGCACTAAAAATATTTGTAGTCGGTGTTTTCCGTGAGCAATAGACGATATGAAAACCACAATGAAAGGCAGAAATCGATATTAAAAAAAAAAGAAGAAAAAACTTTAAGATGACATTCAGTTTCGGTCATTTGTGGTTGCATTTTTTATTCGCTTTTATAAAATGTTGCGGACCGATTACCGATTAATCGCGGTGAACCACGGTGACCATGGCGATTTTCAAAGCTATTTCTGTAATTTTTTTTTGCATCGTCACTGACCACATCCACCTATGATTCAGACCAAAGTATACTACGCCTTGTTGGCACTCTGTTAGAAAAACGCAAGAAATAATTGCTCACATACGAGACCTACTGATGACCATACATATATTTTGTATATATCAGCAGGATGCAGTGGCTCGCACGCTCGCAAAATGCTCGAATAAAAATTAGATCGTTAATGAAATTAACGCGGAAATAAAATAAAATAAACGAAAATAATTTTACAACAGACTTGGATTAAGGGGGGCAAGGCTTTATTATTATAATTATTATAATTGATTATTTGGCGCAGACTTTAATCAAGGCGAGATGAAACATACTCGGTGGGTAATAAAAATTGTAAAGAATTATTTCGACAATGCCTAACGTTTCCAGGAAAAAGAATAGTTTTATATCGCCCCTCTTTCGATTCTGAATGTTGTAAGACTTTGCTATCTCTCTCGCACTCACGGAGGTTTCACCTTGCCGTAGGTCGGGACAGACAAACAGACGAACGGACAAACAGCTTTTAAAAAAATATACAAGATTTCAATACTATATATATATATAGTACCATAAGTCCAAGCGTCTTTGAAGACAGTTAGAAACTATAGATGCCGTGACGCTGCACATTTTACGACTCATCAAAGTACACATTATACCATGTAGTGAAGTAGTTATCTACCATCTCCCACCGCCTCCAACTATGCCCCGACTGACCGTCCCACCGTCATGTCCAGTTCCCTCTTATAAGCCCGCCTGAAATGTTCGTTGCATCCAGTGCATTTTCAGTACGGCTTAGAAACCTCGTCAAAGCTCCCGTCGTAAGAACTTACAGTGCAAAATTAGCAGCCATGGTTAAAGCTAAGAAATACGTTCTGGTCAAACATTTCGACGGGGAACCAAAACGTTCGGATCTACAGATCGTCGAGGAAGAATTGCCGGCTCTGAAGGATGGAGGTGCGTATTTTGTGTTGAATTACTGACGGATTTAATTGCTGACTCACGTACATTAACTTTTTGCAAATTAGAATTCATGGTACAAGCGGAATATCTTTCCGTGGATCCCTACATGAGGCCTTACGTTCAACAATTACCCACCGGCATCACGATGATCGGTGCGCAAGTCGCCAAGATCATAGAGTCGAAGAACCCGAAATTCCCGGTCGGCAAGAGGGTAGCGGGCTACATGGGCTGGACATCTCACTCAATCATTAATATGAACGATAAGGATACATCACTGATGCAGAAAAAACCATACATTATACCAGACTTTGGAAATCTGCCAAGTTCCCTCGCTCTGGGAGTCTTGGGAATGCCAGGGTAAGCCATTCATAAATAGTATATTACGACACAAGCTGAGAAAACGATTTTCCGCCAAGTATAGTAGACTATTTTACGTAACAAGGCGAGGAAAGCGAGTTTTCCGTGCCGCAGTGTTGTGAAAAAATATATAGTTATACTACTCGGTCGATAATGCAAAAGCTGTTCTTGTATTTGTTACAATTCGAGAAATATATATACAGTAAAGTCAGCGAATAAATTTGATTAAAAAATACAAATTCTGAAACCTCTGAAAAAATACATTTTTAAAAATTATTTCTTGCAATTTTTGCTATAGTTATTATTATTTAATATTAATGTTTTTAGTGTACTTTTAACGACGTTCATTGCTTCACGTTTTTAAAAATATTGTATTAAATTAAATGAATTAAAATGTTTACAGAAATACTGCATACTTTGGTCTCACGGAACTTTGCAAACCCAAGAAGGGCGAAACTTTGGTTGTGAGTGGAGCTGCAGGAGCAGTGGGATCGCTTGTAGGACAGATTGGGAAAGGTCTCGGCTTGAGAGTTATCGGTATCGCCGGTTCCGATGCGAAGTGTAACTGGTTGACGAAAGACTTGGGATTCGATAGTGTTATCAACTACAAAACGCAGAATGTCCAGAAGACACTTAAGGAACTCGCGCCAAACGGAGTAGATTGCTACTTCGACAATGTACGCATAAATATGCAAGCACACGACTGTAAAACGACTGGTTGTTTTGCGTAAAAAAATGTCCAGTCAAACGACTGAAAACCGATCATCAATTTCAATAATATAAGGTCATTTTTGTATTTGCGACCAAAAAAGATTGTGAAGAGCGATCCTTCAGATGCTTTTCACGACCACTTTTCAGTCGCAGAAAACCACTAGTTGTTTTTTAAGGTCGTTATACGGTATTTACGTTTGCTAGGTATTCTTCAAATAACAGGCGACGAAGTATTTAATTATTTCTTTTTTTCCATCAGGTGGGCGGAGAAATTTCAAGCACCGTGATGTATCAGATGAACCTCTTTGGAAGAATCGCAGTATGCGGCAGCATCTCCGCGTACAACGCGAAGACGGGGGAATTGCCGAAGGTTGCGGTACTTCAACCCGCCGTGGCATCTCTTCAATTGAAGATGGAGGGATTCATTGTTTCGCGTTGGAACGACAGGTGGTTCGAGGGAATTGAAAAAAATCTCCAGATGATCCGGGAGGGAAAGCTCAAGTATCAGGAGACTGTGACCGAAGGTTTCGACAAAATGTTCGAAGCCTTTGTGGGCATGTTACGTGGCGAGAATACCGGAAAGGCCGTTGTCAAGGTTTGAAAGGGTTGTGCCTAATTTCTCTGCGATCGGATCCAAATATCACGGAGAGAAGGGTCTCGTATTGAATACGACATTTTGTATAGTAAACTTGGTTTATTTTACCATTCTCACGATTTTTGTAACCTATTTCTGTGTCAAATCGCCAGACAGGCAGAATATACCGAGTTTACTATATCAAATCTCGTAATCATTACTTGAATTCTATTTCTGTGTAATGCACAGATTTGCTATCTTCAATTTTCTTACAAACATGAGAGTGTATTTTTTTACCATACCGATAAAATAGTGTCTGACGCATTCGTCCTACTAAAACTGTATTCGTCGAACTAAAAATGTATTTTTCGTCGTATGATACGTCGTAAAAATTATTTGTACATTATGAGAGTTCAGTGGTGTAAGATAGCATCGAATCGGAGCGATAATAATGTGTGCGCTGCGGTAGAATTCGTCCCTCGTCCGGTCGCGCACTTTCTAGTATTACTGGGCATTACACGCTGAATCATAATGCCTAATTGAGCTTCGTGTATTAGGGCAATAATATAGAACGTTTACTTTTCGTTCGTCAAATGACAACATGATTATCCGACTACCAGGAAGAAAAAAAAGTATTATTGCTAACTATAGGCAGTCGCCACATTAACCCGTAAATATTATGATTCCACTACTTTGCTCCTAAATTTATCTTCCCGCCTTTACGTCTACGCGCGTAGTCAGACGTGGATGTAAACAAACTAAACAGACTATCGAGCACACCTCGACCACAATCTATTATTACCACACCCGCTGTCGATATTTCATGATTCTCTTGCCTGTAGTATTTACTCTGCTCACTACAATTGGGCCTACTTTCTAACTCACCTTTAGTTCGTACCTGAACGGCCATACCTGCTTAATTCCTGCCCTTCGTCGAAAAGTCCGCTTTTTCGCACTAGCACCATTAAGTGCGATATTATCAGATAAAATAATGAAAATATGTAGTAGTATTAAAAATGTGATTACACTATAAACTTATTTTGTGATGTAAATTTGTACTTGCACCGAATAAAAATAATGATTTATTTCGTGATAAATTATTTTTGACACGCTTTTTTCGCAAGCTGAACAGTAGATTTAAATGGAACTATCTGCGTTGCACGCGAGCAGTTTTGCTCCGATTCAGTTGCAAAAAGTTTGCCGGAAAATTGTTCATGCCTTCACGATGACTTTCCCGATATTCGCCACGCGAATATCCTGATGACTTTCCCGACTCGTCAGTTGCGCTCCTATCATGGTGATGCCGGTGGAATACCTTCGACTTTAGGGCCTCATGTAGGGGTCCACCTAGAGATATTCGGCTTGCACCGGAAATCCTAAAAGACAATAAATATCTGTATAAATATATTATCCGTTATTTTGTATTTTGTAGTCATATACTACTTTTTGAAACAGGTGCACAAAAACTCACCCTTTTTATGCCTGCAGCGTGGCGAAAGCGTGCGAAAAAGTAGACTTTTGTGCTATTTTTTCGCTTGCCTTCTTATAAGAACGCTTTCTTATCATACTATTTCTGTAAAGTTTTTTGCTTCGTCACTGACCATATCGACCTATGATTGAGACCAAAGTATACTACGCCTTGTTGGCACCCTGTTAGAAAAGCGCAAGTAATAATTGCTCACATACGACGCCTACTGGTGACCATACATTTATATATATACGTATATCAATACTATAGTGCCGCCCGCCCAAGCGGCCTTGACAACGTTACAAAGTATAGATGCCGTGAGGCAGCACATTCTACGTCTCATCAAAGTGCAAATAATGCCATGCAGTGAAGTAGTTATCTACCATCTCCCACCGCTTCCAACTCTGCCCCAACTCGCCAATCCACCGGCATGTCCAGTTCTCTCTTATAAGCCCGCCTGATATGTTCGTTGTATCCAGTGTATTTTCAATAGGGCTTAGAAACCTCGTGAAAGCTCCCGTCTTAAGAACTTACAGCACAAATTTAGCAGCCATGGTTAAAGCTAAGAAATACGTTCTGGTAAAACATTTCGAAGGGGAACCGAAACGTTCGGATCTACAGATCGTTGAGGAAGAATTGCCGCCTCTGAAGGATGGAGGTGCGTATTTTTTTGTTTAATTACCGGCGGATTTAATCGCTGACTCACGTATATTAACTTTTTGCGATTTAGAATTCCTGGTGCAAGCGGAATATCTTTCCGTGGATCCCTACATGAGGCCTTACGTTCTACGATTCCCCACCGGCATCACGATGATCGGTGCGCAAGTCGCCAAGATCATAGAGTCGAAGAATCCGAATTTCCCGGTCGGCAAGAGGGTTTCGGGCTACATGGGCTGGAGATCTCACACAATTATTAATCTGGACGATAAGGATGTGTCACCTCTGCAGATGAAACCATACATTATACCAGATTTTGGAGATCTGCCAAGTTCACTTGCTCTGGGAGTCTTGGGAATGCCAGGGTAAGCCATTCATAAATAGTGTATTACGACACGAGCTGAGAAAACGATTTCCCGCCGAGTATCGTATACTATTTTACGTAACGAGGTGAGGAAAACGAGTTTTCCGTGTCCGCAGTGTTGTAAAAAAATATATAGTTACACTACTCGGTCGATAATCAATATCTGCTCTTGTATTTCTTACGACTCGGGAAATATATATACAGTCAAGTCAGCGAATAAATTTGATAAGAAAATACAAATTTTGAAATCTTTGAAAAAATAAATTTTTAAACATTATTTCTTATTACTTTTGCTTTATTATTATTATTTAATTGTTATTATTATTTAATATTAACGATTTTAGTGCACCTTTAACGGCTTTAATTAGTTTACGTTTTAAAAAATGTTTTATTAAATTAAAGGAATAAAAATTTAATATTTATATTTATATTTAATATTAATGATTTTAGTGTACCTTTAACGACGTTAATTAGTTTACGTTTTTTTTTAAATAATTTATTAAATTAAATGAATTAAAATGTTTACAGAAATACTGCGCACTTTGGTTTCCTGGAGCTTTGCAAGCCCAAGAAGGGCGAAACTTTGGTTGTGAGTGGAGCTGCAGGAGCAGTGGGATCGCACGTAGGACAAATTGGAAAAAGTCTCGGCTTGAGAGTTATCGGCATCGCTGGTTCCGATGCGAAGTGTAACTGGTTGAAGAAGGAGCTGGGTTTCGATAGTGTTATCAACTACAAAACTCAGAATGTCTACAAGGCACTTAAGGAAGTCGCGCCAAACGGAGTCGATTGCTACTTTGACAATGTACGCATAAATGCAAGACGTCCCGGGCAAACGACTGTAAAACGACCGTGAAACGACTTTTTGTTTTGCATAACAAATTTTCTAGTCAAATGACCGAAAAACGATCATGAATTTCAATAATATACGGTAATTTTTTCATTTGCGACCAAAAAAAGATTGTGAAGAACGACCGTTCAAATTGCTTTTCGCAATCGCTTTTCAGTCGCTCATGAAAAAAAATTACCGAGGTGAATTTTCAGAAGAAAACGACTAGTTGTTTTTTAAGGTCATTTTACGGTATTTACGTTTGCTCGGTATTCTTCAAATAACAGGCGATGAAGTATTTAATTATTTCTTTTTTTATTTTCCCATCAGGTGGGCGGAGAAATTTCAAGCACCGTGATTTACCAGATGAACCTCCACGGAAGAATTTCTGTATGCGGCAGCATCTCCTCGTACAACGCGAACACGGGGGAATTGCCGAAGGTTGCGATAATTCAACCCGCCGTGGTGTCTCAACAATTGAAGATGGAGGGATTCATCGTTTCGCGCTGGAACGACAGGTGGTTCGAGGGAATCGCAAAAAATCTCCAAAGGATCCGGGAGGGAAAGCTGAAGTATCAGGAGACTGTGACCGAAGGTTTCGACAAAATGTTCGATGCCTTTGTGGGCATGTTACGTGGCGAGAATACCGGAAAGGCCATTGTCAAGGCTTGAAAGAGTTGTGTCTAATTTCTCTGCGGCCGGATCGAAATATCACGGCGAGAAGGATCTCGTAATGAATACCACATTTTGTATAGTAAACTTGGTTTGTTTTGCCATTCTCACGATTTTTGTAAACTATTTCAGTGTCAAAATCGCCAGACAGGCAGAGTATACCGAGTTTACTATACAAAATCTCGTAATCATTACTTGAATTCTATTTCTGTGTGACGCACATGATTTGCTATCTTTACTTTTCTTACAAACATGAGAGTCTATTTTTTTACCATACCGATAAAGTAGTGTCTGATGGATATGTTATCTTCACTTTTCCTACCAACCAAAAATGTATTTTTCGTTGTATGATATGTTGTAAAAATCAGTTGTACCTTATCAGAGTTCAGAAGAGTAAGATAGCATCCAATCGGAGCGGGGATAAAGTGCGCGCTGCGGTTGAACTCGTCCCTCGTCCGACCGCGCATTTTCTAGTATTACTGGGCATTACAAGCTGAATGATATTGTTTAATTGAGCTTCGCTAATTAGAACGACAATATATATAAAGTTAACTTTTCCTTTGTCAAATGACAACACAACCATCCGACTCCCAGGAAAGAAAATACAAAGTATGATATCGCTATAATTATTGGCAGTCGCCAGACTTATTCGTCAACATTCAGATACCAATACTTTCCTCCTAAAGTTATCTTCCCGCCTTTACACACACGTGGATGTAAACAAATTAAACAGATTATCGAGCACCCCTCGACCTACGATCCAGAATTTATTATTAACACACCCGCTGTCGATATTTTATTATTCGCTTGCCTGCGGTATTTACTGTGCCCACTACAATTGGGCGAGTGCAGCCAACTTTCTAACTCATCTTCAGTTCGTACCTGAAAAGCCGTATCTGCTTATTTCCTACCCTTCGCCGAAAAATCCGCTTTTTCGCACTGTTACCACAAAATACGATATTATCGGATAAAATAATTAAAATATAATGAAGATATGTAATAGTATTAAAGTTGTGATCACACGATAAACTTATATTGTGATGTAGATTTTTCTGCAAAGAATAAAAAATGATTCACTTCGTCATAAATTGTACAAAAAATTCTTTATTCGCAAGCTGGACAGCAGATTTAAATGGAACTATCCACGTCACACGCGAGCAGTTTTGCTCCGAATCAGTTGCAAAAAGTTTGCCGGAAAATTGTTTACGCCTTCACGATGGCTTTCCCGATATTTTCGCCGTGCAGCATTCCAGTGAAAGCGTCGAACATTTTGTCGAAGCCCTCGGTCACGGTTTCGCGGTACTTCAGCTTTCCCTCGCGAATCATCTGAAGATTTTTCTCGATGCCCTCGAACGATCTATCCGACCACCGAGAAACATTGAATCCTTCCATCTTCAGTTGTTGAAAAACTATCGTCTGCTGAATTATCGTGGCTTTCGGGAGTTCTTTTGAGTTGTAGGAAGATATACTACCGCACACAGCGATTCTTCCATAAAGATTCATCTGGAGTATCACCGTGCTCGATATTTCACCACCCACCTTGAAAGAAATGCATTCCATTGAAGTTTAATTAACATTGAACAAAAAAAGTTATTGGTATATTTTTATACCGATCTTTGTTACAATTTTGTTACACATTTATGTGGCAAAATAGATTTTCTTACATATTTATGTAATAAAATATATTTGTTTACATATAATAACAAAATATATTTAGTTACATATTTATGTGAAAAAATAGATTTTGTTACATATTTATATAACAGCACAGATTTATCTATACTCACATTATCGAAGTAACAGTCCACTCCCTTTGGGGCAGCTTTTTTCAGAGCCACCTCAACATTTTCAGTCTTGTAGTTGATGACATGATCGAAGCCCAGCTCGTCCTTCAGCCACTTGCATTTGGCGTCAGTTCCAGCGATACCGATGACCGTGAGGCCCAAAGCTTTGCCGATCTGCCCTACGTGAGACCCCACAGCCCCCGCAGCTCCACTCACAACCAGAGTCTCGCCTTCCTTCGGCTTGCAGAGCTCCAATAAACCAAAATACGCGGTGTTCCTGTAATTAATCCAACGAAATACCAATTAATCCGCTAATTAATTAGCCCTCAGCAAAATCTCCCGCTAAATAATTCGAAATCTCACCCAGGTCTTCCCAGCATTCCCAGAGCGAGGGAAACCGGCAGATCCCCGAAGTTCGGCACGATAAATGGTCTCTGCTGCAGCGGCAGAAGCTCGTCGATCTTGTTCAAATTGATTATCGAGTGGGATCTCCAGCCCATGCAGCCCACCACGAGCTTCCCGACTATGTAATCCGAATTTTTCGACTCTATTACCCTCGCCAGTTGCGCTCCTATCATGGTGATGCCGATGGGATACCTTCGAATGTAGAGCCTCATGTAGGGATCCACCGAGAGATATTCGGCTTGGACCAGAAATTCTGAAAGTCAATAAACATCTGTATTAACATGGTGTTTGTTACCGACAGCAGTGGGCGCGCGGTCAGCGCATGGCTGCGGCGATCTCCCGTGTTAAGCAGCCAGACTCGCGGTCAGTACTTGGATGGGTGACCGCTAGCCATGCGTTGATTTGCGCCTCAACTGTTGAGCGGGAGGCGTTTTTTCTGAGTTTCTCGTGTATTCTCGTACACCAGAAACTCAGTAAAATATGGCCGCCTGTATCGGTGCAGATTTCCAGCGGTTTCTCTGTGACCTTGTGGAAATGCGATGAGGTAGCGCGTTAGGAAAGAGTGGCTGAGGGAAAGTTTCTGGTGGGGACTCAATCTTCTGAGGGAAACTTTCTGGTGGGGACTCTGAGTGGTGGGAACCTTCTGAGGGAAACTTTCTGGTGGAAACTCAACCTTCTGAGGGAAACTTTCTGATGGGAACTCAAAACATAAAAGGGGCACAGTGAGGGAGGGGAAAAACGTAAAAGCCTGAAGAAGGCTTAAAAATAATAAAAAAGAATTAAAAAAAAAGTTATTTGCTGGCTTCGGCAGGTCGTAAGCTCGTAATAATTAGTAGCCTGTGAACAAACCTCCATCCTGTAGCTCCGGTAATTCCTCCTCAACGAGCTGCAGATCCGAACTCTTCGGTTCACCCTCAAAGTGTTTGACAACGATATATTTCTTGGCTTTAACCATTGTTACCGCTATTAACGTATTGCAAGCTCTTAAGCACAGGAGAGCTGAGAATTTTCGACTTGTGTGGGAATTCTAGTGGGCAGAGTAAATACCGAAGGCGAGCGAATAACGATACATCGACTGCAGTCGTGATGATAATAGATTGAGAATGGTAGGGGGGGTGCTCGATAACCGGTTTTGTTTTTTTTTTGCGTCCACATGATTAGTCGCAACGGCGGGAACTTTAGCAGGAAAGTGGTGGTATCTATAATGCCGATGGATAAATCTGGTGACTGCCAAAAAATTGTCGACGTCATCCTTCGTTCTCGCTTTCACGGTGGTCGGATAACCATGTTATCATTTGACTTTTGGCATTCCTGTGACAGACAAATTCTATTTCGTACCAATCATATGACTCAGCTTAATAATAGTACGAGAAAGTCCGAGGTCGGGTGAGAGATGAGTGCTACAGCAGCGCCTATTATCTTTGATCCGGTTAGATACAATCTACACTCCGATAAGGTGCCACTGATTTTTCTCTCTGTATCATAAAAATCTCTCGCCGCCGCCGTGAGTTACTTTTTTTTCCTAGAAAAAAAGTTAACTTTTTTCCTACTTTTTCACACGCTTTCCCATACCCAACCAAGTTAACTTTTTTCCTGAAAAAAGTTAACGTTTTCCCTACTTTTTCACATACTTTTCCATACCCAACCAAGTTAACTTTTTTCCTGGAAAAAAAATTAACTTTTTCCCTACTTTTTCAGACGCTTTCTCATACCCAATCAAAAAACCCCACTTTTGCCGCGAACTACAGGCAGAAAAAGGGGGGCTTTTTGGGCTTGTGCTACAAAAAACTCATGTTTTTAATTTTTTTTAACTCATGTTTTTAATTTTTTATTTGTTTAATCTCTACGAAAATATTCCAGCGGGAAAAACAACTAATTTTTCACTGAGAATAGCTGTGCAGAGGTGACACTGCTAATATCTGATGTCGACAGGTCTCATGCGATTCGCGTGCCACTGCGAGTTTTCGAAGAGTCCTTGAGTTAAGTCTGCGTTTATACGTACCATTTAGATGCACTCTACGAATGCGCGCACTGCACACATACGTACTATAATGAATAGGAACAGATTGCTGATCTTCACTGGCTACCGCGATCTCAGTCAATGCAAGTATTCATTCCAAGCTCGACGTGGACTTGTAAACTCGTTTTGTGACATTCGCTGCAAGCAAAAAAAAGTTACCGCATAATTTATCGAAAAAAGAAAAAAATTCTTGCGGCAGTTTCGGTTGGCCATGGTTACAGCCAAAAGATTTATCGTCGTGAAACACTTCGAAGGGGAACCAAAACGATCGGATCTGGAACTCGTCGAAGAGGAGCTGCCACCTTTGGAGGATGGAGGTAATAAAAAAAAAGATAAACGAATACAATAAAAATATAAAAAAATTGAAACATTAAAATTCTTTCGCTGTTTTACTAAAAATAAAATCAGTGATGTGCTCGTATAAACGCGGAATTTTTATACTCACCGATCGCGGCAAAATGGAAAGTGCCGCACATTATTTTTATTAATCACGCGTATTATTATTAATTTAAATTAATGCAATTGCGACTAATAATAATATACATTTATTTCCTTCCGTTTCAGAATTTTTGGTGCAGGCGGAATACCTTTCTGTGGATCCTTACATGAGAATCTGCAGTAATTGGTTTCCCACTGGGATCACCATGATTGGTTCGCAAGTGGCCCGAATAATCGAGTCCAAAAACTCGGAATTCCCGGTCGGCAAGCGTGTGATGGGCTACATGGGCTGGAGATCTCACGCGATAGTAAATTTGAACAGAATCGACGAACTTCTGCCGGTGCAGCAGAAGCCACAAATTTTGCCGGATCTCGGAGATTTGCCACCTTCCCTGTTTTTGGGTGTTCTGGGATGGCCGGGGTATAAATAGTAATTAAACCCGAATTATCCGAGGAACTGCAAAAAAATTCGAAAAAGCATAAAACCCGACGTGCAATTTTCCGATTTTAGAATCACCGCCTACTTCGGTTTGATCGAAATTTGCAAACCCAAGAAAGGAGAGACGCTCGTCGTGAGCGGAGCTGCAGGAGCAGTTGGATCTCACGTTGGACAGATTGGGAAAAGTTTGGGCCTCACCGTCGTCGGTATAGCTGGAAGTGATAAAAAATGCGACTGGCTGAAAAATGAGCTCGGCTTTGATCATGCGATCAATTATAAAACTCAAGATGTTGCGGATGCCCTGAAAAAAGCTGCTCCGGGTGGAGTTGATTGTTATTTTGATAATGTACGTCAGGCATTTCGTACTAAGTAGATTATTTTGTTTTCTATATAATTTTTAGATTTTTATTTTTATATCATTTCGATTTTTTTATTTTTATATCATTTCAATTCTTTTATTTTTATATCATTTCAATTTTTTAATTTTTATATCATTTCAATTTTTTAATTTTTATATCATTCCAAATTTTTAATTTTTATATCATTCCAAATTTTTAATTTTTATATCGTTCAAATTATTTTGTTTTTATATATTTTTATGAGATAATAATTCTGAAAAATATAAGAAAACCACATGATTTGGGTTGGAAATAGTTGTGTAATGTCATTGATATATGTTTTACATACAAATATATGTTTAACAATAGGTAGGCGGTGAGATATCGAGCACTGTGATACATCAGATGAATCACAACGGACGTATCTCAGTATGCGGCAGCGTCTCGTCCTACAACGCCGACGAAAAGGAATTACCGAGACCGCCGCTGCTTCAGCCGGTTCTCGTTTTCAAAGAACTGAAGATGGAGGGGTTTCTCGCTCTGCGGTGGACGGACAGGTCGTCGGAAGCGGTGGAAAAAACGATCGAAATGATTCGCGATGGGAGGCTCAAATACCGCGAAACTGTGACCGAAGGGTTCGATCGAATGTTCGACGCGTTCGCCGGAATGCTGCGAGGCGAGAATATAGGAAAGGCTATTGTTAAAGCATGATCTGCTCTCTCTTTGTATTATCTAAAAATATATCTTAAATAATAAAGAAACGTATGAAAGGTTTCGATTTTCTCTATTCAAATTGATTTTCACCTGCACAAACAAATTTAAAAAAATGTAAACCCCGAATTTTCCCTTCACTCCTGTTGATCGTCTCACGAATTGCGAAGTCGTATATTCGCTTCATTACCGTAATACGTTTCGTAATTTACACACGGACGCCGAGAGTGCCGCGCCGGGACTTATGAATGAACAGTCAAAAATGGCGGCCGTCAGCAGTGATAAATGTGCGACCGAGTGTTCGTTCGATGACAATGAAGATAAGCAAAAGGGAATATGTAGAATAAAGCCTGAGTAAGTATTAAACAATTGCCGATTATAGGTGTCATTAAAAACTACTTAGATTTCGTCGTTGGTCCGCCTGTACCTAACTACTTTGTCATAACCTCAAAATAACGAACCTGCAATCTGTTTCCTCGAATATTTATTTATTTATTTTACTTCCCTCACACGTCTTCATTAAGATAATACGAAAAGAAATGTAATTTAAAGATTCGATTTTATGACCGCGTCCTAGTCAACTGCTAATATCAACAGCGGATTCGTCGTTGGCGAATCCGTTTTTAGGTTATGTTTACAGTTGTAAACACATGTAGCAAGAGAAACACAGAAATATTGTACTGGGAATTATTGTTTAGCAAATTGATGTAATTCTGTCGTTTGCTTTTTTTTTGTCAGATTCATCGTCAGCGACCATGTGAGGCAGCTGAGCGAGCAGTGTTTAACCGCAGATGATAAACTAAAAGTATTGACACAGTCGGAAGATGCAGAAGTTACCGAGACGTCGGATGAGCCGCCGGCAAAGAAAGGCAAGCACGACGACAAGCGAGACAAACTCAGAGGCCAAAACAAAGCCCGTCCGCCTCCATTCAAGGCTCCCCGGGAGCAAAACCTCTGTCCATGGATCGTGGATCAGGCGAAGGACGAGCCTGAGAAGCAGTGCCAGAACAAACGTTGTACCTTTATGCACGACAGGGCGGCTTACTTGAAGATAAAGGCTGAAGATATCGGACCAGAATGCTACCTCTTCACCTTATCTGGACGATGTCCAAGAGGTGTGGCTTGCAGGGTAGGAAAAAAACACTTGACGGAAGACGGCTTTAACATAGTCGACAAGGAAAAGTTTGAGCAGTACCAAAAGAAGCCTCCGGCGACGAAGAATCAAATCCCTAAGGAACTTCAGGACAGACTCAGAAAGCACAAGTACAACTTTCACAGGGCGGAGAAAATCGTTAAGGCCAACGACGCCTCGAGGAAAAAGGCTAACGACGAGAAGAGTCAGTTGAATAACAAGGCGACTCCAGTCGCGACTAACGGAGTGAAATCCGAGTCAAATGATTCTCCGAAGAACGAGGAATCCGCTCCGATCAAGGAGGCCGAGGTCAACGAGATTTCGGAGACGAAAAAGACCAGCGACAACAGCTGCTCCGAATCCAAAGACGCAGCCGAAAAAAACGAAACGGATGTTACTGCGAAAATCGGAGACGTCGAAAAAGAGTCCAGGATAGGTCCTGCGCCGGATCACGATGTTATAGCGCTGAGATCGTCGGAAAAAAAGAGGATCGACTGGAGCGACAAAATTCTGTTGAGCCCTTTGACGACCGTGGGGAATCTTCCGTTCCGGAGGATTTGCAAGGAATACGGAGCCGACATTACCTGCGGGGAAATGGCGCTGGCGCCGAAGATACTGAAAGGAGCTCACGAGGAGTGGGCGCTGGTGAAGAGACACGAATCGGAGGATATTTTCGGCGTTCAGGTTTGCGGCAACAATCCCGGGGTGCTGGCGAGATGCGCGCAGCTGCTGAATCAGGAGGCGGACGTGGACTTCATCGACCTGAATCTCGGCTGCCCGATCGACTTGATTTATAGGCAGGGAGGCGGCAGCGGGATGCTCAATCGACTCAACGTACTGGAAACCGTCGTAAAATCGATCAACGATGTGCTCGATATACCGCTGACGATAAAAACGCGGATGGGAGTTTACATGGACAAACCGGTTGCTCACAATTTGGTGCCGAAGTTCAGGGATTGGGGTGCTTCCATGATAACCGTAAGCTTCGCAATTTTCAGCTTTTATTCTACTGAAACGATTTTTTGAACGTTTAAATTATTCACGTTTTTTGAACGTTTAAATTATTCACGTTTTTTGAGCGTTTGAATTATTCGAATAATTCGAATTTATGTCATCTATTGATAATTTATTTGAATAACATAATTTTTTCGGATTATTTGATATTATAATTTCGAGTTGCACGTTAGAATTCCATTTAAGAAAAATGTCTAGACATTCCTATTCTTAAGTCGTCTTACATTTTTACTCGTTGCAGTGAATAAACGTTACTCAAAATATTGTCACAGGTTCACGGCCGATCGCGAGAGCAGAGGTACACAAAGTCAGCGGACTGGGATTACATCGAGCGATGCGCCAAGGCCGCGGACCCCGTGCCGGTGTTCGGTAACGGTGATATTTTGTCCTACGACGATTACGAACGAGTACGAAGCACCTACAAGACGATTCAGGGCGTGACAATCGGCCGCGGTGCGCTGATCAAGCCTTGGATATTCAAGGAGATAAAGGAAAAGAAACTCATAGACGTCGGGAGCAGCGAGAGATTCGAGATACTGAAAAAGTACGCGTCCTACGGCCTCGATCACTGGGGCTCCGACACGCGAGGCGTCGAGACCACCAGGCGTTTCATGCTCGAGTGGATTTCGTTCCTGCACAGATATATTCCTGTCGGCATACTGGAAAGACCACCGCAGAGAATAAACGAGCGGCCGCCGTATTACAAGGGTCGCGACGAGATGGAAACGATGATGGCCAGTTCGAACTGCGCCGATTGGATTAAAATATCGTAAGCAGAAAATCGAGACAGTAAATTTCGCATCGAAAATTCCTATAATATAGCGATTGATATTTATAAAGATTTTTATTTATTTTTATTACAGCGAAATGTTCCTCGGCAAAGTTCCCGAGGGTTTCCACTTCTTGCCGAAACACAAGGCCAACTCGTGGAAATGATGTCTCCAGATCGCAGAGTAAACGCTAAACTTATTCCATCTATATTTTTTATTATACATTCGACAACCGGAAGATATGAGTAATAGAGAATAAACGATGTTACGAATAAAGAAACAGAGACCAAATGCACGGTGCCGTGTTAATTTTTATTGGAGCTTCGTAGAGGAAATCGTAAGGGAAACAGTCGTCGGGGCGCGTGTCGCGCTTTGTTTATTTAATTCTTCGTCGCCGGTGGTCAATAGTGCGCCGATATTTCGCCGAGGCTGGATACGGGCCACATGCAATCGCAGCCGCTGGCGACTTCCTTTGTGAAGGGTTCCCAGCAGTCGCCCTCCCATCGGCGCCTCACCATGAACAGCGTCCTACTTCGTTGAACGCAGTGGAAACCAGGATGTGCGCATCTCTGACACACAAAAAAGCGAAAAAAATGCAGTTTTTCAAATCTTTCTTATTCAAAACTGAACAATTTATACGAGAAAACAGCAAACGTCTGTTGCGGAGAAAAAACAAGGAATTATCTCTAAGAATTGGAGAACGATTACCGACAAACCAGAATGCGCGTATCTCAGAAATACAAAAAAAGCGAAAAAACCGCAATTATTCAAATCTTAACACTCGAAACTCATCAATTTATACGGGAAAACACCAAACGTCAGTTCCGGCGAAAAAACAAGTAATTATCTCCAAGAATTGGAGAACAATTACCGACAAACCAGGATGCGCGCATCTCAGAAATAAAAAAAAGCAAAAAAACCGCAATTTTTCAAATCTTTGTCACTCGAAACTCAACAATTTATACCATAAAACAGCAAACTCTGTTCCAAAAAAAAACAAACAATTATCTCCAAGAACTGCAGAACGATTACCGCCAAAAAAATTATTCAAATAAAAAATACTGTCTACCTGCTTCGCAGGTTTCACGGGATTCCTCTGCGTCTGATCAAAGAGCGAGTAGCTTTTGCAGAAAACCTCGTGGTAGTGCGGCGGCTGGTACTCGAATTCCGTGTCCGTCATCTGCACCTTCCGGGTCATAATCTCACACAGATTGCGGTATTCCTGTCGGAAGCGCAAAGTTACGATTGTTACAACGAAAATTCGTGAAATTACCGGTCGGGCTTGGCGCGCATATAAAATTTCAACGAGGTGGGGAGGGGAGAACAAAATCGTCGCAGCCCATCCGTCGCGTGTAAATCACAGTTTGTTTGGCAACAGGAAGAGGTGCTTTGTGGCCCGGTGTATTTTTCGGGGGGGATCGTCGATGTGGTTCACTGACCGGCATTAAATTCCTGTCGGGCCTGTCGACCTGCTGATTCGGATCCGGCTGCTCGATCTCGTAGTCCTCGACGTAGTCGCTCTCCGGCAGGTACGAAGCGTCTCGGGACGTCGGCGATCCTCCCCGGTGGCCGTCGGTTACCCGATAGTTGGAGCCCAGCAGAGCCTCCTCCAGCAGTCTAGTGAAATTGACTCTCTTGCTG
Organism: Pimpla rufipes; assembly: GCA_963932165.1. NCBI lineage: Eukaryota > Metazoa > Arthropoda > Insecta > Hymenoptera > Ichneumonidae > Pimpla > Pimpla rufipes. The sequence continues at coordinate 25,803,901 of OZ010630.1, forward strand.
GCGGCCGCGGTCGGCAGCTGACGAGCCAGCAGGACAAGGCAGACGACCTATCGAACAAAACAACAATAAACACCCTTTGTGAGTCGCCACCTTGACACTTCGGGTTCGACATTCCGAGAAAAAGAAAAAAAGAAAACGAACACGTCGTTCGACGGCCGGTTTCCTCGGAGCGGCTTTGACATTGAGCAAAACAAACGCTCAACCTTGTCCCTATCTCCGGTGGCGCTCCTGACCGAGTGGCGATCGAATCAGTGTAATCCATCGCAGCCCCGCGTGTGTCGTCGCCGCTCGAGCGGCTCCTCTCGTAATCGCGTTAATATCGGTGACGACTCTCGGCGAATATCGTGGAATTCGAAAATTCCTCGTAGGTTTTCGCGAATCGCGACTGCGGAGGTTTCGACGAGGAACGTCGCGCTGTTTCTGTTGTGTCGCTGGCGAGACGCGATTCTATCCAGGTAACAAAAAGACATCTGGCACGTAAAAGTTATCCGAATGGGTTACTAATGTCCGCTCGAATGATAACTCTAAGTTATCAGGTGTCCGAAAGTTAACTCTCGCCTAATGGGATTTGTTCGAATTTTTACTCCCGATATTGATATAAAAATGCTAATTAAGAGACCACGCGAAAATAATTAAAAATGCCAATAAAAATTTAGATTAATTTAGATAAAAAAAAACAAAAATAAAAAATAAAAATTAGATTAGAATAAAAAATTAGATTCATTTAGATAAAAAAATAAAAATAAAAAATAAAAATTAGATTAATTTAGATAAAAAAATAAAAATAAAAAATAAAAATTAGATTAGAATAAAAAATTAGATTCATTTAGATTTACCCTTCAACAGGGTAGGGATAATAAACGAACGCACACTGTACATACAAATAATGTGACAAGAAATATGAATAAAGAGCATTATTAAACGTAAAACGTAAGTTAACTTTCGCACACAGGATATCGTATGGTTATCATTCGGGCGGACATTAGTAAACCATTTGGATAACTTTTACGTGCCCGATGTCTCTTTGTTACCTGGGTAGCGACGAGAAATTTAAAAAGTGCCGGTAAAGCAGACGACGCGACGGGGAGTATCAGAGTATCTAGCGCGCTGTTTCCTCCCGCGTTTGCGAAAGATGTTCGCGCGTACGGTTGACGCGTATTACATTTAATAAACGGCGAGACAGGTCGCGTCCTGCGAATCCGATATCCACGACCGGCAGGATTATATATATATACATATATATACATAAATATGCACACGTAAATTGTCGTTTGTGTAAAGAGATGGCCGAGTGCTAAATATAGTGCGACGAAGAAAATTCGCAGCAGCGTCTCGTGATCGTCGATGCGGTTCGCTGCCCGGCAGGTGGTATATTAAGTGCCTTTTGTGCGGGCAAAGTGTACACAAAGCGATTACGAGTCGCGAGGAGTGCAGCGGGCGGCGAGTGTTCCGCGGAATCGGGATTCCTTCGAATCGCAACGGGTCTTTTTATCTCGCTCGAGCCGATCTCCACCGTGCGCCGCACGATTGTCGAGCGCGAGACGAGAGGCGACCGAAGCCTCGAGTGGGAGGAGGAGTCACATATATCATGCAACACACGGCGCGGCGTGCGGCGAGTCAATGAGAGATCGGGAGAGTCTGGGAAGCTGCCGAGTTTCCCGTGAAAATCAGTGTCAGCCGGTTCGCAAGGTCGGGTTTTATTGAGCTGTAAGCGCGCGCGTGTCGCACGACATAATACACACACAGACGCTGACGAGAGCTGCGGTCAGCTGATACTGGTGGATTAGACCTTCCCGCTTCGCGCCGAGCGCTCGGTCTATACTAATTTATAAGGGATCCTTGCATGCACCGATATATGGACACTTATTTTAGCTGCGACTGAACGCGCGAAGAATCTCAGAATCTATATCGCTCGGGGCTCGCTGTTTAATAAGGTAAAAATGTGCATTTAGAACAAATTTGTACAGCAAAGATTGCTGTCTTAATACAGTCGTATTGAGTGATGTTGAAATTTGCATCGTTGGAATGCAACAAAATTCAGAAAAAAATTAATTCTAATTAATCCAAATGAAGGAATTATGTAAAAAAATGCATCATATCAATTAGTTTCTATGATGATTTTTATATGTAATTTCATCATTTGAGTTAATTACAATTAATTTTTTTTTGTGAATTTCATTGCATTCCAACAATGCAAACTTCAACATCATCGCATTGAAAGATTTTGTGCGTAAACTAAATTTTGTGTATATTAAATTTGAGGAAAATTTTCGTAGCGGTTGTGCAAATTTATCAATTTTGTCTGCTATGATTGAATTAATGCATAAAAAGTTTCAATACTGGCGCATTAAATTTCCTATGAAATATCTGTGCATAGAGTTTTTGCAATAATGCGTCAGTTTTTTCGAAGAAGTGAAAGTGCTTCATGTGATGCGACGACGAGTGTTCAAAAAAAGTTCTAAAAGGTTCGTTTCATGATTGAAAAAACGCAGCTTCGCAAATTACTTAGAAAGAACAAGGAAAGAGGCTCAAAAATATCCAATTTATAGTAACGTTCGAATAAACGCGAATTAATTGAAAATCCTTTTTTTAATCGAGAATAATTTTTTACGTATTTTTAATCCTTTTTTGTGAGTTCAAAAAAAAAGGTGCATTTCGAAGATTTGAAATTTGCAACCGATGAAAGACGATGAATTTCAAAATGTCATCCGTTTGACAAGCACAGGTACCAGGAAAAAAATGACCGTAGAAAAAAGGCTATAGAACTTCATACAGGCTGAAAAAAAATCCATCGGCCTCTTTTTCCGGCAATTTTATCCTGGATTCCACGAAAGCCTACCTGATCGTCCACCCACACGATCACTTATTAAACGTTATCTTCAGAACATCCTAAAGATATCATTAAAAAAAAACTAATCATCCTTACGATAACACAAGCAAGGTTATCATTCGGGTGGACATATAGCTACGCTTTTCGTGTACGAAACAGATGACCTTCCGAAAAATCGTCACGTTTCGCTGCTTAGCCGATTCCGAGATACCGCCACAAAGATACACCCAACAACAACATTTCGAGACGAGCAAAATATTCGTCGCGACGTGCAAACATTTTTCGTCGGTCCGACCGATATTTAGTCGAATCATTTTATTTATATTTTCACCGCGGTAAATTATTGTGCAATTGCCGCGTGGAAAGTTTAGGCGCGTCACGGTTGTTTATGTTTTGAAAACTACGTGTAACACTGGTCGATATAATTAGGCGAGGTAAGAACAAATAGCCCGAAGAAGGTTGGACGGCTAATTGAACGCCGCCGCGATAAACAAAGTCGTCGTCGAGCGTCACAGGAAGTACGCACTGCTCCCGTTATAGTCGAGCGTCACAACTATTATGCTAAGTGACAACATTTCGTTGATTTGGAATAGCGACTCGGCTGATTCACTGGGTTCCGTGGAAGAGGCTGCTGCTGCGCGCGCGCGGAGTGAACAATCTCGAGTGATCTTCATCAAGGCACCGCGATGGTGACGAAAACTTATCGCAAGAGCGCCATACATACGTGAGTATTACGTCCGATTCCCCTGTTTTCTCGCTGTGTGCGCTATACAGGCTGATTCAGAATGATCGCCGCTTGCCCAAATTTTCGCGGCAATTTTTATTGTTTTTTTTTTTTAATAATTAGATAGATAGTTTATTCCACCATATGGCGACTTCGCCTTTTCCAGACCCATTCTTAAACTGTAATGTAATACTAATAGTACATTTGCTTAGGGATTTTCTTTATTTTTTTATATACTTTTTTTATATAATTATTTCATTGTACCAAGTATAAACTTCAACGGATTCATTTCTGAAATAAATAAATCAAATTAAATTAAATTAATTTGATTTTATAATTCTGACGATCAAATAGCTGAGACCATTTTTAAAAAATATTTAACTATTGCTCGTGGAGATTTGAAAAGTCATTCTGAATCACCCTGTATACCTCGCAACAATTTTTATGGTCGCCTCAAATTTTCGCGGCAAGTTTTATTGTTTTTTTTCGATAATTATTTAATTGGACTGTAAACTTTAAAGGATGCTTAAATCGGGTCCTCCCGGGTCTCTCAGAGCTGCAGAATTTATTTTTTAAATAAATTGATTCAATGAAATTAAATGAAATCAAGTTTATAATTTTGACGATTAAATAGCTGCACCCATTTTTTTGTATTTAACTATTGCTTGTGAAAATTCGAAGAATCATTCTGAATCACCCTGTATACCTCGCGCTGAATGAACGCACGACCGCGCGTCACGTGCAGCCGTGGATGTCGTCCCTGCGCCCCTCGGCCCCGATATATAACGCCCAATGTCGCGTCGATTTATCACCGAGTTTATCTTATTATTATGTCATTACGTGCGTCGACGACATTCACGACGCTTCTCTCTCACTCTCTCTTTCTCTCTCGCTCTCTCCCGAATTTCGAGGAATTTCCTGATAGCCAAGCTAATTGAAAGAAAGGAAACAATCTTTAGACAGTGCCTCGATTCACGAGCATTTTACGTGCGCCGACGAACGCCTGATGGCTTGTAATGAGTGCTTTTCACTTGCGCTGAATGGCGCAATTATTATTCTACAGCAAAAAATTGTTGTAGTGATTCGGTTTAACATAATTGCTTCTTTTATTTTAGCACTTTCGTTTCCCAAACTGACGATTTTATGAAAGCACCGGCATAGACGGAAAAAAAATAATCAGGGAGTGATAACAAATCGATTGTTTTATTAATTAATTTTTAGCTACCATAACAAATCTGCAGTTACCGCAGCAAAAATTTTGTTATCACTTAATATTTTTTGCAAGGGTTTTTTTCGTAATTAATGGTATTTTCGCTTCGCACCTGGATATCTTAGGGAATAATAATTCATGAATTATTTGCCATTTTCAGAGACTCCAAGGAACAACACAATTAAAGCGCAATTGTGGCAGAAATCTCTGCACAGCACCGATAACAAAATCGTTAAAAATGATTAAAGATCCGCGAAGCGACGCGATGGAGGCGACGAGCGCGATTCGGTGCGACCCAAGTAGAGTGGTAAATCACACCTGCAAAACAAACCGTACCGTAATTTTTATTTTTCAAACTCCCCAGGATTTGAGACTCTGGTCCCAAGTTACAAAGCTATTTAAAAAAATTAAAAACACAAAATCTAAACAGCTATTCTAACGATCATTCGTCATTTTTTAAGCGCCGCAGATTATTATTACCAAATCACACCTAGAAAACAAATTATAGACTCTGGTCCCAAGTTACAAGGCAATTTTTCATTAAAAATGTAAAATCTATACAACAGCTATTCAAAAGTCCACACATCGCACCTGCAAAACAAACCTTATCGCAACTTTTATTTCTCAAACTCCCGAGGATTTGCGATTCTGCTCCCAAGTCATAAGGCTATTTTTCATTAAAAATGTAGAATCTATTCACCTATTCAAAAATTCGCACGACATTTTTGCAAAACAAAAAAAAATATATGTAACTTTTATTTTTCAAACTAACGAGGATTTGCGACTGTGTCCCCAAATCACAAGGCTATTTTTGATTGAAAATGTAAAATATGTAGAGCTATTAATTAATTCCCACATTTTTTAATCACCGCGGATTATTACCAAATCACACCTGCAAAACAAACCGTACTATAACATTTATTTCTCAAACTCCCGAGGATTTGCGATTCCGCTCCCAAGTCACAAGGCTATTTTTCATAAAAAATGTAGAATCTATTCACCTATTCAAAAATTCACACGTCATTTTTGCAAAACAAAAAAAAATAGATGTAACTTTTATTTTTCAAACTAACGAGGATTTGCGACTCTGTCCCCAAATCACAAGGCTATTTTTGATTGAAAATATAAAATCTGTAGAGCTATTCATTAATTCCCACATTTTTTCATCACCGCGGATTATTACCAAATCACACCTGCAAATCAAACCGTACTATAACATTTATTTCTCAAACTCCCGAGGATTTGCGACTCCGCTCCCAAGTCACAAGGCTAGCTCGGACAAGCGTAAACCACGCGGGGCTCTCGGTGCCCGCGCGCGCGCGGAAAGAAACGTACATACACGAAGCTGGTACATAACACGCACGTTATTAAAACACACGCAAAGCGGTATCGCGTGTACGTGCAGGACGGGGGTCCGGTCGGTGCGCGCGCGAGCGCTCAAAGCGTATATATTCCACGAGTGCGTGGTCGAGAGAGCCTCGTAGGTAGTTATCCAATTGACGAGATGCCCCCGGTGCTGACATAGTTCAGTCGATGGCGAACTTAGGATGATCCTACAGCGACGAACGAGCCGCTCTCAGCCTCGCCGTACGAATTCACGTTTTCTCCGCATCGCGCGACGACGACGACCGTGACGAGGGCCCCAACAAGTGCAACGTGACGCGAACCCTTCGAGACGATTTCGCCCTCATTGCGCGCTCGCGACGTCAGCGAATTAGCCGCCCGGAAAATCCGTCGTCGATTCGTCATCGGTCTGCACGAAAAATCCGCGTGGCTTCCAGCGTCACGCGAGTTCCATAATATAAACTTGTAACGCCGTCGCGGGTTCAATTGCCGGTCGCCAACTACTTATATATCGCGCCGGACTCGTGCGCCGATCGTGCAGTCTTTCAGCGACCGCGCGGCTCACCCGCAACGCGACGACGACGAGAGAGATTTTTTTTCTCGCGTTTTGTCTCGTTGAGGTTTTTTTTTTTTTGGAAAAAATTGTTGGAAAATTGCGAGACGGAGACTCTTCGGTTGATCCGCGATTGCGACGATTTTGATAAGGATTTTAACGGTCACGCTGAACGCGATCTTGTGTATCGTATGTAAGTCACTTTGTGCGGTTTATTCTTCGCGAACGATCGACTGCCTGGATCTTCTCTCGCGATCGACCGGAGGACGCCTTGTGACGAATCGTTGAATCGCGTTTTTTTTTTTAATTAAAGTGACCGGCACGTGACATGTTCACAAGTGAATAGCTCGAGCGAAGTTATGGCGGCTGATCTCTGTAGAAATGGAACTCTGAGTGCAGCATCCAACAGGTATTGCTTTGAAAAAAAAAAAAAAAAAAAAAAAAAAAAAAAAAAAAAAATTGTAGACGTCGATTAGAGAATGACTGACTTCGATGACGAAAGCGCGGGTGAGGGCAAAGAAACTGAAGAAAGGCCGCCGATAAGGCAATCTGATAGTGGGGATAATTAAAAATGACGACAATATCGGTGATAACTCTCGAGTGTTCGAGCAGTCCGTATATAAATCTCGTTAGAATTCATGGAAATGCAATAAGTTCTGCTTGGCCAGAAAGAAATCATTTAAATTCGATTAATTGGTTCGATTATTTTTCGTTTGACTTCACTGAATGTTCATTGGATTCCAATAATGTGTTATATCTGGCACACATTTTTTATCCCTTTATTCGCAAAGTGTTCTCTATGTGGCCATCCGTTGATCAATATTGACTTCCTCGCATGTGAGACGGTGAACAGAGGAAGCTTTGTACTTGTTTCCTCTGTGTAAAGGTAGCTTCAAGCAAGTCATACACAAAGCTTCAGATATAAAGGACATTTTCCTTGCAATTTTCCTCGTACATGAGGAATATAATGAGGCAATAAGAGAAGAGGTATTGTCCGCCTCACATATGCGAAAGACAATGTCTTTCTCGTGCATGGTTAATAAGTTAGAAGTTTTTAAATTGCATAAAAACAGTTCGTTCAGATCATGGCAGAATAAAAAAAATCGATTTCCTGTTAGGTCCTTCAAAGGTTGCATTATTAAGCCCCGACTAAAATTTAAAAAAATTAAAAATAATCATTTATACTTATTTAAGTGCGCAATCCTGCATTTTTTATTAGATATTCTGTCATTCTGAATATACCATCTTTTCCGTCGAATTGACTGACTAATGGAAAATGTAAATTAAGTGCAATACCGTCGGAATTTTATAAATTTATTATGTCTGACTGACTTGATTAAGCCTGACAGGACCCTATCAAGTCCTTATTGAACTTCGCCATGGAAACCTTGAAATGCCTTATGAGACCCTTATTTAATGAAATTATTATTGATTTGCATCCTGGGTGCCATGATTAAGCCTGACGGGTCCCTTAAATGATTATCCTAGTCAGGCCCTTATTAAACTTCGCCATGGAAACCTATAATTTATTTAGCCTATATTTAGCACTAATTAGCATCTCTAATTATTATTTAATTAGCATCTAAAAAGCCACATTGGTTTGTTCCCGATTAAATTCCTCTCGTAGAAACAGCCTGCGTCTCTCGGTCCGGCACCCTCTCGAACCTTCGGCAATACGGAATCTGGAAAGCTCTCTCGGTCTTCGCTGTTTTTCGCATACGACGGTGAAACGTTTAAATGACCGTTATACTGCGGTACGAGTTAATAAGCAATTGACCCTCGACCGTACACCGCCGGAGGTTCAATTAAGCGCGAACGATTGCCGTAAAGCAAAATTGGATTGCGAGGATCCTGAATACATATACGATGACGAGGACGAGGGCGCGGCGTCAGAGCGACGAGAGAAATCGAAATTCCTCGGCAGGGTTCTCGCCGCGTTATCGGCAAAACCTATTTGGATAATGGCAAAACGCATTATGGCTACCATTTTGTATAACCGTCAGATGTGACGGTCATACGGTCACATTACGTCGTCAATTAATTTTTGTACTTTTTTAAAACGAATGTTCATCATTTTCTGTTCTCTTTTCCGTCGCTCTGACATGTAAACGTCAACCGCAATTTCTTCTGGTCATTCTTTGCCAATTTATTTCCAAAAATTCGTCATTTTTATGTACATTGATTTTCATTATGTGTTGCATTTGTGTCACTAGTTTTGGGGAATCTTTTCATTCCATTTGTCCACAATTTCTCATTCAACGAGACCAATTTGGGAGAACGAAAATGTTGCACAAAAAAAACCGAAACGCGTGTCTTCAATTCGCACTTTGCTCTTTTAACGACTCCTCAATGCCCACTATCGACTATCAATTGACGTATTTTTTTGTCATCGCTGTTTTGTCGATACTTCACGATTCTTCTATAGATCATCTCGAAACCTCCACAGCAGTCGTCATCAAAGTACGGCAAACAAATTAGCTTGGACAAATGCACTTTGATACGCACTCGAGGCTCCTGATGCCATCCGGCAGGCTGGACAAACAGCGTGGAATCATAAATCGACCCATTATCGACACTCCAATGTTTCAATGAGAGACACATGACACGACCGAGCGAGAGAAGTGTGTTCCAGACCGTTCTTCTCGTATCATCCTCGCGCCTATATGCACATATGTGTTTTCATCGCTCATTGTTCTCTCATTCCAACCGTTTATTCATTCAATGAGAAAATAGTGGAATGCTCGTCGCGTTCATTCAGGAACGGCTCGCCGGGCAGACGGCCACCAATGTCACCGGGTCTCTTCGTGGCGAGGATATCGATGCGGTCACGTTTAGTGCGTCTGACACACTAGGCTCGCTCATTATGTAAGTTTCCTTGTTTTAGGAAACTCCGCGCTAGGAAATGACAGTCAAATTAGTTCCTTACAAAAATATGTAGGAAAAAATGATATCGCAGACTTCCTCGATTGGGATCGTACTGGGGCAATGACAACCAGACTAGCACATTATTGGCTTCATACTGGCTACTATTGCTGTAGTCAGCTATGGACCTTGGCCGCCAGTGGCGGCCAGCAGTGACCCTGTCGTGGCTTTCTACTGATAATCATTATTAGTCCAGGAACTATTGGCCAGTACTGGTGACCAGTTGAGGCTTATTTCTGATCACCCACGGCCAACCATCGTGGCTTTATGCCTGTAGCCATTACATTGGGCCAGAGCTCGCACTATAGGGGCCAACAATGACCCTATCGTGGATATTGCTGCTGATAACCATTATTAGGCGAGGGTCCTTTGGCCAGCACTGGCAACCAGCTATGGACTTAGAACTTGACCAGAGTTTGTAGCCATTTATGGTCAGCCATAACCCTTGATTGCCATCAATCATGACTTACTCACTGCTGGTAGCCATTATTGGGCTATGGACTGTTGGCCAGCACTATAGCGGCCATCAACTGCCCAGACATCAACACTGGGAAAAGAGATTTGTTGATTCAAATAATCCAGCTATTAAGGGCTGTCAAGAAAATTCTTTAATCAGCTCAACAAATTTTTGTTTTCACCTTAATCATCGGTTGGTCTGCTGAACCGAAGAACTGTTAAAGAAAAAAATGTCATTGCTTCCACTAAACATTTATTTGACAGTCGATGACCGCTGAATTTAGTTGACCCAACTGACAACCATCGCTTGGTTATCAATGCCAGAAAATCTTTACTCCCTTCCTCACTAAGGATAACTCGCTATGTGGAAATTTTCGAACAAGATGACCCGAAACATATCACAGGTGTCAGGTAACATGGGCGAGGGAGACGGAATCGTTGATTCAACGGCTGATTGAGTTCGTCGAGTCAACGACGAGTTTCGAACCGGGTGAGGTAGATCCCGCCGCCAGCAGTGTGGATGAAACCATTCCACTGGTTAATTCGATCCGTCCCACGTTCATAATCCGTCGAGACCGCTTCAGCGAGCCTCGAGGTCCTCGTCGAGAGCTCGCGAAAACGCGATCGACTTGTTTACGTTTCTCCCGCCCAACGAGGAAAGTCTCGCGACGTCCGCTCTGCACTTATAATCAGAGATCGAGACGTCTTATAGTCTTATTGACGAAAAAAAAATAAATCAAAAATTAATCCTCGTTTACGCGGCGCATCTGCGTAACGGCGATCCCACCGCGCAGGCGGGAATTCGTGCGCTGCGCGGTAGATCTGCGCAGCGGACGAATGTGCGCACGCACGAAGCGCGCGAGAGACTTCGGCGCGCCGAGACGACGAACGCGGCGATTCAAATTGACCGTGGGCGACTCTCTTCTCTCATTCGCTCCTTCCTCTCCTCCTCCTTCTCCTTCGACTCGGCCCGCGTTTCTCGCACGTTTGCCACGGAGAGGCGAATTAGAATCGGCACTGCGCGCCACATCAAAGTCGTCGTGTCCGGCAAATTAAACTTTTAACCCAAATATTAACGAGGACGCCGCGCACGTAGGTATCGCGCGGAGAGCGAGCGGTGAACAACAATTGGGGTGGGTTTCTCCCGGGCTGCGCGAATCCTCGCCGGAAATTACGCGGCGCCCACCGGGAGATGAAGAGGCTCGGGACTGCCGTGTTTTCCGGGCGTCGTGAAACTGGCTTTCTGAGTAACAGTCGAGGGGAAAAGCATAACAAATATTTTCGAATAATTACGTCTAATTAATACTTCTCCTGATTTTGTAACAATTACGAATTGTCTTGAGTGAACACTTCGTAATACATGATAATGTTTTTTTAAATACAGATTTTTTTTTCAAATTAAAGTTTTTGCCCGACTTCATCCAAATACTTTTTGTATTTTTTTTTATGTGACCACACAAAAAATGTTCTATTTGTTTTATTGCTGTTCGGTATTTTAAGCATTTCTTCCACACTCAGGATCGAAAAGTAAAAATATTGGGAAATTTATTTATCCCTCTCACACATATTCGACAATTGGGGGTTGGTCGATCGTAGCCTGATTATTATTTTCATGCCACATCGAAAATATGTGGATGGCGGAAAAGATTCATGAATTTCAAAGCCTTCTAGAAATTGTGCCCTTCAAGGAGTCGCCTGTCGAATCTATGAAACAGATGGCATTTATAAGATATTGAAATTTCGTCTCTGTGCCCAGAGACCAAAATTTTAGTTGCGAACGACAAAAATTTAGTTGCAACGATGGACTCGCATTTTTTTTTTATGGAGACACAACGATATTATTATTATTCTTATCTATTTGTCAGTGTTCTTATCTAACGGCCGCGCGCGTTACAAAATTGAAGTTCGCTGAACACGAATTAGCACATCTAAAAATATGTCGATGTGAAAGGTGATGGAAGACGGTGTCGCGGTTTCTAACGTGAAAACGCCACTAATACGGATATTACCGTTGACGCCGCGCGGCCGACGCGGGTGAGGTCGACCGCAATCACGTGAGTTTCTTTCCGCGTGTTGAAAGAGCAATTAGGGCCACCGAGATAAGTATAAACGAGGGAGCGCGTGCGAAATTCTATACTTAGATAGATCTACGTCGATTTCTTTAACGCGTGTGACTCTCCGCGCGTTGGGTCTGATTGAATCCTCATGGAAAAAGCTTGCTTACAAAGTTCTGCCGACAAAAAAATAATAATAACGTCAGGATCCTTGAAATTGTCTGAAACTCGACTATTGTGGTCTAGAAGAAAATGTATCTTATGTTTAATTCTGCGGGGTAAAATTGCACGTCTTGGACCTGACCTTAAAGTGATGAAGCTGTAGATTTTTACGACTTACTCAGTTACTCAGTCGGTAACCAACCGATTTTCCTGTTCTTTCCGCAACAGTTGATATTTCGGACGAAAAGAAATTGGGTTTTCGTAGCCAATATAGATAAACGCAAACACCTAATTTACTTTTGTCCAAAATATGAACATTTCGGGAGAAAATAAGGAAACCAAAAGCCGGGTTGTTACCGACTTAGTTTGTGTCACACGTCCTTCAGATTTGCCACGATTATTTAAGTACACAACTGAAATTGGGATACAGGATTCCGCATGGGAAAAACGCGCAAAATATCCCATTAACGAATCTCCCACAGGATTTTATCTCAGTTCCTTTCTTAATTTTCAAATCGAATGCCCAATTTTATTCCTACACGGTGGATAACAAAAATTGTAATTTAAATTTTCACGCTGCGGTTCAAAAAGACGTCCGCTCCTCATTTGATGATTCCGCAGGACACATTGTTAAATTATAAAAATAAATCTTTTTACCAAAATTCCAGTTATAAAAATTCGTGCTATTTTTTTTAATCCATTCGGATTAGCACCTATAGCACCAGATATTGTACGAAGAAAACATATATTCGTGTGCCGAGTGCAGCGAGCCCTGAGGTCGAGGCGAGGCGATGAATGAAAAGCCCGCTCGGTCATGAGCGAAGCTAACATTGGTGCTCGCCGCTCGGTGCTCCGGAGTCGGTGTATCGGATTATTTTTAGATGACAGGATGGGGTCTGCCCCTTGATAGCGGGCTAAAAATAGCTGAGTAAGGCCAATCCAGCTCCAATTATTCCATTTAGGTATTTAGGTGACAATCGACCGACCGCCAATTTAGAAATATTCCACACGTTTAAAGCCAGGGACTCCCGGCCGGAGTGCCGGGCCGATCCTTCAGCAGCGGCGAATACGTGCGGCACGACCCTCGTAAATATAATCTGCACTCACACCAGACCGGCTCGTATGAATGAGGAATATATTCCAGAGGTCTATTCGCCCGTTGACGATAACGACAAGAGAAGAGAAAAGAAAAAAAAGAAGAAAAAGATATCGTAATGATATAAAGCCAAAAAGTATGTTGAGGAGTCGCTCGAAACAATTGATAACCGGGAGGGCAAATTTGATTCCTTCTCGTCGAAGGAAGTCCCTCGTATCGTTGGCAATTTGGTAATTACTAATTGCTGCTTCTACCCGAGCGTGGGTGTATCCTCGGCTCTGGAGCTTCGTTAGCCTGCACGGAATATTTTCTCTACCGACTAACGAAGATTTATCGAGTTTTGAGTATGAAAGTTTAAACCATTTTTTTTGTTGTGTATTGTAGATGTAAATAATGACGATGAAATTTGCATCGTTGCAATGCAACGAAATTAGAAACGAAAAAATATTAATGAATCGAAATGTTTATATCAGCTATAAAAAGTTATTGTAACGACCAAGAGAAAGACAAAAAAAAAAATTCTCCCCCTAGTGGGGGTGAATTATTTAAATTTTTATAGAATTAATATTTTGCTTTTAATTTCGTTGCATTCCAACGATGCAAACTTTAACGTCATTGTAAATAAATGCTGGATATTTCGCACTTTCGGTGTTGAGGCAAAATATCAACGAATCGGTTTACAATAATTCAGACATTCCAGTGAAGACCGAGACTTTTTTTATTCACGTATTATTTACTGGGGTGGAAAAATTTCAAACTACAAATTTTTCATTGAAGAAATAAACAATTCGGTAAACAAATCTTGAGTGTGAAGCATTTTCGACCTGGCAGTTAATTGCGGTAATAATAACTCCGAAATTTCAGTGAAATCGAAAAAAAAATTTACTTACATATAATTTTCACTCACTGGTGTACAAAAAATTCCGGGGTTCACATTTTTCGGTAAAGCGACGAGTCGTTTCATTATCAAATTGAAACAATTATTCAAACACGTCACTAGAACGACGCGAGTGTACAGATGCAATAAATCATTCGATAAGACATTCAAGACTTATCTGCACCCCTCATTCACTTGTCCGATGATCATCGCAACGGAAGAAATTAATTGTTCGTTCGCTTTCAGCGCATCGCGAGTCAATAATCGAGTGCGCGAAAAAAAAAGATGCTCGCCATTCACAGTCGGTCGTTAAAAAAAAAAAGAATTATTATTTAACGCGTACTTCGCAACGTCGTTTGTACGTCAAGCGCCAAGGTCTGCGTGCCCGAGATATGATAAGGCGAGACGTAATTTCTTGACCAACGACAAGATTAACGACGCTGCAGCGACGGACATCGTGTGCCATAAATTATTAAAACAAAAGCACGTGGATGCGCAGCGAGAAACGCGCGAAACCGGCTCACGCATTCATTATCGCTATTATTAATTTTAATGAAAGAGGCCTTTCACAATCGGACCAAGGGTGAAATCTCCCACGCTTGATGGAAATTCATCCCGCGCGCGGAAATGTCGGAATTGATAACATTGACGGAATTATTATTTCTCAATTCTATTTGCGTCGAGGGCACGAAAAGTGCGGCTGATAAGACGAGAGAGAAAAAGAGAAAAATAAAAAAAAAGAGAGAGAAGAAGAGGGGAAGCGAAATGTGTACGAAGTTTTGATGTATGACGGGACGAGGAATCGAAGCGCCTGCCTTGCGTTACCCACCGTACATGCTTGATGTGTGTCTCATTTGCAGGGCCGTAGGCAACATGAGGCAACGTAAGAGCGGCGGGCCTCTCGGTGCCAAAGATCCGGTGGCCTCGCTACCGGAGGAACAACTCAAGTTTCAGGACACGAGGTTCCTGACCACCCTCGTGCTCGGCAGGAGTAGGTGAGTCAGCAAATTTTGAGCAATATTCATGTTCACGTTCCCTATTACGAATTTTTTCATGCATCTATCACTATCTGTACTTTCTCTGTGCTAACTAATTTTAATATTATAATATAAACGGATCAGAGGTAACTTTTTTTAAAAATAATACTAGCCATAAGCGCGCATTTTTGGATTGATCGAATCTGGATTTTCTTTCTTCGTTCGAGAGAAAACTTTATAACGAAGAGAATGCCGCAAGGCGGAACGCGATATCTTGATTTTTGAATTTTTTACAGAATTTTAAAGCCGCATTTCCTTGCGTTTTTTGCGACATTTTTTTTCCATTTCGTAAAGTTTGAAATCAGATGGAAGATGGAATCAGATGGAAGATTTCCCTCTGATTCCGAAAAGCACCGTTGTTTGTCCGAAAAATAGAAAATTCGACGAGAAAAAAGCGAAAAACGATTTCGCACTTTTTTCGAAATTTCGTCACTTCACTAAGATTGTGGTTACCGTTTTTTTTTTTATTGATTGAACCTGGATTTTTTTCTTTCGTCCGGAAGAAAACTCAGTACAAAAAGTAACCTCAAATTTTTAGTCAAGTGACGAAAGTTCGAAAAAAGTGCGAAAATGTTTTTCGCGTTTTTCTCGCCGAATTTTCTATTTTTCGGGCAAACAATGGTGCTTTTCGGAATCAGCAGGACATTTCCCATCGGATAGGGTCTTCAAAATTTACGAAATCGAGAATTTTTGTTCGCGAAAAACGTACCCCTTGCGTTTTTTTGCGATTTTTTTCTTCCTCGATTTCGTAAAGTTTGAAAACCCTATCCGATATGAAATTTTGCTCTGATTCTGAAAAGCACCATCTAATACATAGCAAAAATTTCTTTCGCTTGCCGAATAAGCATACTGAGATCCTGGAGATGGCGAAATTATCACGTAAGCCAAGCGCGCGGTGCCTAAGTGAGTGCCACATTCTTGAATTAAGTCTCGCAGGAAGTTTCAACCGCAGCGCTTCTTTTGTGCACGATAATCCGCAAAAAAACACGAGATAATTCCTCAGTGACCGCAGAACTGTCGACTCTTTTACACTTTTACACCATTCTTACTTTCGCTTTCTTAACGATTTCCGGCCGAGTTCACCGATTTCCGGCCAAAAAGAGTTTAATTTTTTTCCGTAAAAAATAACAAATGTATGAGATCAATTTTTTTTCTCTAACTTGAATTTTTTTCCTTCCAACGAGAAATTTTTTTTTACGACTACGATTCGCGAATCACAATAAAACTTTCCTCATTTTTCCCACCCACAAAATGAACGAATAATTTTTCGTCTGAAATCAACAGATATAAAAAAATTCCCCAAAAATCCAGTGCCTCAATTTTCACGCGACGCGAAAACGAAACCTGATTCTGTGCTGTACTCACAATAGGCAGATACATCTCGACGCGTTAATTTATTCCCCGTCGAAAAATCCAAGAGCGATCACGATGGTCGATTGTCCAGCGTCCACTGGTGGACGAAACTGCGTGATATCGGTCAGTTGGCGGTGCGTTTTTATACCTCAAGCTCGAGTGGACGACGTAAAAAAAAAAAAAAATTTAATTCGTCGGGACAGGAAATCTGTGAAAATCCTCGGGGATCGCAGTGCAAATAAAGCGAATCGCGATAAGGGGTCGCGTTATTACCGACGTCGGTGTTATTAGATTTCCACGAGTTCTAAACCTGCTGTCGCGTATTCCCCCCCCCCCTTTACTCCAATCTATCTTGCTGTACTGGAGTTTTGTATCTATGCGTCAAGCTTAACTGAATTCCGTAATTGTGCTAATTGGAACGCATCCACGCTGCGATATTGTCCGCGCGACGATAGGGCGCCCGCCTGTTCGGTGCGCGCATTAATTTCTTCACTCCCACGCGGCCACTTCGATCGAAAGCTCGCGCCGTTAAACTGCCCCCCCCCCCTCCCGTCCTCCCTTTCTCCGATCGAAAGCACTTTCTCCGTCTCTCTTTCTCAGCTGCTCGACGCTCACGTGCTTCTCGTTAATACGGGCGGCCTCCACGCGCGCCTGCGTCTGCATACGAGGCATTCCCTGTCAATTTAGCCGCCTTTGCCTCGCAGACGTTTCTCACAATTAGCCACATTTTATCACCACTTGGGGAGAGGCTTTTTTTAGAGTTACAGATTTTTTTGGGTTTCAACGCAACAGAAGTTATATTTTTACTAGGGTAATCACACGCGCTGGCGCGCGTGCCTGAAAAAGTTTTCGTTAAAATTGACCTCCATTTTTTTTCTTTTCAAAATATCGACTTGTAACCTATACCATTGTTCTCAAGTCGCATATTCTACCCCCGAAAATACTGGTTATTAAGCTTTTTTAATCGATTTTGAAAAAAATATTTTTTTGGCGACGAAAAAAATATTTTTTCTGGCAGAAATCGTAGATCCGGCTCCCGCCCGAAAATCGCCAAAATCGACCTCAATTTTTTTTCTTTTCAAAATATCGACTTGTAACCTATACCATTGTTCTCAAGTCGCATATTCTACCCCCGAAAACACTGGTTATTAATCTTTTTTAATCGATTCTGAAAAAAATATTTTTTTGGCGACGAAAAAAATATTTTTTCTGGCAGAAATCGTAGATTCGGTTCCCGACCGAAAATCGCAAAAATCGACCCCAATTTTTTTTCTTTTCAAAATATCGACTTTTAACTTATACCATCATTCTCAAGTCGCATATTCTACCCCCGAAAACACTGGTTATTAACCTTTTTTAATCGATTTTGAAAAAAATATTTTTTTGGCGACGAAAAAAATATTTTTTCTGGCAGAAATCGTAGATCTGGCTCCCGACCGAAAATCTCAAAAATCGACCCCAATTTTTTTTCTTTTCAAAATATCGACTTGTAACCTACACCATTGTTCTCAAGTCGCATATTCTACCCCCGAAAACACTGGTTATTAACCTTTTTTAATCGATTCTGAAACAAATATTTTTTTGGCGACGAAAAAAATATTTTTTCTGGCAGAAATCGTAGATTCGGCTCCCGACCGAAAATCGCAAAAATCGACCCCAATTTTTTTTCTTTTCAAAATATCGACTTTTAACTTATACCATCATTCTCAAGTCGCATATTCTACCCCCGAAAACACTGGTTATTAACCTTTTTTAATCGATTTTGAAAAAAATATTTTTTTGGCGACGAAAAGAATATTTTTTCTGGCAGAAATCGTAGATTCGGCTCCCGATCGAAAATCGCAAAAATCGACCCCAATTTTTTTTCTTTTCAAAATATCGACTTTTAACTTATACCATCATTCTCAAGTCGCATATTCTACCCCCGAAAACACTGGTTATAAACCTTTTTTAATCGATTTTGAATAAAATATTTTTTTGGCGACGAAAAAAATATTTTTTCTGGCAGAAATCGTAGATCTGGCTCCCGACCGAAAATCTCAAAAATCGACCCCAATTTTTTTTCTTTTCAAAATATCGACTTTTAACTTATACCATCATTCTCAAGCCGCATATTCTACCCCCGAAAACACTGGTTACAAAACCTTTTTACTTGATTTTGAATAAAAAATAATTTTGCGACTTTTTTTTTGTCGGAAATCATAGATACGTCTCCGAATCGAAAAACAGATAATTTTAAAATTCAGCTGATCGTTAGAATCCTGTCTTTTTCCCTTTCAAGATACAATAAAAAAAATCAACTGCTATATTTTAGGAAATGAAATTAAAAAATTCATACAAAATATGCCCAAACTGGCGTTAATTCGTGGTAGTAAAATTCAGCTGATTATAAGAAACATCTAGAAAAAAAAGTAGCACGGCTGACGGCGAATGCCTCGTATATATTGACGGCGTGCACCCGCGAGGCACGTAGCGTCTTTTAAATTAAACGCAACGAGAAGAGGCAATCGCTTCGACTCGTATAAACGAAAACACCCGCCGCTCCCCGCGGATTTGACAGTTTTGTATTTCGTCGCTGTGCGATTAACCCCGCGACGTTGGAGTCGCGCGAGACGTACGCGAGGCGCGGGACACGAAGAAGAAGCGGTGATATACGCGTTATACCCGGGGCCGAGAAGCCCCGCGACGATATTCGGCCGACGCCGCGACGATAATGGGCCACGCGACTCGCATAGTGACAAACGGCTGCTCTTGACGATCGGTTGCCCGCGTCTCTCTCATTGATCCAGTTGACGCGCGAGTGACTCTCGACTGTGAGAAGAAAATTAAAAAAAAAAAAAAAAAAACGTATGCGCGCCGCGAATCGGAAAACCGTGAATTTACCGTGATATTTAATTGCAAGACCAACGAGGCCGGGCCGACATTGGATCCTGGGATAAGGTGGAAAAAAAAGTGAGGAAATAAACGCGCGCGAGCTGCGGGCGCAGTTTCCGTTGGGCGTGGATATAATTGTTTTCGATTAGAATCGAAATTGCGTGTACGATACAAATGCGCGTTGACATGCATGAGGAGTTGTTTATTGTTATGGTAACAGTTGACTACTTGCGGTAAGAATTTAAAAAAAATGGTCGAAATTGGATTTCTGACAAAAATTGGAGTCATTCGTTTTGGCGTGGAATACTCGTTTTATAATAATAATAATACAAGGATTTTTTTTACTTACTCGGGAATAAATAACCTAAAATAACCGAGGAGAATAAATATAATTGAACAGTAGAAAAAGCTTTAACTACTAAGGCAACTTGGTACTACCAACTATAGTTGTGGTAAGAATATAAAAAGAAACTTTGACGAAATCGGATTTCTGACAAAAATCAGGGTTATTTTTAACAGGTGCCAATAATAATAATAATAATTAACAGGTGACAATAATAATAACACTGGGATTTTTTTCTTACTCGGGAATAAACAACCAAAAATAACCTAACCGTGGACGCTAATTATAAATGTACAGCAATGAAAGCTTAAAAAATAAATCAACTTGGCACTACTAACGAGTTGTGGTAACAATAACAAAAATGTTAAAAACTGACGAAACCTGAGTTCTGACGAAACTGATTTTCGTCAGAACTGTCGTCAGCTGTTCGCTTGGACATGAAATGCCCCGTTTAACAATAATAATAATACAGGGATTTTTTTTTTTACTTAGTCGGAAATAAATAACCCAAGATAACCGAGAACGATAATTCTAATTGTACAGCAGAAAAAGTTTAAGAACTAAGGCAACTTGGTACTACTAACTATAAGTAGATGTGATAAGAATTTTTTTTAACTTTGACGAAATCGGATTTCTGACAAAAATCAGGGTCATTCGTTTTGACGTGAAATGCCTCGTTCAACAATAATAATAATACGGAGATTTTTTTTTTACTTACCGAGGAATAAATCCCCTCAAGATAACCGGAGGAGGATAATTGAGCAGCAGTAAAAGCTTAAAAACTAAGTCGACTTGGCCGAAGTTTGGTGGCGTCGCCTATTCGTCAACCACCACCGACGAGTCGCAACATTTGGCGTTGCGTTTCGTGCTTGCGTACGAGCTTCAAGTATATAACGTGTAAATATAATTTATGATTGGCGCACGTCACACACAACTATACAGCCAAAAGTCTGCGGCGTCGCGAGGCTGCAGACCTTGATACTGCGGCGGAACGGAGTAACGATTCGAATTAAATCATACGTGGAGTCCGGAGAGCACGGGGACTCTGAGCGCAAGCCAATTCGGTTGCAAAACAAATTGGAACGTTCGTCGACCTTCGTTTAATTGAAAATACAAATACAAATACAACAATTTGGATTACGAGCGCGGGGTATCTGAGCGCAGGCCAATTCGGTCGCAAAACAAATTGGAACGTTCGTCGACCTTCGTTTAATTGCAAATACAAATACAAATACAAGAATTTGGATTACGAGCGCGGGGAATCTGAGCGCAAGCCAGTTCGCTTACTAAACAAATTGGAACGTTCGTTTAATTGAAAATACAAATACCAATGCAAAAATCTGCATTACGACCAAACGCTATAAAACCTACCATCAGAATAAATATTCCCTGTCAGATTTATTTTGTACAAATTGGAGCCTTCGTTTAATTGAAAATACAAATACCAATGCAAAAATCTGCATTGCGATCAAAGGCTAAAACTTACGATAAGTATACATTTTTCTTGTCAGATTTGTTTCTTTAATCGAGATGCAATTCACGGATGTTAAGCATTCGGTCTTTAATCATCCAACTTCTCGGTAATTATGTAGAAAAAATTGTTGTCTACTTATTTTTCCGTATGCGGTATAGATTGACGCAAGTGGAGTCAAGAAAAAAAAATTGAATGACATTTCAGTCTCCTTCAAACTATAATGATAGTAATAATAATAATAATAATATTCACAATCATAATAGTAATAATAATAGTAATAATAATAATCACAATAATAATAGTAATAATAATAATAATAATCAGAATAATGATAGTAATAATAATAATCATAAAAGGACATTAAATCATAAAACATTAAATCATAAGAAGTCCTAATAATCAAAGCAGAGCAGGAAATCATGAAAGTCTATAAATAAGGGGCGAAAAATAATTTTCGAGATACAGCTAAATTTCGGCTGGCCAACATTTTCGGTCGTCGCTTCGCGATACATAAGCGAGGGTTCTATGTATATATTGGAGGAATGCCCATCGATGCAGTTCCACGAGTGGAGGAAGGCCTTGAGAGCGCCGCACTCAGAGTGGGCAATTGATTCGTAGCGATATATAGCGTCCATCGCGGAGAGTCCGAGGCTCACACGAGCCACCCTCGGGAATCTCGGAACGCCGTCGAGCGCACCTTTCTTCCAGGTATTCGTTCCAGTCTATTTTTGGAGCAGAAAGAAAAAGAAAAAAAAAAGAAGAAACGAAGTCAGGCCGAGAGAGGTCAGCAGCTCACGTGTGCGCTCGGAGATTTTTAAAAAGGAAGTTCTTACTAGTGGGCTCCATAACCGCTCGCACAATTTCACGCCTGATTTATCTCTATTTGGTCGACGGGTTTTCTAGAACTGGCACGCGTGGCGAGCAACACGCCATGCAGTACAGACGCTGCGCGTCTGGTGTATCGTGTGTACAGTAGAACCCCGATTAACCGGGGTCGGATTAACCGTGCATCACTAGAAGCCAAGAAAGTGTAAAAAAACAAACCAAAATCACTGAGTATTTCGAAAAAAATACTCGAAATTACTTAACGTTATTAAAAAAAAAGAAAAAAGGTGTTTATACTTGTTTATATTATCTCAGAATTAAGTGGAACTTGAAAATAAAAAATAAAAAAGTGTAACTTAAAAAATTAAAAAATTAAAAAAAGGGTAACTTAAAAAATTAAAAATGGAAAAAAGCTTTTTATACTTGTTTATACTATCCAAAAATTAAGTGTAACTTGTCCCAAATCGCATTGTAACTGGTAAAAGTAAAGTTATATCGTTAGTCATTATTGATTTATGCTCTTTTGCTCTTTAGTTAATTCGGATTAACTGGGATTTCGATCATCCGGGAATTCTTCGGTCCCCGGCATTCCGGTTAATCGGGGTTCTACTGTATATGGCAACACATGAGAAGCTCAACGGGAGAGTCGCGGCAAAACTGAAAACGCGATATCGGCAATCGGCTCGCGTAATATCGCACGTCTGTCGCCGTCGTTTCGGCCCCGCTGCGGTGAGAGTTTAGCGGCGATCGCTAATTAAATTTCAGCGATAAAGTGCTAATTGTTCATCCGACGCTCAGCGTCGCCAGCAAACTATGTCGCACTCGAGATAGTTTCAACGTTCACCGCAGAAACCGTATTGAAATATACATTTTTTTCTGTAATTCTCTCATTTTCGTATTAACTGTGATTTTTTAAAAAATAATCTAAATTGCTCGATAACGTGAAGAAAAAAAATGAACAAAAATAATTAAATAACGGTAAACGTTGTAAAACAATTGAAAGCGAAATTACTCAATTATTCTCTTATTTTCGTATTAACACAAGTCTGTGATTTTTTTACATAATCTATAACGTGATAACGTAAAGGGAAAAAAAAAATTATTAAATAACGGTAAATGTTGTAAAACAATTGAAAACGAAATTACTCAATTATACTCTTATTTTCATATTACCACAAATCTGTAATTTTTTTTACATAATCTATACCGTGATAACGTGAAGGAAAAAAAACAAAATTAATTAAATAACGGTAAATGTTGTAAAACAATTGAAAGCAAAATTACTCAATTATTCTTTTATTTTCGTATTAACACAAGGCTGCGATTTTTTTACATAATCGATAACGTGATAACGTGAAGGAAAAAAAACAAAATTAATTAAATAACGGTAAACGTTGTAAAAAAAAATCGATAACGTGATAACGTGAAGGAAAAAAAACAAAATTAATTAAATAATGGTAAACGTTGTAAAAAAAATAAAAGCGAAATTACATAATTTAACGATTAGTAAAACCTTGACGTATCAAAGTTCCGGGCCGCAAAAAATGCTGATTCAAACTGACCGACCGGTCGAACTGGGAATTGGGCGAAAACCCGCGTTTCCCGGAAGGATCCACGCCGACGATAAAACACGGCGACTCGCGCGACGTTCGCTCGCCCGGGAGGGAGTTACGCCGGTTTACCGTTCGAAGAAGCTCGCGGCATTCGCGGACCGTAGAGCTCACGTTTCTTTCCGGTTATTTTCCGTCCATTTAGCGCCGGGTATAAACCGTAGATACGCGCGCAAACCCAACAGGTATAGCCGGCTCGACGCGCGGAGCCTCCTCGCGACGTTGTATTATTATTATTATTTGCAATATCGCCTTTTTCTTTCGTCATCGGCAGAAAGTTAGATATGGTTTTTTTTTTTTTAATTCGCGCATCACCCAACCGGCCGATATATCGCGGTAGTAACGACGCGATTACGATAAGTTTCGCGTGTGTGCGAAGACAATCGTGTGTTTCTACCTGTGGGGAAGGCACCGACGCGGCGTGTAACGTGCGCGGCACACAGATGTCTCGGATAATCGGGAGCGAGAGGACGCCAATAGGAATTACGCGGCGCCGAGTGACGGTGGCGAATTTAAAAGGGAAATTGATAAATCGCCTGGCGCCACCGCGATCGCCGGGGCTTCGTTATCGGCGCGTATTTTTACTGGCGCACACGTGCCGCGCGAGATCCCGAAAGTAACCGGTGGAACCGAAAAGTACTTAGGGTAGATGCGCCAGTTGTGGACATTTTCGCTATAATTTATTTCAAATTATTTTATGATGCGTTTGCATCGTTGGAATGCAACGAAATTCTGAAAAAAAAATTAAATACAATAAAAATAAAAATACCAATAAAAATTAATTATAATTAAAATTAACATTAAAATAAAAATTAATTACAATTAAAATTAGAAAATTAAAATTAAAATTAATTACAATTAAAATTAAAAATTACAAAATTAATTACAATTAAAATTAAAAATTACAAAACTAATAAAAATTAAAATTACAATTAATTGCAATTAAAATTTAAAAAAATAATTATAATTAAATGATGCAAATAGGTATAAAAAGTTACCATAGCAAACAGGGGCACGAATTTTTTTTGGGCCCTTCATCATTTGGGTTAATTACAATTAATTTTTTTTTCTGAGTTTCGTTGCATTCCAATGATGCATACTTCAACATCATTTATTTTTCCGGTATTTCCATTATGTTGAAAATTCGAAAAATATCCATACAAGTCAACAAGATTATCTATACAATTTTATTTCGTTTTAACAATACAAATAATTCAGTCCTTTGAAACCCGGTGGCCACGACTGGACCAAAGGTGGCCAAACCCGGTACTTCTGCCCTACGTATTACGCGTTCCCTCGCGAGCGTTATTAGTTTAAAACCCATCGTGCTGGTATTACGCGCTGGTAGCGTGTCACGATGATTATTAGCGCTGCACGTCGGCGGCTCAATCTCTTATCACGAGTTAATAACACCTGTGAGCGCGCGAGCGCGAACCGTGTCACAAAGGTTCGGCGCACATACCGTCCGCGAAACCCGATCTTCGCGCCGCGTTCGTGTGTTAGCGCAAACACAATAACATTGCGAATAAACATCGCACCGCCGCGTGAACAGAAACGCGAGTTTCAGACCAGTGAGAACCGTCGATGTCGCGATGTAATGATTTTTCTTTTTTTTTTTTTTCATTTTTATTCACAATTGAATTTGATAAACTTCGTTGAAAAAAAAAAAAAAAAAAATCGGTTTGATCCACCCGACTTTGTGACAGGGCAATTGAAAGTTGAATAAAAAAATTAAAACTCTTAAATTTGAAAAAAAAACTCTTAAATTTGAAAAAAAACTCTTCAATTTTTATCATTAATAATATTGGCTTTGCGTCTACACATTAATTTTCATGTCTGAAACTTGGCTGGTCGGGGATTCCCTGATAATGCAGTTTAGAAAAAAAAAAAAAAAAAAAAAAAAAAAAATTAAGTCGACGCCTCAACATTTTATAGTTTTTCCAATTAGATACTCCTCTTGGATACGCCGAAGAGTCTATTTTATTCCCGTCTCTTTATTCCCATCGAGATCTCCCTTAACCGAAACACCGCAAAAAAAAAAAAAAAATCGCCATCGCGTCGTCTATTTAACAGCAGGAACGAAACCGTTTCAGTCGTCGCGCATCCGCGGCGCACGAATACCCAGTAAACCCGCAGCGATAATGCGCCAGAGCAAAGGGGCCAGCTGTTTGTATAGACCGCGAGCAAAGAGTTGCACACAGAGCGAGGCGGCGGCGCATCAGCGTGAGAGTGCGTGGTCGTTTAAATATAAAGAGCGCGCGCGCGCGGTATCGGCGCCAGAGTTACAAAGGTCCGAAAACTCGTTGTCGCGTATTAGTAGGAAAAGAAGGTCGGTAGCGCGGCGGTGGAGCACACAGAGAGAGCTGGAGAGCTCCTTGGGAAGAGCCGGTGTCTTCCTCCCGCCCTGCATCATCTCTCACTCGTTGTTTAGCGTCTTCCCAAGTTGAACGACCGAGTACAGTATCGTTTCAGGTTCCGTGCGTTCCACGAAAGAGTTTATATCGCGCCGCGGGATCCACTGGCGAACTCGATCGCTGGATAGCGCAGCTCGTATTTATTTTTTGCTTTTCTTCTCCCTCCCTCTTTCTCTCTCTTCTCTCTCTCTCTCTCTCTCCTTCTCTCTCTCTCCCTCCCTCTTTCTCTTTTCATTCTCTTTCGCCCGTTCATCCTTTCTTCCCATCATTCCCACATCGTTATTTCATAACGTGTCTCTTGTCATACACCACGTTTCTTTTTTTTTCTTCTCAATCGCAGAATAATCTCCCCGGACGTGTTGCCTTCCTGCTCGCCTGGGATATTCCGTCAAAAGTCGTTTCGCTCGACGAGCTCGACGCTGAGCGCGGGCGTCGCGACGACCGGGAATCAGTGCGTCCGCGTACCGACGCCGAAACGGACGACGACGACGACGACGACGGCAACGACGACGATAACGAATGCAGCGACAACGGTGAACGCGACGCGAGCAGGTGCGGGAAAAACGACGACGACGAGCGAGACCGTGAGAAACGCTGGGCACGGGAAAACTGGCGCGACGAGCGAGAACAACAATTGTCATCAGCAGTCGAGAACGAAGAGCGGCGGGCCGGCTGGTCTTACGACGACGAGGGGGCCCCGCACTGCCGGCTCCACGAAGCACTCGCGGCTCGGCACGGTACTGGCCAACAAAATGGCGTCGGCGAGCTCTACCGCGGTCGTGCAGGGCTGGCCCAACACCAAAGACGACTACGATC
This sequence comes from Pimpla rufipes, assembly GCA_963932165.1. Classification (NCBI taxonomy): domain Eukaryota; kingdom Metazoa; phylum Arthropoda; class Insecta; order Hymenoptera; family Ichneumonidae; genus Pimpla; species Pimpla rufipes. The sequence continues at coordinate 25,830,875 of OZ010630.1, forward strand.
TCAAAGAGGTTATCGGTAAATATCCCCAAGTGTCGTGTGCCCTAAGCGCGAGGCCGCGCGGTCCAACCACCACGTGACACCACGCGTATCGGTATCGCCGGCGAGGCCGACCTCGTCGTCGTGCCTCCCGAACGTCGGCCGGTCGAGAGACCTCCCCCCCGGTGTTCCCCGTCTGACGTGCGCGCACCTCGGTTGTTACATAAAAACGCGGTACAATCACGGGGAATCAGCGCGATTCTCGGGCTCGTGAGGCGTTAACGCGTCGCTCGACGCTCCGCGTCGATCTCCCGGTGCTCGTTGACTCCCGATCTCTCTTAGCTTTTTCGCGAAACCGGCCGCTCTGATCTCCTAACCTAGTTTCCCCGTTACGCTGCATTAAGCGCCGCTGCGACGACAGTGGCGGCCCGGTCGAGACGACGCGAGAATTTCTTTCCGCGAATTCTTGTCCTGATTTTGAGATGATTTTTTTTTTGGGTGCTAAATGGAGTTGTTGACGGGATTCTGGGATACGGATTTGGAGTGGTTGCCCTTTGCGCGTTGTCGTTAATTGCGCGCGTGTCCCGTGTGAAACGGAAAATTTTCGGGTTTCGGAGGCGGTTTATAAGCACGCATACAGACGTCGCACGGGGCGAAACTACTCCCACACCTGGTTTGGGTTTTATACAGGCGCGTTACGTCAAACGGCTGCGTGTGCGATACCCGCCCGTGGATATACACAACCCCCGTGAACAGGGACGTCACTTTTTCGGGTCACTTGGATCACGTGACGTCACGGACACGTGACTTTTTCCGAATATTTGTGTAAATTCCGAATTTGAATTCCGGTTTTTATTTTAGATCTCATTGAATTTTTTGTTACTTTTAATTGGTGATTTTTTAATTACTGCTATTATTATAAACAAATGGCTTATGCATAATGCAAATTTGTAGTATGTTGCTCCAAAAAATAATTCTTTTGTGATATTTAAAAAATGGAACTGAAAAAATCTGGGGTGGTCCAACTGAACCCAGAAAGTCTACAAATGTCTTGGATGAGTTCCAAAAGCTTAATTAGTCCTTGACCTGAGTCCATAGAGTGGTCTCTTGTTGTTTTGTGCTATAAAAAACTAAGATGCTTCAGTAATTTGGATTTTAGTAGGCGTTGTAACATATTGTGTTGCATATTTAGGCCACAAGTAAAAATTGTTTGCTATAATCAATCTCAAGCATAATGAAAATTCAATGCAGGTACAGATAATTCTTCATTCGCGATATTTTTTCATATTATTTTTCATTACATTTTCATGACAAAAATTTCTTAAAACGATGCCTTAATGATAACCGGAATTTAAATAATATCATAAAAGGCAATTAACAAAAAAAAAAAAAACATTTTTATTCCTTGGGATATGCATTCAGTCTTAGTCATACATTTCTGCCATAATAACACGACATTACTGCAGCTTTATCTGCATTAATTCGACAGATGATATCTCAATGATAGACGCATGATACCATCGTCAACCATTGATTTTATCTGGTGAATTAATTTCGATAATCTGATTGCCTTGAAACGAGCTAGTGACACAAGCCATTCCCTCTAAGTCTCTGTTGAATATGCAAATTGTATGTGCATAATAAATCGAGTCAGTCACATGTATCCAGGATTCTGGATATTCGCGAGGAGCTCTAGAGACTAACGGGATCCGTGAGATATGTAACTTTGTTGCATTGCAGGTGTCGGTGCTACCGCCGTAGTGCACGCGGCCTTTTGTATTCCGCGTCAGGAAAAATGTGCCATCAAACGCATAAACTTGGAAAAATGGAACACGAGTATGGACGAACTGTTGGTACGTTCATCACGACGCGAGATCGTCAAGCATCCACAAGATTTTTTTTACCAATTAAAATTAACATCTCGATGTTTCGATTTACAGAAAGAAATTCAAGCGATGTCGTCCTGCAACCACGAAAACGTGGTAACGTATTACACGTCGTTCGTAGTAAAAGAAGAGCTCTGGCTCGTTCTCAGACTGCTGGAAGGTGGATCTTTACTCGACATTATAAAACACAAAACAAGAACGACGAATTGCAAACACGGCGTCTTCGACGAAGCTACAATAGCCACGGTACTTCGAGAGGTACTCAAAGGCCTTGAGTATTTCCACAGTAATGGGCAAATCCACAGGTAATCGGAAATTATATTCGTATTATGCAAGAAAGGCCAAAGAAACAATTGACGCGTCGGCTTTAAAGCCAGAATTTTAATTTCTTTTATATCAATGATAATTGGCTTACGCAGGGATATAAAAGCCGGCAACATCCTACTGGGCGAGGATGGAACTGTTCAAATAGCGGATTTCGGCGTGAGCGCCTGGCTGGCAACGGGTCGAGATCTGAGCAGACAAAAAGTCAGGCATACCTTCGTCGGTACGCCGTGTTGGATGGCCCCGGAGGTCATGGAGCAGGTGAGAGAGGAAAGTTACACTACAATTTCTTAGCCTGCGAGTTCTGTGGTTGTTCAAATGTTATTTGCTAAATGAACGTAACAAAATATCGCTCTTACTCTCTTTCTCTTTTTATCTCTCACTGTCTTTTATTTGCGTCATTTTTATTTTCTCGCTCTCTCTCTCTCTCTCTCACTCAACTTCTCCTCTTGCCGAGAGAAGGGAACGCGATTTTATACTCCGCCGCTTGGACGCGCTGAGACAGATGCTTAATTTTTTACTGCAATGCAATAATTGAGCGAGCTTATGACTTGAAGGATTAAAAATAATTAAAAAAAAAACGCGCATACGATGATCGATCTGCGTTGGGCATGGCATTTAATATGTTTCGAGATAAAGCACTACATACAGATAGCTTAATTTTCTTTGATAAGTCATACCACTCGTCGTATCCGACGTGACGTAATCCGGAATTATACAACGAGGATCTCTGACTAACGTTATGACGTTGCAGTTAGTTGTTAATAACGAGTTTTTCGTAATGATTTTTGCGTTGATTGCGTCAATGTCGAGTTACGTTTCATCAAATAGAATTACACCGTCGCTGAAAGGACTCTCGAAATTATGGTTTATGTTCAATTCTGTTGTTAAATTCGCAAAATTACTCGCGACGCACTCGTGGAAGGCAGGTTTCTTAAAAACCAACGCGCCGTGAACGTTACGATAATCTGTATATTCGATCGTGCAGGATCATGGATACGACTTCAAGGCTGACATATGGTCGCTGGGTATCACAGCGATCGAAATGGCGAGCGGCACTGCCCCTTATCACAAATATCCACCGATGAAGGTACTCATGCTTACTCTCCAAAACGATCCGCCTACGCTCGACACCGCCGCGGACGACAAAGATCAGTACAAAGCGTACGGGAAAACGTTTCGTAAAATGATCGTCGACTGCTTGCAGAAGGATCCCACGAAGCGGTAAATAAATCGTTGAACTCTTGTTTACGCGTTCGAGAAAATCGATAAACGGCGTAAACAACGACGATTGATCTCGATGTTTTTGCAGACCGACAGCCACGGAGTTGTTGAAACATCCGTTCTTCAAAAAAGCGAAGGATAAAAAGTACTTGCAGCAGACATTAGTCGCGATCGGACCGAGTCTCGAGACGCGAGTGCAAAAGGTATGTTTTTTTCCACGCGGCGATTCGACGGAAATATCGCGAGAGAAATAATGATTGATTTGTTTTGGATACATTTATGACGCATTGATCGATTTTTGCGAAAAGAAATTTCGCTGACGCGATCAGTCGTTATTTTTACTTTCTTGACGTCTGTGCTCCGATAATCATTTTCCCGTTAAGAAAGCGAAATTATGATGATTTCTACAACGATGTCATGAATAAATATTAACTCGCTTTTTGAATGCATCTGAATAAATTAGTCTTTTACAACGACTGTATATATTATATATTTCATATGCGTAAAAATGATTTCGAACGTGAAAAATTGGTTCTTTACGCGGTTTTTGTTTTTTACGCAGGCATCGAAGAGGCAGCCAGGCACATCTGGCCGATTACACAGAACGGTAACTGGCGAGTGGGTTTGGTCGTCGGAAGAGGAGGACAGCGGTGCCTCGAGTGGCGAAGAGGGCAAGGAAGCGTTGCCGGTGAATACCATCGACAACGTGAGCAGCGAGGAGGAGGCTCCCGACGCCGATGAATCCTACGGGCAAATCAAGTCCGCGGCTAGCCGAGTCGCTATACCAACGGCGGAACAGAACGTTCCGATAAACCTCGTACTCAGACTGCGGTAAGTTTTATTTATTTATTTATTTATTACACTTCATATCGCGATTAATGGATTAAAATGTATCATCAAAAATCCTCTCCGTTTTGCTTTCCAGGCGTCCTTATACCCAGTTCACCCTTGAAGAATCACAGTACGATTTCCTTCCTCTTATCCCACATGTAGATATGAAATCCTGTTGTAGATATGAAGCGCTTCTCACTAGTTAAATTAATGCTACGTTTTTGTCTTCGTTTATACAAAGATTTTGAAAACAAGATGCTATAAGAATGGCTCTGCGTTATAGACACACATTAAATTTATCTAACGATTATTTAATCCGCAAGACTTTGTGTAAACGATAAAAAAAAACAATCAGCACCATTTCAGTTCTGATATTATTCTACCTGCTACTCAGAATCACGATTTGTTACGTTTATCTCTTTATTTTTTTCCACAGTAATCAAAAACGAGAACTCAACGATATTAGATTCGAATTCGCGGTTGGAATCGATTCTGCGGAGGGCATCGCAGCGGAATTGGTCGGCGCGGGTCTCGTGGACGGAAAAGATATCGTCGTGATAGCAGCGAATCTGCAGAAACTCATCGACAGCGCTGGACAATTACGCACCGTTACTTTCCCCTTGGTGAGTGAATGACGACCTGCAATTGAAATACGGACGCACAATTTTCACCATTAATATAAAATGAACACAAATTTACGGTATTTTTTTTTTTGCAGAATTCGGGCTACGCCGCCAATGAAGTTCCGGACGACAAGGCGTTAATCGGTTTTGCTCAGATCTCCATCACGGATTAGGCGTGTTATTGTTTTGTCTTCAAATTGTTCTGAATACAATAGTCAGGATAACGCTCTTAAATTGGTACTAAAACACGGAGATACGGAAAGGTACGAAAAGCTTTAGTTTCATTACGTCGATATCGTTATCGAATTTCAAGTATTATGAGTTATATCGTAAAAAACGGCAGGTTGGCGAGTTCTATGTCGACCAGACACGACGAACCACTGCGGAACTTTGAAACGCGAGCCACATTGTACCGCACGGCTTTTCGATATTTTCCAATTCCTTGACGTTACAATAAAGTATCATGAAATAATACGCTATTAATCACAGGGCTAAACGAAGAAAAAGAAACGGAAAAAAAGAATATTACAAAAAACGTATCCAAGACTCGAGAATTACTGCGTGTATCAGTAAAAAAAAAAAAAAAACAATGAAACTGCTCAGAAATGTATCTTACTGTACTAATCATCGGAGTTCTCGTGTGAAAAGCGCGACGCGTGACTGTGTGTGGGGATCATTTAAATTACAACGAGGAGATAACACACATTGCGCATTGTCATCCTCTCCTCGTGCGTCGCACACTCCGCTTTCAGGAGCTGTTGTTTCGTTTCTTGGGACTCATTGTTCGCGAATTATGGCTGTAGTTAAACATTATCGACTTGTAACATTCGTATATTACGTTTATTTATGTAAATATTAGCAACTTAGTTGTTCAGTTTAATCTTCTTCGAATGTCAGAGAGAAGAGTGAAGCGAGCGAAAAGGAACAGTTTTCGGACGTACCGCGCGATGTTTCGCGTTATGTCGTGCGGAATCGACGAATAATGGAGGAAAAAAAAGAAAGAGGCCGCAACGAGGTCGACGCTGTTGTACTGTCCCTAATTTACTTATTCGAGGTGCTTGGCTTGCTTTGCGAACGCGATGATTCTCTCCAATGAGTCAGATTACCGTATTTTTTAATTCGTAGAATCATCTAGCCTCCACCGATTCGTCTGGTACAAAATACGGATTACTTGGAAGTATATTTATATATATATATTATATATATATCATCATGCTTCACACACACGCCTTAGGACTTAGAAGACACGAGAGTACTAAAAATTCTTTTGTACTTAATCGAATGATAGTTTATAAATGTAGCGTGTTCATCACACGGCTTACAGAGATATGCAGCTGTTCGTAATAGAATTTTTATCTTTCCCCCCCGTTCAGCCTTGTTCGAGTTTAACGAAGCTTATTTCAAGACGACTCTTAGACCAAGGAAGCTTGGCCGAATTCGTCCGCAATATCATTCTTCATCACTCCGTTTACTGCTCATCGTGAAATTAACAAATCATTTTCTTCCCGTCATTTTAAATCGCGCGTATCGTGTATCGCCAATCTGGAAAAGCAAAACCTTTCGATACGACCGTCTTTATCTCCCGACGGATTGACGAAGCGCAACGAGTCGGATGGCGTTAATCGCGGAGGGTATCGATGAGATGTGTTTGCCAAATAAGGAACGCCCTCCTTCTCTATCCTCTCTTTATCCCTCCACGATATACGAACTGGTTCAACGTCATATCCATTTTACGTAGCGTTGTTTGTAACACGCGGATAGTGCGCGCTCGATGAGCGCGGCATGTGAAAGCGGATCTTAGGAATTTCATACAAACCACGCAAGTTCAATTGTAAATATGCAGGGTCTGTGTTTCAAAGTACTATACAGAGAGGCGACAATTTTGTTCAGTTGCCTCATCGGCGGATAAACGTTTTATCGGTTTTGTTTCTTCTTTTTATTGTGCTTATAATCGCTATCGGAGATAGGCAATGTAAGCATAATTGTTGATTAAGCTGCAATGGTAATAATCGTTTAATAATCTAGTGTAATAAGGTGAAAAAGAGGAGAAGAAGAAAAAAAAACAACAAAGCTTATTTATATCGTAAATGGCACTACTCCCTAGTTTGTAGTTACCGTAGTCAAACGAAACGCAGAGACGAACAAATTTTCGACCATTTACTCATGCAGATACGTCGCCGTAATGTATGTGCCTTATCCCGTTACAATACTGCTGTTTCCCCCGTAGAAAAAAAAAACGAAATTTCAACAAAAACGAAACCATTCTAGCTTCTCATTGAAATATCAACCAAAGGCCATTTATGTCAATAAAAAGAAAATTTAAACGATTAACCTAGAGCATCACTGTTGCAGTGCCAAAAAAAAAGAACATCAATACTATGCCGTACGTAGCTATTAATTATGTACCGAAAAAAACAATAATTTATTTGTATTAATATCAAACGACATTAGCAAGAAAACAATTGTCCTTTATTCCAATTCACAACGCGATGGCCACGAAACGTCGACCGCCGACTAAACGAATGAAAGAAACATAGCTGCAATTCTGTTTTACGAAAGAAAAAAACAAATGCACGCTAGTACTTAATTTTTATTGCATTTGTCTTACTGTGTAGCAATATACGAATTCATTTTTATACAAAATATCGTTACAGCAGGAGCCTTTTATTTCTTGCTTCTATTACTACTACTGATACTACTGGTAATGCTATTCAACGATTTCGTCGCAATAAAGTGTTGATTATCTGTAAATTACATTGGGAAATTTTTGTATGCACACGAAATTCTTTGTCAAAGAATAGACACGTTTCTTATTCTTTGAAGGGAGTGTAAACAAATTTTCTCCACCCGGAAAATCCCTCCAGAACAAAATTTGCTTTCGCGTCGATCAATCGTACGCACGACCGAGGATCGCTCGATTACCGATCGTTTCTGCAATTTTCATACTTTATGCGACAGAAACATTTATTAATATTGGAAATGATGCGAAGGGTTCTGTGTCAGGACGCGCTGAAGAAACGTTTTCCGAAGATTTACACGCAGAAAAAAATTTAAAGACGAATTTCGTAACGAATTCTACTTCTCTAAGGGTTTGTTTTTATTTGCGCAATATCTTTAGTAGCATTTATTTGCGCAATATCTTCAAGGTAGTATTTATAGTCCTCAATATCTTCAAGGAAGTATTTATAGTCTTCAATATCTTCAAGGAAGTATTTATAGTCTTCAATATCTTCAAGGAAGTATTTAGTCTTCAATATCTTCAAGGAAGTATTTAGTCTTCAATATCTTCAAAGAAGTATTTATAGTCTTCAATATCTTCAAGGAAGTATTTATAGTCCTTAATATCGTCTCGGAAGAATTTATAGTCTTCAATATCTTCTCGGAAGTATTTACAGTCTTCAATATCTTCAAGTAAGTATTTATAATTTTCAATATCTTCAAGTAAGTATTTATAATTTTCAATATCTTCAAGTAAGTATTTATAATTTTCAATATCTTCAACATAGTATTTCCACAGTGGTATATTATACTTTTGAAAAAAATCTATATGAAGCCCGACGCGCAGTTTCTCCGTCATTCCCCTTCCCCTAAAAATTCGAATTTCGCGGCGAAAACGGCGCCGGCATCGAACAGCTGATTCCCGTCCAGCTGAAGCCACTCGAGTGAGAATCGTGATGTTGTTCGGGTCCGCGCGGTCCGTGTGACACCGGACACCGGACGAATTTATACAATCAAAATGTTGTACAAAATAAGTCGTTTTATGCAGAAGAAACTTTATCTACGATTAAGCGTGGCATCGACACTGTTGCTGGCACTGATTGTGACGATTGTGATATACCTTGGGGCCTTTCGAGGATGCGGGAACGCTGGTCAGGTGGAGAAGGAGAAGCCCAAGTACAGGCTGATGGTGATAGTCCTGACGCATCCGGACGCAATGCGAATCCGCGACACCATAAGAAAAACCTGGCTGTCCGAGAAACACAGCAACGTCAAGCATTTCTTCGCTATCGGCACTTCCGAACTTCAGCCTGAGCAGATTGAGACGCTGCAGTCCGAGAAGCGCAAGTACAACGATTTGCTGCTGCTCACGAGACTTCAGGACTCTTACGGCACTCTCACGAAAAAGGTTTTGCTGTCCTTGGAGCATGTTTACAAAAACTACGAATTTGACTTCCTGATTAAGTGCGACGACGACAGTCTGGTGCTGGTGCATCAGGTGCTGAAGGAGCTTGACAAATGGGAGATGAAAGGCACTAGAAGAGAACTCTACTGGGGTTTCTTCAATGGAAAGGCTCAGGTCAAGAGGAGGGGACCCTGGAAAGAGCACGACTGGAATCTGTGCGACTATTATCTGCCTTATGCTGTGGGAGGAGGATACATTCTGTCTTACAATCTTGTAAAATTCATTGCCTCGAATTCGGATATTTTAAGGTAGGCAGTGCAGGTCTATAGTGAAAAATCATTAAAAATACTACTGTGGCAAAACAATTGCAGAAAAAGTAGCTTCAACATTTTCTATTGCTTGTTAAAATTGAACATTTTGTACTGTTTGTTAAGCCTATCAAGAGATTCATATAAACTGAAACAAACCATATTTACCTTGATTTCAAGAACATTTTTTTTTAATATGGCCTTTACAGTTAGAATATCAGATGAACTGGAGTTACTGTACTGAGAATATAGAATGTAGATAATTCTGTCTGTTCTGTTCTGTCTGTGATGAAACATCATTAAAGCTGCTACTTTGGCAAAGCAATCACAGAAAATTTAGGTTGAACATTTTCTGAACATTAGATAATTCTGTTAGAATGATAGTAGCAATAATTCTGAACTGATAGTTTTAACAAAACATTTTTAACTTATTTGTGTGTATCTGAATCTCTCAGATTGTCGTAAGTGTGAGAGAGATAGCTGAATTTGTATCCGAATTGTCTACAGTCGATTTGACTGAGTGTACGAAACACGAGGCTTCTCAGAGGTCTAAAAACAGAGGTTTAATACCTAACTTTTTGTGTCTTTCAGGCTGTACAATTCCGAGGATGTGTCGGTAGGCCTTTGGCTGGCACCCTTGGCGAATATCGAGCGAAAGCACGACGTGCGCTTCGACACCGAGTATCGTTCGCGCGGTTGCTCCAACGACTACATAATCACTCACAAGCAGACGAGCGAGAGCATGAAAAACATGTACGAGCATTACCGCTCGACCGGCGCGCTGTGCGTTCAGGAATCGAGGAACAGGATGAGCTATCACTACAATTGGACCGTGCCGCCGAGTCAATGCTGCACTCGGCAGCTCGGCATTCCTTGACAATACTGCTCGTCGCCTCCCACGCGAATTCTAGTCAATTTCGTCGACGTATTCACGCCGCGACTTTTGCGGCTTTTAGGTTTAGAGAAACTTCCATTCGTCGTGTAATGAAAATCTTTGCGAATCGTTTGCTTTTTTATTCCCCACTCGACGCTAGGTCCGCAAACCACTTCGATAACTTTTGCACTTTCATTCTGTCGTTTATCTTCAACGTGTATAATACACCCGCAATAATGTCGTCGTAATTTTTAATTAAAATTGACATAGGTACGAAACGAGAGAGACGATACGTGGAAGAAGAGTTTTAATATTATTTCACTTTTACGATGTGTGCACTGTTTAGCTTTAAAATTAGATACTTTTGTTACCTAATAGTTCGTACGCCGTCTACAGCTCTGGAGATAAGATAATTTACTGTCTCTACAATATATACTCTTCGGTAAATGAAATATATATATAATGTGTATATATATATATATAATCTTTTTATGAACTGTATGTTATTCCTACTGGTATGTTACACACTGAACCTAAAGGTCAGATGAGAGTTTTTTTGTTGTTGTTGGTTGTTGTTTTTTTTCCACTATCCTAACAATGTACAATCATAAAATATAAAAACAGTAATTAACTAGTATATATAATAATATAATATATAATATACGAGTATAGTTCATTGTTTAATACTATTCAATGGATCTTGTGTCATTTTCATTATTTTCATAACTACGAGGGTGGGCGGGCAGGTCACAGACGCTCAAGAATCGGCCAAACGAACAGTTTATCAATGAAAATATCAATTCCGTTCACGGAAAACAACGTTCAAGATCAATAAATTACTACGCTCATTCGTCTAGATGAAAATCGTGTGAAAAGGCAATACAAAAAGAAACAAAAAAAGTGGCGGCCGATTCTCAAAACGTTACAATCGCTGTGACGAACCGTTGCGAACTGTGTTTTCATTACATATAAAATTGACAGTGTTCTCGCACGTCGTTGAGTTTCGTCGAGTTTTCGTGTTTTTTTTTCAACCCGCGATTGAAAATCGAACAACCGAGCGGAGACCGTAACAAGATATAAACCGCGCACGTGTCTATATTAGATGCAATGTAAATGCAGTTGCCGGGCATTTCGTTAAATTTCCTATATCCTTAAAAACGGCTTGAGATACGTTTCATGTTTGACTATGAAAATATCACGAACCTGTTTTTAGAAGTAGTGTACGATACACAGTGATCGGAGGGAAAAAAGTGCTTTGCACTCTCCGTCGTCGTCGCCATCGTAGATTTATCATTACTTCTTCTTTCTGTCCTGTGTGCACTTTGGACAGTACCACTTACCCTTGGGCTTGGTGGTTAATCCGACACAGGCGAAATGGAACCACTCGATCGGACACTGTAAACGCGACAATAATAATGATAAACATGTATACAGCAATAAAAAAAAATTGCAAAGCTTTTCGTCTAAAAATAATATTGATCCTCAATGAAGTAAAAATAATATTGATCCTCAACGAACTAAAAATAATATTGATCCTCAATGAATTAAAAATAATATTGATCCTCAACGAACTAAAAATAATATTGATCCTCAATGAACTAATAATAATATTGATCCTCAATGAACTAAAAAGAATATTGATCCTCAATGAACTAAAAATAATATTGATCCTCAATAAAACGAAAAGAAAACGTAAAATCTCCAAAATTGTGTGTGACATAATTTCAAAAAAGACTCACATCAGGATTATCACAGCCAATCATCTCTCCATAGGAAACTTGGTGACACAAGCAATATGTAGGCTCGTTAGGATCCACAGGCATGTCTAAAACATCCGCAGGATGACCCAGCGTGCTTGCATCAGTCTGAGCTCCGCTGCCCACCGCTCCCGTGGAAGCTGCCGAAGCCACGGATCCTCCTAAACATAAAAACACAAAAAACCATCAGAAAAAATGTCCACAAATACATTAAAAAAAGACTCAAGAACAACAGACTCACCTTTCTTCTGCTTCTTTCTGGCGCTCTTCGACTCATCCTCGCTGCTTGCACCCGTAGTGCCCTTTTTGCGTTTCTCCTTCTCCTTGAGCTTCTTTCTCCCCTTTTTACTCGCTCCGCTCTCCTCCTGCGCTCTACTGCTGCTCAGCGCCTTGTCCTGAATCTCAGCCTCGAACCTCGCCAAATCCGAATCTAATCTTCTGATGTGTTTGTCAACAAGTTCGTAAGTCTGTATCGCGAGTTGAACCTTATCATCACCGTACTCCTTGGCCTTGTTAAACAGGCTCTGTATGTGGCCCAACTGCTCCTTCTTCTTCTCCGTCGACTCCTTCTTCATGTTCTTCAGATAATCATCCGCGAGTTTGTCTATATCTTTCATGAGCACCTGGGCTCTCGCATCCAAGTCACGCATCAACGTGAAATTTCTCTGCAGCTCTATGGGCAGATGCTCCAAGCCTGGAATACGAGGGAAAAAAAAAAAAATCATATATATATCCACATATACATGTATATATATTCATACGACGCCGAAGGCAAACCGCGAGCCGCGGTTTTGTGCGATCGTCAACATAGCCTGTTAGCGACAAAGCTGCAGCGCGCCCGCACTGCATATGCCGTCACTTACTGTCCAAATAATGTTCCAGATACAACGCAGTAGTCATTTTTTCTCGCGTCTCTCTCGTCGCGCGCTCACGGTGCACCTCACACGGGTCCTCAGCGACGCCTCGCCCGCAGACTCATAACAAAAGTAATCGCGGGACGGAAACGTCAATCGAACACCACGGCGAGCACGACTTTTTGACGTAACATTGTAGGAAATATCAGAAGCCTCGGTTTCGCCTCGGTATGTGTTGCTACAGTACGCACGATCGATGGCCGCTCGGAGCGATACCGCGCGACATGACCTGAAAGAGGTGAGGAGCACGAAGCATGGTCGCCAATACGAGTTCAACGAGCCCGAGAGGCTCGCGCGGAAAACTCGAGATTCCGCGGATTCGACGTTATCCCCGGACTCGCGGGTTTTATCACAGCCACCCCGACACCGACGATCCCGTCCTCCCGGGTTTTTCAATTATCGCCGCGCTATCGTCCGATTATCAGGCGACAATCCGTTATCACAGAAACGCAACAGTTTACCGCGCGCTGCACTTGTCAGTCAGTAGAGCCAACCGCGTGCGGCGGATGATCGACGAGAGCAGCGCGCGACACGGTGGATGACGAACACGTCGTCGTCGGGGAGAGTCGCAATTGCACTTTATCGTACTTATTAGATAGTTGTAATAACAAAAAAATTTAATAAAAAGAGTATTGGGGACAAATAGGTAGGATTAAGTCATATATTGAAAGGGAAAAAAAAAAAAATAATAATAATAATGAAATAAAATAAAAATAAAAATAAAAATCACTTCATCATTTCATCTTTCCTTTCTCTTTCCATTATTACCTAAACATACTTTCATCTTAAAATAATAATAATAATAATAATAGTAATTAAATATAGAATATAAAATATACAAAGAAAAGGAAAATAATATAATACTTATATATCAATTACAATAAATTCTTCATATCGGAATATATCATATTATGGTAAATCAGTTTCTGTTTTACCAATTATCCCCTGAATGGAGGTAGCACATGCCGTCAACAGATGGCGATAGGCCAGGAGTAAAGGAGAAGAAGAAGAAGAAGAGAGTCGTAATAATAATAATAATAATAATAATAAATAAATAAATAAAAATGAAAATAAAAATCACTTCATCTTTCCTTTCTCTTTCCATTATTACCTAAACATACTTTCATCTTAAAGTAATAATAATAATCATAATAATAATTAAATATAGAATATAAAATATATAAAGAGAAGGAAAATAATATAATACTTATATATCAATTACAATAATTCTTCATATCGGAATATATCGTATTATGGTAAATCAGTTTCTGTTTTACCAATTATCCCCTAAATGGAGGTGGCGCATGCCGTCAACAGATGGCGATAGCCATGAGTAAAGGAGAAGAAGAAGAAGAAGAAGAGAGTCGTAATTTTCCGCGGCGCGCGAGTTGAGAACCTCCGCCGCCGTCGCCGCCACACTAATTCCGCCCTCAGCCTTTCTCGGGCTACTCGTGTACGTGTGTCGGAAGTAGTTAGTGATGTGTCCGTGGCTGGCAGAAGGTGGTCTCAAATAGTCGCCGTCGGGGTAAAAAGAAACGTAGGATTCTCGGATTTGCGAGCGCTGGCTGATTATTCGCGGACTTTCGACGGCGTTTGCATGCTCTTGGCTCGGGAATTCCGCTGTTTCTCGTCGCGCCGTTAATTCGCGGAAACTCGCAGAGGTGAGTTTTGACAGATACCACTTGCTCCCCGTTTCTCGTGTCGTGGAGCTCCCTTTTTTGCCGCGTTACAACAACCCACCCCTCCCGCGGGTGATTCACACCGCGGATTCTTGTTGTTGCACACGGGGTGCTGCTGCCTCCCTCGCGATGCTCCGTCGCCGCATTGATTATTCCATCAATATCTCGCGCGCGCCTCCGATTCGTTGACGCGGAATATTTTGTCACGTTCTACGTATTCCGGTGGCGGAATGATGTCGCACAATAATAACGCGGCGCGGCATCGTCGAACGTGTAACTTGTGTTCGAACGCGGGGATCCTTCGCGTGCGCCAAGCGACACGGAAGAACACCTTTGTCCCTTCTATTTATATAAAAAAAGGCAATTAATCCATCGCTCACTTTCAGCTCAAGATGGTCAAGCTGTACGCTCTGACGGTCCTGTACAAAGGTCCCACATCGGCGACCGCTATCAAATGGGCTTACGACGTCGACTCCTTCTCCTACTTCCAGAGAGGCAGCGTCAGGGAATTTATGGCTTTCGTCAGTAAGACCATTACGGAGAGGACACAAATCGCTGCTAGGCAGAGCGTCAAGGAAGGAGGTAATCATTGCCTTGCTGATGCATGAAGGAAATTTATTATAATAATATTAATAATTATTATTATTACTATTATTATTATTATTCAGAAATTTACTTTCTGCAATACTTATTATTATTATTATTATTATTATTATTATTACAGAAAGTAAATTTGAAACTTATAATATATGCTTCTATATAAAAATATATATCTGTACATATCATCACAGATATGTGCCATTTGATTTTACATAAATTAGCAAAATAGTTTTAGTTAATCCATTCAACTTACAGAAGTCGGAGTGCTTTGTACAAAGAAAATCAATGCCAAATATTTTTCATCATTTTATGAATTATCCGATTGTAGATAATGATTTATCAAATGCCTAACATATTGAATTTTCATCTCTTGCAGAGTACATGTGTCACGTGTACGTGCGGGGCGACAGCCTCGCTGGCGTTCTTATCTCGGATCACGAGTATCCCAATAGAGTGTCTCACACGCTAATTACCAAAGTATTAGACGAATTCGCGGCGCGGCATCCGGCGAGCACGTGGCCGACGCTCAACGAGACGACCGCCGATTTTCCGCAGATCAATACGTATCTCGCGAAATACCAGAATCCGCAGGAAGCGGACTCGTTAACGAAGATGCAGAACGATCTCGACGAGACGAAGATCATTCTGGTAAATATGCAAATCCTGTGACGTTGAAGTTTGCGTCGCTGCAATGTAACGAAATTAAAAACAAAACAAAAAATGAATGACCCAAAATGATTATATCGACTATAAAAAGTTATTGTAACGATCAAGAACATGACAAAAAAATTATTTCAGCCCCTAATGGGGGTGAATTATTTTTATTTTTATCGAATTAATATTTTGTTTTTAATTTCGTTGCATTGCAACGATGCAAACTTCAACGTCGTCAAATCCTTGAAAATTATGGATATTTCTGCTACCCGGAAACGAACGTAAAAACGATAAAAATGCATGACTTTGCAGCACAACACGCTCGAGGCTGTGCTCCAAAGAGGCGAAAAACTGGACGACCTTGTTTCCAAATCCGAGGGCCTGAGCGTTCAGTCAAAGGCTTTTTACAAAACGGCGAGAAAAACCAACTCCTGCTGCAGTTTGACCGCTTAATGATCGTGTACGCCCGCATAACGTAAATTGAAATAATCGTCATTGTCATTAAGCCTGTCCATCACGCCTGTTTATCCCCGGGTTTGCGTCGTAAACTTACCGCGACGCGTCGACCACCCAGAAATGAGCAAAATCAATTTTCTCAACCGCATCGGAAGATATTATAACCCATCGTTTGAAACCAAATTTTATTTTATATTGGCCGGTAGTCGAAATTTATGATTAACACGGCCGTGTGGCGTGCAATTATAACTGTTAAATTGGCAATTCAATGAGGCAACGTACAATTCTTGAATGCAAATTTCGTACGGCAAATCGGGAATCAGGATGTGCTATTTTACTCATTTCTGTGACCAACGAACGCGCGCATATTACGCAACTCGGTCGTCGGGCGAGGGAAAAAGCACTCGTTGAGTCGAAGCAATTTTATTGAGGTCCGCTGATTCCCCGCGACGAGCGCGCGAAATGTCGGTTCTTAGGTCAAGGCGAGTGGCCACTTTTTCCACCGATCTTCAGTGTGCACACGATAAGAATGTTTAAGTGGGTCTATCGCGAATGCCTGCTCGATTTGCAGGCGACAATGGATCGCGTACCGCAATTTTACTCGTCTTCGCCTTTATGATTGTCTATGAAACAGAGATTTCAAACGTTCGTTAATTTTAAATACACAGTTATTTTTATTTATCCTATAATTTGTTTATTATTAAACGTTTGGTAAACATGGCCTACAAGTTATATAACTCAAGCTTTTAACTCAATGTAAAATCCTTAAAGCACATTTTTGGCAATAAATTTCATACGAAAAATCATAAAAAGTAAATGTAACGAGAAACGAGTAACGAGGAAAGAAGCGATCGTTACTTTTCTTCGTTACATTCACTTTTTATCTTTTCACATGAAATTTATTGCCAAAAATGTGTTTTAAGGACTTTTCATAAAGTTGAAACATTGAGTTATATAACGAGTAGGTCACGTTCACGAAACATTTAATAATAAACATATCATAGAGTAAAGAGAAAAAAAGTGTGTATTTAAAAGTAACGAACGCTCGAAATCTCTGCTATGAAACCTGACGCGAGTCAATTGTGTCCTGCATGCCGCTATTTGTCAGATAACATCACTGCCAAAGAGTCAACAAAAAGTATTCTCGAAACGTTTCGTCGGAGAGGTTCAAGGTTTTTGTTTTTTTTTCTTTTCGTGTCTAAAAAATTCGCGCTGCTCGTGGTGAATGGTAGGGATATCCTTCTACAACGGTCCTAATCGCATTCTTATCGAATGCCGTCCTCTGTTCGAGCGTGCCGCGGACATGGCAGTTTCCTGTCGACGGTTATTGTTCTTGTTGTTGTTACGAGTATTTGTGAAATGACTATAAAAAAAAAGAAAAGCAAAAAAAAAAAAACAGAAATGCTGTAACGTGCCGCGGTATTACATTCCAAAAGCAAGCGTTCCCTGGTCCCGTTAAATTCGCTCGAGGTTCTTCGCCCGTATTGAATGTCCGCGCGGAAGGTCCTTTTTTCTTCTCGCGTTCTCGTCGAATCTCTTCCGATTGGATGCGCGCGGCAGTTCGCTATCGATTGCCCCGGCGTTGTTACCGAGTCCTGTTATCGGAAATTCCTCGCCCACGTTTCCACATCAGCTTCGAACGAAGCACCTCAGGAGTCGCAAAGAAAAAAAAAATAACACGACTGCACAAGTTATTATACAATTGCCCAGAGTCCACGGGACGATCTGTGTCATATTAACGTCTAAAATCTAACGCGAGCGCTATATTGATTGTTGCGAAACAGAGTTTCTACGTAATAAATATGTGAAATTGGTGTTTATATTCCAACGTAAAACATGTCTGATGATTTTACTATGAACGCGTAATTTCATAACGAAAAAAAAAGTGGATGGAAAGAAAATAGATAACTGACGCGGTTCTCGGCTGTATCGGCAACGACATCGATACCATGGGACTTAGACCGTATGTGAAATGTGTATTTAATTATTATATGTATAAAACCATCCTATGTGTACAATACCTGAAATACTTGTAACCGTTTATATTATATATTGAAAGAACGATGAATTAATCTGTTTGCCATTATTTCGACAAACCTTCTTCCTACAGCTTTTTTACGTCACGAAGAGCGCTTCAAGAAGGAAACTTTTTATAACTGGAAGTAAAACTAGAAATATTTCATAGTTTTGAATTTTTTTTCTATTTAGAAAATCGCGTACAAATACTTCGAGCATTTGACAATAATCTCGTAGTGTTATTGAGTAGCTGCAATTTTCGAACTTAAGATTCATAAGAATTTAAGAATAATTCGAACTTCAAATTCGTTACGCTAAGTGCGTATCGCATCTACACAGTTTAAAAGAAATTCGTCGATAGCAACTCTCAACATTTTTTACGTCTATTCTAAGCTTTCATGGATGCGGTAGGAGGGGTTTTTGCAATAATACAAGTGAATTACAAGTAACTATTTTAATGTACATCGATGCGTATGGTACATCATCCGTGACTTAGCGTCTCGCGACCAGTTATTCGTATTTTAAGGTCGACCACGCGCCGAATTCTTTTTTTCTATACTTCTTCAAGTGAATAACTTACTATTCCTTCTTTGCCAGTTTTCCCCGAGGCAAGTCGTCCTCGAACATATGCTTCGTCTTGAATAAAACTCCCTTATCCAATTCTGGATTAAAGCCTGACATATACTTTGCCGAGGGAACCTGTTTAATAAAACGGAAAGATGTAATGAAAATCACGTAAACGGTATTCGTTGAGGGAGAAAAAGCGTGAGAGTGATACTCCGTTACTCTAGTGTTCGTCAGAAAAAGTTGTACCGCACTTGTATCTTAATATACTATTTCACGAATTTCAACAGATGCAGCTGTTTATTAATGCGTACATTTTTTCACTGTATCGGTGTTAATCAATTAATAGATCGCTATTAATGTTTCTTTGAATTGAGTAGACACGCTGTTGTACAAAACGAGTGCAAAGCGCTTCAATCTCCACAGGAACACTACAGTCTCTCCACCCTGCTCAGTAATTCCGATCAACACTCATAGAAACCGACGAAATGGACAAAATTTCGATTGAAAAGTAATCGGTTCAAACTGGTTTTAATCGGATTTTGTCCGTTTTATTGGTTCTTATCGGATCTTTTAATCAGGGCATAAACCCGCGTACTTACGTCTTCCAAAAGTTCATCAAGGATTATGTTTTCTTCGGCGGTCGTGAACATCTCCGGCACGTCGAAATTTGCGATATGAACAAGTCCCATAATCTGTTCTCTGTAGTCGCTGTAATCGCCTCTTCGGAGCTTGAGAACGGATATGTGGTCGTATCGCCAATCTCGGAATTTCTCGGATCCGTGCGGCACATTATCGAAATCGAGACGCTCGATATCCTCCACCACTACGTCCACATCTCCTTCTCTGGACCAGTCGTACATGAGCAAGTGGCAGTGTTTCGTAACGTCTCGCAGATACTCCTTGTATATTCTGTCCAGGTCTTGCAGGTATTTCTCTGAGAACGCTTTCGAGTTTACTTCGTATGGAATATTGCGCTTCTTTATGTTGTCCTGCAAGAATACGTGAACCGGGATTCATCTTTCATACGAATCGATTATTATAACGAATTATTGACTGATAAAATTGACGATGAAATTTAAAAAATATACATAGTAAGCTCAGTGCAAATGTAATTTGAACAACACAGCTTTTGTAGTTCGTTTCTGTGGACCACGAGTGCCTTAAATTCTGACGAAGTTAGACTGATGCATGTAAATACATATGTGATACAATCTTAAAACGCAGTGTTGACGTTTTTCTTCGTATCATCTTTCGCCAATTTCTCGTAATTCTATTGTGAACAAACTCGAAGCAGATCGATACAGCAAAAGTGGAATTTATTATGTTGAAGCTGGCATCGTTGGAATACAACAAAATTCAGAAAAAAATGCATTCTATTTTACCCTGGTGATGAAATTATTAATTAAATCATTATTTAATAATTAAATGGTTATTTAGTAATTCGATCATTATTTAATAATTTGTGTTAATAGGAATTTTTTTTTCTTGGTATTTTGTTGCATTCCAACAATGTAAACTTCATCATCATCCGAATTTCGATAGTCTGTATACCTTAATAACCGAGATCGGAGCGTCCAAATACACGACCAAATGCGGCTGTACCAATTCCTGATTAACAGCCAGGACCGCCGTTTTGTAGTAATGCTGGGCGCCCCTCGAGACCCAACCCTGCTGGAACATCGCGTCCATGAAGTTTGGATCGGAGAACGGAGAGCGTTGTATGACGGCGCCCTGGCCGCTGCAGAGTACATCGCAAATAGCGTCCATGTACTGTCGGGCCCTCAATTGAAACCACATAAGCTGATAAGCCGCGGTGTTGACGCCGCTGGGATTCTCCAGAAAGGACTTGACATCATAAAAATGAATGTTTTCAGGCAATTTAGGATTGAGACTTCTGAGATCAAAGCCATAGGGATTGACGTAGAGTTCGTCGAAGCTCGGAGGCTTGAAGTACTTCATCTCCAGTTCCTCCGCCAGTTTCTTGGCAAACTTGTCCTTTCCCACACCCGGCAACCCCTCGACGACAATGACTTTGCTGTTCTCGTCCAAGCGAGCCTCGATGGGATCCGTCATGTAATACCATCTGGTGTACTCCTTGTTCCTCCAGTCGAACGGCGGAGGCTTCGGCGGTCTGTTTTTCCTCAGCTCCCGACCCGAGATGAAGGAAACCTGCACGACCAGCGCATTGTGGCGCTTCGGTGTTCCCTAAAAAAAAAACCCCCAACAAACTAATAAATCCGACACCCAACAAACTAATAAACCGCCACCGGTGGTCCTGTGGATAGCGCGCTAGCCCAGAACGGCCGGGAGGTCCGGGGTTCGATTCCCGCTGAGGGCAAATGTCTTTCGCGAGCAGCAGCGCGCCATACACAAGCCGCGCCACGTTGTTCGCTTAAGCATTCAATCTCGGGGAATCGGCTCCTAGCCGGCTACACACTGGCTTTAGGTTTTTCAACGGTTTCCCTAACGTCCTTGGCGAATGCGAGTGTTTCTATATCTAATTGTCACAGTTCCTCACAGCTCCGTCTAGTAATGTAATTGGGCCCTGGCCCGTGTGTATAATAATAAAATAAAATAAATCAACCCCCAACAATCCGCTCTCGCGATTCTCCTCCGCAAACCCTCCTCGCTCCGAAATATCCTCACAAACACTAACCTTACATAATCCACCGATCAGCGCCTTCGGGCCGAGATTAGCGATGCCGGTTCTCAGCACCGCAGCCATCTTCCTGCAAAACGACAAGCGTAGTATCATTAAATCATCGAATCCCTCCCGTCCCTCTGTCAATACCTGTCGAACAATCAAAATGAATAAAAACACATCGATAATCTGTTACCCACTATCGCAAGGAGGCTAGCGGCTGAAGCTAGCGGCGCTCCGGCTCTGACAAGAGGCCCAAGAAAATCAATGGCGCCACCGCTCGGGACTCGAAAAATTCATTCCTCTTCTCTCCGTCAGTGTGGCGCGATTGGCCGAGAGAGCCCCGGTCGCCTCATCAGCGCGCAGCCGATTTCACGCGAGTGTCCCACGGACGGAATACATTGACAGTGTCCGCGGCACACTCGTACGCTGCTGTGGTACGTTGGCGCAGCGGGGTAGCGAGCCGGAGAGCCCGAGGAGCACGCAAAGGGGGCACAAGCGAGTTAGCAGCGGCGGCAGCATCATCACCATCATCATCGTCGTCATCGTTGTCAGGCGTGTGTATTTTCGCACACACATCCACATTACACACATACAGACACACACAGAGAGAGAGAGAGACACGCAACTCAGCCGAGTTACGCGAGTGTTAAGCAGCAGTGCCTGTAGTGGTGATAAAAAGAAAAGAAAAAAAGAAGGCAAAAAAACAAAAAACGCGAGTGCACGCAGTGTTATTTCGCGTCGATTCGACGTTTTCGCGGTGCGGAACCTCGGGGGGGCAAAGTGGATATATATAAAAGTGTCGGGTGTCGGGCGAGGAAAAGACATCGGGAAGATCGGGAAGTCTCGTCGTCGTCGTCGTGATTTCCGAAGCCGGCGAAGCGGCGCAGGGCCAAACGTAGGACCCGGGGGTGGCCGACCGCGGAGAGCCAGCACGAGACACGACGCACCCGGGGGTGGAACGTCGAAGATGTGAGGGAAACGAGGGATACACAGGCGGCCGAGAGACTGAGGAACGAGGCTGGGATATAAAGAGCGAGAGGAGAGGAGCCGCGAGACTGTCGGGAGCTCCGTGCCGACGAGTGATCGACAGAGGAAACGGCGAGAGAGAGAAGGAGAGAAGAGCCAGAGGCTCGTCTCTCGCTCGAGTGTGCGTTCGGTGTCACCGCGACGACGTGGGACAGGCGCGGACCCGAGCGTCCCATGTCAGAGCATAACTGGAATATCGCCGTTCCTTGGACGTTCCTCCGCACCTCGAACGGTAGCCCGCTAGAATGGGTGAGTTCCGCGAGGCGCGTCTCTTTGAATCCCCCCCCCCCCCGCCGCCCCCCTCGCTATTTATAAATAAATATTCTATTTAAGGGCCCCCCGTTGCCGGAGGAGCGCGGGGCGTGCCCCCCTCCCCCGCGGTCCTCCTCCCTGACCGTCCCCCCTTCCCCCCCACCCACCCGGCACCCCCCCGCGAGACAGTGGAGAATGAGAGAGAGAGCCGACGAGATCCAGAGAGAGAGAGGGACAGATCGGGGAGAATTCTCTGGCTTTTCTACGCTCTCACAACGTTCCATTATTTTTCGAACTCGCGATCGGCGCGCGTTGTTTACTTGGTGCAGCGATTATGCTTCCCATTCATTGTTCTACTTATATCGAGTGGTCCGACGATGGCGTTGGGAATATATTTGTGTGTTAGTTTTGAGCGTTTCCGTCGCCCGAAAAGTGTCGTGGGGAGGAGAGAAGCAGAGGGACGTTTGTTTCGCCGGGCGAAACAAACGTGGGACTCTATGATGCTGAAGTTTGCGTTGGGATGCAACGAAAGTCAGAAAAAAAATAATTTTGATTAAGCCAAATGGGGAAGGGTAGGAATTTTTTTTTGTACCCTTGGTTGCTATGGTGACTTTTTACACTTACTTTCGTCATTGGGTTAATTATAATTATTATTTTTTTAAATTTCGTTGCATTCCAACGATGCAAACTTCAACGTCATCCAACTCTCGACTCCCCCCTCGTTTTCATTCTCGCGACGTGTTACGCATAACCGTTGTGCTCTCTCTGTAAATACGATGCTTGTGGATTCTCGCGTCGACGGTAGGCGGGGTATGTCGGTCGCGCTGTGACGAGTATAAAAAATTATATTTACGGCCCGAGTAAACAAACGGAGACGCTTCGAGGGCCGACGGGACGGTCGCGACTAGCAACTTGGGTTTTCTTCCGATATATATGATTAACACGATGCTGAAGTTTGCATCGTTGGAATGCAACGAAATTCAGAAAAAAAAAATTCGAATTAACCTAAATGATGAAGCGCACGATTTTTTTTTTCGTGCCCTTGGTTGCTATGGTGACTTTTTACACCTATTTTCATAATTTGGGTTAATTACAATTAATTTTTATTTCAGAATTTCGTTGCATTCCAACGATGCAAACTTCAACGTCATTGATTAACACGCCCGGGGTTCCACGACCCGGAGGACGCGGCTGCTTTCGGGAAACACCGACGCTGCTCTAGTGATGCGAGATTGTGATTCGATTCTTTGAGAACCGATTATTTTTTCTCGAATATTGAATTTTTCGGATTGAATTCTTAGTTTTATTACATTTTTTTATGCTCCAGATAAATAATTGATACTTTAACGATTTTTTTCGTTAGATTCTTTTTCCTTCGATTCATCGACATTAAAAATTGATTCTTTAAAAAATAATCGATTGTGAAGAATCGATTTTTTTTACCAATCTTCCCATCTTTTCCCTTAATTCTTAGTTTTATTACATTTTTTGATGCTCCAGACAAATAATACTTTAACGATTTTTTTCGTTCGATTCTTTTTCCTTTGATTCATCGACACTAAAAATTGATTCTTTAAAAAATAATCGATTGTGAAGAATCGATTTTTTTCGACCAATCTTCCCATCTTTTCCCTTCATTCTTAGTTTTATTACATTTTTTTATGCTCCAGATAAATAATCGATACTTTAACGATTTTTTTCATTCAATTCTTTTTCCTTCGATTCATCGACATTAAAAATTGATTCTTTAAAAAATAATCGTTTCTTCACAATCGATTTTTTTCGACCGATCTTTCCATCTTTTCCCTTAATTCTTAGTTTTATTACATTTTTTTATGCTCCAGATAAATAATACTTCAACGATTTTTTTCCTTCGATTATTTTTCCTTCGATCCATCAACATTAAAAACTGACCCTTTAAAAAATAATCGATTCTTCACAATCAATTTTTTTCGACCGATCTCCCCATCACTACCCCGCTCTGCGCTCTCCGTTCTCGGTGCGAACTCGCTCGACATCGCTCTGAGATCTCTCGGCGGCGTGTGTGGAGCACAATGCGCGAGACGGGATCGCGAACGCGGCTGTCGGTCCTTCGCGTTCGGCCGCGACCTCCGCGCTGTTGTTGCGCTCACCGCCAGCCACGATCCGACGCCCTCCCTCCCCCTCCCCTCCCCTCTCCTTCCCGCTTGTCGTAGGTCGTCCACCGGGGAATCTATAATTCACTATTGCCTTGTTGATAACCGCCCGCGAGTCGCGAGATAATATTTCTCGGTGAGAAGGTTTTGCTCTGCGACGCAATGCAGGACGAGCGCGTACGGGAAGACAGAGAGAGAGGGAAAGAGAGAGAGAGAGAGAAGTATCTGGTAGCGCTATCGGGTGTCAGACCAGTCCCCCTACTAGTTCTCGCGTCGTCCTTCTCTCCCGTTCTTCGCGCTCGCTCGCTCGACTCTACGCGCAGCGAGGAGTTGATATGCACTCGGCGAGACACATGTTTCACGAGCAACGAGCGATACTCCTCTCTTACTTTTTTTTTCTTTTTTTTTTTCAATGCTGGTTCACTATTTTCTATCGTTCCTCGCTGCCGGCGCCACGCGTTTCACTCGCCGCGCACACTCGGCGGATGCAAAGTGCGAGCGCCGAGGTGCGCCGGTCCCACGGGCGTCAAGACGTTCCAGCGGGCCTGGACGTTGGCTCAGTTGTCAACGCTCGGACGCCCGCGAACGGTCACGATTGCGAGGAACTTGGGACGATAGAAATGTGCGGGAGGGGAAACGTGAGGGGTTCATTTTGAATTTCGTTTTTTTTTTTTTTTTTTTTGGTATCTGAAGGCTGCGAAAATTGCGTCAAGTAGGGATGAGAAAGTCTACTGAAATGTTGGTGGATGTAAACATAGCGAAATCTTGAAAAAGAAAAGAAAAGAAATCATGACATTAATTTATGCATGGTGATTTATTTGAAATTTTAATTTTCTGGTTGTAATTCATTCGAAAACAATAGCGATGGGTACTAAAAAAATAAAATACAAATTCTAAGCACACTGGCATGAAAATAAGAAAATTAAAAAATTCATGAAAATAAAGCTTCCTCTATGAGGAAGCAAAAAGGACTTTTTTCCAATTTTTACCGTGACCTAATTATATTTCTTTTTGTGCACCGATATTTCAAGACAATTTTACTTCCGTACTTGACACATTTTTTTGTGTGGGGGTTTACAAAAAAAAAAAGAGTCCAAAATGAGCCATCCAAATAAGCAAGTATTTCGACACGGCGAACGATATTTTTCTCGTTTTGTATTCAGTAGTATCTTCTCGTACCGGCGCATCGATCTTAATCGACGATGACTTTTTCTTGCGGTGCATTATGCTCGAGGACGTTGTACACGTGTACGTATATATTATGCGCTGATTGTTTCATTATATACCTTGATTAAATTAGTTACGATACGCTCTTGCGAACGAGAGACAATGGCCAAGCAGCTCTCGGTATAGTTTCGAAAAAATTCCGAACAAGAGCGTATTGCAGCATAAAGCCTGTTCTTTTTTTTTACGTTGTATATTTTTTTTTTCTATTTCGTTCGTTCATTCACTAGAAGTTTGCTTCCAATAAAAGAGCGATGCAATGACACAGTATTATTGTAATAAGAAACACGCATGTTCTGCTACACACACTTGAATCAAAGTGGAATATCATCCACCGAACGCGTCCGCGTTGACGCTCCTCCATGTGCACGTTGTTCTACTGTCCAGTTGTGTAGCCAGTAAATGTGCGCACATTTAACTGTTAACTGTTGGAAACCTTTTCTTGGCAATCCTCACTGCCTCTCGTACATTACCATACATCGCCTTTCTCTTTTCTCCTTTTCAGATTTTTTACAGCCGGCCCTCATTGTTACACTATCCTTGATACCACATATAATAGAGTCATGCTATTTGTATTCAGAGATTGGCACCTTTCGCCACTTTCGAATGCGCAATTTTTAGTTTTTTTTTTAGGTTTTAAACGTTGAATGAAAGTGACCTGTATTACGGTACATAACTGCTCGTTTTTAACACGGCGGAAACGTGTGATTATATGTCGTGCAGGTAATCTTCATGGAACTGCAATTAAGAAATTATGGGATTTATAAATAAATAAATTGCGCGTTTGATAGCTGCAGAAAAAAAAATTCGTGTTCGTCTCTGTTTGCATTCTAAGTCGTTGCCAGTTAGGAAGTTTTGCTCCAATATGATTTTTGATGATGTTGAAGTTTGCATCGTTGGAGTGCAACGAAATGTAGAGAAAAAAAAATTAATTCTTATTTAATCATTTGGGTTAATTAGAATTCGAAAAGTTATCATAGCAACTAATTACTATGATGACTTTTCATACCCAATTTAATCATTTGGAATAATGAGAATTATTTTGTCTTCTGAACTTCGTTGCATTCCAACGATGCAAACTTCAACATCATGATTTTTGAAGAATTATTGTCACGTGCCTTGCGCTTATAGTTTTCGAAGGTATTATTAGAACTGATATGTCTGCTGAAATAAGTTTCACTAAAGATACAATGATTCATAGCTACCCCGAGTCGTGTCTGCTCCTGGTGGAAAGGAGCGCTACTGAATAATCTGATTTCTTTTCTTTCAGACACACAAGGGGGCATGGCTCGCAATACAGGCCCTGGCCTATACGAGTTCCTTATGGAGGCAGAACTTCAGCAGTACTATGCCGGCATTCATGGTTTGTATTGCAAGACGAGGGTTTCAAAGATTTCTTGAATTCCCGGTAGGGGAACGGAGGCTATAAAAAAAACGGGACGACACATGAATTATGGATAAGGTTTTCAACGTTATGACCAGTCGCGATCCCCGATGCTTCTTAACTCGTTCAAATATCTGACCTTCGAAGTTTCCCCGTATTATCTATGTCGGAGCGCGCCTGTAATTTAGTCTTTAGCGGGCGTAATTAGTGACGCACGGCGCTTATCCGTACGCGGAACGTTTTAAATTGACTCGGCAATTTTAGCAGTATCGAACATCGGTCTAGAGTTCTCACTTTCTTATGTCCAACGTCTGCGAAGACTCGAAGCGAGTGTCCCATTTAAAAGAACCATAGAAGATTCTGCATTGTATATAAAAAAAACACCGCAATCACGTATGAAAAAAGAACCAAAGTAAAATATAAAAAGTCACGTAGCCTCCCTTATAGCCTCTCAGGGAGTGACAAGAACTAACGATGTTGAAATTTGCATCGTTGAAATGCAACGAAATTCAGAAAAAATAAATAAAAGTAATTAACCCAAATGATGAAAAGCAGGAATATTTTACTTTTTTCGTGCCCTTAGTTGCTATGGTGACTTTTTAAACGTATTTTCATCATTTGGGTTAATTACAATTAAATATCCAACATCTACAAATATCCGAAGTGAGTGTCCCATTTAAAAGAACCACAGAAGATTTTTTATTTTCTCAAAAACACGGAAATCACGTATGAAAAAAAGAACCAAACTAAAATGTTAAAAATCACGTAGCCTCCCTTGTCACTCTCAGGGAGCGATAAGAACTAACGATATTAAAGTTTGCATCGTTGGAATGCAACGAAATAAAAAAAAATAAAAATAAAAATATTTAACCCAAATGATGAAGGACACGAATTTTTTTCTCTTTTTTCGTGCCCTTAGTTACTATGGTGACTTTTTAAACGTATTTTCATCATTTGGGTTAATTACAATTAATTTTTTTTTCTGAATTTCGTTGGATTCCAACGATGCAAACTTCAAAATCATAAGAACTATTCATTGGGCTCTGCTCTGCACATTCGTTTAACGATCCCGAAGCGTCGCACTGATAAAACTCAATATCCGAATTTCCAGGGGACTTGAAAGTGCAAAACACGGCGCAGCTCAAGTACGTGACCGAGGAGGACCTGAACGCGATAGGGATGAGCAAGCCGGAGATGCGTCGCCTTAAGAAGTACTTCCAGAAGCATTTTCCCCAGAACTATCTCTCGAAATTCAAGAAGATGTTGTTACCAAAGCGCGAGGAGCAGCCCCCGGGAGCGCTTGGAATGCTGCCGGAGGAGAAGCAGGACAGGCCGCCGATCCGCGTGCCGAACAAGCACATGATACCCGCGGACGCGATAATAGTCAATAAGGAGTTGGGAACCGGTGAGTTCGGTGTGGTGCAGCAGGGTGTGTGGACGAACGACGGCGAGCGTATCCAAGTGGCGATAAAGTGCCTGTCGCGCGAGCGTATGCAGAACAATCCAATAGAATTCCTCAAAGAAGCGGCGATAATGCACGCGATCGATCACGAACATATCGTGAGGCTGTACGGTGTCGTGTTGGACACGAATTCGTTGATGCTCGTCACCGAACTCGCGCCACTGCGATCGTTGCTCGAGTGTCTCAAAGAGCCGAGTCTGCGAGCGAGTTTTCCGGTGTTATCGCTCTGCGACTTCGCAGTTCAGATAGCCGACGGTATGCAGTATCTCGAGGCGAAGAGGCTCATTCATCGGGATCTCGCGGCCCGCAACATCCTCGTCTTCTCCAAGAACAAAGTCAAGATATCGGACTTCGGCCTGTCGCGAGCGTTGGGCGTCGGCAAGGACTATTATCAGACGAATTTCAACGTGAATCTCAAATTGCCGATCGCCTGGTGCGCTCCGGAGTGCATATCGTATCTGAAGTTCACGTCGGCGAGCGACGTTTGGGCCTACGGCGTGACGCTCTGGGAGATGTTCAGCTACGGTTTTCAGCCCTGGGCCGCGTTAACCGGGCACCAGATACTCGAGGCGATAGACGAGCCGAATTTCCAGCGTCTCGAGCAGCCCGAATGCTGCCCCAAGGACTATTTCACGTTGATGCAGCAGTGCTGGCAGCACGAGCCCGGCAAGCGTCCCAAGTTCTCGGAGCTGATTAATCTGCTGCCGGACCTGAAACCGGAGCAGGTACAGGCGGTCCAGGACAGCGCGGAACTCGGGCAGCTCGCGTATCGTCAGGGCGACGTTATCACCGTGCTCGACAAGGGCAGCAACAACGTTCTCTGGAAGGGAGTGTTGAATAACGGGAAGACGGGATTCTTCAATCCCGCGCACACGATAGCGTATCTCGGGTCGAATTTGCCGAGCAACAAGCCCGGCGAATTTTCACGGGGCGACGGGAAGAACGCGTTCTCGTCGCAGAGACGAAAAATACGCACGGACATGATTTCCTCGCCCCAAGGGGACTTCAAACACACCGGTCACGTAGGCCTGGACGGTGCTTACTTCGGCGATATCAGCTTTCTCGGCGGCAAGTATCCGCATCTGCCGAGACAGATAGTCACGCCGTACAAGCCCCAGGAAGACGTCACGGACAATTCTAGTCAGGTTCTGAGTCAGGACGGGAGGAGCGGTGGGGAGGCGACTAACGAATCGATAAGGGACAGCAGGAACATGCAGCACTTGCAGCACGACCCTTCGAGCAAACACGGTAATGAGGAAACACTGAAAAACGATATGTACGCCGGGGTGGTTCGCGGAAGCAGATGCCTTCTTTCAATTTCGTTGCTTTCGTGCACGTTAGGAGCTTGAAATTGCACGTAAAGAATGATTAACGAGGAAACTGGTGTATGGGGTTCAATTTTCAGTCATGTTGGCTCCGCCATTTTTAATTTACTAGGATCTCGTTTAACTGCAGTTTGTGAATTCAAATGATCGAAATTTCGCTTTAGATTTTTTTTTGTCGATGTCGATTTTTGGCCTATATCATCGTTAAGTCGTGTATTTCCTTACGACTTTCTTTCTTACCTATAATTAATCGTTATACGTTTTTGAAGCGAGAGGATTTATTGTTT
This sequence comes from Pimpla rufipes, assembly GCA_963932165.1. Classification (NCBI taxonomy): domain Eukaryota; kingdom Metazoa; phylum Arthropoda; class Insecta; order Hymenoptera; family Ichneumonidae; genus Pimpla; species Pimpla rufipes. Next base: position 25,861,426 of record OZ010630.1, read on the forward strand.
GTTCAACGGAAAACACGGTAATGAGGAAATACTAAAAAAGATATGTACACCGGGGTGGTTCGCGGAAGCAGATGCTTCTTTCAATTTCGTTGCTTTCGTGCGCGTTCGCAGAAGGAAATGGCACGTAAAAAATGATTAACGACGAAACTGGTGTATGGGGTTCAATTTTCAGTTACGTTGGCTCCGACATTTTCAATTTACTAGGATCTCGTTCAACTGCAGTTCGCGAATTCAAACGATTTAAATTTACCTTTAGATTTTTTTTTCTTGATGCCATCTTTTGGTCTATATCATCGTTAAGTTGTATATTTCTTTACGCAAAGGGCACGTTAACATATATTTCTCGTATAATTTTCTTTTTAATAGCGGATAGCTTTTTCGCGACTGCCCGTTTTTAATTATCAAAACAACCTCCTAGCCACCGTAAAATCTGCGTGTTACACAGTCATAGACAGTATAATCGCAATAAATATATTCAGAACCCAGAAACGGTCGAATTAAAATGGAAACCTCGTTTCACGATAAATAAGAAAAAAAACTACATTGCAGAGAGTCTGTGGTCCGACACGAGTTCGGAAATATCACATTTGGGTACTATGGGAAACGCGAGCAAGCAATCCATGACGTCCAGTATAACTGGCAGTATGGACACTGTTGGAGCGGATCACGAGTATCACGAGATCAGCGACGAGGAGAATCAGGACAGCCCGCTGAGGTTCGACAAGCCTCTGAATTTCGACTTCGGCCCGAGTCTTCTGGACGAGATGGACCAAATGTTCAGATCGTTGGGTAAGCGCGGCATCTCCAGACGTTCGTAATTACATTAATACAACGATGTGTTAACGACTGTACCATTTGCGCGACACTCCAGGAACTTCGCCACCGCCGCCACCGCCGCCCGGTCATCCCGTGCCCACGGAGCACGAGTCGAGCAACGCGCGGAACGAGCTGCGCGAGATACAGGCGAAGCAGTGCAGCAAAAAGAAACAAGCCACCGTGAGTCCAATAAATGTACAGTGATTTAATTTCGTTAACGTTTTACTTTTACTCACCACCACCGTGTTTAGAAAAATAGTCTTGATCACTGTATCGCATCTACTTTACGTTGCTTTTTATGTTACCATTCCTCGTAAATCGTTATAACGAATCGTTGGTTTACGTTTGCGTGTGATTAATATACTACTTTTTTCACGAGATACAATACTCGCTATAGCATAACGATTGTTTTGCCGTCGACTGGACGATTCGATTAGCTGCAACTAGAGCGAATGATCCTAGGATCTGCGCGCATAGATATTTGCATAGATGAGACATAAATCCTGAGAACGTTGGACGCTTTATTCAAAATTTACAACGGCTAGACGATAGAAGGGAAACCAGAGAGAGAGAGAGGAGTAAACGAGAAAGAAGGAACATTAAACGAAAAAAAAGAAAGAAAAAAGAAATCGATTTTGCAATGAACCAGTGGCGGTAAACATTTTTCCTGCGTTTAGGTGAAGCCCATCTCGGCAGCCGATCAGAAAACACTCTACTCGGCTATTGCAATGGCGCAGGAATTGACGGCGCGTTCCATGACAGATCTCGAGCATCCGCCGGAGTCACCTCGAACGCCTGCGAGTCCTTCGAGGCGCAGAAAGTTCTCTTTTAAGTTGCCACATCAACACAGTCCAAAACCCGACAGACGACACTTTTCAGAGGAAGCCGCCAGTATACCTGACATCCAGGTACATTAAACATTTCGTTTCTTTTTATTTTCTCCTCAGTTTCATCACGTTTAACACGACGTGAAATATCGTCAATTCACAGTTCATTCATGGCGAATTTTGCGACGAAGATTGCGAAGAGTACATTCGATTTTTGTACGCGAGATAAAACGCGAAACCGCCGATAAAAATATTTATTCGGCAGCCTCGATAAGAGCCCGTCGATATTATTCCTATCTGTACCAAGAGAGACTGTCGGATTCCAGGATGCGGGGATTTCGAATAGACATCGCAGTCCTCAATAATTCTCGATGTCGAAGAGACTTTCTTATGACGTTGAAGTTTGCAACGCTGGAATCCAACGAAATTCAGAAACAAAATTAACTGTAATTAACCCAAATGATGAAAATACGGTTATAAAGTTACCATATCAACTAAGGGAACGAAAAAAAATTGTTGCCCTTCATCATTTGGATTTATTACTTTTATTTATTTTTTCTGAATTTCGTTGCATTCGAACGATGCAAACTTCAACATCGTCTTTCTCCGTACCAGCGGGAATATTATCGGCAGCCTTTAGAAAAATACCTCATCTAAAAAACATCCATCGTGACGTTACAATTTCATCTCTGACAGTCACGATACATTTGTCACGCTAAACACCAAATTCGCCACGTATTTGCAGTGTACACGGCGTACCAGGATTTATGGGACTCCACTAACTTTCTTGGATGGCGCCGACACTCTCGGTCGCTCTCATTCCATCTGTCCGATTACTCAGCTTTCTAATAACCAGTCTTCGCGATCTTCTCGTAGATAGAGGCGCAACTCTCATACATGCATAATACTAACACTCACCATCCGTCATAGCCATCATCACTCGACTCTCGTAGTCATCTAACATAAGTCGTTATACGTTTTTGAAGCGAGGGGATTTGTCGTTAGTTCAACGGAAAAGGGTGAAAAAAGAAATCAAGCACCGCGTTGAATCGCGAGTGCTTGTAGCACTGGTCGCTAATCGTTGTGGAACTTCGTTAATTCCTGATGCCGATTAGAATCCCGTCCGATCGAAGCAGCAATATATATATCCATGCATCTGTACTAACCATATATATTCACGTATATATATCGCTGTAGCCTTCTGTACTAATATCGCAATCTTGTGACATCTATTTGCCCCACAAGTTCGTACAGCATTTACTAACGGTAACAAAAACCGATTCCAACCCGATCCCAAAAATTCCGCCCCTCTCCGCTCCGCATATTACGTTTATTTTATTTATTTACGCAACTGGCATTACGTTATGACGTTTCGTTGTATTCCGAAATTATGATTTTTTGCACGGTCGATATCGAACGAAAAAAAAACAAAAAAATAAATCTATATATATATATATATATATGTAAAAATAATAACGATCGTAAAAACGACAACCGAACTTTGAGTAAATTAAATTGTCGTGGTCGTTCCGTTTTGGATACCGATGTATGCACGTCTCGTTGTATCGTTGCGGCATGCGTATGAATCACCGTGTTTGCACCTTGTTCCACGATAACGCGCACGCAGTGGTTATGCTCGAGTTTGCAGTCTCTGTCGTCCACGGTATCCAGCATAGAGTCCCTCGGGGCTCCTTCGACGCTCAAGTTGCCGCTCTGGGACAAAGCGTCGGCGGAGTTTTGTTTCGCAAAATCGCGGGAACTTCTGACAAAGCCGAGCGCGTGGACGTCATACATGGACGTGGAGTTCGACACTCATCTTCTCGACAACGCGGCGACCAAGCAGAATCTCGTGAAATCGACGGAGTTTCTCGAGAATGGAAACGCGCGAAAGAATTCGGTGAATTGCAAGAGCGTGGCGGACCTGGACACGCAGATGATACCGACGAAGAATGGCAAAGTGTCGTTCAGCGTAAACACGAACTTCGATTTTCCCCGCGAGCCTAAAAGAGTCTCGACGAGTTACGTCGATCGTTACTTCGAGCAGCCCAAGTACTTCGAGGACGAGTTGAGCCTCGAGTGCCCGACGATGGAAAAATCCTCGTACTTCGACGACGACACGCTGGAGAAATTCGAGAAGATGAATAATTTCGAGCAAACCACTCGAAGCACCTTCTGGTCCAATTTTCAGGATCGCAGTCCCACGCTGGCCGAGCGACTCGGCGGACCTCTGGGCCAGAACAAAATCGCGAACAACGAGCAGCCGACGAAGGAGGCGTGCGCGGCGCTCGACGCGCCGCCGCAGCAGCCGGACGACCTGTCGAATCTCGACACAGCGAAGGAAAAGACAACGAGCTACGAGAGCCCGCGTAACAAGAGTCTGAAGTTCGACTCGCCTAACGAAAAACTGTCGAACTTCGATCTCGGCACGAGGCCTAAAATCCCGGGCTCGCTGGTCGACCCCCCGAAATTCGGGATCACCGAGCTGACGAAGAAATTCGATCTGCAGAAGGCCCGAGGCGGCAAAGTGCCGTTCGTCCCGCGAAATCCGAGTCAGGAGGGCAAAACGGGACTGAGCGCCGCGGAGAGCATGAAGACGAACATGAAGAACGTCCCGGGGCCGGACAGCCCGCGGGGGAACCTCGAGGCGGTCAGGATAAACATCCAGAGCTTCCGTAAAGTCGAGGCGAACAAGAACGGCCACGACAATTTTCCCTTCGTCATATCGAACAATCCTCTCTTCATCGCCGAGCCGGAGAAGAAAGAATCACCGATCTACAGCAGTTCCGAGAGCCTACGAGTGAATTTTCAGCGGCTGCGACGAAAATCCGACGCGGAGACGAACAACCAGGTGGAGCTGAGCAGCAAGATATTCGCGGAGAAATATCAGCGCGAAGTCTCGGGTCTCGAGAGCGTGAAGAATTATCTCGATTCGAAGAAGGGCCAGGGCTTCAATCTGGGCCTAGGAAAACTCACGCAAAACATGATACAGCTTGGCAAAAACATAGCGCAAAATTCACGAAACTTGGAAACCTCGGTGACGGGAAATTCGCTGGGTTCGACGATGAAAAGCATGGAAACCGCGCCGACGGTTTCCACGCCACTGCGGAGCCTCAACGTGCCGATACAGAAGCCGAATCATCTCGACCTCAACATTCCGCTGCAGCCGAAACCGCAGAAAAACATGAAGCTCAACCTGACGCAGCGGCCGAACGCGCAGCCGGTCAGCCCGAGTATGCATCAGCACATCCTCGAGCCGCCGAAGCTTTATCAGAACGAGAAGGCGCGCAAGGAGCTGATAAAGCCGGATATAATAACGGAAAAGTTGCAGGCCGCGCCGAGCGTTTATCGTCACCGAACGTCGTCGCTATCGGAGAACCGAAAGCCACCGATGAAGAACGTCCGCCGCTCGTTTCATCCGGGCAACGAGTCGAGCGAGGATTCCGACTCTGTCTCGCACTCGGAGACCGACATAAGAAGCCGCTTGCGCTACAAACGCCGACACAAGAAGGTCCCCCACAGTCTCCGCTTGAATCTCAAGAACAAGCCGCAATTTTTGCACCCGGACACCGCTCGGGGCTTCTCCGCCGTCGAGCTCTGCGGAAAATCGCCGCCGCCGTCAACGAGCTTCCTGAACTCGCTCTCGCCGCCGTTCTCCTCGCGGAACAATTTACTCTCCTGGCCGGAGAGCGCGCCGAGCTCGAGCCTAACGTTCACCAGCAATTCCGAGCTGGATTCGGACACGAGCTCCGAGTATCCCGAATTCACGAACGACATTCTCACCTTCCCGCCGTCCCCCGCTCCTTAGAAACTAAACGCGACGCCGCGAGTCTTGCTCACCCGGGGCCGAAAGACACGACGGTACGTTTTTCACAACCCCCCCATATCGCGGATGCATCACGATCGTGTTCAGTCGATGTTCGTTTTGGCCGCCGGATCGCGTCGGGTCGTGTCTCGCGACTGAGAAGCCGTGACACAATCTCGCACGGCACGCAGATTTTGCACGCATCGAGAGAACGTTTTTCGTTTTGAAATTGCGAATCGCCGGTCGACGGTGTCGTTATTGTAAACCGCGACCCCCCGGGGGGGTTTAGTTCCTGCCCCTTTTTCATTGACGAGATCGAGGGGATGGTGCTGGTTTCATCGCGAGCGGCCACTCTCGTTACCCTCCACCACCCGGTTACGCTTAGCATGCCTGCATGACGATACTATTATTATACTGTACTAATTAAACACTTAGTGTTCGTTTTTTCTTGTAACTAATAAGCGTCGAAGACTTTTGATATATTTACAAATTTATACCGTTTGTATACAGTACTGTTGGTATATATTATCAGTGAACGAGAGTCCGCGACACTCCGCGCTGGAACGTCGACGATGAAACGTTAGAATAGACGTTTTTTTACACGAACGAAACATACGTATTATAATTTACTACTCGTACTGTTGCACTAGTCACACTTGCGTAAATATTTTTTATTTCGTTCTTACTTTGTTTTATTTTTTAATTTTTTTAATTATATATATATATTGTTTCGTTGGATAATCAACGTTATCCTTGTCTGTTACCTCGCGGAGGGTGATTCAAATGCGCGAGTAATTGTTTTCGCTGACGCGTCCCTCGTACGTTTATTTTTATACACACAATTTGCATTCGCACGCGGGGGACGCGAGTGTAAGAAAAGTCGAGGCAGCGGGGTTCGAATGTACCGCCGCATTTGGATCAATCTCGCGATTTTCAAACTTTTCTCTGTCTCTCTCTATCTCTATCTCTATCTCTCTCTGTCTCACTTTCTCTCTTTCGTTTTATTTATTTATCGTTTCGTATCTCTTTTTTGTTTTAATTCCGTTGTCTTGTTTCCCCCGAAAATCTATCCCGATCCCACGAATTGTTTAGGCAACGTTGTCGGACGAGGCTAAGGAAGTGTACAACAGTCTGGTCGAGACTCAGGTCATTGAAAGCGCCTCGGAGACGAATCCATTGCGAATGTTGCGCTCCGGTCTGCCGATGGTCAGGCCCAGGGTACGTGGAAACAGGCACGCGACTCTGGGGCACACGGTCTCGCATCCCGAGGACATTGCGGGGAGCGAGCACGCCTCCTTCTCCTACGATCTTCACCACAGCGGTGCCAAGACGCTGCCGAAACTTCGGGCCCCGCCGCCCCCGAACGCACCGCCGCCGATTCCCACCACGAGGAACCTCGAGAGGCACAACTCCGCGCTCGGAATCGAGAACAATCAGAATCAAAACAACGTCGACGAGAATCCGATACCCCTGCCGCCGAGGGACCGCTCGAAGACCCTGCAACCGAAGTCCAGCTTGCCGAGGCATCAACGAAAACACCCGTTGATCATTCCCGGTGGTGGTGTCACCAGGACTCTGGCGAAAATGACTGTGACCACACCGCCTATCGAGGATCAGGTTGACGGGCAGCAACCGAATTTCGATATTCACGATCCGAACTCGAGCGTCAATTCGCGTAGGACGGACAGCGCGGACGAGGCTTGCACTCCGGAAATCGCTGCGAACAGGTAATTTGATTTGTTTTTTTATTTAAATATATTTTTCATTACTTTCCGAGTGATTTAATTTTTTCAAAAAAACTGAACTGATGGTCAATTACTCCTTTTTTAGACCTTTTTTTTAATGAACTAGGTTCATCACGCGCGCTGGCGCGCGTGAAAAACTTGTCGAAATCACCTCAGAAATTTGTTCTTTTCAAAATACCGACTTTTAACCTTTACCATCGTTCTTAAGTCGCATATTCTACCCCCGAAAACACTGGTTATTAACCTTTTTTAATCGATTTTGAAAAAAATATTTTTTTGGTGACGAAAATATATTTTTTTCTGTCAGAAATCGTAGATCCGACTCCGGACCGAAAATCGCCAAAATCGACCCCAATTTTTTTTCTTTTCGAAATATCGACTTTTAACCTATACCATCGTTCTCAAGTCGGATATTCTACCCCCGAAAACACTGGTTATTGACCTTTTTTAATCGATTTTGAAAAAAATATTTTTTTGGCGCCGAAAATATATTTTTTTCTGTCAGAAATCGTAGATCCGGCTCCGGACCGAAAATCGCCAAAATCGAGCCCAATTTTTTTTCTTTTCGAAATATCGACTTTTAACCTATACCATCGTTCTCAAGTCGCATATTCTACCCCCGAAAACACTGGTTATTAACCTTTTTTAATCGATTTTGAAAAAAATATTTTTTTGGCGACGAAAATATTTTTTTTTCTGTCAGAAATCGTAGATACGGCTCCGGACCGAAAATCGCCAAAATCGACACCAATTTTTTTTTCTTTTCAAAATATCGACTTTTAACCTATACCATCATTCTCAAGTCGCATATTCTACCCCCGAAAACACTGGTTATTAACCTTTTTTAATCGATTTTGAAAAAAATATTTTTTTGGCGCCGAAAATATATTTTTTTCTGTCAGAAATCGTAGATCCGGCTCCGGACCGAAAATCGCCAAAATCGACCCCAATTTTTATTTTTTTTATTTTTTTTTTTCAAAATAATAAAGCATTCGAATCACTGAAAGTCGATTATAAGTAATTTAGGAATCCAACGAATAAGTATGTTGAATTAATTTCTCTTAAATTCCGTTGTCAATTGCAGCCCGGAAGAATTCGAGCAGAGGATCGACTCGGAGTTGGCGGCTCTGGATTCTCTGCACATCGAGAACAATCGGTTGCACCGCTGCAGCGTCATATCCGAGGATCTCCTGGAATTCTCCGACAATCTCATCGAGTGCAGCAGCCCGGAGCCACCGGAGACGGCGCCGGACGGCAATTGCAGCAAGAACAGCGCATCGAACTCACCAGTATCTTCGAGCAACGCGCAGCGAAAGATCAGCGTGGAGTCCAAGACGTCCGCGAAGACTCCGGGCTCGAAGAGCATCCACGAGAGTTCTGAAACGAGTGACGCGAGCAGAAACTCAACGCCGACGAGTTTCAGCCGATCCGAAGAAACGAGCGCCGCGAGCATCCTGGAGAGAACGAATTCCGGGGCTTCCGGGAGGTCGCAGACCTCCGGCACGCGTAGCAACTTCGTCTCCACGATAATCCACAACAGACCGGCGAATTTCGTCTCGCAGGCGGAAACGACGATCAACGAGAATCACGGCGCGAACGGCATGCAGAACGAATTGTGCAACTCGAACGCGGCGAAAATCGGAAACTGCAACGAGGACTTCAATTCCACGAGCGGCGGAAGCAACGCGTCGGGCAATCGTTTGCCGAACGAGCGAGCCGCGCGAACGAGCGATTTATCGCGACAATCGGATCACGTCTCGTGCGAGGATCTCCTGGAATTCGCGTGCGACGGTCCGAACGTCCGGAGAACGCGGGGCCCGCGGAACGGCGAACAATCGGATGAAGTAAGGATAATGCTGAAGGTGTTGCACGAGCAGTCGACCCCGGAATCGTGCGTAGCCGCCCTCAACGTCACCGACTGGGACGTTCTCGCTGCGATCAAGCTCGAGCGTCTCCAAGGACTTCTCAAGAAGGAAAACAACTTCGTCGGTCTCGAGGACTGCAAAGTCATGCTTAGTCAGTGCGGAGGTGACGTTGTCAAAGCGGCTGCTCTGCTGAGAAACACGGAGGACACGGCGGCCGTTTAAGTGCACCGAGTCAACGTCGCGACGAGTCAACGGCACCTGTGGGATTACCCGAGACGGCGAGAAAGAAGCATGCAGGCGACATTCAAGAGGCAAATTCGCTCCGCGCATCGGCGACACTTCCGGCAAAAGTTTGCGAGCTACTCGGAGCGCTATCTTAACGGTCAGAAGTTTCTCATACGTTTACTAAGGATCGAAGTTATTCTTGAATAATGATATATTAAAAAAAAATGAAACGAAACGCAAAAACATTAGAAACGAATCGCTAGGGTTTTTTCCATTGCAATTGGAATCCCAGTGCGGTCTACGATACGACGATTATTTATTATTTCTATTGATAGTTATATAGCGATCAAAGTTTTCGTGCGTTAGGGATTATCGATTTTATTTTTGAAAAAGAAAAAATGGAGTTGAGAGAAAAAGATCTGGCTTTCTGTGTGACAGATGCGAACGCGAGGGGAGAAATATTAATAAATTATATGGGTTGTCGAGTGGAGATTGAGAGACTCTGGTGGTTCTTTTTTTTATAGCTTTTGTATTAATGTATATCCTATGTAATGTGATAGTATTTACGATAATGAGACGATCGAACATGGAAAATTAGCGAGAAGTATTTGAGAAATTTAATTTATTCGAGCCTACTTGATGCGTTTAGCCAGCGATCGTTCGAAACAATGATCGCCGATGTCCGAATATATCAATCACCGTTCGATCCATATCTTCTCCGTAAACCGGCGTAATTCTGTTCCGCGCTTAGGCCTCAATTGACCGTCATTGTTTCGAACACCGACTCGCATTTTTGTTTTGCAGACAACCCGCGACTGGCGGATCGAAGGGGATCCGTTAAATGGAGCGGAATTGCCGACGGCATTATTCAATCGACGAGACAATTTATCAATTGGTAGAATATTGGCCATAATCACCCACTGATGAGAACCGTGATATATGAAATTTCATTTCGCTCCACTTAAGGGATTCTCCTTCGTCCGCAAATATATGTTTCTTTTTTTTTCTTTTCACGGGGCGTTCGAGAAACGTTAGATGTAGATCTTTGTAATTACGTTCGTAGAATTTTCGATCGGCATCCAAAAATACGAGAAAATAAGTCGGAATCGGTGTGTAAATAATTGGCGGTGGCACGAGCGACGTCGCGACGTCGCTGGCGCCTGATATTCGATGACGGAAGCACAAAATCGACGAAATACGCACAGATGGACAAAAAGGAATGCTCACTATGTACTATGTATAGCTTTTATACGAAGACCCGTCGCGATCCAAGAGAAAATCGTTGAAACTCCTATCGACTCTGTAATCAGTGGTCGAACAACTTTCGTCAATTTCGTTGTCGTCTTGGAAGCGACCGACATTCGTATCGAAGACCGCGAATTCGTTCTGTTGTTTCGACTAATCACCAAATATCCCGTAAAATCTTTGTGTTCACGCTATAGATTATTTATACGTCGCAACAGCATCGAGAATAAAACAACACTGTTATTTACCGTTTAAGTGGAGACGAAACGGAGGACACACGAAACACACTCACACAGCATACACATCAACCGCGCGTAGGAAACGTAAATTTGGGGATCGAACGAGATGCGTTCGACACGCGATGTACGATAGTTTGTGACAATACCGAAAACCACCGCGTTTTTTCTCAACTGGGGCATTTTTTAGCGTACCGTGGCGCGAGTTTGACACACGGTACACGTACTTCGTCTCCCGAACGATATTCCTCCCGCAGACCCGGTAGAATGACATATATTTTTCAAATATCGATAGAGCGTAATATAATTTGTATCCGGAGATCGTCGTTCAACCCTCGAGGCATCGGGGGTTAAGCTTGATAATGATAATAACGAGGCAAGCGCAAATCAAAGCAGCGAGACGTTTTGTGTCCTTTATTATTAGTATATTAAAAAAAAAAAAAAAAACGGAGCACCTCGTTCCTCGGCCACATTGTCAAGACTTCAGTCTTCAGTCAGCGGGGAATCCTAATGAATCTCCGGTGTGCAAATCGGTAGCGAATGTTTCAAACGAAAGAAGAAAAAAAAAGAGATTGACTAAAGCGCGACGTTGTTCTCGGTAGGCGATTTACCGATGAAAATTGCTCATCGTTGTCTCGTACAGTTATTATCGAAGTAAGAGTAAAATTAAAGGCGAACAATTCGAACTAGCAGCAATAAATATATTTCGAGCTTTCTATCGTAGAGAACGCTTGCGAGCCACTATAACACTTCTGTTTTTCTTTTTCTTCGAAAGCCAATGTACTTAGGTCTCGCTTGTTTCGTCGCGCGCATTCGAGAAAGCCGCGCGAGTCTCGTCGAGCTCTGTGAATCGTGACGACCGAGACCCGTCGATTCTTCGATATAGACTCGTGTATATTAACGCGCGTTAACGGCGCAAATATCCCCCGCGCGTTACGCACATTACACGCGTGCAGAGAGAATTCGTTCCGACTTTCCCGGCGCCTCCTCCTTCGCTCAACCGGCAGATCCGCGCGAATCCAGATGAGAAATTGTGACTACAAAGTAAACTCTGTCCTTGGGTGATTGAGAAAGCGTGAATTGTCCCTCCCCGCTCCTTATCTGCACAGAAGAGTCCGACTGCTGTCGCGAGAAACAATCCAGATTGAGATGAGAGCGCGAGGCTATTATTATATTTAAACAAAAAAAAAGAAAAAATGAACCCACCAACGCAATCCAAAAAAAAAGAAAGAAATCAACTTCCCTTTTGATACATGACTAACGAGTACATATATTTAAAAAATAATAAAGTATAACATATTTATACGTCTCTATATTATTATACGATGATGAAGTACCCGGAGATGTTTTATATACGCTGTATTTACGATAATATATACAACAACATGAAACTTTAAAACATACATGTGTGCATTTTGTTTTATTCTTTGAAGTGGTTAATCGCTTCAAATATCAAATATCCATGATGTTGAAGTTTGCATCGTTGAAATCCAACGGAGTTCGGAAAACAACATTAATTCTAATCAACCCAAATCATAAAATTGGATATAAAAAGTCATCATAGCAACTAATTATTATGATGACTTTTTATACCTAATGACTTTATATTAATTTTATACCTAATGACTTTTTATATTAATTTGATACCTAATGACTTTTATATTAATTTTATACCTAATGACTTTTTATATTAATTTTTTATACCATTTGTATTAATTCGAATTAATGTTTTTTCTGAATTTCATTGCATTTCAACGATGCAAACTTCAACATCATAAATATCCAGGAATTTCAGCAGTGAAAATTTCAGCGCAAACCAGTCGTCATCGAAGAGTCTTTTTCGTTACCATCGACGACCGGCGCTCATTACGAATTTTCCCGCAACTCGCGACCAAAGCCCGGCGTTCGCGCAAAACGCAAGGCAGTCGCCGCGTTGCGCGCGAAACAATCTCACCACTCAGCACCGCGAAGTAATGCGTGTCGGGATTTTTAGATCGCGGCCTGAGAGCCGCGAGGCGAACGTTCGAGCGGCCTGCGAGCGCGGAGCGAAAGACCGATTGGGTAAACCGGGGGCCCCGGAGTCCTGGCGAGCTGCTGTTGCGGCACCGCGGATAAAGTAGCAGCAGCCAGCAGCCGGCCTTACTCGCGACAGTTTACGCCGAGCCTCGAATAGTGCAGACAAACACGTCGAACGTGACACACGCCGCGGATCGCTCGCCGCACGGTGCGTTTCTATGAAATTTCCTCGCCAACGCGCGTATATCGACATATTCATCGCGTCTCAGAGTTTCCCAAACCGGAACGCGGTTTGGTTCTTCGCTTCGTAAACAAACGAAAAAATTGCTTTACCGGCGGGGATCAACGGAGATGCCGAGTGAACCGCGCGCGCGAATTCCAAGCGCCATAAACGCGTCCCGCGAAGCCTTAAAAGTCGGATAATCGATATTGGAAAAACGTCGGCGCGCCACTGGTCGATCCTGGAGGCGGAATATATCCGAGGATTATTTCGCAACCGACCGAGAGGGAATGAGTGAAGGCGACGACATGTGAATCAAGGGAAACGCGCGTATATCGACATATTCATCCTGCCTCTCAGAGTTTCCCAAACCGTAACGCGGTTTCGTTCTTCGCTTCGTAAACAAACGAAAAAAATTGCTTTACCGGCGGGGACCAACGGAGATGCCGAGTGAACCGCGCGCGCGGATTCCAAGCGCCATAAACGCGTCCCGCGAAGCCGTAAAAGTCGGATAATCGATATTGGAAAAACGCGCCACTGGTCGATCCTGGAGGCGGAATATCCGAGGATTATTTCGCAACCGACCGAGAGGGAATGAGTGAAGGCGACGACATGTGAATCAAGGGAAACGCGCACGCGCGCGCGCCCCGCTGGGATAAACAAGTGAGGGAGAGAAGCGGTCGAGGACCTTGGACTTGAAGTCGAGCCGCGTGTGTCGCGAGCTGTGTGCGCCGAGCCACTTTACCGGGAGCGAGAGAATCCCGCGATGCATCTCGGATCGCGGATCTCGGGGCTTGGTAATTAATCGAGAGCCTTCCTCGCGCGTTCGGCGCGCGCAGGGAGAGAGAGAGAGAGACTCGAGAGTCGAGTGTGTTGCCGACTCTCGTACACAGCTCGGGAATCTCGTAACTTCTCTTTTAGCGGTGGGATATATAGTTGGGCGCTCGACGTGCGCGAGTCGTAAAGAGAGTACGTGGTTACTAATCGGGGGAACCGGCTCGTTGCTTGTTAACTCGGGGGGGCCTCGTTGGGGTATGTAAAAGACACGTTAGACCCATAATAAATCAGGCGCAGTGCGTTGTAATAATAATCGCGTTATTATTATACGCGTTCCTCTTCTTTCTCACCGTCGATATAATCGTCTGGCGTGATAAGTGCGGCGCGAGAGTTCGGAAAGCGACGGAGAAAGAGAAGGTCACGGTGAAAGAGATGGTTGTGTTATTGTTTCGCGCTAATTGAGATTCGCCCGAGCGCGGAGAGACTACGACGCCGCCACCCGCCGCCTCGGCGTTACACAATATAAATACCCGGCGCGTAACGCTACTTCGAATCTCACGCGGCGGACGATCCGCAATACTCGGGGGAATCCAATTTGGATGAATTACGGGATACATTGTGTAGTAATACGAATAACGTTTTTTTCTACATTCTTTCTACGTGGTTTGTTCGTGTATATCGGTCGCGAGGTGCGAGTCGATGGGACAAAGAGGGAGACAAGGGGGAGGGAAAATGTGGAAGCCTGGGGTTATTTTTGGAAGCTTCTGGAAAATGGACGTTAATTAACGGTTTTTTTTTTTTTTTTTTTTTTTTTTTTTTTTTTTTTTTTTTTTTTTTTCAAATCCATCGCCCATTGGCGTATTCGATGGAAAAATATTGACAAACAATTACTGAGACGCAGCAATATGCGCTGATTCGACCAGCACGAAGCGCCGAGCCTTCTGCATTATTTTATACCTCATTCTGCACAGCGATACGAATAACGCTTTTTTATTTTTTCCTCTATATTCGATTTTTGGAAGCTCCTCGAAAATGAACGTTAATTAACGGTTTTTTTCAAATCCATCGCCCACAGGCGTATTCGATATAAAAAAATTGACAAAAAATTACTGAAACACAGCAATACGCGCTGATTCGACCAGCACGAAGCGCCGAGCCTTCTGCATTACTTTTATAACTCATTCTGCACAGCGATACGAATATCGCTTTTTCGTTTTTCCCTCTATATTCAATTTTTGGAAGCTCCTCGAAAATGAACGTTAATTAACGGTTTTTTTCAAATCCATCACCAACTGGCGTATTCGATGTCAAAAAATTGACAAACAATTACCGAAACACAGCAAAACGCGCTGATTCGATCATCACAAAGCGCCGAGCCCTCCGCATTATTTTACAACTCATTCCGCACAGCGATACGAATAACGCTTTTTCGTTTTTCCCTCTATATTTCACTGGCTCATCGGTCGCATAGGACAGAACACGATCGCCTCTCTCAGCAGACTTCCTTGACGGAATGGGGAATGAAAAAGAGGGAGAGAACGAAAAAAACGAGGAAAGGTGGTGTCGCCTGGAAAAAAGAACTGAGGATCGAGAGTAAACGGGTTTTTCGCGGCGGCGTGAAGAGCGAGAGGCGGAGGGGGGGGGGGGGGGGGGAGGTACGATGCTCTTGAGAGATGCGCGCACGAGTGGAGGGGAGGGGGGAGGCAGAGCCGCAGCGTGCGGTCATATTATACGTAATGCCCGTGACGTCGTTTTATTCTTAATAACGGGTCCACGCGGCTTATAACTTGGCCGGCGCGACGCGAGGGAAATTGTTGGGGAGTAGAGAAGAAGAGATGCATTTTTGTCGCGCGCTCTGTGCACCCGGCGTGCACTGTGTATTATGCCGGGACTGGAGATCACGCCACGAGAGAATGCTCGAACGTCCGTCCGTGTATATAACTATATATAACATTGTGCCGGCCTCTACGTCTGTCTGCGCTACTCGTGTCTTTATGTATAATAAACACCGTGTGTTGGGGCTCGTTGAATGTGGCCCGGCAGTCTCGCTCTCGCGCATGTTGCCGCCCGATAGGAATGTCGACTTCACGTTTTATCATCGTCCACCGCTCGTAGACGGTGCGCACTGTCTCTCCGTGTACCGCGACGCGTGTTGTGTATGTATGTAGGTATCACTGCTGAGCCATTCATTGAGGTACTGCCCGGCGATTATCCACCGGGAGCGAACGTTTATTTGAATACCGGGATTTTCGCATTTTCTGGGATTTTTTGTGCGTCATTCTCATAATTATTTTTCACATTTTTTAAAATCAATTAGTTCATACGTTTATACCCAGGTGATTAAAAGAAAGATCGAAAATAATCAAGTTTCTTGAATTTTTTCGTGAAAAGTATCGCGTTTAGAAAAAAAGTAATGGTGAATTTATTGTGCGCGGGCAAAAATACATCGAAATAAGGTGGTACAAAAAATAGAAAAATAAAAAGTGTTTTCGCACTTTTTCGAAATTTCGTGACTTCACTAAAATCGAGGTTACTTTTTTTTGGATCGATCCGGACTTTCTTCCTTCGTTCGTGAGAAAACTCGATAATGAAGAGAATGCCGCAAGGCGGAAGGCAATATCGTGAATTTTTCGCAGAATTTTAACGAACCCTCAAAAATCGAAATTTTTTCGATACATACCCCTCGCATTTTTTGCGACATTTTTTTTTTCGATTTCGTAAAGTTTGAAAACCGTATCCGATGGCAAATTTCCCGCGGATTCCGAAAAGCATTGTCGTTTGCCCGAAAAATAAAAAAAATAACCGAGAAAAACGCGTAATTTTTTTTTTCTTTTTTCAATCTTCCCTTACAACACCGAAGCCCAGCGGAAATTATCATAGAGAAGAATTTGCCAAAAAACGTTTCATACATATTCAAAAATTCGACAAAAATTGTTATATCGCTAAAGGGTATCGACGAATCATCACGAATAATCCCAAAAAGAGTTAATGAAATATATCAACAAATTAAACATATTGGCAAAAAAATAAGTGGATTACTCATAGAGTCAGCTCAATAGGGACCGGAAATTAAATCCAAACAGCGCAGCGACAAAAACCCGAACAAGCTGAAGCCTACAGAAAGCGCTGCGTGTGACCGCTATGAATGTCAAGTGGAAAAACAATGCGGGGAAAATGAGGGATTCGAAATAAAAAAAAGGGCGCAGGACTTGAGAGACCGCGCGGAGGCTGATTGCCACTTGCTAATGGATACGTACCCTTAGGTACACACGTAACGAACGCACAGGCTCGAGAGAGTATCCTTGAGATACCTTTCGAGCAGCAGCAGCGGCAGCGCCGGCTGCGCCGTTGCTGGGAACTCGACGGAGAGAACGTCCGAGCGTTACGCGCTCGCGTGCTGTGCAACAAGTGGATATTTACATTTATTGTTGATCCCCGGCTGTTGTTTTTTTTTTTCAATTTTTATTGAGAAATAAAAATTGCGGATTTTTTTTTACCCCCCAACGCGACCCGTCGGGCGATATATCGACACTGTAGTGCGGCTAATTCGCGGCCCTCAATTTAGCGCGAGGATCAGACCTTGGAAGGCTGCACGCGTGTTGCATCGCTCGCACACGCGCGCGGCCCGAGATCTCTCGCGGTTGCGCAATTAAATCAGCGAGCCGGTCGTCCCTGTACTTTTTCTTCGCCCTCTTTTTGCACGCGTTATATTCGGTGAGGAGAACACGCGGTGGGAGGGCGTCCCAGTCGTTGACCAGCCGGCTTTGTAACATTGATACGAGTGACTTGTACTCGATTATTGTTAAGTTGATTATTTGTTACTCTTTAATTTTATTTTGTTATATCGTTCAGCCATCTGTTTGTCTGAATGATTCAGCCACTGAGTTTGATTTGGTTATTATATTTGCGGAGAAAAAAAATTGATGCTTTTTTAAAGTTTGCGAAATCGAAAAAAATATCGCAAAAAACATAAGGAGTAAATGTGCGATTTTTGAGGGTTCGGCTTTAAAATTCTGTGAACAATTCAGAAATTAAGATATATATCGCGATTCGCCTCGCGAAGTTATTTTCGTTACTGAATTTTCCCTGGAACGAAGGAAGAAAATCCAGGTTCGATCGATCTAAAAAAAAGTAATCTTGATGTTAGCGAAGCTTCGAAATTTCGAAAAGGAAATGCAATAATACTTTTTATTATTTTTATTTTCTTTAACACTTTATCTTGACGTATTTTCGCCCACACACAACCAACCCGCCATTAGTTTTTTTTCAAACGCGATTTTCACAAAATAAAAAAACTTGGTTATTTTCTTTTTTTTTGGCATCAACTGCATTTAAACATTTAATTGACAGTTCGTCAATAGGTCTTGATGGTTACCACAGTAACAATAAAAAAACAGCAACACGAAAATTAAAATAAATTTAAATTACAAATTTTACAAATGACAAATTTTATAAATTACAAATTAAAAATTTTACAAATGACAAATTTTATAAATTACAAATTAAAAATTTTACAAATGACAAATTTTATAAATTACAAATTACAAATTTTACAAATGACAAATTTTATAAATTACAAATTACAAATTTTACAAATGACAAATTTTATAAATTACAAATTACAAATTTTAATTTTGTAACTTAAAAAATGTTTAACTACAAAATTACAAAAATTCGCAAAAAAAAAATACCGAATCGCGTTTATATTCGATCGCGTGCGCGTTCAATGTGTCAATGACTGGTACGTCAACCTTGCACTGTAGTGGCACTGTATAAAAATCGCGCAAGGTTGCATGGCAACAGCACCAGGGTGTATTATGGTGCGGTGGTCCCCGCGTGTTGCAGCCGCTGCCGCTGCCGTTGCTGTTGGAAACGACGGTGGCCGCCGCCGCCGCCGCCGCCGCCGCCGCGGCGTCCTAGCGGTCAGTCCAACATAACTGCATCTCGCGCGCGGAGAGTCCGCGCACGCTGCTCGCGCGCCCGCGCCGAGCGATGCACTTGCTGAAGTTTACAGGCTGCATTACCGTATCCCAGAGAGCCCGGCGTCCGGCAACCTGTTGCATCTCTCCGCCGCTCTCGGGCTCTTTATCCTCCCATTTTCCGTTCTCTCCGGCGTCTCTATGAGTTGCGGCAATGCGGCGCAAAGCAGATGCAGCCTCGGCGACGGCCGAAGCGCGCGCGCTTTATTGGAATCCGCGCGCGCAAAAGCGCCGGCAGCGCGGCTCAAGCTCGTTTCCGGATCGTTCCGCATTATCATATTTCAAACCTCGCCGCTCGCGCGCGCTTATGAAATAACACGCAACGCACAATGAGGCATCGACGTGGAGATATGTAGTCCGTTTGGCGTTTTACGACGAGCTGTGCCGAGTTGAGGAAATACGAACTGTCGGACGGAGAGGAGAATCAATCGGGAGTTTGAATCGTACAGCTAGGAAAATGCGGCTTAGCGCAAATTATGCTCGATTTTTTTTTGTGTTGTTTTGGGATGTGCAATAAATATATGAGGCGTTCTCTGTTCATCGGGCGTGCGACTTTTTTGAGGTGTTTGACGCTCGTAATTAGCCATATTTTATTATCACTCAAAGGTACAGAAATTTCTTTTTTTCGGATTTTTCCATCATGTTAACAGATGCGCAATTTTTTCAATTTGATGTATTTCAGAAATTGTAAGAGAGTTGTATATGAATTTTTAAAAATTTATTTTTATATGAATTTAAAAAAAATTATAAGAATTTTAAAAAAATTATAAGAATTTTAAAAAAATTATAAGAATTAAAAAAAATGTTTTATATGAATTTTAAAATAATTAGTTTTATATGAATTTAAAGAAATTTATTTTTATATGAATTTTGAAAAATTTAATTTTATATGGATTTTGAAAATTTTAATTTTATATGAATTTTGAAAAATTTACAGTTTTATATGAATTATAAAAAATGTACAGTTTTATATAAATTTTCGATCAAATAAAAAAAATTGGTAATCACTGGACAAGACGTTGATTTTTCACGAAAAAAGTTTCTTTTTGTCAAAGAAGACTTTTTTTATTTTACTGAAACTGTGAGGAAATCATTGGGTATAAATTCCTGCCATTTATTAGTGGCTATTTATGAGACAGATTTGAGAGGTTCGTTGAAGAAGTGGTTCGTTTGACAGAGAATGCCTTATGCATGTATTTGATGGCTTTGTCGGTCTCTGTTATTCGCGTTTAACAAGATCAACGACGAGCGGTGCGGCGCTATCCGATGCCACAGGAGCATCACTCGTTTCCGGATGGATTGACTGCTCGCGGCATTACCATAGTTTTAGCTCTGAGGGAATAGGCACCACACTATGCGCCGCGGATGCCCGGCGCGCACCGCGCAAAACCGCCGGGAGAGAGTTCTACGCGGTTTAACCGACGAGGCTTGCTTTACGTGCATCTGCATGTCTTAAACTCGAGCAAATTTACTACGCCGCCGATACATTGAAACACGTGAGCTCAAGTCCAAAGCTCTCGTTAAAATTCCACGTCGAACCATTGATTCTCCCGTAAGACGGTGGATCGTCCATCCTCGCGACCTTGATTACCTTATCGAGACGGAGTCTTCCAACGTCGAGGAAAATCCTCGAGAAGGAATTGAACTCCCGATTCTCCTTTTTATCTCTGGAAAAAAATTAAAATAAAACAGTCATTAACCGTATTTATGCACCATGGAAGAACTCCACCACTTTTGATATTAACTAAATTACGAAATGCATTTAAAAAAAAACACCATAAAAATTGTATTTACTTTGTAGTGATCAGCTGATAATTAATTAATTTGAGAAATACGTCGTGAGGCATAAAAAACGTAAAATTCAAGCTGCGACTTTCGCGATGTGTTTACGTCTTTATTATCTAAATTGATATTTAAATGGCCAGTGATAAACCTTATTTATATATCCACCAGTGATACTTATCAAATTAGGAAGTTCAATAAAAAAAACACCATAAAATTTTGATTTAATTTTCAGTGGTCAGCTGATAATTAATTAATTTAAGACATACGTCGCGAGGCTAAAACAACGTAAAATTCAAACAGCGACTTTCGCGATGTGTTTGCGTGTTAATTATCGGAATTAACATTTAAATGGCCAGTGATAACGATTTCGTTAAATGTATATAGAGTCGCGCTGCGATTTCGTCATATAAATCGTATTTATATATCCATTACTACGGATATCAATTCAATTAAGAAATTCAATACATTTTTTTTTAAACATCATAAAAATTGCATTTAATTTTCAGTGATCAGCTGATAATCAATTAATTTGACAAATGCGTCGTGAGTCCAGCGACATTCACGATGTGTTTCCGTCTTTATATTATCCGAATGGATATTTAAATGGCCAGTGATAACGATTTAGTTAAACGTATATAGAGTGTAGCTGCAATTTCGCCATATAAACCATATTTATATATCCACCACTACGGATATCAATTCAATTACGAAATTCAAAAAAATAAATAATAATTAAAAAAGACCATAAAAATTGTATTTAATTTTCAGTGATCAGCTGATAATCAATTAATTTGACAAATGCGTCGTGAGTCCAGCGACATTCAAGATATGTTTGCGTCTTTATATTATCCGAATATCCATTTAAATGGCCAGTTATAACGATTTAGTTAAACGTATATAGAGCGTCGCTGCAATTTCGCCATATGAACCGTATTTATATATCCACGACGACGGATATCAATTCCATTACGAAATTCAATAAAAACAAAAAAAAATTAAAAACACCATAAAAACATAAAATTAAAAAACACCATAAAAACATAAAATTAAAAAACACCATAAAAATTGTATTTAGTTTTCAGTGATCAGCTGATAATCAATTAATTCGACAAACTCGTCGTGAGTCCAGCGACATTCACGATATGTTTCCATCTTTATATTATCCGAATATCCATTTAAACGGCCAGTGATAACGATTTAGTTGAACGTATATGGAGCGTCGCTGCAATTTCGCGGTAATGATAATACGAATGGTTTTCCATTGAGTGGTGCGCGCGCCCCGTGCTCTGACATAAGGAAGTATTTTCGTAATCCACGACATTCCTCAGTCCTCGTCAGCCTGCAGTAGTCTTTCCGTGTGTCTCTCTCGGCGGTCCGTCCGACGCCGAGCGAGCCGGAGCAGTTCTCACGTCCTAGCGTTGCCGCTGCGGAATTAAGATCGCAAATTTCGCGAGGGTCGTTACCGCACGTTGCCGGCGCGAAGCGTTGCCGGCGGTGCTGCGACTGCGGCTGCCGTTGCTGCTGCTGCTGCTATGCTGGTGGCTGCTGCGGCCGGTGCCGCTGGTTACATTCTGGGCGCAGTCTTCAGTACAGTTATAACTTCGGTGTGAGCCTGACGTCTCTGGTTCCTCCTTGTCGTCCTCCTCCGTCGGGGGTCGACGGTTCTTCGCGGACGCGATTGTGACAAACGTGCGATACTTGGGGGTTTTTTTTTTTCACTTCGCCTCGATAAACTGCGAAAATTCTCACGAAAATCGCGAGACGTGACTCTGTTTGCGAAGGAACTTCGGATCGGTTCTCCTATCACGGGTTGGCGAAATAAAAAAAAATCGATTGGTACTGCGTTAACAAATTAAATGACAGCGATGACAATTTTTTTTTTAATTTATTTTTTATTCATAAAATTTTGTTTGGTCAAAGGAACAACAGAAGATTTTTTTTCTGGTGTAAAAAAGTTGTTGATTTTTGGAAAAAAAAAACGACAGATTAATCGGTGGTTAATTTTGTGAAATTTTGAATATATTTACTGCGCAAATATTCGTCGATAAATTATTATGTTGAAGTTTGCATCGTTGGAATGCAACGAAACTTAGAATTTGTTTTAAATTCTATTCAACCCAAATGATGAAATTATGTATAAAAAATCATCATAGGAAATCATAGGAATTTATATCATGACTTTTTATACCTAATTTCATCATTTGGATTAACTAGAATTAATTTTTTTTCTTCTGAACATCGTTGTATTCCAACGATGCAAACTTCAACATCATGATAAATTGCGATTTTTTGTGTAAAGAATACAATTTGTGATTACCGAGAGTTTAGCGAATCTTGTGGATAAAAAAATTATTTGGATTCCCCGAAATTCGACCAGAGTCTAAATTTTCTCTTTAAAAACTTGCAGATTCCCACGAGGACAGACCGGGCGAGCGACGATTTTCCCGCGTGTACGTAAACATCAATCGCGGAGATATTGGTCGATCGATCGAGAACGAGTCTCGCGGCTGGTGCGATAATGACACCGGCCACGCGGAGCATTGACCGTGAGTGAAAAAACGTCCGAAAAGAAGCAATCGATACGAGTCTCTCTCCGTGGGCTAGTCCGAGTGGCCGGGAACCTGCGTTGCGCAATTAATATGAAGTGAAGTGCGAGAGGACAGGAGAGACGAGCGAGCCAGAGAGAAGGAGAGAGAGAGAGAGGGAGCTGGTTTACACGGCGTAGTAAAAGCTAGAAAAGTGAAAATGTTGTGCTTGAAGAAACGGCGCACCTACAGCTTCACGCAGGGTGCGTGCAAAGATCTACCGAGGCGTTCGACGAAGGAGAAAAACGGCTACAACGAGGCCTTGAATATGGCTGTTACGACACTTCCGCGAAAGCACAGGTGAGCTGCAGATTAAAATCGATTACTATTGCACCGTTGATATGTATAAACACGGGACTACAATATCCTTTCCATCCGGAGTGGATTTATATCGTAAGTATATCGACAGTTCGTTGGTCTCATTGTGCAAACTATAGAAGCATTAAGAGTGCTTAATAGTCTCGCTGTGAGAGCCCGGCCAACGATAATTGAATATACCGTTCGCGCGCTCTCCGATCGTTTAAGGCGGGTCGCCTATGACCGTGATAATCAAACACGTGATTATAGCTTGTAGCGAAAATAAACTAAACTGGCCTCACGGCTGATATAATTGCGTAAAAATTAATAATAAGTGTTATTCATTTTTGTATCGGTTAGAAATCTTGTGGAAAGACAGGTTTTTAGAAACTTCGTATGTTCGATTGTAGAAAAGTAAATTTTATGAATTTTATAAATTTGGGGTTGGGTATATGAAGCAAGTGACGTTTCGTTTTAAGGATTATTTAGTTGGTTGAGGATAACTAATCAAACACGTGATTATAGCTTGTAGCGAAAATAAACTAAACTGGCCTCACGGCTGATATAATTGCGTAAAAATTAATAATAAGTGTTGTTCATTTTTGTATCGGTTAGAAATCTTGTGGAAAGACAGGTTTTTAGAAACTTAGTATGTTCGATTGTAGAAAAATAAATTTTATGAATTTTATAAATTTGGGGTGGGTACATAAAGCAAGTGACGTTTCGTTTCAAGGATTATTTAGTTGGTTGATGATAACTAATCAAATACGTGATTATAGCTTATAGCGAAAATAAACTAAACTGGCCTCACGGCTGATATAATTGCGCAAAAATTAATAATAAGTGTTGTTAATTTTTTTATCGGTTAGAAATCTTGTGGAAAGACAGGTTTTTAGAAACTTCATATGTTCAATTCTAGAGAAGTAAATTTTATGAATTTTATAAATTTGAGATTGGATATATTTTAATTAAGCAAGCGAAGTTTTGTTTTAAGAATTATTTAGTTGGGTCATAATAACTGAAAAAACGATTTTTCGTGGGCAGAAATTGTGATTCTCATTTGCAGAATTAACTTGTAATTGACTTGTTACTAATTGGCATAAAATGATCAAGTGGGTATTGAATATCTAATCTTTAGTTGTGGGACACGGATGACATGGAGTTTCCGAGATTCTGAATAACTTTATTGCAATGTTTATTTCTAATCTTGCGGTAACATCTTTAAACAAGTCTCGCGCATTCAGAATGGTTCGGTGTATATAATTTCCCTTTGTTCTGTCTTATATCTCGGAATGGTCTAAATATGTGTATGTTGGTAAGATTCCACGGTCGAGACCAGAATTACCTGGCGGCGGTGGTTATTACCGGTCGGTTTAGCATTTTTTTTTCTTATTATTAAAACTATGCAGTTGCCAAGCTGGTATCCGTTAATCGATATTCCAAAGTTGGCACCAATTTAAGATTTTTAAAAATGTAAACAAAAAAAAACATACAATATCGTTTACATCAGGATTGGAATTACCTAGGATTACCCAGGCTACAAAAATAAATAAAATGGTAAATAAAAATTTGGAAATTAAAAATGCTTAATAGCCCAATGGAAGGCAGCAAAAAAAAACTCATCTACAGGCTGTAATCGATTACAATCAATATACGCAGCAAACCGTAATTTCCTCTCCATCGGCAATAAAAATACCGCAACTATATCGATAATTCGTTAGCCTCATAGCGATAATGCAATAATTAAGAGTATATTAAACAGTAAATCGTTCGACGAGGCTTCGATATCGAGTCCACCGCTCGATGCATATCCGCTCCCCCGTCTTTTTTTTCGCTCCCTTCTCCCGGCTTGCCGATAAAATTGGCAACGACCTCGAGTGAAATCACGGAGATTGGAAATCCGCGTGCGCGATTCCCGTCACGAAACAACTGAACAAACGCGATTTCGTTCTCGCGAGGCGTTACGGTAATTCTCGAGACGCGCGCGCGCGCAAGCGAAACACAATTCACTGGACGAAGGACGACGCGCCTCGTCGGGACACCGAGTAAAAGTCGTGTGTTCGATACAAACGCCGATATATCCCGATGTGCACGTCGGATGGTGAACAGGTGAAGTGCGTGATTTCTCGAACGAATCTCGCTCTAAACTGAACAAAAAAAAAAAGAAAAAAAAACATCTGTTGCTTCAATTATTGGCTCGGTGGACACACGGTTTACTTTTACTCGACTTCAACTTGTTTTGATCAGCTGAATCCACTGATTTATGAAGACACAAGTCTGTTTGTTGTTTAACCACTTTCTCTATATTAGACAAATATTTGGCCACCGCCTTGAAAAAGGGGGGAGGGGGGTCAGCTTCGTAAGGTAGGATTAACTTAGACAGGGTTAAGTTAGGTTCAATGGTGACTAGAAAAAGCCTCCCTGGTTTTTTTTTCATAATTTATTTCGATAATTTGATTTATTTAATCTCCATCAAACGCTAGAGATAGAAAAATTTACCAAATCCGCAATAAGGTTGCTGCCTATCAATACGCATGGTAGAACATGACACAAACAAGTAAATGATTAGCTATCTTCATTGGTTGGATTTACAATGTGATCGGCTATCTTCGTTGGTTGGATTCACAGCGGTTGAGGAATAACCGACGAGCCAACCAACCAATCGATCATCCAATCAATAGTTGTCATCTGCATCACTGCAAAACCAAGCGTGTTGCAAGTGTGTTATTTCTCCTATCTTTTACATTGTCACGAATTTTTTACACACTTTAAGTGTATTCCATTCAGATATCATTTACTATTTAAATGCCAAGACGCTTAGTGTGTAAAAACTCGTCACAATGCAAAAGATAGGAGAAACGACACACTTGCAATTCGCTTGCTTTTTGCAGTGTGGTTAGCCCTAGGTAACCATTAATTGTAAACCCCAAGCAACCATTTTTTTTCATTATAATGATACCCATCATTACCCATCGTTATATCACGATCAACAAAAAATGACTCAACGTAGTGATATAAAAATCGCTGCCCGGACTACAAATCGATTTTCCTCATCCGAATAGCTTCCAGGGTCGTCCAGGAAGATTTTCCCGAGTGCCATCGCCACAATTAGTTGCACCGACTAATCTCTATTCCCACCGCACGTTCACGCGAGCCACGGTTGCATTATTTAAAAACAGTGTACACGCGTGTCCATCTATGAAATGAGGTAAAATTACGACGACGAGAAAGAATGTGTCACTGAATAAATTAGCGTGGTCGCGGTGTAGGCTGGCAACGGTGCTGCCGGTACTTACACGGCTACATGTGTTCCACTCAGCCTCTGATGAATACAGGGTGATTCAGAATGATTCTTCAAATTTTGACGAGCTATAAGTAGTTTTAAATATAAAAAATAAAATTGTCGCAGTTATTTAATCGTGAAAATTATAAACTTAATTTTATTTAATTTCAGTAAATTATAATTTATTAAACAATTAATGTGCTTTGCGGCTTTATAGTAGAATTTATAGTAGAATTTAGGCTTTATAGTAGAATTTATAGTAGAATTAAATAATTATCGCTAATTTAAAAAAAAATGCTGCGAAAATTCGCGTTAGCGTTGATCAACGACTGCTGACGAAAATGTGGGATAATCATTTTGAATCTGAATCATCCTGTATATATTGTGTGTACACAATATATGCCTAACGACTTCTAGTGTCGTTTCAGAGGACGTGGAAGCGGAGGAAGGGGCTTTGCGATGCATAACCGTAACCGAAAGACGCTATTTGTATTCGTGAGGAGCGCTCAGGAAGCATAAAGAGGATATGGTGCAGCGAGATGGGACAGGAAGGCAGAAGTCGCGCGGCGCTAAAACGGGAAAAATCGGGTTTCGTGGATCGTATTGTGTTACCGGGAAACGGCGTCGAGGAGGGAGGAAACGAAGCGGTACAACTGGTCCATCTTTCCGTACACACGTGAGCACGAATCGCGATCACGAGCGGGCAGCCTCGTTCTTGCCCCGCCGCTGTTACGCTCCGCGCGGCAAAGATGTGCTTTATGCGCGACACACGCGTTTGCATATATTTGCTCGTGAGGTCGAGGATGTTGTTGCATTAGGAAACGGATGTGGGACAGACCGGGGCGTAGTGAAATATTCCTCGACTGTCTGCGCTCGTGGTATTCGAAGTTCCTGTGAGGATGAGTAAAAATTATCGTGCAGCCGAGTATTGATTCAATAGTCCTACAAAGCTATGAGCATCTTTTCTTGCGTCACACGATAATTCTTACTGGATAATTTTTCAAATTTTCTTGAATATCACAGAGAAAAATATCAACGGAGTGATAACAATTTTTTGCTGTGGTAGTTGCAAATTTGCTGCGGTAGCTAAAAAAAAATTGCTGAGTTAGCTGAAAATGTTGTTGCGACAACAAAAAATTCATTGACACAAGAATTGATTTGTTATCACTCCCTGATTATTTCTCTCCGTGGCAAAGTCACTATAAATTACATCAAAAGTAATTTCACGTAATTTATAGTGAAAAGATTCATTTTTCTGTGAGATGTTACTATGTCATATGATTCTGGTGAACGTTTACAAATATTCGAGATACTGTTGAATGTTTGATTCGACTTGATTCGATCACTACTCGCACACCCCGAGTGGTAACAAAATAAAAACGCCGCTGTTTTCACGAAACGACTTTAAATTACTGGAGACAGTGACTTTTAAAAAAATCTACAGATCGAAGTCATAACTGAAGGCGGTAACTTCACAAAAAATCTACAGATCGTCTCTTAAAAAAAATACAAAAAATGAAGAAAAAAAATGAAAAAAATAAAATAAAATAAAACAGGAAACAATCGAAGAAATCACCAGTTTGAGTACAACCAAGCCGCATCTTCCACACCTCGCGCGGCAACATCATCATTGACACTCGCGTGTATCACCAGCCGGCAACGAGCAACAAGCGGCTCGAGGATTCAGAATCGTGCCAACGCACCCCGCTTTCCCCCGTGAACGACGAGCAGCGTGTCGGGTATTCCCGGGCAGCACATGGAAGCCCCTTGAGATCTCGCTCGTTGTGCACATACAGCTCCCGCCCGCGGAAGATCCACACGAGCGCTATGTACCGTTTTTGCCGGGTTCTTCGCGGGTATAAAAGAGACGGAAAGAGGAAACAGCCTCTAGCCGAAGAAGCGGAATAAGACGAGAGTAACACGTGAGGACAGTTTATACTCGCCGAGGGGAAAGGAAGCGAGAGACACGAACCGCCTAAAGCGCGAGAGAAAGCGAGACAGCGCGGCAGGAACAACCGGAATGGAGAACAATGTTTCAGGCATAGCAACAGAAATCTTTTGTACCACCGTACATCATCCACCATACACCTACTTGCACACGTACAGTTTACGACTTTTCATATAGCGAGGAATGCGGCCTGGCTAAAACATTACACGTACATAACTAGGTATGGAGGCTGACCGAATTAGTGCAGCCGCACGGAGAAGCGAAAATACCTAACCAACCCTCGACGACGACGACGACGCAGTCATCATCATCCCATATATAAAATCCCACAAACACACGCGCGCGCTCGTCACAACTGGATCGCGTTCTCTTTTTCGGTGTCAAACGCCGCGACCATTCGCGGAGTTGCCTTTATTGTCGCGCGCGGTTCGTCGCCTCTTTACGGCCCGCAGGTTGGACCGCCCGATCCGCGCCCGGTCAATTAACCGTCCGCGCGCGTTCGTTTACTTCGCAAACGGCGAACTTGACCTCGCGACGACTCTATGCGCATCTCGTATATGATCGTCGCAACGCGCTTATTTTGTATTACGTGCACTTCGCCGAGCTGCGCCGCGCCGCGCGGTTGCAATAATCCTTTCATCACCTGGTGTGCAGCGGTTCTCGTGTCGTTAATGCAACACATGCATTATTTCGTGTACGTTTAATGGCCCCATCCTCGTAGAACGAGCTGTGCTAGCGAATAACAATGATAACGTTTATAATAATAACAACAACACCAACAACAACAACAATAATAATAATAATAATATCAATGATAATGATAATAATGATATCAATGATAACAATGATAATAATGATATCAATGATAACAATGATAACAATGGTAATAATGGTAATAATGATAATGACTATAATTATTATAATGATAATGATTATGATAATCATGATAACAATGATAATGATAATTATGATAACAATGATAATGACGATAACGATGATAACAATAATAATTATGATAATGATGATAGCAATGAGAATGATTATAATGATGATAACAATGATAATGATGAGAATGATGATAACAATGATAATGATGATAATGATGACAAGAATGAAAACAATGATAATTATGATAACAATGATAATGATGATAACAATGATAATGAGGATAATGATGAGAGTGATGATAATGATGAGAATGATGAGAATGATGATAATAATGATAACAATGATAATGATGATAATGATAATGACAATAATAATATTGCACTGCATTCAGTATGCATACAGGAATATATAATATAATAATAGACTCTACAAAATGTACATAAGCTATATGTATACAGACAATCCGCACACTGTGAACACAGACTCCCGGCCCGAACACCCGCACCCACAGCATTCACCGCAGAAAACGGTCTTTCTTTCTCCAATTAACTATTGTTGTAAGCTTCGGAGTCTCGCGCGCGCGCACGCCCGCCTCTGTTATATACCTTACCTAGGTTGTATTGCATTGTACGTACACACATAGCGCGCGCGACATGAGCTTAGCGACCGAGCGCGATTCTCCCGAGTTACCGGAGAATCGCTCGGTTTTGCGCGAATACAGAGAGGGATTCAGCGTGCGCACGCGTATTTCTCCATAATGGGACGACGTGGCGAGGGGAGAAGCGCGAGAAGATGAATGCGCGATTGTCCGGGCGGAAAGTAATTCCCGATACCCCCCCCCCCTCATCCTCTCCCCCTTTTTCGCTTGGGCTTGGTTTTCGTTTTCCTACCTATTCTCTCTTCGAGAGCTCGTTTTGAAGTAGACAACGACAGTGTCTTGCGGATTGGTGATAAGGGAGGGGGAACTTTTTGCGAAAGGATGGTTGATGCAAAAAAAATTCTAGAAAATCGAAAGTAATCGAGTTTTTAAAAGTTTTTTGTGAAAACTATCGTGTTTAGAAAAAAAAAAAAAAACCAATGGCGAATTCGTTGTGTTTTCGAAACTTCGTCACTTCACTTTATTAGCGAAAAAAAAAAAAATTCTGTTTCATAAAATTTGAAATTGATTCCGAAAAGCACCGTTGCTTATCGAAAGAATCGAAAATTCGTCGGGAAAAACGCAGTACATTATTTTTTATCTCAAGAAATATTAGGCCAACAATATGAAATAACGTTAGTTATTTATAAAGTTTAGTTATTTATTTATAAATTTATTTATAGTTATTAAATTATATTAGGCCAACAATATTAAAAAGAATAAGAAATATTAGATCCTCCGAACATTCTTCCCAAAATAACGTTAACAAACCTTGAAACCTCGCACGCCCTCCGAACAGTCAAAATACAATAACACGACTAAAACAGCTCGTTGATTATCACCGCGTTACAGACAACCCAACGACCAATCAGAGAACGAATAACCCGACAACAATACTTACATCGAAAAACCTTCCCATTTCCCCCACCGATTTTTTTTTTTAAGGCATAGACCGCAGTTATATATACGAACGCAGTAATAAAAATGACGACTCGCGATTCGAGAGCGACCGATCTATCGGTCTTTTTGCGCGCCAGCGCATTCCGAGTCGGTTGCGCGGCGAGAATATAAGAAGAAGCATCCCCGCGTCCCTCCTCTCTCTCTCTCTCTCTCTCGCTGCGGCAATGGAATTCACTCGGTGTAATCTCCGCGTGTGCGTGGCAGTTGAATAGGTTTCGAAGCGCGGTGGAATTATAGCCGGAGCGTATTATGCTACATAGATAAGTCGCGGCGGCGGCGGCGGCGGCGCGGGGTAACTGGTTGCGTTTCGATTTCCATGGGATCCCGTTGGTATGCGGGCCGCGAACGTCGTCTGTGTGTGAATAAACGCTACACACGCCGGTTAACGAGTCCCGAGATATAAGCGCGATAAACTCGCGCTGGGACTGGCCGGGCCCCCGCGCGTACGCTCTAATCAGGTCCTTCCGAAGTGACTCCCCGTGTGTATAATACGGACTGGTGTGGTCTCTGCGCGCGGTGGTCCCCGCTGATGCCGATGCCGCGCATAAGCACTTTCTATGTACACAGACAGTTGGGTATCGAGTGCGTGCATCACCGGCCACCGTGGCTCCTCGTTGGCACATGCACCGTCGAGTGCTTTGACAACGGTAAATCGCGAACAACGACGCCGAGGCTTATCGAAATGAAAATCGCGATGGGCGAGAGAAAATAGCTACGTTACTTTTTTACTCTCGTCGAAATGGGAAAAGTTTACGATATTGAAGCTTGCATCGTTGGAATGCGACGAAATTCAGAAAAAATAAATTAAAGTGATTGACCCAAATGATGAAGGGCACGATTTTTTTTTTTCTTCTTTTTTTGTGCCCTTAGTTGCTATGGTGACTTTTTAAACGTATTTTCATCATTTGGGTTAAGGTTAATTGAAATTAATTTTTGTTCTGAATTTTGTTCGATTCCAACGATGCAAACTTCAAAATCATAAGAGTTTTCGCTTCACCTTTTTTTCCTGTTGCAGGAAAAAATATCAACGAAGTGATAATAATACGATTATAATAAAAATAATAAGAATATTATAATAAGATAATAATATTTTTGCTGTGGTAGCTAAAAATGTTGCTGTGGTAGTTGTAAATTTGCTGTAGCAGATAAAAGTTTACTGTGGTAGCAGAAAATTTTGCTGTGACAACAAAAAATTCGTGAATACAACAATCGATTTGTTATCACTCCCTGATTATTTTTATTCGTGTATCGGACTATTATTTGTCAGTCAGTTTCTGCATTTTCGATCATATTTTATTAGATTTCTTTTCATCTGTGACTCTCTGTACAAAAGTTGATAGGACGGCTTTATGGATTTTCTTTTAGTATTATTCGTGCTACGATATCTGAAATCTGAAATATTAAAAAATGATTTTTTAACCGAACGAAAAAAAAAATGTATTTGAATTTTCTGCTAGGAAGTAAGGTGAATGACCCAATTAGTGACCTTGTAAGCTCAGCACGGCGTTGTTGAGACAAGAAGGCAGATAAAAATAGCAAATTGTTAGACATTAAAGGTAACGCAGCAAAGCTTAGAGTTTTTATTAACTTAAACGAGTATTGTTTTTCAACTTTATTATAATTTGAAGGTAATATTAATTAATATAATATTAATTAATTAACATATAGTTCACGGTCAGTAATTGGGTCGTTCACCTTATGCGACTTGAAACCGATTATGTAAATTAAAAATCGATATCTCAACGAAAAATATTTCACGTTCGATGCGACGTTGAAGAATAAAAAAGATTTTTATAAATTCTGATACTGGAGATCTCGAGACATAATTTTGATTCAAAATAGACCTGCGATCGCGACTTTTTCTCCCTTTTATAAAACGCTCGAACAGATTTTATAAAACGATCGAATTTTATAAAACGATCGAATAGATTTTTATAAATTCTGAAACTGGAGATCTCGAGATATAATTTTCATTCAAAATAGTCCTGCGATCGCTACTCGCTTTTTCTCCCTTTTATAAAACGCTCGAACAGCATTTTACAGAGTGGATTTGCCGGCAGTCGCGGAGCAAACAATTCGGAGAATCCTCGTCGTCTACCCCGCGGAGAAATCCACTAGGCCTCCCGACGACTCGCGAATAGACCCGGCGCGCTCTCGTCGTCGCCGTCGCCGTCGCTCCTATACGAATAAGGCGAAGGCGTAGTTTCCAATCGTTCAATTATTCCGTACGCGCGTCCGATACGTTTCCGCTGCGAGACACACCGAGCGAGTCGAGAGCGACGCGAGTTACGAGGGGAAGTACAATAATGATATTTCGAACCGCGCGCGCGAGTGCTAAACGCTTGCCGATCGTATCGGCGGATTAATTAAACCTCCCGTCGTTCGCCGATTTCTCAGGGTCTCATTGCAGATATATGCAATGAAATTTTCGTTAGATCACACCGGGAGATTCGCGCAAGCTTCGCGATTATTTCACCGCGCGCGCGTTTGTCAATTATTTATAATTGCCGTTAATTATATGCAGCGTCAGCGGCCGCCGCCGGGCTGAGTGACACTCGGCGCTGGCTAACGCGATTGCGCGCGCGACGTACATCAGAGTGCGACGATTCTCTCGACGTTCTCAGACAATTTGTCAAGCTCTCGGCGCGAAATCACATCCCCGCGCTTCTCATCGCTGAATTGCAGCGACTCTGTAGCGTGTGTATTAAAGTATCGTGTGTATATACGGCCTTCCGTGTCACGTTGATATGTGGCGAGAAATACGATTCTCACGAAATTTCTAGAGTGAGAATCTTAGTATGTAATTTCAACAATTTGTACCATTTCCTGACTTCTGAGAATATTCGTTCATTCGGTGAAATTTTATTTTTTCTGTCTGAAATCGTAGATCCGGCTCCGGACCGAAAATCGCCAAAATCGACCCCAATTTTTTTTCTTTTCAAAATATCGACTTTTAACCTATACCATCGTTCTCAAGTCGCATATTCTACCCCCGAAAACACTGATTATTAACCTTTTTTAATCGATTTTGAAAAAAATATTTTTTTGGCGACGAAATTTTTTTTTTTCTTTCAGAAATCGTAGATTCGGCTCCCGACCGAAAATCGCCAAAATCGGCCCCAATTTTTTTTCTTTTCAAAATATCGACTTGTAACCTATACCATCGTTCTCAAGTCGCATATTCTACCCCCGAAAACACTGGTTATTAACCTTTTTTAATCGATTTTGAAAAAAATATTTTTTTGGCGACGAAAAAAATATTTTTTCTGTCAGAAATCGTAAATCCGGCTCCGGACCGAAAATCGCCAAAATCGACGCCAATTTTTTTTCTTTTCAAAATATCGACTTTTATCCTATACCATCGTTCTCAAGTGGCATATTCTACCCTCGAAAACACTGGTTATTAACCTTTTTTAATCGATTTTGAAAAAAATATTTTTTTGGCGACGAAATTTTTTTTTTTTCTTTCAGAAATCGTAGATTCGGCTCCCGACCGAAAATCGCCAAAATCAGCCCCAATTTTTTTTCTTTTCAAAATATCGACTTGTAACCTATACCATCGTTCTCAAGTCGCATATTATACCCCCGAAAACACTGGTTATTAACCTTTTTTAATCGATTTTGAAAAAAATATTTTTTTGGCGACGAAAAAAATATTTTTTCTGTCAGAAATCGTAAATCCGGCTCCGGACCGAAAATCGCCAAAATCGACGCCAATTTTTTTCTTTTCAAAATATCGACTTTTAACCTGTACCATCGTTCTCAAGTCGCATATTCTACCCCCGAAAACACTGTTTATCAACCTTTTATAATCGATTTTGAAAAAAATAATTTTTTGGCGCCTTTTTTTTGTCAGAACTAATTTTTTCTCACCGACCGATCTGACACGGAATGCCTCGTGCACCGTGTAAACCACAGCAGTGGCCTTATTACTCGACGTGGCCGCGTGCCCGTTCAAGAAACTCATTAAGAATGAAAACCTCGGGAGGACTCGTTTAGAATCAGATTGTCGCAAGGCACGTAAAGTCGTTCGTGATTGTCGTTGGCTATTTCTGCGCCTCCGACGCTCTTTATATTTTAATTAGCGACGCCGCGAAGCGTCTAACAACGAAATTATTGCTTCGACGACCACGTGTCAAGTCCACAGCTCGCCGATGACTCGCGATGTGCGTCCGCCGATTTCGCGATGCCTGCAATTTCCCGGGAATCCAGGACATTGGAAAATCAATCGTTTCGGGTGTGCCTCGCGGATACGATGCTTTCTAAATTTTGCACGAGAGACACCTGCGCGGCTCGCGAGAGCCACGCAGGTGTCCGACAGAGACGGCAAAACGTTCGCGTTATACTCGAGGTGTTTCAAGTATGCGTTTACTGCGTCAAACGTAAGAAAAAAAAAAAAAAAAAAGGCATACGTCCCAGGTGCAATCTGCCAATCATGCAATTCCACTTTTTCGCAGTCGCTGCTATTCCGTATAGCGAGTCGCGTTGCGCCAAGTGGGATATTCGTCATTATTAGCATAGAAGAGAAAACGCGAACCCTCGGGTTTTTTTCGCGCGCGAACCGAGTCAGTCAGTCAGGCGTTCCGCGTTCGTGCGAGAGATATATAAGCGATGCATATATACGCCACACGGATTGTCACGGTCAATTACTGTATCCCCGGACCTGACGGGAACGTCGTGCGCGATATAACGCGCTTTCCGCTATTCCGCCAGCAGCCCCAGGTGCGCGCACGACGTGTATCCGCGTGCGCGAGCGCTGTGACTCATCGATAGCGCTCTTGCGCTCGGGAAGGGAAAGAGGGAAACGCGCAAACGAAACGTGAAATTGTGATTTATTATTTATTGCCCGCCGGTAGCCAGGTGGCTGGCGAATGTTGATGTAAATCGCATATATAGTTTCTTTATCTCGTCGCGCTTCCTCTTTATTGGATAGTTATTGCGCGCCTGATTGATCCTCGTTTAATGGCTTCCTGTCGCTCTTTATATATCAATATTCAATGTTTGCTCGCGTGAAGTTCAGTCGCGGACAATTAATTCACGGGATTAATTATCCGAGGAGCAAGAAAAATGTACATCCTGCATCCAGACGGCCGGCAATTATACTAACTGGCGTTCTCTCCTGTAAACGAGATCTTCTGCCTTGTGTTAAAAATAGATTTCATCGTAAAGTAGGTATCTAAGAAGCAAAGGCCAAAGGGGTTAAAAAAATGTAACGAAGAATAATTCAAATAGTAAACTCCAGAATATTATTATTATTATTATTATTATTGTTATTGTTATTATTATCAATATCAATGTCAATATAATTATTATTATCATTATCATTATCACTATCATTATCAATATCATCATCATCATCATCATCATTATTATTATTTTTATTAACATTATCATTTTTATTATCATTACCATAATCAATATTATTATCATTATAAATATCATTGTTATTATCATTATCATTATCAATACCATTACTATTATCATTACCAATATGATTATTATTATTATTATCAATATGATGATGATGATTATTATCATTTTTATTGTTATTATTATTATTATTTGGATTTCTCCAAGAGTTTTTCTTAGAACGAATCTTCCTCTGCCCAGAAGCAAAAAAATAGTAATTAATTCCACACGAGGCTAATTATGTATCGGCTGCCACATAACTGCCAACAGCCACAACCCGCATCGTCAAACCCGACGCGCGCGGCTTTGCGCCTGGAGCGATGCAACCGCGCGTACGTCGGCGCATCGTGGCCTTGCCGGTTGCGTCGGCGCATGCGCGGCTAGAATGGCGGCGTCGGTGGCGGCGGCGGCGGCGCACGCAGAAGCGCGAGGTCGCGCGGGTGCGCGCAGCGACTCTCGCGTCTCGCTCAGCCGTACATACATCACGAGCGGTGGCGCTCCCGGGCGGTAGCGGCGGAGCTCTAGTAGCGCACAGTGCGTTTGTTATGCCGAGCAGGCGGTTCGAACCCCGCGCGCGCGCTTCTTATCATAGTTATTGTCACGACGGCAAAGAGTTTAACGCACGGGGGTTATAATATGCACGTCGGATCGTCGCCACGGCGACGAGCCGACGGGGCGAGTTGCCGAGACGAGAGACGCTCATTTCCATAACCAGCTCCCGATGTGTTACCTAACCGGGGATCGCGCGCACCTTCCTTGCCGCCCGTCCAACGGGTTAATAAATTTTGTCGCGCGCGCGCGCGCGCAGAGTGGAAAAAAAGGAGAGAGAGAGGGGAAAAACAAATACACGATCGTGGGACGCCGCCTGCGCGACGGGGAAAACGCGCTCGCGTGTTCTCGGACCTGCGCTGCTGCAGCAGTGGCGATTAATCGATATATATACTCGTAAAAATTACACCGGCGAGATTAGACACGCGTGTATCCTTCGTCGATACGAGTTCTCAAATTAGAATGATTGACGCCGCTCGTAAATCAAAATTAGTAAGAGCACCGTGACGCTTTTTGAATTGATACGCGTTACGGATGTCGAGGCATTTATGATCCGCACCGAAAACGTCCGGCACCGCGGGAGGAAGAAAGAGGGTCGTGGTTTGGGCATTTCGCTTCCGTCTGCTGGGCCCACAACGCTTAATCTCAATTATTAATTATTTCGGGGCACGAATGATTTATAAGGTGGAATTCATTATCGTGACGCTTGCGGTAAATTAAATTTTGAGGATTTGTGTTTTAAAGTGTCGGGAAGAGAAAACGACGTAGTGGTTTTCTCGAACACACAGAAAACGGTTTTGCTGTGCCAGCAAATCTTTTGCTAAAATAGTGACAACATTGAGTTATCCGCTGGGCTAAAAAAATATTATGCTCGACTAGCACATTTTTTTGCTGGACAATCCAATTTTTTTACTAGACAAACAAATTTGTTTGCTGGACAGACAAATTTGTTTGCTAGACAAACAAATTTTTTTGCTACACAAACATATTTTTTTGGCCAGTACAACAATATTGTTTGCTAGGTTAGCAGATAACGCAATGTTGTCACTATTTTAACAAAAGATTTGCTGGCGTAGCAAAACCGTTTTCTCCGTAAACGAACGTCGCTACAGATACACGTGCTTGATAAACGTTTGGCGGATTGGGAGACGAGCCAGAGACTCAAGGAGAGCAACGCGATGATCCCGACGATGTTTAATGTCGGGCCAATGACGCGAGCCGCTTTCAACCCCCGTCGCCGTCTAATTGGCCGGTGTTTTGGCACGTGACAGAGGCCCAACGGTCGTGGCGGCTCGTGCGTGAAATCCAGCTGCCACGGACAACGGTTCGCTCGCGATACGCCGCCGGCGCACAACAGTTTGTTTTCCAACGGCCGCGAGTCATGTTGTGAGGTTTCACCGCTGCGTAGCGTTTTTCACCGCTGCTGTTAGCTTCTCGGGTTATATATATTCGAGTGTTGTAAAATTTCGCGATTCGGCGTGTTTGTTGGACAGTTTTGGATTAACATGGGACTCAAGTTGAGGAGTTTGTTGGGAATTCGCCGGTAAGTTTCGTCACCTGGCGCGGGGAAATGGAAGGCAAAATATAATCGTGGCGACCCTCGGACTGCGTAGAGGCGACGCGAATTCAGTGCTTTTTATTCTTTTGTTTTGGTGCGAATTTTTTTTTTCATCCCGGTTGTATTTTTTCTACGGAATAAGGAAGAGTTTAACACCTAGAAATTTACTAATTTAACTAATTTTTTGATGCATTTGAGGTTGTGGAAAGTATTGATTAAATTGTAAAAATTGCCATAATTACCTCGAACCAATATTTTTCACATTGATCTTGGGCAACGAGTTACCTTGCGGTGTTATTGCAGCGTTAATTCCGAGTCGTCTGACTGGCGCTGCTAATTCTATCGAATAAAATGGCGAGAGGCTGGTGAAAATAATTTTTAAACAAAAGCATCCGGTCTGCTGCTCTTGGAAAATAATCGTGTGGCCTAATTTTCATCCATCGCTTGAATAACAGGCAACGCAACGATGCAATTATTAATTTCAATAAATGTCCGTGGAAACGCTACGCATTGTGTGTCAAGTCCGGGAAACAGAATGTCGCGGACAGTCGCTTGTTTACCAACATTACGCCGTTCGTTCTCAACAAAGGTCAACGCGATTCGTCGCCCACTGCGAGGTTACCGGACTTCGTGGAAAAATATCGATCCACTGTCGTCGCGCGCCAATCGCGAACCTCGTGTGCCTCATGCTTTGTGTGTTTATTTCTGTATTACGACGAATTTCGCGAGACGCTCGACACCCGGCATGGAAAAAGAATTTCTGGAATTGCTAAAATATTATTGAATATTACTGTCGGCAATTAATCATTGATTCTGGTTAATAAAAAATAATAGCAACTATTTTATCTCACGCTTTGTGTGTTTATTTCTATATTACGACGAATTTCGCGAGACGTTCGACACCCGGCATGGAAAAAGAATTTCTGGAATTGCTAAAATATGATTGAAAATTAATTTCGGCCAATAATCATTGATTCTGGTTATTAAAAAAAATCGCAACTATTTTATCGCAGTCATCGTATTTTTTTTTTCTTTTTTTTCTTCACGAAACATAGTAGAAATTTAGGTGACTACCGAAAATTACGCTAATTGCCCGTGGCTCCTTTCTCACCCGTTAAACCGTGACATTTTTTTTCCGCAAATCGTAAACCACCGGCCCCCCCAGAGCGAAGGAGGTTTCGAGAGTCTTCCGCACGCGACTACTTTCATTAAATGTTCTTTTTTTTGCCCGGGAGCCTCGCGAATTTACGTTCAACCTCATTTCCACGACCCGCCGGTCATTTTTCGGCGGTGGCAACAGCGAAACGAAACAGGATCGATCGCTGGAGTCGCGCGGGCCGCGCGAGCGAGTCGGACGGTGTTTAGCAGGTCCGTTTTCAGCGCGTGGCGCGTGGGCTTTTTTTTCGTGGCGACCACAAAAAAAAAAACACGCGTGACATTTGATACAAATATATTTTCACCGAGAGACGTTGGGAAGTCGCGGGGAGTGTCTATGACTTTTTCATCTGTAAATTTATGCTAATCCCTTCGATCGGACGCGGGTTTCTAGTTTGACCTTGAGTCACCGGTGCTCGAAAAGCATCTGGCGAGAAGAAAAAAAAAAAAAAACGCTATTCACGCCGTTAGAACACGAGCTGGAAACACGATAGGCTATCGTGTTCTCGGCTATATCGATTATCGAAAGTTTGTCAGGCTCTTTCGTCAATGAATATTTACACGATTATTCGACAAAGTTAAGACGCGTCGGTCCCGTGTTTGTTTATTTCCGGACGACTTCGAGGGACGAGGCTTTCGCCTGACATCAGAGCTGTAAATCCCTAAGTCTTTTAGAAACAAAGTTGATGGCAGAATTTGTTTTGTAATTCATTATAAATAACAGTAACATGAAACAATTATGACATAATCTGTGCATTTCTTAGTGGCTGCAAAGAATATTTATTATCAGTCAATTTTGAGAATAAGCATTCTTTGAGTTATTGTTATTATTATTTAAATATTATTTAATAATAAATAAATATTATATTTTTAATATTATTTATTCTTATTATTTGAATTATTTTATTTTTTATTTTATTTTAAATATCCCGGTAATTTTCTGGAAAAAATGAAGAAATGCGGTTAATGCGTTACGAATTGCTTGCAATATTTCTTTTTAATTAAAAATGAGGTATGAATTCCTAATTTTCAAAAATGATC
Source organism: Pimpla rufipes (assembly GCA_963932165.1). Taxonomy (NCBI): domain Eukaryota; kingdom Metazoa; phylum Arthropoda; class Insecta; order Hymenoptera; family Ichneumonidae; genus Pimpla; species Pimpla rufipes. Next base: position 25,902,274 of record OZ010630.1, read on the forward strand.
AAAAGTCATTATTTTATAATCGCCGCAGTTTATAATGATTACATCACACGTGCAAAATAAACCGCGCTGTGACGTTTATTTCTCAAACTAATGAGGATTTACAGTTCTTCCTGATATTCACGAAGGACTCGAGCCACCGAGACGAGCGAGAGGCGCGCGAGTCGTCACGGGGATAAACATTTCGGTTTCTAATTCTCTCGGCCAAACACCTTGTGTTTTTTTTTTGCTCCCTCGACGAAATCGTTGACTCAGCTCAATAGAGCGCGATCGGGTTCTCGATTCTCGGAGTTACGAGCGATAAACACTCGGTGCGGATTTGATAAAGCGGCCGATCGACACGTCGCGGCTCTCGGGGACGAGGATCATAAACGCGGACGAGTCTTGGCTATGAAAATAACCGTATATACGCGAATCATCCGGCCACTCGTCGCGTCTTATCTTTTATACAACCCAACGGTACTCATCGTCATGGGCGTGCAAGTAATTAATATTAAAGCGAATTTTTTATTCCTCCGTACGGTATTTTTCTTGTTTCACCGCGGAGTCCGATAAGTCGAGGAGGGAGAAAAAAAAAAGAGGAGGAATAAAACGGCGTTTGGGTCGCGCGATAAGCGAGCCCTAATCAACAATTGTCTCGCTCGATAACGATTCGGTATCTAATCGTTTTTATATCGATTTCGGATCATCTGGAACAAGTGGAACACGGAGAGTTTAGTGTGAATTCCTTAAGGCCGAATTTTTCGTCATCAGTTCAATCTTAAGATCGAACTCGAGGTTGAACTTGATTCATGGTTAATATCGAGTTTAACATGATTAATATCGAATTTATAGTTGCATGTTTCAATTCAAGTTGCAACTTTTTTTTAATTTCCAACTGAAGTTCCAACTTGAGTGCAAACTGAAATTACAACTTCAACATATTTACGATGTTGAAGTTTGCATCGTTGGAATGCAACGAAATAAAAAATAAATAATTAAAAATAATTAACCCAGGATGAAGAGCAGGAATTTTTTTGTTCTTTTATTTCCTTAGTTTATGCCCTTAGTTGCTATGGTGACTTTTTAAACCTATTTTCATCATTTAGGGTAATTACAATTAATTTTTATTCTGAATTTCATTGGATTCCAACGATGGAAACTTTAACATCTTACATATTTCCCGCATATTCCCTGCTTAATTTGGAGCTTCATTTGGAACTTAAAAAAAAAGTTGGAAATTGATTTCAAACTTAAGTTCAAAGTTACAATAAAAAAATGTTAGACTTTAGACGTCACTTGGTAACCGAAAAACGTGACTAACGTCGTCGCAATGCAACAAACAACAATCAATTCTGTATGGATTTTGGATGAACCGAGACAATCGGAATACGGAAAACGTAATACGAATCCCTAGGACGTCCCGGTAACTCCAAAAAACGTGACTAACGTCGTCGCGTTATAACAAACAACACGACGTTACGGCTTCAGACGCTAGAGGCGCGCACAGGTGATCGCGGAACAAACGGAAGGACGTGCGAGCGTCACGCGTAACGGCCGACAGGCAAAGCCCACTTTACACGAGGCTGCGTTGAGCGAAAATAAAATAGTTCAACGCCTCAGACGCGGGAAACTCGTTAGTTGTGTTAAATACGTAAAATTATTGTGTCAAATAATTTATCGTTGGTCTCGATTACTCGCTGACCTTTTTTGTTTATTGCACATTGTTACTATTTTTAATGTTACACTTGTTGGAAGCGACGAATAAATTCCAGCGAAATTTATTTGCGAACCTGCAAAATAATTAATAAATTACCGGCGTGATTCGTTTCTCCCCGCGCTGCACATCCGCAGTCTCGTGGGATCGGCGCCCGGCCAACGGAATCACATCGTCAGTGCCATTGATAAGGAGAAAGAATGGCGCGTATGCCTCTCACTCGGCTGGAGAGCTAATAGCTGGGAGCCTTGCGAAATGTGGATCTCCCAATGGCGACGGGATATAAAGAACCTAACGAACTGAGTTGCGCTATGGTGTCTTTTTTTTCGTCGACTGTTGCTACACTCCGGGGAGTCAAAAAAATTATCTGCGTCTCCTATTTTTAACACGGAGACTTGTCGCCTCTCTTCTTATTGTCTGTCGAGGCTGGTGGTGAGAATTAACGCTTTTGATTCCGTGTGGAGGAAACTGTGGTCGTAAAAAAAAATTCGAGATCTCAATGTCAACATACGTAAAATGGTTTAAAGCGCTGAGAAACGCAATTTTTTGCGGGTGTTTAGACGATCGCTGCAATTTTTGGGCGTCGAGCTGAAACTTGGCTTGAATTGTCGGAGGGATTCAAATGTTATGAATATCTTTTTTTTCGTAGGCTTCGAATATAAGGAAAATAAAATTGGTAAAGGAATTTTACTACAGAGCGAATGTCAATAAATGACGAATGTGTAAATTTGACTTGCATCTTTTTTTAATTTGCACCAGAAAAGAACCAGTATTACAAATTTATATATGTTTACACAAAAACTTCAGAAATTATGATTAATATAATTGATAAATAGCATCAATCATAACATAATTTATTTATTAATTTGACATTACGTTGTAAATTGACGCGTGACATCCCACAATAATTATTTATTTACCGTCTATAACAGACATGTCATAAAACACCAACAAGCGCGTGTTTGTTTTTCTCAAACTGCATCCGACAAAATTACGTTTAAAACAAAAAATTCAGACGATTTATGTCATCTAAAATTTATCGGTCCGAAACAATCGAGTTGACGTTGTTATCTCAATTCGCGCTCCCGCGATTATGTTCTCAGGTGTGCGATCGGGGTTCTCGAGGCTAATTCGCGAGAACCGCCGCGCGGATAATGAAATTTCGAGGTCCGTTAAGGTGGCAAACCGAAAACGTAGGGGGACCGTCAGTTTCGCATCAAGCTAGCGGTCCCGTGTACAAATATTCCTGGACTTAGTAAAATATTAATTTTACCACGAAAAAAAAAGGAGTAGACAATTTTTATTTTGTTACCTATTTAGCACTTAAAAAGCACCTAATTTCGAAATGATGAAGATATTTTTTTATCATCTATATATTTATGGGACCGCTAGCTTAATGTCCAGCTAGCGGTCCCGTAAAATGTTCATTTTCCGGCGAAAATAAAGGAGCACCAACATTTTTTTTTTCGCACCTAATTAGCACCTAAAAAGCACCTAATTATAGTATATTCTAAATTTGATTTCCTAATTTTCGGTTTGCCACCTTAACGGACCTGAAATTTCGGCTTGATCGATCAACGCGGTAACAGGATAATAGAATCGTATGTTTCACAAATGCTGCGCGTTGCCGCGGCAACGTGTAGCCGGTCCTCGTGTGCAGGGCTGCTGCTATATCCACCTGGCGCGCGCGGCACCGCAGTCATCGCGCGCACGAGTTCTCTGCAACGTTATTAAGCACGTTACGCCTCGCGTTTCGAGAGAGCGACCGGCTGGCTCTTTCAGGAGCAGCAGCAGCAGCAGACGCGGAAGAGTGTGGAGCCCGCGCGCCCACAGGATACTAGCTCGGCGCTAGGGACTCCGCGCGGCGCACCGGCTTGTAAATTGTCTAGAGAGCGCGGGGCCTCCGGGCTTATGGTATTTTCCCCGGTCGCGGCTCGCCGTGTGTTGATAACTACTGGTTGGATTCTTCGGGAACCCCGAGGAGTCGAATTTCAATTCAGGTAGTAACGCAAGCACGAACGTTCGGCGCCCGAGCGCCTGTGCAGCTCACACATCTCTCGGCGGCCGCGCGATTGGTTATTGAGGAATAGCCGTGAGTACGCAGTCACCCGTGAATAGGGAAAAAGTGCTGGGTTGAAAATCGTCGGAACGACGGCGGCGAAAAATTACCACAAAATTACTAGTTTTATCGACCGGTGGGTCAAATTATAACGCGAGTGTGATGCTGCGAAGTCGAGGCGTGGCTGTTCTAAAAACGGTGTGAAACTCGGGAATTTGGAGAAAATTGAAATTTGTGGATAATTTGGTACTTTTAGAAAAATGTGGAACTTTTGGAAAAATTTAGAACTTTTTAGAGAAATTTGGAACTTTTTAGAAAAATGTTGAACTTTTAGGAAAATTTGAAACTTAAATTCGGAACTTTTAGGAAAATTTGGAACTTAAATTCAGAACTTTTTAGAAAAATTTGCGACTTTTAAAAAAATTTGGAACTTTTACAAAATTTTGTAACTTTTAGAAATATTTTGAACTTTTACAAAAATTTGTATCTTTTAGAAAATTTTGGAACTTTTAGAAAAATTTAGAACTGAGAAAAATTTAGAACTTTTAGAAAAATTTAGAACTTTTAGAAAAATCTAGAACATTTAGAAAAATGTAGAATATTTAGAAAAATTTAGAACCTTTGGAAAAATTTAGATAAAAATTGGAAACCGCGGTAAATAACTTGGAAATGTTGTGTAACATTTGTATAAACATACGTACCGTAATTTCACAACAGAATATGTTTTTATAAATTTGTGTGTGTTTTGAAATTCCATCGCAGGTGCCTAGAGAACTCGCTTCATTGTCACAATAATCTTTCCAAGAGGGATCTTTAATATTAAGCCAGTTCAATTAACCCCGACCACCAAGTATCGAGATCTATTTTTTTTTCGGCCGCCACGCGCCGAATTTCCAAGTGATCAGATCATGTAAATAGCACAAATAGCCGACCAACCGATGGTGTCTCGATAAGGGCTCGATATTCGCTGATAACCCGCGTTTCGTCGGCGACGTCAGCGATGATCGTTGACGATCGTGAGCGCGCGCAAACGCGCGGGCACGAGAAGGGCCGAGCAGCGAGCGCGAAAGTAGCCGAACGCGTCGGCGACGCCGGCCCGTTACTCGGCGCTCTCGTGTGTCTCAGGTGCGAGGCGGTTCAGTCGCGAGCCGACGGTTCACGGGAACTGTTAGCCGCACAGCTGTACAAAACGGTGCACGTGACGAGCGGCGAATTTCGCGTTTCGATTTTCGATTTCCTCTCGCCGCCTCTGAGATCCGAGATTTCCTGCAGTCGGCCACGACGTCGCGGGTTCTTCGAACGTTTCGTGCGATCGGAAATTTCGTCGGAAATTCAGTGAATCAGCCGCGAATACGTCGATGAATATATTTCGTACGTGAGATAAGTGAGACATTTTTGCGACCGATTTAATCGACGTGACCGCGGAAACCGAGGCGAAAAACAACAACAACGACAAAAAAAGAGCACCGAATATATTTTTGCCCGAATACGCGGACTGGAAATGGTGGAGTGGATTTGATCGAGAAAAGTGAGTATCGAATGAATCGATTGTTTTCACCTTGCGAGTGTCGTCAATGTGTGTTGTATGTGGCAATGGAGCCTTCGAAGTGTCGTAAAAAAAATATGAAAGATTGCCGAGGTTGTTATCTTTTACTGCGCGTATCTTTTATTTCTCGGGTTGCCCTCGACCGGTTGGCGCTTTCATTAATCGCGTTGACACAACGCTCGATATTCAACGAGCAATCGACGGTTGATTTTTCTGTGTTATTCGCGACGAGACTTTTGTTTCGGATTCTCGACGAGATAATCAGGCCGAATGCCTGAGTCGTGCGGCTGTTGAATCATTTTGGAGCAGATAAGAAGCTGGTCGGTATGACTTTCGTAATAGTCAAGGTAAACGCGGCCCAGTCGATGGCCGTGACCCGGTCAATGACTAGAAATCGACGATATCATCGGCTGTAACGTCTTCCGGATTATTTTAATCGCACACATGTAGCACGTAGATATCGAAATTCGTAGTCGGCTTGATAAACGCCGGCATTGCATAGAGAAAAATATTAACGGGGTAATAACATTTTTGCTGTGGTAGCTGAAAATTTTGCTGTGACGACAAAAAAATGGTTAATACGACAATCGATTTTTTTTATCACTACCTGATTCGTTTTTTCCGTGTGGATATTGGCAGTTGGTTAATGCATTGATTGACACTAACGAGCCAAAAAAAAAAAAACGTTGAAGTTGCGTAATGACAGGACTCATAAAATGATGGAAATAAAAACGATAAATTCACGATAAATCCTTAATGGATTTTCAGAAAAAAAGTAATTCTTCACTGAGAAAACGAGGCTCGGGTGATAAGTAATAAATTCAATACTCATTTGAAATATGCCACGAATATGGAAATAAGTATTGAGAAAAAGAAAATTTGTTCCAAAATTTGTGAAAATTTGTAAAGATTTGTGGGTAAAGTAATAAATTCAATGCTCATTTGAAATATGCCACGGATATGGAAATAAGTATTGAGAAAAAAAAAGTTTACCATGCGTACGCGAATTATTACCGAAAACATCACAGATTTTACTACGTACCATTGTAACAATTACGAAAAAAAATCAAATTCTGGCATTAATTGCTAAGACCTCCGTTTTCTCCGTGATTGACACCAGGATACAAGATATAAATTTAATGAAATTGAATTAAAGTCGATTTCTTGCTGTATGCATCAAGATGGTCCGATAAAACTTCGTAGCCGAAAGATGATTAAACAAGAAGTGTTTCGAAGAATTTTTTTTTGTAGAAAAATATCTCCTTCTCCATAATTACAAACGAGTCTTATCGTCCGTTCGGGTAGCTGCTGTCCGCCTTGATTATCAATGAATATCGGCACAGCTACTGATAACGGCGCAGGCAATTCACCGCGATCCGAAGCTGCACAATACCGAGAGGCGCGAGCAAGTGAATCGAGCGTGCCGAGAGGTTGAATTCAAAGGTCTGGCTGCCTCTTTCGTTCGTTCAGTCCCATCGAATTGCTATTGAACTCGGTATTGAACTTTCGGCTTGTGTTATATGCCAAAGCGATTCGATCAAGGTCGCTCGCTCTGCATCGGGATATCACGTGAATCGACTTCGCCGTGTTTTCCACGGCTTCAACGAGCTCGCGGATATTATTCATTCGTTGTGCATACAGGAGGACAAAAAAAAATTGATTACAATTTAATTACACTTCGGTCGTGACTCGGCCTCTTAAAATACCACCTGTTGATTCGTGTTACCAATTTCTGTAGTTCGTCGTAACGACATTTCTCGTAAGACAGAATCCTACTTGAAGTGCGCGACATTTTTTACGCTGCACCAGATGCATCTCATCACTCGATAAAACGTTTTGCTGTAGCGACAAAATATTTAGTTTCGCACTGAAATTACACTTCGGTCGCCTGTTGATTCGTGTTACCAATTTTTCTAATTGTTTTAAGTAAGACAGAATTCTACTTGAAGTGCCCGACATTTTTTACGCTGCATCAAATGCATCTCATCATTCGATAAAACGCTTTGCTGGAGCGGCAAAATATTTAGTTTTGCACTGAAATTACAATTTCGTTGTGACTCCGCCTCTTAAAGTATCACCTGTTGCGTTGTGTTACAAATTTTTTCAATTCGTCGTAACGATATTTTAAGTAAGACAGAATTCAACTTGAAGCACGCGACATTTTTTACGCTGCACCAGATGCATCTCATCACTCGATAAAACGCTTTGCTGTAATGACAAAATATTTAGTTTCGCACTGCAATTACAAATCGTTTGTGGTTCGGCCTCTTAAAGTATCACCTGTTGCTTCGTGTTACCGATTTTTCCAATTCGTCGAAACGACATTTTAAGTAAGTCAGAATCCAACTTGAAGTGCGTGACATTTTTTACGCTGCACCAGATGCATCTCGTCACTCGATGAAACGCTTTGCTGGAGCGGCAAAATATTTAGTTTCGCACTGAAATTACAATTTCGTTGTGTCTCGGCCTCTTAGAAAATCACCTGTTGATTCGTGTCGCCAATTTTTCCAATTCGTCGTAACGACTCGTCACGAAGTGCGCGACATTTTTTACTTAACGAATTGTAATATTTAGTTTTGCACTGAAATTACATTTCGGTCATGACTCGGCCTCTTAAATTATCACCTGTTGTTTCGTATTACCAATTTATCCAATTCGTCGTAACGACACTTTAAGTAAGACAGAATCCAACTTGAAGTGCGCGACATTTTTTACACTGCACCAGATGCATCTCATCACTCGACAAAACTTTGCTTTGCCGTCGCGACAAAATATTTAGTGTCGCACTGAAATTCTCGAGCGCATTTTTTCTCCGCGTCTCGGTAACGCAAGCCGTAAAGTGCAGCACAAGGTGCGAGCGGTAAAGTCGTCCGACCGTCGAGATATCCCGCGAATTGAGGACGAGGCGCCTGTGGCTCATTATGCAGGTGCGATGTGTGTCGCCGAAGTAAAATACAAAAAGAAAAAAAAAATACACACAGTGCAACGGAGACAGCGCGTTCCGTGGAATTCGCATTTATGTGCATAACGCTCGAATTAGCGCGCGCGCGTGCGAGTCTCACGCACCAAAACACGTCTGCAGCATCGCGACGTCCTTCGCCGCAGAAAACCAGCCGTATTTTCATTGCGTTTCCGTTGCGTAACGAAGATTCCGCAGTGGCGATATTGCCATTTATATCGGCGTACGCAAATTCGCGCGGATATATAATTAATACTTCTCTTCCCGGCTGCGCTCGACGTCCACACGTGTCGCACGAGCCGAGAAATTTCGAGCAACCTGCACGACGGTCGCAGCGTCGTTTATTCGCTGTTGAAATAAACATCCGAAGAAGCTGGGAAAAAACACGGTCAGCTCGTCGGTCGGAAAAGACGCGACAGTTTTTTTTTTCCCGCGACTGCTGCAATAACAGAAAAAAAAACGAGTGAGATTTTTCTATCGTTCAGCTAATTTTTTTTTGTTTTTTTTCTTGCAATTTTTGTGATCTGAAAAAACGAGGATACATCATTTTTCGAATGAGTCATTCGTTCGTCCTGCGTTCTTGCAATTATTATCTTCTAATTATTATCTTGCAAATAATATCAATAACAGGGAATCGAGAGAGATTTTTTTTATCGTTAAGCTATTTTTTTTCTTCAATTTTTGTGTTCTGAAAAAACGAGGATACATCATTTTTCGAATGACTCACTCGTTTGTCTTGCGTTCTTGCAATTATTATCTTCTAATTATTACCAATAACAGAAAATCGAGAGAGATTTTTCTATCGTTAAGCTATTTTTTTTTTTTTTCAATTTTTGTGTTCTGAAAAAACGAGGATATATCATTTTTCGAATGAGTCACTCGACCGTCTTGCGTTCTTGCAATTATTCTTTATCGTCTTTTCCTGCATTCGCGCTGCGATCGTGCGCTGTAATTATTTGTTCGCGCTCGACGATTGTTTGCGCGGCAAATTGTAGTTTTACTATAATACGCACGTTGCAGCTAACATCGTAAACCCATTGACGCAAAATTCGTTTACACAGTTTCGCAGCGCGCGGCGTGACACGTGTTTGCTTTTGATTTCGCGATTACGAGTCTGTAAATACGAGGACACCTCTCGCGATTTTTGAGCCTCAACTGAGCGAGCGCGAAGGTAACTTTGGACCGACTGCCAATTACTGTGGCGTCGCCACGGCGATGATCGATTTGTGTTGATCCAGCGCGACGCGCGCGATTTACGACTCGGCGACATTGGATTTTTTTTTTCAAAGCCAGCACAATAGATCGATCGGCGATAACAGAGCGGCCGGAGTTTTATTTGTAGCGCGATAAATGCGCAGCCTAGAAACTTAAACTACTGCAATTCACAGTTGATTCTCATGTCGGAGCCAAAACGTGCAAAACATTTTTCAAATTAGCACATTTTTTAAAACGTTATCAATTCATCAAAATTGTTTTATAGAAATTATAAACATAACATAATTATTTTATACATTTTGCAAAAAGTATCATTTTTCTGAATTCAAATTATTATTATTAAAAAAATAATAATTCACCAAATAACATTTTTGCAAAGCAGTTCGTTTATATTTCCAAAATCTTTTTTTTTTCATAAATTCCTCGTTAAACGTGCCTTTTTGGCAATATGAAAAAAAAAAGAAATCCAACGCAGCCGAAGCGAATATCATTAAAGTATAAAACGAAAAGCGTCAGCCGTCTCTCTAAAATCGCTCCGATTCAATAGCCGCGCCCTCATCAATGATCGACACGAGAAAAATGAAAACAAAGTGAATTAAAAGCAGATTAAAAAACGCGGTAATATCTTGAACCTTATTTTTTCCTCAATAGGAAGAAGGAGGAGAAACTCGTGCGCCGTTACGTCCACAGAATCTGACGATGCACAACGATCAGGGAACGTCGCTCCGCACAGCCCGGCGCTATTTCTCTGAAGGATCGCGGGGCGAAAAGGCTGCGGGAACAATAATTATAAAATCATTTCTGCGAGCGGCGTTCACGGTCCGCTCGGCTTGGGAAACGTGCTTCTCTCGTTGGGCCGTCCGGCGTCGCCGCGCGTCCCGCCCTATGTGGAGCTGTGCTCGATCGTCGTGTTTTGCTCTTCCTATTTCGTTGTGGCTCCTTCCGTGGTGGGAATGAGGATGGCATTGGCGGGCATCGACGTCGTCTCGGCTCCTCCTCAGAAAACGTGTACTTTCGATACCGGTGCTTCGGTTCTTCAGGCTCCGCTTCCATGCCTCGCGGAGCTCGTCTTCTTCTTCCTATGTACTACAAACGTCCATTGTGTGTGTGTGCGTGTCTCTCTATGTATGCACAAACCCACACGTTGGCGATTCGCAATATCGAAGAATGGCTGCGAGTGTGCAGCCCGGGAGCCTCGCCCGTGACCGAGGCTCGCCGAGAGAGACTGTTCATTCCGATCTCGATGATGCGTGCCTAGGTATGCAGGAAACCCACGGGCGAGCACTTAAATTGTACAGTTAGCATCGTCGAGGGAGAATCTCTCGCCGGGCTGCGGATGAAACTCTCGCGATTACCCGACCCGCCGTTTTCATCCGGCTGGGACACAAACGCTGCTCCAGTTTTATTTTGTATTTTTTTACTTCACCTACCGCATGAGGCACCCCCAGGGCTGAAACGGGAGGTTGCACATCGCGATGAGGATCAAACGTGCGAGCTGTGTGAGTTCCAGTTAGACACGGATGAGTTCTGTAAGTTGGAGGTCTGTAGAACTTTAGAATTTCGTGGGGGACGTGTGGAAACGATTTTGTATGTGAGGTCCAGTTGACCCCCGAAGAGTTCTGTAAATTAGTTTTCCAGAACTTGAGAACTTATTGGGGGCCATGTCTGATCTTTAAATTGAGAACTGACCTTACTTTAAATTCAGAAGGGGTTTTCAAATTCATTCATTTGTGCTTTTCGAATTTTTTTAAATATCAAGTTTTGTTCTTTAGTTATTTTTTGATACAATGAGAACTATTGGTGGTTTATTCCTGCAACTTTTGCGATTTTAGAAGTTAACCCTCATGCATTTCAAAACCACATTTGGGTCCAAAATCAACAGAATTAAATATAAAGTACATAGAATTTCAGAATTCCAACGAAGGCAATTACAGCTGGTCTCGTTTTTAAATATTTAAAAAATGGGAGGACTAACTTCACACCGGTGAACTGATGATCGCTTCTTGCTTACAACTTGCATGTATTGAAACGCCAGTTTGTAATACGTGACGGTAAAATAATCATATGAAAAAAAGTTGTGCGTCAAAAAATAAGACAATCTATTAGAAACTTGCTATTTTCTAATATAGTCATGACACAAAATCTCTGGTAAAAATGTTTCCGGTAAAGTCGTGATCTGTATAACATCTTAATAAGTCGCAATCCGTTAGAGCTGTGTTACGGTAAAATTTGGGCGGTAGAGTTTTATCCGCCATAAATGTGGAAGATGTGCCAAAAACGATATTTGTCGAGCAATCTGTTCCCGATTTGCGTCACAGTCCGCGTAAAGCCTTTCAGGAACCGGTAGACTCCTTTTGCGTTGTCGAGGCCGCCGCATCATCGGTACACAGCAACATATTACCGACTCGAGGAGCTCGCTTATCTCGAATCTTGATAGAGTTATCAGATATGGCGCCACGGTGGGTTGCGTCGCGTTTCATCGCGTGCGCGACACTTTTGTTTTACGACGTTCGCAAATATCGGGAGCCCTCGCGCCGTTTCCTCCGCGTCTTCTCGCGTCTATAGGCCGAGATAGAAGCGCAAACGAGTTCGGTCTTCTCGTATCATTCCGCAGTTTGCGCGGTGCAAACGTCGCGCTGGAAAGAATAATGCGAAGATTGTGTTGCACAGCGGCGGCGCAGAGAGGAGGCTGTGCACCTGACGTCGAGGAGTGGCTTGCGGCTTCGTCGTCGTCAACCTCGTTAGCGCGACGAGCGTCGCGGGTGCCGCGAACCTCGTCGCGAATCCCGCCGATCGGGAATGATGTTGAAGTTTGCATCCTTGGAATTCAACGAAATTCAGAAAAAAAACCTTAATTAGAATTAATACAATGAATACATAAGTTATAAAAAATAATCATAATAATCAGTTGCTATGATGACTTTTTATATCCAATTTTATAATTTGGGTTAATTAGAATTAATTAATTTTTGGTTAATTAGAATTAATTACAATTAATACAAATGATGAAATTAGGTATAAAAAGTAATCATAATAATCAGTTGCTATGATGACTTTTTATATCCAATTTTATAACTTGGGTTAATTAGAATTAATTATTTTTGGGTTAGTTAGAATTAATTAGAATTAATACAAATGATGAAATTAGGTATAAAAAGTCATCATAATAATCAGTTGCTGTGATGACTTTTTATATCCAATTTTATAATTTGGTTTAATTAGAATTAATTTCTTTTCCGGACTTCGTTGCGTTTCAACGATGCAAACTTCAACATCATGATTGGGACGCCTCTGTCTAATATAACACAACGAAACTCTCCGGTTACGCTCAATCCGAGTTATTTCCTACCGCTCGCGTTTCATTGAGCACAGAAATAACGCGTTGCAGCCCCCGAGCTTCCGCAGTTTTCTCTCAATTATATCATTACCCCCCTTTTTATTCCACATTTTACATGGTTAAATTGTATATAAATATATAACGTAATTCGAAGTACTCGAAGTCGGTTGCACGAGGCTGACCGCCGTCTATAATTTGCGTCAACGAGCCCTCAATGACCGATCGACTTATACACGTCGCCCTCGCTGCGTGTTACGCGTATCGTATAATAAAATATACGTCCTAAGTACCGCACGCAAAACGATTATCGAGTCGCGGCGGCGCGTTCGACAGTCCAGACGCATCAATCAGAATTTGCGGAAGGAGTCGGTAGATGTCCAACCTCCACAACTGACTGACGTGTCGCGATCCACTTCCGTGGGGCTGATGCGAAGTGGCGATGAAAAATGAAAATCTCTGCGGAATAAACGTCCATCGAATGTGTCATTAAAGTCTTCCCATTTACTTTCGCGTCGTGTAAAGACGAAGAGTCAGCTATCATCACGCTATCACAGCTGTATCACCATCATCAGCAACTGGACTCATCAGCGTCAGGTGGAGGATTAGGTCATCCACCGTCCTCCGTGTTTTCCACGCCCAACATTTTCCCGATTCCACGGGGGACACATTTCGTCGGTTTATTTTTTTTTCTCCCGTTCTCACGTGTTGAATTCCTTTTTGTTCCCCGCAAGTTCCCCGTAAAACGTCGTACGTAGACGTTCGATAAGGTAATTTACTTATTACAGCTAACCGCGTCGGAGTTTGATACGCCGAGCGGCAGTTCCATCGCACGTAACGTGTACTTAGGCTAAATAACACGGTGAGGATAGAGGAGCCGGTTGCGCCGCGCGACTCGGTTGGTGGCTGCGCGGCCGTACTATAGCCGAGAGAGCCGCAGCCGCGCGCGGCAAATAGCAAACGAGTGAATATCGGAAATTGGCTGTACCCCACATCCTACGGGCTGGCTTGTGCCTATGTGTTTAATGATATTCGCAACGGATTCAGGCTAGATAACTGTACAGGTCACGAGCAAGGGGGAGCGCGATCGCGGCTGGCGTGATGAGCGCGCGTATAGACGTTGGACTCGTCGCGATGTCATCTCGAGCTGCGATCGATCGTCTCGTTGGCCAGACTGTTTTCATGTGGGAATGTTTTGGTTTCACGGGGAAAAATTAAATTACGAAATCTGAAAAATGGCGAAGTCCTCCATGGGCCATCGAACTGAACAGTTCGACAAGCGACTTGTCCGTTTGGGTGACCAGCTGCTGAACCAGCGATGTCATCTCGAGCTGCGATCGATCGTCTCGTTGGCCACACTGTTTTCATGTGGGAATGTTTTGGTTTCATGGGGACAAATTATATTACGAAATTTGGGAAATGGAGAAGACTTCCATGGGCCAACGAACTGAACAGTTGGACAAGCGACTTTTTAATTGAGGTGACCAGCTGATGAAATGAGCCAAACTTATCTTTTTGTTGGTTGCACTCGACTATTAAGTTGGCACAATCAACCAGTTGATACAGTTGACAACTACCCTATCAACCACTCCAATGATGTAATTAGCTACACAGTTGGTACAATCAACTGATCAGTTGTTGCTATCGACTAAACAGCTGGTATATACAAGTCAACCAATCGGTTGGTACAGTCAATTAAACAGTTGGCACGAAATCAACTAATCAGTTGGTGACTATAACTATACAGATGATGCAGTCAACTGAACTAAATGGTACAGTCAATGAATTAGATGGTGCAGACAACTAATCAGTTGGTACAATCAATGAATTAGATGGTGCAGACAACTAATCAGTTGGTACAGTCGACTAATCAACTGGTACTGTCAATTAAACAGCTGGTACAGTCAATTAAACAGTTGGCACGATATCAACTAATCAGTTGGTGACTATAACTGTACGGATGATGCAGTCAACTGAAATAAATGGTACAGTCAACTAATCAACTGGTACTGTCAATTAAACAGTTGGCACGAAATCAACCAATCAGTTGGTGACTAAAACTACACGGATGATGCAGTCAACTGAACTAAATTGTACAGTCAACTAATTAGATGGTGCAGACAACTGAACAGTTGGTACAGTCAACTGAACTGTTACTACAGTCAACTCTCTTGACCATGTAACCAAATAATATTGTCGATGCAACGGATTTTTCGGTACACATTCGTCTTTACGACTCGTTGATGCAACAATTTGAGATTATAAGAAAGAACCAACTGACAAAAGTTGGGCCAATCATTCGGTTGCGTCGAGCAACCATTATCGTCCATGAAAAATCACGAGCCGCGCGCGGACGGAGAACGAAACACTTTGAGCTCCTGCGCGCTAACGAACGGCCAACGAAAGTTTGAGTTCGGACTCCGTAAGCACACGTCTCGTGGGTCTCGGGGGGCCACCGGGGAAACGCAATAAAATAAATGAGATACGGCGCGGTGCTCGAAGACGAGAGTGCTCGGAAATTGCCGCTAAATTGGGCCCGGGACACGAGTAATTTCGGGTTGAGGGTTGAACGGAAAAAACTTGTAGCGCGGGATATACACGGCGAGAGGGAGAGAGAGAAACGCGGCACAAAGAGGGAGACGAGGAGCGCGCGCCGAAGCCCAGAAGACGTTCCTCAAAAGCACGACCTGTCCCATGTTCCACGAAACCCCGAACACAATTTGTCGTTTCACTCGCTTTCCTTGGAAGCGGCGAAAGCGAATCGCCGCACGGCGAAATCGAGATTGTCCCAAAATTCAAATATCGCCTGTCAAATTTCGTGTTTTTTTTTCTTCCTTCCTTTTTGCGTTCGTGATTAATAAAAATGAAAAATAAAGGAACGACCGGCCGCTCGGACTTGAGTTTCCATTAGACCTCGGCTTGATTTACGTCCCAGCGGCCTCGACGTCGGCGCGGCGTCTCCGCGGTGAATCCAAATATGCGAAGACGAGACCGCCGCGTCGAAAACTTTCACGTGTTTCACGCCGCGCGCGCGCTCGCCAATTTTACGGCATTGCCGCGTGTCACGCGGGTCTCGTGCCCGTCGGCGAAAAATATTGATAGCTCGTGAAAATAACGAGTCGCAGTTCACGGAAGGTGAAATTGGCGGATTAGGAGAGCCGCAGATGCCATGGTGTTCTCGGAGACGGGGTTCGTCATTAGTGTAACGTGGATTAATGGGAGAAAGAGCGACAGTCATCGGATCCGATATGGCAGATGCGAAACGAGTGCGTCAACTTGGATCTGCAGTGATAAATAAATAAAGCACGCCTAAGAGCGTTGAGCGCCGAGTGGCGCGTGCAAACCGTGGCCTCGAGGACGTCGAGGTCGATCTTTCGCGTGTGTAGCGCAAATCCGGGGAATATGGACCAATAAAAAGTTACGGCCTATATCTCCTGATTCTAAAGGACGATTCTTACTACGGTGGCAGGAATAGATTCCCGAGAACTCACACTATAAAGATGCTGACATTGCATATTTTCAAGATTATTTTTCACGACCGTCGCGCTGTCGTCCATTCGACTTGCATTATTTTTATTATTATTATTATTATTATTATTATTATTAATTTTTTTGAGCTTGGTAATTTTTGCTAAAAAAAATATACACTAGATTCTTTTAAATGCAGACCTTCGTCTTTTTCAAAAATCAAGTAAATGGATTTTGTAGCTGGAAAAAAGGAAATCTCGTGTAACGTTGTTAAATTCTACAGCAGGTACGTTTTAACACCTAAATTGCCTCACTGACGTCGTTACAAGTGAACGTACGAAGTTATAAATTTTTTAGATTCCCCATGTGGATTCCATACGCACTGGTCCATATTTCCCAGAATTACACTGCCTATATTTATACACAAATGCAATAATAATAACATAAATAAAAAAAATAAAAAATATATATAAAAAAATAATAATAATAATACAAAACGACAGGTATCACGAGAGAGAGACACACGAAACCGGGGGCGCGAGTTCCTCGCCGGAGACGAAAGCCACCGGACCAGAATTGATGCTCATAATTGGCTCTGGCTTGGCTAGCTGTTGCTCGCTCGGCACGAGAGGAACGTGCGGAGAGCAAAGGGAAGAGTGTAGACAGGCGCACTACCGCCCGGACATCTCGCCCCGCGAGATGTCCAGGCTGCTCCTCCTCATCCTCCTCCTTTTCCGCTCCTTCTTCATCGGGTTTATCCAGCATCTCGCGAGTTTGCGGCTCACGCCAAGGCCTGGATGTATTATGCTATGTATAATGTGGAAATAGAAATACACAGCCGAGGAGGAGGAGGAGGTGGAGGTGGTGGAGGACGTATGGCCTCCAGCTGGCGCACGTCCAGCCTCGCCTGATGCCCGGTGGACGCGACGCGAGAGCAACGAGCGATCGCTGCCCCGAGATGAAAGTACGCACACGCGAATGACGGACCAGTTTTTCCTGCGCTTCGTACGCCGCCGCTGGCTCGCGCGACCGCTTCTTTTTAGCGGCCGCGCAAGCGCCGCGCGACGCGAGCTGAGGACGGAGGGAATCCTGGGCTCCACCAAGAGGGTTCCACCTTTTCGGGTGCAAAGGACGATTCGAGGAGGAGGAGGAGGAGGATTGAAGACAAAGGGAGGAAACGTGGAAACAGAGAATTCGCATTAGGGGGGGATTTGGAGATCTCGAAAGAAGTAATTGGGGGGTTCCGAAATTGCAGTCTTATCTTAATTTTTGCTTCAACGCCCGTGAACGACGATTTAGTCGAGGCTACATTTTTTTGCAGGCTTCCCTGCAAACAAAAATGTAGTCATATCGCGTTCCGTTTCATTTCTTGAGACACCTTTTTTAATTTTATCGCTTAAAAAAAAATGTCACCGCTTTCGTTACTTGTTTCACGGTGGATTGAGAACCTGATTTTTGTCACAATTTTTCAGCGGATTTCGATGAAACGACATAAACGCGGGTGAAAAAAAGAGGATCCTTGAAGTTGTTGTTGGGATTATGAAGCTATGAGGACAGCTCGAGTCGTATCATCTTCTTCAGAAAATAAAGGGGGAAAATAAAAAGATTTATATGAAACCAGTTTCCACGATATATTTTGCGAAAGTTTTTTTTTATCGCTCGAATGCTACAAATAGCAAACTGTTAATGTCGTCCTTCACCGTTTAGCGGTCTGAAAAAAGTTGCTACATCCGAATCATCTATCGGTAAATACCTAACGTTGAGTTCGCCCCGTGTCTATTTTGCATCAATCGCGAGACGAGGCGAGCAGCACGCGCGGCTTTGAAACGAGATCACGAGGAATCTCCATAACCCGTTGACTTCCTTGAACTTAATTTCAATCCACACAGACTGATGGGTGTATATCTGTCCATCTATTGTGTATCGTGATCGCTTTATGCCAGATCACGCCGCCCATACGGCCGCATTATTTATTCATCCCTGCCGATCAAACTCGCCAAGTGTTTCGCTCATTCACGTTCGTTATTATTTCTATTTATGTTTTTTTTTTAACATCGCTATTCGGCAAACAAGGTCGTGGGAGGTCAAACTGGCTTCGCGAACGTCGTTTAGACGGCCTGTTTAGACTTATTCAAATGTTATTGCCGTCGCGAGATACGCGCGCTCAGATATGAGCCGAAGAAGAGCCCGAAGCGGATCTACCACTTTTCCTTGAGAGAACGCGGTTTCTAACTCGGCGCCTCCCAACGAGCACGCGTATCTACCCTCCGGCGTTCACTACGTATGGGACATTCACCATCAATTCAGCCACTTTTTTCTCACCCTCTACGATGTTTTTCATAATTTCGCAGATTTTACTATCACTTGAGAGTATAATCTATATGTTTTTTTTTATAGATATTTCTTCTTTTTCTTCCTTTTATATCTTAAATTTTAAAAAAGCACTGGAAAATATATATAGCCATCATGAACTTGAAATGACAGAAGTAAAAATTTTACTTTTCCTTGTGATTAAAAAAAAGGCAATTTTAATTTTAGAAAAATTCAAAACTCAGCTACTATAAAAATAAAAAAGTGCAACCGTATCTTTCTTGTATGTTATTTGCGTTACAAGATATGAAGTGTTACCAAAAAAATAAATATGGTCTTTGTGAGAAAATGCCGAAAAATATTCACTTAAAGTATTTTCAAAAGTAGTACCATAGAAAATCCAGCAAACCGTGGGAAATTTAAAAAATACGTGGCTGAGTCGACGGAGAACGCCTGGTATATCGCTCTACGTGTGTATCAACTCCACCGCGCATATCTGGTTTTCGATCGAGTGCTGGAGCACGCGTTTGACGACTCGTCGTCTGCTCTCTCTCTCTCTCTCTCGCAAAACCGACAGAGATGCAGCATGGGAGACCCTTAAGCCTGGGCATGAAAAGCAACAACAGCGGTAGCAGCAGCATCAGCAGGAGCAACGAGCGTTTATCTAAGGCAAAAATATTCTAGTCGCAGCCCACAGGAATCTCTCCGCGGTGGCAACGACCTTGTTGCACACCGCACGACGTGCCGCGCGCTTCGGCGTTGAGCGCGTCGTGCATTTCCCATTACACGAGTTTAAAAGTACAGTGGACCTGTATATCAGTGCTCGGCCGACGATTATCTTCCGAGCATCCTGTTTACGTCCTGAAGCTCCTTGCGCATCATAACGTTACTTCTCACCGTCGGCCGCGAAGACTTTTTGGTCCTCCTGCACCTCGCGGATCGTGAACTGTGCAGGTTGTCCTTCGTTCGGCTCAGCCACGACGATTCCAACATTTCCCGCCGCAGATATACCTGATTTAACGTAGCAGTTACCTCGGAAATATGAGCACACGAGTGACCTACGCCAGTCCACGAACTACACGTGTAATGTATCATCAACGCGCGCACGACTCGCGTAATACGATCTCTGTGGACGTAACAGACGTAAGAAGAGATCGCGCAGATGCAACGTAATGCATTTGATTATATCTTTTTTTTTCGTCTCGTCACTATTCGGCTGCCTGGGGAATCTGCACGATGAGCACGGCTGGGATTGTCAATCAATGGAATAACAGCAATTGCGGTGGCTGGGAATGCCAGACAGTAAGAGATGATTTTGTAAAATCAGAGTGGCAGCTACGAAACCCGTTCAGTTAATTTCGTATATTTGTTAGTAGGATATTAGCATTTTTTTTATTTGCTTTAAAAACTATTGAATCTAGTCTTTTCGGGGACAAAATATGCGACTTGAGAACGATGGTATAGGCAAAAAATTGCTATCTCGAAGAATTTTTTAAAAGAAATGTTAAGAATATTAAGATTCGAGGTTGCCAATAGCGATCGAGCCACGAAACCCTAGTAACTTAAAAAAATTCAGGACACTAGATAAAGAACAGAATAATAAATTGCTCGATTCGTATTGCATACATATCGGGATACCTGAACGACACAAAAACTAACCAGAACTTTAAGAACTGCAGTGTCGAGAATCGTGTAAGTATATGTAAACTGTGCAGTGCCTATTTTATCGTTAAAGTTCGATTCCACGCTGGATAAAAATATCCCCGCAGCGTTCCGAGAGCCCATAGATCGCTCTCGTCGAGATCTGTGTTTGGATTTATTGCCCGCGCGTACGATCGTTAGGTTCGACACTCGAGAATCGCAAATCGTGACGTGAGATGCGCCGAGGTGCCCGGCTTGTTCGGCATCGAGGCGGCGCTCGATAAGCTCAATGGGAACTCCCGTATGTGTTTGAAAATCGCGTGTAATCTTCTTCCAGCGTGTTCGATGAACACGCGCGCTTCCTCCTGAGAGTTTATTCACATGCGTTTGAGAACCCTCAAAGCTAAATTGAAGCAGTACGAGTCTCGGCCGACCCGTGAGCCGATTATTAACCCCGCGGGCGGTTTGGACTATGCTCCATCACGTGTACGTTCAAAGACCTCTCGTACCTTTGTGGTCAGAGCCTCTCGCAAACATTGATTTTTCTGCCTCCTCATGGAGACAACTTTTTTTTAAGACCCGCTTTTCATTTACAAGGTATGCTTAAAAAGCTTTTTGAAACGATGGAAATTTAGTGAGATTGTATTTAAAAAAAAGTACTGAAAGAAATTTCCGAACCTCCTGACAATTGGCTCGACTCGACGACTCTTAAAAACAAGAGGTTTTATTTTTTTTTCACTTTTGAAATAAATTGCAGTACCTGATAGCATGTAATGCAATTCTGCAAGAAAGTAAAAATCGATTGACCTACTTTCTCGCCGGGACTGCTTCGCGAAATATAATAAATAACGTTTCATTAAAAGTTTTTAATAATTTTTAATAATCGACACGTAATTTACTAGGAAATGAGGACTTTTTACGGAGTAGCCGTAGAAATTTACGAAGGGGAACGTCGAAGCGGCAAGAGGATATATTTCACGTGTACGGCGTGAAATTCCCTGAAGGAGATGCGCGACTGCAGCCGAGCGTGCGGTAACTGGATCGCGTTCCCGAACGCATTTCACGCTGTGCTATATTTCAAGCCTAGAGAGAGAGAGAGACGGATATTCGAGCCAAACATGACTTGTTTGGCTCTGGCGTGTCTCATGAAAGAGCATTTCGTGCGGCGAACCTCGTAAACCAATGAAAAATTTGCAATTTACGAACACCTAGCCCGAGATGCATAATGACACGTCAATAAAGCTCCGGGAGTTCACATCGCACGTATATCGTGTGCCATGTTACCACACGCAGTTACGTGCAGTGCTGCCCGAGTTTCTCCAATTTTTCGAGCCAATGCGATTCGTACCTTTATAGCCCAAAATTGTATCAAGAAAACTCGTCAAAAATGCCTTATTTTCCTACCACAGCGTGCGGGTCAATTGTTGAGAAACTCATTTTACCTCCGTCATTCTTTTTCTTACTCCCAACGGTTTTGGCCCGAGGCGGAAAACGCCTCGGGCTTACAATATTATTATCACTAATTTAGTACCAACGCAATAGCTCAATTTTGCTTTTTACGTCGCAAAGCCGCCATAAAAAATTAATGCTCGTATGACGTCAAGCCCCACGCTCCTTTTGAGACATTTCGATAAAACGTGTGCAGAGCTGCAACGATGTCATTACTTTCGAATTCATTACACTCGCTTATTTACTAATAATTTGATATTCATTATTTTTTTAATATCCCACCATATAGATAAGATAAATGATAAACGTAAATTCAATTTTAAAAAGTGTCATCCGTAAATATAAGAAGAAAAAGAAATAATCTCGAATATTGTGTAATTGAGCCATTAATTTTCCTGCTGCCCATTAAACTTTTTACTGCATTTTTGTCACTGTGTTGCGATTTTCTAAAGAAAATTGAACCATACGATTTATGAAACAGCTAAAAACACAGATGGATTTCAAAACTAATAAGGCCATTACGACTCTGTGTGCATCGAGTCTCGTAGGAATTCGCGCGTTGTGAGAAAAAGGTGTTGCGACGAGTGACATAAGACGCGAGAAAAAGAATAAGTGCGCGCGTTTCTCGTCCGGGACGTCGAGCGACGAGACGCGATGAAAAAAGAAGGAAATACAAAAAGGTATATACGACGACCGACGTCAGGACGTAATCGGGATGCACGATACGTGCATCTCCGTCGTTCGCTGCACGCGGTTTACATTTATGTATGCGACAATCCGCGCGCGCTTTGTCGATGCGCGGCTCTCAGGCTCATAGACGAGACGCGAGAGCGATTCGAGGCATTCGATGACGATACATTATTCGCCGAGTCGTGGGTCCCGATCGATCGATCGATCGATGAGGGAATACCTATATCCCTCTTAGTGCATAATGTCATATATGCAGCCCGAACTGCGTGCGAGATTCCATCAGCCGCGCGGGAGATCCCCTCTGTCTTCCTCGATTCTCAGCGCGTCGTATAATGTACGTTGCGCGGTTGACAATGAGCGGAGAAAAAAATTTGTCACGGTCACGAATGACGAACTTGACACTGGCGACGGACTCCGTGTCCACGAGCACCGGTATTATTACTCTCGTTGTATATACGACGAGCGAATTAAATACTGGTATTAGAATCCCGGCGTTTTACGTATTATTACGGAGGACGAATTAGTGTGGCTCGTGGATTCACAATTGCGTGGATTGCGCGTGCGCGTAGCGACGCCGGTAAACATTCGATGATTAGACGTTTCCTGCGGCGAATTATCGCCGGTTTGTGGCACCTGAAATATCGTCGTTAGACGGTGCACAACGGAGTTACGTGTCAAACGATCAATTATCCGGTGCGCAAGAAAAACGACCTCGACACTCTGCGCGACGACTATGGAGAGCGTTGCATTGGAATGATCGTTAAGCATGAAACTGCGCTTCGGACGTTGCGTCTAACGTACGCAAGCAGTCTGGGCAACAGGGCTGGGCGACGCTCGGGTGAAAAAGCATAATAAATGTCTTTGTAAACGAACAATTGTGAGACGTGGACGGTTTTCGATGATTAGGGATAATTTAGACTACTCATTCGTTTGCAATGAACAATAATATTTTGTTGTCTCAATTATCCATGATCGTTTGGACAGGAAAATGAAAGGCCAGATATCCTAGCCACTAGATCATACCGGTTTTTTTTGTTGAGGAAAGTGTTGAAAATGCTTTTGCATTTTTATGAGAGCTGATGAAGACATTAACAATTGTGCTTTTAAAAGGCCAGATCTCCTAGCCACTAGACCATATCGGATTTTTCATCAATACAGTGATGGAAATACTTTTCCAAAATTACGACAGCTGATGAAGATATCGACAATTGTGCTTTTGAAAGGCCAGATGTCCTAGCCACTAGACCATACCGGATTGCTTATTAGAACTGAGTTGAAAATACTTTTCCATTCTTATGACAGCTGATGAAGACATCAACAATTCTGGTTTTGAGAATTGAAGTAATATAATAAATACGATGTTAAGGCTCAACGTCGAAGCTAAGAAGCCTCAGAGTCAGTCGAGTGAGAGAATCCAGCACCCACCGAGCACCCAATTATCCTCGCGGTTTAATTATTCCGGTCACGCAAGACAGAACGAGTGATGACACCTCGTCACCTTGGGAAAACTCGTCGTCTTACAAGCCACGTAGGCGTGTCGAGGGTGTTAAGTCCTAATTCCAAGCTACACAAAATCGAAAGTCAGATGTCACTAGATTGCAAAAATTCGGCGTGTCTCATTGTCGTCGTAGACGATGGCGTAACTTTAATAGAAATGCGCATTTCGTTGAGTGTGTCAGCTAGGCCACATTTGCGATTCACTCCACGGTGGCGGATCATCGGTTTGATAGACTCGAGACGACCAAACTGGTTGAATCAACCGATTAGTCAATTAGGCCTATCGCATTAGTTGAGCCAACTGGTTAGTTAAGACGCCAAACAACTGATTGAAGCTAGCCGATTATTTAGTAGACCTAATAAATTAATTGAGTCAGTAGATTAGCTGGCCAAGCTAACAAATTACTTAAGCGAACCGATTAGCCGGTTGTGGTCCAAGATACGAACTGGTTGACTCGGCCAACTTGTTCGTGAGTATCCTAATCCCATCTAACCACGCAGTTCGATCAGACCGACCAATCGCTTTTCACTCGATGCGCCGACAGGTTACGATTCGCAAAAAACAAAATACGAACCAAATGTTAACAAGCCCACGTTTTCCGCAAACCCCTCGCCACGCAAGAGGTGTCGAGACGCCAGCCAGCGGGTGGCCAATTAACGAGCCCAATTAACTATTCCGATAGCGTGAAAGATACAAAAAAAGGGGCACAACCGCGCGTGTGCGGGTATGATGACACCTGGGCCTCGTGAGAGGAGCTCGCGCCGCGCTCGTTGCAACGGGATTGCGTATTTGCGATAAAAAAGAGAGGAAAAAGAAAAAACACGACTCAAAGTGCCCAAGATTGCGTCGTTGAACCTACGTCAGGCCTATTTCTGTAATTGACATTTATCTAGTGGAATATTTTCAACGAATCTCCTAATCTGCCCCACGATTATTTTTATCACGACCACCACCACCATCACCATTATTATTATTATCATTATTAATATTACCGTTATTAAAAAATAAATCAGTAGCTACCGACGCGATTTTTTCTCAGCTCCATAAAGCCTCACAGACAATCGAACAGTTAACGTCAGGCCGACTTGTGGGCGCAGCTAAACAATATATTTGAAAATAAAAAAAAGGAAACGACGGCAACAGGTTGCCGCGACATTGCAAGGTTGTCCCGATGTCGCAATCCTGATGCAACCAAGCGTTGCTCGAGGCCCCGGTGTGCTGCAGACTCTGCAGTGTAATTCCCGTGTATGTGTGCCGTGTGTTGTGCTTTAAGAATCATCTGTGGCAGAATGTTACCTGCGTGTGTGTGTGCAGCTTACACACGTGTACATAGCCAAGTCGCTCGTCTGACGCGCTGCACACGTAGTACATGCATCTTTTCTATTATCCCTCTACCGGCCGCGCGCGACACGCAGTACGTACGGTTGGCTTACGCGTTCGTGTGCAAGAATCGCGACGATCTTGCCGCGCAAGTTCCGCGTGTACAGCACGACAGGAGACGTCTTACACGTCCGCCTCTGCGCCTGCAGTTAGTCGTTAAATCCCGCACAGGAAACCCGATATCCTCTCGTTCTCTCTGTCCTCCCGACTACACCGTGAGTTTATTATTATTATTATTACTGTATATACACGCGAAACCCCCGCTGCACAGTTTGCATAATACGCACACGATCGCCCGCTCGCGTTTGTGCATGTGACTCGGCTCCTCGTGTGCGGAACGGTATGCAGAATACCAGGAAATTAAATTAAGGTACCTGTAACGCCCACGCGGCCCGAGTTCAAGTCACCTCGCGGGAATTCACGAACACCTAACGGTCCCGGCTTCGCGCGTATCGGCTCGACAGCCGCGTGTGATGCAACGAGCGCCGATTTTGTACGGTAAAAAAAATCGCTTCTGCTTATCGCCGGCTTTTTCTGCTACATTGTATTTTTGTGTTGCGGTATTTCGGCGGTGATTCCACAATTTGCGGCCGTACGGCGCGCGGGCGGCGGGTTTACGATTTTCTTTACGGCGGTGTAACGCGGATAAGGGAGATAAGCTTGTTTTGGTCCTGAAGAGGTTTGGCACTTATTTTCGAACGCGGGGCTCTCGGGTTTTGCGGAAGCCAATCTCGCGGGCGCTCGCCAATTGGCCGTATTCATACGTTCGGTGTATTTACGAGTAATTACTGCAGTCGGAGAAGCGTGGAAGGCATGTCCGATATTTTTACAGATGCGTTTATCAATTGGCCGTAATAACTGATTAAAGTCAGCGTTAAAGTTGAAGCTAAAGATTACGGGAATAAATTATATTTCGTGTATTTTTTTTTCTTCTTACACTATGTCACGGTGTCCGGGCAATTAAATTAAAACCCCAAATATTGCTGACCTGTCGCTTCCACGTTTTAATTATATTCCGACGAAGGTTATTTATACGAAAATTATGTATTTCGAAATTCGTCTCCGATTCTCGCGTACTTTCGGTTTCGTGAGAGCCAAGCGAAGCTTGGTGACGTTCTAAAAAAATCGTCGGCTCTTGCTATGGGAAGAAGCTCGTGGCCTATTGATGCATCGGTGTATACATATTGTCGCTAAGACTTTCTCCACGCCCGGCGAAGAGTTCGACCGGATATCGAGTGGACCCACAGGCACGCGGATCCGTGCGAACTTCTCGCGAGACACACCGGAAAGCCGACCTTTCTCTCGCGCGCTCCGTCGGCCCGTGATTTCCGTGACGCGTCTCCTCGCGCGATCGTTGACCACCATTCCAACGTGGTTGCGCACTGGATCATCGACGTCAGCTTCTGTGAACCGTCGGTGACGAAAATATTCCCACCACCTCCTTCTCCGAATGGGTTTCTCAACGTGACGGAAACTCGCGCGCCAGAAAGACGCGCAAGAGGAACGAGGAAGGAGGAAGGAAAAAAAAATACAGGACGATTCCGCTCCCGGATCTACCGAGATACCGTATTATTTTTATCGACCGTTTGAGTAATAAATAGCTGCCCGGATTTTCTTCCCCGCATCCACACGTAAATACGCGGTTGCCTCGCAAAACGTCGGGAATGCGTGCGGAAATGCGGTTGCCGCGATCGTGTTGCTCTATTGGCGTCGCAGAAAATTGTCGACACTCCGATTTTCCAACACGTTTTACCCCCGACGTTTAGACGCAGTTTTTTTTTGCTCCAAGTTCTCACGCGAGTCCGGAGTCTCGAGTAATTTTTGCGCCACGGAGTGGAGCGTTTTTTTTTGTCTCGATAACGTCTAATTCGAGAGAAAGTAGAACGCAACGAGAGAATCGTCCCGTATTTTCCAATAGCACGTACATCACGCATCGACGGATCTTTCCGTCTGTAATATAATAATACGCTGTAATATTTGCGGTTTTACGTGAGAGTTGACGATTTTCGTACTCCGACTCCGCTTACACCTGCCGAGTCGCTGAATGTAACGTGTGGCTGGCCAGCGGGAAGTGGGCGAGGAACTGGAACGCGGATTCTGCAGGAAAATTCCTTGAATCGAACGGACGATCGATCATCGCGACGTTCCTCGAGGCTTCTGTCATTTCGCTCATTGTCACGTTGTCAACACACGGGACAGATTGGCTGTCGTATATGGGTGATAATAACGCGTGCTGCGAGGCTATTTTAACCAGTCGAGCCGAAGAATTTTATCTGCCAATCTGGCCGAGTTTGCTTGTGCGACGCTTCGTTGATTCGCATGACGATGAAACCGGCGGACAGGAGTCAGCAGACGCCACTCTGGCCGCCTGTGGCGTCTGCTACAGTGAGGAAAAAAAAACTGAAATCAATGACACGTTTTTTTTTCAATGGCACCGATAACATATTTTTTATATGGAATACAATTTATCAGCAAACTTAACGTTTTATTCAGTAAATGACATTTTATTCCGTTGTTAAACTTGTTCATTTGTAACGTAATTGACACACGTTTTAGTTGCTGTGGATTCCGTGACTACGGTCATCAAATCCAAATTGTCCTTCCGGTTTGAAGTGTCCTGTTAATTATTTAGAAAGTGGGAC
The DNA here is from genome assembly GCA_963932165.1 of Pimpla rufipes. NCBI lineage: Eukaryota > Metazoa > Arthropoda > Insecta > Hymenoptera > Ichneumonidae > Pimpla > Pimpla rufipes. The sequence continues at coordinate 25,930,158 of OZ010630.1, forward strand.
GTTCATTTACCAGTGCTGTTTTCCTCGTGCAGCTGAAAATAAGCACGGATAATAGTTTTGTTATTTTAACAGCCGGTTTGTTAATGTCAACGTAATAGATGCGTTTTTAACCTAATCCGTATTTGCCGTTAGGTGTTTTGAAAATGACAATCAGAGCGCGAATAATTCGTCGATGGGTCATCTTACGAATTCAATATTATTCTCACCATTTTCATAGGGGAAACAAAATAATTTCAAAGGTAGAGTCATAACATCCGTTTTTTTTTTACAATTTCTCTTTCACCAAGTGAAAATTAAAATGTCTATTTTCGCTTAATCGCCAAAGCGTCCACAAAAAAAAATTATTGCTTTATTTTTTCACATAAAAAGTGATTTCCCACTTTGCGCCATCATCCGATACCGATCATCCTTTTCCTCTCGATTCCCCAACCAAAAAACGAATCAACCGTTCCGAGATTGTGACTCATCCTCGAGAATCCCAAACGGCTTGGATCCCATAGCCCCGCGATGCATATTGAAAAGAAAAAAAGAAATCTCATAATCTGGAATGACGCAGTTCCTATTTTCCAATCTCAAAGAGCGACTCTCGACGATGACAACACAGATACTCCCAAGAAAGTAAAACAAGAAATAATCTACCATTCCGTTCCATCATCGACACATTCGACACCGTAGCCACTTTATCAATCCCTCGTTTCTGCTCTTATTGTCCACCACCACAGGCCACTCGTGTTCATAGTTATCGACTGATAATTCGAGCGATTGCGACGGCGTCTTATCAGCCTCAACACAGTTCGATTAATTCGTAACGTCATTAACGACTCACGCGTTAATATTTAAGAAAAAAAAAAAAAAATGAATCACAAAGCTCAAAATCGGGCGAACGCCGAGGGTCATTAATTAGAGAGAAAGTGGAACGACGCGACCGGCGATCATCGACCGGTTCATCGCCGTCTCGTGTCTCCCCCGATATAAATCCCTCCCGTCGCTCACGGCCGGCACAGGTTAATAATATCGCTGCACACAAGAGCCGCGCCGCGCGAGTTGTTCCCGCCGCGCGCCCCGTCGTCGCGATAGAATCGTCTCGGGTCCCGAGCTCGCGGCTCGCAACAGCCTTGAAATCTCTCGAATCCGAACGCGATCGTGCCGCGAGGCGGCCGTAACTCGCTCGAAATCGTCGGAGCTTTCGCCCGAACGGGAAATTCCGTGATTCACGACGTTTAACGGTGGCCTCACCGAGAGCACTCGACGCGCAAACACATGACACAAGGAATTCTCTCTGTCGCAGCCACTTTTTTCTGACCTCAGATATTTCCCATAATTATCCAGATTCCGTGGCGATTATTTTTCGCACTTTGTTTTATCTCGTATCTCTCGTGCCACTTTTCCCTTCTAAGCGACAAACCGGGCGGAACGATGAAAATCCTACATTTTACATTTTTTCCTGCTTCAAAAAACAGGGAAAAAAATAGTGAGTGATGAGCTTTTAAAAAATGTTCCCGACTCTCGAGCGGCATGATGTTGAAGTTTGCATCGTTGGAATGCAACGAAATTCAGAAAACAAATTAATTGTGGTTAACCCAAAGGATGTATTTTAGGTATAAAAAGTCATCATATCAATTGGTTCCTATGATGATTTTTTATACGTAATTTCATCATTTGGGTTAAATAGAATTAATTTTTAATAATGAATTTCGTTGCATTCCAACGATGCAAACTTCAACATCATCGAGTGGCAGTAAAATATTCAGCTAAATTGCAGAAATTGCTCCTTGTTTAAGAGGAGTCAGGGAGGAAAAAATGTTGCATCGACATCAACTGATGCTTCATACGTTCCAGTTAAAATCTCGAGGACGCGTTTATAATCGTGCACTCGTGTCGCCTTTAAAGATTTAATTGCGCGTGCGCCAAGTCGTCTCCGGCATTGTCGTATGCCTACAAACGATCGGCAATGGAAAACGAGGACTCTCCCTGGTGCGGGGCGACCGCGAGGAGAGACTCGCGACTTAGAAGGACGACGCAAAAAGCTTCGTCGCGATCGGGATCCATTGTTGCGCCGGGCCGAGGAGCCGAGGAAAAAGATCCGTCGACGTCGAGGTTTATAGGTCACGGGTAACACGAATCTCGGCATACCCTATAGACGACGAAAACTACAACTCGCCATAGGAAATTCCACGTATTTTCCACACATTCTCAAGAAAGTCGAGTGCATCGCCTTTCTCCACGAATCGCCGAGAAAATCCTTTCTCCCTTTCCCTTCCACGTTTATAATAACCGCTTAATTAGACATTCCTCGCGTGTCGCGTGTATCGCCAGGCGATGCGCGCGTTCGCAACCGCGCGATTGGGTCAGTAGATATAAATACTGAAATCAGCGTGTCGGGCGGCCGATAGCCGCGCGCGTCGTAATCCCTCGACGGGTCTCTGCAACGACCGCGAGAGAAAACAATAGGCGTGTCCGAGGTGTCTGATGGTATCGGCGGATCTGCTATTACATAGTGTGCATATTTTCTGACGCAAGGCGACGCGGCGATGCTCGTCGCCCGAGCGACGTTTGATTGAGGGAGGCGAAAGACGGGGCGGAAGAGAACGTTCGAGTGCATATATGTATAATAAATTGTGCGCATACCTCGCGCACGCAGAGCGCAAGCCCGATTCCCCCGTCGCGCGCCGTGTATATGTATGATCGCACCTGTCGAACGTGCCGCGAGCACACGTTGCGCAACCGTCGTGCACGCTTTTTCGCTTCTGCACTCTCCTCGCGCCTCCGCGTTTCACGCTTCTCCCGATAATTCGCCGATCGGTGCCGCCGCCGATCCGCGGAATGTTATCCCGGTTGCGATCGCGCGGGACTTTACGAAATATAATGCATCGAAAGTGCAGCCAGGGGAACATTTTAATTGAAACCGCTGAACGGTCTAACACGACCAGCCCGCGGCTGCAGGAAGAGTTTTGTCTAGGAAAAAGAATTTGTTTTATTGCAGGTTTTGCGTAGTGTCGAATAATATTGAAATTTTTAGGCTGTGCTGATTCAAACGTTAACTTTTAATTCGAATTTGTGTAAAAAGTAGTTTTTGCTGCGGCAGAATTTGCTGTTAGGAAAGGAGATTTTGTTTTTAATAAATTGATTTTTTATGAAACGGGCACAAAATTTTTCTTGCCGCAGAGAGACTGATTTGCAGAAAGCAATTTTTCTTTTCTCGTGTCCGTTAAAGTCACGTAGACGATAATAGAAATAATCGCTCGGTCGCGCGAAATATACGTCCGACGGGTCCGTGATAGATCGTTCGGTGGAATAAATTACGTGTTTTTCCTCTTTCGGTGAGCGTTTAATAAAATCGCGAACGAGCGTCGAGCCATCGCAGTAGGTTGACTGCCGCCACCGGCGACGGGCCAATTTTTTCTTCTCGAATTTATCTCGAAAGTCGCGGCGAGGGCTGCGCGGCGGAGAAGCCGCGCGCGACGTCCCACTTTCGCCGAAAAATTATCGTCTCCTCTATCGACGTCGCAGTCGCGAGGTGCGCGCGAATGTTTAATGCATGTGTGCACAATTTTTCCGCGCGCAAATAATCGCGATCGATCTGTCGTTGCAAAAAAAAAAAAACGCGACGAGCGAGGAGCGTCGCGAGCGCCAACATATGTAAACATTGTACGCCGGGTGCGTGAAGAATATTTATCGAAACAAAAGTTACGGCAACGTGCGTGTCTTCTGCGATAATAACAATAATCGTTCGAACGCCGCGTGTAGCAATAGAATTGCGCGGCGCGTGCCGACGACTGCCGTGCGTGTAAACGCCCGAGTCGGTTGTGAGCCTCCCGTCATTTCATTTTATAAATATTTATCGTATAATTGACTTTAATAGATATCATTTTCCAACAATTACACACGACTTACGTAAACAGCTGTTCAATTCGTTATTAATTATTATTACTTCGTATACTTCCTGAAAATATAATATCAAGAAATTCATGTAATAATTAGGGGCACACATTTTATTAATTGAAAAACAAATGCTACACTACTTGATTTCTTCACATCTTTTATTTTTTACTAGGCTAATCGCACGCGCTGGCGCGCGTGCCTAAAAAACTTGCCAGAATCGACCTCAGAAATTTGTTATTTTCAAAATAACGACTTTTAACCTATACCATCATTCTCAAGTCGCATATTCTACCCCCGAAAACACTGGTTATTAACCTTTTTTAATCGATTTTGAAAAAAATACTTTCTTGGGGACGAAAAAAATATTTTTTCTGTCAAAAATCGTAGATTCGGCTCCCGACCGAAAATCGACAAAATCGACCCCAATTTTTTTTCTTTTCAAAATATCGACTTTTAACCTATACCATCATTCTCAAGTCGCATATTCTACCCCCGAAAACACTGGTTATTAACCTTTTTTAATCGATTTTGAAAAAAATATTTTTTTGGCGACGAAAAAAATATTTTTTCTGTCAGAAAACGTAGATCCGGCTCCGGACCGAAAATCGGCAAAATCGACCCCAATTTTTTTTCTTTTCAAAATATCCACTTTTAACCTATACCATCATTCTCAAGTCGCATATTCTACCCCCGAAAACACTGGTTATTAACCTTTTTTAATCGATTTTGAAAAAAATATTTTTTGGGGACGAAAAAAATATTTTTTCTGTCAAAAATCGTAGGTTCGGCTCCCGACCGAAAAATAATTTTTTCCAGCGATGTTTGATTGAAAGTTAATTTTTTTAACTGCAATGCAAAAATTCAAACGTTTTTTTTACGACTTGGTATTTTTCAAAGTGTCGGAGGCTCACAAATGCGATCCGGACGAGCTGGAGACGGTGGACAACAGCTGAATTTTGATTGCAGCCGAAAAGAGCCGCGGTTGATCGACAGTGCGGCGTGCTTGTACAGGAAAATTGGAGGGAATTCCACGGCTGCGAGGTTATTACACCGGTAAGAATCTCCGAGCGGCGACCGGACCGAGTGAGAACTGCGCCGCTCGGCCGAGGCAGTCAGGGGCAGCGCACTCGGTGGAGAAATAATAAAAACGAATGAGGAAGTTATCCGAGCGCGAGAGACGCAGATATACATCTATGCTCACACAGCTGAGTGTGCACGGCAAAAGGAGCAAAAGGAGGTGGATCCGGACGAGCGCGTTGGCTGGATGCTGCGCTGAACGTCCTCCGCGTACTCGCCGACGAGATCGAGTGGGGAGGGAATCCCGATTTTTCGTACGCTCTTCGTCCTTGCCGTCCCTTCTTTTTCTCCCTCGAGACTCGCCGAGTTCAGAAAGGGACGACTCGCGATACGACGAGGACGCAGCGAAACAACGAAGGCTTTATGTATCTCAGGGTCCAGAAAGTCCAGCTTATCTCGCTTCCTCTCCACATGTCCTCACGTTGTATCTCTCCGCCTCTTTTTTCTCGTCTCTAGTCCACATCCTAGTGGCCTTCCATCTTCTCTGTACCTGCTTCCTGCACGCGAACCACCGCATTTCTCGGTTGAAATCGGAAAGATCGGGGCAATGGGAGTCACCGAATATTGAGAGTTATTCTGACCAAATAAAAATTGCATATCAGTGATTTTTTACTTGAATAGTTAATACAAATTCTACTAAAATAAATATAACTTTTTTTTAATCATCGCAACTTTGAGATTCAAATCAGTGAACAAATTTAATCCGGCCTTAAATTTAAATTTAAGCCGTATTCTAATTTAATTTTAATTTTAAAACCTATAATAATTCAAATTAAGCCTAAACAAGGCTTTCAAAAAAACCTTATTCTCAAATTTGATTTAGTAATCTGGTCCAGGCCTCGAATAAAAATCTCAGATGAAGAATTCTAAGCCCAAAATACGACCCTAACCGAAAGTGACGAGAATGATTTTTGATAACAAAAAAAATACATCATGTCCTTAGCTGACCCCCATTGCCCCGATTCCCCATCTAAAATCATACTCTGCCCTCGACAAGACGAGTCTCGACGAGACCATCCATCTCCCTCTCCCTCTCTCTCTTCCTCCTCTCCTTCGCTCTATTCCACGGCAGTTAATATCCTTCGCCTTCCGCAGCGCAGTCCTCGTCGTCCTCAACCGTGGACTCCGCAATGGTGAGGCGGTCGTCCTCTTCGCTCGCGCGCCGCGCGCCCTCTCGACGCGCTCGGCGAGCAAGGAGACGTCCTTCTCGCTCTCGGAAGACTCTACGAGGAGGTCGCGAGCAAGGCCACCTCGGGCGTTGCCCTTTTGCGCTCGATCCTCTATGTACCCTCGCAGCATTATAGCGCTCTGCGTGCACTGCACACTGTACACATATATATATACATTATATATATATAGTGGATGCGAGCATCACGCTTTCTCACGTAGCTACCGCCTCGCTGGTCTCCTTCGCTCATCGCCTTCGTCCTCTTCGTTCGCCAGCGAAATCTATGAATGCGAGGACTCGGAATCTCTCGCTGCAGTCGATATGTTCGCGCGTACCGCAAAACACATAGCTGTTTATAGTCGGGTTTCTCGGTGGCGCACCTTACGAGTTCCCCGCCGCTGTGTCTGTGTGTTGCCCTCCTAACTTACACCACACTGAGACGTGCGACGGGCTCTCTGCAGTGTCTGCTTGTAGTCATTCCAGTTCTCTGGCTTTGGCAAGCGAGCCGTTGTGGCCCTGGGTCGGGGGACCATCGATCTCTTTCACCGTCTCGTGTCAGTGTCGATTACGAGCTAATCTCATCTGTTCGATCGTTCCTCATTACATCTTCTTAATTCGGTGTTGCCTGCGATTCAGCCGGTTTTTCTTTTTTCGACACTGTTAACGGATTCTCGTGTTAGCAATTTTTTTCAACTTACACTGTTTTTTGCGAGTATAGATACGGGTTTGTGATAGCTGTAGGAAATTTGTGTAAAATGGATTTTTAAAGTGGGCTTCGTATTGTAGAGTATTCATTTATTTTTTATCAGAGGATAGGTGAATTTATTTTTGGAATGTAATTCAAAATTAATGGGATTAAGTGGGTCATAACACTGGAAGGAAGTTACGTAACTCAAAATTAATGGGACTAAGTGGGTCACATTGGAAGGAACTAGAACTGGCTGAAGAGTTCCTTGTCTTCTCAGACGTGTCTGAGCTTCTTTTTTCATTTCTTCCTCTATTGTCTCAGCTTCAGAACTCAGTGCGGGAATCATGTAGAACTGATCCATTTACGTGAGCAGTTCGCCCCCCTTCCTAAGAATTCTAGAAATTAATGATGTTGAAGTTTGCATCGTTGGAATTCAACGAAATTCAGAAAAAAAAAAATCATTCTAGTTAACCCAAATTATGAAATTAGGTATAAAACGTCATGATATCAATTAGTTCCTATGATGATTTTTTATACGTAATTTCATCATTTGGATTGATTAGAATAAAACATTTTTTCTGAATTTCGTTGCATTCCAACGATGCAAACTTCAACATCATAGAAATTAATATTCTCCAGAAGTTCAGATCTAGAGAGTCCGGGTACAGTAAACCGAAAACGTAATTGAGTCAATAGTTTTTTATTCTGTACATTTCTTTGACGGACCTCAGCGAACGACGTGCCACGATTTTCGTGCCCAGATGATGGTTTTCACTTCAGCGAGTCTAAAAACTGCATATTACAGATACAAACGTAATTGAGTCAATAGTTTTTTTTTCTGCACATTTCTTTGACGGACCTCATCGAACGACGTGCCACGATTTTCGTGCCCAGATTATGGTTTTCACTTCAGCGAGTCTAAATACTGCATATTACAGATACAAACGTAATTGAGTCAATAGTTTTATTTTCTGCACATTTCTTTGACGGACCTCAGCGAACGACGTGCCACGATTTTCGTGCCCAGATTATGGTTTTCACTTCAGCCAGTCTAAATGCTGCATATTACAGATACAAACGTAATACGAAGTCAATCTTTTTTTTCTGCACATTTCTTTGACGGACCTCAGCGAACGACATGCCACGATTTTCGTGTCCCGATTATGGTTTTCACTTCAGCGAGTCTAAAGACTGCATATTACAGATACAAACGTAATTGAGTCAATAATTTTATTTTCTGCACATTTCTTTGACGGACCTCAGCGAACGACGTGCCACGATTTTCGTGCCCAGATTATGGTTTTCACTTCAGCCAGTCTAAATGCTGCATATTACAGATACAAACGTAATACGAAGTCAATCTTTTTTTTCTGCACATTTCTTTGACGGACCTCAGCGAACGACGTGCCACGATTTTCGTGCCCAGATTATGGTTTTCACTTCAGCCAGTCTAAATACTGCATATTACAGATACAAACGTAATTGAGTCAATAGTTTTATTTTCTGCACATTTCTTTGACGGACCTCAGCGAACGACGTGCCACGATTTTCGTGCCCAGATTATGGTTTTCACTTCAGCGAGTCTAAAGACTGCATATTACAGATACAAACTGCCGAGAGATATATGGCTACGTGGAAACGAGGACATGCGAGCATCCCTCGCGGCACACATTTCATCCGGTTGGCCGGTATATGCACACAGAGAGCCGAGCACGGACGCCGTCGGGTCAGTTCCCATATGCCTGACGGTGATGACCTTGGGGCGCGGAGGGAAGCGCGATTAGAAGACTCGGGTCGTGCAAACCGGTTTTCCCTTTGAGATTATTTTCTTCTTCTTTTTTTCTCTCTCCTCGTTCCACCAGGTGTTGTATACTGTATACACACTGCGTTCTACGCCGCGTGTGGCTTATGGCATCGCAGTCTCGCGGCGGGCTTTTAACGAGCCGCGCTCCGCAACCGACACCGTTGAGCCAGGTCAGCCGGAACTTTTATCGCGCCGTGCGTTTTCGACCCTCTTGGCCCTCATTCAGGTGTCAGACAACGTACAGCGTTGCACCAATTCGAACCAGATGCGGCTGTGACCTTCAGGCGTGACACAATTGAAAAAGTATTTTTTTATTTTTCAGCGTACGAACGAAAAAGTACTTTTTATTTTTTACGAATTATCGGCTTTTCAAAGTTGACGAAATCGAGAAATTCAGGTTCGATCGATCCCTCGATTTTAGTGAAGTGACGAAATTTTGAAAAAAAGTGCGAAGACACTTTTAATTATTTTAATTTTTTTACACCTTATTTCGATGTATTTTCGTCCGTACAGAACGAATTCGGTATTAGCTTTTTTCTAAACGCGATAATTTTCACGAAAATAATGATAATAACAATAATAATAATAATAATAATAATAATAATAATTTGTCAGTTACTAATAATGAAAACAAAAAAAATCTACCCGGTTATCCTGAACAAAATTGACTGACATCAGACTCGACCAGTTTCGCTGGCAGAAAAACCAACAACTCCGAGCACCGGATTTTCAGACGGTACAGGTCGAGTCGGCTCTCTTAATTAGCCGAATGAAATATTCACACTGCGTTCCCGCAAAACACCCTGAGAGCTCGCGTTTCCAAGGTCAAGATTTTACGACCGCGAGAGCGCGAGTTCCCCAGAGTCCCGCCGTCGTTTCGCCCCGCAGACGCGAGACGTAGACGCGAGTTGCGAGCGCTCGTTGCCTGCCGGAAAAGCTTCATTAGAATAGTAATTTAACCGTGCGAAGTTCGAACATCAGCGCGCATGCAGCACCTTCGGCTGTGTTCTCGGCAGCCGCAAAGACGCGGAGTCACGACACGCCGAGAGACCCTCGAGATGCACCCGGTTTTCCCTCGGTTTTATATTTTATTTTTCCGTTCCTTTTCAATCGCGCCGCGCCGAGTCCACCGACTTTTCACTCATCAGTCAGTCGAGGAGCGAAAGTCAAGTATGTGCCGCGCGCGCTCGCGCCGCTATTCCCATTGCGAATAAAAATAATACGACGCGGCCGCCGCGGCCACGAGAAAAGAAACTCTTTCTTTCCGTATTCTTTATTTCTGCGCCTTCAAGAAAACTCGATTCAACGAAAGTCGCCGCGGCTGCGCCGCTGAATATCGACGAGTTTTGCGGCAAAAAATGTTTATGTATTTCATCCGATTCTGCCCGTCGTTTCTCTTTCACTCGGACCGATCATTTTATGCACTTTATGTGTGTGACTATAGAGTGCCGATTGCGTTGAGGTGTTATAAAAAGGTGGCCAATCTGCAGCCTCGGAATCAGGAACCAACCGACGCCTCCGATTTTTCTTCTTACTTACTACTATCGCAGCATCGCTCCTCGTATACGTTACGACTTGCTGCAATTACTCGCGTCGCTGCATCTTCCATTATTCGACGACCTTGAGGCTCAACGTTGAAGAAACGTTCTCAGATCGTTAAAATCGAGAGAAAAAAAGAACATCTCGATGTTTGCACAGCGAATAAGAAGGTAATTCGTGGTTGAGCCTCGATAACGATGATTCGACTTGACGACGATTTATTCTAATTCATCGATTTGAAAGTCAATTCTGCAATCATCTCTCGACGAATTCGTGGCAGTAAATTTAATAAATTCTTGTCATTCGAGAGATAATAATTTGAGAACGAGAGAGATCGGAAAGTGCAACAGAAACAGGACAACAGCTTGAGTCATGGATGGACCAAAAGGACTTTAGATATTGCCAAGTTATCATTTTATTTTAATATCAACTTTTGTAGGAAAAAAATCGTTTTGTGAGAATCCACTCGTTGATGCATGTGACTCATTACAAACTAGAGAAAATACATTTATAATAAGATATTCTATAAAAAAAAATGTTTAATTATCACCAAACCGAAACGAGAATCCGGGCAAAACGCTTCACCCACTTTATTGCTATTATCAGAGCGATACATTACCGGCAATAAATGCCGAGCTCTGTTCTGCACCGCACCGAGAGCACTCGTGATACTTCCCATGGTGAATTTTGTGGGTCAAACGCGACCGCGCGTATTATCTAAGTGTTTGTGTATGGCGATAGTCGGCAATAACCCGTGAAAGTTTGCAGTGATTAGTTTCTCGTATGGCGCATGTAAATGCCCCTTGCCCTTCGCCGCATCTATATGTACCAATGGTACACATATCTCCCGCTGATGCAAGCGCGTATAATAATACTTCCATAGTCTCTCGTTCGCATTATACATATAGAATTCATTGACGCGTTCAGAGAGAGATCGGGCAGTTAAGTACCGGAGGGCAATTGAATTGCTATCACGTTTTTTTTTTTTTTTTTCAATTGTCCATCGGACTCTCTATCGGCACTATTTAGACCTGTTTGTTAAGGTTATTTCGGGAAGGATGTGCGGGAAAAACGTGTAAGCTAATATTATTTGAAGTGCGACTACAAACGGATATAAATTTCGAATTGAAAAACATATGCAGAGAAAAAAAAACATTTTTCGCGTTCCATCTTACGGCATTCTCTTCGTTATTGAGTTTTCTCTCGAAAGAAGGAAGAAAATCCAGGTTCGATCGATCCAAAACAAAAGTAACCTCGATTTTAGTGACGTGACAAAATCTCGAAAAAAATGCGAAAACACTTTCTATTAAAAAATAAAATTTCGATACTTTATTTCGATGTATTTTCGCTCGTTCACAACAAATTCGTCATTCGTTTTTTTTTTCAAGCCCTATATTTTTCACGAAAAATTAAAAAAAGAAACGTGAAACCTGAACCTATTTTCGATTTTTTAATTAATTTTTTTGCATTAACTGCATTAACCGCAGATGCAAGCGCATATAATAACACTTCCTGAGTCTCTCGTTCGCATTATAGAATTCATTGACGCGTCGAGAGAGATCGGGCAGTTAAGTACCGGAGGGCAATTGAATTGCTCTCACGTGCTTGTCCGCATCGGACTCTCTAGCGGCGCTGTATACACCCCATCCGCCTATAAAAGTCGCGAGAGACATTGACCATCGCGCTGCGCGCGAGATACATGGCTCGCCCGATGCCTCTAATAGCAGCGGCGGCAACAACAACGCGGCAGTTCCCCTCGATCGACACTCCGATACGCTTTCTCGTCCCGTGGCAACGCGCTGCAGCTCATCCAACCGGCCCGCGGAGAGAGAAGAGCAGCGCTGTGTGATTCCGTCTCCGCAACGCGAGGCTGCAGCCGCGCAGGAAGAAGAAATTCCGCTCCTCATCCCCGTGGACAGCGCGGATCTAATCTGCGAGCCACTGACGTCTCTTTGAATTCGAAAATAGTAGAGGCTTTTTTTTCCCTCGCGATCCTTGCGGCGGGTGTTCGAGAAATTCGAGACGAGAGGACGAGGATCAGCGTCAGCATAAAATTACGCTTAGAGGACTTTTTGTCTATAGTGGGTTAGCTGAATTTGGCCAGCAAGAAAAAACAGTTTTAAGGGAGGCTAAAAGACGCGAAATATCGAACCATAAAAAAACGACAAAAAACCGGCAATGTGCACGGAAAAAAATAATCAGGGAGTGATAATAAATCGATTGTTGTATTAACGAACTTTTTGTTGATGCAGCAAAATTTATAGCTACCACAGCAAAATGTTCAGCTAACACACCAACATTTTCAGCTAACAGCAAAATATTCAGCTAACACAGCAAAATTTTCAGCTAAATTTTAAAAACACAACAAAATTTTCAGCGACCACAGCAAAAATTTGGTTATTTGTTTGTTGATATTTTTCTCTGTGAGCGATAAATAAAGTCTTAACATAGCTGAAAGACTAACCCATGATAATTACACTGGGATCTTATCACACATGTCTGACCGACAAAAATCGAAAATGGCACACTGCCAAAATAAAAATAAAATAATTTTTCATCATCATCATCATCATCAAAGAGGGCGAATTTAATGAAAACAAACTCAATCATTCGTCTCTATTAAAAATCATCCGGACCACAAATTCTGTCATACAAAAAAAGCATATCCCAAAGGTTATAAAAAAAAATGTGTCAATGCTCCGAATACATTGGTACTCATTGTGGTGAACCCAGTTGGGGCCTGGTCAGAGACAGTCGAGTGTCTCCCCTCTAGGAAGTACAGAACAAGCGGGAGGCGCTGCAAACTCGAGCACCTGTCGTTACACGTAAAGGACACTGCAGCAGCAGCAGCAGCAGCAGCAGCAGCAGAGGAACGAGAGACCGCGATAAAGACAGCCGCAAGAATGTCGTTTCAATGCCGCGCGCGCACTCGATCGCCGCACTCGAGTCGCTGTGTTCCCGCGTAATTACGGTTGCGCGCGGAGAGCCCGATCTCGTCGCGCATGTCTCTAGGAAACGCGACACGGCGCCGACGTTGAATATACACACGAAGTGCGGCGTGTATCCCATTCCTCCGGTTGCTCGCGATTCCCGAGACTTCGCTGAGCGCGCGACCGGCGAGCCATAATTGCCATTATGCCGGGGCAATGGAGCAAAGCACTCCGAAACGATTTGCCTCGGCGGCCCGCTACCGGCGATGATGATGACGACGACGATAATGACACGCGGTGATGAGTGTAATCGCACGCGGGAGTCGAGAACGTGCCGCGAATTAACCCCGCGCAATTTGGCAATCATTCAATCCGTTGCACAAACCGCGAGAAAAAGAAAAATATATAACTCGGTCGGTTTGTTCGTCACGACTGACTTCCGTTTGTTTGAATTGTCACGGAGCGCGAAGAGGACGAGAGATGACGTGACGATGCTTTGGGGACCGTCAATGAGTTGCAAGTAAATTTTCAAGGTCTTTTGCAAAAAAAAAAAAAAAAAAAAAGAAAAATTGATATGTGTTATTATAACGATTCACACCTTTTATGGATTGTAAAATCGATGTCTTCCTTTTTACGGTCAATTACTGACAATGAGTAAAGCGATCGTTTTACTTATCCACTGCATAGTCCGGCTCGACGCCGCGGGTTTTATTCTTCTGGGAAACGGAAACACGAAAGACCGTCATTTATCGTCAAGGACGCCACGATTATCGGCGACGGAGGATGATAAAATGCCTCTCAAATTGCACGCAAACATCTTACGTATTGAGGCGGACGGGGCGATACAATGAAATTGCAAAATTCCGTGGAATGGACTAAAATATTGTCCCAGGAATTTGGCTGGCATTAGTCTGCTGATTTTGCGGAAAAATGATAAAGTGTGTTGTAATCTACTGTATAGCACATTTAATTGAACTATAATTTTTACCAACAAGAGTTTTTCTTACACTTTTTACAAGAACAAGAATTTTCTTACACTTTTTACGAGAAGAAAAATTTTCTTACACTTTTTACAAGAACAAGAATTTTCGTACACTTTTTACAAGAACAAGAATTTTCGTACACTTTTTACAAGAACAAGAATTTTCTTACACTTTTTACAATTACATACAAGATTTTCAATTCACTTCTGTTACAATCTCATATGAATTCGTGCCAATTGGAATATTTTTTGTTACTCTAAAAAGACCCATTCATAAGTCACTGAGTAGAGATTTGACAGCATTTTGAGATTATCAAACGTAAAAAGTTGTATCATCACTGCAAACTCCTAACAATACATATAATTAAGTAAACAATGCAACCACTATACGAAGTCGCAATTTCACCTTGGATTTATTTTCTCAACGCTCCTGCAGCCCAGACGAGTCTCGCCGGCGCCCATCGGTCTCAAAATGAATTCACGATAATTCGTGCGTACGCGATTGGAATATTTTTCTCCAGTTTCGCCACTTTTGCGTTGCGCAAAAGCCGCACGAAGGCACGTTGATAGCCCCGGTGGGGATTCGGTGTGCGGCTCGTAGCCGCTTCTTGAGGGCTTTAAACGTCAAATCGATTCGTCCGATCGTGTAGAAAGCAGCGGTATCGCGCCGGTCGTTCTCTAGGATCGATAGTGTTGTATACATTCAGCAACATAGCTCGCGCGCGGATCCACGTTCGTCCCGTCGAGGCCCCGCAACGTTTGTATCGAAGAACACAGCTCGTACGTGGGGTTATGCAACGACGAACGAAGGAAAGATATATACACAAGAAGCACTGCCGTGTATACACAGCATTGAAGCACGCAGACCTCACACAAACGAGACAGAAGACTCGCCGTTACGTAATTCAATCGTCCAGTGTGATGAGGAAGCGTTACACGAAAGTAAATTCTTCGCGTTGTGTCTGTGTTTGCGTTCTGCACGCGTGCAATACGGCGAAAGTCACGCACGTATAACGAGTTTTTATTTTGTTTTGCCTAATAAACGAGACAAACATTCGCGAGTTACGCTCGACTGACGTGCCAGGCAGTTTTAGGGGCTTCGGGATGGGCTTTTGATGACGCGAAACTTGTAACGAATAATTAATCACCTTTGAGGTCGAAGTTATTTTTTTGCAATATATTGTCGTCTTTTTGTTTGAGATTTATTTTCTGCTGAGTTGAACGGCCCGATTATTGTCTGTCAATTATTAAAATGATGAATGTTTTTGTTGTGAAGTTTTGCGTTGTGATTTTAACGAAGTTGATGTCACTATTAAATTAGCTAATTTAATAGTGACATTATTGCATGGACTGACAATTAGCAGTTATGGTTTTACAGGCATTTCGATTATTGCACTAATGAGGCTTGACCCGGTCATTTACAGGTTCGATCGTCTTATTCAACCCTAAAAGGCTTTGAACACAATTTAACCGACAAGCAACATTGTCGTATTTCTCTTCAAGATTTATTTTCTGCTGAGCTGAACGGCCCGGTTGACGTCTCGTCAATTATTAAAATGAGGAATATCCCTGTTGGGACGTTCCGTACTGCAACTTCAACGAAGTGACGTAACTATTAAATAAGCTGAATTAACTATTCAAATTATTGCATGGACTGGCATTTGCAGTTACGGTTTTGCAGTTACGACTGCGACCACCGCGATTTTCCTAAGAGCACTAATAGGGCTTGACCCGGTCCCTTACTGGGTCGATCGTCTTATTCAACCCCAAAACTGCTTCAAACACAGTTCAAACGACTAGCAATATTGTTGTATTATTTCTCTTCAAGAATTATTTTCTGCTAAGCTGAACGTCCCGGTTATTGACCACTTCTTGTCAATTACTACAATGACGATGTTTTGAACTGCAACTTTAACGAAGTCGACGTAACTATTAAATCAGCTAAATTAACTGTTAAAATTTTTGCACGAACTGATAATTTGCAGTTACGGTTTTACTGGTGTTTAGACCACCGCTATTTCCCTAAGAGCACTAATAAGGCTTGACCCGGTCACTTACTGGGTCGATCGTCTTATTGAACCCCAAAAATGCTTCAAACACAATTTAAACGACCAACAATATTGTCGTACTATTTCTCTTCAAGATTTATTTTCTGCTAAGATAAACGACCTAGTTATTGACCACCTCTCGTAATTTACTAAAATGACGACGTTTTGTACTGCAACTTTAACGAAGTTGACGTAACTACTAAATTAGCTAAATTAACTACAAAAATGTTTGCACGAACTGACAATTTGTAGCTACGGTTTTACAGTTGTCTAGACCACCGTGATTTCCCTCAGAGCACTAATAAGGCTTGACCCGGTCACCAACTGGGTCATTCGCCCTGTTAAACCTCAAAACTACTCCTACCGCAACTTCATTAAATTCCTCACAATGCCAATTCCAGCGCGAAAAACACGCTCGCGTGAGTAATGATACAATTTCTGACATAAAAGTTGCGCGAACGCCTCGCGATGCGATCATCCTTTTTCTTTCGAAGCCGCGCCGCGATGTAATAGCAGCCGTAATAATTAGACGAGGACGGCGCGTAGCGTGATATTCTCGCGGCGTTCGCGATAGAATCTCCGGTAATGATTCTCCGTAACACCTTCGCCGCTAATCTCATCGTTATAACAGCGACGCGGCTGCCACACGTGAGCTGGGATCGCCCGCTGTACCCGCATGTATTCGCTCTCGTGCCGGATCGTTTTTTTCTACCGTCGTTCCGTTTATTAAACGGCCATTAAGTCACCCGGTGGCAACAAACGTGCGTCCAGTTTAACAAATGGCCGGGCATAATAATGTAATACGTTTTTTTTTTTACGCGCTGTTATGTCAACGGTGGACCGACACGCACTGAACGCTGGGCTCGAAAGGTCGTCGCGTGGCCGGTGCGACATGCGTTGGCACCGAATGTTCTCTCTGAAATCACCCGCGGGGGTTTCTATCTCGATACGGCCGAGGCGAACCGTAAGAACTGGTTGTTTTATTCAAAATGTGAAACTTCTGTTAGATAAGAACAGGTGGAGTAGGGTTAAGGTACCAAAAGTATCATTGCTTTTCAATTTGTCGTGTTGGCGTTTGAAATGTCACGTTTTGTAACACATTTTGCGTGGCGAGCATGTGCGATGGATGTTTGATGATTCGATCGAAAGTCGGATCTACGAATTTTGACATCGGAGACCCTCGAATTTTCTAAAAATAATTAGTTAGAAAAAAATTCGTAAAAGGTGTACCCTGGGGCAAAAATTGATTACTGGGGTCGATGATACAGGTCAAAGGTCGAAATTGAGAAACTTTAATTTCCGTATGTCGAAGGTCAAAGTTTTCTGTCATATTAATTGTGTTAATGCAAAAGGACTGAAACGTCTTGTTATCGCATTCGTGGATAAAAATATTCCGTTCCAAATTGACTGAATTTCACTGCAAGTATCTAAAATCATTTTATGCAGTTTAACGAATCTTTACAAAGATCAAACTGGTTCCTGCCGGACGTTGAGTGATAAGACGAAACATTAGATAACTAAATTACAGTTGGGGCAAAACCGGAGAATCCTGAATATATTTCCGGCTCTACTTCACAAACATTCATAAGATTAACAAACGAATAAACAAAACGTCTGGTTATCATTTTCCTATGAATCAAAGTATTCCGTTTCAAATTTACTGAATTTCACTGCAAGTCACAAAAACGTCTTACGCGGAGATCCGACGCCGTTGAACCAATCTTTACGAAAATCAAACTGGTTCCTGCCGGACGTTGAGTGATAAGAAGAAACATTAGATAACTAAATTATAGTTGGGGCAAAACCGGAGAATCCTGAATATATTTCCGGCTCTACTTCACAAACATTCATAAGATTAACAAACGAATAATCAAAACGTCTCGTTATCATTTTCCTATAAATCAAAGTATTCCGTTTCAAATTGACTGAATTTCACTGCAAGTCTCAAAAACGTCTTACGCAGAGATTTGACGCCGTTGAACCAATCTTTACGAAAATCAAACTGGTTGCTGCCGGACATTTTGCGATAAGACGAAACATTAGATAACTAAATTACAGTTCGGGCGCGGTCAAAACCGGAGAATCCTGAATAAATTTCCGACTCCACCTTCCACCTTACCACAGCATTCGCAGCAGAGGAGAAAGGCGCAACGTAACGAGATCTCGACTTCAATTTTTCATTTCCCAGATCGAAGGCCAGACGACGAAAAATCAGCCGTCGCTCCGGGCTCCATCCAACTTTCTTGCAACCATCCGAATTATGTTCGCGTTACGCGATCACTCGCCGTATAAAATCTTACGTAAATTAACGCAGTGGCCACAGACGTCGTCGTAATCGTGTAACGCGTGTGGAGATAATTTTATTATTACAAGCGAGGACGCCGCGTAATAAAGATAACTCGACGTCGTCCCCGTGGAAAGCGAAGTCGTCGAAAATTAGACAATTTCTCGAATTAGCATTTCGCCGAAGTCGCGTTTGCACACAGAAAACGTGCGTGAGAATTGAAAGCCGGAGAGAAAACCGAGACGCGAGATTGTGTCGAATGCAACGCGCGCGAGATTCTTGGCTGCGGCTTGGGAGACAAACTCGCGAAGCGAATGCTATACGCCTCTCGTCCTCCGTAATCTCTCGTTACACTTGGATTTATTCGTCCTCGATTGGATTTCACATGCGCCGAGACGAGCAGTAACAGCAGCAGCAACGCCGTCGTCGCTCCGTTCCTTTTGCTCGGTCAACGCGTGAGCTACCTGGCAATTCAATAGCATCGATTTCGCTGCGCGGCGAGAGCCTTGACGCCAGTGCGACGCCTTAGCCAACTCGCGCGAGCCAGTAGCGAGAAACACACGCCGATCGCACGACTTGGCCACACTGCGATCGCGGCTCGCGGTGTATCGATTACTCCCCGTCGCAGCTGCCGCCTCTGCGTTTACACGCGCTCTGTGTGTACTCATCGAATTCTCACCGCGAGTAAACGCACTTACCACTTTCCTACGTGCCCCCGACTCTCGCACGCGTAGCCGCGAGCTTCGACACCGCCCGGCGTATTAGCGCCAATTTGTTTTGCGTCCTCGCCAGATCGCGATTTCTTTCACGGTCAGGTTAATCGGTTGGCTGAGAGTCAATCGGAGGGAAATTGTAATGCTTGCGCCGAATGATTGATCGTTGTGGGGACTGAGAACTTTGATACTGGCCACGGATGTGATACATTTTTTTGGCGAAATTTGATATTAAGGTAGTCCTCCCGGTACAGTCCCGTCGAATGTGAGTTTCGGGGAAAATTTCGAACACTTCTCGATGTGATAATAATCTGAAAAAAAAAAATCAAGCGTATAGAGGGTGCTGAGAAGATTGATTTTGGATTTTAATAATTCCAAAATGTTATTAATAAATTCATGAAAAAATGTAATGTTCGACCATTTACCCGGCAACCCAACTTATTTTGTGATGAAAATGATTCATTCATTTTTCTGAATACGTATGAATTTTTTCAGAATTTTGTCTAACTTTTTTAGATTGCAATTTTCGCCACTCATTTAGCTAAAAAAAATGCTATTCAAAAAATTAGACGAAATTCTGAAAAAATTCATACGTATTCAGAAAAATTAATGAATAATTTTTATCACAAAAAAAAGTTGGGTTGCCGGGTAAATTGTCGAAAATTACATTTATTTATTAATTTGTTAATAACATGTTGGAATTATTATAATACAAAATCAATCTTCTCAGCACCTTCTACATGTTTGATTTTTTTCAGATTATTATCTCATCGAGAAGTGTTCGAAATTTTCACCGAAACTCACATTCGACGGGACTGTATCGGGAGGACTACCTTAAATTTCAAATCAAATTCGAGATCAGATTTCAAATCAGACTTCAGATCAGACTTCAAATCAAAATTATTATCATACTCTTACGAGCAAATTTATGATCAAACTTATGATCAAATCTATGATCAAACTTATGATCAAATCTACGATCAAACTTATGATCAAATCTACGATCAAACTTATGATCAAATCTACGATCAAACTTATGATCAAACCTATGATCAAACTTATGATCAAATCTATGATCAAACTTATGATCAAACTTATGATCAAATCTATGATCAAACTTATGATCAAATCTATGATCAAACTGACAATTTAATTTTTTTTAAAGAAACGCAACTTCTCGCCGCATCATCATAATTTCCTTCACAACGAACAATTTTCATCTCCGCATCGCACTTACTTTCATTCCCGCCGCCCCAACGGCACAAACGAAAGTAATTCTCGTGGTTATCTCCGCGCCGCGCGCACTCGAGAAACTCCGTCGGCCCGCATTTCCGCGCGCGAGGTCCCGAGCTTGCGCTGGTCAGTTATTTCCGTTACACTTGCGTCGGCCGTATGAATGTGAGTTGCACGCGACGCGTATGGAATTTCGCGAAATTAGAATTCCGGAGAAGTTCGTCCCACGGTGAGGCGACGAGGGCGATGCCGATGCGACTGGAGGCCACGGAGAAAGTTTTGTCCATTATTGTGCGCGGTGCGGCCTCGTGGATATGTAACTTCTCTCCGCCATTCACCGACGGCAGACGGAGCCGAGACGCGCGACACCGCCGAGCTGCGCGTCCATAGAGGCCCCGCGCGCGCGTTTCAGAATCACCGCGGGCCCGCGGGTCAGCGTTCTCGTGTAGGAAGTCCCACCGTAATTTACGAGCCACCTGTGACTCCCTCGAACTCATCGTAACACAATGTTTCTGCCACAACGCGGTGACCTCACCGAAAGTGAGATGATTATTTTTATTTTTTCATATTATTATCTCACGTTAAAAATTAATGGGTTAATTAGAATTAATTTTTTTTCGGAATTTCGTTGTATTCCAACGATGCAAACTTCAACATCATAAAAAATGATGTTGAAGTTTGCATCGTTGGAATGCAACGAAATTCCGAAAAAAATGTAATTGTACTTAATCCAAATGATGAATATAAGTATAAAAAAATAGTCATAGGAACCAATTGCTATGATTACTTTTGATACCTCATTCTATCATTTGGGTTAATGAGAATTAATTTTTTTTCGGAATTTCGTTGTATTCCAACGATGCAAACTTCAACATCATAAAAAAATGATGTTGAAGTTTGCATCGTTGGAATGCAACGAAATTCCGAAAAAAATGTAATTGTACTTAATCCAAATGATGAATATAAGTATAAAAAAATAGTCATAGGAACCAATTGCTATGATTACTTTTTATACCTCATTTCATCATTTGGCTTAATTAGAATTAATTTTTTTTCGAAATTTCGTTGTATTCCAACGATGCAAACTTCAACATCATAAAAAAATCATTGATTCAATAAAACCTTCTCAAGCAAGCTGCCAAAAATAATGTTTTTAAATTAACTCTGGTATTGTTGCCCATTTTTGAAACCGATTTCACATTGAAAGAAAATATTCTTTCGCCTATTTTGGAGTTACTGTTTTAACATCACACGAAATTTTAGGAATTAGAAGTTACATTCAATTGACAATACTTTTTGGATCTAAGATTTTTTTTTCGTGCATTTTTTTTTTTTTTTTTCGAAAAATTGATTTGTCAACAGATTGAAGGACTGCAGACAATCTGTTGGCAATGCCGACTATAAAAATTGCGCGCCTCGTCATAATTAATAGTAAAAAAAAAAAATTTTACATTGCCAATTAAAATATTTACTACAACTGATTCGTCAAATCTGCTCCTGGAAGCCACCGAACGTCACGACGCTCCCTCGGGGTATAGAAAATCACAGGCCCATCCATGAAAGCCTCCGTCCGATCTATCCCTGCAGCGGCTGTTCCGACCGACTTTCCCGGTCGGGAACGACGATCGCACGCTCACAAATCTCAAATTTCTCTTCCGACGAGATCTCGCGGCTTACAGCGCACCGAATTAGCCTAATTTCCTTTCGACTCGCGCTGCACGCACGTCGACGCGCGACTTGCATCACTCCGGGAAGCGATTCGGCTGAAATGACCCGAGAACGAAAAAAAAAAAAAAAAAAAAATCATTGATTCGATGACACTCGTAAAAGAGATTCTGTACTTTCGACGAAAATTTCCGTTCCGAATCGAGCGGATTGTGGGAATATGATCGAAGGACAATTTTCGAGAAAGTAATGCAATTGCAGGTAAACAATTTTTTTATTTTTTTTTCTGATCCTGTGATAAAATATTGAGTGATGAAAACTATTCACCAGCTGGGCTATTCAACGAGTCTCAAGGACCGAGCGAGGCATTAGAATAAACACTTCCAATTTTTTTTTTTTTTTTTTCTGATCCTGTGATAAAATATTGAGTGATGAAAACTATTCACCAGCTCGGCTATTCAACGAGTCTCAAGGACCGAGCGAGGCATTAGAATAAACACTTCCACCGCTCCTCGAATCAGTATGTGCAGTCGAGCTCTCGAGCTCTCCTCGCTAATTTCCATTCAAGCCACGGCAGCCGCGTTGAAAAAAGAAAAAAAAAAGAAACAGTGACTTTACGTCGTGTCGTGGTGGTTTAGGCGTACGTAGCGAGTACTACGTGCTTCGTACGTGCCTGAAAATTCAAATCGCCCGGATCGCCGCGGGACCGTCGGGGGTGTCTCGGATTCCAGAGCCGCAAACGTATTCGCATATTTTCATATATCTGCCGCGAAAAGTAATTCCGAACGTTTTTTTTTTTCCGCTCGGCCAATTGGCCGCGTGCACAATGCAAATGGTCGGGTCGTAAATACCGACGGGTGATAACGACTCTCATTAGTTCATTCCGCTCGTCGACGCGTCACGCGGATATTTCACCGCGATACTCTAATCACGCTCGCCAAAATGCATTTGCAGTTTTCACGTCGAGCCTGAATATACACGAGACTCGCTTTGGTTATCGTGCGACCGCGGCGAGTGTCCTCGGAATCCGACAACTGCAAATCGCGAGTGGTCGATTAACGTGAGACAGAGAAAAATATCAACGGAGTGATAAGAACATTTTTGCTGTTGTAGCTAAAGATTTTGCTGCGGTAGCTGAAAAGTTTGCTGCGGTAGCTGAACAATTTTGCTGTGGTAGCTAAAAAGATTGCTGCAGTAGCTGAACAATTTTGCTGTGGTAGCTAAACATGTTGCTGTGGTAGCTAAAAAATTTGCTGCGGTAGCTGAACATTTTGCTGCGGTAGCTAAAAATGTTGCTATCGCAGCTGAAAATTTTCTGTGGTAGCTAAAATTTTGCTGCGGTTGCTGAAAATTTTACTATTGCAGCTGAAAATTTTACTATTGCAGCTGAAAATTTTGCTGTGGTAGTTGGAAATGTTGCTGTGATAGCTGAAAATTTGGCTGCAGCAGCTGAAAATTTTGCTACGACAACAAAAAAATAAATTAATACAACAATCGATTTGTTATTACGCGTTATACTTGACACATCGATAGTTACGACTACGGCAATATATTTTTTTCACTCTATGTGCAAAATTCCGTGGGATCCTTTTCGCCACGATTTCGTGACTTTTGTCACGCCGTGCATTAGAAATTTCGTCGCGCCGCGCGACAAAACCCGGTGGCATCGCGCGCGGCGTCTCGTTAGAAAAATGTCGAAGCTACCGGCGACCGCCGACGAGTACCGTTAACGTGGCACGAGGCCGGGAATCGATCGGGCACACGTAACGTAACTTCAACCATCGCTATTACAGAAGGCATTAAACGGAATTCATGCGGCGTAAAAGTCCCATTCGACGTGCCGAAAGTGATTCGGTGCACGCGACATTTCTTCACCGCGACTGCCGCCGGAAGCGCCACCTGGTTATCGGCTTTTTCAAAGATCGGTAATGCTTGTCGAATAACTGAAACATTTGGGATTTTTTGATTACACAAATAATTATTTTTTTATTAACTACAAATAACTATATAATTCATATTAAATACAAAATATAATTTAATATGAATTATATAAATAAATATATAATTCATATTAAATACAACATTTAATTTAATATGAATTAGATAAATAAATATATAATTCATATTTATTATATAAATGAATATATAATTCACATTTAATTTAATATGAATTACATAATTATTAATTATACAGTCCACGCCGCTATTTTCATATTATTTATTTTTCTGCATCAGACTCAGTTTTTCGTGTTTTAAATATTTTCAAAAAAAATCTCGACGTCCCGGCGCACGATGTGATTGTCATGATTTTAACCTCGCTCGACCCCCGCCGTAGCTTCTAATCCGCGTGAGTCGCCTTTTCACGATGTGCGAACGCAGGTGACCGGGAGCTCGCGAAAAGAGAAAATAAAGTGGCTCGATGTGCATGCCAATGGTAAATGTGTACCACGCCCTCGCGATCGAGCCGCGGCGGTAATCGAGGAGAAACGTGACGAGTGGGATGAGAAGTCACGGAGTGTCTCCGTCGTTGCTAATATATGTGCGGCGGATTGTTGGCTGCCAGCTCTCGCGTTTTGTCCCTATCGGCGCTGCACCGAATTGCGATGAAGTGGACAAGCCGTGGCGCACCTGAGCCGGCAAGACACCGCGAGTCACGGTAGCCACTTCGGTACCACACCCTGGCGATCGAACGCGTAATGTATACCTCCTTCTAACACGAGCCTCAAGAATTTCTGCACCTTTTGCGGAACGGCGAGGAGAAAGACACTCGGACACTCGGTCGCGATTTTCAGCTGAAAATTCGTCACCGAGGAATTCGCGTGGTGGATACAATCGGCGAATGTGTCGACCACATAACTCTTACATCTCTTTCACGGCTGTCTTTGCTCGGAATCTTGAAATAATTCATTGATCTTGTTGCAGAAAAAAAATATGTAGGCTTGTAGAGAAATCGCTATCGATGTGGCGACTATTAATTCAAAAGTCAGTCCTGTGCCCACTATTTCCAGATCGGCATTAATTTTGGCTACTCC
Source organism: Pimpla rufipes (assembly GCA_963932165.1). Classification (NCBI taxonomy): domain Eukaryota; kingdom Metazoa; phylum Arthropoda; class Insecta; order Hymenoptera; family Ichneumonidae; genus Pimpla; species Pimpla rufipes. Next base: position 25,955,203 of record OZ010630.1, read on the forward strand.
AAACGTAGTTGTGGTAAAAACTGTGAGTACGAAATGGACGACCAATTAATTAATCTTCTCTTCGTTTGGTATTTTTTATTAAACTAATCTTTGATACTTGTTTTTGAAATATTCGTCAGACATTCCTCAAATTTATTTTATTTCATTCACCTCAACAAAAATGTTGCCATCGAAAAAAAAAAAAAGTCCATGGGCGGTTTTTGATTAGGTCAAATAAATTTGTTACCCACGTCGTTACATAAAAATAGATCACCAATCAATTAACCTTCTCTTCACTCGATATTTACAATTAATCAAATTGATCTTTGCCACTTATTTGTGGCTAAATATCCATCACACATTCCTCAAATTTATTTAATTCAATCCACCCCGACAAAAATGTTGCTGTTAAAAAGAAAAAAAAATTCACTACCCATGAACGGTTATTGATTGGGTCGAAATAAATTTGTTACCTACGTCGTTACATACAAAATAGATCACCAATTAATTAACCTTCTCTTCCCTCGATATTTACAATTAATCAAATTCATCTTCGCCACTTATTTGTGATTAAATATCCATCACACACTCCTCAAATTTATTTAATGCAATCCACCCCGACAAAAATGTTGCTATTGAAAAAAAAAAAAAAAAAAAAAAAAAAAAAAAATCCACTACCCATGAGCGGTTATTGATAGGTTCGAAATAAACTTGTTACACACGTCGATGCCCATATGCACGAGGTGCCCCGGCGTCGTGTGGACAGGTGCATCTGGCAGCGACGAGAGGCGTGATCGATGTATCAATAATTTTATGCCGGTGACTGTGGGCCGAGGGTACCCAATGAATTTATAAGTATTTCTCTTTCAGGCTGATTTACACGTGAATACATTTGTACACGAATATATATAAGCATAACTATAGTACAACCCGGGGGATATCTCACTCGGTGTATATCGAAGATTAATGCAGTCCAAGGCACAAAGCGCCGAGAGAGGAGAAGCGTAATTTTCACGAGACATATCCCATTATCCGGCTGATGGGTCAAATAATTTCCGTGAAAGTTGTCATTCGCTTTTCGATGCTTCGATCCTCAGCCAGCCAAGTGCAGCCGTCGACGCCGTGGAAGACGTGTGTAATATATATGTGTATATAGTATATATATATATATACATATATATATTTACGTCCATCGGGCCACGAGACCCATTGCCGCTACCGGCGCGCGCAGTGTTCATCAGGCTGCAGTCATTTTCTCCTTTCGCAATTTTACAATCCCGCCGTCGGTGGACGGCGAGGAGCTCGGCGCACGATCGCCAGACTCGGGTCGATATGGGCCGCATCCATAAGTGGTCGCTCGCGCGAGTCGCGAATTGCGTAATGAGCGTATGTTATAACCGTTCAATATTAATCAACAGCCATTGGCATTTCTAGATTTCGTTGCATTCGCGGAATCCACCGATGCCTACTGTGTGTCGTTTATTTCGACTCGTCGTGGAATTTTCTCTCCCTTCCTCGGGTCATTTTTGACCTCAGCTGCGAGCGACGGATATTTCTGCTGCGATGCGAATTCGAAGAATATTTTTTGTATATACTAGACGTGATTATATAGACAACTTGTAATTTGTACTTTCTATCGGAGACCAGGAAATTCACGTTATACGCAGATTCGCGTTTTGCTCATTAGATACGTGATGATGGTTTTGATTTTATTTTGGGATTGATGATAATTTTTTTTTATTTGAAACGTTTTCGAGGCTTCGAATTAAAATTCAAGAGTCTTCGGATCGACGCTTATTAATTTTTTTTATTTTATTTTGGGATTGACGTTAATATTTTTTTTTATTTGAAACGTTTTTGCGGCTCTGAATTAAAATTCAAGAGTCTTCGGATCGGTGCTTATTAATTTTATTCCCAACACCGGTAAAATTAGGGACGCGTAACAATTTTATTTTGTATTCCAGAAAATATCGCTGGCACGCCAGTAAAATATGCATTTCACGTGTGGATGATAAAATAGCGGGAATGCATAATTAGTAGCGTGGCCCGTAAAATAAAGCGCGGTCGTCATACGCGGTCATTCTGAAAAAAAAAAAATACCGCTGTCATTCCAATCATTTTTAGTTACAAATTCGAAAGTAAGTTTCCCGCGTTTGCATCCTACCCGCAATTAATGGGAATTCCAGTATAATGCGCTGGAACTTGATTTTAATTATTACTGTTACTTTTACTCAATTTTTTCTGCTTTTTTCAATTTAAAAAATCATGGATTACTCGGGCGGACTAGTTTTTTGTGGACAATTTTTTTTTATTAAAGACCACGTTGTAAAAAACACTCAAGGCGTAACAAGAATGAAAACAGCGTCGAAACTCGGTCCCTTTTGATAAGCACATTCGAATCTCCTTCACTCGACGATTCCCCGCGTCCTCGAGACGATTTCCACCAGGTGAGGACAGCAGGTAAACAGCGTTAAGAAATCTAATTCAGAGGCGAGCCTACTTGTGAAGAACTCTCTCGGTGGTCGTTAGCCTACTTTCCGTTTTTCTTTCCGCACTCCCTTTCTCCGTTTGTGGTGCATCGCCGCGGCGATATCCCGCAGCAAAATCGGGAAACAACAACGAGTCGCCTCGAACACGAATCAAGAGAGAGAAAAAAAAAAACGAAAATCCATATTCATAAAAGTGTCGCGCCGGGTTCCGATGATTAGTCGTCACTAATCCGCGTAATTGAGCGGTGTAAAATCGTCGGCTCTCCGATTTGTCGCTACCGATCTTCGATTTTTTTTCGCAGGGATTTACGTAACCGACGGTGACATAATTCGGCTGGCGATTAGAGTGCAAGAGCGAAAGCCCGATAAGCCATCCGCACCACCCAAAGAAAAACCCTCACAGTCGCTTCAATTAAATGTCCCTTATAGAGTGATCGTGTCAAGTGTAGCTGCTCGTCTATCCCGTCCGGGCGATCCCGTCGCCTCGCAATGTCGATAGGTTTTAATTAACCACGTGCCCTGATGACAAACCTGCGGCTCGATGCACTCGGCGGGCCGAAGTCGAAATAGTTTTGCAATTTATATTCCTCGCGGAGCTAATTAGCGGAGCCGCAAAAAAAAATACACACAGCGTCTTGTTACAAGATCGAACGGACGGCTGTGATATACCAACGAATGGGAAAGTGAAATAACGTAACCGCGAGGCGTTTACCAGCGTGTGCCAATTCTAGTTTGGCAGTCCGGATCGAGCCTAAGGACTCCCCGGTTATCATACTACCCGTCGCAGCGTGAATCAACAAAACACAAGCGGCGCATTATACGGTTCAAACGCCTCGGGGCGCGGCCGAACGACCGCGCGAATCGGTCCGACGGGCTCGCGAGATATACGCGCGTCATAGGCGAATATCTCGCTGCGTTGTAATTGCTGGACATTCTCGCGAATGTAAAATGCAGAATTGATGAAAATTGATTTGTGTTCTTGTTTTAGATCTTTTTTTTTTGTCGATTGGGAGTTGGGACGTGAAAATGGTACTTGGGACTGGTCGCTGAACAAGTTCCATTATCCTTCGATCGCCTTTTCGCTTTTTTTTAAAACGTAATTTTTTAAATCACGTTTAAACACGGAAATTACGTTTTAAAAAAACGGAATTTCCGTAATTCTGTTATTATTTCGAAAAAATGTCGACCGAAATTGTGTTTCGTGAAATACTCGTCTTACTTGGTGTCTGGAAATTGCAAATCACTAACGCAAAATAAAAAAATAAAAATGCTAAACAAAAAGTTTTCCGACTGGCCCCGATCTGCTCTACAAGTAACTGAAAATCGAGAAATAAATTCTTTTAACCCTTAGAACTCATGACTGGGGTCCGGTGGGACCCCACTCGACCTGTAACTTACGAACACTGTGAAAATAACTCATGAGTTCTAGAGTTAAAATAATCGTGAGATGACTGACAAAATCATAAATGTATTTAATTAATCTGAATTTCATTGGTTTCGAATTATTTAACAATTACTACCGAAAAACTCTTTTTTTTTATTTTATTTAACTATATAATGGGAACAAAACAAATAAAATCAGACCGAATACCCCATAGCTGATTTTAATTATTTTACTCCATTTAATAAAACAAGAAAATTCTTTTTGCTCTCATAATTAAAAAAAAATAAAAAATTGCTCGTGTGCTTCGCCTTCAGCCATGACCTCGTTGCGACTGTACGTCGCGGTAATAAACGAGGAAGAATGACGAAAAAAAAAGACTTAAATGTTCCGGTAACTAAGGAACGACTCCTCCGTGCGACATCGAGTCGAGCCTCGAGTCACGCGATTCGCGTCGAGGAAGCTTAATTCATCCTCTCGCGTCGGGACTCTCGGTCTCAGGCCCCGAGACTCATTCTCGGATTCGCGCTGCTGTGCGAGGCTCGCGAGCACTGCACTCGCGCCTCGGGATGCGCGCTCGGCGTTTTCATAGCCGCACCGACGAGCGCAGGCAGGAAGTTCCAGTCTCCCTGTTTTGCCCCGGCTTGCTCGCTCGACCGCAAGAAACTCGCGCGTATTTAGTTATATCCGTATCGCTCGCTCTCGTACACGCACACCGAACGGTAGCGGCGAATTTATAATTCACCACGACACGTACGAGTCGTACAAGACGCTGCATTAGGACGCTGCTAACCGAAGAGTCGTGCAGGAAGCGCGAATATAATTACCAATTTCTGCACCTGTTGATAATCTTCCGGTGGCTGCTTTATACGCGCAGTTAGCATTTTCCTGGAGACTGTTGCGGATAACTACGTGCGGTGATTTATATATATATTTTTTTTTATGTTGATTAAAAAATGATACCTGTGTGACGGATTTTTTTAATGCATCAGATATGACTTATTGTATTCTGGGAGCAGCTCGTTTCACTTGCACTTCTTGCTTTTCATTTGTCTTCTGTCGTGGCTTATAAAATATCTACATGTTTGAACCAAGTGCGACGTTTAAAAATTGGCTTCAATTTTCGATATTTCGGCTCTCGATATGTTACGTTTTTTTTTTTTTAAAGGGGATTCCAATGAATAATAATGCACGGTACACGAAGAAAAGTGATTTCACTAGGCTGACAAAAACGTGATAACCAGCGTGTTTATTTTTTGGATTAGCAAATTGTCTCGCTGACTTAACGAATTAACGCATTGGTCGTAACTTTTTTGTTAGCCGTCTTTAATGAAGCCGTTTTTCTCCGTATCCAACTACGACTACCAAAAACGAAGACATGACAACGAAAAATAAACTTTAAATTAATTAAATTAATTTTATAAAATAAAAAATAAAAACGAAACTTCAATTGAACTCCGTTGGTTTCCTGACCGCGTGACCCCTCGACAAGCGAACAAACTGTACAAGTGGGTTCATCGTTCCAGTGCTACTTAAGCAAGCTCAATGTCCACCACGCCCTATTATCGCGTATTACCCATCGACAAGCCGAGCCCGAATTCCATCACGAGCGAACGGTGGTTCGTGCGAGGCACCGGGGCGATCGAGGAATTCATAAAGATCGTAGTACGGTAATTAAAGGACACAGTCATCGATCTCTCCACAGTGAAAAATATTAACGGAGTGACGACAAAAGTTTTGTTACGGCAGCTAAACATTTTCTGTGGTACCTAAACATTGTGCTGCAAGAACAAAAAAAATTCGAAAGCAAATGATTTGTTATCCATTGCAAAAAAATGTATGGCGTTACATCGAGGCCTGGCCAGGCCCCGATCAGGGCCACGTTGGCCCTTCCAGGGCCCGACTTGGGCTGAATATAACACCACAGATTTTCTACTACACGGAGAGAAGGATCTGATAAAATTTACCGGACGTAATAGTAAAAATTACCAACGCGCCTGGTATTTAAAAGACACAGCCGCCACCTGACGAACAGAACGAGAACTATGAGAATTTCTAACACATATATAATATGTTTTACCATATTTCGTGGTAAAAATTCTCGTCGTTCTCGTCTTTCTCGATAGATGGCGTTATCTCTCCCCTCTACCGGAAATTTACAACACTTTTTACTAGAAATATGGTAAAAAAAAAGTATCAGATACTTTTTACCATATCAGTATTTTACCATAAAAGTATCAGGAAAGTATCAAAAGTAGGGATCACTCCCCGATTATTTTTCTTCGTATATCCGGACGTCGATAGTACCGACATATCGCGGTGCAACGATTCATCTCGCGATGCAACAAAAAACCGTAGGAACACAGCCGGCATTCGCGCACCTCCGATTCTCTTTCCGTCCCCCGCCATTGCATAACTCCCGCGGAGTCTTCTCGTCGCGGGAGCGGATTTACGTAACAGGTGCGCCGCGGCAGCTGTATATACGTCACACGCGGTTCCGTCGCGTTTATTCTCAGGCACGCACGAAAGGAACCCGCAGGGACACGCGGGACGTTCTTACGTTGCGGTTGCCACGAAATTCGCACGATTAATTCGCCGCCGCAGCGTCTCGCGGTGCGAGTGCCATTTTCACTCGCGCCTTCGCCTCGCTCGCTTATTAAAGCCTTCCGGAACGGCGCTTTTCGCAACTCGATATATCCATTTCGCTTTACTTGGTTCAATTTTTTTTTATTTTATTTTTTTTTGCGACGGAATCTGATACGCGTTTTAATTGCCGTGCCTTAATTACCGACGATCGAAGCCTCGTTATTATTGCACTTGAATGCGTATTTTGTGAAAAAAAAAAAAAAATGGTTGCAGAAATAAGATGAAATTTATGGCGCGCTGCGAGCGAGCCGCGCGGCGTAATTTGTATGATATCTCGTGTGTTCATCGGGCCAACGCCTCGAATCGCTCGGGCTGCGCGCTCAGCCTCCGCGACCAACGCTCACGAACTGTATCACCGAGGCGCACACGTGTAACGCGGGCTTCTCGTTCATTGAAGAAACACGCGGGCCCGATTGAGGTCGCGTCGCTTACGAAACCCCGATGAGATCTGTTTTTCTTCTCCGGCTGCTCCTCCGCGCGCCGATTGAGTTCCCGCGCGGATGGAGAGTCGTAAGGTGAATCCGATATGTTCGGGCACTTTCATTCATACTCGGAAGAGACACGACGAGCTGCGTCGTGTTCGGCGACCGGTAATCAGGTGACGAAGATTGATTCGCTCGATGGAAGATTCACCGTTTTTATAGGGCGAACTGAGGATGTGATACTCGTGTCATAAATGTGACGGTCGAATTTTTTTAACCCAAATTATTCTGCATTTTTCATGATTTGAAATTGTAGGACGTTTTGAGATTAAAAAAAGGGGATAAGGGTCTGAAAAATAATTTGTAAAAAAAATGGATTGCACTCGTCTCAAGGGTGACAATTATCGTAATTAGCCTCGTGACTGTAGTACGCAAAACACGAGTGAATTATTATTTGCATCGAATTCAGTCATCCAAGCTCGATGGTTTTCCGGTCAACTGACTCGGTGCGTTGTCAGCTTTGGGAGATTCGGATGAGAGAATCTGGCGAAGTGATCGCGATGGCTTCACAACAACTTTCTTTGGTTTTACAAAAGCCAATTAAGGCGAACGGCGCGGTTAATCTCGGTTATAATTTAAAAAAAAAAAAACCTTCACGCTGAATCTGTCGTTTTTTCAAACAAGTTTACACAAGGATGCTGGAAGATCATTAATTAGGGATAAGGCAAATATGCCTCATCTCTAATTGGTCATCTTCCAGCTGTTTGTTAAATATTATAGAATTCTAGGGCGGGTTTATTTTTGTGATTTATAAAGGATTAAAGTCGATCAGGGCAAAATCAACTACGCTGATCGTCGACAATTCACCGTTCGTTGAGTACAGCAAACAAATATTAACAGTCTGGTTCCTAAAACTTTGCGCGAGTAATAAAAAAAGTCGTTTTCGCAAAACCCGTTCGAAGTTTTGCGTTTCAGAAAAATGTTAAAAAAAAAGGAAAGTAAAGGTGTAATTATAGACGTTTGCTGTAACCGATGTGTTTTCATTATGGCAATAAACCGTACGTGACAGTGCAATTAGTTTAAAAAAAACGTCGTACGCAGCGCCGGAATCGCTGTTAACCGCGGTTTTCGTTAAGATTCACGGGTCGTAAAATCGGCGCGACACTCGGAGACTTTAGTGATCCGGCCACTTGCCGAGTGCGGTTAACGAGCAGCTAAGAATTCGCGGAGGCGAGATAGCAGCGGGTCAGGAAGAAAATACGATAGTGCCAAGAGTCTCGGTACTCTGTGGCGACAAGTGCTACACCGACTGCCGTTTCACCACCTTGTAATCATTGCATACCGAGGAAACAATATTTTCCATAGTACTCGTTTGTCGCGTTGATGAATAAGATATTCAAGAACACTAGGATAATCACGTGCTGGCGCGCGCGCCTGAAAAACTTATCTCCAAAATTGACCTCAGACTTTTTTTTCAAAATATCGACTTTTAACCTATACCATCGTTCTCAAGTCGCATATTCTACCCCCGAAAACACTGGTTATTAACCTTTTTTAATCGATTTTGAAAAAAATATTTTTTTGGAGACGAAAAAGATATTTTTTTTTGTCAGAAATCGTAGATCCGGCTCCCGACCGAAAATCGCCAAAACCGACCCCAATTTTTTTTCTTTTCAAAATATCGACTTTTAACCAATACCATCATTCTCAAGTCGCATATTCTACCCCCGAAAACACTGGTTATTAACCTTTTTTAATCGATTTTGAAAAAAAAAAAAAATTTGGCAACGATCTTTTTGTCAGAAATCATAGATCCGCCTCCGGACCAAAAAATCACCAAAATCGACCTCAGATTTTTTTTTTTTTTTTTTTCTTCGATATATCAACTTTTAACCTGTACCATCGTTCTCAATTCGCCTGAAGATATTTGTTGAAATATCTTCAGCGTCACATCCAGCCCAGGTCAGGAAAGACTTAGGCCCTGGTAGGGTTAATATGGTCCTGATCAGGGCCGGGACAGTACCTAATTTCCGCCGGATGTAACGCCATCGATTTTCTACCATAGAAGGTTTACATCACATTTAATGTGAAGTTTGCTTTACCGTTTTTTAAAGGCTCCACGAAAAATGCTGATTTCCCGTTTGCTTTACTGCATTCAGGCTCAATGCAGAGAATGCAAATAAAAACTGGGTGACTGATTTTCCCATACCGTCTCTCTCTCCTTCACCTTATGCACTACATCCAGAATATATTCGTGCCGTACCGACGAGTTCTCCGGGCTTCACGAGTCACCGGTCTTCGGGAAATCGATCTCTCACGCGACAAGGATATTGGGTATCGTCTCGCCGGATTGAGTTATAGGAAATGATTCTATGACTTCTTCGTCGCACTCTCACGCACGGAAATCTCTAAGCGCGTATCGCGTGTAGGATATCAAATGCGCGTTCCAGGCCAGAGGCTCGTGGCGTCGAGTTACAGCGACACCTATTAGAGCGATCGAAATTTTCTCCTGGCGCGCGAATTGTTGAGGCAGGACGAGAGACGTTGCCAGGAATATTTTCACTTTAATGCGCCAACGGTGTGCAGTGATTCTCGTATAACGCGACTATTCTATACGTAGCGAAAAATAAGGCGTTAGCGACTTTGATGGCAAAAACGGACCAGATTGATCGGGGGAATCAACTATTGAATATCACAACTATTGAGCACTTGGAGTTTATTGGATATCACAACTATTGAGCACTTGAAGCCTATTGGATATCATAACTATTGAGCCCTTGGAGCCTATTGGATATTACAACTTTTGAGCACTTGAAGCCTATTGGATATCATAAATATTGAGCACTTGGAGCCTATTGAATATCACAAATATTGAACACTTGGAGCCTATTAAATATCACAAATATTGAGCACTTGGAGCCTATTACATATCACAAATGTTGAACACTTGGAGCCTATTGAATATCATAAATATTGAGCACTTGTAGCCTATTGAATATCACAAATATTGATCACTTGGAGCCTATTGAATATCACAAATATTGAACACTTGGAGCCTATTGAATATAATAAATATTGAGCACTTGGAGCCTATTGAATATCATAAATATTGAGCAATTGGAGCCTATTGAATATCACAACTATTGAGTACTTGAAGCCTGTTGGATATCACAAATATTGAGCACCTGGAGCCTATTGAATGTAATAAATATTGAGCACTTTGAGCCTATTGGATATCACAACTATTGAACGATTGCAGCCCTGCAAGTTGATTGGACCAAACAATTTTTTCTCCTTATATATAAATTGCACAAAATAGCAAACAAATATGACAAGCTGAAAATCCCAACAATGTTTGTGTGGTCTATAGCGAAGAGATATTCGAACGTGCCGTGTCCACAAAGTCATCGGCTCTTTACGAGTCATTGAGGGGAACGAGAGACAGACCCGTTGGTGCTTGTCGATAATCCATTGACACTCGAGCGACTCTGCGCTCAGAGTTCGACAGCCAGTGTCACGCCCTGCCAATTCGAATAGTCACGCTCGGTTTGGCCCGCCGTTAAATTCACTGATGTTTTGTACACGTGGACGGATCACCGGGCGCTCCGGACGCCGCTTACAGCGGCTCATTTCGCCTGCCTTCTGTCCTTTTTTTTCTTTCCCTCATTTAGCATAATTATTTTCGCCTGACTTTCACTCATTCAGGGACTCTCGACAAACATGACCAGGTTTACTTAGCGCATGAGGATTTCACGACGTTTTAGCGATAACTTTGTTATCTTTTTTTTAGACTGACGAAATGGAGAGATGAATTTTTTTCTCCGCAAAACTGTAACGAAATGGAAAATTAAAATCTGACGAAATGGAGAGATGAATTTTTTTCCGCAAAACTGTGACGAAATGGAAAAATTAAAATCGAAAAGGGCATCAGCTAAAGCCGGCGGTAATTATTGCTCTTCGCCACAATTTTCAGTTCCACCGTTCGAACTTCCATTACCAACGAGGCGAACTTCCGTTGCTTGCACTTTTACCGCGTCCGAAGTGTTGCAAACACCTCGGCCTGTGCGCCGTTCTATGGACATAGCCGAGGCGCTGTTTCCTCACACTGCTCTCCGCGCCACCTCCGACGAGATCCTTGATGCTCGTTCCACTGTACGAACTCCCGCTCGGCTCTTCAGAGGCTCTGCACACGGAAATTTACATGGTTTATCGTAATAAATTCAGCTGTACCGTTGCGGAGGTACAGTGGAAGCTCGATGAACCGGGGTCAGTTATCGCGCGCTTCCCGTCCTCGAAGTCTCATTACGCCTCGACGTTTTCTGATGAAAACGTCGGAAATTCTGTCTAATTTAAATCTAAACATTTTTCTACGCTCGACACTTGATATTCGGGAATTTTTGGACATACGAATTTTGTAAATGTCAGAAATTACAAACATACAAAAGTGTATTTAAAAAAAAGGAATATATCAAGTAGAATGCAGTCGAAAATATTTCTGGGCATGAAATGCAGGAAATCGTGCCCAATTTTTTTTCCATTTTTTATTTTCATTTTATTATAAAAAAAAATGTATTCTATATTTTGATTTTATTATTTAAAAAAATGTATTCTGTATTTTCATTTTATTATAAAAAATGTATTCTTTATTTTCATTTTATTATTTAAAAAAAAATTATTCTTTATTTTCATTTTATTATTTAAAGAAAACATTATTCTTTATTTTCATTTTTTTATTTAAAGAAAAAATTATTCTTTATTCCATGTTATTATTTAATAAAAAAAAATTTGTTTATTTTTATTTATTTTTATTTGTTTGCCAAATCTGAATGTCAATCACCATCGTTACTATCGATAATGAAATCCTCACATGAATCTTTCACTTCCAGTCGGTCCTGTCAAACGATTCAAACGAATCGACTGTCCATATTCTCCCCGACAGAAATACGTCGAGCGCCGATCGGCAGCGCGTCCGACTCGCTGGCTTTTCTGTAATCTTCCTCCTGTCGAAGGTCGCCGGCGGCGAGTGACACAGTTATACAACGCGGCGTGTTGGCCGGGAGTTAAGTAGATGTCAAGGGTGCAACCGGATAATCCCGTCGATGGAATCTCCTGGGCGATCTCGGCGTTCCTGTGATTTTTCCAGCCGCACTCGGCGAGATCCCGCGCACGCACTCGAATGATAATAAATACCGAGCGAAAGAGGCGCGAGAATATGCGCCATAACTCTCAACACCTTTCCTCGTTATGCGCCGATCGGTTCATGCGGGTTTTATCGCTATCATGAATCTCGCAATCTTATAACATTCAAACGCCGAGTCGCCCCTATCGCTCGATTCTATCGGATTGTTTATAATATGCGCCGCGCGCGAATTCGCATCGCCGCGTATTTATTCGGTATAGATCAAATCGGCAGCGCAATTTCTCCCCGGCATTCCCGGTGTCGGACGTTAAATTGCCGTTTGAATATTAATTGAACAGCAATAAAAAATATTGTGGCTTCGCTTATTCGCTCGTGGCGCGCGAGTCGCCCGACGTGCGAGTCTCAATGTCGAGGGACGAGCGTGCTCGGAAATCTCGCCCACTTATTATAACACTTATCGGTGACATCCGGTCGTGCGCGCAGCTCGCGACAGGTATTTTACTATCGGTCGCAGCATTGACACCGTTTCGTGAGTCAGCGAAATGGCACGAGAACGTGTCTAATGCACGCGGGACATTGTGCTCCGTGTGCGGCGCTCTTCGTGTGCCACATTCGGTTGTAACACGTTCGGGATGATCCAGCGAAGAGACTATTGAATGTAATTTTAAGGCTCGATGCATCGATGAACTGGAATAAATTTTCTACAAAATATTTTTTTCCCTCTTGTTTCAGGAGCCGAGAGGAGCGAAGCTCCGCAGGTGCGATGGTTCTCACCGTCACGGAGGACACGCCAGCGGACATGCTCGCCGGAAGTATGGAACTTCTGGTGCAGCTGCCGAGGGATCATCATCTTCACACGCAGAGGGTCACCGTGCCGCGAAGGTGCGACACACTGTTGATTAGCTGTCCGTGGATTCTGCGTTCGTTGCCAATTCGTTGGGTTCGAACGCTGCAAGGATTTCTTCTGTCTACAAGAGACTGTCGAAAACCTCGTTTAGTTTAAGTCAGAGAGAGAGAGAGAGAGAAAAAAAGACAGAAAGGAGTAAAATATTTATCATTTCTTCGGTTGGATACGATAATTTTTTGATAGCTTCAAACGAATCTGATTCATGCTTTCAAATAATTACTTATTTTATTTTTATTTTTTCAACCATTTGATCTTCAAGTTTAGTGATTTTGAACAAAGATTTTATTAATATAATAAAATTATGCTATTCAGTTTTTTAAAATATTTTTGTTTGTAACAAAAAAACGTGAGTTCAATAATTGTAACTGAATTTCGATGAAATATTTTCAAGGAAATGATTAAAAATGTTTTTTTCATAGCCAACTGGCACGATTAAGTAGGCGACCAAATTGATTGGTTCAGCTAATTAATTGGCTGAATCGATTTGTCCACCTGAAACTTATCGAAGCAATTATTCGTATCTCTTAATTTCTACAATAAAATAAATTTCAAGTAGATACACAAGTAGCACTTCGAAATTGATCAAGCAAAAAAAGCGCGCCAACAAGTGCGACCCCGAATTGTCTAAAAAAGGGTAACAAATTAAAGCAAAAAGTGCTGCAAACGCGAGGTCCACCGATCGCGGTTCCATTGATTGAATTACAATAAGCATTGTCCCGGGAAATTTGTCAAACGTGTACACAGCACGAAGTGCCGTCGCGAATATCTTATTCGCGGTCGTATCGCGGGCGCGTAATCGAAATCGGCACGGAAATCGGTCCGGTTAAGCGTCTCGAAGGCACCGTTCGAGGAAATCGAATTTAACGAGAGTCAGCGCGCGCGTTTGTGGCTCTCCGCACAAGGCGGCACAAGGCAAAAGGCAATCGAAGCTGCTGGCGCTGCAGCGGCGGAGTCGACGATCGTTTTCGTTCATTCGCGGCGTCCGGCCGGGTAAACTGCGAGACTGCGCGCACGCGGCCGTCTCGAAACGCTTTTACGTAATCCAGCTGAGCCCCGCTGTTGCTGACCACCGCGGCAGCAGTTCACACCGATCACGTTCACTGCTCGGCCGATCTGCGGCCCGTTTGTATGCACCTATATACGCTCGCTATTACTATTACGTATCCGTCTGCCTTCCACATAAGCAGCTGTGAGCACTTTCCTCGAATGTATCTCCGATCGCACTCCGCACGCACAGATATATCGCATTCGATTGGGCACACACGAGCGTCGTGGCCTACGCGTCGGTATGCAAGCGTCTATCGCGAAGAAATCTCCTATTCGTGGGTAATTCAATTTCCAGGGGATTTCATATGGGATACCCACATGACCCACTAAATGAGATCGATATTATTACTGTTACTCTTTTCTTCTTTTTTTTTCAACGAATAAAGCCGACCCAAATGAAAGGCACGATGATACCTATGGGTGCGATACCGTTTCACGAACGAATCGTAAATGGACCGTTGGTCGTCACGCTCTGAATGCATTTTTCCGAAACGCTGAGCTAAATTCATAAATGTAGGGAATTGTAACGTAATCCGGGGTACTCGGACCAGTTACGCCCATTCTTTAACTTTGTTCAAAGTCATTTAGAAAAAAAAACACTTGATAAATATTTTATGTTCTTAATGTTCTTCGTGTTTAATGAATTTTTTTTTATTCAGCATTTTTTTATTTAGAATTTTTTTTATTCCGAATTTTTTTTATTCAGTATTTTTTTATTTAGAATTTTTTTTTAGTCAAAATAAGTATTCTTCATATTTTTATTGGTGACGATTTTTTCAAATTCGTTTTTGACTGAAAAACAAGATACGTAAATCACTGAGAAATTAAATTCATGTTGCGCTTTGAGTGGCTTCAAAACTTTGCGAAGCACCTGAAGTATAGTCACGACTTTTCTCTCTATCCGACTGTGCGAAATACCGCGATAGTTTGTAAAAGGAACTAACCGAATCTCTGTTCGCAGTACACCGATGATGGATCTTCTCGTGCAAATCGCAACAGCCCACAAATTGGCGGCCTCGAGCTACACACTTCAGGCTATCGGGGAGCGAGGTCTGGTTCTACCTCATCAACCGAACACTCCCATTGGAGCGCTGGATGCTCTTCAGGTATTTTTACGACGATCCGAGCGGCATCGCCGGCAGCATCGCGGATACCCCTTACGCAGCCTGATTTTCCTTCTCTCGCTTCCGAGAGTATAATATAATACACTCTCGGGGAGTCGGCGGTGACGAGAGACAAAGGCCCGCGGGGTTTCCGAGCCGGCTCGATCCGACGAATCGATGCTGCCTCCACGCTTAAGCCGCCTCTATACCTTCTATTCTTCTCAACTTTTCCGTAGGTAAAACTTCTACCGAAGCAAGGAACCTTCGTACCGAGGAAAGCGAAGCAGGCTAATCAACCTTTCGAATCGACCTTCAGGTTGCAGGTAAATTATTGTAATTACGTTACCGCTATGATTGCTCCTAATGGTCGCTCGGATTCATTGAACTCTCGTTCGGCGCCGACCCCGGTGGAAAAAATGTATCTCTGAAAGCATCAGCTTATTTTTTTTAATTTAATTTTTCGAACATTTCTCTTTGCTTTTTCCTGCCGTTTCTGGGATGTCGAGAGACTCCTCTTTTTCATCCGCGAAATAGCTGAGAAATGTCGAGAATCATATCGGAAGATCAGTTATTATAATCCTTCATAATCCGTGAAACTCCTGACGTAAATCCGTCCCGTTAACATTTTTTTTCACCAGAGACACATTTCAACCGGAATGATTACGAAACAAAACGTGTATCAAATCTAAATGATAATTTCCATTCGTATAGGTGCTGCTGCCACGGAACCAGCTCTACGTGTCGAGAGTCAGTCCCAAAATGAATCTAGGCAAGATTCTCGAGGAGGTCTGTCGGGAGAAGAATCTCGACAAGAACAAGTACGAGCTACGTCATCCAGGTGAGCTCCCGGATCGTAAAGTAATCAGTTGGAATATATTACAGATCATCGGGTAGCACGGGGCGCCGCTCCTTCCTCTTCGTGAAACGGCCGACATTCGTTCAGCCGAGTGGCGGAGATTTTGTAAATTCCCAACGATAGATCCTCATATAATCTCGTCATCTCGTCTCCCGATGAGTCACGGCTCTCAAACACCCTCGAATAGTCGTTGCGACGTCGTGAAACGAAATTACCGACGTGCATCACTACCGTCTACGTGTCTACATCCTGCAAATGTGTCCGTGTGTGCCGCACATTTAGCAGAGTCTTCAGAGCACATACGTAATCGCGGTGGTCGTTCGTGAGCCATTGCGACACCGGGCCGAGCTAATTAGGGGCCTCTTTACAACAGAGGATCTCGCGCACGAAACGAAAGCAGCGGAAATTCCACGCGACGATTGAGAAGTCTCTCTCGAGGAAGGCGAGGAAATTCATCCGGAGAAAGAAACGTCGGCTGCGATATCAGCGCGTCATCGACGTAGTCAACCGACGCTGCGGGTCGCGCGCGTCGTTGTTCTTAATTCGCCGGCGGGAAAGGAGGTCGCACTTCCGGAGAAATTTCACGAGGAACCGCGGGCGTCTCTTATCTCGCAGCTCTGCACCCGATCGAAAATCATCCTGTAGAAATTCGCGCGGTGATCGTTGCAACGGCCTCGCGCTCGTCGAGCCCGGGAAATCACGGTGCGGAAACGAGAGACGCGAAATTTCGCAAACTTCGGGTGGCCGCGCGCCGCGTCGGCTCTTTGGGACTCGCGACGTTCGATCCAGCCGGGACTTCGGGTCTACCGAATCGCTGCTCACCGCGATGCGCATATCTGCGTTCGTGATGCACGAACATCCATCCAACTTTTCGCAATTTCCTCGGGGTTATTATACTTTGTACGAAACTTACCGGCGATTCGTTCTCAAACGTCGTCGTGGCACCTGGAGTCTCGAAATCCAATTCTGAGAAATTAGCGAAAGATAATTCGAGACGAAAATCGTATCCTCCGTTGAGACTGCAGAGAGAAAATTTCATACGTGGGTTTTCGATGCACTTTATTTCGCGTCTAAAACCCCCAACGATTTTCTCATTTGGATTAATAACTGTGTTCTTGAAACACACCCGATTAAATTACCACCCATGGAGATGTTGCCTTGGTACTGATTGACTGAAATTACGGCCGTTTACGAATGCGATCTTGCGAAAGATTTGATACATTAAGTCCCACCGCTAAAGCCGGATAATCATTATTTAAAATGCCTCGGTGAATTCGCGAAGCGAGGCTTATTCGAGAAACTGAGAACCGCGATATGTCAGAGACAGATAAAAATTAGAGTTAAAACTGAGAAAAAAAAAGAGTTTCAAAGTATTCTATCCACTCTAGTAGATTCACCGGGCTATCCATAAATTTTTATTCTAGAAAACCAGACACGCAAACTTTTCGGGCGTCTAACAAAGTCGCGCGCGAATCGCACGATTGCAGAGAATTTTTACGGCTAACCGCAATATGTCAAAGTCAGATAAAAATTAAAGTTAAAACTGCGAAAAAGAGGAGTTTCAAAGTATTCTATCCACTTTAGTAGAGTCACCGGACTATCCATAAATTTGTCTTCGACAAAACCAGACACACAGACTCTTCGAGCGTCTAACAAAATCGCGCGCGAATCGCACGATTGCAGAGAATTTTTATGGCCAACCGCGATATGTCAAAGTCAGATAAAAATTAGAGTTAAAACTGAGAAAAAGAAGAGTTTCAAAGTATTCTATCCACTTTAGCAGAGCCACCGGACTATCCATAAATTTGTCTTCGAAAAAAACCATCCACGCAGACTCATCGGACGTCTAACAAAGTCGCGCGCGAATCGCACGATTGCAGAGAATTTTTATGGCTAACCATTAAACGAGAATTTGAGTAAACGGTACTCGGTAACGACATTGGAATTGGAACGAGCGTAACGCGGTCCGCGGACGTGCGAGAGAGATTCGCACGGGGAAGACGAGGAATGCAGAGGAGCCGAGGATTCGAATTTGAGGCATCGTCGCGCATTCGCGCGGTGGCATAAAAGTGGTCCATAAAAAAGCCACGTTGATACGAGCGGGAGGAGCGCGCGATGAGAAAGGGAATTGCGAGAGTAATTTCGCGCCGCGAGGAGCGGTACGACGGGGACGACACGCAGGGAACAGTCTCGCACAGCGACGAGCGCGGCAGTCGCACAATCCGAGGTTCAAGGACCGGTTACCGAATCCGGCCTCGTCGCGAACACGGCAGCCGTGCGGACGAACCCGAGACACCGCGATTGGTAACCGTGAATTAAGACAACGCGCGACTCTCCCCGGCCTTTTCGCTCCTCCTGTTGTTGTTGTTTTTTCACTCGCGTTATTAGCGAGACTTCCACGTCTCCTTCTAGACAGTCGTCTGTATAGTGAGTGACGTATTTTGTGCAGAGCCTTCGCTTCGATACGCCGGTCAATGGCTTCTTCCACGTGTTACGATTATCTTAATCGTGACTGAAATTCGCCGGTGCGAAGGAGCGACCGGAATTACAACTTCCTACTTCCGATCGACGCTTCCTTCGAATTGTTTCGTAACTCGGGGCTCGCGTCATCGAAGAATCGTGACTACAATAACGCCGGGAGTTTTGCGGCTTTCGGGCGCAGAGTTTCGTGAAACAAATCGCAACTCGCGAGCGGCTGAGACAGGCCAGAAGAAATTTCTGTATAGAATGTGGTCAGTGGCTTCTTTCCTCAGCGATAACTGAAGAACAATTTCTCAGCTTTTTCGTCGTCGCAACAATTATGCATTTACTGCAGTGGGAAAACTCGAGTTCTCTTGCTCTCCATTCGTTACGTCAGCGAATCTGTTCGCCCGGAGCCTCGCGATTTATTCGCTGAGTCGGCAAATCTGTTTTTAATACCGAAACGTTATTCGTGGAGGCATTTAAAAGTCGCTTAGGAAGTAGGAAAAAAAAATCGGGAACTTTGCTCCTGTGACAAATTGGCAGTTTCGTTGCAGCCGCGAGAGAGATGCGAGCGGAGAGCCAGAAACGTGTTTCGTTGCACCGGCTCCGAAGTTTTCACCGCGCTCGCTCCAGTAGCTCAAACACGCTGCTGCCGACAGCAGGACGCGCGAGGGATTAGGACGATACAGGCGTAAAGAATTCCGGCTCTCGTCCCGAGCGCTAATAGACTTGTGTATTTTACGTCTCGTCATTCTCGAATAAAGAAATTTACCGTTAAGGAAGGCACACACGGTGGATGGAAGTGGAGAGTCCCGAGTTTCACCGGTGGCACAAACGTCGTCGATAATATGCCGTTTCTGTGATTCTCTCGCCTCTCGCTCTTCGCGCCTCATTCTCACCGCGGAGAAACACAAAACAAAAAGCCACGATTGAGCTTCTTGTGCGCGCGACTTGCTCGGTGGACATTCAGCTCATTGTTTCCGTGCAATTTTCATCGCACGCTCGCGAGCAAAAAGTCGAGCTCCCGCACGTTGATATCGAGGTACACCGGTGTAATAATCTCTTATACAAATCATCCTAATTGAGGCGTTAAGAAGGCACGTTTTATTTTTCTTTTTCTTCTTTTTTTCGGGATATACAATATTCGTATATCGGCTGTGTGTAACGGGGTCGGGGAAAGCGAGGACGACGAATAAGACCAGACTGTTTACCCAACGAGATCGTGGGCTCGTTTGGATGTGCCGGCGTCGCGGCGTCGAGAAGAGAGAAATGCCCGGGCGCACCGCGTGCGCCGCTCGGATATGTGTGTGAATGTGCCGGCAAAGGCCTCGCGGTTAATTCGTTCGCGCGGGTCTCCCGGTCGACCGCACGCTATGATTTACCATCAGCTGCGCTCGCCGGGTATGAATTATCGATAGGTTTATTTATGTTACACCGCGCGCACCGAGCTCGCCGAATGAAGAGCCGGGGAATTCTAATCACGTACCGCGCGGAGGCTGCTGAGAGAATAAAAGTTTATTACGTTT
Source organism: Pimpla rufipes (assembly GCA_963932165.1). Taxonomy (NCBI): domain Eukaryota; kingdom Metazoa; phylum Arthropoda; class Insecta; order Hymenoptera; family Ichneumonidae; genus Pimpla; species Pimpla rufipes. The sequence goes on from OZ010630.1 coordinate 25,975,162, forward strand.
TCGTTCTACACAGCCGACGGAGTCGTCGGTGGTAATCGAGCTCTCGCTGTCAGCTCGAGTTTTCCCCGAAGAATTCGCGGAACGAATTTCTTATGAAACTCGAGGGGGCGAAGTCTGAGCGGAGGAAAGGCCTGGTTGCGATTGCCAGAGGCGAGGAGAGATGGATCCTCCGCAAACGCGTGCGGTTGTCGGCGCTTCGTCTTCGAGTAGGATCACCTGACAGACTACACGCTCGTTAACATCGTACCCAGTGCTCTTCACTGTTTCGTCATATTCGTCTCTGAGTGAGGGTCTTTCTCGGTTGGTGTCCAACAATCGGGTATCTCGTTCCTCTTCCGCGTTTATTTATTTTATTTTATTTTATTTTATTTTGATTTATTTATTTTGTTTTATTTTATTTTATTTTATTTTGATTTATTTATTTTGTTTTATTTTATTTTATTTTCATTTATTTATTTAGTGATAAGATTGAGATCCGTGTTACACTTAGAAAAATGCTTGGCCTGGATTACCAAATATAGGCAGTTCCACTATATACATAGAAATTGGTACCCTATTTTAATTGCTGGTTACATTATTTATTGCTGCGTTGTTTAAAATACGTCGCTCAGTTCATACATTTTTGTTTAATGAACAATTTGTACAATGACGTGAATAAATTTATAGGCTATCAAGAGGAAGGAATGAAAATGTGGATAAAAAAATTGATAGTAATTAGAGAAAAATTGTAAAACGATGCAGGCGAAGAATGTCAACGATACGATAAAAATTAGCCCGTACGCATTTGTCACACGCGTCCCATTTTCGCACGAATATTCTCGCAAGGGCGACTCGCCGTCCTCGTGACTTTAATCGGGACGGCAACGGAGGACGCTCGCGGGGCTTCGGAAGCCGCACGCGTTATTAGCGTGTGTGAACAACTCCTCGCATATATCAAGTCGGTGAAATCCAATTTCGTGGAAATTTTCGTCATGGAGCTTCTTCCCCTTGTCGCGAGAACGAAACGAGAACGATGGGAAAATTCGTGTCCTGCGGTGTGGAGCTCCGATTCCCGGCTACCATACGACGTTTCGCGATGAATTAAATTGTCGTTTCGCTGTTTACTCGAGTCATCCGAGTAAACTCGGTGACTCAGCGCGCTAGAATGATGTTTCAGAATTTCTCCAGGCGTTGATTAACTTATCACTGAGGAAAAGTGCAGCCGAGGTCGATGCAAATAAGGCTCATTCCAATTACACGGTTACACGGATTCTCTGATTTATACCAATTGCACGGATTTATTCGTGTTGATGAAAAATAACACGATTTTTTATTCGTTTTAGCGGTCTGGCTATGGAAATCAGACCCGAATTGGCTGAGTCAATAACGTTCGTTAAACAGCTGAGACACGGGAACTCCGGTGTTTTAATTGCCAAAAGTCGCGGCATTGATGTTTTTATGATACCAACTGGTTTTTCGGCTTCCATTAAGCAGACGCGCGTCGAATGTCCTCAACAACCGCGCGGCGTGCGTGTATTATTCTTGAATACAGAGCGGGCGGTGCGCTCCGTTCGCGTAAGGCATTTAAGTTAGTTAGTCGTTGGAGGGAGCTGCTTTTAAGATCGCTATCTTCAGGATTGGCTCCGCCAGTTGTTACAGTCCGGTCATTAAATCTTCTCGCTGTGGTGTTCGCGATGCGATGCCGCTCGCGAGGCTCCTCGCGACGTCTCCACCGTGGAGATGTAGGGTCGTTCGTCGAACTTCTGCGGAGCTTATAACGCGCATAGCTCGCCGTCCACGTAGGACAGGCTTTATTGCTATCCGCGGTTGATACCGGCCGCTCGTGCGCTCCACGCTGATTGCTTTTGCCAAACGAACTCGTATTTCGTTTCTCGTTCAACGGCCTCGCCGGCGTTACCCCCTCGACGCGTTCACAGCTTTCTATTTATAAATCGAAATTTAATTTCTTTGTTTCTTTTTGTTCACAGCTAACCTCGAGGAAACCCTGGACCTCGCATTGTCGCTGCAGGACTATCATCTCCAGGAAGTCACGCTGTACGCGAAGCAAGGACGAACTCTGGGCGCCGCTCTGAGCTCCCAGGACATAATGGCGCTGCAGAGGCAGGAGGAGCGAAGGCGACAGCAGGCGAAGCAAAGCGTCTTCGGGTTTGTAATATTTTGACTTTTAGTGTTATATTAATTTTTGTTCGTAATCTGGTAAATTCGTGGAGAACACAAAATCGTTCGTATGTAAATATTATAGACACAATTCACGGGTTTCAAACGTGATTATTATAGTAATGACGAGGCAATGACGTAAATAAATGATAAATAAACATATAGCTAACAGACACATTGCATTTGAAATGTTTATTATCAGCATCGTTATTTGTAAGATACAAAACAAAAATCATATATCGATATATTTTACAATAATTATTTAAACGTGTTGTTTCCTTTTATAAAAATGTTTTAAATCGCATATCTTGCAAATTCTTATCTTAAAATCAATTTATTTGCGGCTGGGGTCCTCGCGTCAAGTTACAAAGTGAAAATTCGAGTATCTCCAGTCAGTAATAATTCTTAAGTATAATAATAAAATATTCGGGGGGTCAAGAATAGTAGAAGTGTCCTCAGCAACGGATCAAAGAAAAGAGAAATGATTGAGCGGTGTGCACGGAGGATCTCGCCCGATCTTCGCACGCGTTCGGGAATTTGCCGAAACGACCGGAAATCGCACGAGGTCCTAGTGCTACGCTCTACTTATTTGGCGGACCGAGGACCCAAATATGAATTGTCTCGTTACAGATTCATGTTCAGAAAGTCAAAGGAAAGCTCGTTGAGCATCGACAGCCTCGGTGGGAGGAGCGTTTCACCGGCGCGAAGCGACGAGACCGGAAGAAGCGTGAGTCCTCTGGCACCGCCGGCGAGGCCGCAGAGGAAAAGGAGACCAGCGCCGAAGCCTCCGGTCCAGACAAGCGTGTCAGTGGGCGACGAGAACGGCGATGAGTCGAAGGAAAAGCTCGTCATCAGTCACAGCCGCAACAGCAGCGACAGTTCGGGCTATCACGAGGCGTCCGTGCTGAGCGATAATCCGGACTCGAACGCGCGAATGCCCGAGACGCTGCCGCGACGCAGCAAACCGCCGTGCAAATTGGAAACCTCGCGGAAACTCGCGCAGACCTCGCAGGCGAGCAAAAGCTTGGGCAATCTGGCGATGGCCTCCGGAGGACTCAGTCACGGGATCAGCAGCACGTCGATAAGCTCGACAGGTGAGCCAAGCAATCGCGAGCGTTTGACGTTGATATACGTCGCAAGTTGCATACAGTGATCGTTGTAGAACGCCCGATACAATTAAAAACGTAGATCTTAGATTTATCACTTTTGCGGGTTTAACGCGTGTGATTTGCACGATGTTTCTGTTCTGTTGCGCCTGCCAGATTCAAGTGAGTTAATCACTGTCGCGAATTCAAGTGAGTTTCGTCGCCGTTGATGGATGACAAAGCTGATTATACACTGTTAAAAATGTTTGAGGCAAAATTACTATAACGTGCAGGAATTTTTTTTTACAGAAACGCGTGTAGTAAATTTACTACACGAGTATAACGTAAAATTAATGTTCAAAATAAACGTAAAAACGTAAAATTAATGTGCATTAATGTGCTAAATTCGTTACGAAAGTCGTATTAATTGATGCACAGTACACTAAATTCGCTATGCAAGACGTGTTTTTAATATGAGTTAACTTTAATTTTGCAGCACCGTCGTCCACTGTTAAAAATATGTAAAGTAAAATTACAGAACCGGGTGTATAAATTTACTACACAAATGTAACGTAAAATTGATGCAAGTTTCTGCTAAATTCGGTAGGACAGTCGCGATTTCATATAAGTTAACTTTCATTTTACCGCACGTACATTGAATTTTTATTATCTTTCGTATATTAAATTGAATTTCCTACACGGGTTCAGAAAAATACTGGACATTAAATTACCGTACAGTATACGAATTTTCCAACCATTTTTAACAGTGTAACTCATGCGTGAGGATCGAATTTTGCTTACGTGGATTTTCCTTGTCGATTTTACAGGCATACGAAAGAAGAGAGCCGCGCCACCTCCGCCAATCGCGAGGCCACTGTCCTCAGCAATCTCCACCCAGGCTCTCGAGCGCATCGTTGACTCCGAGGAGTCGCTGACGTCCGACATCGACATCTCCAAATCGCCGTCCGACATCGCAGCCTCGTCGAAGGCCAATTCCGACATCGGCGTTGACTCCAAGGCGAATTCCGACATCGGTGTCCACTCGAAGCCGTCCTCGGAGATCGGCTACAAAATCGACTCCGAATTCAGAGCGGCTCTGGCGGGCCACGAGGATCAGATCGACACCGAGAGACGCGCAGCTCCAGCGCCGCCGCCGGCGCGGTTAAAACCCTCGCTGGACCTGCAAAACGACGTTCCAATGCCCGAAACAACGACGTCGACGACCGTAGAGGAGCCTAAGAAAGTAGAAATCGCTAGAGTAGTGAATCGAGGTAAGCTAGCTCGTAGCCCCAGCAGTATCGATAATTATGTCCCCGCGTACAGTTTCGTATCGCAGAGCAGTCTGGAAAACGTGCTGGAATTGGGTGAAGCGACTTGTCGGGAACGGGAGTCTCAAATCCAGAGTGCAGATTATCCAAGATCCAAGTCAAATTCGGAACTCGACCTTTCGTTGCATCCAAACGGATCCCTCAGTCGCAATTCGGGAACCGAAGTTTTCAATAGCAAATTACAAAAATCGCAGAGTCTCGTCGGTCGCGGAAATTCGCGGCAAAAATCGGCGGAAAACTTCGCGAGACCCGCGAGTCTCCAGGAAAATCGTGAATTCGACGCGTCCCTCGAGACAATCGGCGAGAATTCCGCGCTGGATTATCGCAATCGTGGAAACGACGATACGTCGCCGCGAACTTTGGAAAAAAGACCGACGATCGCGAATCTCGACGGCATCGATTTTCACGACGACGATATGCCGCGCTGTGGGATTCTCGAGAGTAGATTCAGCCCGAGCCGGCAGCCGCATTGCGATAATTATATTTGCGACGAGAGATGCAGGACGCGGATGATCAAGCACAGCTTGAGCTTTCAGAATCGGTGCGCGTTGAAGGAAACGAAGATCGTCAGTAGCTTCGAGAGTCTCAAGGGACTCACGACGTCCCAGAGTTTCTCTTCGAAGATCGAAAAAAACGCGAAATTACCAAAAACCGAGCAGCATCGCGTTATTCGAAATCGCGAAAACGTTCCGAAGTTAGGCGATCTTGTAACAACAAATTACTACGGAAATCCTCTGATCTCGAGTTGTCACCCCGAATGTATCGTCGATTGCCCCGAGGATTTTTCCGACGACGAGCCGAACAATTTGTCACCCCCTCCGCTGAGCACTCTTCAGATATTCGCGTTCTCCAAAAAACCGATGGACATTCAAGTCTCACCGATCCACTCGATACCGAATGAAATCGATAAGCTCCCGTCGCTGCCGATTCTCAGCCGATCGGGCTCGAAAACTGGTTTCGACAAGAAGCTCAGCATACTGGAACCTCCGCCCCCGGGACTGGTCAGTCGGCAGGAGTCGAACGAGAATTGGAATCGTTTCCTGACGCAGCTTAACTCAATACTCGAGACGCGAGTCGGCGAATTCGTTTGAACAACTTCATTCTCACGTGCCCGAAGAACGAAGGGGCGAGTCGTTTGGTATATCTCGCGGCTGCTGCTGCTCTCCGCAACAGTTGCTTCACCCACTTCCATTGCGCAAGACACATCCATTGCGAAATTGTACCTTCGTACGCCGTTTACATTGTATTTCTTTTTTTTTACGAACATTCTTTTGCGTTGACACAGTTTCGCGCATTTCCCCCTGTAGCATTTATATCTATCCGTCAATTACCCCGAGTGCCTTTCCGATTCTGCGTCTTCGCCTCATCCACTTTTACGCGCCCGCATTTTGCGTGACCTTCTAAACTCGATTTATACACTCTCTTTCACTTCCTGACGCATTGAGTGTCTCGCACGGCCTGTTGATTCACCTGTTTACTTATCGATTAGCCCTAATGTACGTTTTATTCGCCTTACTAACTCTCGGTGGTGGTTGCCGCATTTTCTTTTTTCTTTATTTTCTACCGTAGACGTTGGAGCCAGTGCGCCAATTCCCAAACCCCGTAGTATTGTCGGTGTCGCGCTGCGACCTCCCGAGCCTCGACGTCCGGTTGCTCCCCGACGCAAATTGTTTGAGAATGCAGCCGGCAAAGTTGCGGCTATCTGCTTGTTGAATCCCAATACGGTTGAGACTCATCTTACTGAAACATCGACGGACGGAGATGATGATGGATTTGGTGGAAAAATAAACAGCGCCGAAGATTTGGAGAATGATGATTCAGCATTGCGGCCGAATTTGAGAGAGGAGAATAATTTAAATCCAGGTTATTCGAAGAACGATGATCGAGATTCGAACGCCGAAATAGCGCGTTTCATGGCGCCAGGCAAAGCAAAGAGGCCCGAATCACGTGCGCTGAAACACGTGAAAAGCCTGGACGATATTTACGGCTTGTCGATGGAACTCGCTGACGAAGAGACATCCGACGATGCTGAATCAATATCGGGAAGCCTGTCGTGCGCCGTGATATCCACGATTCCCAAATGCGCTCATCTGAAACCGAATATCGATGATACCGCTGAAATTGAGGTCGAGAAACCCACCAAATCAGTCGAGCCGTCGAAACGCCGACTTGAGGCTGCGAAACGAAAAAAAGTTTTCAGAAGCCAATCGGAGACGAACGACTTTGACGTTAATTCGTTCGAGAAACATACAAGACATCTGACGTCGCATCCCGAGAGTTTTACATGCGCGATGAATCCAAATTTTTCGCGAAAAATAGCGAATTGCGAGCATGAAACGTCGGATAACGAGGAGGCGAATGTGAATCCCGTGGACGAAGCGTCGAGTAGTGAAAAAGCGAGTCACATGGATACGAAATCCGAGGAAAGACCAGAAAGTAGCGTGGAAGACTTTCCGCCGTTTGTGATACACGGAACGAATTGGAGGGGCGGAGAGGATTTCGTGGACGTCGAGAACAACGATAGTTGGGCTCCACAGATAATAGAGGAACCAGGTGCATGCTTATAGATTACTAACACCATAGAAACTTAGTCATCACTGAAAAAAATGTAGAAATTTCCGTACATCTGTCGACTAATTTATCAATCGCACACACAGAAGAATCTCGGTGAAGGTTACATTCGTTTCTTTTCAGCACCGCTACTGCATGCTTATTTTCCACACTTTACGACATCCCCATACATATGTATTCAATATTAAATATTAAACGAATATTAAAGCGCCTTACATCCTCATTTTTTGTAAAATTATTTTTATTAATTTTCTGACGTTTCTTCAGCCAACGTGGATCGCACGACAGAGACGGACATCCTGCTGCAGAAAGTCTCGGATACTCTGACGAATTCTCTGCCGTCATTCGAGTCGCCGCCTCCTCCTCTCGCGGCGAAATCGTCGGGCATTGCGGAGGATTTCTCGGATGTACCACGCGAGGAGTTCAACAAAAAGCTACCAGAAATTTCGCGGGACGACGACGAGGCCGACGGTCTTCGGGAAAAGCGGAAGATTCCAATGGAGCCGAGCGAAGCGAAATTACCGGAAGAGACGAAGCCACTGGAAATAGTCGAGACGAAGAGTCGGGAGTCACTTTTATCCGAAAAGAATATCGCAATCGCGAGCACGCCAAATGCGACGATAAACTCGCAGCAGGATACGTCGGATTACGTTTCGGCGACGGGCGACGATCTGTCGATCACCGATTGGGAGTATCAGTTACCAGCGCCGCCGAGCGCTTTCAGGGACAACGTTTCCCCGGATTTCGACGGATACGACACGATAACTCTGCGCTCCATCGAAGCTTTCAAGGAGCCGACCGCGAGCGCCGTGGAAACTCGCGAAACTTTCGAGGCTCCGGTGGTCGAATCGCCGGCGCGAGAGTCGCCGGTTCCTCCTCCGGTTTCCAAGGAAATCAAGGAAGTCCCAAAACCCGCAGTCGCTCCTAAAATGAACGTCAAGCAGCCTCGAGAAGAACCGCCGCCTTGTCAGCCCGAAAAGTCAAAGCTCAGCCCGCAAACGTCCTCCGAGAGCCGAACGAGCGAAGCGAGTTCCGAGCTGAAGAAGGAAATAATCAACGAACTGGCGAACAAAATCGAAAACGGCGGTTTGCCACAGTCGAACGGCCGAATTACGGATCAAGATTTCCGTAGAACGAGCGTCGAGTTCTCGGCGCCCAAAATTGCCCCGGTCGACAATACTTTGTCGAATTTCACGATAACCACGTATTCGAGACAGAAGAGCTTGAATATATTCGAGGAGGCTGTCGAGGAGAGGCGAAATGTTTCGCAGTTCGCGAACGCGGATGACAAAGTCATGAAGTCGTTCGCGACTCTGTCCAGAAGCAAATCGTCCGCTCAAAGCAACGGAGGCGACGCCGGCTCGAGAAACGCGTTGAACGCAGCGAAAAACGATTTTCCGTCGGAGGGAAAATCGGTTATCAGCAGAGCGCAGAGCGTGGAGCAAATTATCACGCCCGACGTGGAGTTCAAGAAACCCGAGCCGAAGTCTCACTTCGCTCAACACGAATCGCTGTTCAGGCGACAATCAATGAGCAACGGGCACGAAAAATCGAGCGTCGTTCACCGATCGAAGAGTTATATCACCTTGGCGAATAATTCGAAGTACCGAGAAGACGCGGACGGGGAAAAACGCGACGCGTGCTCGAGGGACGAACACGACGACGGGCACGCTGTGAAATCCACCAGCGTGACTAACTTGAATCAGGAGGCGCACAGAGGCAACGAGAAATTCTCGCAGTGGAGGGAGAATATACTGAAGAGGCAAGAAGAGCCGTCCAAAGAAAAACAGCTGCAGTCACTGCAGGTAAACTTTCTCCGCAAACTCGGATAAGCAGTCGATACGACGCTTATTGACATTTGATTAACTCTCGGTGGTTCTTTATCGTTCGCAGGTCCTCAAGAACATTTTACCGCGGTTGAAGAGCACTCAACAGTCGGAGGAAAATGTCCCGGATTCGTCGAATGAAAAAGAAAATTCTCACGATACACAGTGAGTATTTATTTATTTATTTATTCATTTATTTATTTATTCATTTATTCATTCATTTATTTATTTATTTATTTATTTATTATTATAAAAACGGGCAAGGCCCAATTACAAGTACGATGGGTGGTGGCCCGTCAATCATGTACAGAGCACTGAGTGGGAAGTCGACACAGAATGGCAAAAAAAAAGAAACGAACATAAATTAAACTTAATCAAATCAATATTATATCGGAAACAACGCCTTAAGCCTCATTTTAAAAAAATTGTGGAAAGCCTCCAAAAAGAAAAACATTACGCCCATAATTATTGCCAAGTCTAAGACATCTAGGGAGCCAAAAGATTTGCGCATAATCTATTTTAATATCATGAAGTATTTTAATCCACGTAATTTTATCTCCGTCATTGAGATGATAAATTGCGGATAAAAAATAATAAAAAATAAAAAACCACAATTTAGAAAACAAAGAAAAAAAACGATGTAATTTTACATCAAATTGATCCATTCCCGTTGTTTAACATATGTTTTCTACTGCTTCCTTTCCAGATCGAAGAGTCTGCCGGGAGCAGATCCGAACGAGCCAAAGTCGAGCGCAACGACCGAACCAGCCGAAGTCAAGCCGCAAAAGACGCCGGAAGACGCGACAACGAAGCGTTACAAGTACGCGGGCCCGCCGGCCATTAGTCTGGGCAGTTGGTCGGAGAGGCCGCGGGTCAACGTTCAGCTGAAAATGGACACGGATTACAAGTTCGGCGCGAGCAACACGTCGGGGGCGAAGACCGTCGTGAACCTGAACCGAGCGAGCTGCGAGGGTCAGTCCAAGGAGAATCCGGTGAAAGCGTCGCCGAAGGCAAATGGCACGACTACAACTAACGGCGCCGCTGCCCATCACACGACAACAACGAGCCTCGAGCGTCGCGATTCCCAAGATTTGCTATCGAAAAAATTGATAAATCACACGACCGCCTGTGGCTTCAAAAAACCAACGCTGAACAGAGTCGGCTTTCCGGAAGCGAAAAACTCGCCGCGAACCGAGGACAAACCGATCGTCACGAGCGTCGCTCTGAAAAAGACGTCAGTCGAGAAAACCGATTCCCGCGTTAACGGCCAACATCGAGCGGCAGAGGAGAGCAACGCCGACGACGACGACGACGTGAAGATCGACACAAAGCCAGTGAACTTCAAAGAGCTGACAAAGACTTTTGGCCAGGAAGTCTGCCTCAGAGCGAAACCAAAACGCGTTATTCAGACCCGGCACTCCGATTATTACGGCACGAGGCCCGACATCGCGTCGAGTTTCACCGGCGCCGCTAACGGACAGCCGAACTTTGCCGATAACGCCAACAAGAACGCATCGAGATCCGTCGAACCCGCGAGGAATAATCACGCGGCGTCGAACGGAGCGCAGAGGGATGCGAATAATCACGCGCCAATCAAAAGATACACCTCGATCGTGGGCATTCAGTCGCTCAACAATAATCACTACGGAACGGAAAACGGAGACTCGACGACGAGGAATCACGGCGCGACCATGAAGATCAACGGTCTGATGCCCGTTGTCAAAGGATTCAAGATACCGACGGATCAGAGCGAGACGAGATCCTCGAACGTGCAAATTCCGCACAATCGCGTCTCGGTCGTGGACGTGTCGAAGAAAAACGCCGGCGTGCCGCCTCCGCCGCCAACGATGCCGATTATCACGGGCGTGACGCTGAAAAACAGCACCGCGAGACCGAAATCGATGCCGGCTGGCAACGTCGACACCAGGGATCAATTATTGGAGTCCATCAGGAGTTTCGGTGGACGCGATAAATTGAAGACCGTTCACTCGTAAATTCGCGTCTTGAGGAAGTGGAAATCGATTTTCGTATCGATTTTTCTGAGGAGTGAAGATTTTTTTTTTTTTTTTCGCTTCGCCCGTAAAAGTTGCGAAGATGTATTTAGTAGATTACCAAGGTTCGAAGTGTATATAGTAGTTGCTAGACTTTAGTATTGTAACATTCACAACTCGCATCATTCCCTCAGAGGAAACGTTAGTCACCTGTTTTACCTAAATGATATATCGAGCGCTCCGCAAGGCGCTCGGGTGCTCCAATCGTATTTAACTACCGATAAGGTTTCGAAGCTACGCGGCTACGGGTTATGAATTATTTTATTCCGCTTTTCCGATATGGTGGATCTGCGTTTTCTAGACTTCTATTATCGAAAAGTAGGATACGATAAGTGCATACGTCGTAATCGATATCGGAGGAAACACGAGTTTATTGGTTGACAGTCTTTCGTAGTAACGGTTTCGAATTAAGCAAAGGTATCGGCGGGATTCGAGAGATCCGGTCACACGTTTATTTCGTTCGCAACTTCTACGACGCTGAGCTGAACGGAGAGTGTCAATCGAGCCCCCCCTGTAAATTATTTGTAAAACAATGATTCCTTATGATTAATCGGAAGGTCCTCTGCCATATTGGTTCGAATTACGTTCAAGGTATCATCGAAATCCAAGGTTGGTCGGGTATCGCGGAATACGATTGCCGTACGAGTCGGTTTAGTCATTTGTTGAGAGTAGCTTACCCCAAAAAATAATTGAATTCGTTTGTACATAGAGATGGACCCGTGGAATTATTATTATTTTTGTTTTCGTTGTTTCAAAACGATAATCGTACTTGCGCTTTCGTCCATCGGTGTAAAAATAAATAAATAATGAAAAGAAAAAAAACGTGAACGTTTATATTATTACATTGTAGATGATATAATATTCAACATTGCTCATTTCGCGTGTACGGGAGTCGAAACATAAGTCTTATTTAAGTTATTTCTAAGCTCACGAAAAGACCGTTCTACGACGCTAGCTTTGGTCACATTTACGATTAATAGAAAATAATATACCAAAGTTGGTTGCGGACGGATATGATGGATGTGTACTATTAACAAAGCAATAACGACAAACGCGTGCTAACTATCGCAAAGTATAAACTTCTTAAGTTTCTATCAACGGGACCAAAGGTAATAAACACTCTTTTTATTTTATATATACTGTACAACGAGTTCATATGTTTGTCGTCGAAAAAAGAAAAAAATGTAACGAAGTGCAGTGGCTTATAGTGAAGCTGGTCAGTCGAATTATTAAGTGAAGTAAATACGAAAAAAAGAAGAAAAAGAAGTTTCACTATTTTTACAAATGAAACTTGGTGGACGTGGTTCTCCATTTCCATTGTGCCTTAACGCGAAATCACGAGTATGAAATATTCGCCCCGCGTTGCGACTACATCAGAGACAGAGATGCGCTGGCATTAAACATAAAAAAGAAAACCCGGCCGTTCTAATACGCTCCCTTACTATTTATACTATCGTCTACAACATGAGGTAATGGTACGCTGCATTAGGGGTTTCCTCCATACGTGACGAAACTTTATGTAAATAAGCACGTATGTCAATACTGTATTTAATTCCATAACAATAAGCAAGTATGATAAGACGGAACTGTAATCTATTTATACACGTTATAACTTATGCTTGCATTAAAGTTAATCAAAAATGACTGAGCCCTTTCTGTCTTCCTTTCCTCTCGCAATATTGCAACCACGAAAAAATATTACTCGCCTCTTAATTAAAAAGAAAACAGAGTTTGAAGTCAAATATAGAAATCGAGAAAATCCTTTTATTTTCTTTAATACACATTTTTTATCATACAGCACCATCCATCTCAATTCGCTTCACTTCCAAACACGCTGGGATATCAAACTAATCACTTTTCTAGAGCACCAATTAACGATCGTGGATCAAACACCAGTAAATCATATCGCAACGAGCGCGATTTCATGAAAATACTGATTACACTGCCATACGTATGTCATGGTCAATAAGTTAATTCTACAACAAAGATAAACTACTGTTAATTAACATTGCAACGTTATTACAAAAGTTAACGCGGACATTTATTCTTTTTCGTGCTTTCCGAAAATCACAGTTCCGAGCATCATGAAGAAATATTGTACGTATTTAAATATCTACAAGGCATTTTATGCGTGCAGTTTGAGCTGTTGATCCGACACGTCGACCGTGTGTCGGTCTAATCGTCGGGAATCGGCGTATTGCAGTTGCCGTGCCATAACTTCACCTCCGAGTCGCAACGGGAATAATTCGCGAATACGTCGGCGTAGCCGCGATCGCGCCACCAGGTGCACAATTGTCTGTTCCAGCCGCAATCGACGGTGTGTATGAGCTCGGGCCTTTCCATCCCCAGAAGAGTATAAAAGTCCTGGTCACCCAAATGACCCTGAAAGAAGATAAGAGCGTATTTTTAGTATGTTACCGTTTACCTCTAAATTGAGTCCTTTTTATTAAAAGTAAAAAAGGTCGATGTTAAAAAGTAACAAGTGTTGATTCAAAAGAAATCAGTGCATGTGATGCGGACTCTGTTTCCCCTTTTACTCCGAAATTGTTAATATTTCGGACAAAAGCAAATATCATTTTTACGCGCCTGTCTATTGGCATGAGTAGCTAATTTGCTTTTGTCCGAAATGTTAATAATTCCGAGATATATAGGAAAACCGATTTGGTACCGACTGAATCTGTATCCTAGAAACGTGTATCACATCACTTGAAGAGCACGTGAAATACCGCGGTCGGTAATAAAAACAGCTTTTATGCTATCAGATATTCATCTCCAAGATAATCGAGAACCAGTTTCGTCTTATCAGCCGCAAACGAGGTTGACAATTGTTTGATAACACGAAATCCTAGCTTTTCAAAAAAAAATTATTCATTCACCTTGAAGTTGTATTTGTCAGTCATGTGCTGTACCATATCCTCGCTGATTATCTGATCCCACTCGAGAGAATTTCTCAGCCTCTCCAGATGAAACAGCACCATGCCGCTGTTGTATCCAGGGTAGCCGCCCGTCGAGCCAGGCTCGCCAAAGCCAGTTTTTGGATTTTTACTCCTATACAAGTAGAGCACATGACGATAAACCGGAGTGAGCTCCGGCGCCAGGCCGAACATGGCGTCGGGCCCAAAGTTGTGGAACTCCTCGAAGAGATCCTTAATGTCCCTTCGAAATTTGGTATCCGCGTCAAACATTACAGCTAACTTTTGGTCAGGCGGCGCAATCTGATGCAGGCCAAGCGACAGAAAGAACAGAGCGTCCGAGTAGTAAGTTCCGGGCTTGCTACTGAAGTGCGGAGACATCACGGAGACAATGTACTCGAGCTCCGACGCAAGTTTGTGTACATCGTAGTATTGCACCTGGGAAATTGAGACAAAAAAACCAGTTCAAATCGTCGTTCGACAAAAATTTTGGTGTATCGATCATCAGGAAATCCGTCAATCGGCATGATCCGTTTTACCTATGATTATGAAGTTTGCATCGTTGGAATGCAACAAGATTCAGAAAAAAACATTAAATATGATTAACCCAAATTATGAAATTAGGTATAAAAAGTCATCAAATCAATTAGTTCATGTGATGATTTTTTATACATAATTTCATCATTCGGGTTAATTAGAATTAATTTTTTCCTGAATTTCGTTGCATTCCAACGATGCAAACATCATCAGTTTTACCTTCATAAACTTCCCAGTGACCGTCATCACCCCGGCGATGACTCCCTCGGCCACGGGGCGACTTTCGTCGTCGCTAATGACGTGAAAAGCCACATCGACGGTCGCCAGTCTTAGCAGCGAATCCGCGAATATTCGGAATTTCCGTCGCATGGGCGAATTCGTCGTGACTTTCGTGAATATGCACCACACGTTGTAGTAATTCGTGCCCGAGGTACCGACGACACTCGAGCCGTTGGGAATCCTCGGTGCGAGGTTATCACGACCGTTGACGAGAGCTAAGGCGGCTGATAGATTCGCTTTTTCGCTGGCATTCTGCTGGCCGAAGTAGCGATCGCTCCAGTAGGCACCATTCGACGTTTGGAAGCAATACAGGAGTACCAGGATTACCGCGACAACTGTCAGATTCAGCAAAACTTTGCGTAACAAACGCATTTAACTACTCGTTCATTGTTGTCCGCCTCGCTATACCCACGTCGACGTTAGCATCGTTCTCGACATTCGGACGGACGCGCGCTCAACTCGTCACGTACACATTTCATTTTCGTCGGTGGATATACTTTTGTAAATAACAATCGATCGCGGCACACGGACCGTCGCGAGAGTCAACATCGGAAGGGCGCCATTTGCAATTCCACCACTCCGCCTCCGAGCCAGTCCGCCTGGTCTGTGCTTTACCCCCTAACTCTCTGTCTCTCTGTCTCTCTTTCTTTCTCTCTCCGTCCTTCCCTCTGTTATGCAGCAGCAGTCAGATCCTATTCCGAGATTTTAAGATAAGTACTTACGACACCGACGATCGTAGTGCGATAAGCGAGATCGTATTCCTGGAATAAAACGTATATGCGTCGGCTTCAAATGCGTCAGCACACTAATTGAACGACAGGATTATGCGACGACATTTATTTCGGACCTTGTTCATGATCGTCTGCAATTGATCTGTTGATATTTTTTTGTTTAGACTGATTTTGTTCTTGGTGTAAGAAATTATTATAAGTTTGTTATTATATTATTTTTTTGTTTTATCTGGTTGAAATGCGTCGACATCTAAACCTCTGTTTGTTTTCGACATATCGACTTTCATTCATGCCGGGTCGGATATTTTGTCGCAAAAGATACCCGCTGTGATGCTTCAGGGTGATCTTGAAAAAAAAAAAAAAAAAAAAAAATTTAGAGTTTCGACGAAAACCGACCACTTTTTACCCCGTCCGATATTTTTTCCTATGAGATATCGGAACTTTTGGCCGAAACAAAAATGTAACGGCACGGCAGCGACTCCGTGGCAACACGGAATGGCACGAAAAACTGAATCAGGCACAGTTTTAGCACCTCATAAGGTGCCGGTGTTATACCGGCACGGCGATTCCCGAGTATACTTGGATATAGCGCAAAATGAAAATATCTGAAAATGTATCTATCTGACCTGTATTTGGTACACTAATTTCAAATAGCAGCGCAAAATGAAAACATCTGGAAATTTAATTATACAAATAATAAAAAATCGAATTAATTTATTCGTGTCTTAATTTCAAATGGACATCGAATTGATACACTTCAACATTTTTTAATTCTATGCTGCTTAGGCTGTTTGTACATGTTCGTCACATTCGGTTACGCGGTTCGAAATTGTGACGACACGTCGAACAGCAAATCTTTCGTATTAGGGACCTATGACGACGTTTATTCATTTCCTACGTTTCCTCGTGAAAAATACCGATTACAAATATTTTCGATTTGCGATAAAAAAAATAGTAATTTTCCGAGTGTTCTGATTTCCGTACTAGTCCCGAACTTTAGTCCGGTCTGCCTATCAGATTTTATGATTTTCGATAAGACAATCGCTTCACGTGAACATTTTGGACGCAGATGACGTTGATGCCATAGTACATTGATACTTTGTATATCAGTCCTGACTCACTTCAGCGATTCTTGTTTACGATAAAAGATACTTCCTGATTTACAATGTATTAACAGTCAGCTTAAGCTGGCTCGACATTAATGACGAGCCCCATTGACTAAAAATACTGAAGCTACAAAAATATTGTCTTCCCTTTCTTCTAGAATTACTTGCATATTTGCAAATAAAAAAAATAACACACATCATCCAATCAGTCCATTACCATTTTTATAGAACGATGGATTTTTATATTTTTATCTTATCGTCCCGGCATTTCATTACATTTAACGCCTTTATCGACAGGTGCCGTGAAGATAACGCAGCGTCGCGGTTGAGATATTTTCATTAGTAGTTATCGGTACACCGCCTGACGAGGATTGCCTTCCACAGTACGGAGAAAGTTTGCGCGTAATTCGCCATTGCAACGACCGTGCGAATATGTGATTCCTGAATTAAAAAAAGGGGAAATGATTTCGGGAAGCGAAACTTACAAAGTGTCACGATCAATCAGGTACGCAAAATCGTAAATACTTAATAATAATTTTAAGCCGCAAATCTATCCTATTGTTCAATCACTGATATGTGATTCCTGAATTTGAAAACGGAAATGATTTCGAGAAATAAAACTTACAAGGTGTCACGATCAATCAGGTTCAAAATCATATATACTTAATAATAATTTTTAACAGCAAATCTATCCTATTGTTAAATCATTGTCTGTTCTTTCCCACTGGATCATGCAGCATGACTTCGAAAATAAAGTCAATATTCAAGCGGCAATCCTCGCAGCCGATCAGCCGTCCCGACGTGGAAAATCACGAGGAGTCGAGCGCCATAATGCAGGAAATGAAAAGCATCCCACCGGAATTTCTTCAGCGTAGGCGTTACGAGAAATCCGTGTCGACCGCCTTTGAGAGTCATTCCAACGACCACGACGAGGTTGTTCTTCGTCAGCAGTCCAAAACCAGACGGAACAAGTAACGAAAATTCCTCCCAAAATCATCCCAACGTTTCTGGCAAAATTTCGACCTCTGTAACAAATGGAAAAAAATATTTGTAATTGCAGAACCTCATTGGGAGCGATCGAGGATTTGTTGCAGTGTCCGATCTGCAGGGATCGCCTAAAGTCGCCCCGAATGATGCCCTGTCAGCACACGTTTTGCGAAAAATGCCTCGACAAACAATTGGAGCAATCGAGAGTCAACAAGGGTAAGAAAAACTCGATGACATTTTTTTTCGCTGCATTTCGTTGCCGCTTATCACGATAAATACGAAGTGAACGAATGATCTACGTCGATCGTACCAGCGGCAATCAGTACGGCCTGATAAACTTTGATATCAACTTTGTACTATATACCGCGTGGGATTACAAAAGCCTCTATAATAAGAATCGTAAATCGTGGCGTAATCTTTCGATCCAGACGAGCCGCAGTTGTGTCATAGAATTAATTATTGATACCTGCTGTTTTTTTTTTGCAGCCGATGCGATGTTGACTTGTCCACTGTGCAACTTGACCGTCTCTGATCGCGCTCCGGAACTTCTGCCCACGAATTTGTACATCGAGAGCCTCCTGCACGTCCTGGAAAATCCCGGCGAAGGTTTGCTGCGACTCGCATCCAGGAATCCCGTCGTAAGTTTCGCTCCTCTGCCGGATCGCAGCCCGGAATGCGAGCCACCGAGTTCTCCTCTCAGATCGCCGGGTCTGCCGAGCCGATGCTGCACCTGCTCCGTTGCCTGCAGCAAGGAAAATAGATGCAAACACTGCAAGCAGGTGAATTTAATTTTCGGATAGTAAGGATGATGACTGATGAAAATGTCTAGTGAATTGCTAGACATTTTATTCTAGCAATTTAGCAGACATTTTTTTTGTCTACTGAATTTCTAGACATTTTATTCTACTAATTCAGTAGACATTTCTTATTTTATTTATTCTTAAAAATTACAAAACGTTTGTATCAAGCTTTCCAGTATTTTAAATGTATAGCTTAAATGCAAATTCATATTGTACCCCATTTGGAAATTAAATTTGCTACACCAGTTTCTGTGTAAAAATTTCCTTGGCTGTGATGAAAACAGATAACAGTTTTTTTTAGGTTTTAGTATTTTTTTTTTTGTTAATTTATTCTCTTTCTCTACACTCAACAGACATTTTGCGGTATGTGCTGGATTCCCCATGTGGACGAATTGAAGGAGCAGTTGGACAAAATAATCCCCCAACTGGAAACAACGTCCAGTCGTTTCGCCAGCAGAGTCGAGGACTTTCGGGTACCGCGGCATTTCGCATTTTTGTTCGTCAATTTTTTTTTGTCGTACTTGATCACTAATTCGCTAATTCATTTACAGACAAAAGTGGACGAGGCGAAAATCTCGATTGAGAAGAACGTAGAAGCGAGGATAGCCGAATTGACGCATGAACGGGAGGAGCGGCTGCAGCGATTGGCGTACCGAGCGGAGAGCGTCGAGGAATCGGCCGGCGAAGTGCAGCGCAGATTGAGCAGAGTCGCGGACGAGGTGAAGGAACAGAAGAACGGATCGTTCGACGCACTGACTGACTACACCGCCAAGGTAATTTGCAAAGATAATATTTTCAAAAATCTACCCCTTCACCCTCGATCCATCCGCTCACTTACGAAAAATTGCAACTTTGCTTTGCTTTCGTAAATACATGACAAAAAAATGCTCCGAAAAAAAAAACTTGATCCAAAGCAGTCGACTTACTGACGCATTTCTTTAAATTAGCCAGTTCGACAGTTTTGATGGTTCTTTAAATTACAAAGAACCAACCAACCTCAGTTATAAAATTACACAATTCGTTAGTTCGGTGATTGTTTAAATACCAAAGAACCAGCCAACTACGGTTAATAATCAGACAATTCGATGGTTCTTTAAATTACAAAGAACCTCAACCTCAGTTATAAAATTCGACAGCTCGACAGTTCGACGACTCTCAAAATTACAAAAAAAAACTAGCCAACAGATCGAATCATCGCTCCGTAACTGAAATAATCATAGTCAACCGCCGTTCCACCATCGCAAATCAAAAACCAAAAACCCCAAAAAAAAAAATCGCTTCACCCCCAAAAACCCGCTCTCAATATCCCTGATCTTCCTGCCAGTAAAAGCGCGAGACGTTTAGCCAGATGGTCATGCTCTCGAACGCGAATATCGAGCGCGCGTGATAAAAATCCTCGCGGAAAAGTAGCTCCTTTATCGAAATAAAATCTGGACCAGCCCTCCGCCTCTCTGCACCTGTCCCGTGCAGAGTCCCGCGCAGTATTGATCATTCTCGGGTCGGGCGGACGCTCGGGTTGTACTGGAAACTGCGGAGGAGTAAGAGAGGCGCGCGCGCGTGTGTGCGAGAATCGCGCTAGTGTTTTGGTGTGCGTGTGGTTATAGTTATATAGTGTATAATAGAGTAGCGTGGGGAAGGAAAGGAGGACAGGGGAAGAGGAGGGAGAAAGCGTGGGTGGCTGCGCGTTGGATGGAGAACGCGGGGTTCGCCTTCGCCCGAGGAGGAGGAGGAGGAGACGGTGGTTGCGATGCTATTGCCACGGCCCGAGTGCCGGCGTCTCTGATCGAGCGAAACAGAGACGGAGGTTCGACCCTCCGCCGCACGTAGAAAGAACGCCCGAGCGCGCTGCCTATACAGTGGACTCTCCGATAAGTTAAAGTCGCGGGACCGAAAGCCGATTGGGCCATTCTTATAAGTCGAGATCCCCACTACTTGCGCAAACCGTTCCCGGGCGCCCGAAACGACGAGAGGGGAAAAATCGGTCTTTCATCGATCCTTGTTTTGCACGAAACTAGCTGCCGCGTTACCTCTCTGTCACAATGCGTTCGACCGCAGGTGGTGTGACGTAGAAGGGTAATCCACTTCCCCGCCAGCAGGTAGAAAGAGCTCAGAAAAGAGTCGATCTTAACTTACCAGAGCGTTAAGGGAGTGTGAAACACGTACCACGTGATTAGTGCGTGACTTAGTCGTTTTTCTCAGTTTTTGTCGAAAAATAGAAAAAAAAAACGAATTTTTCATTACAGATTTCTCTGCCGGTAATTGATCTGTAATTTTTTTTTTCGAAAATCGAAATTCTGACTAATTCACGCGCGAAGTTCACATTACTGGCGTCTGTATTTCAATTTTCGCTTCGATCTGTTCATAATTCGCGAAAAACGGCACTTCCGAACTTTTGAGGTGACAAAGTCGGTATTTCACATTCCCTTAATCCTTAACTTATCGGAGTGCCTTAACTTTTCGGAACTTAACTTATCGGAGAGTCCACTGTATGCGGCAGAGTCACAGCGGTATCGCCGCTCGGACGGAGAGAGGAAAAAGGACAGCGCGCCCCCTGTATTAGGGCTGACTGCATACCGACTCGCGCCACTGTTGGAGGCCCCCGCGAGGATACCGCGGGGATACCGCGTCGAATGTAATGGTGTTGGTGCGCTATAAGGCACGAGCAGCGAGCTTCTGCCGCTGACAGCCCATTACCACTGTACAAACGCGCGCGCGGCTTTCTCTCTCTCTCTCTCTCTCTCTTGCGAGGGCGCGAGGCTCGGCAAACCTCGCGCGCAAAAGGCTCGGGCTGAGAAAAATCGCGACTCCGCGCGCGACGCCGGGGAGGAGATTCTTTTTTTTATTTTTGTTTTCTTTTTTTGCGAGCTGGATTCGCCGGTTTTTTTGTTTTCTGCGAATAATGTCGGGTGAAGTGGCTGATGGGTCGAGGCATTGTTGTTGCTACTCGCGGGGGTTATTTTGAACAACGGGTATTCGCGGAAACCCGAGTACCGCGAATACCCGGTTTTTGTGGAGAATGTATTATGGAGAGGCGTATATATACTTTGATTGCATGTGACGTTACTGGAATTGCGTTTAAGTTGCATACCGAGAGAGAAGGAGAGAAAATAATAATATGTGTATATTAAATATATATGAATATACTAATATACCAAATACATGTATGCATTAGTTTTGATAATATGAAACGTGGGTGGCTGGAGTGGGTCACGTGTTTTGCCACGCGAATCGTTGAGTATCGTCGAGGTACAGTAGACGCCGTGATTAATTGGTTTGTGTATTGATTGCAGTGTGATCTGTATGTGTTTAGACATTGTAAAGTCGGATATAATCGCGTATGGTAAAGTCAGTAGTAGAACTTTTCTTTCCAAGTAATATTACAACTTCTTTCCAATTTTTTAAACAATAATTACAACTTCTTTATCATTTTTTAAACTATAATTATAACATCTGTACAATAAAAAAAAATGATTACACCTTTTTTACAGTTTTTTTAAAATATTAATTATCGAAACGTTTGTACAAAAAGAAACATTGCAATCTATATTGCCAAAAAGCCATCGATCAAGATCTTTCAGCCTGTGGTAAAGTCAATTGTTAAAAAAGTAGTAGCGCTTCAACCGAATTCGCGATTACGCAAAATACGGAATCCCTGTATAGAATTCGTCATTGCACAGAGAATACACTTCAATCTCACATGCTGGTTGCTGGTTGCTGGAATTGCGTCTGTGCGAAATATCCGAGGAACGGTCATACTAAATATATCCGTTAGCATTGATGGTACGAAACGCGGTTGACTGGAGTGGGTCACGTGTTTTGCCACGCGATCGTCGAATACCGCGCACGGCACAGTAATCGGCCTCTCGGTACAAATGCGCGCTTTTTCGGGTGCGCGAAATTACGATTTTTCAAAAATGTACTAATACTTTTATTTTACTACAACCGCTAATATTCGGTCATCAGACTCAATAAGGAGATTAAAGTGTTTTCAGTCGTCGAATAATCGCCAAATTGTTTTTGTAATTAAAGCAAAGTTTCATCATTGCATAATTTATAATAATAATAATAATAATAATAATAATAATAATCATTATTATTATTATTCTATTATTGTATATAAATATTATAATAATTATTGTATATAAATATAATAATAATTATTATATATAAATATAATAATAATTATTATTATTGTTCCGACTTTGGAATTATTTCTTAATATCAAATCTCATTCGGCAATTCGGCGACGCATCTCCAGATCGATCAAAAATAAAGTGACAAATACCCCTTCGATATTACGATTGCAATTAAAGCGATGCCTGCGCGAGTAGTAAAACCAAACGAGGCGCACGAAGCGTCGGACATTCTGGAAAGCCGGCTCTCTCATAACGGAATCAATTTCCCCGGTCTTGTCTTGATATCGGAGGCGATCGCGGCGAGGTACGCGAGCTCACCGAGGGGTGAGAGCCACGCCTGTTGCCACCCTCGCAGAACCCGTAAGCCACGCCCGCCCACGCTACGACTCCTACGGAGAACCCCCGCGCCCGAGAGAGCCCAGCTCCGTGCTCGGCGAGGGCTAATAATTCACGTCACGGACACACTCCACCATAAAGAGTCGACAACGCGGTCCTCGGCTCCGTTTCTCTGTACTTTAGTATGCACACACCGGTGTGTCCTGGCTGATGCGCTAATATATCCAACTCTCGCTGGCCCCGCGCTGTGATATCATTTTTTATTCTTTGCGTTATGTAATTTAAAACGCGCAAAAGAGTTTTAATAGCCGTATACGGGTTTTAAAAGCGCGAAATCTTTATAATAGCCGTGTATGATTGTTAAAAAGCTTTTGCGCATTTTCAATTCTGCTGTAGCAATAAAACAATGAAGCAGTCAAAGTTCTGTTTCCATTTTTCGAGTCCGTTTCTCTTATTTTAGTATGTCCTGGCTGATGCGCTAATATATCGAACTCTCGCATTTTTATTCCTTGCGTTATATATTATTGAAATGCACAAAGGCTTTTTAATAGCCATATACTGAAGCATTATGTCTGGCAATCAGCAGACCAATTTCTAATTACTGTAACAACAAAGAGTTTTTTTATTTCATTTTCGAGCAATTTATTACCTTGCTGTGCTGTTAAACGTTTGTATTGTATGAAACGAGAAATGAATTGATTCATAGGATTCTCGATTAACAATTTGTCCAAATGGTTATTATTTCGAGTAGCAAAATTCGAATTATTTATAAATTACTTTGTCTATTAAAAAATGTCCTGTTGACTGTTATATTGTTTCACAACGTAACTCCACCAAACCCCAAAACAATTATCTGTATTAATTTGGAAATTGGCAAATCGTCTATTACACAGTCAATAATTAAATGCGACGCGCCTTCGGCACAAAGCGAACGACAGTAAATACCACGTCAGCTAGATTATACGCATTCAACCAAAAGGTGCACCAAAATCAACAGAGTTCATCATCAACATTATTAACACACCGCGCGAATTCGCAATAATTTTAAGCGACGATTGTGACTACTTCCCGAATTTCGCATGTCGCCCATAGCCACCTCGATCGACGTCAAATGATGTCAACTCTATAACGCTATTATTACATCAGCGATCGTCGGAATTACCGGCGGGCTAATAGAGAACAGCGGTGTGTAATACGATTTGCGTTTATCGAGTCGTGAAAGATTTGTTTAACGAGCCGAGAGAGACTCCAAGATGACGCTGTGTAATCGCTGTCGTCAACCACAACGTACTCCAGTTTTTTTCTGTGTGTGTGTGCAGTGCGAGCAATTGCACGGATTGGGAAGAATAGGCGGATAGCACGCGTCGAGCCCGTCCCCAAAATTAGCCACAGTGACAACGGGACCGGCGAACGTCATACGCGCAACCCTCGCGATCGCAGAAGCCGAACTCGGACCCCTGCCTCGAGCCTGGGAAAATCAACTGACCTGTAACTAACTGGTGTATCATTAATTCTCTAATGTGAATGTTTATATCGCTATGGTTATATATTAGGAGACTGGTGGGACGTACATACGTTATTCTCGCGTTGCACGGATAAGGCCAATTTGTCGGGGCGAAGCGTTTGTGACAGAAGTGAACCGGGAGTTGGCCCCCTTCACCTTCTCGCTGTACCTTTTGTTCGCTTTTTTTTTTAAATGTTATTTCTGTACTTCTCGTGCCAGACACTCATCACGTCTTTTTCACTCCCCCGCGACCATAACAAAGGGAACCGCGAAAACGGACAGAAGCAAAGGCACCGGAGCTCCCCAGGCGCGGTTTTTGCACCAGGTTATTGACATCCCATGTCGATGTGTCTTCCGGGCCGAATCCGAGGATCGCTGGCGATTGCCTGAAAATAAAAGCTGTGGTTAAAAATCGCTCTTCCTCAATACGAATGAGGATTTTGTAACCAAATATCCAACAGCGAGATGTTTAAATTTGGAACAACCAGCTTAAAAATAGCTAGAAAATAAATTTAATAAATTTTAAATTGTTGGTTGAAAGGCTGAAAGGTGTCAGGATTTTTGGCTTACGTGTTCGATTCTAGTAGAATCCACATCCGATAATCACAGGGGAAAAATCATCGATATAGATAACTCAAAAAATTCCATCTACCACCAAAAAAAATTCCATCTAAAAAATGCCATCATCTCCTACTCAAAAAATGACTTCCACATCACTGCGACGTGGAAAACTCCCTTTCAACACCTCGCGAAGTAAAATTATAAACGATACACGTCGGAAAAACGTTTTCTCAGCTATAATTCCAACTCTCCTCTTCGCTGCGTTTCTCACACGAAAGCAAAACTTTTTCCGTCCTCGCGTTCTAATCCACCATTCATTCATTCAGCTATTCTCAAATACCAACTGCAGTCGCACTTAACGTGGAAAATCCTGCATTTGACACTGAAGGCTCCGTAAAATCGAACAAAACAAACGACTGAAGATGACACCGTGTCGAAGTTAAAAAAATCTGCTCGTCCTTCGCCGACGCGTAAAATTTGTTTCGCTCTACGTTTGCGTCGCGGAGAAGTTATAAATGAGATGAGGAGGATCGCTCGAGTGCCCGGGGCGGTGAAGAGAGAGAGAGAGAGAGAGGGAATCGTCCTGGCAGCGGCGGCGGTGCAAACAGTACGCAGACCACCAAGCCTATTTGGTACACGTGTCTTTGCGCGCTGAATACCAGGCGATCCGCCCTTCGCGAGTGACGAGGACGGAGCGACAAAGGGGCCGCACGCTCCGGCACGTGGCGGCTCCGAGGGCTTCGGCCGGGCCTTTCGCCCGTAGGTAAGTAAGTGCCAGAAAGCAAAGGGGATACAAAAGTACGTGTGGGTCCCTCGTCGCGATCCCGGTGTCGCGATAGGAGCCTGCATGCTTCTTCCTGTCCTCTCAATTGGCCGCAACTTAGCGTCGCACCGTTGCGCACACGATTTGCGGGCCACGACGTCAACCGCATTGCTCCGCATATTTCACGGCCCGGTTACTTTGACCGCGCAACCAACCGAATTGAACGGTATTCAGCCGAGAGTCGACGAACAGTCGATCGATTATAAATTAGCTGTTCGGCTTCCGTCGCACGACGGTGATTTCTGGTGTTCGTTCGTGTTGGGAATTATTCTGAAAAACAAACGAATTAGCGATGAGACTGCGGAGGAGCCTCGATCAATCGGGCGTTGCAGTCGAAGTTCTAGTAATTTTTTTTTTGCAGAGATAATACTATAATATAATTAATCATGATATAATTGACCATGATACATACTTTGATTTCTTTCGCATAGGTAAAGATGTTCATGACGTTGCATCGCGAAGCTACGGAATTGATGCAACTGGAGAGCTCCTGGAATCCCGAAGTCTGCGAGGTTGATTCTCCTCTTGATAACTCGAGACAGAGTCCGATAGACCTGGTGACTGTGAGAGGCGACGTCGATCTCTTCTACAGGTGAGCGTGAAATTAAGTTACACAATTATTATCGTTAATTATCACACGAAAAATGTTAAAGGTAAATTCAATAGACTAGGATTAATATATTATAATATAATATTTCATTTCGATATGTTGTATTTGGTGCACCACAAGAAGAACATTAACTGAAAAGGATCAATATATTGGGCTATGATATTTAATTTTCGATATATAGTATTTGGACTTTTGCACCACGCCGTAAATTACCTTTTAACAGGCGCAAAGTTTTCACGCCGAAATTGGTATCGAATCGCGAGCTGGTGCAAAGACCTTCCGGCATGGCCCACGATGCTTGGAGGGATCACGTTTTCGTGTCCTGCCCCGGAGCTCGACAGATCGTCGTGCTTGACAGAAAATTCAAGCTGTTCAAGAGATACCAGAATACGGAAATGATGGCTCCGCAGGGTTTGGCGTATCTGGATACCACTGAAGAGCTCTTTGTCACTGGTATAACAATTTCGCGTTCACAGATCTCGTTCTCGCGTCTGTGTTTTTTCTTTCCGATCGAATTCGCGCTGCCTATTATTTTCTCCAGACAAGTGGAAGCACTGCATCTTCGTGTTCAATCGTAAAGGCGAAGTTGTGAGGCAAATGTGCAAAAAAGGTCAGGGAGAGTCGCAGTTGTCGTGTCCCGAGGGTCTGGCGCTTCACGCGTCGCAGAATCTTCTCTACGTTGCCGACACGGGCAACGACAGAATTCAGATCCTCGAGCTGGACGGCACCTTCCGCGGCTTCGTCGGGCCGACCGAGAGACCGGCGAACGGCGTCACGAAGTCCGGCAAAGTCCAGGGTATCGTTGTGAATCATCTGAATCAGCCGACCGACGTTGCTGTCACCGACAATTGCATCGTCGTCGCTGACTGCGGGAATCACAAAGTTAAGGTGAGAATCCACGGATAAATCTGCGCACTGAAAAAAAATAGCATAACGATTATTACCGTAATTATTAAGTTTCAAATGAATATTTAAATAAATCTATTGTGTCAGATCTGGTCCAGTATACATATATGTAATTAATGTAAGAAAGAAATTTGTTAATGAGAAATCCGTTTAATAATAATAAATCAAATTACTTATATGGAATTCTATGTTTTTTCTCAAGATATTCAATCGGGAGGGCGTGCTGGTTCACACGATCGGCAGTTCGGGCACTCAGAAACGGTTCTTCAGGTCTCCAGAAGTCGTTGCAGTGGACAACAGGGGCAATATTATTGTCGGCGACTCGGGTAACGCTCGAGTACAGATTTTTTCACCGCAAGGCGATCTGCTGAGGGTCCTGGGCGGTCGGGGCTCCAGAACCAACAAGTTCGGCTGGATATCCGGTTTGCTGATCAAGAGCAACTTCGACATGATGATTGCCGACAGCAAGAACAATGCTGTAAAATTATTCAGTGCGGATGATCGAACGGAATTTATTCGCGTACCCAAGAATTCCGGTCATGGGAACAAAGCGATTCAACAACCGTGAATGAAGATGAAGGCGGATGACGTGCGACTAAATTAGAAAAACCAGACTTTATGTCTATCAGCAGATTTTAATATTGTCTATCACTAAAATAGTTTTAATAAATGAAAATGTTGAAGGATTTCGGGCGACACCCACGAATCTTAATTTTTGTGTAATGTGATTTCATAAAAGTTTTTTTTCTTTATCGGAGATGCCATGTTTAAACTTCCACCAGTCTTTAAAAGTTAATTTCAAAATACTTTGCGGTAAAAAATAAATTATGAAACTATTAAAGGAAGGTCAAGGTTCGAACATCAACTATAAATTAGTCATAAAACCAGCAGTGGATTCTAGGATACAAACCAGATAACGTGTAAATACCTATTTATGTGCCATAAAAAATAACAATACTTGTGATTGTAAACTTTTCGCAACCACCAATTACAGTTGTAGCTTTTGCAAAACCAAAGCACAAAGAGTCAGCAAATAAACACAACCACGTTTCGCGAGCGCGTAATCGAATCATCCGTATTGTATTTTTATCCGCCGACACTCCTCAAAATTTTAACGCGCACTCGCGTGCTAATAAATGAACGGAAAAAAAGGAAAAACCACACAAGCAGACGGTGGAATATGCAGTTGAAGGCGCAAATTCGATTAAAGCTTTTGCAGCTCAGCGCGCAACCGGGGCCGCCGCTGTCGCCCGGTCCTTGTCGAGCGCACACAGAGCCAATCGTACTTCACAGGGCGGTTTATTTTTCCCAACCACCGCCGCCACCACCTATAAACCAAATATCAAACAGATTCACGGTAAACCGTGTCCGATCACTCGTGAAACCTCGTAAGCATATTTGACCAATAAATAATTTAGCAAACGAATTGATCCCCCGGGACTATAAACAGATACTTAGAGGCACGCGCCCGAATCGACGAGAGCGAAAGTTATGTCCGAGTGCGAAGCGGTTCGCGACGGTGCAAACGAGGGGAAACCGTGCGGTATGTAATGGACAATTGGAATCCGAGCACGACGAGACCCCTACTGTGAGAACCGAAGCCCGAGGGCCCGCGGCGTGAAATCTCTATTATGGGGGGGTGGATCTCTCTCTCGGAACTTTCTCCGCGTACCCCTTGTCGTGCCGACGCTCGTTGCTGGTGCTGACAGGGGGGCCGAGCCTGTTACAGCGCCGCGCGGGCCCCCCTCGTCCTCGTGCCAAGAGTGTAATCGCGAATTAAATGTTTGCCCACGGAAATCGAGTAGACGAATCGCCGTGAAAACGTCTCCGTGGCGGCTCTCGATTCCTGAAACAAAGAGCAACGAGGTTTAGTTTAGCGGCGACGCGTAAAATGAAAATAAATAAAAATGCATGTGAGACAATAAATTCGTGAATGGCGCGGCGACCGCGCGGGTATCCATTGCGGTCGCAAGAGTTCATCGTCGTCCCCTCGTCATCGTGACAAATTGAGATAAATAATCGTTTGTCGGCGTGCCGGGCGCACAATGCGAGCACTCGAGATCGGTCATGGCAACACTCGAAACCCACGGGCTGTCTCTCTCTCTCTCTCTACGAGTTTACTCGCTGCGTTAGAGGAGACACTGGAAACACAAACACGATATATATCTCTTCTCTGCCTCTTGTGCGAATTTTGTCCCACGGCTCAAAAATTGTTTACTGCGATTACTGCGAGGGCTACGACAGAATTTTATCCAAGAGCGAATGAAACGCGGATGTTTTGCGATTTTTTTTTTTTTCAACGGAGCGAATCTGTGTTAATCAGCCGCGATACCGGCGCCCAGATTTGTAAATCCCTAAATCTTTTGGAAACAAAGTTAATGGTTAAATTGGTGTTGTAATTACTAATTAATAATAGTAACACATAGTAATTATAATGTAATGTGCACATTTTTCAATGACTGCAATAAATATTTTTCCTCAACAAAATTTCACGATAATTTTCTGAAAAAAATAGAGACATGCGGTTAATGCATTATGAAAGTAATGGAGAGCCGTGTTCCCCAATTTTTTTCGCAACTGTCCACAACTTTTTATAAAAAATGCGGTATCCGTGCAGCTATTGAAAAGTGCACACGTTATTTTATAATCGCCACAATTTATTATTATTAAATCACACCCACAAAGCAAATTGTACTGTAATGTTTATTTCTTGAACTAATCCGGATTTACAACTCTACGCGCGCCAATAACTGTCGATCAATACAGCGAAAGTAATAATAAAAAGAAGGAATTCCAAAAAACGTCAATTAAACTTCGTCAACTGAACGAAATGCTTCGGTAAAATTGAATCTCGTCGGGCGGGCTGAACGGAGAGAGAGAGAGAGAGGTGGCTACGCCCGATCAATTTCCGCGTAATCCCGTCACTCGCAGATAATATCGAAATATGCAAATTGCCCGTGACCCACAGAAGCGACGATTAATCCCGCGAGCGGAAGAGTACAAGGGCATACTCGTGTTCTCGTATTATATGTATACGCGGAGGAGCGGCGAATGTAGTGGAGAAAGCTAATCCAAATTATCGGCGGGTGTCGTACGTGCCAATAATAATCCGGGCTCGTTCGAGGATCTTACAATACCACCGCGGGGCTGAGCGAAACTGCGAGTTCTCTTTGGTGCGAGGGACTTATATTCCACGGTTGCGGTGGAGTCGGAGCATCCGCCCATCGCCTATACGTTTCCCCCCTTCTGTGTACCTACAACCCTACCGAACTATTGTGGCCGCATTAACACCTTGCATAATTGCTCCCCGCGCTGCATTTCATTGTGTGTACCGGCAAACATAGCTCATTTGAATATTGGCCTATTCATATCACTCTTCCGAACGCGCCCGCGGACGCTCAGCCCTGTCGACCGTCGGGCTAATATTTGAGCCGAGAGTTTTGCCGGCCACCAAACCCCCTGCAATTCTCGTCTCGCGAGTTTCTCAGGCTGTCAGACTGATAATCGTCGGCCCATAATCAAAATCCATTTTTTCTTTCTCAAACTCGGTCGGTATTACATAGATAGATTTTTTTTCGAAGATTCGGATCATGATTTTTTAAATTATGATAAATAAAATAAAGAAATGCTTTATATGATAAATAAAATAAATAAATGCTTTATATGCTACATAAATGCTTTTTTGATAAATGGAATAAATAAATAAATATGATAAATAAATGCTTTTTCTCATTTCCTAGGGCGCCGCGGTTTTCGTCTCTACTCAATTGTTATCGCCACCTCGCTCATTTGCAAACTTTCGAAGGTATAGATTTTAATTAACGAGAAGAATCTTGGACTGAAATTTCGACTTTACCTTCCATCAACGTATATTTCAGACTTTGCGCATTAATATTACGCTTCAAACCGACCTCAGTCGAAAAGAACCTTTGAGAATTCTACTTCAGACATAAAAGTCACAATCGCGGCGGCACAAAAAAAATATCCACCGTTGTATATTCATTGAGATCAGCGTTAAACATTTCCAGTCGAATTTTTGCACCTCTCGGCAAACTGAAATTAAGAGGGCTATTCGCATTACACTGCGGCAAAGTTTCAACCGGCAGCTCCACTTTGCCTCCGCGAGTGCTCGATAAAACAATCCCGCTCGCGCTCGCTCCGTCTCTCGCGCTCTCGTAAATAAACAGTTTTACCTCCCGCTTCTCTCCCTCTCCACCCGTCGTTTATGCGATATACCGGGGAAAATAAAATTCTCAACGGGCAATAACGATAAACTGCAGAATCTCCTCGCTCGGCGCGTACGGTGCCCTCTTGGTCGCGCGAGCCATCATCCTCCCGCCCTCCGTTTTCACCCCCGCCGAACGCGAGCGAAGAGATAAACGTGGGTGCTATTAAGTTTTCGCCAATGGCATCGTCGCCTGATAGTAATTTCACCCTCGCCGAGCGTCGATTGGTCGGTGGCTCCGCCCAGGGGTTGGTATCGATTCACCCCCTCGTACGGCGCTCTTCGCCGGTATATATATAAGCCGAGCTCCCCAGGGATCGCTCTGATAGTCCGTGTGCGAATCTTCACCGGGAACTTTGCTCCGTCGAATCCGTAACTTCTGCAAAAAACCCGTTCGGCTCCTGTTGAAAATTTAAAAAATCAATTGACAAACGGTTTAAACAAAACCTGCAGAAAAAAATATATATAAAATACAAACCAACGCGAAAGTTCGCTTGTCCATCGTCTCGTGTCATCCGACTATGCTGGTCATTTGATCGGTAGCAGTTGATTTTTTTTTCGTCAACCCCGTGAAAAACCGAATATTCGTCGTGGCTTCGTGCGCGATCTTCGACATGGCGTCTCACCCCGCCTACGATTACGAGGAGCGAGGGCAGCGTCTCGGAAGGGATCGCGTTGGCGCCGCGTCTCGGCCCGCCGATTCCACCGTCGCTTGTACAAAGTGAGATTCTTGAACGAAAAATAACGTTACATTCAGAGTTGTAAAACCCTGATTTTTGTAGAAATAAAATTGGTGATACGATTGGCTCTGTAATTATGTTTTTGTCATAATAACTCGTAATGATTATAACATGATGTGTAAACTTTGAAATAGAGGCAAGGAATATTAAATTCCCATAAAACTTCATGGTAATCTTATTGAAAAAATGGAGAAATACTGTTAATGCATTGCGAAAATAATGGACGACTGTGGTTGTCCATTTTTCTCACGATTTCTCCCAAAATTTAATTCAAAATTCGGTTTTTCTTACAGCTATTCAAAAGTTCACATGTAATTGTATAATCGGTACAGGTCATCATAATAAAATCGTAACTAGAAAATAAACTGTTGTGTAAACTTTAATTCTGAAACTAATGGGGACTTACAACACTGATTACATTGTATCACTCAGAGAAATCGTGTAACTTCTGGTAACTATAAAGTGACAACTATCAAATTTTCGTTCATGCTAATATTTTCGTAATTGGCGGTAATTACTTAATAGTTATGATAACTGCGTCGTAGTTACCGTAACTAAAAAAATGGTTGCTGCACCTATAAAAAAATAATTGCTACTTTTTATGGTGGTCACTTTATAGTTGCGATTACTACATTTTTCTCTCAGTGTATTTACGTAAAGATTAAAGAGCTCGTCCGTCGGTTTCCGTGCGAAAAGAGTTTTAAATTAATTCTGCGTATTTATGATGATAATGTTGGATTATTCTAGCGCTCAGTATTACGTGGACCAAAGCAGCGACATTAGCGGCGAAGATCTCGCGGAATTGCCTTCTTGCGTTTACGCAGGAAGACAGACGCAACACGTGGCTCACGCGTCTCCGCACACACATTCACCTTTACACTATCACATGCCGATATCGACGACAGGTAAATTCATTCATCTCACATCCGCACCTGTCGTAAACCCGTGGAAAGTCGGTCGCGCCGGGAGAGACACGGCGACCGCGAACCGTCTGTCTGGTTCGACGTTCCAATGGGAACTGGTTCATCCCTTTTAATTCTTCCCCATCTCGTCTGCTCGATAAACTTGCTTGTTGAAAAATCCAGTTGACTAAAATACAAGGAAAAGAAGTTGATTACTTTTCTCGGTTCACAAATTGAAACGCGTTCCGCAATATGCGACGCACTTGTTTTTTCTTTTTTTTTTTAATTGCTTGATTCGACAGCGAAATACGCGACAATTTTTTTTTATGTCGTAAACATTTTTTTTATGTATAATTTAAAATGTACAGATAAAATTATATCGTTTTGGAAAAAGGGGAAACTGTAATTCTCGATTACGATGCGAATACAAATAAATTTTGGGTCCCGTAATAATCTGGGGCAACTGTGAAAAAGGTCGGAAAAAAATTCTTAAAAATGTTATTTCATTACAAGAATAAACGTTAAATGGTGAATGGTAAATCTGTCGGTGTTTATGAAGGGAAGTCGATAAAACGATTGATAGTACATACTGGGTTTGAAGTTGGAGTGTTTTCTGTAAAAATGTAAAAATTCTTTCTCCAGCCATTATAATTTCTATTCTCAACATCCATTCCGTATCAGCCACAGTCTTTGGTAGATAAAATACATTTTCATACTGGAACACTTTGGTTTTCTTCATTTTATACATTCCATTAAACTTAGTAATTCGTAATCAACGACTGAAACATCAGCAATTATTTATAATATTTTTATGAATACGAGGCGACATTCACATTCACTGACTCATACAGCGGTCTTTAAAAGAGTAGCTTTTACTTCCCAACGTTTATTACAATATTTACAGTCGACAATATTGAAGACAACAGCTGATCTGTATTTTTCCACCAGATCACAACGACGTCGACATGAACGGTGTCGAGGAAAGTTACTATCCAAACGGCAGTCCCTTCAGAGCTCAAAGGCACGCTGCAAATATCCGAGAACGTAGACGTATGCTAAGGTAAGAATTATTGTCCTCTTCGTCAAATGGACCCTACGCGTCGACGCGTCGAAGTGAATGGCGATCGATTGACCGAGTGCCCGGGTTGTAAGTGTGATTCCGATTTTTAGCAGCATCAACTCGGCTTTCGACGCACTGAGGGGACACGTGCCGACGTTCCCTTACGAGAAACGTTTGTCGAAAATCGACACCCTCAGGCTCGCGATAGCTTACATAGCTCTTCTTCAGGAGGTCCTCGCGGCCGGACTCGACCCGCTGACCTTTATCGAGAGGTACCTCAAGGGCCAGATAAGCGGCGTGCGGGCCGAATGGAATACTAGTGGTAAGTTCGCTCCCAATCAAATTCCTTTTGCAACCAATAGAATCAATGTCGATTTTTCTATTTTCTTCTATCCTTTTCTACAAGGTCCAAAATCCAGAGCCGAATCAATTTCGATTTTTCTTTTTTTTTCTATCCTTTTCTACAAGGGCCAAAATCCAGAGCCGCTGAAATCATATTTTGACGTAAATCCAGGTTTCAGAAAGATCCGTGACAAACATTTAATTTTCGTGTTTGCTTTAAATACCGAAATATAAAATGAAACTCATGAAAATGTTATTATTAATCGTTAATTATTGATTTGTAATTAATTTTAATTAAAATGTTACTCATTCGTGCAGACCTTACGGCTCGGCTGTCCTGGATAAACTGGGCGAATCTCGGCGTGAATCCAAACAGACGATCGATCCTGACGACCCTCACGCTGACAACGGACAATATGAACTAAATCATTTTTGTCGAACGACCTGAAACATCCGCCAACGACGTTATTATGATTTTCTTTGTAAATAATATACTTTCGTACCATACGCAGAATAGTGCGGAAAAAATGGCACTGTACAACCCTAGTCTATGTGCAATATATCATCGACTTGTATTTCGTACGCATATATATATTATATATAAATATATATATATATAATTGAAATCACACGAATGCGTGGAGAGAAGCGTTTAGCTTTATTCTAGAGTAAGTAGGAATTTCATTTCAAATAATGTTTAAATAAAAACGATGCGTATAAATGTATTTTATTTACCCTGCGTTTAAACGCCCTTCTGAGCGAGAACGCAAATACCGCCGGTTTTTTTACCGACCGAGTATTAGAGTATCACCTTCGGGTGAAGAACTATACCGACAGAGTCGCCGTGAGTGCGAGGACATCATCGGTGGCCGGGGAGAAGCGAGGGAGAGGAAAATCACCAAACGAAAAACCACAAAACGTCCACTCATCCTTTGATAGTAGCCGTTTTGGTAATTAACGACCGCGAAACGACCTTGAAAAACGACCACCCAAAAATGTGGATGCTCGCGAACAAAATTAAATAAAAATAAAAAAAAAAAACGACCACGATTGGTGGTTGCTTTAAGGTGATGTGATTTACCGACTGAGCCGTGATTACGAGAAAGATATCATCATTGGTGCCCACGCTGGAGGGAGCGATAGAGAACGACAGAAACATGTAGCACATCACGTTAGAGCACGCAAAATCCCTTCTCCCCCTCCCATTACGGGCTCAATCGGTATCAAAAACTGTAATCAACTTTTGTTTACGCACATTCAAAATTACAGCTTCAAGAGGAAATCCATCCAATGTGAATATCACCAGTGCTATGGATGAATTTCTCTACAAGTTCATTACAGTTTTTATTACCGACTGCGGTAATTCACATGCTCGGCCGGTAAAACTTACTCAGTCGGTAACAAAAGCTGTAAACAATTACAGCAATGTCGGCGCCAAACATTTTTAGATAAAATAAAAGTCTTGCATCATCCCTCTTTCAATTCTGCACGACCGAAGATATTTCCTTTTCCCAAAAATAATCAAATTCCCGAGTATAATTGTTCTCAAACTTACCTGCTATCTTTCTCGCACTCATCGAGGTTTCGCCTCCCCTTATTCATCCACAATCGCCGCAAATCCCGAAAAAAATCCGTCGGCCACGGCATCGCGGCCTCCGCCCCAAAAATGCACAATTAAATGCCAGATCGCCCGACAGGTGGTTCTGCGAAACTTCAGTCGGTGCGAGGAAAACCAAAACATTTGAAACCCATCCGCTGAATCCCCGAACAAAAGAAGCCCGCCACAGGTTCCTCCGAATTTGTCGGAGCCTCTCGCCAGTATCACCCTCGTTTTCATCCTATCGCCTAGTCCACCCAACCAACATCTCGGTACTCGTGGGCGAGACTGCACAGCAGGTTTTCCATCTCCCTGCCGCGATCATACGATACACACATCTCGAGTACCACTGACAGTCGGGACGCAGCGCTCTTTTAATTCTTTCCAAGTCAATTCGAGAATTCCTTTCATCGACTTACCTCGACTCACCTGCCAGAACGTCCGCCACTCCCGACATCCAACACAGCGTCGCCCGTCCCGCAACCCGAAGATACAAAAATCACTGCCAGAGGTCGTCAGTCGACCGACGAACCGCGATTACCAACCGATCGTCTTGCCACCGAGTCATTTGTCTCTCTCCCCGTAAGAACCGCAGACACCGGCGACACTGGAACGTGACTTTAAATGGCCGAGGACAGAGAAGGCGATTCGTGTCTGGAACTGCGAAGCTCGACGATCGCGCATAACGACAACGACTGCGATTTGAGTGCTTTGACTGTCATCGATAGGAACGCCACGAGCACCGGCGAGGAGGGAGAGAGGAGGGAGAGCGGAAAAACGGGTCATGGTGGGGACGACGAATGCGTCGTGAAAACGGAAGTGATACTTTTGGACGAGGCGCCGGCCGCGAAGATCGCGGGAAGCGTCGTGAAGACCTGCGAGAATCGGCGGGTAATCGAGCTCAGCGACACGATGTCCAAGATGGAGCTTCGCAGGCAGTTCAAGGTGGACGTCGCGAGTCGGGAGGCTCGGGGAATTTTTGGCGAGGACGGCGATGAGGAGGACGACGACGGCAGCGCGGAGATTCTGTCGAGGCTGCCGCCGGGTACGATACTGATAAAGCAGGGCGGGACGACGAGGAACTGCGCGCGGGAGGACAGCGACTACGTGCACGATTCGTCGAAGGACTCGACCGAGACTAACAGCAGCGGGAGCAGCAGCGCGACGTCGTACGCCGCGGCTGGGAAGGTCAAGAGGATGCAGCATCGGTCTGTCAGGAGTAAAAAGTACGAGAGACTTTGGGTAGATGTGAATGAACGGGGGATATTTTGGCGGAAATGAAGGTGTAGAGGAGGCTCGACACTCTCGCTGCGCTCGGTCGGTAACGAAACTGTAATTCATTTTTTTTTCAGGGGTGTCACAATTTTCTCAATAAAAATAAACGTCTTGCGGATGGCGAATTCCGAGACGAATTCTGGATGATTTTAATGTTTTTGCTGTGGCGTTTGGCAATATTGAAAAAGAAATTGTTACAGTTTTTTATACCGACCGAGTATTGTTCACGATCTATGTTCACGATGGATGATTTTAATGTTTTTGCTGTGGCGTTTGGCAATATTGAAAAAAAAAACAAATTATTACAGTTTTTTATACCGACCGAGTATTGTTCACGATCCATTTTTGTACGTATTTTTGTAATACAAAATTGACTGTTCGACGTCCGG
Organism: Pimpla rufipes; assembly: GCA_963932165.1. Taxonomy (NCBI): domain Eukaryota; kingdom Metazoa; phylum Arthropoda; class Insecta; order Hymenoptera; family Ichneumonidae; genus Pimpla; species Pimpla rufipes. Next base: position 26,012,938 of record OZ010630.1, read on the forward strand.
TTTACATTGTACATTGTGTGCTTGCAGCCCTGGTTAAAAGATCCAATTAGTTTGAACCGATTATTTCTCAATCAGAATTTTGTTCATTTGATCGGTTTCTGTCAGTGTCAACGGGAATTACTAAGCAGGCAGGGAAGGGCTGAGCTTATGTTTAAAGGGCTGTCGGTTGATATTAATTATTTTTGCAGGATCGTCGAGGTTCGGCGGAATCCCGCGCGCAACAAGAAGAAAAAACCCATCGACGAGGACTTTCAGCGGCCCCGGCAGCGTCTCCTGTCGGTCAAACGAAAGACGGGATTCGTCGTCGACGCCGTGGCGCGAAAACGCGCGAAAACCGCGCCCGTGCCTTACATGAACACGAGATCGGTGACGAGAAAGATGTACACGGTCGGGGCGACCTACCAGGCGCCCACGATTCACGACGCGACCGAGTGGAAAGAGTGGCCGGCGCACGGGATGCACGAGCGGCCGGTCTGGCATCCCCAATTCGGCCTGGCTTTCGGGTACAACGATCGCCACTTCCTCAGCCTCGACGATCGAACTTATCGCGAGATCGTCGACGATTCCGTGATCGAGGTCGTCTCGGTGGATCCGCATCCCAAACGGAACCTCGAAAAATTACGACCCAAGTATTCGTCGGATTGTCTGGAGCCATCCGACAATAAAGTAGCCACAGGAATGCCTAACGAAAACTCCTTCGAAGCCTGCATGCACGGCAGTTTGCATTCCGTTTTGGCTTATTGCGCGTGGGTCGTCACCCCGACGTACAAAAGCGCCGTCGACACGAAACTCCGAAAAATCACCCAATCGGCTGCGACTTCGGAAAACAGCAAATCCGCAGAAGCGTTAAAAGTTTTACCGGATGTTACCAAAAGTTTGCAGAACGAAAGCAAAATTGGTGTACAGAGTGATTTTACTCGTTCGTCGAGTAAAATTACTGCGGTTTCCCAAGCGCCGAGCACGAGTTCGGCGTCCTCCGAAGTCCCGAAGTGTCTAGTCGTACCGAGAAGGACGATAAGCTTCACGAATGTGCGAAACATTCAGGGCAACATTCTGCAGGAAGTCTTCGGTCGCGCCTCAAAGAACACTCTGATATTTTTGAAGCCGACCGATCCTCCCGTGAAACCGGAGAAGATCGGCACGACTGCCAAAGCCGCGGCAGTAAAAATAAACGCAACAGGCGCGAAAGATTCGGTGGAATGCGTTACGGAGGAGCTGAATCTCGCGAAGCTAGATGACAACGCTATAAGCGACGAGGCACTCATGGAAATGTCGTCGATGTACAATAAAATTCTGCCGAACGAGGAAGTCGAGGATGCTGCGAAAACTGCTGCGGAAGTTGCGCCTCAGACGACGGCGAAAGGGTCGAAAAGATCTCCGGTCGTTGAACCAAAAGAGCATCAAATCCCTAACAGATCTCGAGTTCTTCCTTCGAGTTCCTCCTCGGCGTCCGCATGCCAAGATTCCAGTGGATCGAAAAATGCAGAAAAGAACCGCGTGCCGCGTCCCTCGAACTGCAATCAAGCTTCCGAAATAGCGAAGATCCTCGCGGAATACAATCAAAAAGCCGCGACGAATCCGGGGCCGAAAGGCGCGAGTTACACGACGACAAACGCGGCGAACGCGAGAGCGTCGAGCTCAAAGCCGGGAAAATCGGAAAAGGATTGCGGCAATAATCAGGGCAGCCGAACGACGTTTTTGTCGGTGGTGGAGCAGCCGAAGAGGATGAGGAGAGAGGACGAGGTCGGGAGGAAAACGTATCGCGGATGTAGCTCACTGTCCAAGCAAGAGACCAGCGTTGATGTTTCGATCGCCGCGGACAAAGTTACGAAAACTAACATCTCAGTAAAAGCTGAGGAAACTGCGAAAAACGTGGATGACAACAGTCGGGCGATAGATTTGACGACCGCAAAGTCGCGGAAAACTAAAATCGAACGGCAGCCGGAAAGTCAGCAGGACGAACCGATGAGTCGCCAGTGGCTTCAGGAATTAATCGAAGACACTGCACTTTTGTATTGCGCTGCGGCGGGCGTTCGTCAGGACGACGTTGCAAATTACCTGGACACTTTAGACTCGACTCAGAGTATAGAATGGTTGGGCTCGTGATGTCGAATCCCACGCGTATTATTATTAGCCTCGAACATTTACGACAAAAGCAATTTACAAAAAGCTCTCGCCGCGAGGGCCGATGACAAAGAGAGATTTGGACTTTTAGTTACGCGATTCGAAGGCGAATCGCGCATTAAAGAAATTTATTTATTTGTTTATCATCTTTGAAAGTATCGTCAACTTCGCAGTGTGCCGAATGTTCACTTGACTCGTCTTGTTTTAAGTGCATCGATCGTACATTAAGAATTAACTTCGAGTTTATAACGCTTACAACGAACTTTGAAGGTATACAATGAAAGTGAATACGAAATCCGGATGGTCCTCTGGGATTTGTTTGCGTTTGCGTTTCTTTTTAAGTCTTGCGTTTCTTCGTCGCGATCACCATGCCGTCGTTTATTCCGGCGTGAATGAAGAGCATGCAGACGACGAGGATCGCCAGGAAGAGGAACATCATCGCCACGATACCGAGGCTTCGTTGTCAATCTTTGCTGGGCCGGCGCTTGCGACGTCCGTGCCTAGAAAAATCGCGATGGTTACGAGTCGAACCTGAGCAAACGATGACGTTGAAGTTTGCATCGTTGCAATGCAACGAAATTAAAAGCAAAAAAATATTAATGGACCCAAATGATTATGTCGGCTATAAAATTATTACAAAATTATTTTACCCCCTAATGTGGGTGAATTATTTTTATGTAAACAAAATTATTTTACCCCCTAATGGGGGTGAATTATTTAAATGTTTATAGAATTAATATCTTGTTTTTAATTTCTTTGCATTGCAACGATGCAAAATTCAACGTCATAGCAAACCGAAGATCATGAGGAAAAGCTGAGTAATACTTTATCCTCTCGGACTCCGAGGCGCTGCACTCGCTGCGAGTTTTGCTGTCATCGATCGACGCATCCGACGATGACTCGTCTTCCGTCTCGTCTTTCGCCCTCCTCCCCGAACTCTTGCCGCTCTCCTCGCCCCGTATCCTCACGCTGTTCTTCGCGCCGTCGCCGCTCTTCTTCTCTCTCTTGACGGCCGATTTCCTCTCCGTCCTCTTCTTGCTCCGCTGCTCATCCTCGCTCGAAACTTCCCTCTTGGACTCCTCGCGACGCGACGGATTCCGCTTGTTCTCGCGTTTCTGGATCTTATCCTGCCTCGAGGAATTTCGAGAACTCGAGGTCGAGTATCCCGTGTCCTGTCTCGTTTTCCTGCGGCAGAAAAATTCTGAATTAGCGAGTGAAAACGGATTTGCAAGAAGATGCCCCGCGCAAAAAATAGTATTAAAAGATACTAGTAGTAGATAGTATTATTTCTGTAAAAAAATTGAATCAGTCAAAGGAATATGATTTAGGGTATAATTTGTGACTTGTAATGGAAATCTGAGGTCAAACACTGAAAATATTCAAAAATTTGGGATAGACGATTCGTCAATTGTAGGTTTTTAAACATTTTCTATTTTTGATCTCAGATTTCCATTACAAGTCACAAATTCTACTCTAAAAACATTTCTGTGATTCAGGAGACAACTTTTTTGAGTACGAAATGGGTATTTTTCAGTCCAATACGACATACTTTGAATACTTCGACGGTTCATACTACAGAAATACTCTTTTAATACTATTTTTTGCGCAGGGCGTTACAGGAAATCAATTGATGTCCAGTGATAAACGCGAACCTTTTGCTTCGCTCGAGATTCCTCGGCGAGAGCTCGTATTTGTCGAGCTCCTCGGTGGAATCCTCGGTCTCGGTCGCGTTCGACTCCACGTCGCGAACGCGTCTGTGTTTTCGTCTCCTTTCGTCGGGGTAATTTTTGCCCCGGGTGTCCTTGTACATATCGCCCCGGGAGACGATGCTTATGCTCGGCATCTCGTAGCGGTCGCTCCTCTGCTTTCGCTTGTTCCGCTTGTGTTTGCTCTCGCTCTGAACCACGTAAAGCCGGTACAGTTGGAGTAGAATCACCAGGGTGTTTTTGCACGTGAAGAAAATATTCATGTAGCTGACGATCTGGTAGTGGATGATGAGTATGAGGCGAAACGCGAGGAAGGGACCGTCCTGGAGGAGCATGTTGAGCGCGATGCCCCAGACGTCGATGCTGCAGCAGCTCGTTTCAGTCGCGACCTTCTTCCTCATCGCCGTGCCGGATGAGAGTCTGGATTTTCGTGACTTCGTCGCCGTGAGAACGACGGTGAACTGCATGAGGGACCACGACCAGATTCCCAGGGTGAGATACACCAGGACCGTCTCGCGGGCTATCTTGTCCTCCTTAAAGGAATCGAAGAACTCAATGATGTCGGCGGCGGTGCCGATGTAGACGAGCAGCAGCTGACTCAGCTGGTCGCGGGTCAGATCGCCCTTCGGCAACATCCATCGGCCGATTATCAGGATCAGCATGAGGAACTGCTCGATCAGGGTCACCCAGGTCTCCGTCGATATTTGAATGTCCGGCAGGCGAAAATTTACCTTCGGATGAGAAAAAAAGGCAATGAAACATGATAAAATAATTGTTAAAAAATGGAAGGTCGAATTAAACACATGAAAAAGTTCTGGAGAAAAAGAAGAAAGGGTGAAGGAAATGGAAGAAGAAACCTTGAATGTGGAAGCAGAGTTAAGCCTTATTTGGCTAATAACACGTAACAAAATAATTCTTAAAAATTGGAAGGTCAAATGAAACGTATGAAAAAGCTCTGGAGAAAAAGAAGAAACGGAGAAGAAAATGGAAGAAGAAACCTCGAATGCGGAAGCAGAGTTAAGCCTTATTTGGCTGATAACACGTAACAAAATAATTCTTAAAAATTAGAAGGTCTAATTAAACGTATAAAAAGGTTCTGAAGAAAAAGAAGAAACGGAGAAGGATATAAAAGATGAAACCTCGAAAGCGGAAGCGGAGTTAAGCCTAATTTGGCTAACAAGCCCTACCCCAAAGGCTTTCTCCAAGTGCCTCAAGTCCTCGGCGGCGAGATTGGTGAGATCGAAAGTCTCGGTGATGTTGATGTTGGCCCCACGACTTCGCATCCTTCTGTCCACTTTGTCCAGTTCCAGGAGCCATATGGCCGGAACAACGCTGCCCAGGTACAGAAACACCGAGGGGCAAAACCTGCAAATTAATCCCACATTAGTCAGAATCAAAGACGATGACGAATGAGGAAAAAAATCTCAATATACAAGTACAAAGGGATCGTGGCCGTTGCAGTGGATGACGGAAAAAAATGTAACAGGGTCACCTCGGCGGACCTTACGAGGTCAATATTTCTCGACCTCCTTTCACCGGCGACGCGAGGGAAGAACCGATACAAAGTATACACCGGCAGGTAGACCGCCCGGCAGTAACTAATGCTCAATTTCCGTCTGTCAGAGTGGAAGCGCCGAAAATATATACACATAGATAGCGGGGAGGCTTGAATTTCTCGCGCGGTGACAACATCCCCCCTCGACTGACCCCGTAAAGCCTGATGCTCCGGAAAATCGTCTTGTTAGCTCGGCTTCATTACGACAAACTCGACCACCCCCCCAACCTTTCATTCTTTCAGCTCGAAGAATACATTGAAATAATTTGGCAACAAATTTCGTGCATGGCCTCCGGCCACGTTTCTCACCACTTCCATTCCTGATTGTCTTTTATCGTCAACGTGAATATTCCCTCGAAGAAGAGAAACAGAATCGGGCAGCTGAGGTACCAGTACATGGGATTTCTCTTGAACGTCGTCACTTGCCAAATTGCGATGAAACCGTGTGACGCAAATACCAAACGCGTTATTATCGCTTTCACCGTTGCTATAAACTTTGCCATTGTTGTGACTTTTAACACCAACGCGAGTTTTATTATTATTATTATTAATATTGTTATTATTATTATTATTATTATTACATTTTGTACGTATAATCTACGCGTTGCACTAGATATATATATTTTACATTATAAGTTAATAAATAAGGCTTTGAAAATTCTGAACATTTTGAAAGAAAATGTTTTAATTATAGTTTTGTGAATAATATGCTCTGGACATGAACGATAATACGCGCGAGAAATATCATTTTTCGTGTCTCGTGTCTTCAGAGAAAGAGCAAAACGCACTGCGACCGCGAAGATTGAGGTCCGATAACACACTGCGAGGGTGAATCCTTCGAGATTCCCCAAGAGCGAGGGTGTTCAAATACACGCGCGAGCGCGTGAAAAGTTGGCGCCCGAGCGCCATCACTCGTGAGTGGCTGTCCGAGTTTCTGTCACGTTATAGAAAAAGTTGTGTCCGAACGTATTACACGTGTTCGCCAGAATTTTATATCTGTAAGCTACCCAATGATCGAGGGTAAACCCTGTTTTTGAATGAGTGGCCTTATGGGCATGTCAAATACCGACTGTGGTAATAAAAACTGTAATGAACGCTTTTGACGGATATTTGCATTTGCAGCTAAAAGAAGAAATTCATTCCCTTCTCTGATGAAATCCGCAGGGATTGAATTTCTTCTTTTAGCTGTAAACGCAAATATCCGTCAAAAACGTTCATTACAGTTTTTGTTACCGCAGTCGATATTTCACATGCCCTTTGATCTAAAAACTCATGCGGGTTCTACAAAAATTGCTACTTGTATGAGAAACTCGCATCTGTTAAAGTCTCTGATTTTTATTCCAACGTGATAATCGCAATAAAACCACCACAGTTGACATCGTTTAGTTTTGTTACCGACCACTCAGTCGGTAACCAAACTTTTGTTACCAACCGACTACCCTCGGTCGGTAACAAAACTGCAGCGCTCTGTGTCTCTCGCTTTCGGCAATAGTCGCAGTAAGAGCGAAACTCACATTCAAATAAACGCGCGCACGCGTCAGAAAAAAAGTCGTTCGCAGCGCCATCTATCGTGACTCAAACAATCGCCTTCACCGACGTGATATAGCGCACAGTGTCTTATTTAGAAATTGTGCTTGCGTTACAATCAACCGGTGAAATGGAAATTTCCCGGCGTCAGTCGTAAAAATATGACAGCCGCATAGAATTCGAAAGCCGCGATACGCCAGTGTGTCCGCTCTCTCGTCTCCCGCAAGTGCGTCAGTAGAGTGAATCCGCATCGCTTACTGCGGGTGGATACAGCAGATTTCGAGTGGTCAGTGTCCTGTCGCGATATCGTCGCAAAAAAAAAGGAGCATCGGGATTTAACTCGCACAGAGTCCCAAAGTGACAGGACTCCGGAGGAGGAGGTTACGGACAAGACGAGCGAGGAAAAAAAAAGAGAGAAAAACAAACGAGTTTAATGGTACGCGGCGCCTTCGGAAGTGCCCCGAGATAAGGTGACACGTAGCCGTCGTCGCGGTATCATGTAAGCCGCGAAGTCGGCGGCCCGATGCTGCGGTTTGTGTTCGTGTAACGCGCGAGAATGCGATGTACGTCGTCGTCCCTCGTAACGCGAAAAGCGCCTCTGTTGGTTCTCGCACGCAGAATCGCGAGAAATGTCGGCGAACGTGTGTAGCGAGCTGCTAATCGTCCGGCGGATTTGTGTAAATAACATGTCGTGTAGCTGACTAATTCGCGTGCGAACGGCTCGACGACGGAATCTCTGCAATATGCGCGTGGCTGTAATACGCTCGTACGGTGACTCGAGAATCCAAAGGTACGTATGACACACACGTGACTCCGAGAAAACGTACGACCTGTTTTTTTTTGTCGCTGTTTCTCACACTGGATCCGCATTGTGTGTGCCACTCGCGGCGCTAGACGAGTCATGTTCGGGGGGGGGGGGGGGGGGGGGGTTGAAGTTTGCATCGTTGGAATGCCACGAAATTCAGAAAAAATAAATACAAGTAATTAACCCAAGTGATGAAGAGCACGTCATTTTTTTTCGTTCCCTTAGTTGGTGTGGTGATTTTTTAAACTTATTTTCATTATTTGGGTTTATTAGTATACATTTCTTTTTTTTTATTTCGTTGGGTTCCAACTATGCAAACATCAACATCATAGGTGGGGGGAGAGGGAAGACGCAACCAACGAAATTCAGAAAAAATAAATACAAGTAATTAACCCAAGTGATGAAGAGCACATTTTTTTTCTTTCCCTTAGTCGCTGTGGTGAATTTTTAAATGCATTTTTCATCATTTGGGTTTATTGCTATGCATTTTTTTTTTTCTGAATTTCGTTGGATTCTAACGATGCAAACATCAACATCATGGGTGGGGGGAGGGGGAAGACGCAACGCGCCAGGCGTACCTTTGCTTTTTCCTCCCCCCCCTTCGTTCGCTCCGTAGGGCCGCGCGAAGTGCGCAAATTTCATGCAAGGCACGCACGACGCGACTTTCGGTGGTCGGGCCTTGCGGAGCGAACGTCCCTGACACCTCCCCGTCCTGCGACTTTCGCGTCAGTTATGCACCGACTGTCCCCGTCGATCGGGCGATCGACCTCTCGCTCCGATAGCCCAGCGCCGCTCTGCTCCCGTTTAAAACGCGCTCTCGTGTTTCTTTTTTTCTCTCTCCCCGATAATCGGCGATTAATCCGCGACGCTTTCGAAATCGCCGAGCCGGCGATGTCGGCCCGTCGGCGCCGACGATAAATATACCTCGGCGGCCCATTGAGAACCCGTGACGACGTGATGTACCGTGTTATCAAACATAGTACGTGTGCCCACAGGTCCTCCACCCACTCGAATGTTTACACAGACGCGATAAGCGCTCGCTCGGATTTCTATACGTACTTCGGTCTCTACACGTAGTTTCGTTTTTTTTTTTCTTTTTTTTTTTTTATATACGTGCCCAGCTGCACTGGTGAACGGTTCATTCTGACAGCTCGACACTTGTGAACGGTTCATTCGCATGCATTATACCAAATAAACAATGGTGCTGCGGGTGTATTGATTCTTTAGACAACTTTCTACAGTCAACGCTAGTGTCAATAGTGGCTTTCCAGGCTGTGGGAAACTTCTATTGTCTGCAGTATGGCAGGCATTGTGAATACACTGTTCGGATTTGTGTCTGTTAATCGGCATATTCATGCCCATTCATTGTGTGTGATTCATGATTCTTTTTTTTTTCTTGGTGTCAGATACTTGCGAATAGATGTATTGAATATTGTGGGCTTTTCTGTTTACAGATGAACGTTCCATTGTATGGAAGTATCGGGGCCTGTGTGATCCTACTTGTTGCCCTCTTTGGCTTGGGAACGGTTTTAAAGATCTTTGTTTGTCTACTGGTACTAGTTCTAGGGTGAGTTGTAATCTGATTGATCGATCATAGAGTTCTGTTAATTCTGAAATTGTTTCGCTGCATAATGCATTTTCTCGTAGCTTAACAGAGAATTTCTTTTCATTTATGGTAGCAAACATACTTTTAAAGCCTTTAATAAAACATCTCAAAGTTTCTGTACGTTAACACAGTTGAAACAAATTTCAATTAAAAAAATATTTCAGAAAAAAAAGTATTAAAAAAATGGTATAACTATTTTTGTTTCATTGACTTTTTATAAAAAAATGCCTGAGTTTTGTGCTAATAATTTTGAGAATTTGAAAGTTTGCTTATTTTTACTGTTTTTTCCAGAATTTTGACTTGTATATATAGAAAGTATGCACCAGACCTTCAAAATGAAATCAATTCTGGCAAACAAAACTTACACAAGAAGACTGAGAAACTACGGCAGGTACGATCCTTATCTTAAACCCACCTGAGGACGATTGTGAAGATCTCATTTACTGATTATAAACCACTTTCAGTTTATGGAGGAACTGTCGAAGAAAAAGGTGACATTCACTCTTGATAGGAGGGTAACTGGTAGTCATATTATTGATGAGTCCTTACAAGTAAGTGTGCAATATTTTTTGTCCAACATTTAGTAATATAATAAAGCTATAAGCCTCAGAAATCTACAACAAAAACAAATATAACATACAATCCAATGGAACATTATTATTACTACCAATAATAATGTATTATTATTGAAAATTCAATAATATATATCATTTATCTATATTAAAAATAAATCATTAACTTTCAGGAAATATTAGACTTTGTACTGAGGGATTACGTTGAGCCGTGGTACAGCATCGTCACGGACGACGAGGAGTTCACGAGATCCGTGCGAGACACAGCGCAAAAAATCGCTATCAACGTGGCGAACAGGTAAAACGAAAACGAAACTCGATACACGCGTTCGTGTAATTGCATGTAATTTGACTTTCGCCAGTGGTCGAGCACGACGCGTTGTACTTTAGCTTATCGCTATCTCTAACGGCATTACTTTCACCGCGCAGAGTGAAGGATGTCGATTGGATACCTTATCTAACAACGCGGCTCGTCGACGACGCAGCATCCCACATGCGGCTGTATCGCCAGGCGCGAGCGAAAATGAAACAGCTGCAGAGCAACAAAATGCACAAGGGCAGTAGCAGTAGCTCGAGTACTTCGGGTGGGACACCCAAGCGAACTCCGTCACATCGGCGAAACAAGAGCGAGACGGACATATCCTGGTACTCGCAGTCGAAATTTTACATTCCGAATATTCCGGAACCCGTGGAATGCAGCAACGGGGAGCGCGAGAGGGAGGATATCACGCTGGAGAAGATATTCTTCGATCTCGAGGTGCAAATGGAGAATAACTTAATATGCCGAGATCTCGTGTGCACGAACGAGGAACAGGAGCTGGCTTTCCTGGGCGAAGTCGCCGAGATTCTCTTGTATCTGTTGCTACCCAAGGGGGACTTCGATTGTCTGACCGTGAGGTTCATTCTCCGGGAACTTCTGGTTAACGTTATTATCACACCGTTGTTGAACTTATTCTCGGATCCTGATTACATTAATCAAGCGTGTATATGGCTGGTGAGTAATCGAGACTCGACGACGTTGAAGTTTGCATCGTTGCGATGGAACGAAATTAAAATGAATGAAATAGTCATGAATCCAAATTATTATATCGGCTATAAAAAGTTATAACGGCTAAGAGGATGACAAAACAAAATTATTTTACACCCTAATGGGGATGATGAATTTTTTATTTTTTTGTGGAAGTAATATTTTGTTTTTAATTACAAACAATAAAATATGAATGAACCCAAATTATTATACCGGCTATAAAAAGTTATTATAATGACGAAGAGCATGACAAAACAAAATTATTTTACCCCCTAATGGGAGTGATGAATTATTTATTTTTTTATGAACGTAATATTTTGATTTTGATTTCGTTGCATTGCAACGATGCAAACTTCAATGATATCGAGACCGGGGCTTTGAAAAAGCTACTGAATTTACATGATGACCGCATATAATTAACCGAATTTTCATTACGTTTCAGTGTACTAAAGAAGCTAGTTTACCCAGTGATGTATTCTTAACGGTGATGCGACTAACCGATAGCTTAGAGGAACTTAACGCGACGAAGAACATAGTCTGTAAAGAAATCGCTCACCTCCGTTCGAAAGACTCGGGCGGCGAGGACGATCTGCCCGTGAAGCAACAGTTAAAGAGTTTATTGTACGTTAAGGAGAATCTCGAGACGCGAATAGTGGCGATGCAAAAAGGCTCGAAGACGGAGGTGGACGGAATGGGCACGCATCCCAATTGGAACAGATACCTCGTGCCGGGATACAAATTAGTCAATTTACCGCTGGACGAACTGCTGAAGAACAACATAGCGTTGAGTTACTTCATCGACTACATGACCTGCATCAACGCCGAGGCTTATCTCTTTTTCTATCTCAACATATACGGCTGGAAGGTCTCGGCCGAGCAGCAAATATCCGACATCGAGTTGCAGAAGTTGCAGAGCAATCAGCTCACCGTGAATACCGGCGGGTCGAAGCGAAAAAACGTTAATCTCGAGAATCTTAAGGAAGCCGCGGTGAAGATTTATCAGCAGTACCTGAGCGAGAAGGCGGCCTCGAAACTGCTGCTCGACGACGCGCTCGTGAAGAATTTAGTCACGCGAATGAAAACCGAGGTGGTGCGCGAGACGTGGTTCGACGATTTGCAGGCCTGTTGCTACGACAAACTTCAGAGCGAGGACAGATTCCTGCCGTCCTTCAAGCGATCCTTCTCGTACGTGAAACTGCTCGCCGAGCTGGATCTCCTCAAGGATCCCGCGTCGGAGGACGACATGAAGTCGTTGGACGGCATAAGCGTGTCGAGTATGAACAACGAGCTGGACACTCTCGAGGAGACCTCGGAGCCGCAGAATCTGGACCAAAGACGAAACTCGAAGGAGGGACTGAAATCAAACACTAATTCGTCGGCGAGTCTGACCAGCATGACGGATCGCGAGCCGAGCGTCGGATACGACGAGACCGACGCGGATCTCGCGATGCCCCGGAAAAATATCAAACGCATGCGAAGCGCCTCGAGCATCGACACCGATCGCATAAGCGAGGCGAAGGACGCGACGTTCTATCTGGAATCGAGTCCCGAGCAGCAGTTCGTCAAGTTGGACGAGGGAAGTTGCGATCAGAATGCTATTAAGAAGCTGCAGCAGGGAAGATTTGAGATTACGGCGGAAATAATCGAGACGGGAGTCGTGAACGATCGGGGCAAAACTTACGGGATTTACGCGGTAGCTGTGAAGAAAAGCTACGACTCGGGGTATCACGAAAAGTGGCATATTTATAGAAGGTACTCGGATTTTCACGACCTTCATCAGAAGATCAAGGAGAAGTATTACGATCTCGCGAAAATCCCGTTTCCCGCGAAGAAAGCGTTTCACAACATGGAACGCGCGGTACTCGAGAAACGAATGATTATGCTCAACTCGTGGCTTCAGCAGCTCACGAAACCCGGGATCGTTGATGGTCACATGGGGCTGCAGAATATGCTGCTGGCGTTTCTCGAACAGGGTGATTACGACAAGGGCGTCGCTGGCGGACAAATATCGAGAACGGTAGGCTGTTCTTGTTTCCGTAATTTTCTGCAACGCGAGAAAATAATTTGTAATTTTCGGTTGAAGTTTGCATCGTTGGAATACAACGAAATAAAAAAAAATTAATTGTCATTCACCCAAATGATGAAATTAGGTATAAAAAGCAACTAATTGCTAATTATCTAATCATTTGGGTTAATTACAATTAATTATTTTTTCTGAATTTCGTTGCATTCCAATGATGCAAACTTCAACATCATGCAACGCAACCTGACTGAAGAGAATAAGTGTAAGGCGGTTAAATGGATTTTTAAACGTCCTCGAGAAAATTCAATTACGGCTAAAAGCTGAGGACATCGAAATTCGGATTTACTTTTTTTTTACCGACCGAGAAATATCACATCGCCTGAAGTGATCGTCAGTCAGGACATGTTTTCTTTTTTTATACAGGTTGAGTACCACTAACGATGCGTTTACTTTCAGATCGATACGTTAGTAAATCCCTTGAAAACATCAATGAAGACCGTGACTCAGGCGGTAAAAACTATGCCGGACAATATGTTGAGCACGGTGGACGGTGTGATGGATAACATTAGTAAGTTCTTCGGTAATCCCCGGAAGACCAGCATGTTCTACGAGAGTGTAAAAGTTGGCGCGAGTCTAGACACGGAGGTAAATTGAAATGTCGACAAGACTAACGTCTAGGGTGTTCGAGAATTTGCACCGAAAGGTTTTCCTGGTTACAGACTGATGATAACATCCCCCTGCGGATAATACTGCTGCTGATGGACGAGGTATTCGACTTGAAAGTTCGAAATCAGTGGCTGAGACGTAGGATAATCACGCTGTTGAGGCAAATTATTCGCACGATGTTCGGCGACATTGTGAATCGGAGAATCGTGGAGTACGTCTCGCTGTTGACCAGTCCGAAGAACGTAGCGACGTATTTGCGGCTTTTCAAGTAAGTTTCGGTTTCATGACGACGAAGTTTGAATCGTTGCAATACAAGAAAATGAAAAACAAAATATTAATTCCATAAAAATTCAGATCATTCACCATCAGCGGGTGAAATAATATTTTTTTGTCTTGCTCTCAGTCGGTACAATAATTTTTTATAGCCGGTATAATTATTTGGGTTGATTTATATTTTGTCGTATTTTATTTCGTTACATTGCAGCGATGCAAACTTCAACGTCAGTCGATTTCTATTTTACTTTCGGTGGAATCGTGAAATGGGATTTAATATTTTTTTCCGCAATGTGTTAAGGCAAAGTCACTGGCCGAACGGTGTAAAAGCAGAGGCGAAACCGCCGCGCGATCAAGAGACGAAGGACAGAACGCGCGTGGCCGCCAAGGTCGCTCTGCTCTCGTGTCTCTCGGACGAATTAAAACATATCATAGGTAGCGAGACGACGAGGCGGGGACTCCTGAGGGTGTTCGAGCTCTTTCAGCGACCCGTTCTGAATAGAAGACTGCTATACGTACTCTTAGAGGGAATAATAGAGAATCTTTTCCCCCAGACCGACTTGGTTACAATTATTCGAAAATTGTACTCGGTGTCGCCCAGAATAAAGAACAAGTGTAAGACCAATTCTTGATGTACAAGGTAAGACGCGCTTTTTCCATCTACGGGGCAGGAGAAAGCGCGACGGATGTCTTAAAATAATTCTCATTCAGTCCTCAATAAATTCGGGCGCAAAGCCCTGCCATGCTGCTATTAGGATAATTTTAAAAACAAAAAATCTCTATCGATAATAATAATTGTAATATTACATTGTATGAAAAAGATAATGCAATTGCGGGGTCGCAGGCTTGTTCGCCGAACGGGGTCAACGTGTATGACCGTCAGTTAAAAAAAAAAAACGCGCAGTGAACTCTTACGATACTATTTCTACAAGCGTCGCTACTTTCACTTTCGTTTCGCCGCTTTACGAATCATTCGTTCGATGGGAAGTATTTTTTTACCTATTTATATACAAACGGTAAAGTTCTGCAGGACAACTTTGAATTAACGGGTCGGATCTATATTTTCTGATAAGGCGATTTAGAATGACTATCGTACAAGAAGCTTGGGGTTTTGGGGTACGAACGCGCGTTGTAGAGGCCATCTGATATTTGTCGCGTCGACAAACAAATCCAACGCTTAAAGGATCGAATTTTCGACAGAATTCTCGGTAGGGCGAGATTCGGTCGCGTAGACTAGAGATTTATTGATATTTTTTAAGTCAACGAAAGAGCGAAGCTGACGCGCGAATAGGAAGCAATGTATCCAAGCCATTAAATCCATATTATACACGACTGGGAACAAAAAAAAAACACGAAAGTTTGCGTACTTTCCACGATTGAAAGAGATAAGTATAGTTTCTAATGAGGCGACAAAGACGATAAAAGAAAAGATAAAACAATACGATGATAAATTGAACTCGTGTAAAAGTGTAATAGAGGCCAAAAATTATGATATACAAAATGATATTGTCTAACCATGCCCTTTGCGGGCTGCTAACATTGTCGGTATTACTATATTATAGGATAATAAGGAACTTCTTGTGATTACCCGTAGAAGAGAAAAAAAAGTGAACGATATACAATATAGCTGAGTCATACAATCATTCCATTTGCATTTTGAAGGAGCTTTGCCTTCTCTACCTTGTTGGGCTCAAACATCGGTCATTTTTTTTATTTATCGGACGAAAATTATTGAGTGAATCATTTTTGCGTTTCAAAGCTATATTTATTCATCTCCCTATCTAAGGTAAACGTACCAATGGCGGGACGTGTCCCAGTGGCGGGACACACCATGAGTGTGAGAGAGACGAAGCTACGATTTTCAATGTATGTCCACGGACTAGGACCTCACTCTTAAGTGTCCCGCCATTGGTACGTTTACCTTACTGTACATTTTACGCATTAGAGGTTCTTTTTTCAAACGCTTCCCACCGCCCCGTAGTTATCACGATATACATTATTTACAATTGGGAATGTACACGCAGTACGAGGAGACGCGAATAAATATACATAAACAAAAATAATCCACTGAATATGTTCAGTCGAAAATAAATTCCCAAAAGATTACCAACATTTTTGCCAACAAGGAACAAAACTCTCGCAGGGTCTTTCTGACACTGATGTACGTATATATGTAGGCATATATTCGGGTCCTATTACTGGAATTTACGTGCACTAATATATTTCGATACCTCTGAATAAAAAAGCATGAATATGCACTTAAATTCCCATCACAACGTAGAGTCGGGAGACAAGGAAAGTTTGGAACCGATAAGCATAATAATGATGATATTCTAAAGTGGAAGGAAAAAAAAGATGTGTCGCGGAAACTCGTGTGCGTGTACTAGGATCTTTTTAATTTATTATTCGAATGGACTATGTAGAGTCGGTGATAATAACGATATTGATATAGTTATATCCAGCCACTTCGCGGAGTTTATCGACCTCGCGCAGTAACGTAGATGATAATAATAAAATATTGTATAAAACAATTGAATTGTATATTGATGTCGTATGTCTGTATAAAGAGTTATTTCTATCGTGTTAAAATTATAGTTGCTATTATTATGTTTACTTATTAAATTGAAGAAAAATAATAATCCGAAGATGTTTTTTAAAAAACTCGACATAACTCTCTTGCATACCATTTCTCCATCATCCTGTAACGCCGATACCCCTCGAATTATTTTGTGCGTCACCCTGTGAAACAATATTGTGTAACAAACCTGTAAGTAATAGCAAATTAAGTAAGGGCTAAGTTAATTCAATAAAGTAAGTGGCAGTATTGTGGAAAGGCGTCAATTCTAGACCCTACTATAAATTGAAAAAAATCAAGGAATAAAAGGGGGAAGCAATGATTTGCACGGAATTTCCTTACGATAATTAAACCAGCAATAAACATACGATAATTAAACCAGCGAAAAAGTAAAATCTTTAAATAACAAATTCTATTTCAATTGTTTCAAGCCCAAAACTCGCCGACTCTTTCTAACAGTCGCGATCTACCGCGCAGTCGGATCCACCGCGCAGCGTTAATCATTCACGCCGCCCGAAAAATCCATCCCCAAGAAGTCCTCAGACACAAAAAACAAAAAACTTGAAAGAAGCGATTGTAAAAAAAAATCGTTATAGGCCCCAGGATCGTAGAGGAGGGTGAAAAAACAAAACGTTATAACGGCGACAGATCGGACGGTGCGCAGGAGTACTTAGGCGTAGTGGCAAGGACAAAAGAAGTTTATTATCGGGGTTGTGCCGGAGTGCCGCGCGCCGAGACGTCCCAGACAAGTAGCACCGCGAGGGGTTGACAAAGTAAGAGAAGAGGGAGGGGGGGGGGGAGGGGCCCAGGTTCCTACCAGGTTTCTACAACACTGTATAGAGCAAAGGCACACAACTATCCCTTTCATTCTTACTCCCCTCCCTCGCGGTGCCCACGCCACGTTTCGTCTCGCTCTAACACGAACGATTACGGCCTCTGCAGTGGGCACGATCGTGCAGCGCGCGTGGTACAACATTTTGCTGGGCTCGCGGGTACCACCACCATCGCTGCCTCATCGCGTAACTAGCGAAGGGGGTGGCGAGTAAGAGAGAGAGAGAGAGAGAAAAGAGCCGGGGGAGAAGCGAAGCGGCGGAAGAAGGGGGGGTGTTGGCAGTCTCGACCATCAGAGAACCGAGAGAAGAGCCATTGTGCGAAAAAGAATTGGGCACGCCGCGCGCGTAGACCACGCGTACACTGCATTAGCAGAAGCAGGAGTGGCACGAGATTCTCCATGTAGTACGAAATATAAAAATACTATATTTCAGCGATATTTTCGAGTTTTTGTATACAACGAAATGTTTTGGAAATGAGCGGGAAAAATTTGGAATATTTCGAAAAGATGGAGAAAAAAATTCGAAATATTTCGAAAAGATGGAAAAAAGAAATTCGAAATATTTCGAAAACATGGAGAAAAAAATGTCGATATATTTCGAAAAGATGGAGAAGAAATTTCGATATATTTCGAAAAGATGGAGAAAAAAATTCGATATATTTCGAAAAGATGGAAAACAAATATATCGAAAAAATGAAAAAAATATATATATATTTTGAAATATTTTTAAAAAATGTAAAAAAAAAATTCGAACAGATGTAGAAAAAAAGGTTTGAAACATTTTTTATGCCAAACCCTTTTATTTCTCAACGCTCCCGACCAAGAATCCCAACCTCTCGATAAATTGGCGAGATTGGTGAATCACTCTTAATCATTTTGAACAAATGCCCGTCAGATGGCGAGCAGCTGGAGCGTTTATGGCTCGCGATATGGCAAAGTAGTATTTGTATATAGATTTACGGATTTCAGAAAGATTTATCTAAAAATGTTGGCATCGCGGAAGCATTCGACCAAAACTATTCTTCGTCATTCAACCACAAACATTTTTATTCCATTCCCCAAACATTTCCAAACATCCGTAAAACATGTTCATCCTTAAAAAAAAAAAATGCGTGCGAATATCCCACCACGATCCACGCGTCGCTTTCGCGATTGGGGGGGGGGGGGGGGGGGTCGTCGTTACTTTTCGCTCTCCGAGTTACGAGAGCGCCCAGCGCAGCCCCCGGGCTGCTGGGTGGCTCGTTCCCGGTGCTCTCTCCACACGCGCCTCTTAACACTCCTGTATGCTTCTTCTTGGCAAAAGCGCGCGGTCGCGTTCGCGCTCAAAAAAAAAAAGAAAGAAACCACGAAGCGAGACAGCCAAAGGAAGCGGCAACGAGGATGCGGCGGTCGGGGCGACGATGACGCGGATGACGCGCGAGGACTCGAAACAAAAAAAAAACGAAAGCGAGAGAGGCGAGCAGCGGCTGCGGCGTCGCGAGGGGGTGAGAAAAGGAGAAGGAGAGAGCGGAGTGCCGCGAGAGGCAGAGCGAGGAGCAGGAGAGAGAACCAAACGGCCGGCACTAACGAAAGAAAATCGATATGCATGATTCACGCGAGCATACAGCCTGGTATACGCGCGCGGTTTGCACGAGGGTAGGGGAGAGAA
The DNA here is from genome assembly GCA_963932165.1 of Pimpla rufipes. NCBI lineage: Eukaryota > Metazoa > Arthropoda > Insecta > Hymenoptera > Ichneumonidae > Pimpla > Pimpla rufipes. The sequence continues at coordinate 26,031,877 of OZ010630.1, forward strand.
TCGGAGGGGAACGGGGCGACGGGCGACTTCTCCCCTCGGCCAGGATGGACCCCCTTACCCTCCGGTGTTCCCCTTTGGCTCAACGATGTATATATATGTATACACACACACACACACACACATAATACATCCAAACACACGACGCACGCACGGCATATATATATATATAATAAATACCATCTCGCTCGCACCCATTCGCCAACATAACCGCCAAATGCTGTGAGGAACACGCGGGGAGCGAGAGCGCGCGCAACGGGGACGAAAGCGGGCAGCATACACACCGCGTGTGTACTACGTCGAGAGAGCACACGCGTAATTCTATACAAGCCGGCAGGAGCAGCAGCAGCAAAGCTGTGGCCCGTAGGCCGTAGGAGCAGGAGGGGTATACCGGCGATGCTACCCCCTCGGTCACTCGATCAGTCGTGTCCCGAGTCCCATACAGTCGTGAAACGTCGCGCATCCGTAAACGGACGATCTGCCGAACGTAAACAACGCCTACGGGCTCCAAGCGCGTCACGCTAACGATATTTTTCCCTCGAGCCGCCTCGACGCTGTAATTAGTCTCTAGTAAGCTCGGACACAAACTTAGTTTTTTTCTACACACTTTCGCGCTCTCGTCTTGCGCGATAGTCACGCGATCGACGCGGTTCGAGCTCAACAGTCTCGACACTGAAAATTCGCCCGCGCGAGTTTCGAGATTATCTCGGGTGTATCTCTCGTGTGTTTCGTTGGCGACCACGCGGCCGCCGCCGCCCGCGCGTTTACCGGCGATCCTAACCCTCGTGACCGGCTCGCTGACCTCCTCTCCGCATCTGCGTCGGTGAAACGCGCCAACCGGAAGGACGCGCCGGAAGCTGCGACGCGGGGATGCTGCGCTCACGGTGGACACGAGGGAATTGATGGGAGACGGAGATAACGGGAAGCAACGGGCGCGGGAGGTATGACGCATTCGATTGCGCAGCAATCGGAGAGTCGAGGGAGACTCGAGAGATGCGACGCACGGAGAAAAAAACGGTTTTGCTATGCCGGCAAATCCTTTGTTAAAATAGTGAAAAATGTGTTAGGGGAAAGAAAATTCTTAGCCTAATAAATAACGCAATTTTGTCACTTTTTTAACAAAAGATTTTCTGGCATAGCAAAATCGTTTTCTTCGGGCCGAAAAAACCGCTGATAATCCGAGTCTCGGCGTCTCGGTATGACGCGTTCGATTGCGCCGCAATCGGAGAGTCGAGGGAGACTCGAGAGATGCGACGCACGAAAAAAAAGGATTTTGCCATGCCAGCAAATCTATTGTTAAATTAGTGAAAAATGTATTAGGCGAGCGAAAGAAAATTCTTAGCCTAGCAAACAACGCAATTTTGTCACTTTTTTAACTACAGATTTTCTGGCACAGCAACCAGCAAATCTTTTGTTGAAATAGTGAAAAATGTGTTCGGCGAGCAGAAAAAAATTCTTAGCCTAGCAATCAACGCAATTTTGTCGCTTTTTTAACAAAAGATTTTCTGGCACAGCAAAATCGTTTTCTCCGTGCCGAAAGAACCGCCGATAATCCGAGTCTCAGCGTCGTCGCGTCCTCTGCACAATTTTCGTACCCTCGAAATCCACAAGTAAGTATTGCACGGGGCGACAACGCACGACTACGTGTGTCCACATAATTTGGGCTGCGTTGATACCGTGGGCGGGCGCTTTTAGCCTACAAATTACAGTGCTCGAGCGAAAAATGCCTCGCACCACGGTATGACCCAGCTGTACACAAATCGATCGGCACGCGAAGCGGTTCTATATATACGGAAAAAAATAGAATAAAAATAAAACTCGGGTCACGCGGCTCGCGACGCACGGGGATATATTTATATATCGTCGCGACGCTACGAAACTGTGCGTACGATGACTTTGCTAATAGGAGAAAAATTCTAATCGATGAACGAACGGCGTGCTTCCGTTCGGTGGCAGATGGTGCCCCTCACTCGTTCTCTCTCTCTCTATCTCTCTCTCTCGCTCTCTCCTTCTTTCTCTCCTTCTCCGTCGCTCCCAGCAAAACGGGGAGTCGAGCGATCCACGCGCGCTCGCGGTGGTTATACGAAGGGGGAGTTTTCGATGCGCTATTTCATTGCATCGCGTATACAGCGCGCTATAGAACTCGGCGCTGCTGCTGCCGAGCGCTGTGTGTGTGCTCGATAAAATGTTTTTGTGGCCGCGACGGGATTCACAGACGAAAGTAAGTCAAAGAGCTGGCTGGCGAGTGATTCGATTAAAATTGCGCGACGCGTGTGCGAATTAGTGGGTTGAATGGCCCGCGCTGATTCGGCGTCGCTGGCCTCCCCCCGGCGAGGGGGAAGAACGACACAAGGGGGCGGTTGGCTCTCGGGGATTTCAATGCAAGGCCAAGCGGCGTCGCGACGCTCGCGACACGATCGACGAGCGAGTTATTATTGCAGCATCGGGGCGCCTCACGCTGACTCGGCAGTCGCGCGTCTCGAGTTGTGCGTCCCCGCACGTTCTATTCTTTTTCCTCGTGAAATATTAATTTACACTTACACGAAGGATCGACATAGGTGGCGCTGCGCGACTGAGCCGAGCGTAACGAAGCTGTTGGTGCCGCTGCCGCTGTCGTCGTTGTCCTCGTCCGGGAAAATAAAACGAGAAAACGATGCCGCGAGCTGCGGTCAGCTGGGTCTCGTTCCGAAATAGGATACGCCTGGGACTTGTAACAAACAAACAATGTTGCTGCTGGTTGATTTTCTATATTACACTTGATGACGTGGCGATGGAAAATGTTGGGCGTCGATACGACGTTTGTGTTCGTTATTTCGGTGTTTTGAAAAAAATGTTTCCTTTTTTTCGTCAGTTTCCATTTTTTTGAAATGTAAATCGATTAGTTCAGGATCGAGAGGGGGGAAATATTTGTGGAGTTGGACAACGAGAAATTAAGAATGAGAAGGACTGATTGAGAATTACGATTTTTTATTCATAAGGTACAAAGATTACGTTATATAGGCAAATATATAGGCATTATATGGGCATATTATATAGTTTCGTCAATCTTTTTGGGTTTCGAAGATTTTCTTTTTTTTTAGATTTTACTGATACCGCTGCCAAAAAATCTTTGTCGAAATCTTTTGTCGAATGACGATTTTTTATTCAAAAGATACAAAGATTAAATTATATACACAAATATATAGGCATTATATGAGCAAATTATATAGTTTCGTCAATCTTTTTGGGTTCCGTAGATTTTTTAATTTTTTTTTTTGAAATTTTACTGATACCGCTGCAAAAAAAAATCTTCGTTGAAAATTTAACTTTTAAACGGAACATTTTTTGCCCAAAACGAGAATTATCAAAATCACGTTAATGTTACAACAGCGTTTTTACCCCATTTTAACCCCCTACAGAATAGGCTAATTAAAAAAACACACATTCTCAAAAATCGAATCAATTTCTTTATTATTTTTTAAATTTGTAAATATTTAATTCCACATTTCTTCATTTGTACTAAATTCAATACCCACATTGCCCAAAAACATCAAATTCAAGTTCACAAATTTCCAGACCACAAATAAAAATCCTTAACCAAAAACGATTGCCACGAAAATACGGCAAAGATGTTCAGTCCAGATCAGCCGCTTACGTCGTTCGAGTCTCGGCGCGCAGTCGGTGCTCGCCGCTCGGCAGATCCAGTGGCTTTGTCTTCATCTTCTTCGACCTCAAGCTTTGGGCCGCACGAGAGACAGGAAAGAGTCGAGAGAGATAAACACAGGAAAAAAAAAGAAAAGAAAAAAAAAAGAAAAGAATACGTAGAAGAAAACAAGAAAAACTCGTCGCAATTTGCACCTAGAGGAGATCTAGTATCCGGCGCGGTACATTATCACGCTTGAGGGAGTTGGATGGCGAGAAAGGGGGAGAAACGGGCGGGGTGGCGGCGCGGCCGGGGTAGGTGTAGACTTACTTTGGACTGTGGTGTGGGATTACCGTACTTATATTCAAGTCTAATATTAAGTTACCATTTTGCTTTACGGCAAGTGAACAGGCTGCCAGCATATAGGAAGCCATCCGAGCGCTCCTGGGACAGTCTCCTCGTCGTCTGCTCGTCTGGGCCCACCTACGTTTGCGCGCACGTCCGTCGCTCGGGCTCTCCGGTGTTACCTCGGCTCCTCACCCGTTCCAACGTTCGCGAACCCTCACGAAATTTCGTCGCCCGGTCTTCTTCCACGGGCGGATTCTTCATTTTCGTCGGCTGGTTTCTTTTTTCGCTTCTCTTTTTTTTTTTTTTCTCGAGTGAACAAAGGGCGACGTTCGGAGCGAGTCTTGTAAAGAGAGTATTTTTCAAACCGCGAACAATCGCAACGGTAGCCGGAGCTCAGCGGCGTTCGAGGTACACGGAGACGAGTGGTTGGCCTGTGTACCGAGGAAGCCGTAATTTGGATAAAATCCTGCGGCCACAGCGGTAAGAATTCTTTTTTTTTTTAATGGCCCTTAGGGCGACGAGGGAGAGGCAGATTTAATATTGGCTTTGTGCGAAATTCTATCGGAGTCGCGATGACACTTTTGTTTCATTTTGACTGACAGTGTTTTATTGTTTCGTGACGATATTATTGAGAAATGATCCACCCTGTTGGCGTGCATGAATAATTTTGTGGAAATGAGAGACAAAGGTTTTTCGGAGACAGAATGATTAATTTGAAATTAAATCAGTGAAGACGAATAATTTCTTTTTGTCAAGTATTAACTCCTTTTGTAATTTATATTGTGGGCACGCCCAGCATTTTATGGCAGTTAATTTTTTAAGTTATCGAGTGAGTACGCGAATTTAATTTGTTAAAAGCATTTATAGCGTTGAACAGCAAATCCTTCATTCTTATATTTTTTTATGTCTTGTTCGGTAGAAAAAATGATTATAATTAAATAATTTATGAAACCAATAAATAATTAGCGTGGATAGAAAAGGAGTGAATATGTTCCAACTGTGTTGTCGATTGATCACTCGACAACAGTCGACCGGTTGTTGCCAAGCGCGACAGCTTCGCGATAGATTATTGTGGTACACACAACCTGCCTCTTGAAAGCCGACCGCAAAGTTCTAGTTCTCGTCGGTTTCTATTTTCGTCGAAGTTGTGGTTGAAAAAAAAAATCTTATACGCGGAACACGGAGATCTCCGACATAGGTGCGGGATTATTCCGCGACGATATAAATTTGAGTACAGAGCTCGGTCGGTGGTCGTCGGTGAGGAAACAAATAGTTGATTCGAACATCGCGAGGAAGTGAGAAACGAAGAAACGAAAAGTTGGTTCCAAAATCGAGAGGAAGGGAGAAGAGAAGAAACGAAAAGTTGGTTCCAAAATCGCGAGGAAGGGAGAAGCGAAGAAACGAGAAGTTGGCTCCAAAATCGCGAGGAAGGGAGAAGCGAAGAAACGAAAAGTTGTTTCCAAAATTGCGAGGAAGGGAGAAGAAAAAAAACGAAAAGTTGGTTCCAAAATTGCGAGAAAGGGAGAAGCGAAGAAACGAAAAGTTGTTTCCAAAATTGCGAGGAACGGAGAAGAGAAGAAACGAAAAGTTCGTTCCAAAATCGCGAGGAAGGGAGAAGAGAAGAAACGAAAAATTGGTTCCAAAATCGCGAGGAACTGAGAAGCGAAGAACCGAAAAGTTGGTTCCAAAATCGCGAGGAAGGGAGAAGCGAAGAAGCCCGTGGGAAGGCAGAGGTACTGACTTCTATGCGTGCTGGGGTTTTTCTAATACTTCCTAGCACCATTTGAAATCAGTACTGCTCCTTCAGGCTGTCGACATCATCCGCGGCAGAAAATCCGGCGATCCGGCGTACAACTTTTTACGAATTTCTCGGTTTATTCGCATAATAGCAGAGTCGCCGACGTTCAATCGGACAATATCAACGGTATCCGTAACATTCGGCAGCGTCCGATACGAGTAATCACAATATACATATTTATATATTTATATAATAGTCCGTACGTAATACCTAATATAATATAATATAATATAATATATATGTATATATAATTCTATGCCTATGTGATAGATGTGCGAGCGATAGCGCGAGTCATCGCTTGCAAATTTGCGAGGAAGTAGAAATTTTCATTGTAATAAATAACTGAGTGTCCGTCCGTTTGCGCCGCTCCATGAAAGTTTCAAGTATACACGAGGACACATAATTTACATAAGTTAGATACAACGGCGTCAATATCCTTTACATATCTTTCACATATCCACCGGATATATCCCAAATATATAGAATATATATCTCGTACATAAATATTTAAAGATATATAATAAATATATTTTCTCGGCTAAAACTTTCGTGTCCGCGTTCCGTATTTTTCAATATACTTTTCGTTCCATGCGCGGGCGTTTATCGTCAACTATACCGAGGCGGACAAAAGCGTGTCGGTTGGGCGTTGCGACCAATGAGAGAACAAATATTGTTTCGTCTACATCTCGAAGCTTATCACTATGTACATTGTCTTTGCGTTTCGTCGCCGTCCAGCACGCGGGGAATTCGGCATTTATCACGCGTTTATCGAGAAGAAAATCAACGAAGGAAAAAAGAAGTCAACAATAATTCGTATTTCGACATACGTTTCTAGGCACTCGCCGCGTTTCGCTCCGAGTCTCGTCGCCGTCGAGTGTTTCCGAGCCATTTGGTAGCGATTTTTCGTTTATAACCGATTGAGAGATGACCTATGGTACTAGATAATAATTAGCGAGTAATGGAACGGCTCTTACACTCGTAACTTAAGCACAGGCAGCGGCGAGCGCGGCGTCTGTCGGGCGTGCTTTATTAGCGTACGACCAAGGCGTCTGCGCCCTCGGGATGTGGATCGTGGCACGGGTTATGTGGAGTCCTTGCTTCTTCCGGTCGCCTTCAGCCTCGTCCAGGTCTCCCCGAGCGCCTTTGCGAAATGGTCGTCGACTGCAATCCAACGAGAAGCGAGAATTAGGTAAATACAAACTCCAAAGTGTGATATCGAGATTTTACATGGTGGCTGTTTTTATTTCACCGCAAAAAATTCCCTGACTTTTCCCTGCATTTTTTCCTGACCAAAGGTCTGACGATTTTTCTATTTAAAAAATTAATGATGCCAATGAAAATGTATCCAAAACCTGTGCACGTTTTCGAAAACTTACTTATGTTGCCGATCAACGATGAATGACATTAAACACTTATAATAATTCATGTTATATTATACTTATTATAATAATATATCACCTTTTTTATATTTTTTATGTACTTCTATCTATAATTCATTTTTTCTCTAACTTTTCCCTGATTCCCTGACAAATTTTAAAATTCCCTGACTTTTCCCTGATTCCCTAACCATTTCTTAAATTCCTCGACCAATTTATTTTCCCCCTGACTTTTCCGGTTTTCCCTGACCGCGGCCACCACGTATTAATTAAATATTATGAAATTATTTAATTAAAGAAAATGATGTTAATTAACTAAAAAATGTATATTTCAGGAATCCTGAACGAAGACTCACCACTGAGCCCCGTCTCCTTGTCGGTGGTCGAGGACGCGTTGAAGACAGCGGCGTACTCCTCGAGACCTAAGGACCTCTTGAAGTGCTCGTCTATCGCCGGATCGCTCACGACTCCTGGGCTCCTGATTCCAGTTCTTTGGCCTCCTATCGCGGCTGAAGGCGTCGCCGTTGGCGTGGGCGTCACTGCGGTATCCTCGATCGTCGTGCCTGTGGAGACGCGAGCGGAAGAGAATATCCGTTTAGTCGCTGTGGGTATATAACGCGATCTTAACAACCGTAAGCGGGTCCCGAGAGCTCCTTTCGAATTGGCATGAAAAATATCAGTCGATATATATACGTTATGCATAATATATAAGCGTACGAATGCCGATGAGCAGGGCACGAAGGCTTTTTTGATTGATATTGTTAATTTGAGACGAAAAATATTGAAAGTGTAACGGGATCGCCTGACGGTGTCGATTTCCGGGGAGCGTAATCCAGTAGCAAAGATGATATTCGCGACGAACGTATAGCGGTACAGCACGACAGTCCGCGGAGGAGATTTTTCTCTTTCGCGCACGCCGATCGTATCGACATGTACCGGTCTCTCTCCGGGCGCAGACGGCGGCATTCGAAGACATTGAACGTACCGGGCTGAGGTGCGGCTGGTACGATAACACTCGGCCTGTTGTGGTGATGCACCCTGGCTGCAGACATGTCCAGCGCCTCGCTCTGAATCGGGTCCCTCCTACGCTCCCTGCGCCACGCGCTGCTTGGCTTTCTATGAAGACTCGTTGACTTTGGACGCTCTTCTGCAACGGGAAAACGGAAAAGGAGCGAAACGCTCAGTATACTTTTATTATCATAAGTGGCTTGTTTTTAAATGACCCTTTCGGGCAATTATTTGTTCGAGTGGGTGGCTGGGATAGGCACTTCGTATGGTAATTTCGGATTATTAATTCTGGAGTCGATAAAAATAAATCGTTTCCATATAACGAAATGTTTCGAGATAATTATTTTTGTGGAATGTAATTAGGCAATGTGGAATGTAAATATTATTATATATGTTTTTTTTATTGGACACCATTTTTTTGGTAATAATTCAAATGAGTTTTCATCGTATCGAATGAAAAAATTAATTCATTTGTCATAAAATGGATTTCATTTTTAGGAAATCTTTATTAATTTGAAAAAAAAAGAAGTTTCACATGGCTAATCATTCATCGATGTTGTGGAAAAAAATGTTCTTGTTCCATCAATCTGTCGTAAAAAAATAAATCGAATGCTACGTGAAACTATTTATTGGTAAGTCGAATTATCTCAAGAGTCTCTTTATCACGTAACGAACGGGAGTTTTCGGAGCATCCGGTATGCGGTGCCCGAAACGTGTCGAAAAGTGATCGGTGTGTGGACAACGCGGAAGACGCGTGAAAAGAAAAAAAAAAAGAGAAAGGGCCCGCGCACTTCCGCGGTCTTCTGTCCACTTCCGGCTTATTGTACGGCGATTTCTCATTAGTAATCTGGCTGCCGTTAAAAAAAAAAGAGTCAAAGTTCTCGGCGTTCAAATCACTCAATGAAGAAACCTCAAACATTTGCCGCTAAAAAAAACATATTCTACAATCTCGAATAGCACATTTCATCACGTCCCTCTCGCAATCCAGAAACCAAGAAAATAAACCAACATCGCCGCTTGCGTAATTCTCAATTAACGATCATGAGCCGTCGATGCTAATGTATTATAAGTGGGTGGATCGAAGCATCGAGATTTACACGCAGAGCGCTCAATAGATTTTAATTGCCGCTCGTGCATTTTTTTTTCGTGTTTCAGGCTGGCAGGGTGAAAGGAAGGCGAGGCCGATGACGAAAAAAAAAGTGGAATTTGATCTAGCAACGCCGGGAGAGGCGCGCAGCCGAAGAAGCAACCACCCCGCGTGCGTGCGACGGGAGCCGTCGAGGAGGGGGGATCACCGGAGGACGGGAGGCCGAGTTCGGTTCCCAGGACGGGGCAGGAAGTGCCTAATAGCCGTGAGAGGATGGACGGCGTGGGGCGCGGAAGGAGGGAGGGAGAGAGAGGGACACACGGCCGAGGAGGAAACAGGTTTTCGAAAAGGACGATGCTGCTGGAAGCTGGAAAGATGAATGAAAGAACGGAGTGGCGGACGCGGGAGAGTCGGAGAAAAACGCAGCGTGCGCCGCGCGCGCTTCCTCTCCTTCGTAACCCTCCTCCCCGCCCCGTGTGTGTGTGCGAGATTCTCCCCGCGAGCGCCGCGAGTCTCAATTAACTTTTCGACTCTCGCGCTGCGCGCGAGAGTCGCTCTCCGTACCCCCGGACGAATATTTGCGGGTAAACCGCGGAGGGAAACGAGCCCTCGTTGATTATTATTATTATTCTGCTATTTCCACGTGATAGACTCGCTTCCAGGATATTCCGGGAGGCTCCGAAACATCCCCTACACGTAGGAAAATAATCAGGGAGTGATGACGAATCGATTGTTGTGTTAATTAATTTTTTGCTGAGGCAGCGAAATTTTCAGCTACCACAGAAACATTTTCAGCTACTACAGGAAAATGTTCAGCTACTGTAGCAAAAATTCTGGCGTCGTTGGAATGGAACAAAATTCAGAAAAAAAAAATTTGCAATTTATACCTATTAATTGCAATTAATTCAAATTAAAAATTTAATTGCAAGTCATAAAAATGAACTGCAATTTATACCTATTTTCATTTTTTGGGTTAATTAGAATTTTTTTTTCCCTGAATTTCGTTGCATTCCAACGATGCAAACTTCAATATCCAAAATTCTGTTATCACTCCGTAGATATTTTTCTCTCTGCAACGCCAATAATAATTCATCGCCAATGCAGCGCGATGCAGGGTGGTGTAAAAACATGACGTTGAAGTTTGCATCGTTGAAATGCAAGGAAATTAAAAGCAACAAAAAATTCATGAACCCGAATGATTATACCGGCTTCGAAAATTTATTATAACGACTAAGAGCATGACGAAACAAAATTATTTCACCCCCTAATGAGAGTGAAATATTTCCATTTTTATGGAATTAATATTTCGTTTTTAACGTCATTGCATTCCAACGATGCAAACTTCAACGTCATGTAAAAATGATCGTATTTTTGCGAATTTTGTTTCAGATTTCTCCCCATCGATATCACATATCCCCAGAATTAGAAGGATGACCGAGAAGTCTGAAGGCCAATCGTGAGACTCAACTAGCTTTCCGACCAAGAATCCAGCTACGAGAAACGTCTCTCATCCTCAGCCAAAAGTTCTTGGATGAACTACGGAAAGCGCGGGAAAACTCCTCGCTACTACTCCAATATTTTCCCATGACTTCCTCACGAGGCTACCACAAAAATCCAGGACCTCGAAGAGGCTCCAAAACCCATCTCACCGCCACTAATAATTAATGGCTAACGCAGCACAAAAACAGTACCGAAAAAATTCTACAGATATTTTCTCTCCTCTAATTTTCCTCCAGAAAATTCTCGCCGCCAACATCGCTATGAAAAAAACGCGAAAACAGTATCAAAAAACTGTATAATTATTTTCTCTCTTCAAACTTCCTTCCAGAAACTTCTCGCCGCCAACATCGCTACGTACCTCTCGATTTCGAGGTTGCCCGAAGCGTCTCAAATCCAATCGTGAGCCAGGGTTGCCAGAGGCACCTTCTCCTGGAAGATACTTCCATCTCGGCTGTGCCGTCTCGTCATCAACAGCGATTGCCGGAACGAACCACGGGGACGTCTCAGTCCCGCCACGATCTTCGGTGTCCCGCTCGGTGTGCGAATATCAACGCTCTCAATCCCCGTTTTTCTCACACGCGCACCACCGACAATCGCGCAATCCACGAACACAAATTCCCAATCGCCGGCCTCTCGCAGCTGGGACTTCCGGCTGTGTCGCCGCAGAAGAGCAGAGCGAGTAATCGGATGGCCGATCGCCGAGTCTCTCCCGCGTCGAGAGTGGAAAGGAGAGCCGCGAAAGCCCCGCAAGCCGCTCTCGCACCCTCTGCAGAAAGCCTTCCACGCCGCTCCGGAAGGACTTTGCCGAATGAAAACCGCAGGCCAATTGTGCCCGAGGTATATATAAGCGCCGCACTATCTGCAACGTGTGTACACGGTCGGTGTGTAGTAATCCGGCGGTCTCGCTGCGGGGACGTATCGCCGAATTGCTCGGCGACGATGCTCGCGATGCTCGTACAAAGGTCGCCACCACTCGGTGAGGTAATTGCCGAGGAGGCGGAGAGGGAAAGGGGCAAACCCGATGCGCGATACGTACTGCACGGTGATCGAAAAAAAAGAATAAAATAAAAAATAAAAATAAAAAGAGGCGGCAAGAAGAAAAAGTAGCAGCAGCAGCAACGATGCTTGTGCTGTAAGAACGGAGCGCGACGTCGGTTTTTCGAGAGGAGCCGCGCGTGAAGAGCCGCGTGTGGTTTCGTGAATGCGCCTTCTTACGACTGTCTTAAACGTTCATTCATACATCTCGAGAAGCGCGCACGGCGCCGTCTTCTCTCATCTGCCGCTGCTGCTGCTGCTGCTGCTGCTGCCTCGTCGTCTCCCCACCAGCCGGAGACTCCGCACAGACGCAACCGAACGACCAGACGGAAGGCAACCTGGGCCCTTTTATACATGGGCAGCGTGTGTATAGGTACGGCGAGCGAGCGGCCTACTCAGGTAGGCGAGGAAGATGGGACTGACTCGCTGAGTATGGTCGGAGGTAACGTGTGTGTGTGTGTTGGTGCATTACCTACCAGGCATGCACGGGGCGCGCGCGAGCCTTATCGGCTTAGCATACGGGAGAGTTGCCCACACAACCGCCGCACACCCCTTCGCTCTATGCTGTTGCACTTGAAAAACGCGGGGCCTACGTAGGTGAGACGCGAGAGACGAGCCGGAGAGGCGAGAGAATTGAACTTCGACGCCGGGATATCTGGACCTTGGGTATTCTTCACTGAGAGTCGTAGGCGAAATGGGGAATTAATGCGGGAATTTTGGGATCGGTTAACGGGGGTTTTGAGGGTTTTTGTTTTGTTTGGATGTGTGGTGGAGAGTCGGATAGCTGTGGATCAAAAAGTAAAGATGTTACAAATGTGTGCAAATTTGTGGTGCTTGATATTTAATTTTTTTGCTAATATATCAAATTTAAAACAGGAGTGTAGAAGAGTTACGAATTTTTATATTAAACTGACCAATATTCATTGGATTTAGTGCAAAGTATTTTAATCTCGTATTTCACTTGGGTGTTAAATTTCAAATACCAGATTATGTAAAAGATTCTTTTGCCTGTAGTGGAAGCCCGTAGAAAATATTTTTAACAGTGTAAGACTTGAATCGTAGGCGAAATTGAGAATTAATGCGGGAATTCGTGATAGAGTGACCAGGATTTTCTGAAAAAGGAGACTTTTAAAAAATGGAGACGATTTTTTATGCTTATTCTGGATGTCTCGAAACTTAGAGCTTCAACGTAAATCGTTCTCCACTACTGTCGTCTAATGCACAAAACTTTACAGAAGTTATTCGAAAAATTAAGCATTGATTTGACGCACCTCTTTACAAATTATTTTTTATTAATTTGAATAGAGCCTGTGAGTCCTACGATCATCGAGTGCTTTAAAATCCCCAATAAAAAAATACTATTTTATTTAATTACAATCATCCAGACCCGAAGACGGCAACGAAGACGCTTTCCCTCAATCACAACAACGCTCATTACGCATGAAATATATAAAACGAAATTCATTATAATCGTCTATCGCTCGTATTCGCCTTGATCGAGAACCTGTGACGAGCTCGCCTTGAGCATCTCGCGTATGGAAGAAATCAGTGCGCGGTCTCGCTCTCGTTCACATCAAATCGTCTGTGCATTCCCGATGCTCAACGATACCGAGAGAGAGAGAGAGAGACGGTAGGAGGCCGGGAGCGGTGGGACTGAGTAAGAAAAGCGAAACTCGTAGAATCAGCAGATGCACTTCGCGTGTGTGTGCAACGTCTATCCTGGATGCATGCGCGATTATCGTCTCGCTCGCTCTCGCGTCTCGCGTGTACCTGGAACCTTGAATAAAGCGCGCGAGGTGTCTACCGGGAAGCCATTTAAGACATTTATTTCTATTTCAGAGTGGGGAAAGGCTCGAATGCGAGGCGGTTGCAGCGGCTCATGGGTATCGCGATGCGCCGCATGTTCGGTAGTTAATGACGACGCGAGGTAGAAAGGAAGAGGAATGATCACCGGGCGCGAGCAGCCCGAGAGATCTCCGAGTTCTCCGGCAAAAATCTCCTCCCCTGGTGCAATTACGATCTCGCTCGCTCGCTCGCGCCCAGCGGCCCTGCGGATTGCGAGCGATAAATTTAATCTGAAAAGTGAAACGAGCTCGCCGAGCGCCACCCGTGTCTGGATATTCGAACGAAGATCTACTGCGCTTATGGAGGCCGAACGAAAGATCTTCGCGTGGGGAAAGCGAGGAAATAAAGTCCGCGAAAAATAAATGCGTATGAGAAGCGAGACTTTCCGGGAATTCGTGGCGTTACGATTGGCTCTCTCGTACCATGCGGTGCTGGAGATACACTCGATGAACGAGAATTTTGCCAACTTGCGTGCGTCCCACGAGGAAAAATCGACGGAAAGTCACGACGGTGGTGTGACTAAGAGAATGAGAGATAAATCAATAAAAGAGCTTCATGGATTTATGCGTAACGCGAATGGGGAGATTAATTGTAACACGGAGGGAATATATAGGAAATTATTCAGGCGATGAATCATGAATACGTGTTGCATTCACAGAAAAAATATCAATGGAGTGATAATAAAATTTACGCTGCGGTAACTGCGAATTTGTTGTGGTACCTAAAAATGTTGCCGTATTAAATTAATTTTGTTAAATTAATTTTTATTAATTTTGCTGCGCCAACAAATTTTTTTTTAATACGACTATAGATTTGTTGTCACTTCCTGAGTTTTTTTTCTGTGAATTAGGAATCGTCCGGTCGTCATTGTTTGAGGATAATCGCGGTGCACCAGGAAATTGTAATTGTATAAACATGGAACAATATCCGGTAAATAGATGAATTTATGCTTCTACCAAATTTTAATGAACCGTGAATATTTATGTTTTTGCAATTTTTCTTTCGAAAGGCGTTTCGACAGTCTATTTTTCAAATCAACGACCCCATTGTGTCTACTTTTTCCCAACCATAGTGTTCATCAAATTTCGTCATTATTTCCAACTGCCAAATATTTACGATTAGGCACCAGTGACTTTGGTACTGAGAATCAGCTACTAATTGTCTCCTACTGCGAACCAAATGCCGACAGAACAAACAAGCTTTGACGAATTCGACGAAGATCTTGGGAAACCGTTCGCGATACGATAAATAAATTACGCGAAAGAATACGCGAGGGAGACAAAATGTGGGACACTATGGACGACGCGATGTGCTACACGGAATCGCCGGTCGATTGTTTTGTACTAGGAATATTCATAACGAAGAAAGTAAATGCGAACGTGTGGCGAAAAATGGATAAAGCGTTGCCGCCTTTGTAATTGCAATCACGAGGCCGGTTCGCTCGTGCCGCAAAGGATATAAATATTCGTCAGCAGCGAGAAGACTCGAAGACGCGAGAGTCGTGTGACACTCGACGCGAGTCACGTCAAACTCCGATCCAGCTGCTTCCATGTAAATGACCCTGGACGCGGTTCGTGCAGGCATTGAATTCATTCCTTTCTCGATAGTCATTGCCACCGCCTACTCACGCGCCTCGCGCCCATGGTGCGAGGTACCTATATTTATATAGGTAGGAGAACGCGGGGCAAAATGACCTGAGTGAACCTGGAACCTAATTTAGAGGAAATTAATTTGTGAAATTAATTAAAAGAGTTGGTACTTGTTTGTACCAACTCTTTTTTGTTTGAATCTCAAGGGTCTCAGAGATACATGGGTTTATAAACTTTTCAGAGCCTGATTTGATTTGGCAAAATGGGCCAAAATAAGCGAAAAATGGTTTTACGACGATGCCCAAAGTGTATTTTTGTTGCTTTTCACCCGAAAATTCGATACCAAAGTTCAATTTTGAGGGCCAGCAAAACCAAAGAAATGCGGTGCAAAATGGGACAAATCCTCAAATACGTCAATTGTTTCTTTTTTAACTGTTTGATACTAAACGTCATCGGTAACGATTATATTTAAAGAAAAACAAAATTACATAGAAAGATTGAACATTTTTAAAAGTATGTTTTAAAACTCAGATTGCTTGAAACGCTCCAATGGTTAAAACAAATTTGTAGCCTGAGTTAGGTTGCTCTTATGGAAATAAAGTATATTCAACATATATGAAATAATAAAATGATATATATTAATAAAATTAATAAAATTATATAAATTATATTATATGCGCTGTATATATTTTATATATCCACTGGATATATTTTAATGAGATATATCTGAGATATATCTTAAATAGATAAAAATATATTTTTTATATATTTTTTGCCCAAAGTTCTATAGCTCTTATATATTTTCAAATATACTTTATTGTCGTATTAGACGCGACATTTCCGAAACGGAGTTTTTTCCCACTTTCCCCACGTAAAATGAACAAAAATTAAAAAAAATCGCCGTCCCGTTCTGCCCCGCAGTCCCATTTTGCCCCACCTTCCCCTACCCCTTCTGCAGCGGCAGAGCAACGCGTGCAGCGTGCAACCAGCGCGCTAGATCGTGAGCTTTTGCATCGCGGGAAGCATACGAGGAAGTCGTTTGAATATTCCGAACTCCGGAGGCTCGAGTCATGTAAATACTGCGCCACGACAACGCAATGTGTCGTTATCCCTGAGCAAAGAAGTCCGACGCGAGTCAGAGGGGCCCCCGTCAGTCGCGCGCGGGAAACCAGCGAGAGTCATCGATGCCCTTAGATCGACACTATTCAAACACACGTATGGAAATTCCATTCTGAACACTCAGCCTCGAACGAATTCCATTCCTTTGCGGTGCGATAATAGAAATAGAACGAAAATTGTATTCAATTGTATCGATAATCCAACGGTGTGAGATTTTTCAATATTTGAATTATCCGATTATTTCGACTGTAAATTGTTATAAAATAATAATAATAATAATAACAGAAACAATTGTTGTTGTTGTTATCATCATCATCATCATCATCATGATTATTATTATTACTAGGCTAATCACACGCGCTGGCGTGCGTGCCTGAAAAACTTGCAAAAATAGACCTCAGGAATTTGTTCTTTTTAAAATATCGACTTTTAACCTATACCATCATTCTCAAGTCGCATATTCTACCCCCGAAAACACTGGTTATTAACCTTTTTTAATCGATTTTGAAAAAATATTTTTTTGGTGAAGAAATTTCTTTTTTTCTGTCAGAAATCGTAGATCGGGCTCCGGACCGAAAATCGACCCCAATTTCTTTTCTTTTCAAAATATCGACTTTTAACCTATACCATCATTCTCAAGTCGCATATTCTACCCCCGAAAACACTGGTTATTAACCTTTTTTAATCGATTTTGAAAAAAATATTTTTTTGGCGACGAAATTATTTTTTTCTGTCAGAAATCGTAGATCGCGCTCCGGACCGAAAATCGACCCCATTTTTTTTTCTTTTCAAAATATCGACTTTTAACCTATACCATCATTCTCAAGTCGCATATTCTACCCCCGAAAACACTGGTTATTAACCTTTTTTAATCGATTTTGAAAAAAATATTTTTTTGGCAACGAAATTTTTTTTTTCTGTCAGAAATCGTAGATCGGGCTTCGGACCGAAAATCGACCCCAATTTTTTTTCTTTTCAAAATATCGACTTTTAACCTATACCATCATTCTCAAGTCGCATATTCTACCCCCGAAAACACTGGTTATTAACCTTTTTTAATCGATTTTGAAAAAAATATTTTTTTGGCGACGAAAGTTTTTTTTTTCTGTCAGAAATCGTAGATCGGACTCCGGACCGAAAATCGACCCCAATTTCTTTTCTTTTCAAAATATCGACTTTTAACATATACCATCATTCTCAAGTCGCATATTCTACCCCCGAAAACACTGGTTATTTACCTTTTTTAATCGATTTTGAAAAAAATATTTTTTTGGCGACGAAATTTTTTTTTTCTGTCAGAAATCGTAGATCGCGCTCCGGACCGAAAATCGACCCCAATTTTTTTTCTTTTCAAAATATCGACTTTTAACCTATACAATCATTCTCAAGTCGCATATTCTACCCCCGAAAACACTGGTTATTAACCTTTTTTAATCGATTTTGAAAAAAATATTTTTTTGGCGACGAAATTTTTTTTTTCTGTCAGAAATCGTAGATCGGGCTCCGGACCGAAAATCGACCCCAATTTTTTTTCTTTTCAAAATATCGACTTTTAACCTGTACCATCATTCTCAAGTCGCATATTCTACCCCCGAAAACACTGGTTATTAACCTTTTTTAATCGATTTTGAAAAAAATATTTTTTTGGCAACGAAAATTTTTTTTTTCTGTCAGAAATCGTAGATCCGGCTCCGGACCGAAAATCGCCAAAATCGACCTCGGAAATTCTTATTTCAAAATATCACCTATAATAGGTTAATCAATTTTGCGCTGCTGCGCTCTTATAAAGCTTTAAAAGGTTACGGGTGCTGCCCCGCCTGTCCTCTTATGACATTTTTCAAATTTGACACCAAACTGATTTTGTTTATCACGGACTTTCCTGGCAACCAATCACATCTCTAATAGTTTGCTAACAATGCTTTCCGTTACTCATGAACTTTTTAAAAAAGGGATTATTATTATTATTATTATTATTATTATTATTATTATTATTATAGAAACAACAATAATAATAATTGTTACAGAAGCAACAATGATAATAATAATAATTTTTGTTTGATCCAACGTCTTTAACGGAAATATGATTTTTTATAATTATTTGTAAAATTATTATTACATTAAATTGTTAGTTTATCGTAATACTGATTATCGAGTGTAATATTTACGTGACTTGTGGTCGACTGGAAAAATCATCGGAGACAAAAGTTGACCGCGAAAATCGGTAAGAATATTCCTGACGTTCGAGGGTAAAAAGATCTCTCGATCGCGATGTAGGCGCCATCGTCCATCCTCGGGAAGAACTGCGCGAGGTATTCGGAACAGGTTCGACTCTCCGGACATGCCGTCACTTTAACAAACCACACGAGAGAGCTCGCGCGCGGTGTGGAACGGTCACGTCTGCGCGCGCGATCTACTCGAGCATCGTTGTCGCGCTATACGCAGTGGAGATCAAGACCGAGAAATGCCATTGGACGAGATTACTCTGTGCCTATTTATCCGAGAGACACGCGCTGCATCAGGCACAGTGTCGACGCGATGACTTAGAAAAATTCGCCGGGGAATGTCCAGAGGGAAGCTGCTGCGAATTTTCGAGACCGCAGGAGAGAAAAAACACGTTCCTCGTTTAAAAAAAATTGAGCGTCAAATTATTGTCAATGTGCTGTAGCAGATGCTGTTGACATTTTTATAGATAAATAGAACGTTTAAATGTATATTTTCTGAAACAATTTGAGTTGCAAAATACTGGGAAAATCTTACGAAATTTTATTGGAAATATTTTATTAGTTATTAACGAAAAAAATGCAGTTGGACGACGAGGATCGAAATTGCTGTTTTGTGAACTATTTTGACTGAGAAAATAAGTGATTTAGAAAAATTTACTGAGGAATGTCAGAAACGAAATTGTAACGAATTTACGACACTATGAGAGAGAAAAATTATGTTCCACTTTTAAAAAATTTGGAGCGCCAAATTAATATCAATTTGTAGCCACAGCTATTAATATTTAATAGATCAAGAAATCACTTTAAATCTATATTTTTAACACATTTCTTGAAAAAAATTTGAATCTCACAGTTCTGGAAAAATATTACGAAATTTCATTGGGAATATTTTTTATTCACAAAAAATGTAATTAGGCGACAAGTAACAAAACTGCTATTTTGTGAACTAATTTTCATTAATAAAAAAAATTCATGAGTTAGGAATTTCAACTCGAAAGGGTTGATAATTTTTATCAAGTGGTGATTTCTGTTATTCTCCGCGAGCGATCCAGTAATAAAATCGAGGAATAGGTGCACGCATAAAATTTAAATATCTTATATATATCGCGTAAAATTTCTCGCGCGCACATTGGAGGATGGACAACCTGGCTCGGCTCCGGCTCGCGATATTCTCTTCTCTCCGCCGCGGTTTCGAACTGGGCATGAGTACAAACCCGCGGAATGCGTCTAACGTTCGAAACTCTATTTCTGTTTGACCAACGTGGGAATTGGGATCGAACGACTCTCCGCTCGCTATCCCGACCCTCGTTCGCCCCGCGATATTCCACGATTTTTGCGGCCCACGTAGTGCAAACGAAAACGACGATGCTTCGCGTCCGCGAAAAATGCAAATTCCACGCAATAACCGGCCGCAAATTTCAAACACTAAAATTCAAATTAGCCGACGTTCCGAGGGATGAAAATTACGAGCGACGCGCGAGAGTAACGCGACTGTAAAATACGTCGTCGAGGTCGTAATTCGTGACGCAAAATAATACATCGCTCGCTATGCGCGCCGACCGTTTAGCTGGCAATCGGTTAACGACGAGTGAAAATTGTTAACGAGCTAACGCGCCGTTCAGCCGAGGACGAACGACGGTGCTTCTGTTCGACAGTGACCCTTTTGCTTTGTGGGTTCATTCGCGCCGCACACCACTTCGCGTTACGCCAATACGTACGTGCGTTAGTCGTGAAACAAAACGTGCATTAGATCCTATATGCGCCGACGAGCGAACCGCGGTGCACAGGAATATCAAATGCCGCGAGGTTTCATCGACGCCGCTGGGATACGAAAACACCACAATATTTGCGGCCGGTGAATCGACTGGTTGTAAATTAAATCAGCTTAACCCGAGTCAACGTGGTTTAATTGAAATTGATTTAAATTAAATTTCTCAAAATTTGTTACGTCACAAAATTGCAACCACGCGAGTTTTTCTTATTACCGCAAAAAGTGTGGCTAAATTCGTAAAAAAAAAATTCAAATTTTTCCAAAAAAATATATTCAAGAATTTAAAAAAAATTCAAATTAAAAAAGTGTACAATTTTTTAAAAATTCAAATTTACAAGAATAAAATAAAATTCAAATAAAAAAATACAAGTACTTTGAAAAAATTTCGAATTAAAACAAAATACAGGTGTTTTGAAAAAATTTCAAATTTCAGTGTGAATTTAGCTTCTCATGTTGGCTAAGACACAGTTTAACAAGAAGCACATCTTAGACTGCCCCAGTCAATCTGCCTGTCGAGCGTTTCACAGAAGCATTTTTTACAGCAGTCCATCATTCGTAGTTGTCGTACGCAGCATGGAAGCGATCGAAGGAGAGAGAAAATCCGATAAACGCATTCCAAAGGCTCGCCCCATTAGGATCCTCGACGTTATCTAATCGTGCCGCGACGTACGCATTGCGCCCGGCGTTGGAAAACATGTTGCGATAGTGTTGAAAATAAAACGAAAATAAGATATCACCAATTTGCCGCGTTGCTTTCTTACCCGATTCCAACCCTCGTAAAGTTATCTCCATGAGAAACAAACAGCAATTCGAGTTATCTCGCTGGATCATTTTTGGGGAGCGACGAGGAGGTTGATGGAAATTAAAAATTAAAAAATCGAAATCCACGTCCGGCGGTCTCTTTTCCTTTTTCGCTGAAATCTCGGATATTCGATTATAGCTTTTGTTACCGACTGAGTTTTGCCTCCCAACGTGGCGGCGGCAGAAGCGACAATTTTTCAAGGGTACCAAATGACATTAAACAAAAGCAAATTTTTGTAAAAAGTTAGGTAGATCGACATTCACAGTACATACAAAAAAAAATGTAAAAAAAACAGTCCCTATATCAACAAGAAGAAAAATAAAAAGTTCCTCGCTGCAAAAATCTATCCAATGAATTATGCAACTAAAAATGATAACAGCGATGTCAAAACCCAAAGTCCTTTCCAAGGGAGCCAAATAATTCTGGACAACAACAAATCTCCGTAAAAATGTTGAGCTCGGTAGATCAACATTTATGGTACTTCCAAAAAATAAGTAAAAAAAAGTCCCACATCGAGAATAAAAATAAAAAAATTAAAAATAAATTGCTCGCGAAATAATGTATATCAAGAATTACGTAACTAGAAGTAACAACAGCGACGATAAAACCCAAAGTCGAGACGATATCGCGATTTGTTTTGCGGTTTCGAGCGCGGGTCGTTCGCGGGGGCCAAGTGTTAAAGTTCACACGGCTCTCGGCGTTGCGAGGCGCGCGGAATTTCACGAGAAATCTTTTCGACCGAATGTGCAATAAGCGGGACGCGAGCGAGCAAGAAGAATGTGTTGAACGCCGGGGAGCCGGCGGCTCGAGGCGTTGAGGTTTGCTGCCCGGGCACCGAGAACGAAGAGAAGCACAATGGGCGACCCGTCAGAATTCCGGCGGAGGTTGACCCCGTGACAAAGAAATCTCAGCAGAACTTGAAATTCCAGCGGGCTCGAATTATGCTGCGCCGCAGCCCCCTCCACGAATTTCTAACTCCTGCACAGTCGTCAGCCGGTCTCATCGCGCGTTCAGCGCGGCGAACGAAACTCGAGCGATCGGCCGGTGATTTCCGAGCGTTGTAATATAAACAGGAAAACTGGAGCACTGCATTCCCCACCGACGGGATTTATTATACTCGCGGCTGATTCAAATCTACGAAGTAGTACAGCCCGAGTCTCGTCTCTCTTTCCTCTCTTCGTGTTAGAATGATCTTCTGCAAATTGAGGGGATTTATTGTTAATCTCGGGGAAAAAAGGCGCGAGGAAATATTTAACATTGAACGATCGGCGTTTCGACTACAAATTTCTGAACCGACCGGTTGAAGACACTTTTTTTAGTTGTCGGTTCACTAAAATCGAGGTTACTTTTTTTTGGATCGATCGAACTGGGATTTTCTAACTTCGTTTGAGAGAAAATTCTATAATGAAGGGAATGCTGCAAGGCGAAACGCGATTTCTGAATTTTTCACAGCATTTTAAATCCGAACCCTCAAAAATCGCAAAAAACGCAAAGGGCACTCTACGAAAAATTTGCATTTTTTTAGGGTTCTGGTTTAAAATCCTGTGAAAAATTCAGAAATCAAGATATCGCGTTCCGCCTTGCGGCATTCTTTTCGTTCTCTCAAACGCAAGAAGAAAATCCAGATTCGAGCGATAAAAAAAAAGTAACGTCAAGTTTATTGAAGTGACGACATCACGAAAAAAGTGCGAAATCGAATTTTTTTTTCAACCCTCTATTTCGATGTATTTTTGCTCCTCCACAACGAATTCGCCATTAGTTCCTTTCTAAACGCCAACGTTTTCACGGAAAATTTAAAAAACTTCATTCTTTTCGACTTTTTTTTTAATCACCTCAATAAAATTGAGTAAAGTTTTTAATCAACTGAATAAAATTGAATAACATTTTTAATCAACTGAATAAAATTGAATAACATTTTTAATCAACTGAATAAAATTGAATAACATTTTTAACCAACTGAATAAAATTGAATAACATTTTTAACCAACTGAATAAAATTGAATAACATTTTTAACCAACTGAATAAAATTGAATAACATTTTTAACCAACTGAATAAAATGTATTGAATAAAATTTATTTACCGAATACAAATCTCGGTTTTTAAAAAGAACCGAAGTCGACCCTGCGAAAATGGTACTTTCGCGAGTCTATATTTACAATCCGGCTAATTGTCCACGGACGCCGATGCGAAATATGCAGCGGTCAGTGCGAACGGTACGTTAATCGTTTTACGAACACACATAGCGACTGACCTTGGACCATGGTGGCTGCTCTGGAGAGGACGTCCAAAGCGCTCTCGACGGCCGACATCCTCTTCGACGTGTCCTCGAGAGTCTCGCTCGCTCGGGGGCGTCTGCCGATCAAGCTTTCTTTTTTCCCGCGCGAGCTGTGAGGCAGCCCACTGGTTACCCGCGCTCAAGTGCACGCAGGTATTTATCCTCGCGCGATATCACCGCACGAGCGCCAATAGTCGTTGCGAGCGCGCTAGAAATTATTTGCAAATAATTTCTACGATTTTGCGCCTGTGGTCAACAATTTTCCTCGCGTTGTCACTTTTTTCGCTGTTTTCTTTTCTGCAAAATAAAAAAAACAAGCGTGTTAATATTTTGTGTAAATCGTGGTCAACATTTGAATCAAGTCAACATCAACCGACAATTCGGTTAATAATCAATCACACAGCCAAATTGTTTTCAATAAAAAAACCGCCTCTTTGCAATACTTTATCCGTAGCAAAGTTGTAAATTTCTAATCATAGTTCCGAATGTTTTATTATAATCGTATTTTATTTATAAAACATTAAAAGATTTTTTAATATTTTATATTAAATTTAAACATTTCACATTAAAGTGTTATATTAAATGAATTTAAACATTTTACATTAAAAGATTTTTATATTTTATATTTTAATTTTTATAAAATATAATTTTTTTATAAAGTGTATATTTTATATAAAAAGATTTTTTTTTATTCACGTCATTCAATATTTGTCACCGCGACCTCTACGGATATATAAATAGGGATCCCTCTGCAATATTTTATCATCACCGTCGTTGTGGTAAATCTTCAATCCCTAGTTTTGCATATTTTATTATTACCGTATCTTATTTACGTTACATAAAACAATGTATATATATTTTTCAAAATCATTGATTCAATATTTCCCGCCTTAAGTAAAACCTCAAAAATATCCAAAATACACGAAAACGGACGTCGATTTTATACAGCAAAGTATTTCGCGGTCGTGAAAGCCCCGCGCGAGCTTTAATGGCGTAAACAACTGACACGATTTACCGGCGTAACATCGGTATCAACGCGTCGCGTGTGCGAGATAAGGGGGAGAGAATAAAGATGGGGGAGAGAAGAGAGTCGCGCGCGCCGATCTCGTCGCGCCGCGTTTCTCTCTCTCTCTCTCGCTCGGCTCGCTCCGTGGTTGCACGCGCGCGCAAATAAAGCAAAACGGGGATTAAAAAACGTGACATTGTCTGTGGAATGCGGACCCCTCACCGGCAGGAGAGGTTTCCCCGCGGCCCCCGCGACCCGCCGCAGCGCCTCCCCCCCCCCCCCCCACCCTCGCCATCGCGAAGTGGCCGAACGCGCCCCCCACCAACGCCCGCCGCGCCACTCCGGCTGCGAACATCACAATTTCATCACAACAATATAAACAACTCGGTCTCTCCGCCTTCGCCTCCGTCTATCCTCCTCCCCTCTCGTCGTCCTCACTCCTCGTCCGCCTTCCAAAATTCTCAACGCGATCTCCGGTATGCAGCCTATATTTCACTCGCTGGCGTTACGTAAACAAATCGGAATTTTCGCTATGCGCGCGCGCGCGGATATCGCGACCGAGAATATCCGAAATTCGGTGACCGTCGATAGAACGAACGGTGGAAATATTTTGCGGCGATCGGCTCGAGGAATCGAATGTTTTTTGGCAGTTTTTGGTTTGGAGAAAACATCGCACTGTAATTTTATTTCACTCAGTTGAAGGTTAAGATATTGAAGAAAATCCAGTATTTTTCATGTATCCGAAAATCGTGAGAGAGAAACCACGCTGGACATCGCGATGAGATCTTAGGTTAGGATGATGTTGAAGTTTGCATCATTGGAATGAAACGAAATTCAGAGAAAAAATAATTAATTCTATAGAATTATTTGAAATTATAATTTCATCATTCGGGCTAATTAGAATTCGAAAAGTTATCATAGCAACTAATTGCTATGATGAATGATGTTGAAGTTTGCACCGTTGGAATGCAACGAAATTAAAAAAAAATTAATTCTGATTAATCCAAATGGTGAAATTAGGTATTAAAAATCATTATAGGTACTAATTGATATCATGACTTTTTATACCTTATTTCACCATTTGGGTTAATCAGAACTAATTTTTTTTCTGAATTTCGTTGCATTCCAACGACGCAAATTTCAACATCATTATGATGACTTCTTTCATTTGCCAATTTAATCATTTGTTTTAATGACAATTATTTTTTCTTCTTATCTTCCTCGCATTCCAACGACGCAAACTCAACATCACAGAGGTTATCCGCGATATTGCCGGAAACGCCACAACCGGTATTTTCGTATCTCCACCGGCGTCGCTCTCGTCGCGCGAGGAACAAACTAACGCCGAGATTTCGCGCGGTAAACAAAACGCACGGCGCGCGCGCGCGCGCGCGGTTTTAACCGAGACTGTAATTATCCCACCTGTCGTAGATAAGACGCGGGCGGCGTGAAAACCCCGGGCGCAAGTGAGGCGAGGCGATATACGTTCGTCGCTCGCGGTTATCTCGGCTCGCGGATATCCGGCGCAGAGAGAGAGAGGAGGACGGGTTGACCCGGGTCTCCCGCTGTTCATCAACTGCCGGGGGTCGAGCGGCGCCCGGACGCGCGAAACTCTCGTCGGCCGTGCACACAGCGACCGCGCATACCGCCCGACTGACTTAACCGCACTGCCCGCATACTTTGCTTGCCGCTCTCTATTTCTCTCTCTCTCTTTCCCTCGAACAAGAAAAAAAAAACGAGAGCCCGAACGATCCCAATTTGCAGATAGAGCGCGCCGCCTCAGCGCAAGGCAATCGAGTTTGTCGAACTGTTTGAACACGATAAGACCCGACGAGGCGAGCCGCCCGTGCTGTGCGATCGTCGCGCGCACTCGCACTCGGCGCATTCCTGCGGGCTTTGCACGTAAATAAACGCGCGCACTGCGAGCGAGCGAAATATCGGCATCGGGAATTCCACGGCACGGGCGACGAAAAGTCATCGGCGGCACACCGAGCATCGCCGAAAATGTATGTAAATTGCAATTGGCATGCAAATTGCCGCTCGGAACAATCCCGAGGAATTTCACCGAGTGGCAGCGATCCCGCGATCTCTCCGCAATCCCGAATCTGCATCGTCGCTTCGGGCTTTTGTCGCACGTGCGGCTCGTACCTCCCGAGTGCCGGAAGAGTCCGTGGCCGAAAGTATACAAAAAAAAATTAATGCAAAGGCGCGCGGACGATAAACAAAAATAAGAAAAACAAATAAAACAAATGTAAAAGCGCGTGTAGGTCGCGCGCGGACGATAAACAAAAAATAATAAAAACAAATAAACCCAAAGACGGTGGCGAAAGTATACCGAAAAAAGCATTAATGAAAAGGCGCGCGAACGATAAACAAAAGTAAGAAAAACAAATAAAACAAATGTAAAAGCGCGTGTAGGTCGCGCGCGGGCGATAAACATAAATAACAAAAACAAATAAATCCAAAGGGGGTTGTCGAAAAAACATTATAAGCGATGCGAAGTCTCGTGCCGCGTAAAAGACACGCGCGCCGAGGGAGAGCAGAGAGCAGTCTCGGAATTCGAGAGGAGACTGGCGGACGGAACAGTGCACGGGTATATATTTCGTAAAATACGCTTGGCGAGTGTGCGACACGCGTGGATCTCGTCGGCCGAACGTCGCGACGAAATAACGAGGCGAACGGTGAATTAATATAATACACGCGATACGTGTATAAAAGAATAGCGCGAGATGAACGAAGTCGAGCCGGAGGTCTCGGGTAAAGATCCTGGCAGGCACGTCCCTTGTCCGTGCAAATCAATAGAGGAATGCGGCGTAGCGTTAAAAAGGTAAGGCAGCTCGCATTCCTCGGCACGAAAACTCTCGTGTGTATTATTCGGGCGCGGAGCGACGCGACGTATCGACGACTCACCTGAACAAACTCGATGACACTCGCGTTAATAGCGATCTAACACACTTTCGCGATACCGCGGCGGTCGGAGAGTCGCCGGGAGGCCCGTTGTTTCCATTAAAAACGATGAAAATCTAATGGTATGCGGGCGGACAGACCGAGGCACGGGCCGTCTGACACGAGAGGTAGGCACGGTCCCCACCACTTATACGTTACAGTGGAATGCATGGCATTCGGCCGGCTCGACGCGCTCTGCAGGCAAAACTGCCAAGCGTGCATATGCCACACTCCCCGGTGAATATGGTCTAAAGTCCCCTCCGCTTGTGTACGTTCGAACGGCTGCTGTGTGTTGGATCCCCGTACGTGAACGCGCGACTATACACTCGGGGATACGCCGTACGGGCTTCGTACGTACGAGGCGTTCTCTGTCAATTCAGCCACCTTTTTTTTTTTTTTTTTGAGGGACCCTACGGATGTTTCTCGTGAACAGAGACGACTTCGACTGCATTTTTTTTATTTTACTGACGACCGACTGCATTTTTTTTTAGTTTCTTTTCGATAGAGAATTGAAAAAGTGGACTTTTTTAAAAAAGTATTTGGGCCTTGGGGAAACGAATCGTAGGAACTATAAAAAGTGATTAGTATTTCGGATGAAATTTTTAATGAAATTTTTAATGTAAAGAACACTTGCAATTTTATGTTAACCCTTCGTGGTCACTCTGGGTCGATTCGAGGCGTTCTCTGTCAATTCAGACACCTCTTTTTTTTAAGGGACCCTAAGGATGTTTCTCGCGAACGAATGGATTTTACTGACGACTTCGACTGCATTTTTTTTAGTTTCTTTTCGATAGAGAATTGAAAAATTGGACTTTTTAAAAAAAGTGTTTGGGCCTTGGGGAAACGAATCGTAGGAACTATAAAAAGTTGTTAGTATTTTAGATTAAATTTTGAATGCGATGTAAAGAACACTTGCAATTTTATCGACCCTTCGTGGTCACTTTGGGTCGATTCGACCCGAGATCGATCTTTCGGCGCGAAAACGAAATCGTTCCGTGGCCAAAGGGACTTTGTGCGGAATAAATACCTTTTTTGTGGCGGGCACTAGGATAATATTTTTTTATCGAAAGTACTATATTTAGAAAGTATCAGGTTAAAATTTGAATTAAATCGATCTTTTATTTACGGAGTTATGATTGTTTGAGTGAAAAAAATGTCGTTTTTTCGATCCTTCACATTCATTAATTTTTTTAAATAAGTTGCAATTTAATATCGGGAAATTTATTTTTTTGTAATTTATCTACAATGTTTTGAGTATATTCTGTAATTTTTTGATATTTTTCAAGCCGGTAGTTTGGTCGCAATACGCGGTCCAAGATGGTCCGGGTGAAATCGTGGGAGAAGTGTGACCACGAAGTGTTACCCAAAAACCTTATGGTTAATAATCATAATTAATTTTTCGTCGCAGAGTCGACGTTTTTGCGTAATTTTTTTTTTTTAGTGAGGTTACGGGTTTATTTTTGGAATATGGAGATAATTTGTGAGAGAATGGAAAACGGAACGCCCGAATTGACGGAGAATGCCGCGTACATAATCAGAATCAGTGGATGAGCGGGCAGCGATAGAGCGCCACACACGATTTCTCGTGTGTGTGGCAAAATACGCGGCGCATATGTACCACTCCGGTGGTATACACGCGCTATTCGTATACGACGCACGCACGTGGGCCTGCACGAGGTCGGGACTTTCGCGAAACCATGGGCCAAACTTTGCACCTTCGACGGGCGGTAGGTGGACCCCGCGATACCGATTAAGGGGTCAGGAGGTCGGGATTGGATCGCAAGGCCATACGCGCGCGTTTTTCGTCCCTCGATAATATCGCACGCCGCGCGGATCGCGAGCGAGGAAACGCGATACGCGCGCGTTTTTGCGCGCTCTTGCGAATCATCATTAGCGCTTCCGTTAATAAGACGCTCGTTTAACATCCAGAACGCTTTTCGTCGGTCGGTAAATCTGCCGGTTGTAGCCGCTCGACGATTTGTTGCCTCGTATTTTACAGCCGAGTCGCTTCTTTCGAAACAATTTAATGAGTTTTTAAATGTAATTCGTTACTGCTATCTATGAAACGCATGGATTCTGTGTTGAACGATGCGGAAGTTCGTTAAATTTACCCTACGGCGACTGACGAAACGCTGGACTTCGTGATTACAGCTGATTTTTTATTTTCTAAGTCGTTTTAATATTTATTGATGTGTCTGCTGATATTTGAATATTGGAAAAATTGAAGGATGACCACAACCGATTTTTCTTCCTTGCGACGAATAAATGCAATTGCTTACTTGCACATAAATGACTTTTTAATGGCGCAGGCAAAACGTCTTTCTTCACAAATACATACAAATACAATTAAGCGATGTTTCTTTGTATAAACTATGTCTTATGGTCAACGTGATATTCGAAGATCGTCGAAGGTGCGACTGCATTTTTGATATTAATAAGTAAGCTTGTTCGTTTGATTGTGTAAAAAAACACTACAAATCGTGACTCGTATTGTTAACTTAGTATTACAGTGGGTCAAGCTTGTATAAAATCAATGATTCGAGGATAAATACTGACGACTAATCGCCCCAGAGTGCAAGGAAACACGTTAATACTCTCTCACTATTTTGTACTGTGTTTACTTCCAGTCGTCTTTGTCGTCATCGTTATAATATTCTTCCGTGAGTTATATACACTGTTAAAAATTATGAAACACTCGTTATACAACAGTTTATTCGTACAGTAGTGCGTCAAATTTGATACACGAGCACAAAGTAATATCAAATTATTTGTATATCAAACTGAAGCTTCTAAATGCGTTTTATACACAAGTAATTCATTTTACTCCATACTTGTATATTAAATGTTATATTCAGATATGCAGGAATATCAAATGGCCTCCTAGTATTCATCAGTCTTTTGATCAGAAATCGATGGGCGCCTTTCGCGAATTTTAAAACACGCTTTTTTGTAGTTTTTTCATTTAGAAGAAAGGGCATATTTTAAGTCCTGAGACACATCGATCTCCGATTTCGACTTACCACTTATTTAATATGGCGACATATTTGCATACGAAAATTACTATATACGCATAAAGACTTGGCGGACCCGAATCTTCGACTTCCAACAATTTTTAACAGTGATACTTTCATCATTCGCGACAGTAAAACTAGTTAAAAAGTCTAGCAACGCGAGTATCCGTTCCTTGCACTGGTAGAAAAATGCGTGAAGCAATATCGTGGCGTACTCGGAGCGATAGAAAAGTTAAGGAAAATAATGTACAGTGAAAGCGAGGGTCGAGAGTCGAGGAACTCGCGGTGCTTCAAACCTTCGAGGGTCCCGGAGTCTCGTCTTCATCTTCGCTTGATGTGTCGAGTGCGTAGCAAAGCTGAAACAAAGCGTCGCTTTCAGTAAAAAAAAAAAGGTTCAGAAATACCAGAATTTACTATTAAAAAATCTGCTCACTTCGTCCAAGTCAGGCCGCTTGAGCAAATCCTCGAGACCCGCGAGTTTCTCGAGATAGTTCGGCTGGTTGCAGGCGTCGAGTATAAACGCGAATCCCCGGGCGCGATACTCGGCGATAAGCGGCACAGAGCACGCCGTGCAGGACGGAAACCTATGCGTTATCGTTAAGCGCATTTCGTGACTCCACAGTGAGCCGCGAATCGTGTGCGGAACACCACCCAGCAGGCCCGAGCAATTTTCTTTCTCCGCCGAGTTATAGCGGTCCCGATTATCGTCCATAAACGCCGTAGCTTCGATTCTGAAACAAGGTAAACGGTGGAAACTTTACATCGGATTCGGAGAAGCGAATCCGCGGTCGTCGCCGATTTTCCGAGCGTCCCCGAAATTATCATACAAAGCGCGATGATCTTGAATTTTGCATCGTTGGAATGCAACGAAGTTCAGAAGAAAAAATAATTCTCATTAGGCCAAATGATTAAAATGAATATAAAAAGTCATCATAGCAATTAGTTGCTTTGTTAACTTTTCGAATTCTAATGAACCCAAATGATGAAATTAGAATTAATTTTTTTTCTTTGCATTTCGTTGCATTCTAAGGATGCAAACTTCAATATCATAAAGCGCGATAAGTGGATTTTTAAATTCGCTAAATTCACCCTTGAGGATGCTGCGTCAACGAGATCAGAAGTTCGACCGCCAGGCCGGCCGCGATCTGCGACAGTCCCGGTCTGCTCACGGTGCACTGTTGATCCAGCGTTCTGTCGACCTGCGAATTGCCCGGTTGCGTCACGTCGTTGCAGAAGTAACAGCCGAGGTCGCGTCCCGAGGGATTGCGAAGAGCGAGATCCGGCGACGCGGCGGCGACGGCGTCGCGGGTTCCGTGTCTCTGCACCGTGTAGGAGTCGAAACCGAGGGCCGCGTTGATCGCGATTTTGTGGAACGTCGCGCACATCAGCGTCGGCAACCAGCGAGCTTCCCTCGAGTCGAGCAGCAGGAAAACTATGTCGTGTTTCGATACGAGATCCTCGAGCCTCTTGACCGCGTCTTTCGTTGATTCCATCAGGCTCTGGCCGACCACGTGACCCGGCATGGGAATTTGTAGAATGACGCCCTCCACGTTCTGCGAGTAACAATTGGTTAATTCACGAATAATGTGTAAAAATTCGAGTAAAAATTCGTTAACAATTCGTTAATTCTGTAAGAATTGCAAAAAATCGATATATGAAAGAATCGCAAAAAAACGAAAGGGCCCTTCTAAAAATTTGCTATTTTTGAGGGTCTGACTATAAAATCCTGTAAAAAATTCAGGAATCAAGATATCGCGTTCCGCTTTGCGGCATTCTCTTCGTTATAGAGTTTTCTCTCGAACGCAAAAAGAAAACCCAGGTTTGGTCGATTGGAAAAAAAGTAACCTCGATTTTAGCCAAGTGACGAAATTTGGAAAAAAGTGAAAAATCATTTTTTGCATTTTTCTCATCGAATTTTATGTTTTTCGGGCAAACAACGGTGCTTTTCGGAATCAGCAGGAAATTTTCCATCAGATAGGGTCTTCAAATTTTACGAAATCGAATAAAAAAATTTTTCCCGATTTCGTAAAGTTTGAACGTTAATTTCTTGTTAATTTACTCAACGTTCTAATTTTGATTTGAGCATGTAGTGAGCGCATGAGCCACTACAACCAGCTAGTAATGTATATTTCGAATGTGTAGTAAAGTTTGTTTCCTCATTGTGCTTACCAGCGTCGGGCATATTCGGCGAAGAGCTTCCGTGGCCGCCTCGGCTTTCGGACGACGCTTCACCGCGTCCTCGTGCGTATAAAGACTCTGCCGCACTGTGTTACTGTGGGAAACCGTGGAATTGTCCACGAACGTAATGTTCTTTACGCCCCATCCGATCAACGCCCTCGCGACGGAACAGCCCAACGTTCCTGCCCCCAAAAGCAGACATCGGAGGCCACCGATCATTTCTAAATTCAATTCTGGAACTAGTCGCCACTTCATCAGTTTTAAATTCAAGTCGACCGCCCGCTCAGCCATTCTGCAGAATAATAAAAATGATGCAGTGAGAGTCATTTGTCCATTTCACAAAAGTCTTGCGATTGAAAATAATGCCCACTTGGCTGGATCCATTGTGTCCGAGAGATCGGCGATATTGGGCCCCATCTTTCCATTCGAGTTCGTCTCCCAGCCGACCAAACGACCAGCAAAAATGTCCTTTTTCGCCGACTCCTGATCCTCGCAGTCTTTGGCTTTAATCGTGAAAACTATCGCTCGATCCAAACTGTTTCCACGCACGGAGACGACTTTTATCGTTTTCTCGAAAGCGAATTTGGTGCAGTGCCAAAATAGCAGACAGAGGAGATTTCTGAGGGGCCAACCGGGCTCGGAACTTCGGCACGGGTCGTAATACGCGAAATACACGTTTTCCCTGTCCTGAGGGTTGATTTTTTAATAGACAAATTTTAAAGAAATACGCGATGTCGCGACGTGAAACTTACTGTTGGCTGATTTACGCGCTCAACTCCTTTGGCAAGACTCACGATGGTCGCGCTCTCGTCGTCGCTCACGATGATAGCGAAGAAACTCTTCGATCTGCCCTCCAACAATTTGTACTCGACATTTAAGTTTTCCAGTTGTTTTGATGAAAATTCGCTAGCGACAAACTGCACAGATTTCTCGTGATACATTTCCGGCAGTTTGAAGGGTGTCGGATACGCCGCCCAGTAGTGAAATCTGTATTTTTTTAAGTCGGCGTAAGACAGAATGGAAAAGAGCATAAGCCGCCATGGCTCCTGCAGAGCTTTGCCATCCGTGATAGAATCCTTTAAGTCTTGGCCTATTGAATCTATAAACTTCTCAGGGTTCGTCTGACGAAAAGATTCGTAAGTGTTGGTGTTTATGAGGTAGCCGGAGCATGACACAGCTGAATTGTGCGAAGTTGTTTCGAGACACCTGAAAAAATTGCTCAATTAATTTTAATCAATCTTATAACTTGTGATAAAGTTTGCAAAAAATTTGCAATTTTTTTTTGCAGTTTGCAAAACAAAATTAAATGAAATTAGAGTTGAAATGCATAAATGAGTGAATAATTTTTTTTTTATTTGCTTCAAACAGATTTGCTGTTTCATTTCCTCTAATATTCATAATAAATCATAAACTAAAAATAGTAATGCTTGAGCAATTCTTATCGCATCTTACTCATTGAACGACGTACAATCCAGAATCATAGGATTCGTTCTGGATTCGACACCAGCATTGTTGCTGTAACTTCCCCACAGCGATATCCGAGTATTTTCCTCCAGTTTGTACTTATCCAACTTGAGCTCCGCAAACTTTGCCCAAAAACTGGGATCCGTCGCCGTCCTCAGTTTGGTAAATTTTAGCATTTCGAAAGTCATTTCTGCAATCTACGCTCTGCAGATCTAAGAAAAAAGGAGAAAACAGTGTGTTAAAATATCGATCCAATTCCATTAACTTTGCTTGCAAATCAAAATTGTAACCTTAAATATACCAACAAAAAATCGCGAAGTGACTTCAAAAACATTCGCATCAATTCACAAGTAAAATAAAGAGTCAAAAAAACGTCATTGCGGTAATATCGCTCATCGAAGTGCCATTTTACCCCTGCTATAAAACATCTATGGTTCAGAGTACGCAGCGACGATATTTATTATTGTCACATCGCCTACAATGTACTCATCATCGTCGTCGTGCGTGCGACGCGAGAATTCCCCGCATTACGCGCATATTCGTATATCTCACAAAAAAAAAAAAAAAAACATATGTGCGAAACGCGATAGCGGCGGAAGGCGGGCGTGGATTCGAAATATTTCGATCAATGGGCGTTCTCCGGGCTTGTAATTATTTCTCTGCCGATAAACAATTATGTCACGTTTGGTGTAACGATGATCATGGGGGGTTTACCGAGGATAAATAGAGACCTGACGGAGTGTCGCGTCGCTCCCGCGGCGTCTGCTGGACGTCTGTCAACCGCGCTGGATCTGCAAACTGACAGGAGTATCAGACAGCGGCATAGGGCAAATAAAAAAAAAGGCATTTGATCCTCGAGGCATCGATACTTAGCCAATCAGAAGCGCGGAGAGCGCCGCGACTTTCCTTCGGCTTCGCGTCGTTTTATATCGCTTGATGAATCAAATATTTCTTGATGTATCAAGAATTTCGCGGTGCGGCTCGATGGTCGTCGAATATTTCCCCGAATAATCAATGTAATCTCGTGGCAGCCTCTTCGCTGAAACTAACACCGCACAACAGCGGCCGCGGAAATTCAATAACATCGCGTTGACGTAGCGCGGGTGGCGCAAAGTGCAATCGCCGCGTACGGCACTGGCGCCCAGAGTTCCGTGACGTCACGGAACCAATATGGATGGTCGGCATCGGCTGCCTGAATTTCAGTCATAAAAGAGTTTAAGCACGGTGGCCCTCGGGAGCCAACTGCAAGTGACCAACCATGTCGGATTACTTAAGATCGGCTCTCGGTTATCTCAACGGGAATGGAAATTCCAACGAGTACGTCGGTCAGGTGTTGGAGATCAACAACGTGAAGCTACGGGTGACGAGGCTACTCGCCGAGGGTGAGTCTGTCAATCCTCCCACTTTTACCCACCGATTAACCACCGTCGAATTTTCGACGTGACAATCACGTCGCTTTGACACGCTAGACAAACAATCGCGATCGTTGAGTTTCGTGCGACATTTTTTTTCGTCACGTCGCTACGACGCTTCGGGCTTTCTGTCATTTTGCCCAACTATTTGTTGACATGTGTGACAAAAAAAAATGCTGGCTTGACTTTTGACATATAGGATTGAGGGATTGCATATTGAGTGTTATTTTTTTTGCTGCTGTTTCAACTTTCGCCTTGATTTTTTTGCGGTTTTTTTTTGTGTCTGTTTTCACCTACAGAGTTGCAAGTGCATATTTCATTGGTAAATTACACATGTGCGACATGATAGCCTTTATCATGCCATATGAAAATGACAGATATTAGTAATCAGTTCTTTGCTTTGGTATCATGTTTTTCACTGGTCAGTGAAATTTGGATCGTTACAGCGGGAGAGAAAATTCAGTTTAAGCGTTCCACTTGAGCTTTTGTGCGTGAAGATTGTGAGATAGGGGTCTCTTTAAATTAGAAAGGCACTTTGAGGATGTAGCGCTTTGTTCAGAAATGATACCAACCTATACTTGGACTCAAATGCATCGGCCAATAGAGTTGCATACAGATGCTGCGAATGCTCTGCCGTCATAAACTGTAGTCTCAGTTGCTAGAACAAATAAATTGTTCAGATGAATTTTTTATTTATGTGAAAGGAATTAGATGAAGTTTCACAAGCTGTGCTCACTTTTTTTTTCTGGTAACTTTTCGGGTTGTTCAGATCAATTTTTATTTATGTGAGAGAAATTAGATCAAGTTTCACAAGCTATGCTTATTTTTTTTTTCTTTTTTTCTGGTAACTGGAACTAGCAATTTGTACATTCTTCTAAAATTACTTCTATTTTATGTTGCACTCAACATGCTAGCTAATATAGGAAATGATAGGAAAGATTTGCTAGCTTAAGCTGCAGAACACGAATTACTATAATAAAACAAAATTGGCTGAATCCATTTCTATTTTTAAGTACAGAATAATATTGATAGCATTATGGGTTGTGTTCTCTATTGATCAATGTGCTCATGATATCTGCAGGTGGCTGGGCACTGGTATTCGCCGTAGAGGATATCGCAACAGGAAAAGAGTATGCTTTAAAGGTGAGCGTTTGCCAAAAATTACCAATATTATCTTGAAGCAAGGCAATAATTGAAATAATTTGTTTTTACAACACTTGGATTTGAATAACTTAGAATAAAACTCAAGAAATTGGTTTTAATAAGTATTTTTAAAGACTGGTTATTTTAAACTACTTTTCCATATTAAAAAAAAAATGAATAATTTCATTTTGAATGAAAATTGATGGATTTGAATAACTTAGAATGAAACTCAAGAAATTGGTTTTAATAAGTATTTTTAAAGATTGGTTATTTTAAACTACTTTTCCATATTAAAAAAAAAATGAATAATTTCATTTTGCTAAAAAAACGAGTCAGTTTTAATTGAATCCAAACAATTTTAAATGCATCATTGTTCGAATATTGCCCACTTTTCCGTCAAGAAGGATATTTAATCAATATGATTGGTTTTCGGTGATTACAGAGACTGATTGCTGTAGACGAGGAAGCAAATAAAAGTATTATTCAAGAGATAGAGACATTGAAAAAACTCTCGGGTCACCCCAACATAATACAGTATCTGTGCGCACAGAGAATAGAAAGAGAGGGAGGAAAGGGCTGTGAATATCTTTTAGTCACGGAGTTATGTCCAGGTGGAACTTTGGCGGATCTGCTCAGAGGAACGACGACCGCGAGTTCTCTGAGTCTGGCTCAAGTATGCCGAGTGGCTTACCAGGCAACGCGGGCCGTGCATCACATGCACAGCCAGCAGCCCCAGCCGATAATCCACTGGGACATTAAGTTAGAGAATTTTTTGATCGGGAGCGACGGTCTCGTGAAATTATGCGATTTCGGAAGCGCGTCCACTCAACAAATATTGCCGGATCCCTCGTGGAATGCGCAAAAGCGTTCGACCCTGGAGGATCAGATGTCGAGATACACGACGCCAATGTACAGATCTCCGGAGATGATGGACACTTGGAATAACGAGCCTATAGGACCGCCGGTCGACTGCTGGGCTCTCGGGTGCATCTTCTACGCTCTCGTCAGTCTACGGCATCCCTTCCCGGAAGGTAAGATCGTCGTGAATACCGCAAGATTATAAAACTGAAACATCCTAAGGTAGTCTTTGCGTCTAGTATTCATTTCGCATAAATTCCAGAAAAATGAGAGAGAATTGCGAACACTTCTCGATATAAAAAATAAAAAATTAAGAAAAATGAAATAAAAAATAAAAAATAAGAAAAATGAAATAAAAAATCAAAAATAAGAAAAATGAAATAAAAAATACAAAAATTTGTAACAATTTTTTAATTTTATAAACTTATACCAAATTTATAATTTTTCCAGATTTTTAAGTTCTCTTTGAAATTGTACATATTTTCCATATAAAAAAACACAAATTTCAAAGAGACCTTAAAAATCTGAAAAAATTCATACATATTCAGAAAAACGAAGGAATCATTTGAATAAAAAAAATGTGGGTCATCGAAATATTCTTCAAACTATTTTTTTCATCAATTTGTTAATAACATTTCCGAATTATTATTATGTAATATTAACCTTTTCAGTACTTTTAAAGTGCATGACTTTTCCCAGATTTTCAGACCATCGACAAGTGTCCGCAATTCTCTCTCATTTTTCTCTAATTTATGCGAGATGAATACTAAACTCAAGGACTATCTTAAAACACCCCCGAAAAACTCGTGAATCCTGCCAAGACCCCCAATTTCCAAACAACAGCACTAACGCTCTTGACCGACTGAAATCTGACTTCCCCCGAATCTTCTCTTCTCCAGGAAACAAACTAGCAATCACGAACGCGAGATACACGCCTCTCTCGCCGAATCCCCGGCTCTCCTGCGTCCACGAGCTCGTGAAGGGATGTCTCGAGGCGTCGCCGATGAAGAGACTGACGACGTCGACGCTCCTGGAGCGCCTGGCGGCGATAGCGGAGTCGAACAATTTTGATCCGCGCGAGCCGGCGAAGATCGAGGTCGTCGCGAAGGCAGCGCCGCCCCCGAGGCCGACGCCGCCGCCGGTGGCGGCGGCTCCACCGCCGCGACCGTCGCCACCCGCAGCGGCGCCGCCGCCACGTCCGGCACCGATTCAGGCGGCGGGAATCGTCGTACCGGGCAAAGGGCCACCGCCCCACAGTTCCGGTCTCTTCAGCTCGTTGAAGGGCGGTGCCGGCAGCATTTTTCGCAATCTGAAAGACACTTCGACGAAAGTGATGCACACGGTTCAGCAGAGCATGGCGAGAACCGAGCTAGACGCGAGTTACTTAACTTCCCGTATCCTAATAATGCCGTATCCGGCGGACGGCATCGAGTCCGCGTATCGGGCGAATCACGTCGAGGACGTCAGGGCGTATCTGCAGACGAGGCACCCGTCGCCCGCGAAGATACAGCTGTACAATCTGTCGCGGGGCCGGCCGAACGTCTCCCGATTGCCCGGCAAACACATCGATTGCACCTTCGCTTACGCCTCGCCGGACTCAAACGCGCCGCTTCTCTCGGCTCTCTATCAGATTTGTCAGGACATCTACCGGTATCTCGACGCTGATTTCAATCACATCGTGGTACTTTATTGCGTGGTAAGTTGACGACGAAAGTTCCGCTTCTCCAAAGCTTCTGAGTTAATATTTTTAACTCTTAGCATTTTTTTTTACTTAAGGCAGCTCGATATTCATGACATTCATGACCGAGTCAAAATGCTTACACAAGGCAAAATTTTTTGTCAAAAAGTCGGAAATTCTTACACAAGGCAAAATCGGTAACAAAAATATTTCCCCATTACTATACAAGTTAAAGTTTATACAACAGATTATTTTCTCGTTAGGATTTTATATTAACTCTTTTTTTTAGTCGT
This sequence comes from Pimpla rufipes, assembly GCA_963932165.1. NCBI lineage: Eukaryota > Metazoa > Arthropoda > Insecta > Hymenoptera > Ichneumonidae > Pimpla > Pimpla rufipes. The sequence goes on from OZ010630.1 coordinate 26,071,262, forward strand.
TGAGACGCTACCGCGTCTCTTGATAATGATGACCTGTAGCAATTATAAAATAATACGTGAACTTTTGAATAGCCGTAAGAAAAACCGAATTTTTCGTTAAATTTTTGGTGAAATTCTGAGAAAAATGGAGAAACACAGTTCTCCATTATTTTCGCAATGCGTTAACAGTATTTCTCCATTTTTTTAATAAGATAACCATGATTTTTTCGGGAAATTAATATTCCTTGTCTCTATTTAAAAGTTTACCCATCACATTATAATCATTACGAGTTACTATTATAAAACATGATTACAAAGCCAATTGTACCATTGATATAATTTCTATAAAAATTAGGAATTTACAACTCGATTCTATAAACATCCTTTAAAATCCGTACAATTAACGATTATGGGAAACCGGTTTTGCCATCCAAAAGCTCTCGGCCCATTATACATCCACGTACATCGCACACACGAAACGTCCCAGATACATCGCAGTGTCGTTGGCAACCGCGACGGATACTTGACTCTCGTCCAAATAATTGATTCGCAGGACGGCTGCCACTCGAGTGCGACGATCGCCTGCGCGTTGCTGCTCTACGCCGGTGCTCTCACGACCCCCGAGGAGGCGATCGCGCTTTTCACGACCCGACGCTGCCAGCCGCCGCAGCTGCAGCCCTCGGAGCTGCGCTGCATAAATTACATGAGCGTGCTCAATTCCGGCGTGCATCCGCACACGAAACCCCTGGTTCTTCGATCTCTGGTGCTGCAACCGGTGCCTCTATTCACCAGAGCCAAAGACGGCTGCCGTCCTTACGTCGAGATCTACAGCAACGGCGCCCTCGTGTTCTCCACGAAACGTCCGGACTACGAGGAGATGCGACTCTACGACATGATGGAGGGAAAAGCGTGCATCGTGCTCGGCGACGCGACCGTTCGGGGCGACGTGACGATCGTCGTGTCGCACGCGCGGCAGCAGCTCGGCCGCGTGATAGGAATAAAGATCGCCTCGCTGCACTTTCACACGGGTTACGTGCCGCTCGCGGAGAGCACGTTGTCCTTCGAGAAACGCGATCTCGACGACACTCCCGAGGTCGGCGGGAAATTTCGCATTGTTCTCAATGTGATGATAGGCGAGGATAATTCGAAGATTTCGCGACTTCCGGCGCCCTGGGAGGTCGAGGGAGGGCAGAGAATGACGCCTGATCCGCTTTTCGGATCGACTCTCGAGATGGAGGAGACGCTGGATAATTTCCGAACCGTCGCGCGAAGCAGCTCCGACGTTTCGCAGACGAACGCCAGTGAAGTTGCCGAAGAAACCGTGCAACCGGAGGAAATTCCTGAGTGCCAAGCGCCGCTCCGGGAAGCCGAGCAGACGGAGGAGGAGCAGCCGGAGGAACATCGTGAACAGGGAAATCAGTTTGCCGAGGCGGATTTACTGAATCTGGGGATGCCGGCGGCTCAGAATGTTCCGAACGCTCCGGCGCCGTCGCCGTCGGTCGCCCCGGGTTTGGATATTTTCGGGTCTTCCGCAGGCGCGAATCCTAATGATTTGCTCGGGGGATTCGCGTCGTTCAATCAGCAGACGGCGAAACAACCGCAGGCAACGATGAATAATCCAGCGGCGAACGATTTGCTGTTCGGTAGCAGACAGACGGCGGGTAACGATTTGCTTTTCGGGGGCGGACAGTCGGCGGCCAAGCCGGCGGGCGATCTGCTTTTCGATCCTCTGAGCGGTACCGCGGGAGGCGGTGGTGTCAATGATCTCATGGGCAACTGGGCGAAACCCGCGATGGCGAAGACGCCGACGGCGGAGGAGAATTTCCCGCGAAACTCGAGCGTCCCGAATTTCGCGGCTCAGCAGAAGGATCCGTTCGCGAATTTGGCGAGCTCGTTGGGCGCTGGATTGAATTCCAGCTGGAACGGCACGCCGAGGGACTCGAATACTCCGCAGTCGGCGAGTCCTGCGCCCTCTGGAACGCCTATTCATTCTAGTCCGCGGATGCAGAAGTCGAACGCGTCTAATAACGAGACGAACGGCGGCAACGTCGGCAACGCCGGATCCGCTGATAATTCGTCGGTGTTCAATAATAAACCCGCGAAACCCGGTGATGCTTTTGAGGATCTCCTCGGGAGTCAGGGATACAATTTCTTCAGTTCGCGGAAGGCCGAGAAGGACAGCCCGAAGACGATCAACCAGATGCGGAAGGTCGAGGCCGCCAAGACGATGGATCCCGATCGACTGAAAGTCACCGAGTGGACGGAGGGCAAGAAGGGCAACCTCAGGGCGCTTCTGTGCTCCCTGCATACAGTTCTATGGCCCGAAGCCGACCGGTGGCAGAGGTACGAGATGCATCAACTGGTGACGCCTGCGGACGTGAAGAAAGCTTATCGAAAGGCCTGTCTAGCGGTTCATCCCGATAAGGTATGGATAACAATGTTTTTATTTTGTTTTATACTTCTATAAAATCTTTTTTTTTTTTCTAAAAAAATTCTATATATGTATATAGAAAAAAATGCTATATATCTATATCGAATTTTTTTAATAAAATGGGCGTGTAATGCTTCAGATTTTGTAAATTAATGCTGTTTTTTTTAATCATGAGAACAATTTTTGGTGCTTTTATTGCATTATTTCGAATTTAATTTCCTCAGTGTTCAATTTTTGTAAAATTTTCTATAGAGCTTTGCGCGTTGAATAAAAGCCTTGAAGAGTATTTGTATTTCCGCACTTGAACTTAGTCTTCGAATTTTTCTAGGATGAATCTGTAATTCTTTACCGATTTTATTACGGGACGGCTCGCTCGGTTTCAGGAAAAAAAGGTGTAAAATTAATTGAAAAAAATTAATTGTGTGGAATTAATTGCAAAAAATTAACTGTGTAAAATTAATTGAAAAAAATTAATTGTGTGCTTGGTAGCGTTAATAATTTAAAAAATTGCAGTCTGCGGTGTAACAAGCGGAAAACACCTTACTAAATTAATGGATGTTATTATTGAATGACGAACATTAAACCGCCCAAAAATTGTAGAAACGCTTTGAAAAGGGTAGCATTGATTTGTCTGGTGAAAAGCGCCACTGCCCTAGTTAAACTCTTCTTTTCTCATCCTCCACCCGCGCACTGAGATTTTATGTCCGGGCGAGACGTTCAAAGGCTTCAGAGCTTTAAAAAAAAGTTGCATCACTCGCCAGTTCAAAGTTTAACCAATTTTCACGGCCTTAGCGCGCATAATCGGTGAAATTCGACTGTAACACACTTTTCGCTCATATTTTCAGCAAGCGGGAACCGCCAACGAAAACATAGCAAAACTGATCTTTATGGAACTGAATAATGCCTGGAGTGCGTTCGAGAACGACGCTTCGCAGCAAAATCTATTTAGTTAATTATAGATCTAAAAAAAAAAACGTTATATATTCGAGAAGTACTACGACCTATCTTTGCGAAGTCGATTCCGGCTGATAGAATGTGCTAATCATATTCTGTTATACTTGTAAGATAAAAAAAACAAACTCTCTTGATCGCATTCCGACAATGTTACTATTAGCCGTAGTCGCGACGCTTCGCATTATTAACAAAAGAAAAGAAGAAAAGAAAGAAAGAAAAACAAACGAATAAAACGATCAAACGATGACAATGCTGACGACGAGACGACTGCGAATCCGCGCTGAGATTACGATTATATAGCTATGACAATTATAAGTTGAACTAAAAGCTATGTACTGTCCCCCAATCTCCAACTCCCCGAGAACTCCAGAAAACTAATCTACGATTATATATGTATATAAAGCAGTGTAAATTAAACAGATCCCAAATATATGAAAATATTTTCCGGGCGAAAGAAACTTCTCCTGTGTAATTCAACCCCTCCCATCTCTCGTTCTCGCTCTATCTCTCGTGTCTTTCCGCCCGACTTTGCAAACACAATTTATGAGATAGCTCGCGGGACGGAAACTGAAATTGCCCAACTTAGGTGAAATGGCACACGATACACCGTTGGGGCCTCCGGGAAAAGCGTCGGGCACCGAGTTTTAACGCCCGACGCGCTGCACTACGGACGCCAGAGCGATGCGTTGTTTTTCTCTTCTCTCTCTCATCCCACCGCGTAGTCGGTCCAGATTGCGTCCGATAAGGGGATCATGAGATCATATCGCGCAAGGGCGAAAGGACACGGGGGAATAAATCCCTTCGAACGCGACATCCTCCTATTTATATCCAGCTGCTGTACACAGCAAAAAGGTCGTATTTTTAGAAGAGGCGAAAAAAAAAAAAAAAAATCAATCGCAAACCGGCCAACTGCGAGTTCCTCGAGGGATTAATATCTATATTTGAAGCGTCCAAAATCGTCGCCGAGGTCGTCCTGACCGCGCGGCCCCAAATCGGCGTGCAATTCTCGGTACATTGTTCCGCGCAAAGTGGGAGATTCACCGCAATCCGAAGTAGCGTCGTCGTTCGAACTCGAGTCTCGAGGGCGGCGGTGGAATGAGAAATCGGGCGGGGGGAGGGGGGTAGGAGGGATGATGCACACGCGCAACTGCACGCGTTAGGGGCGGCGGAGTCGGCCGCGTATCACGAGCTTTTTCTTCTCATGTGTGTGTGTGTGTGTGTGCGTCATCTCTGTGTGCGTTTGCGCGCGTCCGTTGTGTCTATATACGTGTGCACTCGGCGTATAGGGGTTGGAATTTAAAGGGAGGGGCTGTCCGAAAATGGCTGTCACCCGCGAGACAGGTCGTCCGGAGGAGGGCGAGTGACGGTTCCGACCCCGTCTTCCACACTGACCAATTGACATTATTTTACAAACAATTGAGCGCCCGTTAAGCCAATCGATAAGTATTATGCTGGGGCTCGAAAGCAAACTCCGCGCTCTTTTGAAACTCCCCCCGGACCCGAAGGCAGCCTCGATCAACCGTACGCAAAGGTAAATCCGCGCAACTATTGCAACTTATCTTTTCGCATTCTTTACGACACTCACACAACAGCATGGGATGGATCTCGGGAAAATAACAAGTGTCGCGAATGCGTAGCGACGCTGTTTGCGTAAATGCACGGATTGGGAAGAAGTTTGTCGGGCGATTCGCAGCCCCCCCGGCGGTTTGTCAAAGTTCGTGCGTCACGGTCAAGATGACCGATAACTTTTCACCCAGATGCACAGCGTATAAACACCCAGTTCGGGCGCAATTTTCAATGGAACTATGTTTACGTAAAATATCACACATTGTACGCATTCATTCTCGCGCGAAAATTGTGCGGCTCGCGTCGTTCCTACCTGCGGCATAATTGTGAAAAAAATTAACGTTGGAGTTACACGGTGATGGTTTTTTGAAACTATTTTTTTTTTTTTGTTACACTCGGCAGGTCGAACTCCTGCGAAGAAGATGATGTAGCACGGCGAGATTAGTATTCCAAGCGCGAAGGCGAATCCACTGCGGGAAGATGAGAACTTGCTCAACGTGGAGAGCGCTTCTTCTTTTGTTGGGCATTTTTGTAGACAGCCAAGTGTCATGCGCGGCTGACGCGGAGAAGGCTGCGAGGGCCACCAAGAGCAGGCTCAGGACTCTGCACTCGCCCTGGCGACTCGCGGTTTGTCTCTCGCAGCCGCAGACTCCGTCCAAGACGGATGTACAACGAGCGTGGGAGGAGGTGCGAATGGAGGCTTCCAAGAGCGAGGTGGAGGTTTCCTACGTCGAGGCGCGAATGTCATCCATGTCGGACTCGCTTTCGTACCCGCTCTCCATGATAAACAAATTCTGCACGGACATCGAAAATGGAAAAACTGTACTCAGTTTGGTGATCGGAGGCGGTTCCGCCGCAAGATTTCTGATAACCGCAGCGGCGTCACTGAATCTTCCTGCGCTGTGGTTGCCGATGACCCACAGAGATTTCCTGCGCCAGGTCAGTTGCTATTTCAATTTTTATATTATAAATACTCAAAGTTGCATTGCGGAAAAAAATTCCAATTTTATTCCCAAATTATTGTCGCCATGCACCCAAAATATTTGCAAAAATATGTTTCTGCTCAAATTAGAATGACGTTGAAGTTTGCATCGTTGCAATGCAACGAAATTAAAAACAACAAAATATTAATCAACCCAAATGATTGTACCGGCTATAAAGAGTTATTATAACAACTAAAACCATGACAATACAAAATTATTTCACCCCTTTATGAAGGTGAATTATTTAAATTTTGATGGAATTAATATTTTATTTTTAATTTCCTGTCATTGCAACGATGCAAACTTCAACATCATAAATTAGATATGATTATCGAGAGAAATTCTACATACTTATTTCAAAATACGTAGAAAATTTATGTAAAAAATATACAAGCCGTAATCCCAAAAGCCAGGCTCATTTTTTTCCAGCAGAGAACACTTGGTTCGTCACCAATAATACAGTCATTCGCCCACAGCTTGTATTTCCTAAACCCTTCGCTTATAATCCACAGGGAAAACGTGGACGTTTCGAAACCCGTTTAGGCTCCGGATCCGAAGAAGCCGGAGCCGCCGCAGCAGCGTTGATGCACAAAGCCCACTGGCACGCCTTCACGCTCCTCATCGACACGACGCTCCTCCCGCTGCGTCACCTGCTGCAGCACAGTCGTTACGTCCTCACCCCTAGAAAGATCATTCACTTGCCGGCCAACGACAAGAGCCTCAGGCTGCGAATAAGAAGAATATCGGAGGAGGGCGGAAGCGGCGGTGTTCTCGTGATGGCTTGCGACTTGAACAACGCGCGTCGAATTCTCGCGGCGGCGTCAAAATTCGAGATGACTGCCGGACGTTTTCTGTGGCTTTGGCTGGACCTGAAGGCGGAGTTGAGGCCGAACGAGCCGGGCATAATAAGTTCTCACGTGCTCTACAATTCCCTGGCGGCCTCGTCGCGTGGCGAGCACGAGAAAAAGTCTTCGCCGTTGGAAAACGCTTTGGAACACAGCGCGAATCTCGTTCTGGAGAACGCGGCTCATCTTCACTCGTTGCCGAACTTGTCGAACGACGTGCATCGACTCCAGGAGTATCGATGGCAGCACGAGAAGAAAGTCGTGCGGAAACGCGAGGATCGAAGCTTCGTGTTCGACGACGACGAGGAAATCCGCATAACCGATCGGAGTCTCAACTCGAAGAATTTTATGCCAGTCGGGATGCTCGCGCTGCGACCGTCGAGCCTGAAGATAAGCGGCGGCGACACGCTGCTCACGCGGATGCTGCGTGAAACTTCGCAGGCACTCGACAACACCTTCATCGAGCTGAAGTCGTCGCTCAGCCGCTTCAGGGAGGCCCAGCTGAAGGAACACTTCGTGCCCACGTGCTTCGCGGAATACAATTCCAGGACGACGATGGACGAGGTCAAGGAGAACGTCTCGAGAACGTTGACGACGAAACTGCGGGAAGCTATGAGGCAGATATCGCGCGACAAAGCGGAGTTTCAGTTGCTGAATTTGCAGGCTGTGCAGTTTCCGGGAAACAAAACACAGTTGAGGTGGGTACGAGTGTTTGTAACAAAGTTTTTTTTTGGTCTAAATGCCAATCGAAACGTCACGTTTAAATTTTTTAATAAATTATATATTCACGAGGGTGTCTAAAAAAATGATTTAATTTTGTTTTAAATTAACAAATTTTAAATTACATTTTCAACATTTTAACTTTTTTAACGCCTAACATTTTTTGGTACTTTTTTATTTGAGGTTTGTTGTAATAAAAAACCTTCGATTGAGGCACCTCCAAATATTATTTGTCAGCGAATTTCTTTGACACAATTGATTGTTAGGTCAACTTCTCGAGGTTAACCCATGAAGCCAAAAAAAGTGCGACGGTACGTAGATAGAAACGGAAATGAAGAGAAAATAAAATGAATGAAAAATTCAGCATTTTTTTCTTCTTAATTTCCGTTTTCATCTGCGAGCTATCGCACTTTTTTTGGTGTTCATGGTTTAAGCTCGAGAAGTTGACCTAACAATAAATTATGTCAGAGGAATTCGCTGACAAATAATATTTAGATGTGCCTCAAGTGAAATCTTTCATTGCACCAAACCTCAAATTTAAAAAAATCATTAAATAATTTTGCAGCAAAAAAAAAAAAATAAAATCATTTTTTGACACACCCTAATATCCACATTTAGAATACTCGCAAATAGTACCAAAATTTGGTAAATTACGAGAAAGAGCCGAGTGTCGAAAAATATGTGGTTGGATTAGAATGTCTCATACGTCGAAGGCCAATCTTGATTCTCGTCCAACAATCATATTTCCAGGTGGACCAAGGTCGGCACGATCAGAGGCGGCAAAGAAGTACGTCTGGACACGATAACGTGGCCGGGCGGCGGAATCGTGCCGGCATACATGGAGCAGGGGGGCGAGAAGGTCGGAATGCCGAACTATCGAATAGTCACGGCTCTCGCGCCGCCTTTCACGATGGCGACGAGCCTTCAGGAGGGTCTGTGTCTCCGCGGTTTCGTTTGCCGTCAGGGAAAGGAGGAAAAATGCTGCTACGGTCTAACGATAGACCTGCTGTCGCTGATAGCCCAGGAGTTGGGCTTTCGTTTCGAGCTCTACGTCGCGGAGGACGGATTGTTCGGCAAGCGAAACGGGGTGAACGGCACGTGGAACGGAATCGTCGGCGAATTGCTCTACGGCCGAGCCCAACTCGCGTTCGCGCCGATGAGCGTCTCGTCGCGACGCGCCGAAGTCATCGACTTCACAATTCCGTATTACTTCAGCGGCGTGAGTTTCCTGGCCGCGCCGAAGCTCAAGTCGGAAATCCCGCTGCTGGCGTTTCTACTGCCGTTCAGTCCCGAGCTGTGGATAGCGGTTTTCACCTTTCTCAACATAACCGCGATGGCCGTCGCGGTTTACGAGTGGTTCAGCCCCTTCGGGCTGAATCCGTGGGGCCGGCAACGCAGCAAGAATTTTTCCATAGCCTCGGCGCTGTGGGTCATGTGGGGACTCCTCTGCGGACATCTCGTTGCCTTCAAGGCTCCGAAGTCCTGGCCTAACAAGTTTCTCATTAACATTTGGGGCGGTTTCTGCGTTATCTTCGTAGCTTCGTATACAGCGAACATCGCCGCGCTCATAGCGGGTCTATTTTTTCACTCCGCGGTCAGCACTTATCGCGATCGAAGCGTGAGTAATCAGACTAAAAGTAGCTAATAAAATAGCTAATGATCAAAATAGCGAATGGCTGAAATTACGAACTTTATAATAATGACCATTCTAGATTCAGACCGTTCATTATTTTGAAATTCGATATTTTAGCCATTCGCTATTTTTTGGTCATTAGCGATTTTGACCCTGACTCCCTCTTTTGGTGTTTTTTTTATTTTAACTGAAAATTATACTCTTCGTTGTTGTAAAACTGACCTCACGAAAATGACGCAGCCGGAAAAAATATTTGGCGTTCGGTGAACGAGCTTGTGCGGCGGATTTTATGACGATGAAGAATGTAATTTTTTCAGAACAATTGAAAACAAAACGTTGATCAAATTGTCGACACTGTAATTCTAAAATTGGCATGATCTTCGTTTATTACGATTATCACAATCGCTTGACGCATCGCGTTGTTCAACAGCTTCTGCAGCAAAAGGTCGGCGCCCCCCGGGCATCGGCCGTCGAGTACTACGTTCAATGCGCGCACCACGAACTTTGGTCCCACATGGCTCAATTCTCGCTCTCCGACGTGGCGGAAGGCGTCGAGAGACTGCGAAACGGCAGCCTCGACATTCTAATCGCCGACACTCCGATACTCGACTATTATCGAGCCACGGACAACGGCTGCCGTTTGCAAAAGATCGGCGACACCATAACCGACGACACTTACGCGGTGGGCCTGACGAAGGGACATCCGCTCAAAGAGAGCATCTCCAAAGTCATTGCAAACTACACGAGCAACGGGATGCTGGATATCCTTCAAGAAAAATGGTAAAAATCTCAAAACTAAATGGCAATACTTGTGACCTTCGATGAAAATTGCGAGCAAAGTTAATCGCAGGGTTGTAATTTAACTACAATCGCAGGACTGGAATTTAACTACAATCGCAGGGTTGCAATTTAACTACAATCGCAGAATTCTTATTTAACTACAATCGCAGGATTGTAATTTAATTACAATCGCAGGATTGTAATTTAACTAGAATAGCAGGATTGTAATTTAACTACAATCGCAGGATTGTAATTTAACTACAATCGCTGGGTTGTAATTTAATTACAATCGCAGCATTGTAATTTAATTACAATCGCAGGTTTGTAATTTACTTACAATCGCAGGTCTGTAATTTAACTACAATCTCAGGATTGTAATTTAACTACAATCGCAGAATTGTAAATTAACTACAATTTTACATCTACTGGAGACTGTGGACTCAAGATACGAATTCCTTGTTCAAGGTACGGTGGTTTGCCCTGTATAAGGGGACGCGAGGGTATAAATCCGGGTCTCGACACGGAAACGCACGGCCAGCCTCGACCGCTCGGGGTGGCGTCGGTGGCGGGTGTCTTCTGCCTCCTGGTGACCGGAGTCGTGGTCGGCACGCTGATTCTCATCGGAGAGCTGCTGTTCTACAAATACACGCTGCCGCGACTTCGCCACAGGCCGAAGACGTCGATATGGCGAAGCCGAAACGTCATGTTCTTCTCGCAAAAACTCTATCGTTTCATCAACTGCGTGGAGCTCGTGTCGCCCCACCACGCGGCCCGGGAATTGGTTCACACGGTGCGACAGGGACAGATAACGTCGCTGTTCCAGAAGAGCGTCAAAAGGGTTGGTAGAGCGTGGCTCGCGAGAGCGTGACATGATTTCATCAAACCTTCTACAAGGTTCCCCTGTTTCAGAAGGAACACGAGCAGCGTCGGCGTCGCAAGAGCAAAGCTCAGTTCTTCGAGATGATACAAGAGATTCGAAGGTAAGGGAAGAATGAGTGTAAATCAAGTTCGTAAATCGCTTCATTACTCTTTTCAACAGATCGGTAAAATATTCCTGTAAAATAGAACAAAAGACGTACGTCAAAAATTCGAATAATCGTAGCGAAAACGAAAGTTGCCAGCACGACGCCTGAAATGTTTCATATAAAAAGCTGGATCTATGGTTTTTTTTTTTTTTTTTTTTTTGCAATCATAGATCCGGCTCCGGACCGAAAATCGCCAAAACCGACCTAGCAATTTTTATTTTCATATATATATTTTTTTTTTCGATGCCTGATATCGACGGCTGTTTCAAGTAAGACGTACAACGCAATTTTTCCAGAGTCCAGCAGGAGGAGAAAGTGGAGGGACCGGCGAAGGAAGCGGAGACGCTGCGCGCGGCGAAGAAGGACGCCAAGCCGGTGAAGGGCCGCGAGCGAAGCCGCAGCAAGAGTCCTCTGATGCCGCGAAGTCCAAAGAGGTCGGAAAAATGTCGAAGCTCGACGAACCTCTCGGGCTCGCGGTTGGGTCTCGCCCCGATAAGTCTCGACGCGCCAAAGCCGCGGGACTTCACGCTGAGCAACACGAATCTGCGGGCGCGAAGTCCCCTGGAGACGGTGGGCAGGAGACTGAGTCACGGTGACGGCGGCTCGCCGCCGCCGCGTTTGGGCTCCAACTTCGGCGGGAGCGCGACACTCCGACCTCTCGCTCCAGTCAAGTCGGACTCCGTGAGCGGCGGCGCCCCGACACCGCGTTACTCGCGCAGTCCGGCGAAGCGAGGCCAGTCTTTCCCCGTGTTCGCGACACTCCGACCGCCGCCGCACTCGACGAGCCACGCGGCGTCAAGGAGTCCCCTGCTGTCGCCGAACGCCGAATTAACGTCGGTCATCGGTCGAAAATTGTCGCGCGAATGGGGCTCGGGATCCATAGATCTCAGCCGTTCGTCCGAGGCGATCGGCACGTTCTCCGCCTTCGCTGGAGGCGGAAATCAGGAGACCACGCTGAGCGTGGAGCGCGCGGAGCCCGAGAAAAGCCAGGAGGAACCAGCGCCACCCGTGCCGGCGAAGAAACCCGTGCGACGCGCTCGTAGCCACGAGAATCGCGATCACGGGGGCAAAGCGATGGCGGATTTACCGTCGCCGAGACTCACGGCGCAACCGTCGGTCGGCGGTCGTTCGGTGAGCGAAAGAACCAAAAAGCAGCTCGAGTCCGAGCTGAAAGCCATTCTAACGGCCCGAGCGCATCATCGGGACTTGCATCCTCCGTGATAGAACGACGGGTCGTGATGAAAAAAACTTCTTCGAAGCGAGAAGATCAAAGTATCGCTGCCTCTGAGGGGCTTTGATTGATTTTAAGCAATATCAGATTTATAGGTCAATTTGTAGAGAAATCTGACAGTTTAACGGAAACACAAGACACCCACAGCAGAGGTATTTAAAAAAATGAACAAAAAAAATGAAAAAAAAAACATAGGCAGCCTTGACGATGGGACGGAGAGAGCACGACGAGAACGAGGGTGAGGAGGGTCGCGCGAGCCAACCCGTCGGGCAGGACTCTCGGTTCGTTGATATATTGTTACATACATTAATAACATAGGATATACGATAAAAATGAAGATAACAAAAAAAAGTGCTATAAACTTTTGAGTAGACACAGATCTTAACTGAGTGATGTAGGACGTATGCAAATATTAAGATATTTTCTTGTTGGCATTTTAACTCTACATTAAACTGTTGGCCCGGTCGAGTCTCTCCTTCGATCGAAATGAACTTGCAATCACTCCACCAGCCGGGCTATAGAGCGCTTCGAGTATTCAACGAAAAATTGTCAACCCTTTCCTTCCCCCCATAAGCAAACGGAGATTATTCGCGATTTTTCTTTCGACCGCTCTTCTTTCTTCCCCGCGAGCACTGAGATTTGTTACTACTGTGATTCTAGGTGCCAATCAGAAACTCTGAACTTCCGTCTTCTAACTCTTATCAATTATTCGTAAACAATGTGCCAAATGATTTCGTACAAGTAGAACGTGCGGTGTCGGGAGGAAAATATAGACGATAAATCGTATGTCTTGCTGTTAGTTTCGCGTGATCGATATTGAATAATCGCGACACGAGTTTTATGAAAGTTTGACCCGCACTGTTTTTTTTTTCTTCTTTTTTTCGAAATTGGACCACACACTGCCACTGTACGAGGAGACAAATGAAAAATGAAAATTGAATTTGAAAAAAAAGAGAAAGAAGAAGAAGAAGAAGGAAATGAAATACACAAGGCGCAGTTGACTGCCGACTGCAGAAGGAGAGGCTCGAGCCGCAAGCTTTCGGCGTAGAATGACCACTTACTAAGGATACATGTAATCTCATATTCCTGCGCCTATTGAGGAAAATGTATTAGATACGCGAGAGCACGGTACTTTTATTGACCGAATCGATTCTCCTTATCGATTGTGGGGAGGGCTTCAGCCGTGTTTGAGGAACGTCGAAGAGCCGTCGAAATTGAACGAAGGGAGTGAAGGTTTAAAAAAAAACGCCAATGTCTACCCATCGAACGACACGACACGAAGAGATAAAAGTTTTAAATAGTCGATAAAAATCAGCGTACCATGACGTTACGAGAGTGCCGACGTGCGCGGGACGAAACGCGCACTCCGCACGACGACGATATTCATACGAAATAAGACACGTTTTAACTGAGACTGATACCGAGGGACGAGATCGCCAAGTAAATTCATTCTGCCAAATCATTCACACTGACCGGTGAAATGCCAAATCGAGGCGGAAATTTCGACACGATTAATTAACGCGTGTACCATACTGGAATTGAAAGATGTGACGACGGTGTCGATTACACACTAGAAGTAACCAAGTCCTGTCCTTTTACTCTAAAAAAAAACACCCTTTCAATCGCACGAATGCGGCAAAGCACACTTGTTTAACAAAAAAAAGAAACCTCCTAACGACTTTAATATATTTACCCTATTAGACTGTTAGCATTGAATGTATGGGACTAAATTCGAACTATTATTAATTTTGGATAATTCATAAGCGAGGCCTTAGCAGTAGTCGTATCCGCCCAATGAAAAGAGAAAGAAAAAAAAATGGAAAAAAAAAACAAAACATGTTTACTTGATAATGATTATTATCGTAATTGGATATTTATGACTCGTATAGAGCGTTTAAGTATTTTGTTTGATAGTTTACACCTTTAGAGGACTATATATTATTATATCGATGCTCGCAGGCAATGATCGAGCGAGCATTGCGTATCGTGGGAACGAGTTGTTGGTGCGAGTGGGGGAAAAAAAAGGAAATTGATGACAGAGTGCGGATTTCTCGACGCGTGCTCGACGATTTATCGTGGAAAATATGGAGAGGACGAGAACGAAAGTGACGATAAAACGAGTAGGTTCCCGTGCGTCTATTGTCGTATGTACAATTTGCGTTGCGTTACAACACATGCGATAAATGAAGCCTATACTTTTGTTCATTTTCGTCGACAGCACAAGTGTAATTCATATAGCTATTGCGCTCTATAACGAATTTTCGGTAGCTAGCACCTCAGTCTCTTTTACTATTGTTAATTTTTCCTTTCGTAGTCACGTCGATTATTAGTATTGTATACGTAAATTTCTATTGCACGACGAATACCAGAACCGAAGAAATCCACGGATTTACGCGCGATTACACAGAGTTATTGGCTCCACGTGACTCACGGTCTGTCGCACAACACACAAAGTTTAGCGACACTTGGCGAGCGCGAGGCGCACACGAGACAAAAAAAAACACACAAAATACTCATAGACTATGGTCGGTATATACATATTACATAATTATAGAGAGTATGTATATCTGTGAGCTCCTCCAAAAACCAAAGGGACAGACACGCCGCCGAAACTTTCCTCTCCTCGGCGGTGCGATTCTCTCGCACCTGTGCTAAACAAAACAAAAAACAAAGAGAGTTACCACCAAACGAAAGATTATTACGGAGGAGTGAGAAATGCAAAAGAACTAAGAAAAAAAAAGAAAAAATCTATAAGAATCTGTCGCGTACCTAACGTCTAAAGTGAAAAAAAAACATAAACAAAGAAGAAAAAAAAAAGAATTCTCCTAGTAGATGAGAAAGAAAAAAAAACATAGAGAATCGATATTGCGATTAATTAATTAAAAATGAGTGATCAAAATACAAATTATAGGGGGCCAGTCTAGCGTCACCCGAGCCTAAGAAAATCAAAGATAGACTTATTAAATTAAATAACTTTTAGATCTTAATTCTCGGACGGGAGTGATCCATCTGTGATTTGGTTGACTGGAGCCGTGTTCGTTTTACTATTGTCCTGTCCCTACGAAGAGAAGAGAAACCAGAGTTATATGACGAAATTTTGATCGCGAGAGGAGAAAAGAAAGAAGAAAAAGAAATAATATTGCGAAAGGTAAATCCTCCCTGTCCGAACCCGTAGAATTAGCGATGGAACACCGTAGTAGAATTATAGTCGTTTGAAATCCTTGTAAATAATTGATACGGACACACGACATACACACACACAAACACACGCAAATACACACAACCTTGTTTGTTCGGAGTTCCTCAGTCGCGTGTTACAACCACGATTCTGAATCAGAGATTGATCGCCCACCTCTTTTGTGCGCCAACAAGAGCCTGTATAGTCGTGACGCGACACGGAGAGATGAAAAGCAAAATGCAGTATTATACATCACTCGTCATTTCACGCCAAAGAGGAATTTCCTACCTCTCTAAGATTTTCTCTCGTCGTCACCGTCGGTTAAGGGGGACGAGTGACCTGGAAAAGCGAATGAGAACATATTTTTTGTCGATCATGTTAAAAAAAGATAACTTGCATTTAAATCTCACAAAGAGAACCTCATAAAGTGATTTTGAAATTTAAATCATTGGAATGCAACGAAATTCACAAAAAAAAATTAATTCTGATTAACCCAAATGATGAAAATAGAATTAATTTTCTTCTGAATTTCGTTGCAACTAATCATAGCAACTAATTGCTATGATTACTTTTTATACTTAATTTCAGCATTTGGGTTAATTAGAATTAATTTTTGTCTCTATTTCGTTGCATTCCAACGATGCAAAATTCAAGATCATTTTTTGGATCAACTGTTTGATCTATAAAAATATGTTCATTCGCTTTTTTGGGTGGCTGGATCTCCAAACACTCGCGCACGTATCGACGTAAAACACATTTACATGTAAAGTTTCAGCCTCAGGTCTCTTAATAATCGATAAAAAAAAAGAAGAAGAAAACTACACATGGCCTACGAAAATCGAACGTCCCAAATCTACTAAGCTTTCGTCTGTAATGCAACGGTGCTCACTGCGCACTCGCGTCTTTAAGATCCTTGCAAGCAAGAAGAGAAAGAGAAGAAAAAAAATTTCCAGCACTATATTTCTACATGCAGAACTAATTTAACGTCCCCCGCGATTTCCTTTCCGAAACGTCCCACTATTCTTGTGAACCCGCGCCGATCAGTGGCGTGCCGATCTATTATTATATCGTAACAAAAAAATATATTTAACGCTAAGGCTCAACAAGACTTATTATTCACGTGACTCGTGTAAAGCCCTCGCGGTTATCGATCATTTCTCTTGTTAGCGATGCGACACTCCGATAGCAGCAGAAACCGAGAAACATTGTAAAATGAAAAAAAAAGGAAGATAACTGTGAAACGTCCAAAATTGAAGAATCGACTTTGCGTATAGTTCGGCGTTTTTGCTTATTCTTTTCTTTGATAGAACGCTTCGATCTCATGTACTATAATCTCAACTTCACTCATGACGTTGAAGTTTGCATCGTTGCAATGCACCGGAATTAAAAACAAAACAAAAATATGAATGAACCCAAATTATGATATCGGCTACAAAAAATTATTATAACGACTAAGAGCATCAGAAAAAAAAATTATTTCACTCCCTCATGGATGTGAATTATTTAAATTTGTATGGAATGAATATTTTGTTTTTAATTTCGCTGCATTGCAACGATGCAAACTTCAGCGTCATCTTCACTTTCACAGTCACGAAAAATAAGAAAGAGAGAGAAGAAACAAAAACCTTTCATTAACAATAGTATTGTAACCAGAGATTCGTAATCCCTGAATGTTTTATCATCATGTTGTCGTATTGGAAAAAAAAATCAATAATATCACCCGTTCACTAATGGCAATAAGATATTAATTCTACTCTCTACGAAGCACTGCCACGAGATTCGAACTATTATAGTTACATTGCTTTCGAGGACCTGCCGCAGTTAGTATATGTAAATCGTTGCGTGTATATGTATACTTTACTTATGTATACCGGCAATTGTGTAATAGTTGGCGAGTATGCTGTGTGTGGCGCGTGACTCGCACATTCCACATTTTACGAAAGCAAACATTTTTAACGTTTAACATTTTAACGTAATACATAATTATTCGATAAGTGAGTATTTGCGATTAAAGCGTCGACCCCCCCGAAGGGGGAGCGAGAAGGGGGGCGGTTAATTGTCTCAATTGCTTTTCCTTTCTATTTAAAACAACATATTAAGCCGCTGTTGATTATTCGTTTTTTTCTACGGAACATAATATCAGTCATCGAGACTTTCACCGAATACAGAGCAAAAAGACAAAAAAGAAAAAAAACGCTAAGACACAACACCGCGCTGGCATTTCCATAAAAAGGATCACGAGCAGATGTGAACAGCAAAATCGGGAGATAATGTGCGAAAGGGAGGAGTGAGAGGCGGAAATAGAGGGTTGACAAAGTCGATGAAACACGAAAAAAAAAAAATCATTGATTCAATAAAACCTTCGCTTCCGGGCTGCCAAAAACAAATTTTGTTAATTAAATTTCACTTCAAATTACTACAACTTCGTATAATATTGAAACGATAACTGCAAAATAGGCGAAAGAATATTTTATTGTTTCAATGTTAAATCGGATTGTGAGACAACGACAACTAGAGTTAATTTAGAAACATCCCACATGGAAATATTTGTATGTAAAATATGTGTTGCCAAAAAGTTCTATAAGTCGCATATAAAAATATATACAACATGCATATATTAAAAAAATATATGTGTAACATGCAAATATTAAAAAATATATATGTAACATGAATTTATTTTGTTAATATATGCATTTTTGTGTAAAAATGTATGTTGCATATAACAATATATGCACATATATATCTTGCATATAAAAATATATACACAACATAAAACTTTTTGGCAACATATATTGTATATATAAATATTTCCACGTGGAATTGTTTTTGGCAGCTCACAAGCGAAGGTTTAACGAAGTCAATGATTTTTTTTTTCACCTTGAACGTATGAAAAACCACTCTGGGATCCCGCTGCCACAGTAACTTGTTGGCGTACGGTAATTAGGATAGGTTCCTTGCAACCTACCTCGTCTCTCTTGTTACGCCTACTACTACACTGTTATTGTTGATGAAAACTCCACATTATTAAGAAATAAATATATTGTCTCAAAACCGATGGATTTTCATTCATCTTCGCGGCTATTTGCGCGAACGAATTCCGGGAACGTCGATGGCAAAAACTATAATCCGAATACTCTATCACTCCGGTATGCCGGGTAAGCCCGATAAAAATCGATAACATCGCCCTCCGCCCAGCAATTTCTGCAGGACGATATTTTCGTTTCTTTTTTTATCCGGCCAACAATCTGCGGTGAAGAAATTCGATAAAGGTCGATAAGCTTTATCTCCGGCCTCCCCTGCCGCATGGTCGTGCGCTGCACTCCACGTAAATAAGTCGCGTGGATCCAGCCGAAACAACAAAAAAAGTTCCATCTCACAAGCACGCGCAGATGTTTTTCACATCGTCTTAATAAAGGCCCTTGAATTTTTATTCCGTCTCAGCGGACTTTGGACGTCGAACAGAGACGTCACGAGGAAACTGTTTTTTACTACTGAGGAATTTAGAGAAAGAAAAAAAAACAGAACGTCGTTAGTAGTTATCGAAGATAGCCCACGAAATCTCAAAGCGTACAGCAACGATTATTTTTTTCAGAAGTGACTTTCAAGAACAGCTGATTCGATTTGGTGGGCGAGACGAGACAGAATATCGAATCTTTGGCTTCCTGGTTTAAGGTAGTCCTTGCGACCAATATTCATTTCGCATAAATTCGAGGAATATGAGAGAGAATTGCAAACACTTCTCGATGGTATAAAAATCTGAAAAAAATCATGAACATTAAAGATACTGAAAAGATTAATTTTGCATAATAATAATTCGAAAATGTTATTAACAAGTTCATGAAAAAAACAATTGTTTAACAAATATTTCGATAACCCAAGTTTTTTTCATGAAAATGATTCCTTCGTTTTTCCGAATACGTATGAATTTTTTCAGATTTTATTAGTGTCCACTTTGAATTTTGTGCGTTTTTTGTAGGGAAAATATGTGAAAATTCAAAGTGAACTCTAAAATCTGAAAAAATTCATACGTATTCGGAAAAACGAAGGAATCATTTTCATGAAAAAACTAACTTGGGGCGTCGAAATATTTGTTAAACTATTTTTTTTTCATAAAATTTTTTCATAAAATTTCATTCTTTCTCAATTATTATTATGCAAAATTAATCGTTTCAATACCTTTCATGTGCATGAATTTTTTCAGATTTTGATACCATCGAGAAGTGTTTGCAATTCTCTCTAATATTCCTCGAATTAATGTGAAATGAATATCGGTCGCAAGGACAACCTTAATTTCAAGACTCCCAGGTTTCCCTGACCTTGGCCAGCCCTGCGTGTCCATGCATGTATGTAAATAAATACGTACGTTCCAAGGCCTTGAAATCAACAGACTCGAACGGCGCGTTGAACTACAAGCTGCGTTCGTGACACGTGCGAAACGCGCGCGTTAATCCATAATGCATAATTTTCCCAACGACAATTCATTCACGAAATCGGCCGCCGCTGACGCGGCCAGACGTTCCCCGATGCAAGGTAAACATAAAACACGTCGGGCGAGCGCGCGAACGAAAGGAGAGGAAGAGATAAAGGAAAATCACGAAATTCCAAAAGGCTAACCAGCCACGCGGATATAGTGACTCGGCAATAACTGTTATCGTCTCACTGCGGTACTTAGGTGACTGTTGCAATTTCGGCCTGAACAAAAATTCTCTGATTCACCGATTATTACTTTGTACAGTAAAGATAGCCACAGCCGCATGTTTATGCATTCCAGATACGACGAAGGCCGCTTATTGGCGTTTGTGACGCGTTCTGAAACGCCAGTTATCTTTATAAAATATAGTCATGTCGTAGCATATTTAATTAAATTAATGTTAGAGAGCCTCTTTTTCTCCCTCTTTTTCTCATAAAAAAACAATCCTCTCAATTTTCTCTCAAATTTCTCTCAAATTTTCTCTCAAAATCCTCTCAAATTTCTCTCAAATTTTCTCTCAAAATCCTCTCAAATTTCTCTCAAATTTTCTCTCAAAATCCTCTCAAATTCCGCATAAAAATTAAAAAATATAGTCATGAAGGAGCATATTTAATTTAATTAATGTTAGAGCCTCTTTTTCTCCCTCTTTTTCTCATAAAAAAAACAATCCACTCAATTTTCTCTCAAATTTCTCTCAAATTTTCTCTCAAAATCCTCTCAAATTTCTCATAAAAATTAAAAAATATAGTCATGTAGGAGCATATTTAATTTGATTAATTTTAGAGCCTCTTTTTCTCCATCTTTTTCTCATTAAAAAAACAGTCCTCTCAATTTTCTCTCAAAATCTTCTCAAATTTCGCATAAAAATGAAAAAATATAGTCATGTAGGAGCATATTTAATTTAATTAATGTTAGAGCCTCTTTTTCTCCCTCTTTTCTCATTAAAAAAAACATTCCGGTTTTCGCAAAGTCATGCGACTTTCTAAAGAGCCATTGATTTTTCAGATATTATTCGCCCCATAACATTGTAAAATCGTCGTCTCATCGATCTCTCGTTCGCGTTATACGTGCGAAGCACCCTTCGCAATAACATCGAGGACGCAGCCGGAATCTAGATACAGAGTCCGCGGTCATTGTGTACGCATCTCCCATTGTACACAAACGTCGATACGAGGGCACGAGTACAAATTCGAGTGAGAGACGCAAGTACGACGCTCGTGCGACGAGCGAGCGAGCGACGAGAACGTGACGATCGCGCGCGCGTCGTGTGTGTTAACGAAAGTGCAGCCTAAGGATGACTTATCGAAAATGTAATAAGTGTGTACGAGTGAGGCCGCTCTTTAGCCCCTGCAGCTGTTGCTATACAGGTTGGGCGCGTCTCGGGGTTTACGTGGGGGGAGAAGCGGCGACGTGCGACCGAGGAGCACGAATTGCGACGATATTCAGCCGCTGAATGCTGGCAAGTGGCGGCGGCGAGCTGCACCTGCGCAAAAAGAAATAGTGCTCAAAGAGTATTTCTGTAATTTGTCGAAGTATTCAATGTATGTCCGTATTGGACTGAAAAATACTCATTTCATGGTGTTGAAGTTTGAATCGTTGGAGCGCAACGAAATTCGAAAAAAAAAATTAATTATGATGTTGAAGTTTGCATCGTTGGGATGCAACGAAATTTAGAAAAAAAATGTATTCGAATTAATCCAAATGATGAAATGAGGTATAATAAATCATCATAATAATTAGTTGCTACGATGACTTTTTATATCAATTTTATAATCCAGGTTAATTAGAATTAATTTTTTTGTTCGAACCTCGTTGCGTTCCAACGATGCAAACTTCAACATCATAATTAATTCTAATTAACCCAAATTATAGAATTGGATATAAAAAGTTACCATAGCAACTAATTATTATGATTACTTTTTATATCTAATTTCATCATTTGCATTAATTCGAAATCATTTCTTTTTCTGAATTTCGTTGCATTCCAACAATGCAAACGAAAAGATTATCTCATTTCATACTAAAAAAAATTGAATCCTCAATCACAGGAATATGTTTTTAGGGTACAATTTGCGACTTGTAATGGAAATCTGAGGTCAAAAACTTTTCAAAAATTTAGGATAGACGATTCGTCAATTGTTGGTTTTTGAAAATGTTCAGTTTTTGACCTCAGATTTCCATTACAAGTCGCAAATTGTACCCTAAAAACATATTCCTGTGGTTGAGAATTCAATTTTTTTTAGTACGAAATGAGTATTTTTCAGTCCACTACGGCATACTTTGAATACTTCGATGATTCATACTTCATACAGAAATACTCTTTTAATCCTATTTTTTGCGCGGGGGGATTCAATTTTTTTTTAGTATGAAATGAGTATTTTTCAGTCCAATACGACATACTTCGGATACTTCAACGGTTCATACTTCAGAAATACTCTTTCTATACTAATTTTTTTTTTGCGCGAAAGGATTCAATTCTTTTGATTACGAAATGAGTATTTTTCAGTCCAATACATAATTCGGATACTTCGACGTTTCATACTTCAGAAATACTCTTTCAATACCATTTTTTTTGCGCGGGAGGATTCAATTCTTTTGATTATGAAATGAGTATTTTTCAGTCCAATACATAATTCGGATACTTCGACGTTTCATACTTCAGAAATACTCTTTCAATACTACTAATTTTTTTTTTTTTTTTGCGGGGCAGGTACGGACGGCGAGAGAGGCGCGCAAACACCTCCGCAATCCGTGTAATACGATCGTCGTAGTAATTCACGACGTACCGTTGAGATCCTCGCGGCGGTCGCGCGTGGCCTCGCGGCGAGAGACGTAGAGCGAGAAAAAAAAAACAACACAAACGGAAACACGAATAGTGTGTATCTGTGGCCTGGCCTTTGTGGTGTACCCCCTCCTCCCCCCTTCTCAGCCCCACCGTGTGGTGCAACGCACGGACGATTAGCGTTGGGAATCGATTGGAATGGACGCGCCGATTTTGCAAGTCACTCGTTGTCACGAGTCTATACGGTCTCAACCTTTTCCGACGGTGGAGAACGAGCAGCCGAACGCGGGGGCCACGGGGGGCGTGTTTTTCGCGCGAACGAACGGCGACCATAGGACGACGAGCTCTCGTTCCACCATGGACGCCGTCGGCCACTGTTTTCGACGCTTCGTTCCACCGTTCGGTTGACCGAGCGGCGTAACAGCGAAGCAACGACGCGCGGGTGTCGAATATCGTTCTCTCGCAGCGTGAGTCTCGACCGACTGGTTCGTCGCCGATAAAGCGTATGTCGCGCGTGCGACGTAACGCGCGCACTTATTCACGTTTTTTTCACGCGATCCCCGTCCGGCCTCTGCGGACTCTTGTACTCGGCGTAACGAGCACGTGCGGATCGCTCGGTGTTTATGTGTACGTTTCACGAGGGGAAGGGGGAGCGATTTTTGGGCGTGTTGACGGATATGTATGGGACGTTTCGAGTGGAATCGACAGTGTTGGGATTGTTTTCTCGTGATCCGTTTTTTACTTCTGGTGTGTGTTGGGACTGTGTAAATAAAGAACTGGGATTAATTTAGAATTTTTACAGGTGAAGATTTATTAAAAATAGCGCGAATTGTGGATATTTTTTATTTTGTTTTTTCGATCCGTCGCGTGTTTTCAGTGTCACGTGCGTCTTTGGAGGAGTCACAAGAATTTCGTTTTACGACAAAGAGTTTTCAGTTTACTGATGATGTTGAAGTTTGCGTCGTCGGAATGCAACGAAATTCAGAAAAAAAATTAATTCTGATTAACCCAAGTGATGAAATTATTATGTTAAAAAAATCATCAAATGATTCTGTGTAAAAAAAAATCATGACACGATTCTGTGAACTTGCCTTGGAATGCCCCATATATTTATGGTAAATTTCCACTGCCCAGAAACACGGCCCGCCAGCGCGTCCATGGGAAAACCCGTTATGAAGTAGCCTCGCCAGCACATCGAACAAACGTGAAAATCGAGCCTTTCTAAATATTTCCCTGTATTATTCGGAAACCGAAAGGCGCCAGACGAGTGGCGCAGGGAACGCCGTGTATCTCACCACGTGGAATGTATACGTCGACGAAAGTTCAGAATCTGATGCACGATATTTCAGTCCATACACTGACGAAACATAATTGTCCGTATTAGCATTTTAAATTAACGACTTACGAGCAATAAAAAAATTCGATAAATTGGAAAAAAAATCGATCAAACATTTATTTGAATTATGTTTGCATTTTACTTACTTTAACAATTATATCATTTAACCAACCACAAAATTTAATTAGCTACTCGCAAACACTAATTCGTTAGGCACGCGATAGATTTTTTTTATTATCGAACATTCAAACATTTATTTAAATTACGTTTGCGTTTGTTTTACTTACTTTGCCAATAATATTATTTAACCAACAACAAAATCCTTTTATTTATTTGAATTATATTTGCGTGTATGTTACTTACTTCGCCAATCATACTATTTAACCAACAACAAAATCTAATTAACTACTCGCAAACACTTTAAATTACCGACTTACGAGCAATAAAAAAATACTCGATAAACTGAAACGAAAAAAAAAAAAAAAAATCCATAATCGATTGAACATTTATTTGAATTATATTTGCGTGTATTTTACTTACTTCGCCAATCATACTATTCAACCAACAACAAAATCTACTTAACTACTCGCAAATGCAAATTCCTTAGACACGCGATATATATATATATTTTTATAGCCAAACTAAATAATAGTAGCGTTCAGTGATCCAGTAGGTCGAGCAGAGCAGAGACCGCCGCGTGCGTGGATCATCTGCTCGACTGGCTCTCTCGCGTCTCACGACCGTCGTGGATCTCTCACCATCAGCCGAGAGAGAGAGAGAGAGAGAGAGAGAGAGCAGCGGGGGCGAACGCACGGGAGACTCGCGGCTGCCGTGACTCGCCGCGAGTGAATCAGTAGGACAACGGGCGACGTCGCGGGTACAACGTGACATACACAACGCGAGTGTGAACTGCGACGCCGCGCACGTTTTTTTATTTTTTATTTCTTCATTTCTTCCCCCGTGACCGTTCGTTAAACCCCCCGCAGCGGAGGAAAAAACGCACACCCGCGACTGCCGCCCAGTCGAGCACCAAACCGCTCGGTGTTCGCGTCGACCGAGTGCCGGACGACCCGCCGAAATAATAAACGTTCCTCGCTCCGAACACCCGACGAAATCTAACCCGTCGAGTCATGGTCGTCGCGACGTGTCGCATATCGAGACTAGACTCGCCGTCTTCGCCTCGGAATAAAGACCGCTCGGTGTAGCGACGGAAGATTCGTGAATATAAATTGCAACACACTCGCGGCCGTCGAACGTGACCACCAGCAGCGCAGATAGAACGCATCTGACGTCTCCGGTTTCGCATCTCTCGCTCTCTCTTTCTCTCTTGTTCTTCATCTATCTCTGTCTCTCTCGCTCTCGGAACGTTTTTTTTTTTGTTACTGTGTCACCAGCTCGCCAAGAGCCTACTAGGTAAATGCGCAACTCTATCCCCCCATCTACGTTGCCGTGAATTTCGCGTGTAACATTCAAAAACCGGTTTGGCCCGAAAAAAATAAAAAATCGCTCGGCTATGCTTCGGCGATAATAATCGCGCTGTCACGATCGTGTTGCGGCTTCGTCGAATTTGCTCGTCGATCCGCGCGGCGTGTTGCGACTGTCGCGAGGGTCGACGAGACAATTGCACACACCGGAGTTGATTATTTACATGGAATTATTGGCCAGTCATCGATTTCGACGATATTTTCCCCACGCGATAAATTCCGCGAGGCGAGCGGCGCGCGCGCGAGGCTGTCATATGATCTGTCGGAGTTGTAATCGTGAACTTTAAATTCGCGGTGGGGTCACTGGGATTTTTCCCTCCTCGCCTCGCCGGTAAATAACACACCGTGGGCAACGCGCGTGTTGATTTTGCAACGCCGGACCGATACGACGATCGAATTGTTTGCCATCTTCGGGGAATTAACGTGTTATCTGCTCATTCTTATACTTATCTCGTGATTAGATTTACGGGATGATTCGCGAGAAAAGAGAATTACGACAACGCGGGGGGAAAAAAATTCATTCATTTTCCGAGGCGGATTTTTTGTGTCCTACTTGCATTTTTTTTTTTTTTTAGATTTGGGTGATTTACGAAGGGTTGATTTTTTGTTGTTTCAGTTCCTGGCTTCATCGCCATAGTTCACTTTCATGGATGGCGAGGAGGATTACTCGCGGAAAAAGAAAGAACAGGTTGGAATTAACGGTGAGCACTATGGAAACGGAGTGTCGCTTGTGCTTGGCGAGGACAACGACTTGGAGGGCGTCGAGGCGGAGAAGAATGGGGACCTTGGCGACATGACGTTTTGCATGGCCAACTATGTGAAGGAGGCCATGAAAATGATGTTCATGATGCGCAGTCATCACATGCTCACCGATGTCATTCTCGAAGTTGGTTCCGAACTGTTTCACGCGCACAAAGTTATTCTCGCTGCGGCGAGTCCCTACTTCAAGGTAAGATTTGGTAGCCACTTTTTGGTGTTTCACTTTCGAATTATCGTTCTATCCATTCTATACTGAATTTATACAAATTTATTATTAAATCAAATAGTTTAGAATTTCTTGAATATCTTAAAAACATGAAAAGTCCAGATTGGTTGGTACAAAAACAGGCGTATAATTTTTTAATTTATTAACGGATCACTCCTTTCAATTTACAATAGTGTTTAAAGTGGAGCCACAGCTTAAAATATCTAGTTTATACAAAAAACAACAATTAAATATATCTATGAACTAAATTAAACTATTAAAGTATACAATATATACATTTTTTTCATAAAAGCACTTGAGACAATTTCTCATCAGCCGCAGCCTCAGTTTGGATCAGAGAAATCTGTGTCTTTAATGAATATTATGATGTTGATGTTTACATCGTTGCAATGCAACAAAATTTTTAAAAAATATTAATTCCATAAAAATTTAAATAATTCGCCCCCATTAGGGCGTAAAATCATTTTTTTTGTCATGCTCTTTTTTTTGTCATCATTCGAGTTCATTAATATTTTTTGTTTTTAATTCCGTTGCATCCCAACGATGCAAACTTCAACATCATTGAATATCAACATTTTTCATCACAACGCAATCGAAGATATAACTGATGAAATGCTCCAATTCCAGGCAATGTTCACAGGTGGCCTGAAAGAGTGCGAGATGAAGAGGGTGAAGCTGCAAGGCGTTTGTCCAACGGCGATGGCGAGGCTAATGTACTTCATGTATACGGGGCAAATTCGCGTGACCGAAGTGACGGTGTGTTCGTTGTTGCCGGCGGCCACGATGTTGCAGGTTTGTTGAGAACAACGAGGAGGCGGAGGGGCCGCGAGGTGGGCCAATCGAGAGTGCGATAATGTTGTTTCAAATACGTTTCAGGTCAGTAATGTCATCGACGCGTGCTGCATATTCCTCGAGCGTCAGTTGGATCCGACGAACGCGATCGGCATCGCGAATTTCGCGGAGCAACACAGCTGCCACAATCTGTGTCACAAGGCGAATCAGTTCATCGTGCAGCACTTCAGTCGGATATGCCAGGAGGAGGAGTTTCTTCAGCTCTCGGCGATCCAGCTGATTTCGCTCGTGCGAAAGGACGAGCTGAACGTGCAGGAGGAGCGCGAGGTCTACAACGCGGTCCTCAAGTGGGTCAAGTACAACGAGGAGGCGAGAGGCCCGAAGATGGAGCACATATTGCATGCCGTGCGTTGCCAGTATCTCACGCCGAATTTTTTGCGCGAGCAGATGAAGAACTGTGATATATTGAAAAAAGTCCCGGCTTGCCGGGAGTATCTCGCGCAAATATTCAAAGATCTCACGCTGCACAAGA
The DNA here is from genome assembly GCA_963932165.1 of Pimpla rufipes. Classification (NCBI taxonomy): domain Eukaryota; kingdom Metazoa; phylum Arthropoda; class Insecta; order Hymenoptera; family Ichneumonidae; genus Pimpla; species Pimpla rufipes. Next base: position 26,098,969 of record OZ010630.1, read on the forward strand.
AGCCGATCGTGAAGGAGAGAACGCCGAACACACCGCGGGTCATATACATCGCCGGGGGATTTTTCAAACACTCGCTGGATATACTCGAGGGCTACAACGCCGACGACAAAACGTGGACGCAACACGCGAAACTCATCGTGCCGCGATCGGGCCTCGGTGGCGCGTTTTTGAAGGGAATGTTCTACGCTGTCGGGGGACGAAACAATTCACCGGGCACCAGGTAAATATCGTAATTTCAAAGGAAGCACTACCGGTTTTTTGTTTTTCAAAAAGGAAAATAAATGATGTAGTTTGCATCGTTGGAATTCAACGAAAATCAGCAAAAAAATTCATTTCAACGAAGGCTCTACCGGTTTTTGTATTTTCCAAAAAGGAAAAATAAATGATGTTGAAATTTGCATCGTTGGAATTCAACAAAATTCAGAAAAAAAATTAATTGTATTTAACACAAATGATGAAAATATGTATAAAAAGTAATTTGGGTTAATTAGAATTAATTCTTTTTCTGAATTTCGTTGCATTCCAACGATGCAAACTTCAACATCGCAAAAATAAAGAAAAATTACAATCGTATTTCGATATTGACTCTCAAAAAGCTATTACAATTTTATTATTTGCGCAGTTTTTTTTTAACACTCACCAAATTTTACAGTACAAACACTCGTGCTAAGACTCCAATTTTGGCGATAAGACGGTAATCACGTTTTTTTTTCTCTTCCTCTCGTCATCAGATACGACAGCGATTGGGTGGACCGATACAATCCGGTGACGGATCAGTGGAGGCCATGCAGCCCGATGTCGGTGCCGCGAAATCGCGTGGGAGTAGCGGTAATGGACGGATTATTGTACGCGGTGGGCGGGAGTGCGGGCGTCGAGTATCACAACAGTGTCGAGTGCTTCGATCCGGATATGGACGAGTGGACGAACGTGAAGCCAATGCACGTGAAGAGACTGGGAGTCGGAGTCGCGGTGGTCAACAGGTACGACGATTCTTTCCCTGATTAAATGATCCGATTAGAACCAATGAAACGAACAAAAATACGATTGAAACCTGTTTAAACCGATTATTTTTCAATCGGAATTTTGCCCATATGGTCGGTTTTTATCGGTGTCAATCGGAATTACTAAGCAGAGCTCTTTCGCCTCGTGTCAATGCGAAGGCTAATAATGTAATCAACAATTTAAGGTAGTCCTTTGATTGTACAGTAGAAACCTGCGTGAAATTCAGTCTAAATTTTGAGTATCTTGATGGAAGAAAAATTATGGAAAAAATCGAGTATATAAAAGGCGTTTCAAAAATTAATGCTGCATAATAATAATTACAAATTACAATATATATTTTCATTAATTTGTTTATAACATTTTGTAATTTGTAAACAAATTAATGAAAAAAATATATGGTTCAATTTGTTCAACAATATATTTTTTCATTAATTTGTTTCTAACATTTTGTAATTTTTGTTTTGCAGAATTAATCTTTGAAGCTCGTTTTTTGTCAAATTTTTCATCCATCAAGATACTCCAAAATTTGAATGAATTTCACGCAGATTTCTACTATACGATGAAAGGACTACTTTAAATATCGATAAATTGTACTGAAATCTCACTCAAACTTTACCTTCAACGTTCATTCACACAGGTTGCTCTACGCAATCGGCGGATTCGACGGAACCTACCGACTGAGCTCCGTCGAGTGTTACCACCCGGAGAACGACGAATGGACGATGGTCACGCCGATGGCCTGCAGCCGATCGGGCGCGGGGGTCGCGAATCTCGGGCAATTTATTTACGTGGTCGGTGGATACGACGGGAATCGCCAGTTGAATTCCGTCGAGCGCTACGACACCGAGCGCGATCAGTGGGAATACGTGAGCAGCGTGACTATAGCGCGAAGCGCGTTGAGCGTCACCGTGCTCGATGGAAAATTGTACGCGATGGGTGAGCGCAACATTGTTTTCTTCCTCAAATCAACGCAAATCCCTACCGCCTTCAATCGCTCGAATAAAATCCAAGAATCACGAACTGCGTCTTACGATTCTCACGCTCGCACTTCGCTCTTTTTTCTTCTATCCGAGAAATCAATTTGCTCGACAAAAAAATCAAAATCTCCCATTCGCGGCGATCCGCGAAAGACAAACAACATATAATCCAACGTCTTGAGGAATGCCGTTTTTTTTCTCTCTCCCTCAATTTGCAATTTTCTCGATAATAACGCATTAATTTTCTCCGTGTTTCACAGGCGGATACGACGGAACGTCGTTTCTGAACATCGTCGAGATTTACGATCCGGTCAAGGATCACTGGGAACAAGGAAAGCCGATGACGTCCGGTAGATCCGGTCACGCGAGCGCCGTGTCGTATCATCAGTGTCCAATACACTGCGATCACTTGGATCACAATATAGTACCAGAACGCGCGCCCTCGTGATGCACGGAATCGCGATATTCCGTGAAAGGGAGCAGGAAGCGATCGCGCGAGTGAAATTTCGTATTTATTGACAGTGATGTCCGAGCGAAAACGGATCAATCGGGCTCTTTGAGAGCGGCTCGAGGCGGCTTCAAGACGCTCGTTTCTCTGTCCTAACATTGTTTTTTTTTTGTATATATAATACCGAAAAGAAGAAGAAACTAACGAAGATCCACGAGTACGGGTACGATACTCGGAATTATTAACGTGGTTTACGCGCTAAGAAGTATGAATCAAAGTGCCAGATCACGTCCTCGTACGAATTATCAGACTGCCGGTGTTTTTTTTTTTTCGACATCGCGATATACGAAACGCCTTCACGATGCATTCCTAACGATCGAGCGACGTTGACAAAGTCTTAAAAGCTCGTCCAAAGAATTTAGTTGCACGGTTAATTCGTGCTGATATATAACTGTCGACTCGCTGGGTTCATTAGATTTACATTGCATAGATCTTATTGTTATTACGTTATTTTTGTAAAAAGATGAATACAATGATGAGTGAAAACGAAAGACAACGTGTGTCGTTAATTTAATTAAAGAAAAAGATTTGAAAGTTTTTTTTTTTTTTTGCGAGAACTTCAACAGCTGTTTACAACGCATTCGTTTTTTATTTCTCATATCGTGTCAATCGAAATGCGCAGAAGCCGCGAGTTCCGATCGTTGATTGTTTCTTTCTCTTCGCAAAAAGGTTGACAAGTTATCAAGCTGCTTATGGTACCGAGTGATATTAAAACATGTCCAACTTGCAAGGGAACAGGTAATTCTCGTCTCTATTATTTTACAAATAACGCTTTGTGTCAAAAAGTTTGAGACAGAAATTAAATCCTTCCTTAGATTTGATGTCGGGGAAATTATAATTTGATCTGAGATCTATACTTCCGTTAGGATATTTGCAGGGCACCATGCAAGGTCAAAACGCTGCAAAGAAGATTGCGTTGGATGTCTCGAATTCCTCGAAATTTCAAGACACACCGCATCTCGATATGAACGTTGGCGACGTATTCGTTAATAAACATCGTTCCGGCGTTGGTGGCGAAGATGCGCAATTGGATCACGACTTTCTGGGTGACCCGGCGAAATTTGAGAATTGTCAGGAAACTCTGAGGATCGTCGTACAGAAGCTGAAGCAAAACAACTGGGAAAGCAGCGTTTCGGCTCTTTTGAATGTAGCGAATGTGGCGCGAATTCATCCGGAAATGGTAGATGGTAGCATGCCCCTCATAACGAGAAGTCTGTGCAGGTAAATTCAGGATTAGCTAATAAAAAAAATAAAAAACAAAAAATAAAAAAACAGGTAATAAAAAATTCACTGCCAGCTGGTAGCGAAGATTTTCTTTGCTTCTTATGTAAAATATAAATTACGTATTCAGTAACGTAAATGTAATTTCTATGAAGTTTGATGAGAAATGTGAGGCCTCAAGTCGTGAGAACAGCTTGCCAGATCGCCGAGGAATTGTTCAAAACTATGCAATGCAGCCAAAAACCTGAGTTCGATGAATTGGTTTCCGCTTTGCTCCAAAAAACTGCTCACATGAACAGAGCTGTTAGGGAAGATGCAAACAGGGCATTAGACGCTATGGTGACTTACATAGCACCTTCGCATTGCATTAGCGCAATGTCGACGAGTAACGGAGCCGGGTGAGTGGCTGAATATTAACAGTTAACATCCCTGTTTAAAAGATGCGATTAGAAACAATAAAACGGACAAAAAACCGATTGAAACCTGTTTGAACTGATTATTTTTCAATCGGAAATTTTGTCCATTTGATCGGTTTCTATCGGTTTTAATGGGAATTAAAGCAAGGATTTTTTATAAATACCGTAATAATTATATACCAGAAAAAATAAAAAAAACAAAAATTCGATTGAAACCTGTTTGAACCGATTATTTTTCAATCGGAAATTTTGTCCATTTGATCGGTTTCTATCGGTTTCAATGGGAATTACTAAGCAAGGATTTTCTATAAATACCTTAATAATTATATAACAGAATCTCTGTTTCCAGAAGTAAAAATTCGATCGTTCGTACAACAGTCAGCAGGCTTCTGTACGATATCGTTCGCGCAATTGGATTAGAGACTTTTTTAACGACGCCCAATTTGAGAGACGCGAGACGGAGAACATTTATCATGTGCATCGAATTTTTGAATGATTCCTGCATTGAAACAAGGTGATTTTATGTTTTGTGTCTGATATAAATATTTATATTTAGTTATCGTACGAATCGGTGGATCCAAATTGAAGCGGATTAGGACGCGAAAAATTATAGGTGTATTTTGTATTTCAGGAGCAATGCGAGACGATTGGTGCAGCTGTTAATGAGGCACGACGAGTTTAACGTCGTGTTCAGCCAAGACGTTGGACGAGCGTCAATTAAGAAGATAGAGAAACAGCTTATTGCGTTGAAATACGACTGCAGTAATCCACCGTAATTGCGATTTAAATTTAATGTTCGAGAATTACGGCTTTAATCAGACGAGCGATTGTTGAGGAAAAGAGTTGATGAATAAAGCTGTGGACAAGAATCATAAGATCCCGTCCTGAATTTTTTATGAATATTTAAGGGAGGATAACGACTATACAGAAATTGCATGTTTTTTTTTTCTTGTTTACGCCAGCTGGTTGCGAGACGGAATTATGATGTATACAACAACGAAAGCCTATCGGCATTTTCTGTAGACCGAGATAAACGATTTTCGCGACTGCAGCGCCGCCAGTAATTCGGCTTTAGTCTCAACCACGACGGAGCGAAGCTTCGTTCATTATGCTATTTTGATATTTAAAAAACGTCTGTCATAACCTAAACAATATGTTTCTGTAAATCAAGATTTCTGGCACATGAAAAAACGTCGGACGTATGGAATTTATACGCATTTGATCTCCCAAGATATCAGACGTCGTTGCCATTTAGGAATATCGTAATCAAAATAAAGGTAAGGTTATGGTCGTGAGGTTAAGCGGATTTATTCCAATCTTACGAAGCTTAGAGTGTCTGACATTACCCTGGTTAAAGAATGCGATTAGAACCAATAAAACTGACAAAAGCCCCATTAAAACCTGTTTGAACCGATTATTTTTTAATCGGAGTTTTGCCCATTTCATTGGTTTTTATGAGTGTCAATAGGGATTACTAAGCAGGGTAGTTAAATCGGTGCTCAATTTTTTAATTCTTTTCTCATTTTTAAATTTTTAAATTTTTTATTTCTTTATATATTTATATTCAATTTTTTAAAATATTTTTTATTTATTTATTTATTAACAGATCACTCCTTTCAATTTACAATTTGTTTTACATTTTACTTTTTACATTACATTTACATAGTGTTTAAAGTGGAGCCACAGCTTAACATTTTTTTGATGTTTTCACAAAAATTCACGAATTAAATGACTCCTAATCCATATATTTTTTGTATTTTTTAAACAGTTTCTAGAATGGTTCGTTACACGGAATTCCAAGCGGTGGTGCTCGCTGGCGGCAAAGGTTCTCGCATGACGGAGCTCACGGCCGGCAAGCCAAAATGTCTCCTTCCGATAGGCAATATGCCGATGATCTGGTATCCCCTGAGACTCCTCGAAAGAGCCGGATTCACAGAAGCCATAGTCATTGTCACGGAGAGCATAAAGAACGATGTAGCGACTTCGGTGGACAAACTGGGACTGGGAATAAAATTGGAACTCGTCGCCATCCCGGAAGAGGATGTTGGCACTGCGGATTCCATAAGACACATCTACGACAAAATTCACCACGACTTTATCGCAGTATCCTGCGATTTAGTCGCCGATATCGATATATCCCCTCTTGTGGATTCCTACAGGAAGCACAACGCCAGTATCACCGCTCTTATGCTTCCCATGCCGAAGATTCCCGCTGAATTTGTTACCCCTGGCCCTAAAAGTAAACAGAGACCTGAGACGGATCTCATAGGAATAGACAACAAGACCGACCGTCTCGTTTTTCTCGCTTCGGCCTCGGATTTCGAGGAGACGATAAATATATCGCGGAAGCTTCTGAGGAAACACAACAGCTTCACGATTCACTCGAAACTGATGGACGCTCATTTGTACATAATTAACAAGTGGGTTTTGGACTTCTTGGACCACAACAAGTAAGTAGGATTATTAGGTGATTGAAAACAGATTTTTTAAAACTTTCCTTTACATTAACGATTGTATTTTCGAAATTAAAAAATCGCTTACAAAAAGGAGGCGATTAATTGTGCAATTTTTTTTTATAGTAATTACAATTCTGCCCCTCAGGAATCTGAAGTTAAAAAATCGCTTTCAAAAAGAGGAGGCGATTAATTCTGCCCTTTTTTAAATACTAATTACAATTTTCCCCCTCAGGAATCTGAGTACCCTGAAAGGCGAACTTCTGCCGTACGTCGTGAGGAAGCAGTTGTCTCGACCTCAGAATCAGTCGCCCGACGACAAAAACACGTCGATCGTGAAGCTGGATATGCGAGACGACATCTTCCGTTTCGCGGCCGAGAGGCCCCTCGCAGACGTCATCAGGAATATGTCTGCATTCAACGATCACAACACGGATTTGGAGGGAGCTTATCACGGGGATCCGATAAGATGTTACGCGCATACGTTAAGCGGAACGTTTGGCCTCCGGGCCAACACGGTACAGATGTATACGCTGGCTAATAAAATGGTAAGCTTTACGAGGCGACGATTAATCTTGACTTTTATTGTTACATAATTATCCGCGCATTTTCGGCTCGCATTTAAAAAATATTCACAACAGTCCCAAATCTCGCAGTAAACATTTTTTCCAAAAGGTATCCAAACTCTGGAGTTCCAACGAGTCGACCGGCCGCGATTAAGAAATATTCACAACAGTACAAAATCTGATACTAAACTTTTTTTTTTTAAAAGGTATCCAAACTCTGGAGTTCCAACGAGTCGATCGGCCGCAATTCTCTGCCTCCGCAAATATCCCCGAACGCCGTAGTCAAAAGCACTCAGGTGCAGGATTGTCGAATCGACGAAGGCGCGACGATCGACGAGAAGACGTCGCTGAAGCAGAGCAACGTCGGTCCGGCCACGACGATACAGTCGAAAACACGAATATCCGACAGTGTCGTAATGGGAACCGTGACGATAGGACAAAGGTAGAGCCCTGGTTAAAAGATCCGATTGAAACCAACGAAACGGAAGAAAATCCCATTGAAACCTGTTCAAATCGATCATTTTTTAATCGGTATTTTGTCCATTTCGTCGGTTTCTATCAGCGTCGATCGAAATTACTACGCAGGGAGACGTCGTGAGAGTTCACGACGAAAAGATGTGGAGATTACGCCGTGTTTGATCGATGTGTATCTCACGGCTCCAATCTTGGCGCCTCTATCTTCTTTTCTCTTCTGCATCTCATCGAGACGTATTTGCTCCACAGGTGCGTCATCACCAATTGCATATTGTGCAACGGCTGCGTCATCGAAGACGGCACGGAACTCAAGGATTGCCTGGTCGGCGCTCAACACGTCGTCGCCGCGGACGGTCGTCACTCCCGTGAGGTTCTCACCGACGCTGATCGACTCATGGAAATATAAATTGTACCAATAAACGCTTATATTCTTACGCAAATGTTTTTTTTTATTACTTATACATTTAATCCGAGACTAATAAACGTACCCGTCTAGGATTTTTATAAAATAAATTTTATAAAAATCATAACATATATTTGATAAAAATCGTAAAATAAATTTTATAAAAATCATAAAATAATTTTATAAAAATCATAAAATAATTTTATAAAAATCATAAAATAATTTTCTTTAAATCATAAAATAAATTTAAAAAAAATCGCGCGATATGATACTCAAAATCCTATTTTTTAAAATCAATTCCTCTATCGAGAAGCGATAGGGATCGTGCACGGGACCCGATGATAATTCATTGTGTTTTGGAAGCGTCCCCAGAAATCGTTTGGCTCGATCTTCAGAACAAGAAAATTAATTCTATCCGATCTTCGAGTACGTACGACGTACGTTCGCTTTGCCCGAAGATAAGCAATTGCGTTTCGTTTGCAGTAATGTAACTCGTGCCATGCTTCAGTATTATATTATAACAGTTAAATAATCACAAAAAAAAAATCACTGTTACTTAAATCGATTAGGTTGCCAATCGATTACTTCACAGACAAAATCAATCGAGTCTCGACGATTCGCCGAATGATCAATTCATCATTTCGTCTGTTTACTCAGCCAATCTATCGGTCGGTATTAGTATATCTGTCTCACATCGTCGCACAGATTAAAAAATCTCGCATTTACGCGCCACGCGGAACCGACACTCGTGATTGGTCCCCCACTCCGCGCATTCGATAATCCAACCGGATGTCACGTGTCTCGCATGCCCGAACAGCGCTGCTTCCGCTGACCGCGCCGTGTTCGCCGAGCGACCCCTGTCGTCTCTTTTCCAAGTGCTCTTTCGTGCAAAATGGTGAGTGAGAATTATCGTTCGTTAAATCCGTTTTTTAATCGGCAATCCTTGACACCGCATCTCAATTATCAACGCGAAAAAACGTCTCGAATGTTGCGCGACACGCGAAACGTCGTATTTACGATTTTCGCGAAGAGACATTAATTATCTCAGTGATCGGATTTCGCGGCGGTTTCGTAGGTTAACCATCGGCTGTGTTTATGTGTCTCTATCACGTTGCTTCGGCGCACGGAGTTTCTGTCACTAAGCCGATAAATTGTAAAACACGAATTAACTATCGAGAGCTCACGAGTCTTTTTATTTTTTTTTCGATCTTTTTTTTTGGAGACTGTTTTAAAATCCGGTGGTATTGTGGAATCAATTTTCCTTCCAATCATCTTCTTTTGTCCCATCAGTAATACAGGCACCACAGAAATGCTTTTCCTTGGCTTTGCTAGACTCTAATGCAACATTTTTTTGCCCACAGACGAAGGGTACGTCAAGCTTTGGTAAGCGGCGCAATAAGACCCACACGCTGTGCAGGCGGTGCGGTCGCAGCTCCTACCACATTCAGAAGTCGCAATGCGCGCAGTGTGGATACCCTGCTCAGAAGATGAGGTCTTGTAAGTACAAAAAATCATACATACTTATTATATTTTATACTCCTATTGTTATACTGTGTCCCTCGATTTATACTAAGCGATATTCTGGAAGATATTTTTACAAAAGCTGCAGACACTGCTGTTGTATTAATGAATTAGAAAGAATTCAGTGACTCTTCAAATCAAAACTATTTGTCAGTTACAAATGTGGATAGAAACTGGATTGAAGTAAATTGATCTACTAGAATGATATAGATAAAAAAATAGCACATCATCTCCTATTCATGTTAGTTAATTTATCTGAGTTCCCATATTAAATTGAAAAACTAGTCTATTGGTTATTCTTTGTGAAATATTGAAATAAGTCAGTGTTCTGTTGTCATAAACTAGCTGAGTTAAAACACAATTCAATAGAAATAAGTTTTGGCATAAATATTCTTAAGGTGATATCACAGTTTCAGAAAATGTAATTTAATCAGTAACAAAACTAGTTCATTTTACTATTAGCTGGTTAATGTTTGAGGCAAAGACAAAATTGGTCTAACTTTGTTTCCATTCCCCATTACAGTTTTTACAAATGCATAAAATTACCTTCAGGATGCTGAAGAGTATCACACTAGCCAAATCAATTATTTTTTTTTCCCCATAGTTTCATTACAATTGTTACTGCTCAATTTGCCTATTTCAGAGAAAAATTCACATAAAAGTGGGCATTAATACAGAAAAATAATAATAGTCACGCAAAAAAAAATAAAGATGAAAATTTCACATTAATTGAGAAAAAGATAGAATAAACAACAGAATATTTTTCAAGTAGTTTCCAATGATTGGTTCTTTCCAAAATATATTTCAAGATAAGAACTCTGAAATTAGGACAAGATCTAATCTCTTCAAACACTGGACTAACTAATTCGTGTGTTCACAAATGATCCACAGACAACTGGTCCATCAAGGCTAAGAGGAGGAAAACTACCGGAACTGGCCGCATGCGTCACCTCAAGATTGTGCGCCGCAAGTTCAAGTGAGTTCTTTTCCGATTCATCCACATCGTCACTCCCCATTTAGGCGACGAACGACCGTAACAAAATCTCGCTTGATTTACGATTGCAGGAACGGATTCAGGGAGGGACTTCCCAAGCCCAAAGCCGTTGCCGCCAAGTAAATGATTTAAACCCGTTTTCTCTATGGACTGTGTATCGCTTTGAACTTCGAATAAAGATCGCGAAGTTTGTACAACGTTGTTTGGTAATTGAATCTCAATCATCTTATTTTTAAACATCCTTTTTTTTTCACGGAATCGCAGCGATCGAACGCGCGTTGTATGCATTTCCGCGACTATTTGGCGTCTGTTATAATCGGTGAATGAGAACGCAGAGTACACAGAGCGAGAGAGCGAGTGAAAGAGCCGCGCGCTGACGCGCGCGGGGTATTTGACTGCTCGCTCCGTGTTTGCACGATTAGAAACAGTCGTCGGTAATGCAACTGATAAAAATAGGTAAAAGAAGGTGGCGTCTCTCGCTCTCCCCCGCCCGAGTGCGCAAACGCGAGGATCATTTTGACAGCGAGCCGAGCGTCTATTTATCGCGTTCCCGCTGTTATGAAATGTCAGTCAGTCACATTCCGCTTTTGAGTGACGATGGGAACACCACGAGGCTCCTCGATCGATTTTCACTGAGCAACCAACGGGGAGAGTCACGAGACAAGGGAACTCTCGGGCTTCGATAGGACGGAAAGCACATCCGTCCTGCTCTGCAAAGGAAACCACCAAATATTGCGAATTGGTGGAACGTTATGCCACGCAAAGATCAGCCAACATTCCGACTCCACAAGCACCAGAAGATTAAGTTTCGCGCTGATCAGGACACTATAAAGTAGTCCCAGTTAACCGGCACAAGTCTTACGGAACGAATTTAGGCAGTGGAAACATCGAGTCGATCGTGAGAACCACCGAGGGATTCGAGATTCGCAGCTTCGAGGGCCGACGAAAAGTCCGAGCGCACCGAGATTCTGTATTCTGAAAGATCATTGACAAATCCGAGGCACACCATGAGGTTACCGTTGAATAATTAGATCTCGGTTTGGACAACCCCGCGCTTTTTGAGCGTCCGCGAAGAGAATCGCGACGAAGCGCCAATCGCGACGATTATTTTAATTCTACCCATCGATAGAAGATATACCAAAAACGAAAAATCCTGATAAATGGGTGTATTCCGGAAATTGTTTGGTAAGTTCGCAAGGAAATATTATTTTTCAGAGATTAAAATTCCAACGAAAAATTATCATCGTACATTTTAGAATGATAACTTCGGTCATCCATAATTGTCGCAAAGACGCGAAAAAATTACTTTCCTGCAAAAATCGCAATAATCATAATTAAAAAAACGATTTTGAAGGCTTCTTCATTCAATTAACTCCTTTCTCAGTTATTCATGCAATTTGGTAAGTTCAAAAGGAAAAATTAATTCTCAGAGATGAAAATTCCAACGTAAAATTATTCTGAACACTTTTATTCGCAAAATCATGGAAATTATCAAAGCTTCCGAAATATCGTACATTTTAGAATGATAACTTCGGTCATGCATAATTATCGCGAAAGTGTTAAAAAAAAAAATTACATTCCTGTAAAAATCGCAATTATCATAATTTAAAAAAAAAGATTTTAAAGGCTTCTCCATTCTATTGACTCTTTTCCCAGTTATTAATATATTACTTTTCCTTCGCTTCGTTAATCCTCTGCACTTTTTTTCATGCATCGATTATAATAACTCGTCGGCGACCTAAAAATAGATAATAAGCGTCGCGGCGTCAGCCAACTGCGCGCATCTTCGAAAAGACAATCATGTCTCTCTCGTCACTCCGCCGTATAGCTATTAAGCATCGTATAAGTATAACATGTACGCTCTCTGTAAAACCCGATTATTCCCGTACTCCCTCAGGTAAATACCTGCTCGTCACAAACACGCTCAGCTGCGGCGTGATGATGGGTTTCGGGGATATGCTACAGCAACAAGGAGATCACTGGAAGCGTCATCACCTCGCGCGATATTTCGAATCCGACAAGGAAGAATCGAGACTGGAGGATTCCGAAGTCATAGCTTCCCTGGCATCCCTAAATATTGAGGACAATACAGCAATAAGAAGAACTGTGAGCCTCCTGCCCGTCGTGGAGGAGGACAGCAGCTACAATCACGACTTCGTGCGAACGAAGAATATGATCGCCGTGGGTTTGGTTCAAGGCCCCTTCCACCACTATTTCTACGCGATTCTCGATCGATTTTTGCCCGGCCGTAACACGAGTTCCGTCGTGAAGAAAACCTTCATCGATCAGCTCGTCGCCAGTCCCACTTGTCTCGGGATATTTTTCTTCGGGCTCGGCGCGCTCGAGCAGCGGAAGGTCGAGGAAATAAGCGGCGAGGTCAAGCTCAAGTTCTTCGACACCTACAAAGTACGTGATACACGCTGATATGATTTGTCGCTGCGCGACTTCCGTCTCGGCACTTATCTCGCTCGTTGGTCGATAGATGCCGGGACGGTTCTGGCGCCTCGCCTTCTGTAGGGTAGAAAGTACCGTTTTTGGCCACCTTTGGTCCAATTGTGGCCATCGAGTTTAATGTTGAAGTTTGCATCGTTGGAATGCAAAGAAATTCAGAAAAAATTCTAAATAACCCAAATGATGAAATTAGGTATAAAAAGTCATCATATCAATTAGTTCCTATGATTTTTTATACGTGATTTCATCATTTGGGTTAACTAGAAATAACTTTTTTTTTCTAAATTTCGTTGCATTCCAACGATACAAACTTCAACATCATCAAGTTTAAAAGATTTTAATTATTTATGTTGTTAAATAAAACAAAAATGGGCTTTTGATAATCTTATCAATTTGTGTGAATACTTTTGATGAGGTATCACAAGTATTCACACAAATGAGGTATAAATACTTTTGAGCATTGGAACATGGAAAAACCAATATTTCAAATGAATTACAGTGAAAATGGCCACAAATGGTACTTCTACCCTAATTGCCACACTTTCCCGTTCCCACGATTCTCATTGTCGCAAATCGAAAATTTCGCAGGTCGACTGTTGCTTCTGGCCACCAACGCAGTTCGTCAATTTCCTATTCGTGCCGGTGCAATACCGAGTCGTGTACATCAATCTCATGACCATGTTCTACGATATCTTCCTCTCCTACATGAAATACGTGAGTATACCACCCGCCGATATCGTCTCGATAACAACAACGACTTCGACATAAAATAACGTCGCTAATCGAGGCTCGACTCTTTCCAGGATGCTGAGTGAGAGGAACGCGATGCGCCACGAAAAATCCACGAACCACAAACGCGCGGCCGCAATAATCATCATCTCCGAAGACGTCGACTTCGATCTTATTTTTTCATCGCATCGAAAGTCGAGGGCGACTGTTTCGGCGTTACTTTTACTCGCTACCCATATACACAATGTACATGAGGAAATTTTCGAAATTTCTTCGCAAACCCCGCAATAAATTTGTATACATACAGACGAATACTTATCTCTTATCACCTGGCCCATCGTCCTGTAGTCGTAACCACGACGCGTTGTGCACATCGAGCGCGGCTGAATTTCTGGAAAATTCTGCGTCGGAAATATTCGTCCGAGAAAATTCGACAATTCCGTATATATTTAAATTATTGTCGAATTGTCGAATTTTCTCGGACGAATATTTCCGCCGCAGAATTTTCCATATATATATATATATATGGAATTTTATATATATATCTATATATATATATGGAATTTTATATATATATCTATATATATATATGGAATTTTATATATATATCTATATATATATATGGAATTTTATATATATATCTATATATATATGGAATTTTATATATATATATATATGCAGAGCGGAGGCTCCAGAAGGATCGAATATCAGTCTCGTGATCCGCTATCGATTCTTCGCTCGCCTTTTTTTCCCCGCTCAACAATATTTGTCAACTCCGGTGTGTGTCGCGTATTGTTTGTCGATGTATCGGAAAAATCGAGCGAGGCTCCGTTCGGGCCGCAGACAACAGGAAGACTTCGCGGAATCGCGTCGACGCGCTCGTGTGTTGGAACAAATCGCGTTCATGTGCATCCGCGTCGCCGGTGTGACCGTAGGCATTGTTTATTTACACGTTTGTCGAGCTCGGCTCGCCCATTGTTTGAGGTTGGGGCGACGAGCATCGGCAGCGGTGGGAGATTATAAAATTCCGCATATCCCGGCGGTCGCCAGCGAACAAACAAGCCGCCCGCGACGGTTTGTTGACACGCGGCGCGCGGTGCAGATACACCCGTAAACACAAACAATAAATTAAAATTAAACATTGTGCAACGCGACGTCGGGCGCCGATGATTTTATCAGCGATAAAGAGACGTCGAGCCGGCGCCGAACGCCGCACGCATCGATCATAAACGATCGCATTTCCACGATTATATGCACACAACATTGTTGTTGTGTTATTGTTTTATTTGTGTGTTTTTTTTTTCTTTTTCGTGATGTTTATCGGGCGCCGAGGCGATTCACGTGACTGCGTCACTTGCTCGACTATCTTCGAGGATATCGCACACGTTTATACTTACCTCTTTCCAGGATACATCGCGAACGTTGCTATACGCGACTTTTGTATACGATCAGCGTTATCGCTGCATCAATTTCTCTCGCTACAAAGTTCGCTAATCGTAAACCATCGTTCGCGGGCTGGAACGCACGTAGGTTATAAGTGAGAGCGTGGTGGAGGCGTCTGCGGTTCCTTCGGCCATGCAGTTATCACGTGGATAGCTAATGCTATTAGTCTTCTATTCTAGGCTGGAGATGAGATGCATTTTTCGTCTAGTCGAGACGTTCGTATAGCTGATTTTTGCAGTCTGTTCTTTCTTTTTAGGGATTTTCAGATAGTAGGTATTTTTTGTTTGGATAAAGGAGATGTTCAACCTTGAGTAATTCCATCATTTATTTTGCCTTTGTTTGCCTTGATTTCGGAGGTGCGTTAAAACAGTTAAAAGATCCTGGTTAAAAGATCCCTTTGAAACCAATGAAACCGACGAAACTCCGATTGAAACCTATTGGAACCCATTATTTTTTTAATCGGAATTTTGTCCATTTGATCGGTTTTTATCAGTTCCAACTGGAATTATTCAGCAGGGTAGTTCTAATAAATCGAGCTACCTCGAAGACGACTGCAAGACGACTATGAAACGACTATGAAACGACCAGTAAATTTTCGGAACGAACCACCGAAAAATGACCCCCAATTTTTATCGTACGGTTGTTTTTTATTTGCGTTTTTAATTTGTTGTTTTTATTTGAAAAACCGAGCATACTGACTAAATTGGCGGTTGTTCTGCAGTCACTTGTGAGGTGAATTTTCAGGACAAAACGCAAACGTTTTCGTTACGTTTGCTATAGGGACGCAGTATTAGTCTAGGTCAATGACTGTTGATAACATATGTTCATAAACAAGAAAATTGTTTATAAAAAACATTACGTAAACATACATTTTTTTGGATTTTATTTTTAATCCGGTGGGTTTTTTTTTTCAAACGGAATTGTTTTGTGATATTAGAACGTAAAGGCGTTTTTCCTTGGACAGAGCGAATGTACATTGAACTCTCCTGGGTGACTAGACTCGCACGTACGCGCGATGTATATATGCTGCCTCTCGCGCATCATTCTACTGTTGTCTGATATTTCGTACCTAGTCAATTTCTTCAAACATGCCTATAGCCAGCGGAAAATACCCACGTGCTCGACGATCGAATGAATGCCGGAGATCACAACGTAGATACGATATTGGAATATATATACTGTATTGATGGAAACAAACTGGCTTTCGTGCACGAGAGTGTGGGGTTGCAATATTTTTGTATTACAGAGTAAAAGTTACAGAATAAAAGTACAGAGTAAAAGTCGAGGTTTCGCAACAGAAAAAAATGTAAAAAAAAACGTCGCCAAAAAGAGTAAGAATTACGTTTTTCGCAAAAAAAAAAAAAAAAAAAAATCGATTTCGTAAATTTTGAAGACCCTATGCGATAGGAAATTTGCCGCTGATTCCGAAAAGCAACGTTTTCTGCCCGAAAAACTGAAAGTTCGACGAGAAAAATGCGAAAAACTTTTTCGTACCTTTTTCAATATTTCATCCTTTAAAAAAAAATTGGGTTTATTTTTTTTTTTTAATCGGTCGAACCTGGATTTTCTTCTTGCGTTCGAGACAAAACTACAACGAAAAGAAAGCCGCAAGTTACCGCAAAGTTTACTGTAAATAAGCTACCAGTAACCGGTAACGCGAATCCCTATCAACCTGCATTCCCGAATCATCCGCCAGATGCCGCTCAAGCGTCTTGCGAACAGCTGTTTCCTTATCGCAGCTCGCGCAATTGAATAAACAATTAACTGGTGCGAGTTATCATGACAGAAGACGTAGATCGTCTGGGAAAATATTTCAAGCGATCGCTGCGAACGAACTTGAAGGCGAACGTGAGTGAAAGTCGTGGGCGTGAAATTTCCGTTTCGAGTAACGTGTACAAAATTTTGCAGCAAACGAGGCCGCAATGATTTCGTGATATTTCTGAGGATAAAACGCGAAACTTTCAACAGGTTTTGGAATGCCGAGTGTGCGAGGAGGTTTTCAGCGTGGACGGCGCGAAAGTTCCGCGTCTCTTGCAATGCGGCCACACGGTTTGTCACTCCTGCCTCCTGCGGCTTCAGCCGTCGATGCTGGACCAGCAGCTGCTGTGTCCCTTCGACAGGCAGCCGACGGAGGTGCGAGACGACGGTGTTTATGCCTTGAAGAAGAACTTTGCGCTGATTGAGCTGCTCGAGAGGCTCGAGCAGTCGAGCAGCGAGAAAACGCTGACACTGGAGAGAGAAAGACTGCAATCGACTCAGCAGTGCGACGAGGACGAGGCTCATCTGGCCGTTCTCTACTGCATCGTGTGTTCCACCCATCTGTGCGAGGCCTGCGACATAATAACGCATTCCTCGAAGACTCTGGGCAAGCACAGACGAGTTCCGCTGTCGGAGAAGCCGAAGGAGAAACCCAAATGTCCGATACACACAACGCATATTGCTGAATTTACTTGCATTCAGGAGGGATGCCATAACGCTCTCATGTGCTACCTCTGCAAGGATTATGGGCGCCATAGCGTACATAAGGTACTTGTTTTAACAAAGAGCTGATTGTGGATGAGAGAAAAATTTAATTATTTAATTTGGGATTTCCACATGGTGAATTTGTTGATCATTGATTTCTGAAGATGAGCTGATGGGATATTAATCTCTGGAATAAAAGATGGAGTGTAATGCTAAATCAATAGAAAGTCCACTTTGGGAATCATGAATTATTTAATTAAACTTGCCAAAATCGACCCCAATTTTTTTTCTTTTCAAAATATCGACTTTTAACCTGTACCATTGTTCTCAAGTCGCATATTCTACCCCCGAAAACACTGGTTATTAACCTTTTTTAATCGATTTTGAAAAAAATATTTTTTTGGCGACGAAAAAAATATTTTTTCTGACAGAAATCGTAGATCCGGCTCCCGACCGAAAATCGCCAAAATCGACCCCAATTTTTTTTTGTTTTTAAAATATCGACTTTTAACCTATACCATCGTTCTCAAGTCGCATATTCTACCCCCGAAAACACTGGTTATTAACCCTTTTTAATCGATTTTGAAAAAAATATTTTTTTGGCGACGAAAAAAATATTTTTTCTGACAGAAATCGTAGATCCGGCTCCCGACCGAAAATCGCCAAAATCGACCCCAATTTTTTTTCTTTTTAAAATATCGACTTTTAACCTATACCATCGTTCTCAAGTCGCATATTCTACCCCCGAAAATACTGGTTATTAACCTTTTTTAATCGATTTTGAAAAAAATGTTTTTTTGGCGACGAAAAAAATATTTTTTCTGTCAGAAATCGTAGATGCGGCCCCCGACCGAAAATCGCCAAAATCGACCCCAATTTTTTTTCTTTTCAAAATATCGACTTTTAACCTATACCATCGTTCTCAAGTCGCATATTCTACCCCCGAAAACACTGGTTATTAACCCTTTTTAATCGATTTTGAAAAAAATATTTTTTTGGCGACGAAAAAAATATTTTTTCTGTCAGAAATCGTAGATGCGGCCCCCGACCGAAAATCTACAAAATCGACCCCAATTTTTTTTCTTTTTAAAATATCGACTTTTAACCTATACCATCGTTCTCAAGTCGCATATTCTACCCCCCAAAATACTGGTTATCAACCTTTTTTAATCGATTTTGAAAAAAATATTTTTTTGGCGACGAAAAAAATATTTTTTCTGTCAGAAATCGTAGATCCGGCTCCCGACCGAAAATCGCCAAAATCGACCCCAATTTTTTTTCTTTTTAAAATATCGACTTTTAACCTATACCATCGTTCTCAAGTCGCATATTCTACCCCCGAAAATACTGGTTATTAACCTTTTTTAATCGATTTTGAAAAAAATATTTTTTTGGCGACGAAAAAAATATTTTTTCTGTCAGAAATCGTAGATCCGGCCCCCGACCGAAAATCGCCAAAATCGACCCAATTTTTTTCTTTTCAAAATATCGACTTTTAACCTATACCATCGTTCTCAAGTCGCATATTCTACCCCCGAAAACACTGGTTATTAACCCTTTTTAATCGATTTTGAACAAAATATTTCTTACAGCCCGCTCTGGTCGAGATTGAGGCGGAAAGCGTCAGGAAATCCATAGTGTCGGCACTCCAGAAGATGACTCAGTTTATGGAAAGCATGAGAGACACAGCACATAGAATAGGTTTGTCAAATTAACATTGAATGTTCGTTTGGTGTCTGAAGATTCATCGTCGAACGTGCGTTAATCAGTTCGTCGCCTCTTTTAGAAACCGTTATTCAAGAACTGGAGGGTTGGGCGATAGAGGATGCGCGCCACAGAGTCCGGCAGCATTTTGAGGAATTGCGGACGCTGCTCGCAGAGCAAGAGAAGGCGGCGATGTCCTGCGTTGACACCGAAACGCGTGGCCGACTTTGCGCGCTGAGACAGCAGCAAAAAGATTTGACGGCGACGAGATCGCAGGTCGCGAACGTTTGCATCCAATGCGAGAGTATTTTGGACTCGGAAGACTGGAAATTGTTGAGTAGCGCGGAAAAGGTGAAAGAGGTGCTCGCGTCGCTCGAACAGCAGCAGCTTCATTACGCTCAACTTGGTCCGGACTTTCTCACTCCGGAATCGTCGATTCCCATTATTTTTAGCAGGGTGAGTGAACCGAAATGATGCAGTGTCCTATATTCTTTTCACATTTTTTATTTATCTATAAAGACTGGGATTGCAATATTTTTGTATTACGAAATAAAAATCGACGACTTTACGACGATAGTACAGAATAAAAGTCGAGGTTTTGCAACAGAAAAAAATATCGAAAAAAATGCAAAAAATGTCGCAAAAAGCAAAAAATTCGATTTCGTAAAGTTTGAAGACCTTATCCGATGGTAAATTTCCTGCTGATTCCGAAAAGCAACGTCCTATCTTTTATCCGGTCGTAATTAGTATAATTACTTCACAAAAATGTTACTTTGTCGATGACGAACTAAAAAAAAAAAAACATCGCGAAGCTACTAAATATTTTTAATCACACAGGACAACAGGGTTTACATCGGAACGAAGATCGACATGCGCGTCGTGATATTAGGCCTGGACGGCGCCGGAAAAACGAGCATCCTGTCCGCTATGAGAGGAATGACGTTGTCCGGTCCGCCGATTCCGACGATCGGTTTCAACGTTGAGAGTCTGGAGTACAAGAATCTGATGTTCACTCTGTGGGACGTCGGTGGTCAGCACAAGTTCAGACCGCTGTGGAAGCATTACTACCACAACACTCAGGCGGTGATATTCGTGGTCGACGCGAGCGACAAGACGCGCTTCGAGGAGGCGCAGAAGGAATTGTCGAAAATAGTTAACGAGCGCGAACTCAAGGACGCCTGGTTCTTGATTTACGCCAACAAGCAGGTAAATTCATCTCGCTTTTCCCTTTAAATTTGTTTTTCGTTCAAACGCCGATGGGCTGGGGGTCAAAATAGCTAATGACCAAAGATAGTGAATGGCTAAAATAGCAAATTTCAAAATAATGAACGGTCTGAATCTAGAATGGCCATCATTATGAAATTCGCTATTTTTATTTCATTTTAATAAAGATGTTGATCAATATAGTGAATGATAAAAAAAAATAGCGAATGGCTGAAATAGCGAATTTCATAATGATGGCCATTCTGGATTCAATCATTAATTATTTTGAAATTTGCTTTTTTAGCCATTCGCTATTTTAGTCATTAGCTATTTTATCCCGCTGAGGGTTAAATTTCATGATTTTTTTGCAGGACGTGAGCGGCTGCGCCTCTGTAGAAGAACTCACGGACATCCTAGCGTTACAGAAATTATGCTGCGGACGAGCTTGGCATATTCAAGGATCTTCGCCAGTGACCGACCCGGGAGGCTCGACTCAGGGCCTCGACTGGTTGACCCAGCAACTCGGTGCCCACGAGGGACTTTATTCGGTGCCCGTTGTACAGCAGTAAAAAGAAATCGGTGTGCTTACTAGTCCTTTTTTCCCGCTCGATGGCCAGTGCAGTCGAAACAAAACGATCTATACCAAAGCATCGCGAAATTGAATCCCTTAAAAATGCTTTTTGGATCCAATGCGAACTTGAAGGTGCACCGACAAACAGAGCTTCGTTCTACGGTAATTTGACTGCGACTGCGTGTCGCACAGACGATTTATTGGTAGAAAATTGTTTTTGATAATTTCATTGCTATTCCTGTCGCGAAAATCCCAATTTTGTGATGAACAATTCCGAAAACCTATCGCGGGATTTCGAATTTTTAATTAAGCATCTTGCGTCTTGCAGCGAGACGATTGGAATGTTTTTCTTAGTCATCAGAATCTCCCTGTGATTAATTTAATTTGTAAATTACGCGAACGCATTAAAAAACTTGGTAACCCACTGTGTTTCTTTTTCTGAAACTCACTAATATTTTTGTTGAGAAGATTCCAATTTTGTTGTGAATTCCAAGTCCATCGCGGAATTTCGAAATTTTTAATTAAGCATCTTGCGTCTTGCAGTGAAACGATTGGAAAGTTTTTCTCAGTCACCAGAATCTCCCCGTGATTAATTTAATTTGTAAATTACGCGAACGCATTAAAAAAAACTTGTTAACCCACTTCGTTTTCTTTCTCTGAAAATAAACAAAAACGAGGACGAGGTGTTGAAGAAGTACATCTCGAGCACATCTAGAAAAGTCTTATTCGTTTATTACATGGTTATTAGTGGCTTTTTGATATAATTATCGATCATTATCACTCAGTCAGGTTTGCACGCACACACACCCATCACTTTAACTTGATCGTCAATTATTCGCGGATAGGGAGAGCTGTTTTTTTTTTTCACGTGTAGTACACACGGTACGGAGAATGACGTTATAATATAATCTATATATTCATATATATAGCGGTATTAAATTACTTCTTTTTTTTCTTTCTATTACCTTCATATAAAAACACTTGACAAACAAAAACGGAACAACTTATAGTCTTTTTGGAGCTGTGGCGGTGGGGCAGGACACGGATGGAGGCGACGATGTATTCGGTTCGCGCGTTCTTCTCACGATTTTCGTTTATCTCTTCTCCCCAGCACCTCACGAGGGCTGCGCTCGATTTCGCGGCTCACAACACACCAGATCGACGAATATATCGCGTTATCAAGGACTAGGATAAATGCAGAATCTGCTTCGTTTTGTGTTTTTTTTTTCGCTTTAGCACGAGATTCGTCGCGAATTGTCTGGTTATTTTAAGTGGCCAACGCGAGATTTCACGATAATCGCGCGTTTTATCGACTTATTGTACGTTTATGCGAAGAGACTACGACGAAGAATCGGCCCCGGCGCCTCGTACGTCGGCTTACTCTGCGTGATTAACGAATTGCGTTTCTTTCTTTTTATAATTTATCTTTTCGTGTGTGCCGATTTTTGTCCGTGTCGGCTGGTGCGTGTCTCAAAGCCTGACAGCTCCTGGAATACAGTCTGAACTCGCGCCACACTTGGACACGCGTATTTACAATTCGTCGTGTTCCTGCAATCAGACGAATGAGAACCATCGATTAGTACAACAGTAGATTTTTATCGATGTCGCGCTTATGTGGATTGAGATTTTTTTTTTCAGTAACGAGGAATTCCACTAATAATATCGCTCATGTATGTCAGAAGTGGTGTTATCATCATTTAATTAATATTGGGCTTTGCAGATTATTCAAATAAATTCAAATAAATCCAAATAAATTAAGATACATCGAAATAAATTCAAATAAATTAAGATAGATTGAAATAAATTATTGGGCAATTCACGTTCTAGCTTGATTGTAGATTTTTTTATCCGTAAAAAACTTGGGCAGCGTCTTTCTGATTTATTTTTTGCAGTTAATTCGAATGTAAATTTATTTAAAAAAAAGGGGGATAAAATTGGAGAATTTCGTGTTCTCACCTCGGTATCGGCGACAGTGTTGTCTTCTTCCTCTACCTCATCTTCGTCGTATTCGTCTTCGCTCTTGTCCTCGCCGCTCTCCTTGCCCTCCTTCTCCATCATCAACTTCTTCTCCTCCTCATCTTGAGCTGTCTTCATCTTCTTCTCGCCCTCCTGCAAATTAAAGAAAATTTCGTAAGTCGCAGTCCCGCAGAATTTCGATCAGCTGATTATGCGTATTTTATATGTTCAGCAACGAGGAATTCCAGCATTTGTATCGCTCATTATAGTCGGCAAAGCTTGTGTCATCATTTTAGTCAACGCTTGGAGAAATTCTGTATAACGAAGAATATATCGCGAAACTTACGATCGTGGGCTTCCAGACGTCCGTGCCGAACTTGCTCGCGTACTCGGGCTCGTCCGTGATGAGAACGTTGTCGAAGATGGTGCCGGACTTGACCTGCCAGAGATCGAAACCGATCGCGCAGACCTCGTCCTTCTTGTAGAGCTCGCTGTCGGGCACGTACTCGGGATTATCGATCTCAGGGTGAACCCACGCTCCCTTGTAGTTCGGGTTGTCGATTTGCTTGGGTTTCCATTCGCCCTATAACAGACAATTATATTATTGAAATAGAATTCTAAATATTCATTTTTCCGTTTTTAATAAAAAATAATAATAATAATAAAAATAAAAAAAATTTTAAAATTAAATTTAAAAAGTTTTAAATTAAATTTAAGACCTTCAATTTAAAAAATTTTAAACCCAATTTTTTTAAATTTTTTAAATTTTTGCAAATTAAAAATGTTTGTTTTTGAAATGTCTCAACACTGATTGAAGTACAAAGTAATTTATGAGCTAAGCCCACACCCAGTGAAGAATTGATCTCCTTCCGTTGACGACCTTCACTGCCAGGCAATAAAGCAATGCAGGTGCTTTTTAGGAAGGTAAATGAACGAATGTATGTTTATTTTGCAATTTCCGGAGGAAATGAGACCACCGGAAACGGAAATACAGGTTTCGGAAATTACCTTGTATTCAGGGTTATCGATCATGGGCGCCTCCCATTCGCCGTCCATCTCCTCGTCCCAGTCCTCGGGTTTGCTGGCCTCAGGGTCGGGAATGTGCTTGGGCTTGTCCCAGTCTTCGGGCTGTTTGTCATCGGGATCGGGGATGGTCGGCTTGTCGTCCCAGTCGTCGGGTTTGCTTTGCGACGGATCCTTGATCGTCTTCGGGGGAAGGAACTCCCAGTCGGCCTCGAGCTCGCCAGACTCCACGACTTCGTTGTCGATGAGAACCTGAAACGGAGGTAAAAGTGGATTTTAATACGCGAACATTTTTAGCCGACGGAATCGGTATTGACGATATTTTGTCTTGTTTTGTTGGTAATATTGGCCTTCGCGAAATACGTGTAACGATTGACAATGAATTTTCCGTCACAATGTGTAAGCGAGACAATCTTTGCTCTTCGAGTACCTTCAGCACTTGCCCTCTGAGAAATCGCTGAGGACACGTGACTCGAGGCTCGTTTCGAAAGTTTAAAAGAAAATTCAAATGATTTTTTCAAATTTTTCTGAATAAAAAATTAAAAAATTAAAAAAATAAAAACTTTGTTTGCTAATCGTGAAGAAGTTTGATTTTATTGAAACTTGAAAAAATTGATTTTATTGAAATTTGAAAAAATTGATTTTATTGAAATTTGAAAAAATTGATTTTATTGAAACTTGAAAAAATTGTTTTTGTTTTTTACGTTTCTGCATTTTACGAAATTAAAAAAAATAATTGTATACCTTGTACGTGTTATCGGGGTTGACAATGAGGGTGTAAAGATGAGTGTAAACATCGTCCTTGCAACGAATGTCCTTCTTGATCAGGAGATTCTTTCCCTTGTAGTTGAAGATAACGTGAACCTTCTTGGTGCCCGGTCCGCAGATATCGGGTCCTGTAGAAAGAAGAAAAAAAACCTTGGTTACTCCGGAAAATCTATAATAAAATGAACGAAAGGAATGTGCTTCGAGAGACAGAGAAAGCGAGAGGGGGAGGTTGGCAGAGTGCCCGGAGAAATTTCGATGTTCCGATATATTTCGTGTACACGTGGAACATGCGCATCTCTTGTAGCGACAATGTTGGCGCGTATCCAAAGTGATATTGTAACAAGAGGGAGGAAATATTGAGATTTCGCCATCTACGTCGCAAAATGTATTCTCGGCGAAATATTGTTGACTTTCATAGTTTCCGTTTTTCGATAAAAAAGGCTGTTTTATGGAAATAATTGTTTCTGCACATGTACCTGGGAATAGTATATCGACTAACTCAGGGCATAAAGTCAGACTTTTGCTCTCCGAGTTCCTATAGCACGAACAGACCACTTCGGCCAAGTCCGTGACTCTAGGCTCGGATTAATTACTATAGATAGTGTAGGTATTTTTTTTTTTTTTTTTAAGAAGAAACCCGTTATTAAATAAAATTAATTTAATTTCATTTTTCATCAAATAAAAAAATGTATCTTTTTAAATCTGGCTTTTGACTGAGAATGCATTCGTAATTGTTTTAATTTATAGACTGTGAAAATTAAGTTAGAAAATAAAACAATAAAATGTATTATTAATTTTTACTGAAAATCTTACCGAACATGAGAAGATAAGGTGTCTCGCCATGCATGTCCTTCTGGTCCAGAGAGCAGTCGAACACCTTGACGTATCCGCCACCGCAGTCAATGTTCTGTTCATGTTTCACCGTGAACTGAACAACCAGGGGCTTGTCCTTGTTGCTGAAGGGCTTGAACTTTCTGCTCAGGGCGTAGAACCTCGCGTCTTGCGACGTCTGGATACCTGAGAGCAAAGATTGCGATAATTATTTTCCAGCCACTTTGTTTCTTCGGTTGCGGATTTATGGAATGGCTTGGTGTGCCTGCACTAGGTACCTGGGTGATGTATAATTACATACTCAGGGCATAAGCCAGACCTTCCATAATCTCCGAGTTCCTGTAGCACCTACCATCCATTGTTTATGAGGAATAGCATGTGACTCTAGGCTCGGGTAGCGTGCAATTTTAAATTCATCTCTTTGCAAGAACTTTGCATCAAATCTTTTTTTTTAATTGTTTTGATATTCAATTTTATTACCAAATCAACATTTTTTTGTTTTCCTTTTTTTTCAATGCTGGTCTTTAAATTTTATTGTGTCAACATATATAATTAAAAAAAAAAAAAACATGATTCTTAAAAAATTACAATTTTTTTTTTTTTTTTCCCCCCAATATTAAACTATATTTTGACATCACATACCTTTGTCATTCTCAGGATCGTTCCAGAACTTTCCGTGGCTGAGAACGAATTTTCCGAACTCCTTGCCGGGATGCTCGGAGTACACCCAGTTTTTCTCCCAGGAATCTGCATGAACAAAAAAAAACGACGAAAGGATAAATAAAACGCTTATATCACCTTAGCGCGAAGAATCGACTCTAAACCGCGTGAGTAGCAAAAACGCGAAAACCCTCCACGAAGCCACGAGGCGTCGTAACGGTTCACGGACTTCCGGCGGCGTTCCGACCGCGTGGAGACTCGACTTTCTTTAGCGTCTCAAATCACACTCAATATTCATCTTATCACTAAACAATACCCCGAAACTATCGCCGCGTAAAAAAAATTCCAGTTACTCCAACAAAAAAATCGCAAAATATCTCTACTTATAGAAATAATTGCGGCGAACGGGTGATAATCGTGAAACGTACCGCATGCTCGAAGGTGCGGCGAGAGAATGGACGAGGCACCGGTTAGTCTCGAGCAACGTCGCGACGATACAAGAAGAGGAAGAGGAAGGGAAGGGACGGAAGAGGGGAGGGGGGGATCTCAAAGAAGTGATGGTCGTCGTAGCTACGCTACGCGTCGCTCGGAGCGCGGATGAGAACGTGAGCTTTAAACTTTCGCTGCATTGAGAATCGGCTCTACTTAAATACAGCAATCGGCGTCTCTCGGCGACCGGACTACATGCATCAAACACCGAGCTGCAGAAGCAGCTCTCACGGGTTTCTATTATTTTTTTTCCTCCTCCTCCTGCCGCGATTGCACGCGACCAAGTCGCGTGAGTCGTTGATATCGCGATGCATCAATTATTCACGTATTTGCGTGTACGCAGACGTAAAATATCGACTGCATATTGAGAGAGAGGGAGGGAGAGAGAGAGAGAGAGAGAGAAAGGGTTTCTGGCGAAGCGGCCGCCGGTTGCTAGGTGAAATCACGGAAAATCCATGAAGCCACCGAGGCGGAGGAAACGTCGTTTCATCACCAATTAATAACCAGATGATTTAGGCAGCGCGATATCAACTCAAGTTAAGTCAAAGGGTGTGGTTGGTACACAAAAGTTTTTCGGGAGGTGGCAGAGGGGGAGAGAGAGAGAGAGAGAGATAGAGATAGATAGATAGATAGATAGATAGATGAACTTTATTGCGCTTTATTTATATTTATATATTATATATTTATATTTATATTTTATTTATATTTATATTTTTATTATAGAACTTTATTTTTTTATAGAGAAAGAGGGAGAGAGAGAGAGAGAGAGAGGCCTCCGTCACGCACCCCAAAGATCCAGACGCTTCGTCCCCGACTTTCTCCCCTTTCGACTCGAAAACTAATGTACAGCCTTTGAATTTGACTCACCGTCGGTGAACTTTTCCTCGAAGTGAACGTCCGCGGAGGCGACGCCGATCGCCAGGAGAACGAGGAACCCGCTGAGAGACCGCATTTCAAGGGCCGGGACGGTTTGCGTGTGTGTTGCCCGCACTCTCAAATATATTACACTCGACGATCGTGACCGCGCGACGTACGAGCCGATAATGCTGGAAAACGAGATGCGGCTGGCAAATGTAGAGACCGCCGGGGCAGACAGATGGAGTGTGACGATTGGAGGAGAAACGCCGACCAATCGGAGCCGACCACGCTCGAGACCCGAAGCGCCGCGCTGTGTAGTCGCGGTACGCAGTCGCAACAACAACACCCGATTTACGTATTATTGTCGCTGCTGCTGCTGCTGCTGCAGCGGCGGAATGAGCGGGCAACGTAAGAGCGAGACGGGGGAAAAGCTTAAGGCGAGGTGAAACACCTGCTCAGTTGGTAATAAAAACTGTAATCAATTATTCCGACGATGCCCAACGTTTCCGGACAAAAGAAAAGTTTTACACCATTCCTCTTTCGATTCTGGTTGGTGTAAAACTTGTTTTTTTTCTTGGCATGTGTCTAGTTTCCGTGTATTGTTGGTCCGAAAATTAGTTTGTATCTCTCTCGCACTCACGGTGGTTTCGGCCTCGCCGTAAAAGCGCCGGGGGGGAAAAGCTTTTGGTATTATTCGTGCTGCTTGGCGGACGCGCCACCGTCGCTTGCCACCTTATCTTTAGATGATATGGCAGCAAACAATGCCACGAGTATTTTCTTGAGCGCTGCTGCTGCTTGCTGCGAGGGGCCGACGTATGGCACTCTCCCATTGGCGCACCTCGCGCGCGTCCCACGATGGACACGTAACAGCCACAAACGTGTTGTTGACGAGCTCAATTTTGAATTAGTCACCCACGAAAGTCGTTAGACGGGCCGTTCATTAACGAAAATGGGCCACTTTCGACCTCTACGTCCTTAAATGAATCCCATTCAAACGGCATGCACGGTATTAGAAATTAAGCAAAAATTGTTATTATTCCATATCCTTATTTTTCGTAATATAAATCATGGATGAACAGCATTTCTGTCACGATCCACGTGACAAAAGTGACTCATTTAATTTAATAATATAATTTATAATATAATAATACAATAATAATTTATAATAATAATATAATTATAATTTATAATAATAATATAATTATAATTTATAATAACAATATAATTATAATTTATAATAATATAATTATAATTTATAATAATATAGTTATAATTTATAACAATATAATTATACTTTATAATAATGTATAATATAATCATAATTTCATGACTGTAATACAATTTTGTCTTAGTAGTCAATTTTTCTCCGTTCGACTGAACATGTAGGTGAAATTATATTTTCGAATAACATTTTTGATATTTTTATGAAATGCCAGGAAAAATGTTGTTTTTTTTCTTTATACTACTATCGATATTTTCACCTAATCGTATTCTTTTTTATACGAGAACCCATTTGTAGGCATTTCCAGCCACGCGCTGAAAAATACGATGAAGAATTTTACATTTCGCACGTATTATCACATCGCAATATTATTCGGTTGCTATGGTCACGAAACTGTATACAATATGGCGTCAAACGTTTCCGCGCGACCCACGATTTCGTGACAACGTTAAAAGTGACGTTTCGGGAGGCGAGAAGGTTATTTGTGTATCACTTTTTTCGTGAGGTTTTTTTCCATCATCTCGGATCAAATTACAGCGGAAATGATTAGGTCAAAAGCAACAGCTGCACTTATGCGCTTGAAGGAAATGGACAAGAAGTACAAGGTGCGATACAAAGATCAGAAACAAGAGTCGAGCGATAACACTGAAAGCCTTCTCGAACAAGCTGATGAAGAAGCTACAAAATTAGAGAACGCAAAAACAATACCGCTTGTGCCTAGCGAAAAGCAGGAGATTCTTAAACCCACTCTGAATATCAAAATTCCAGACACTTACACAGAGCAATTAAAGTCAAACTCCATGTCCGATAAAGCTTCACCATCTCTGAGAGTTTCTGTAATCGACAAAACTCCTATCGCAACGCCGAGAGTAGAATCGCAATCTGTATCCGAAATACAGGAAGAACTGGATGACGCTGAGTCCATCGCTGAGGCGCTTGAAGATTCCGATCTCTCCAGATCTGAAGTCACAAGGCAGAGCCACGAATATGGAGTTAAAAAATCTGAAAGCGAACATTTTAGTCTGCCTGTAACAGTTGAAAGTACATCTGGGCAAAAGAAGCAATCTGAGAATTATGAATATGGCTCAAAAGATGTGCAATCAAATGACTATTCTCATGATTCTTTTGAGAGTTATTCTTCTGCTGCAAAAAGTTTAAGTTCCACTCATTCACAGAAGAAGGAATCGAAATTGAAAATTGCTTCTCCAAGAATGAATAATTATGAAGGCAATGACAGTATTTCAAACTTGAATACAGAGAAAGATGAAGCGTTATTTAAAAAAGAAGAAATGCTGGATGCAGAACTATTTGTAGAAAGTGTACAGAAAGAAATGAAAACTGTTACATCTAAAGACACAAAAACTGCAGGTGAAAGAGACGAAATTGTTGAGGAATTATCAAAGTCTGTTAAAGCCACAGATTCAATTGTTTCAAAATTAGATACAGAAACAACACATAAAGATGAAAAAAGCTGTGGACCATCCAAGAAAATCATTGATACATCTGATGAGAAATTTAACTCTGAGCAAAGCAAACAAAAAAATTCGACCAGAAACGAAAACGAGAATCAACAAGAATCCAGTTCTGTCAATGAAGAAATTTTGTCTGATCCAAAATTGGGAAGCAATGGAAGTAAACAAGATTTTACAATTGCAGAGAAAGATGAAAAAACAGATGAATCATCAAGCACTTTAAAAGACACAGATTTATCGCAAGAGGAATTAGAAGAAAATCAAAGCAGTCACACAATCTCAAAAAACTCTGATGAACTTCTAGATGAGAAAAAATCCAGTTCCAAAAAAAGCAAAAAAATCTCGCGGGAAAAATCAGGGCAGAGGAGAAAAAAGCAAAATATTTCGGCGATTGCTGATCAAGATAGTTCCGAAACGTTATTAAGATCCATCGACTATACAAGTTCATCCAGCGCAAAATTGGGACGAAATCGTAGAAGATCAGAAGATTCAGAACTGGCCGATGAATCTGAAAAACCCGCAAATTCGCACATTGAAAAAATCGATAACGATAAAACTGTTCTGCTTATTTCCGCGCACAAGACAAAGCAGCCGTCGTTAAAATCTCTGCGACGATCAAAAAAGCATAGAAGAAAATCCAGCGACTATTCCGAAGGGGTTGGAAAAGTGCCAGAGGCGGACGCTGTTGAATCGGAATGTAGTTCAAGGCGACCGAGCTCGCGAGGAAGAAAAGAACATCGCACTGTAACCTTGAGACAAAAAGCGGCGGAAAAAGGAATCCCGAAAAATGTAGATAAAATTTCGAGAACATCACCGAGAGCAATAGAAACGGGAGAGGCGAATAAACGAAAGAATGTCACCCTATCGAAACACAAGAATCATTATCACAGGTCAAAGATCTGCGAACACAGTAAAAATATAAAAACCGGCACCAAGACTCCAAAATCTTCGACCTTTTGTCAAGTCAGCGAGGAAGACCAACGAGAACGCAAGGATAGGGAATTGGAGCGACTAAAAATGCGAATGAAAAATCTGCGTTTGGAGCAGGAGCGACAATTGATGCTCTGCTACATGAAGGACTTTGAGGAGGACAGGGAAAGGCCTATATTTTGGCCTAATTGTCTCTATTGTCCTGGCGAATCGAAAGACTCCATAATCAAGCCGTTGAATTTCCCAAATGTTCTGAATTACACGAAACCTGGTAAAATAATTTGCAGCTTGTGATACTCTTATTCATTTATTTAAATTCATGAACATTTTTATGAACAAAATTTGCCTCCGGAATTTTTCATGACTACCCAAATTCTTCTGTTGCTTTTTACTCAAACCTGTGATTTTTAGAGACTAAATTAACAAACTATCATTTCCTACGACATATGTAAAAATTCTGAAAAGAATTTCTCGATTGATCAGAAAGAACAATTACGTTTTTATACGACCCAATTGTAACATTCTATTTACCACATCGCTGTGACTCTATCTTGCCCCTGAAGAATAGCAACCTGTTGAACATCCGTGTTCGATACAATCTCATTTTATCGTTTTCTTCATCAGGTTCAACGTCTGCCGAAGCTGCTCTTATTCTGCCGGACAATCATCTGGCAATGCTGAAGGATCGATTAGCGGAGATTCGACAGTGGTTAAAGGATCAATTAATCCTGTACCGCGACTACAGCGAGGTGGCTGCAGCGATCAACGCAAAATACGTCGCCGAAGCCGAGAAAGTAAATATTGCAATTGGCGAATTTCCAATAATCGAAGCAGAATTTTTTTTTAATAAATTAAAAACTTATCAAATTGTCCCTCTACGAGAAACAAAAATTGTTTCTCTTTCTCATCGGTTGTTGAGTTCTCGACTACCGAATGATTCGCCTGATATCGGAAGTAATTCAGAACGTCGGTACGCATTTACGATTACGACGCAGACGCAATGAGGACGTAATAAGGAACCCTCGTGCACTAGGAAATGCATGCAACACAGCTGTGCCAAGAATTAGGAACAAAGAGAGGCGCTGTCGCAATGCCATAACATTTTCACCGCGATTACGTGCCTCTCGGAAGTCTATCCACCGCATAATAATTGTAACGCGCGAAATCTCGTGAATTGTGTCGTTCGCAAGATTACTCGCGACTTCCAATCTAACGCCGAGAAACGTGGTACCCGGCATCAAAACAATTAATGCATAAATTACGTATATAGCACACGTTGTATTAAATTGAAGCTTAATAACGTCGCCCCGTGAAGGTTTTTGTCTGTCTTTGTGCCACCGTCAATGCTACTCGCGATTAAAGCCTCGAACGACACTGAATTATCATCTGACCTCCTCAAAATATTGACTCAAGAAATATATTATTATACATTGAATATTTGACGAAGCATTAGCGTATTCTACATATCGTTATAATTTAAAAAAAACACACTCATAAGATATTCGAGCTATATTTTTACTCAAAGCAAGCACATTTTTTCTCATCATAATAACAGAATTAAAAACCAGAATAAACGTAATTTTTTCTGAATTTTGTCTACAGTTTTTAAATGCGGTTTTCGCCCCTCACTTTTCTTGAAAAAACGCAATTTTGAAAAATTAGACAAAATTCTGAACAAATTCATACATATCCAGAAAAATGAATAAATAATTTTCATCAGAAAGAAAGTTGGGTTACCGGATAAATTGTTAAACAATTCACTTTTACATTTATTTGTTAATAACATTTTTGAATTATTATTATGCAGAATCAATTTTTTCGGAACCTTCAACAAGCTTGATTTTTTTATAGTGGCCATTGGCTACTATAAAAAACAACTCATAAGCTAATCGAGCTACATTTTTACTCAAAGCAAGCACACTTTTTTCTCAACAGTCCGTCAGAATTAATTAAAAATCAGAATAAACGTAAATCCCATAACAATTACACTGACTTTCGTCAAAACAACTACTTTCTTCAATTAAATAATAGTAGCCAATAATCTCTGTTGCAGAAGGTACGTCCATTCATTCCCGAATCTCGATAATTGCTCGACAATTATCGAGTGTTAATAGACGCCCCGGTATCTGCGTCACCATCGGCGTTCCCTCCTGCGTCATTACCGACGTCACGATATTCGTGACGCAATTAAGGGCCAACGGTGGATAGAGGTTTCGAGCAGCAGGGGATGGTCGGGAGAATATGCGCGCATCGCGCGGACCCGCAGCCTCCCCACGCGATTTTATAACGAAGGATCACGCACGTGTGCGCGGAGGTGCGTGCGCCGTGTCGCGAGTGAATCTCGCGTGGGGCGACTCCACGGCGGTTTTCATTGACGTCCCGTTCTCGTGCAGTTCAACTCCGGCACTCCAGGGTACCGGTTCGTTGCTTCACCCGGCGCTCCGTTCCTCGCGCGTTTCTCGCCTCTCTCGCCGCGCCGGAAGTCACCGCGCAACATCTCGCACGGAATATTCGCTAATAATTGGCTTCCCGGCCGCCCGGGAGTTTATCGTCCATCTGCCCACATAATCCGCGATATAAGGACGAGGAGATTAACCAAGACCGCGCCGATCCGGTGGATGTGTGCCAACAACAGTGCTGCGGGACTCTCGATTGTGGAAAGTCACCCGTGAAAAGCCGACACACGCCTGCGACTCGCGGATCCACAGACCGGAAGCCGGCAAATCTGGCAACGTTTGCCAGCCCCCTTGAGCTTCTCGCGGTAAGCGCAACTTTCATCGGTTCACACAGATTTTAGGACCGGTGTCACCGGTTACTCCGAAAGTCAATTAGCCGATGGACGTGTCGTGTCGATTGCGCGCGAGCCGGCGATTGCGAGAGTTGACCGGAAATGCGGCGTTAGTTTGAGAGACGAAAGTTGAGAAGATGAGACTTTGCTGTTGCTTTTCTTTCTGCATTTCTTCGTCGTCTGATATCAACATTTTTTAAATGGATTTTGGCGAGGATATAGTTTTAATGTGTTCTTCTAGGGGTTTTTTCGAGGTTTTTGTACCATTGCGAACGTAGATAATTTATTTTAGGGTGATTTAGAGAAGAACAGTTTTTAGGTTTTTTCATAAAGCGGACAATACTAATATTTTTATTGCAGAAACGCGAATTAAAATAATAAAAAAATACAAATATTTAACAGAAAATAAAAATACTTAACGGTTAGAAATTTAACGAACAGTTGCAATATTTGATGCCAAACGGCAGCGACGTTAGCACTTAATGCTAGGATTTGTGTACAGTTAATACGGTTTGAGCCGTGATAACGTTATTTGGATAAAATGCATAACGAGCTGCTCAAAGTTCAATTACACCCAGAAGACCGTTAACAAGCTTACTTCCATACGGCAATATTATTTTCCGGGATTTGCTGTACGAAAGCGCTTCTGAATTATATAAGTAGAATATCCATTTAATAATCAAAGATTAAAAACGACATTAAACGGTGTTAATAAAATGTTCAACGTACAGGTTTTAAAACTGTAAATCATAGTTCGTCGTCCCACTGACCCTTAAACCAACAGTACTTCGGTAATAACGAAAACGAAGCTAAGGATCTTTACATCACGCTTTTTGTCACGTAAATTGCAAGTCGTACATGAGAAGATGTGATAATAATAATTACGAATGGATGCGCGGATACGCGACGGGAATGTAATTATCGTAATGATTATGCAGTCCTAGCGTGTCCGCGTTGGGCCCCTCTCGGGCATATATTATAAAACGTAACACACGTTACGTATAATTATCGGTGTCTTTCGATATCGCAGCTCGAAGATGTTCTTTTCGACCTCTCGTTAACCGACTCTCGCTTGTCATGCATCTCGGTGCAAGCAGGAAGCACACATAAGGAATTCTCTGTCAATCGAGCACTGTCAATTGTTTTTTCACTCTCTCCTGATAATTATCCAGATGTTGTTGCTACTTGAGAACAATTTCTGTAGCGTCTTCCAAATTTTTTTCTCCAATCATTTAAGAGCCGATTCTTTAAAAATTGTTTTCATCTCAGAAGAGAAGCACTCGAGTATATAAAATTATTTACAAAGTTACTCGAGTATATTACTTCTAAAGTTACTCGAGTATATAAAATTACTTATAAAGTTACTCGACTATATAAAATTACTTCTAAAGTCACTCGAGTATAAAAAATTACTTCTAAAGTTACTCGAGTATAAAAAATTATTTATAAAGTTACTCGAGTATAAAAAATTACTTATAAAGTCACTCGAATATAAAAAAATACTTATAAAGTTACTCGAGTATATAAAATCACTCATAAAGTTATTCGAGTATATAAAATCACTTATAAAGTTACTCGAATATATAAAATAAATAAAATATAAATGCACAACTTGTATTTTTCTCGTGCATTTATTTCTTTTCAAAGCACAAGTAGCTTTTCTTTCAATTCAACACCAACGTCTTTAGGATAAAAACTGAAGAACCGCGTAAAAAGTTCCATCAAGCTCTCTCAAGTTGTTAAATCTGACTAATTACAAGGAGCATCTCAGAGTCCGAAAAAAGTGGCTGGACTGACACAGAGATAGCCTGATACACATAAGAGTGCAACGAGCAAGATCTGCACACGCGTGACATTCGGCAAACGGCGTGCGATGCGTATTTATTTTTGGAGCACAGATCTCGTGCCTCTTTTTTTACAGTCACTCGCGGTCGTGCAAGCCCGCATATAAACACACATTTGCGCACCAAGTGACGCACGATATCGCAGCAATACTGGAGAGGTGGTTGTCGGTCGGTAAATTTCGCAAACGCTGCGGCGTTTCGCGTTGAAAAACTCGGGCTCGAAGCTCCACACTCGCACCCGTTCGTGCGTTACGTTTCACCGCACGAATTGCAATCACTGGGGCACTCGACGATCGATACACTCAGCAGTTTATTACCCGTACGTCAGCTTCTGCACATTGCGAACGCGGGAGCCGAGTATGTATTGCGAGGCAAATTGCATACAGCGGAAGAAATGAGATAGCAATAATAGCCAATAGGTAGCGAGAGACCTTTCTGCGTTGTATTGCATGTAATTAGCTTCCCTTTTCTCCATTGTAATGACAGGGATATCCTTGAACGTTCCTTCGATTCCAGTGATTCCTCAATCACTAGCATTGCTGATATTATAGCGCCAACGATAATTCGACTATTGTCGACGACGCACGACTTCCGTATACGCCACTTAAGTCGCCGCGACCAGACGGTGTCGAAAGAGCCTCGATTTCTCCCAATCGTGCGCTGGAGACGAGACGAACGTGATTTGGTTTTCTGCCAAAAAGGCTGAAGTCCTTGACTCGAGGACTTGAACCGAAAGTTCGAGGTTTGTTGCTCCGGCGCGGCCGGGCAGACCCGTATGCGAATGAGGGCCGGGGTGCCTCGATGTCAGGAACCGAAATGAGCGTATGTGGAATTGATTTACCATGAATCACTCGAGTGTGATTCGGAAAATCTTTGAAACTGCCTCGTTGAAAAAATTACGAGTTTTCTAGATAAAAATGAATATTATTCATTTTTTGAAAACATAAAAATAAATATAATAATAATAATAATAATAATAATAAAAATAATAATAATAATAATAATAATAATAATAATAAAATGAATATTATTCATCATTACAAAAAAAGAATATTATTCGTTTTTATTTAATAAAAATGAATAATAAAATAAAAATGAATATTATCCATTTAAAAAAAAAAAAAAAAAGAATTTTAAATTCGTATAATTTTGTACGTTTTAAAAATTACAATGATGAGATCAAGAGCGAAACATCGAAAAATCTGTAAAAATCTTAGCAATTTGGTCCCAGATCATCAGACCAATTTTCAGGAAGATGTGCTCCAGATTCCTTTCGTGTCACCTAAAAAGCAGCTGCTCCAAATTGCAAATTACACTGCCAACAGTCTCTACAAATCCAAATCGAAAACCAACAAAACTAAATCAGCCTTAGCTTCAATCCCTACAAAGCGACGTTAATTGCCTGTACGTTTTATCTTCAGGGAATTGCAGTCACATTTTTCAAGGTTCCCCGGGGCTCCCGACCCGCAGCGCGAGGCTGACCTTTGGTAGGATCGTCGCATGGTCGTTCCTACGTTGTTGCCGAGGTCGCGGATGGATAGACGCTGACGTCGCGCCGCAAACTCTTTGTCTAATCGCACCGAGTAGCGCGGCGACCTTCCCGGAGCAATTGACGTCGATGATCCGTTAAATGACCGGCGCCTCCGCTCGTGCATTGAACGCGTTCCCCTTGCTGCGCTTTTGCGACGCTGATCGCATTAGGAAACGTTGTCATGAATGATCTTCACCCAGTTTGCTTCAATGTGTGACATTCTCACGACGAGCACACAGGATTGAACAGCGGAGACTGCGCATATTGCCGGAAGCGTGGTTCACTCATCCGACATTAACGCGCGAGGGACGATCGATTCATGAAACGCACAACACCAGCCTGGATAAAAAGGGCACACTGGATATTATAATAAGGTCAACGGAAGTTTAGCGAGCAGCGAACCGAGACTCTTCTGCTTGACTTTCTACGAGTAACGTTGATCGAGGATAAGTGACACGCAATACCGGCCGTATACGAATTTAATGAAAGTCAAATCTAATTTAATGTATTTCCATGTGTTTTAGCGCTCGACCGAACGTGCAGCTTGAAAGTGCTGCTTCGTGGCAGTGGGTCATGATCACTGATGCATCAGCAATGCTCTGTGTGTGTTTCTTCGAATGGTTTCACTGGTTTCCAGGGAACGGGGCAGACTGATGCAGATATATATTTCGTTTAAACGGAGCGCGCGCGAAAGTAAGACTTTCGTTGTGTAGATTTGGTGAGGTAGGAAATGGATGGTGATGATTGTTGATAACTCTTCGAGTTAATGCAGGTCTTCTCTTTAAAAAATCAGTCCCTCTTTAAAAAAATAGGTGTTTTTTTAAAAATCAGTCCCTCTTTAAAAAATCAGTCCCTCTTTAAAAAATCAGTCACTCTTTAAAAAATCAGTCCTTCTTTAAAAAATCAGTCTCTCTTTAAAAAAATCAGTGGCTGAAATATCTCGCTTTTTCTCTATTTCGGGTCATCCGTTCCCTGATTGACCATCGGTTTGCCTGCATCTCGTTGCTAACCAGCGATCAGTTTCATTGAAATTTACCACAATAATTTAACATGGAATTCTACGACAGTGTGAAGACCACGAAGGGTGAAAAACGTCATTCTTCGTTCGAAGAAAAAAAAAATGAATACAGTGACGATTGCAGCCCCGCTGCGTCCGCTGCCCAAAACATTCTTCAATCAATCAGCCTCTGCACTAATGAAAAGCAAACGAGCCGGCCGAACCCCCCGAGAACAAAATCCCGGCGATACCCGATAATTAAACCTCCACACCCAAAAAATTGCCGCAACAACGTCGCGTCTCACGACACGAAGCCCAGCGTGAAATCCAAACGAACCGGAAATTGCGAGGAAGCACGAGCAACACTGAATCATCGTGAAGCGATCGCGTGGTCTGGCTTCGGGGGTCGCGAGGGACTCGGGGGTTCGATTCGTCATTCCCACCCCCGTCGGAGTGTCAAATTTTCAACCCGACGACTGGCAAAACGGTCAATTAATCGCCACGATAGCCTTTTTATTATCTTCCAAACTCCTTTTTTTGTGCAAATTCCGCCTGTACGTCCACGAAAAGTCTCGAAAAGTGCGAGACAAAGAGAAGAACGAGCGACTCGGCGCCCTTTTTAGGCCCAAAAACGAAGAGCCAAATGGCAGTTGTCTCAACGCCCTTTTTAGGCCGAAAAACGAAGAGCCAAATGGCAGTTGTCTCAACGCCCTTTTTAGGCCGAAAAACGAAGAGCCAAATGGCAGTTGTCTCGACGCTAAACGACCCAAGTCGCGTTGGGACATTTGCTCACGAAAATAGCAAAAGCCGGGCGAACAAGCAGGGGGAGGATCAAAGGGCGGCCGTACGGGTCTCGTATATGTGTACCGAGATACGCGCTGGGCTCGCCGGGCGCGAGACGAAAACGCGCGCGCACGAGTAAGAAATAAGGAGCGACGAGTGGCGAACGCCGAGACCAAGAGCGGCGGCGCGTATACGGACCGCGCAAATGGAAAAGGCAGAAGAGTGGAGCTTGTCTCGAGCCGGTGCCTTCTCGTTTTCTGTTTCCGCTCCTCGGAGTCGTTCCCTCTTCTTTCTCTTGTACACAACGCAGGCTGCCTACATGTGGATCGGTCCATAATAGTGAGCTTCACTTCTTGCACGACTTTTGCAGATTTACTTTTGTCCAACTGACGCTAATCATTTTTTTTTCTGTTTAGTTCTACTCAATTTATTTTCAAATGAGAGTGAAAAACTTTGAGATTTTTTTTCTTTATATCACGTGTGTGGAAAGTGGTTCTTTCGATGGTGGTTTTGCGGTACGAAAGCGTCCGAATTGCACCACAGTGTCGAAAATATGGGTTCGAACGGGGTCAGTACAAAGTTTTCAATTATTTTCACTTTCGTTCCTGTTTTGTGAGGTATAAATGATAAACGCAGCTACGTTCGATGCAGTCGAAGTTGAATGTTTTCCGTCGGTCCCGCAAAATTATTATGCACAGCATAATTAATCTATAGGAAATGTGATTGCAAAGAGATTGAGCCTTAGCGGAGGCCAATCCGAGGATTGATTTTTCTCTGAACTGCGCACAGAATGGAAAAACCCATATTTCTGGTCTCGAAGCAACTGGTTGACTCAACCTGTGGGTCCCAGTGAAAAAAAAATCCTTCTCTGCGATCCTGAAAGAATAGAATTATTTCAAATTTTTTCATTGGTAAGGAAAAAAGAAGCTCTTACAACAAAAATATATTTTTTTACTCACTCGGCCTCCTTAAACACGGTGATTTTTCGATCAATGAGAAAATCTATTGATCTAACTGAAAGAATAGAATTATTTCAAATTTTTTCATTGGTAAGGAAAAAAGAAGCCCTTACAACAAAAATATTTGTTTTTACTCACTTGGCCTCCTTAAACACGGTGATTTTTCGATCAATTAGAAAAACTGTTGATCGTTAAAAACTGCGATTATTCCTCAGGGAACTCATTTAATTCGCCTCTCTTTCTCTCTCTTCCCTATATGTGCTCAGACGAAGCGCACACGAGTCTCGTTTTCCACCTGTGTTTACGAACGCCTCGCGCCGCTGAACTGTGCACGTATACCGCGCGGCACTATTATGCCGTGGTGCTGTATGTACAGAAACCCGTCGTGGACACGCTTCTCGGAAGTGCTCACCCGGGTCCCCAGCGGTCGTCGGTCGCCGGGATTCACCGCGAGAGAGGAGTGGCGAGCTCATTACGAAGATCGGTAGAAGGTGCACAAGCTCGCTCGCGCCTGTCGCCGTCTTCCACGTCTTCCATCCGCTGAAACATATGGTTCTATCTTGTGTATAAGCGTGTATGCGTATATACAATGGGGCATTCCGTACCAAATCGACCTGGGACGATTTGGATGACCCTCGACCTCGCGGAATTGGTTCACGATTTTTTGTACGATTCTTACGACTCGATATCACAGCCACGATTTTTTTCAGATTTTTAGAACCAAATTCTAAGCAACACAGTAAATAAATCCATTATCCATTATTTTTTTTATGATTATTTTATTTTAAAAAAACACATCAATACACTTTAGTGTCAAAAATGTTTATTTTTTACACCGATTTTTTTTAGCATTTGTTCAGATTTGTAAATTACGGCCCTCGAGGTTTTTAAAAAAAGATGTTCAAAAATTATACCGTAAAAAACGTTCATTTCTGGCACCAGATTTTTGAGAATTATTTCAGATTTTTAAATTACGTCCCTCGAGGTTTTTGGAAAAAGGCGTTAAAAAAATTATACTGGGCTCAAATTT
Organism: Pimpla rufipes; assembly: GCA_963932165.1. Classification (NCBI taxonomy): domain Eukaryota; kingdom Metazoa; phylum Arthropoda; class Insecta; order Hymenoptera; family Ichneumonidae; genus Pimpla; species Pimpla rufipes. Next base: position 26,140,209 of record OZ010630.1, read on the forward strand.
GGTTTTGAAATTCTGAGAAAAATCATGACTGCTATTTTGAGTCGGAAGAATAGTATAAAAAATTGTGAGTCAAATCCGCAAGGTCGAGGGTCGCCTTGATATGGAATGCCCCGTATATACCCCGCGCGCCTAGGTCTAATACTTGTTAGACCATGGTGTCCGCTCTCTTCTGGTCTCTTGGCTCCCTAAGTTCGCCTCGCGTGCCGAGGCTCTTGGCGTGACAACTCGAGAGAGTGGATAACATTACCCGCGGTACATGGCACTCACATATATATATAATATGTATATCCATGTGCCGACTGCAAACATAACGCCCGTCGTTCGGTAATTGACAAATCTTGCGACATGCAATCTATAATATATCGTACGCACCTTACGCGCACCGCGAGGAGCAAAAAAAGAATGCATATAAAATCAGACTGAATACGTTGGATATTCTGATAGAGCGACAGGAAGAAAAACCTTCGGGCTTTTCTTGTGTAAGGACGCAATTTTTGCCGGTTGTTCAACTCAAAATAAATTGAGTTCAACTCAATTTATTTTGAAATGGGAGTGAAAAACCGTGAGAATTAATTTTTTTTATATCACGTGTGTGGAAAGTGGTTCTTTTTGTGGCGATTTTGTGGCACGAAAGTGTCCGAATTGCACGACGATATGGCAGAACTGACGCTGCTATAAATTGAGTTCAACTCAATTTATTTTGAAATGGGAGTGAAAAACCTTGAGAATTAATGTTTTTATATCACGTGTGTGGAAAGTGGTTCTTTTTGTGGCGATTTTGTGGCACGAAAGTGTCCGAATTGCACGACATTATCAAAAAGTGAAAAGCGAAGAGCGAACGCGGTTCAAAGTTTTCCATTATTTTCAGTTTCGTTCTTGTTTCGTGGGGCTTAAATGACAACCGCAGCTACGTTCGATGCTGTCGAAGCTGAATGTTTACTGTCAGTCTCGCAAATTATTATGGAAATAATGATGAAAAAAATGCATATAAAATCGGACTCAATACGTTGGATATTCCGATAGAGCGACGGGAAGAAAAAACCTTCGGGCTTTTCTTGTGTAAGGATGCAATTTTCGCCGGTGATGATTGGGTTGACGAGAGGAGACACAACGCGAGGTAGCCACGGTTATACTCTTTGTTGTGTGAATATGGCAGAACTGGCGCTGCTATCGCAGCGCCGACTCGGCGTCGTGTTTCCTCGGCAGTGAAACATGATTGGCGGACGCGAGTATCGCGTCGCTCGCTCGAACTTCTCACGGATAACTTGTCGGTGATATTATGTGTGGTGTTCTTGAATCATCTGCGTTTCTTGTACCCGAGAACAGCTAGAAACTGCGTATTCGTTACGTTGAGCCAAGAAGTGCTTTTTTCGCTCACGGTGATCAGTAGGTTGACATCTAATTTATATTTATAAATCCAATTTCGTGGCCAAGTTTTTTTTTAAGATTTTTTCAACGCACACAAATTCTCGGATCTTGTGAGACTTCAATTATCCCGCGTCAATTTGGACGAATCACGGGACGAATAAAGAGATAATGATTGGACTCGCGATGCGATTATAAATGTATCGAGCGAATCGGGGGTCAATAAAGCGACAACGATTCGACTCGCGATGCGATTATAAATTTATCGAGCCAGCGATATATTGTGAGACACCGAGTTTTTAGGAAAGCAGAGACCGGTTCACTACCGCGTTTTCTGCGACCGCACGTCACACCGACGACTGTATCGCTTCTGCCTTCTGTCACATTTCTATCGAAACTTTGAAAGCAATAAGCAATAAGCGGTTACGAGTACAGAAATGGAAAACACGGCTTTGGGTTTCTACGTCTCAGTCGTGACTGAATTATTATTCTGGATCACGTCTTATGCGGTACACAATGCCTGAAAATACGAATGAAATATATTTTTTATTTACTGTATTCATTAGAAATATGCACGAAGGCTTAGATAATTCTGTTCCTGTATATCTTGAAGGAGGAAATAACTTACAGCCATCTATAAACGAATTTCTTTTTGTGGTTGCTAGTTGACTGACTCTCTTTCCATCAACGAGAGTTTTGTCAGAGTCAAAGTATATTTCTCTCGAAATACCATTGAAAACACACAAAAAAAACCTCAGATACAAAAAATATATAATTCCTCAAAAATACATCTTAAAAATATTATCTATCAAAATATACATCAATTCCAAAATTCCGCGAAAATTTCCTGATACGAAATACATTTTCCAATATAACTCTTTTCCACCTGCCTATAAAATAATTCCAATCGTCAAACCAAAAAACCTTAGATACAAAGAATATATAATTTCTTACAAATACATCTTAAAAATATTATTTATCCAAATACACATCAGTTCCACAATTCCGCGAAAATCTCCTGATACGAAATACATTTTCCAATATATCTCTTTTCCACCTGCCTATAAAATAATTCCAATCGTCAAACCAAAAAACCTCAGATACAAAGAATATATAATTACTTACAAATACATCTTAAAAATATTATTTATCAAAATATCCATCAATTCCACAATTCCGCGAAAATTTCCTGATACGAAAAACATTTTCCAATATATCTCTTTTCCATCTGCCTATAAAATATAAAATAATTCCCATCTCCGTCCACCAGAGCGTGGCGCAAGTATCGCAGAAACCCAGAAGATGCGGCACAACGCGCTATCGCCTCGGCGACAGGTGTCCAAACGTCGTGAGTACTTTAATTTCCTGAACCGCGTCGGGTGCGCGTGGAATACGCGAGAGGCGGCAGCAGCGTCGGCGTCGAGCGCTCGAAGGATACAGCGTGAAATATATCGCGCAATAGTTCTGGCTGTTGACGTTCGGCCGAGCTTCCGGCGGGGCTTTCAGACGATCGAGTTCTGCGTCCGCGAGCCGCACTTATCCGTAGCCCGGCCTGTCTGCCAATGTCGGGCGCAGTTAGCGGCGGCTCAGCTCCCACGAGTAGCCGCCAACGGCGTCATCGACCACTCTGATCCGTGTTTAGACGCTCCCTCTCGACTTCCACGTCGCTTCTCTCGGCTCAACTCCGTCGCACTTCTCCGTCCTCGTTATTCCCACGAATTTCTTTCTGCCCTCCTCCTTGTCCTTCACCCTTCGCCGCAGCCCGGGCCACTGTTTTCTCGTCTTCCCCGTTCGCTCCGCCGCGTCCCCCTCCCCTCCCCCCTCCCTTTCCCTCCACGCCTCCTCCGCACTCGTCTCGCTTTCGCACCGGATCACCTTGGTTGCGATCCGCAACTCGGACGGGTTTAACGGGGAGACTCCCAATCTCCTGCAGTCTCACTTAGAGATGCGAGGTCCATTTTGTCACGGTCATTTGACCGTCATATGATCGTCAAATGACGCGTAAACAAATGACTCATTTATTTGTGGACGATTATTTAAAACTGCCGCCAATTGCGCGTGTTTTTAGTTTGAGTTCGAATGATTGATACCTGCATAACAATTTCAGGAAATTATCAAAAATTCCTCTAAATGCTCGGTAAATGTTGTATATCAGCTGATCCGCGTTAAAAGACAAAAGCTAAGCATTAAAAAGATTTTTAATGCTTAGCTTCAACATAGACTTACATATTTGAGTTCGACGTACAAAATTTGTAACCAAATTTGTGACGAAAAAATAAAAGACCGTAATTTCGCAACTAAACAGGTGTTTTGATCCACTTTGGATCGTCACAAGACGCTTGTCGATATGACCGTTATTTTTACTTTGACAAAATGGGCAAAAAGACCGTCAAATGACGGTCTTTTTTTTGTCTTTTAATCAATTAAAAAAATTACCGTCATTTCGCATCTCTAGTCCACGGTCTGTGCTCTAGTCTCACTCGGGCGCTCCTACAATATGTACGAAGCAGTGTTGCAAGTCCCCATTACTTTAAGAATTAAAATTTACACAACAGTTTATTTTCCAGATACGATTTTATAACGATGACCTGGTAGCGATTATAAAATGATATGTGAACTTTTGAACAGCCGTAAGAAAAACGTAATTTTTAATAAAATTTTAGCCGAAATCGTGCGAAAAATAGACAAGCCCAGTCCTCCACTGTTTTCGCAATGCATTAACAGTATTTCTCCATTATTTTTTCAATAAGATTACCATGAAGTTTTATGGAAAATTAATATTTTTTGCTTCCATTTAAAAGTTTACATGTAATATTATAATAATTACGAGTTATTATTACAAAAACATAATTACAAAGCCAATCGTACCATCAATTTTATTTCAACAAAAATTAGGGATTTACAACTCTGGACTACGAAGGCAGCAAGCAGCAGCCGCACAGGCCGAGCGTCGGGGACGCCAGTGATTGGCCTTTCAGGAGAACGTTTGCCTTTCGCCTATTGGTGTGGCTGCGTGTCTCCCTCTTTACCGACGACTTTCATAGACGAAATGCTGGCTGTTTACTGATCTGTGTCCAATAATACCCGTGTTGCTCAACGCGGTACAGGTTGCACGGGTTGTATGTAGCTGGGGCGCTCGTTGCGCGGCGGCCTGTGGGACTCGAGTCGAGACGCGTCGCATCTCGCGACGGGCTCGAACGGGATTCGTTCGGTGACCCCCGCACGAATGGCCATGGCGAAGCGCTGGGAGCGCAAAATCCGTCCGCTGTGGCCAAACGCCCGGCGCGATGTTTAGGTGTCAGTGATCGTGAACTGCCTACCGATCACTTTGCGAAATTGGTCTCAACGGTCTCGTCGTGTGTCTCGGGACGCTCGGGCCGCCCGGCGGCGGCACAACAAAAGGATTATATACCTGGACACGTTCCATAAATAAGCTATTTTAATCAGTGAAACAACGCTAATGGGCCTTTAACGGATTTACGACGCCATCTCTCGGGGCGTCTGGAAAATAATAAAAATCGTCGAAAGGACATTTTATGTACGGCCACTTTTTATCACACGCGGCGACGAGACGCCTTCGCAGTCTCTTAATTATTGGATGACGGTTGGCTTCGTGATTTCATTAGCGCTGCCGAGTTTTATGTCGCGGGCGGGCGAGACGCGATAAATATACTGGACTTCGTTCTTTGATTAATTAATAAAATCGAGATTACGATCTGTCACGCGTGGACGTTTTTTTGTTCAATTTAGATTTAAAAGGATCGTTGTTAATGTCGATAACAATTAAAACCTAGATGTGTTGTACGCGTCGGGCGAGCGAGACGCGATAAATATACTGGAATTCGTTCTTCGATTAATTAATAAAATCGAGATTACGAGCTATCACACGTGGACTCTTTTTTTGTTCAATTAAATTTAAAAAGATAATTATTTTTATGAAGAGTCGTCAGAAGTAACGAAAGAAAAATGTTTGGCCTTCGGTCAACCTAATCAACAGGTGCAAATTATTTAGTTTCCATGCAAGCGTCGATGAAATAATTCAAACAGTAAAGTCAACATTTAATGTCGAAATATCGACTTCACTCCCTGTGGCTTAAATCTCAGGTTACAAATCTACAAAAAATTGATCCACATCAACCAGTCACAACTTGTTCAGATTTCGTGGAGACTCGGTTGAAAAATCTCGAAAACCAGATTGGCTCGGTCGTAGCTTGAAGTTTGGCCCTCTGGCGCAGGTTCCAACAGGTCGCAGCCAGCCGCGTCACGTGCGGCGCGAACTTCGCCAACCGGCCCGGCTGCTTCTGTGGCGAAGCCAGAAAACCAAGAAATTTCAGCGGCTCGTATCTTTCCCGCAAAATCCTCGCGGTCGGCCGCGAACGACGGCCGTAAATTGGCTTCGAGCGAAAGTAATGGTAACGCTCCCAAAACCCCCGAAGTCGCGTTGTCCCCTCGAGATCGTCCGGCCGAAATTCTTAAGCGCGTTATAATAGTATTACGGGTGGATAATGACACGTCAAAGGAGAGGAGGTCATTACGGTTATCACGGTCCGAAAAATGTGAAAGCCGGTTTAACCGGCAGCGATAATAACCGTCGTGGTACCTAGCGGCGAACCCTTGCAACTAGCGCCGCGGCAGAAGCGGAGCTGTCGCCGCGTTCTGAGCCTCTCTCGTCCCTCTCGTTCACATGTCATTCGCGCCGCTCGCGCGCCGCAACGTCTAACGGCATCCACACGTGTCAAAGCCGAGCGATTTGGAACAAAGCGTTTAAGGGGGTCCTGTCGTATAGAGTTCGTTTCGCATAAATTCGAGAAAAAGGAGAGAGAATTGCAGTTTACACACTTTTCGATGGTATACAAATCTGAAAAAGTTCATGCGCATTAAAAGTACTGGAAATATTAATTTGGCATAATAATAATTGTAAAATGTTATTAACAAATTGACGAAAAAAATAATTGTTTAACAAATATCCCGGTGACCCACATTTTTTTAAATGAAAATTATTCATTCGTTTCCCTGAATACGTATGAATTTTTTTAGATTTTTAAGTTAACTTTGAAATTGGTGTTTTTTATAGGGTGAAAAAACACAAATTTCATAGTTCACTTAAAAATCTGAAAAAATTCATACGTATTCAGAAAAATTCCCGAATCATTTCCAACAACAACAAAAATTGGGTCACCGGGATATTTGTTAAACAATTTTTTTTTTATAAATTTGTTAATAACATTTTACAATAATTATTATGCCAAATTAATATTTCCAGTGCCTTTAACGTGCATACATTTTTTCAGATATTTATACCATCGAGAAGTGTTCACAATTCTCTTTCAATATTCTCGAATTTACGCGAAATGAAGACTATATGACAGGACCTCCTTAAAACCGCTATTATAGGTTCAAACCGCGCGGTCAGTCGAGGGTGTAGCGTCCGTCCATATGAGCCGACGAGGTCGTGGACATTGAGATCGAGTTTTCGAGGGAAGAGAGAGAGAGACAAAAAAAAGAACGACGACTAACCGTGACGAGGATATATACAAAGAACTGCGAAGAGGACGAGGAGTCGTAGAGGGCGCGCGCGACGCGCAGAACGGCGGAGACTGTAGAGAGAGCGAGAAGGAGGGGCGCAGCCAGCGGAACAAAGAGAAACTACCGGACACAACGGAGATATTGGGCAACCGACGCTGGATTTCGTAATGACCGACCGGCGAATGCCTCCGTGTACCCGGTGTGTGATGGTGTATCTTGATTCCCGCGTGTGTACACCGCGAATCTGGGTGTTCGGCTCGTGTTGGCCCGACCGGCTGTATCCCTCTCGTGTGTTTTCGATATATAAACGTCGGTTGTACCGGTGCCTCGAGGCTCCCCGACGTGTAGATACGGCGCCTCGATGTGTGGGCGGCTCGCTGCAACGGGGTAAACGCGACTGTATCGCTCCGCTCGTATCTCCGTTTCTCGGCTTGGGCCTCGAGTATTTCAATATATGCGCGCAGTCGGCGTATGGGATTTCGCGACGGAGAGTGGGGCAACATGGTCTTTGTTCTGGGGTCTTTTAGAATGTATTTTATTTATTTATTTATTTATTTATTTATTTATTTATTTATTTATTTATTTATTTATTTATTTATTTATTTATTTATTTATTTATTTATTTATTTATTTATTTATTTATTTATTTATTTATTTTATTATTTATTTATTAATTTATTTATTTATTTATTTATTTACTTATTTATTTGTTTATTTATTTATTTATTTATTTATTAACGGGCTAGGCCCAATTATGAGGACGAGGAACAGCACCCAATTCACAATAGCGATAGACAAAGATAATAATATAATGATGAAAGTAATAATAATGATGTACATATGAAATACCAAATAAATTTATATGATTAATTTTAATCAAGGTTTTAGTATCGTTAACAGCTTTTTTTTGCTGTGATATAAGCTAATTTGGAATTTGGCAAGAGTGAGAGATTAATCATATGTTTAGTAGCCGATTGTTGTCGTTTTTGTTAATTTGTTAATGACTGAGAAAAGAATTTACTTGTGGCTACCAGGATTTAAAAAACATCACGTATTTGAAGCTTTGGCCCAAATCTGAATTTGTTGCCGCTTACTAAATTCATATAAAAATAAGAAGATCCTTTATTGATGTCTGACAATCATTCAGTTAACTCCCATATCCACTATGAATCTCATACTGTCAGTTTGCTATAAAAATCATAAATGAAAGCCACGTCCTTCACATACTCAGTTTACCTTCGCCCAAAATCTGGGCACCGATCTAAATAACCCTAACCAAAAGAGACTGAAGCAACAGCGAAAAAAAAAAAAAAATCCGACACAATTAAAACACATCATGCGGCGCGAATTAATTCGCATGGCAATAAAGCGTGAGGTCTTCATCTCAGCACCCCTCTTGGGTACTAAAACCAAGACCCAAAAGCCGCTGCGTGATTTCGCCGACGACTGACTTTTTCGTATATCCAAACGAGCGCAAATTCACGCGCGACGTTATACAGTGAATACGGTACACGCGGTGTAATTAAAGTCAAAGGCAATTGGGAACGAGTGCGGCGCGCTCAATCAGGCTGAGGACGGGGGCAGTCTGACCGTACAGACGCTGTGCCCACTGACAAGGAGCTGTACGCACTGTACGTCCTGGTGTACGCTGTACGGAGGACACGCGCGTGCGTGACACACATGTGTGCGAGCAACAGCCGCACATATACACATTGAGTGGCTGTGGCTGTGGGGCCAGGGCAACGGGAGTCTGGTGATGACGGCACCACCGAGTCGGCCGCTGTGGCATCGTCGGCCAGCACTCCGCACAGGTTGCATAACGGTTCACCTCATGCACAGCATCCACAGACCCCTTTGAGCACCTGGTATCGGATGTCCCTCGGCAACGGCGGCGGCGAAAAGAGAATATACGGTGTGACGCCGGTTAAAAGCGATTTTCCCCGTCTCTTTATCGCCGTTTCGTTCTCTTTTCCCGCCCCGCCGCAGTTTCTCGATTCCCCGGCCGATATTGATCTGGCATTCGGCGCCCCGGGTTTGCCCCGGTTGATTGCACGAGGAATATTGAAATGATGGCGAAAATAGAGACCACAGCCGAGAGTTGAGTCGGATTGTTCCACTTTCTTCTGTATTTCGTTCGGGGCTCTGATTGCACCAAAGGTCGAAGGTCGCGAACCCGGGGATGCTGATGTGGTCTTGGTGCTCGATGAGCAGCGACGTGAACGAAGCGGCGAAACTGTGACGTTGATGTTTGCATCGTTGCAATGCAAGGGAATTAAAAATAAAAAATATATTAATGAACGTAAATGATTATGTCGAGTATAGATAGTTATTATAACGACTGTGAGCATGACAAAACAAAATGATTTCAGCTGAATTATTTGGGGCTGACAATTATTTCAGCTGAATTATTTGGGGCTGAAAATTATTTCAGGTGAATTATTTGGGGCTGAAAATTATTTCAGGTGAATTATTTGGGACTGAAAATTATCTCAGCTGAATTATTTGGGGCTGAAAATTATTTCAGCTGAATTATTTGGGGCTGAACATTATTTCAGCTGAATTATTTGGGGCTGAAAATTATTTCAGCTGAATTGATGGGGCTGCATTATTTGAATTTTTATGGAATTAATATTTTGTTTTTAAATTCGGTGTGGAGAAGAGATTTTTGTGCCATTGTCGCTTCCTGATATAGGAAGCTATCAACATGCATAGGAAAAAATGGTGAATGTCATTGCTAGGGATTATAAGGAAACGGAATGAGGAAGTGCGGAGTCAATTTCGTTGGAATCCTTTTTACGAACCGTGCCAACACTTTCAACCTGTTCGCTCGACCGTTAGGCGTCTTACTTGAAACCAAGTAGCCGCTATAAAGTAACGAAACCTCTGAGATATAAACATTCCATGTGCCTGCTGAAGTTGTGACGACCACAATGAAGACGTTATTTTTTAGCGAGAAAAAAAAGCGTTTTTGGGCAAGCAGCGAATTCGAGTGATCTGACATTGAAATCTCGAAGAAGATGAGGACACGAAGATTAAACTTTCTCTGTGTAGCAAAAAGCGAAAATTCTCAAGTTTTCGTGGAACTTATGGATTTTAATTCGCATCAAGATCTCCTAAATCGAGATTCCCACAGAAGTGAAGTAAAGCGAATACTCAAAGAGAAGTATGATGAATATATTTTATCACTGAAAGTTCGACGTATCCCTGTATATAATATTGTAAATATTTCTTTTTCCCTCAGGTCTCGACTCGGAGGATCGTCGCCGGAACTCAACCAGATAGACTCGGATTTTCTTACGATCGAAGCTTGCACGGAAAAACCGGATGCACCGGATCTGCGTTGCACATGCCCTGCGATAAAACTTTTCGCACGTTTCCTTTCCCGAGGTCGATGGAAGCCCCGACGGAGTCCGCAGTCGACTTTATAGAGAAGTCGTCTTTCCCCTCGTGGCCACCGCGTTCATTTCTTCACCGCGCTCGGCGAGCTCGAATCGACTGGAGAATCCACGCTTTAAATCCTGATACGAGTGTTTCCTCGTCAACGCGAGCCGAGGATCTTCGTGGAAAAAGAAGTTGGTTTCACGGGCGCGGTTATTCTCCAGAGTCCACTGCGCACTTGCCTCGTGAGAGTCTCTGCTTTCAACGATGTTTCCTTCCTGTGGAAGCCATAATAAGCCACCAACCGAGGGGGACTTTACCCACCAATTCGCCTCCGTCGATTATCGATAAACGACCCGAGCGACACGATATCTCATCGCGGGATACCCTGAAGCACGTACGCCGCGAAAGATCCCAGGAAAATGGCTACTTCTCCCTCGTATCACGAGACGCATCCCATCATCATCATCATCATCATCTTTGCAATGAAAAGATTCGGCGTTTTCTCTTCTTCGTCAACCGCACCAACGTGTCATTTGCTGTCCCTCCTCGTGTATATCTGGCAGCAATTCTGCTGACAAACGAGTGAGGGAAAGTGAAGATTTATGAAAAAGAAAGAAGAAGAAAACAAAAAGCAAACGCGGCTGCTAATAAACATGTAACACTCGCGAATGGTACACCATCAGCTGAACCGTTTGCACGTGATGCATGCATTATAACAACATCCACGATGTGCACTTTCCTCGGATTAAAGCGCACGCCGTATCGTCTCTCACGGGAAGTTAATGTTATACGAAATCGTATAATACGCGCTGCCGGGGCGCTGGGATGGGAAAGTATGAAAGATATGGTACAGAGGTGAATGTAAGTGCGAGTGATTAATTGATTACGGTCTGTGGGGGAGTTAACGAGGCCGCCGCTGCTGCAGCCGTTTTTGTGCGGTGCGTCGAGAGTCGCCTTGCGACGGGGCGTGACGACCGACGACGACTTCGAAACTTCCTTTGGGGATGACGTGAGGATATCCATCGCGCGTCGACATCATCTTGGAGTTATCTTGACCGGCGAATCTGCGAGGGAATTAAAATGTAATGCAATAGTGCGTTTGATGAGGACGCAGAGGTTGCTGATGATCGCCGGACATCCCCGAGACATATTAATTAGCTTATAAGCTATTAGTTTATCTTGCATCATATCGGGACGATTGTGACTTTCGAAATATTATTTTTTGAGGGATTCCTTTTTGTGGTTTCTGGTCTGAATATAGGATTTTAGGAATCGTGTTGAAGTTTGCATCGTTGGAGTACAACGAAATTCAGGAAAATAAAATTAATTCTGATTAAACAAAATTATGAAAATAGGTATAAAAGTCACCACAGTAACTAATTGCCACAATGACTTTTTACACCTAATTTCATGATTTGGGTTAATTAGAATTTTTTTTTTTTACGAATATCGTTGCGTTCCAACGATGCAAACTTCAACATCGTTTTTAGGATGCAGTGGAATTAGATGAACTGCTGCTAGTTAGAACGTTTTTTTTTTAAATGAATGTAAAGATTTGTTTGCGCGTTTCAAGTAAAATCGAAATCGTGTGCAGGTCCGAAAGTAAAATCCCTATTCTCGGACTGGAAAGCGCTTCGACAGAAACGCAATTAGACCTCGAAAGCTAAAATCCGTTCACCGCTTTGATCTGAAAGTTGAGACAAGTGACGAATGTTACATTTGTTCTGGCAGCATTCCGGCGCGCTGCACACATTCGCAGTGGTTGATGAGCGTTTTAATAGGTTCAGACGCAAGTTTTTTGTCCGTCCATAAAAAAAAATGATCAAATCGTATCTCGTCACTTCACAATTAACAAAATTCTAGGTCATAAAATGAGATTAGATATTTTTATAATACACAGCAACAATCCTCAGATCTGACCAATTATTTCTGCAATTATTGTATAAAATAATGGCACTAATAATGCAAACAAAAAAAATGAAATAATAATAAAATTAATAAAATTGTATGTTGTTAAATTAGATGTTTTTATAATACACAGCAATAATCCTCAGACTTCAGCAATTATTTATGCAATTGCTATATAAAATAACGGCACTAATAATACAAACAAAAAATACTTTGTTGCTGTGAATGCAGTCAATCTGTCGAACAGATAAAACCGCTCGTTCAAACGGTATAAAGTATCCGAGTAAGGAAATAAATTCGTATAAAAACACAAACGTTTTATATCGTATGTTTCGTGCGTAGCTTGGCGAACGTCGATGGAATAGATTGGCTCATTCGACATACGATCGCAGGCAAATGTCCCGCGTGCAGCGTTTCGAATCACACGGTGAGGGAATCGTATTGAACGCGAGATCGATAAAAGCGATTAGGATACCATGCGTAGCGATGTAACCGGACGCCGATCGGCGAGCTCGCAATCGGCAGCTCCGCGACCGGGACTCTCTTACGAGGACTCGCCGAAGGTCCTTCGAACGCTCGCGAGCGTTTGAATTGCGAGAAGGCCGCGCGGCGATCGCGAATCCTTCGAATACTTTGACTTGTTTTTCACGACCTGAAATCGTTCGACTTGTCTAATTGAAATTTCTCGTGGAAATAAATTCAACGCCGGCCTGCGAGAAATCGCATGAAGTTGCAAGTTTACGTGTCGCATTGAAAAATCGACATCACTTTTTGTAACGCGTGCGACGCGGAGAAAACGAGGGACTCAGAATGTAGCTATTAGTGCCAGAATTTGTGTGGTCAGCGGTAACAAGCGCGGACATTTATAACCGGTTTGGATGTTTTCTAAATTGTTACAATGACGCATAGAAAAATCTGTCAGGTTTCCAGTGTTAATTCGCGTACACTGTAAATATTTTCTTAATTTCAATACTTATTTCCACATTAATAGCATATTTGAAATGAGTATAGTTACTTATTACTTATCACCTGAGCCTCGTTTTCTCAGTGCATGAATGCTGCGATGCTTTGCATGGTTGTTTTGCGGGATCAAAGTGGCCAATTTTGTGGCAGTGTTGAAAAGTCGGGTTCGCGCGTGCGGAGGTCAAAATTGCATCGCTTTTCTCCCTTGGGAGAAAATTTTCTTCACTTTCACGTAAAAGGTGATGTGTTTCTCATCCTGCGGTCGGACGATCATCGCGTCTGGCTGATTAAGTTAGTCTATAGCTACTGAGTTATCTCAGCTATATTTAGTATAGTTGAACTCACACTCGTTGTAATGGCCAAACTTTCGGTTTTTGTTGCACAATATACTGAATGACAGTTAGAATTCTGTTTGTTATATTCGATCCAACACAGAGAAAAATATCAAAGAAGTGATACCAAATTTTTTGCTGTGGGAGCTGCAAATTTGCTATGGTAGCTAAAAATTTTGCTGTGGCAGCTGAAAATGTTGTTGCGACAACAAAAAATTCGGTAATACAACAATCGACTTGTTATCACTCTCTGATTATTTTTCTCGTCAGAGAAAAATAATCAGTGAATTGATTATTTTAGTGATTATTTTAGATTTTCAGTGAACTGATTATATTAGATTTTTAGAGAACTGTTTATTTAATATAATAGTATTAATAGTAATTAATAATAATATTAATTAGTATTATTAGTAATAATACTATTAATCAGTGAACTTAGTGGCAGTGACAAAAAAAAGTCTCTGAGCAACGACGCACCTGTCGGTGCGCCAAAGAAAACGTTTTAATAGATCGCGACCTGTTGAGCGATAATCGTGCGAATCCTTTGTAAATGGCGTGTAGCTCGCAATGTATATAAAGTAATAAATACACGTGAGACGAGAATGAGACGAAAAGAGTACGGAGACGCTCGTTAGAAAGGTGCTAGACCGAATTCCACGAAGCGGCAACATAAGTATGAGAGGAGCGAGTATGAGGCTTGTGGGGTCTCCTGCGGTTGCTGCTGTTGTCTCGTAGTCGCTCGAATGGTACGTACAACGTGTGTCCCGACGAAGACGGCGGCCTGAACTCTTTTGAGACGATGTGATACACGTTTTTGTCGTTCTCTCTTTCTCGCGCGCGTTCGTGTTCGCTCAACCGATGCATCATGTCGTTTTAAGAGGACGCGAAATGTATTCCTAAGCGAATTCGCCTTGGCTGGAGCGATTAAAAGATCTTTATAACGGTTTCTGTTGAGACTTGAATAAATTGAAGATACGTTTTCGTTGACTCTTTCTTCAAGTTTCAATAATCCACTATTTATTAAAATATCTTTATATCAGTTTCTGTTAAGACTTACGGTTTAAATATTTGTTAAGTCTTTTTTCAAGTCTCAATAATCCACAATTCTTTAACAATTTTAATGTGCCCAGAGAACATTAGTTACGTTTGCTAAAAAAATATATTCTTAAGCCAATTCGCCTTGGCTGGAGTGATTAAAAGATTTTTATAACGATTTCTGTAAAGACTTGACCATCAAATAAATAAAACATAAGTTTTCGTTGACTTTTTATTCAAATTTCAATAATCCACAATTCTTAATCAATTTCCATGTGCCCAGAAAACTTTAGTTACGACATTAGTTACAACATTTGTTACCCTCTCTAATTAATATACAAAAAATGGACATTTTGATGGCAGAATTCATAGATTCAACATTTGGTTAAAAAATTCCAAAATTGAACAGCATTTTTTTTTTCAAGACATCTCAAGTCATTTAATATCCTTTCCTAAAAAAAAACACCTGATCTGACCCTTTTTATGTGATCTAAAAAATGTAATTTCGACGTTTCCCTAAAAAATCGCTGATCTAATGTTTCTTCGTATTAACGTTGCAGATCCGCTGAAAAAATATTCAGCACTGATTAGACCCGTGTGAAGTGCTTCAACCTCCATCAACCTCTATCAGCGTCGCCTCCGGCTGCGTCTTTGACTCTCGCAGCTGCTTCTCCCTTTCTCTCCTTCTCACACAGCTCAACTGCTTCTTCCTCCTCTGTACGCTTTTCGTTTTTGCTCCGGCTCTCGATAGACTCGGCTTGCTTCTCGTCTAGCGTCCCTCGCTCGTGATGTTCAGTGCGCAGCGAGTGTGGATTGCGGACAAGACCGAGCAGACACAGCGAGGTACAAAGTAACGAGGAGTCTCGAGAGCCAAGGTCCGACTCACCGAGGCGCGAACCGAGTCGACTCGCTTTGACGTTCCCATCGAAACACGCTCGCTTCAATTCCGCCTTCACGTCGTCGCACTTCCTCGACCCAATGAGACTCTCCGCTATGGGAGTTTAATTCGAGAAAAGAGAACGGCGACTGGCGCTTTATTGTTCGCCAGAATCCAAGAGAAAAGGAAACGCATCTGTATAGCTTTGCCTGTCTGTGATGTTTTATACACGTACTATACACAACACGTGTATATCGATTGTGTTGTGACGCACCTACAAGTCGCTACGACCTGACGAATTCACTTGCTCGTAAAACAAGACGCCTCTCTAACTATGGGAGCTCAGCTCCGAATTAATAGCGCATATTGTAAGAGCAAATAACTTTGTGACGCCTCAACAGGTCGACTACGCTTTGATGCTGAAAGATTCGCAAGCAAATCATTAACCCTTGTTAGCCACCAACAGAAAATTTGGTTTTGAGCGACATTTTTTATTTTATTTTTTATCTTTTTATTCGCCTTTTCGGTTTCTGAATTGTCAGCTGATTTATAGAATGACATTTATTTGTGGAATGGTTACAAATAATTCTTAGTGGAAGTTGGCCAAGAGGAGGAAATCCATGAAAAGAAAAGGAGGGAAAAAATTGTTTTGTTTCATCCACGCAGGTTTTTGCGTCTAACTTATGTTATATGCAATTTATTAATGAATTTAATTATTTTCAGGCGTTCGGAAATTGGAATTTCCATTTCTTCTTCGTGGCTCCCGAGTGACGGTGTAAATAGTTTACATATTGTAAGAGCAAATAACTTTGCAACACCTCATCAAGCCTCATTTCCCAGTAACCGATTTTCGGTATTGGGCACATTTTTTAATTTTTTTTGTGCGACTTCCCGGTCTCTGAATTGTCAGATGATTTACTAAATAACATTTATTTGTGTAACGCTTATAAAAAATCTTAGTTCATTTACGCAATTTTTTCGTTTAATGGTGTTAAACGCAATTTATTTATTATTGAATTATTTTCAGGCGTGCGGAAACTGGAAATTCAATTTCTTCTTCGTGACCCCGAGCGGCAGTGTAAACAATTGTCCGTCGCATGTGGACGAGCGTGCATGCAGTCCGGTCCTCCCACCTGCGATCCCGCGGCTCGGACACTCCCGTGGCGAGTCGAAGAAGTCGCTGATGACTCACGTACCCACGTACATACGTAGTACGTGTCGCTCGGAGCAATGCGCGCGCCAACTAGTTTCCGCGCACGAGGACTGCCGAGAGTTCCGCTCGTGGGAACGTGCCCGGTGCATCAGGAAAAGTCTCACTCGTATCTGCGTAGAGGATTTGTCATTATTTGTAATGTCCCGATTCTCCGTACTTAAGACTTCCGAGACCGACGACTGAGATTCCGCGTACGCTGGATTTTTGCATCCTCGCAGTGGAAATGCTGTTTTTCCAGTTTGTCGATAAATATGGTTAGCAACAAATCATTGATTGAGTGGCGTGGAAATGTTTTTTTATTCAATCAATGGATTCTGAAATCTGAGACCTGGAAATTAAGGATCTACCATAAAAATTAAATTAAAAAATGGGACTAAAAAGGTTCTGCAAAAAAATGTTCTACACAAAATTTGTATGATTTGGGGGAATCATAATGGCCATATTATTAATTTTGGAATGGCCATATAATTAATTTTGGAATGGCCATATAATTAATTTTGGAATGGCCATATAATTAATTTTGGAATGGCGATGTAATTAATTTTGGAGTGGCCATATAATTAATTTTGGAATCGCCATATAATTAATTTTGGAATCGCCATATTATTAATTTTGGAATGGCCATTTTATTAATTTTGGAATGGCCATATAATTAATTTTGGAATGGCCATATCATTAATTTTGCTCGGGTCAACCTTAAGGTCACATAAAAGTCAATTTCAACCTCTCATTTGTTCTTCTTAAAATTGTAGTCAAATGAAGTCAAATTCGATGACAACAAAAAATTGCTATCAGCTCCAAAAACAAAAGTTATGATACTTCGAAATTTGGAACATTACCGAAAAACACAAAAACATTTCCTGATGGACAAAATTAAGGGCTGACGTTAATACAAGTCGAAGAAAGAACCCAAATTTTACGACTTGTAGGTCCAAAGTCGATACGTCGGAGAAAACAATAACGTCGAGCCAACACTTTCGGTATTTCTCATCCGGAAGTCGAGGCGCTCACGCTGGAAACCTGGAAAAGTGACTTCGAGATTCGTAACCAGTGTTTTCCGAGCTGCGATACGCATCTCGAGAACAATGGTGTAGGCCAAAAGTCAACAGTTGAAAAAAAAATGGTACGACGCTAATTTTGGTCGTTAGTGCGCGAGGGCGCGAGTCGCCCCAGCCATACTCGACCCAAGTTTCTCGTTTAAACCGCCGTATATCCGGCAAAAATGAAGACAAAAGTCAGCTGAAAACTTTGTGGTTTCTCGTGTTACGTATTGCGCGATTCCCGCGCGGTTCAAACGCTTAACGATTTCTCCCTTTTTCAGCAGGGACTAAATCTTTTTTGTTACAGCATATTCGAGCAATAAGAGCGTATTGACGGTTATTCGAGTGGAATGAGGAAAAGGAAGGGAATCCTGACAGTCGCAGCGTGTCATTTGAGTGATAATACACGATGATTTCTCCGCACGTGTGACTACGCAGTGCGCCATAATTGCACGTGGCAAAAAGGAGCACGCGGATGACACGAGACGCCCTCGTGCACACAAATATAACAAACTTTCAAGCCGAGGAGAAGACACCGCGGGGACCGAGATTTTTCCCGGCATAATTGCAATTATAATTTTTTTTTTTCTTCGCACTGCTCCCCCGCCGCCCCATTGTCTCGCCGTAATAGATCGGGGCCACCTCTTGCATACTTAAGCTTCTAATAGAAAAGAAAATCCTGCGGCAGGAAGTTTCACCGCTCCTGGCGCGGTTCATAAGAAGCCCCAGTTACACGTAAGTGACTGGGTTAATCAATTCCGGGGAGTCGTGGCTTAAGGGGGCCGAGTCAGTCAAAAAAGTTTATTTTTATTGCAAGGTTTAGTAATAAAGTTTGTTTTTATTACTTATTTATTTTTAATATTTTTTTTCTTATTGATGAAAAAATTTGAAATAATTCTACTTTTTTGGGATTGCAGCGAAGGATTTTTTTGGCACTGGACTTATTGGTTGGGTCAACCGGTAGCTTCGAACCAGAAACTTGGGTTTTTTTATTCTGCGCATAGACCAGAGAAAAATAATCATAGGATTGGCCACTGCTAGGGCCCAATTTTTTTGCAATCATATTTTCTATAGATCAACTGTAGGGATTTTTTTTTATATGGTTCTTAAACCCAAGTTACAGGAAAATGTATAAAAAGTGACGATAAAATTGGCTTTAGCGACATGGATCTTCTAAAGTATTATAACTTTAAAAAAATCCCTTCAATTAATCTGTAGGAAATGTTCTTGATGAAAAATCCATATTTCTGGTTCTAAGCAACCGATTGACTCAACCGATGATCCAGTGACAAAAAAATCCTTCGCTGTGATCCTAAAAGACCAGAATTATTTCAAACTTTTTCATCAGTGAGGAAAAAATTACCCCTTATAATTAAAAAAAAGCTTTTTTTAACTAACTCGACCCCCTTAAACACGACGCGATTCTGGATGCGCCGCACAAACGCGATGTTGGCAAAACACGAGCCACGTCGACGCGTGCGAGCCTCGACCGTCAGAGCGTCGAGGCGTCGAACGTAATACCTGCACCGGTATTGCCTTAATTGTCGGCTAAACGTTGCATCGATATTCAGCCAACGATCTTGACCTCGAAATATCTCGCAAAAAGTGTACAATTTCTCTTCCAATAATTACCGTTTAAAGTTTAGATCGCCGAGAGCAAAGCAAATCGTCCAACTGGGTCGATCCCATTATAAGTACAAGTTTTCTCGCTGATGATGAGTTTTATCACCGTGAATTTTGTAGAACCGTTCGAGGATATTTTTTGTCGGATTGGCCGATCGATATTTGTCGAGCTGTGAACCGCGCGGCAGGCAACCCGGCAGTAGTTACGGCAATCAGACTCGTTGCACTTTGTCAACGATGTCGCTGATCGCCAGTTATCTTTCGGGCCGCAGTCTCCGCCTATATCGATTCGTTATCGTACGAGTCACTTAACCAGACGCGACTATTCTCGCATTCGACTTGGCCGCCGTGTAGGCCGCGGTAACGACTCGGAATAACCTGGTCGACTCGTTTCGCTCGGCGCGAGGCGATTAGATAAGTGCCTCGCGGTGGCTGAGAGCGACTCGTCGATACCACGGGGAAATAAATGGCTGGACCAGTCATCGAGGGGTGACTGGTTTTTAAATGTCGGCAGGAAGAGAACTCGACGTTGTTGTCTTTACCGCAAATGCAGTCTTCACAATTTTTCCACAATTTCTTTTACATTCAGTTGTGTCTTATGTTCATTTTGGGCTATAAATTTAGAAAATGGAAAATGTCTTCCTGTTATTTTTTTTCATTATTTTGTCTATATTTTCAATGCTTGTTTGTAAGGCGAAAGAATCCATCGTAATAGTGATTTGATTCTATAAAAAAATCCTAAATACGAAGAAAATCTGTTTTGGCGAATTTTATTTATTTTTTCTAATTAAATTTTAATTGAAAACCATATATATTTAAAAAATTAAATTTGTATTAAAAAACATATTTTTAATTTTTTTAAATTAAAAAACAATTTTAAAAATTAAATTTTAATTAAAAAAACACATTAAAAAAAAGACATTTTAATTAAAAAACACATTTTTAAAAATTAAATTTTAATTAAATAACATGTTTTTAAAAATTAAATTTTTATTTAAAAACATTTTTAAATGTTAAATTTTTATTTAAAAACATTTTTAAATGTTAAATTTTTATTAAAAAATTATTTTTCTTTAATTAAATTTTAATTAAAAAATATTTTTTACTTATTTAAATTAAATTTGTTTTAAATTTTAATTAAGAAATATTAAAAAAAAAACAAAATTGTTCTTTTTAATTATTTAAAAAATTACGTTTTTCGACTAAGTGAAAAACCAACGAAGCCGACGTTAAATCCGTAATGAACACAATAATTCGTGGGCCGATTTTTAGGTGACACGGTCGCCTCAAACGCCCCAATCGATGTCGTACAGGGCGGGCGGTTGCGGCCGATGGCCAGGAAGAGAAGCGAGGATGAAACGACGCGGCGAGCGTTTGTATTATAACGTCGACTTATGTAACGAGGTCCGAAGTTTCCGCTCGGCCTAGCGTGGACGCCCGTCGGCCGTGCGATCGCTTCGCCTTCTGTCTGCGGCGGCCGTTGTCCAGCCAGCGAACTCCAGCACAGTCCGCTGGAGGTCCATTGTCTGACCGGCGCAGGGGCTTATCCACTCGGTGAGCAGGGACGCACGCTCGGGGGAATAGACGATAAGTAGCCTTCCAGCTCCGGGTTTACCTGGGACCGAGAGACGACGAGGGCGCTGCTTCTGCCTTTACGGTAATCGTGAAATGCGCTGTGATCGGCAGCGCCACTCACGGCGATTTCCGTCATAACTGAGATGATACAATCCTTTGTATATTTCATAAAATGTGGCTTGAAATTACACAATTAATTCTGAATACATTTTTTTTTCTTGCTGGGCGTGAAAAAATGATTCTTTAAAAATGATTTCGATACGATTAATCGTTTCTGAGATATTACAGATTAAATAAAAAATTTGGTACATTGCGGGCAATTTTTATATATACATTTTTTTTTTTTCAAATTTGGTGCATTTATACCACTGAAACCGATTTTTAC
Organism: Pimpla rufipes; assembly: GCA_963932165.1. NCBI lineage: Eukaryota > Metazoa > Arthropoda > Insecta > Hymenoptera > Ichneumonidae > Pimpla > Pimpla rufipes. The sequence goes on from OZ010630.1 coordinate 26,161,432, forward strand.
AAAAATGTTGAGATTTTTTTTGCATCTGATATATTTTTTAATTTACGGCGCAGTTTTACGGAACGAAAGTGGCGAATTTCATGGCAGCGTTGAAATGAATATATTATATGCTGCAAGAGAGAAGTGCGAGATTTTCACCGAGCACGAAGTTTGAATTTCACACAAAGTGAAATTGTAGGATAACATGTGGAATACCAGATTTTTCTTCCGATTTCGCTGAAAAATAAACACATCTCGCGCTTGCAACAATGGGCGCAAAAATGGGTCGTTTCTAACCAGTGAATACGCATGCATAGTGTGCGGTTTTCATTACTCTCGTTGGGTTAAAATTGGTTAAAAATTAGCGATTTCTGCGTCCGCGTTATGCACACGAAATAAGATCGAAAGTTGCCGATCGCGACGTGCGTGAAACACAAAATGCACTAATCTATCACTTCTTCTAATTAACCCAAATTAGAAAACAGGTTAAGGTTAATTCTATGTTCTACATGCATTAAGAGCGCCGCTAAGTGACATTAAAGTCAAAGCCTCAGATTTTCGTCACGAGCAGAATTCGTTTAATCCGTATCCATTCTTTTTTTTATGCCGTGAGAAAAGGCCGTGCGTGGTAAAAAACGATAACGCTCCACGTGGTTCGACGGTTTCTCCTTTTTCCCCGCGTTAATTAGCCTTAATTAACTTTCGAGCCCTTAATTTGAATTTTTATGGCTATCGCCGTGGCGCATTCCTCGGCTTCCCCGTCGCCGCGCACGCAACACGTAATTTTCATCTCTTTGTTTGCTCCCTCGAACGACGCTCCGATTTCTGCAAACGCGAGTGAAACGAAATTGAGAGTCGCATTTTAATTTTCATCGCGGGATGATTATTCGTCGGTGCGTCTGTTTTCATATTTGCATTTTGCAATTCTGTTCCATTGTTGTCGTAACTATCGTGAGTGGCGATGAATAGCAAATGTAAAAAATCATGCAAATATGAAAGCTGAAATTTCATAGTTGTGAAGTAAGACGTTTTTTTTAGATTACGATTTTGGCCTGCCAACAAATGCTAAAAATTTGAAATTTCATAGCTGTCTGAATTAACGCGCTTTTTTGAGACTAGGCACACGCGCGTGTGCCTGAAAAACTTTTCGCCAAAATCGACCTCGGAAAATTTTCTTTTCAAAATATCGACTTTTAACCTATACCATTGTTCTCAAGTCGCATATTCTACCCCTGAAAACACTGGTTTTTAACCTTTTTTAATCGATTTTGAAAAAAAAAAAAAAAAAAAAATTTGGCGACGAAAAAAAAAAAATCTGTCAGAAATCGTAGATCCGGCTCCCGACCGAAAATCGCCAAAATCGACCCCAATTTTTTTTCTTTTCAAAATATCGACTTTTAACCTATACCATCATTCTCAAGTCGCATATTCTACCCCCGAAAACACTGGTTATTAACCTTTTTTAATCGATTTTGAAAAAAATATTTTTTTGGCGACGAAAAAAATATTTTTTCTGCCAGAAATCGTAGATCTGGCTCCAGACCGAAAATCGCCAAAATCGACCCCAATTTTTTTTCTTTTCAAAATATCGACTTTTAACCTATACCATCGTTCTCAAGTCGCATATTCTACCCCCGAAAACACTGGTTATTAACCTTTTTTAATCGATTTTGAAAAAAAGATTTTTTTGGCGACGAAAAAAATATTTTTTCTGTCAGAAATCGTAGATCTGGCTCCGGACCGAAAATCGCCAAAATCGACCCCAATTTTTTTTCTTTTCAAAATATCGACTTTTAACCTATACCATCGTTCTCAAGTCGCATATTCTACCCCCGAAAACACTGGTTATTAACCTTTTTGAATCGATTTTGAAAAAAATATTTTTTTGGCGACGAAAAAAATATTTTTTCTGTCAGAAATCGTAGATCTGGCTCCGGACCGAAAATCGCCAAAATCGACCCCAATTTTTTTTCTTTTCAAAATATCGACTTTTAACCTATACCATCGTTCTCAAGTCGCATATTCTACCCCCGAAAACACTGGTTATTAACCTTTTTTAATCGATTTTGAAAAAAATATTTTTTTGGCGACGTTTTTTTTGTTAGTCTGAACCAACACGATTTTTTTTTAGATTACGATTTTCGTCTGCGCAGGAATGCCAAAAATGTCGACATTGCGCCTAGACGAGGATCCATAACTCCGCAATTTCCGGCGCGTCCACAGAGCCAGTCGTCGCTTCGCCGCAAGCCGAGATGCAGTTATCCACCGCGGTGGTGCACCAGTGGAAGCGCATCGCTCGCGTTGATACTATGCCACTATGCGCGCTACTGCGCTATTCACAATTTCCGACGAATACGGTTCGCTTAACCGTGATCCAGTTCCCAACGCATCGGCCGCGTTGTACCGTTACGCACCGCGCGGTGAGGGGACTCCCGTGGCTTCTGATGCCACTGCCAGGATCGCGCGAGCACCATAGGCACGCAGCGAGTGCGCTCAGCCCCATAATTGCGAATCTTCCTAAAATGGACTCGGAGCCAACCGAACTGACGTTCATTGTACTCCCCGCAATTACGGAACAATGGAGATTTCGATGGCTGCTTACGTTGCTAACTAAATGCATGGACAATATTTTTCCAATGCTCGTTGCAACGTAATTAAGAATATTTGGCATCTGATGTTGAGTCACGGAAAAATTAGTGACGAATGACGGCCTTATTGGACTGTCTGGTATTGCCAAATATTTTCGCAAGAAAAATTCATAAACTTTCACTAAGCAAACTTGTCATAATTGATAATTGAAAAGTAGATTTGCAGATTTTTATCTGCAAGTCAAAAAAGGAAAAAAAAATTCATTTATAATTACGAAAATTAAGTTGAGGCAAATAAGGTTTTGTTGTAAGAAAAATTCATAAACTTTCACAAAGCAAACTTGTCATAATTGATAATTGAAAAGTAGTTTTGCAGATTTTTATCTGCAGATCAAAAAAGGAAAAAGAAATTAATTTGTAATTACGAAAATGAAGTTGAGGGAAATAAGGTTTTTTTTAGTCATCAAGGGTTTTTAAATATTTTTTATTTGGGTTAATTAAACCTAAATAAAAAATATCCTGCAAAAGATTTGTTAACAATTAACAAATTTTACATATAAACAGTTAACAAACTATTTTCTCAGTGTATGCATCGCGTCCGCCTCTAAACCTGAGAATCGATAGGTCGAGGGTTCAAGTTCTACTGATAATTGTTTTCGCTGAAAACAATTATTCGGATGTGAGCTCCAGGTACGTAATTGCGTACCTTGGGATGGATCCCCAACGATCGAGATGATAGGTTACAACAATGTTACAGCCTTCCAACAATTTTCCAAAAACAGCGTCCTTGAGTCAGGATTTCGCCCCTGCGTTTTCTATATATTTTAATATTTTTTTAGAGAAACACGATTAAATCTGGCAGCGCGAGGCGAACTTTAGACCTTCTGTATCAACAGTGATTTTCAGTCCAGAGATAAATACGAAAAAGCAGAGGAAGTCGCAATTGCCCCAACCAAATCGGTCCGACCTTGTAATACCTGCAAATGAGCATAAAATAAAACTAAAAAAAAGAACGTAATTTTTTTCCCAGATACCTTGTACCAAAATTGACCCCGCGTAGAGTTCAAATCAAACGAGTACATCATAAATCAACACGAATTCCAACATGAGAATCTCGAGTCTTGAGAAGTATTAATCAATCTTCCTTCGTCGACGCTGCTATTTCTGACGAAATAAATTTTAACGCAAATCCCTCGTGGCTGTCAGAAAGAATATAATGTGAATGGCTCGTCGAAGTTTCAAGAGAATCTTTAAGAGGCGCCTAAACACTCGTTCAGTGCGAGAGAGACAGCTAAAAATTCGATCCAATCGAACTTGAAGACGGCTCTACAGATTCAAATTTCGTAAGTGAATTTTCTTCTCATCTGATTCACCTAGAAATCCCCCCTTACCAAATTTGATTCCATTATATCGTCTTCGGGTACGACGGGATCAAAATTTTTAGAAAGAGCCAAACATCATCAGCCAAAAGTTCTACATCCGCTTTATATTTTTTATATATCCACCGCTATATATTTTTTTTTATTAATAATATTTTTATATATCATATTTTAATAAGATATATTTCAAATATATCTTAAACAGATAAAAATATATTCACCATATATATTTCCAGCAAAAATTTCAATATCTCCTGTATGTTTTCAAAATATACTTTATTTCCATGGGGCTTCAGCCTCACCTTAAGAAAACATCGCCCCACTTTGCCCCGGTCTGTCCAGAAGACTCGTCACACGACACCGACACAGCGACGGGTGTTCGGGGGTCATTAACATCGAGAGCCCGTGGATCTCTTCACACGGTGTGAAGCGCGAGAGGAAAAAACAAGGAGGAAGCATCGGACGAAACGAAACAAGTCCGGATGTGTTTGGCCGCACTTAGCTCGGTGCGTGCGGCTGGTCCGCCGCACGTGGACTCGGCTCACCGACATCGGTAAAGAAGTCATCGCCCGGAGGGGGATCCTCGTCCGTCAATTAGAGCATCCGGGCCAAAGAAGCAGCGTCGTCGGGACGAGGCCAAACGCTCGGGCGCTCCGTTCGCTTCTGGTACCCGAAGTTTACGACCTCCCAAGAAGGCGAGAAGAGGAGCCGAAGGAAGAGGGCCGACGCCAAGTGCGCGCGTGTCCGAAGTTGTCAGGGCGCGTTTCGTACTCCGCCGCACTCCGCCCGAGCGCCGCATCCACGCGTACCGGCTCGGGCACTGTTTATACACTCGCGCCGACGGTCAAACCGGTACCGGACTCAATGAAAACTGGTTTCGGGCGCGCTCCGGTCGCACCGTGTGATGTCACTTCGTCCTCCTTCTCCTCCGTGGGCTTTGAAAATAAATCCCGCATGGATATACAGTTTGGAAATAAATAAAATGTGCAACTGTTTGCAGTGCACACATATTTTTATCTGTTTGAGATATATTTCGGATGTGTTTTATTAAAATATATTAGGTGGATAAAATATATACAGCGGATATAGAAGTTTTTGGGAAAAATTAAAATTTAGTTAGGCCTAATAATAAATGCTACTGTTTGCAGCAACAAACATATTTTTATCTGTCTTATTAAAATATATTAGGTGGATAAAATATATATTGCGGATATAGAAGTTTTTGGGAAAAATTAAAATTTAGTTAGGCCTAATAATAGTTAGGCCAATAATAAATAAATGAAATGTGCAACTGTTTGTAGCAATAAATATATTTTTATCTTTTCGAGATATATTTCGGATGTCTTATTAAAATGGATCCAGTGGATAAAATATATACAGTGGATATAGAAGTTTTTGGGGAAAATTAAAATTTATTTAGGCCTTTTTCTGGTACCCCGATAAATATGGCTAATAATTATTAATCCGTCATTCGGAGAACGGAATGAGGAATTTTTGTGTCGTTAACGAAACTGATTAGGTCAACCAGTTCCCGCGCAAACCAGTTTTAGGCTTTTTTGTAAGTACGTTATTCAGCGTAAACCGCTAGATGGATTACACTTCATGACGTCTTGTTTTCTTCGCGGCAACATTCTGTACCTGCTGGACGAGATGGTTTTTTATTTTCTTTTTGGTGTTAACGTCATAACAGGCACGCACAAATGACGCTGGCAATCCTAAAATCACTAAAATCAGTCGATTGTACCTGGGGCCAAAAACATCCCTCTTTAATAATCTCACTAATGGTCATCAGGAGTCTTTGAGTGATACCATTTTTTTAAAATAGCCACCAGATCTTTGTCAATTTTTTAAAAAATAACAATGGTACTTTTTACTTCCGGTCATTCAATACTTCATCAACCAGGTGAAATAAATTTAAAAAACCATAAAAATCTTAAAACAGTCGATTGACCTAGAGCCAAAAAATATTCCTCTTTAGTCACTCTCTAACAGCCATAAGAATCTTAAAGTAACATCACTAAAAAAATACCCACCAGGCCTTCACCAATTAAAAAAAGACAAAGCCACTTTTTAATGTCGATCATTCGATACTTCATCGACCAGTTAAAACAAACCCAAAAACAACGTTGATAATCCTAAAATCAGTCGATTGACCTAGAACCAAAAAATATTTCTCTGTAGTCACCCTCTAACAACCATAAGAATCTTAAAGTAACGTCACTAAAAAAATATCCACCAGGCCTTCACCAATTAAAAAAAAACAATGCCACTTTTTACCGCCGGTCATTCGATACTTTATCGAGCAGGTGAAAAACGGGGTTGCCAATCGAAGCTCCGCAAACGCTTCGGCATAAGCCGCGCACTCGCGCCGCTGCTCAAGGTGTAGGCACACCAGACGCGGAGTTTACTGACTCACGCGTGTCTGGTTTATAACGAAGCGATTCTCGATGGGGTAATCGACTGTCAGTGGGCACATAGACTGTAGAGGCGTGTATGACTGTGCGGTATGGCTGTTTATATATATATACACACGTATAGTTTAGTACACCTAGCGTAATATACGTGTACGTGCAGCGCGGTGCAGCGCAGCAGGATCCTCGGCTGGCAGTCGGGGGGAGCCTCACCTTTCACCCCGAAGTAACTGTACAGCGTGGAAAGGCGGAGAATGGGTTGCTAACAGAAGCAAATAACACTCCCAATGCACGCGGTATACTCGCTCCTCGAACCGCTATATTGGCTTACAAATCCCATGTGTACACACATATATATGTTACGTGTGTATAAAAAAATGTTGTAACATAGAAAATAACGGCTTTTGCGAAATGGTTATCGGACCTAATGATCTGTTATATAACGCGGTATATGCGATAAGGAATTTTTCCGGAAACAGGAAAGTGAAGACATGGAAACTCATGAATGAATACAAATGGGTACTGTGATAAGTGTCATTTTTATTTTGGTTACACTCACACGGGAAAAAATATCCTTGAGAAAAACTCCTTGAGAAAAAATCCTATCCTTGAGAAAAAATAACCAATATTTTTAAATGAACTCCAGTTATCGTTGTCAAAATATTCACATAAAATATTCTTTTGCCTATTTTGGAATTTCAATATCATACGAAATTGCAGAAACTGGAAGTGACATTGATTTGACTACACTTGTTTTTGGCAGCCTGCAATCCACGGTTTTATTGTATCAATGATATTTTTTTCCGTGCAGAGAAAAATATAGTAGAATAGTAGGTCGAACTATACCGACATAATACGCAGGAGGGATGATCATATCGATTGGTACTGAATACTATGTATTTGATTAGTTGAGCTATTATTATTTTTGTATCATTATGCAGTCATTTATTTTTTAATATTTTTTATTTTTTTATTTTTTTTATTTAACTATAAAATATAAAAGTTTCTTTTGGGAATTTTACTGTATAGTAAAAATATAGTATTGTTGTTTCAACCTTGTGTTGTCGTAACTATAAAATATAATCGTCTCTTCTGGGAATTTTACTGTATAATAAAAATATAGCATTGTTGTTTCAACCATGTGTTTTTCTCGCTTTGAGCCGTGGCAATTTTTATCTCCGCGCGCGATTTGCGAGGTACATGTTTGGCCGGTCACACACGGGAGATCCCGAACGCGGAATCGACATAACTCATTCTGCGCGCTGGATCCTCGACCGTTATGCGCCGGGCGCGCGCGCGCGCGGGAGATCTCGGCGGCTCGTTAGGGAGAACAAAGCGCGAGGCGGTTCTCGCCGAGGACTCGCGAAAATTTGCTGTGCCGAATATATTCGCTGAACCCACGAGCCCCGTTGGTACACTCGGGTGAGAACGAACGGGCGATCGATTTTCAACGCCGTTTTTTTTTTTCTCGGCACCGAATATACGACAAAGTTGTCCCACGCGATGGATTATTTAACCGTGTGAAAAGATCCACGGGAACGGGATCTAAAAATGGTGGAAGAAAAAAAAAAGTTTAACAGTCAATTAAATTTGGAAATTGATTTCGTTGCCCGTAGCCCCGATTATTGGTTATCACTCGCTTAGAAAAAAAAAGACAAAATTTCGAGGTCCTTTTTGTCAACACAATGAAAACTGCAGATTTAACTCGTAAAATCGTGCAGGTTTTTTGCCATTTTTAGATCCACTTGCAATGTAAAAAAATCCATGGTATCTGGATCTAAAAAAATGGTCGATGAAAAAAAATCCAGTCCATTAAATTCCGAAATGGGTAATTAATTTTGTTACTCGTAGCCTCGATTATCACTTATCACTTGCTTAGAAAAATATATATATATCGGGGTCCTTTTTTTCAACACAATGAATACTGCAAGTTCAACTCGTAAAATCGTGCAGTTTTTTTGGCATTTTTAGATCCACTTCCAATCTGAAAAAAAATCCATGGGAACTGGATCTAAAAATGATCGAAGAAAAAAAAAAGAAAATCCAGTCCATTAAATTCGAAAATGAGTAATTAATTTTATTACTCGTACCCTCGATTATAAGTTATCACTCGCTTAGAAAAAAAAAAAAAAAAAATTCGAGGTCCTTTTTTCAAGACAACAAAAACCGGGAGGTTCGCCTGGTACCATCGTGCAGGCTTCGTCGCACATCCCTCGACTGACTTCCACACATCATTCCCGATTACCGACATCGTATCCTCTCCGTAATAAATAATTAATAAAATGAGAATTACGAGAATCGTCGGTAACGCAACGGCCGGTTGTACGACTCGTTTACCTCGCTTTAGCAAAGTACCAACGACAGCATAAAGAAAAAAAAAGAAAAGAAAAAAAAAAAAACATTAAAATATATTCCAGGACTAGACAGTGGAACGGTTTCGCAGTAGCGCGCCGCGCGCTCGGTTCTCAGCTCTCGGCGGCGGCGGCGGCGAATTCGATTCGCGCGGCGAGCCCGAGCGAACCCGGTCGGCCGGCTCACCTCTGTTCTCCACCCACACTCGGCTAGATCCGCGGCTGCGCGGGGTCTCCGCGGGGCCCTCGGCGTCCCGGTGCGACGGTGGTGGCCGCCGCCGCCGCCGCCGTCGCCGCCGCCGCCGCCGTCGACAGCCGTGAGGCTCTCGCGATCGAGTCCCTCGATTCTCGCGGCGAGTGAAAGTCTCCGATCCGTGGCTCGAGCTCCGCAGTCGCAACGCGACGCCTTTCCTGGTGGGACTCGGTGCAAAACGCGCGCGCGCCTCGTGTCTTGGCCTTGGTACCCCGGGCACAAAAGTTCCGACGGATTTTTCTTTTTCACCGTCATCCCGACTCCTCTTTGTATCGTTGCTCTCGTTCCGGCAGTGAAACAATCGACGAATGGTGACCGATTATCGGGTTTTCGATACACGAAGTCGTGTTTTTTCGTAAAGAAGTGTGAGAAACGTGAAGTGCGATTCTTTTTACGCTCTGATGTAAATAACGGTTTGAAGGAAAAATTGTACCGTCACGGAGAAGGATTATCCGCCTGTTTTCGATCCGGTAATGATTGGTTTTTGTTTGCCTCTTATTGATAAGGTGGGAATAAATTTCGGATTTTTGTAACTTGTTTTGATTTTTTATTAATAAATAACGATTTAAAGGAAAAATTGTAACGTCACGGAGAAGGATTATCCGCCTGTTTTCGATCCGGTAATGATTGGTTTTTGTTTGTCTCTTATTGATAAGGTGGGAATAAATTTCGGATTTTTGTAACTTGTTTTTCATTTTTTATTAACTATTTTTTATTAATAAATAACGATTTAAAGGAAATGTTGTAACGTCACGGTGAAGGATTATCCGCCTGTTTTCGGTCCGGTAATGATTGGTTTTTGTTTGCCTCTTATTGATAAGGTGGGAATCAATTTCGGATTTTTGTAACTTGTTTTGATTTTTTATGAACTATTTTTTATTAATAAATAACGATTTAAAGGAAAAATTGTAACGTCACGGAAACGGATTATCCGCCTATTTTCGATCCGGTAATGATTGGTTTTTGTTTGTCTCTTATTGATAAGGTGGGAATAAATTTTGGGTTTTTGTAACTTGTTTTTATTTTTTATTTTGCGACAGGTAACAGTCAGAATATTTTTTAGTGCTGAATAAATATGGATCATGGGTCGCATTTATACGATTTTTTGCATGTGGGATAACAACACTTTTTTTTTTTTTTTTTTCGGGCTCTTGTTACTTAATATTTAACGTATTGTCATAAAAAAATTCACGGATATGTCAATTCATGACTTTATTTTATTTTTATTTTTAAGACCTTAAAAAAATGGCGAAATTAATAATTTCTTGATTGTCACACATTTAGGGAGGTTTCTATCATTTACCAGCAAAAAGCGTTTATTAATTTTTGTTCGGTAAAAAACGTCGTATAAAATGCCACGTGCAATTAATTTTTTGTAACAATGTTTCGAAAATACAAAAAATTCAGTTTTGATAGAAGATTGCAGAAGATTTTTTCTTCTTTTTATCAGCCAAATATAAAGAAAACCTTTTTCCACGGTACCCAACACGAGCTGCGGTGTCCGAGTGGTTAAGGAGTTGGACTCGAAATCCAATGGGCTTTGCCCGCACAGGTTCGAATCCTGTCCGCAGCGACTTTTTTTTTCTTTCACAGATAGATAAATACAAAATCATAATTATATTTCCTGCAATAAACAATCATGTTTCAAGTGGCCTAATGTTTAATTCAATTAAAAAATCATTTTTAAAAAGCTTAAAAAAAAAGTAATCACGACTAACCACTGCCAAAAATCAGTGTCTTCAAAATACTATAACGCGATTGACATTACGAAAGCACAAAAATCCACAATAATTTTACAAAAAATAAAAACAACATTTTTCATCATTGTTTTTATTTTTGCTGTGAAAAAATTTCTGGCGATTAGTTGCGTTTTTATTTATCTCATTTTTTGTGTCATAATCCGCTCGATCTGAGAGTCGTTAAGAGTTACACAACGAGAGTCGTCTTATTGCTTCGGCGATACGAAGATGGATCATTGATGACCCGACGTACTACGAATTGCCGGGCGGTGCGCGAAGCGCGCCGACAAGTTCCGTGTCCGTGAGACGTAATCGTTCAACTTCGTTAGCCCGATCGCTTCATATACATTGTTAGATAATTGTAGTACGAGCGAGCGATACGACGAACGAAGGGAACGTGAAAGGTTCGAGCCGTCTCTCCTTCTCCCGCGGCTGCGACTGAGGCCGGAGCCGCCGGCACGCGGTTGCCATGCGGCTCGCTCGCGGCCTGCACGAGAACTGCAGCTACCACTGGGGCTTGTTGCACCGTTCGCGCTGTTTCCTTCCTCGTCGCTCGCGCCACTTCTTGCCCCAGACGCTTCTCGTTGCTTCGTTTTACTTTTCGATAAATCCTTCAACCTTTAACTCCCTTAAAATAATAATAATAATAATAATAATAATAATAATAATAATCGCCACTATTTTTTGCATCAACAACCGTGAGTTTCGTTCAATTAAAACCATCAGACTCGGCTTCATTTGATCCGGATTTCCTCTTCAATTTCTGATTACCGCCACAAATTAACCTTGAAGGAAAATAACTTTTTTGTTCATTTTTCGTGTTTTAAATAATTTCTTGTAAATTATACCAGGAAATATCAGCTTTTTAAAAATGAAATCTACCTGTTTAATAAAATTAGCTTTAATAGCTTTTTCAAAATTAAATCCACCTGTTTAATAAAAATAGCTTTATAGTTTTATTAATAGTTATATTTTGTGTTATAATTAACCAGAACTTCGGAGATTGGAGAACGGAACTGTCGATAGTCGTGGCGTTACTTCCTTATTTATCGTAATTATTATTATTTTTTTTTAATCGGGTATTATGTTATCCATAATCAATTCTTTTTATTCGATTCATCTTCACGTGAAGTCCAATGAATTTCCACTTTTTCCACAATATTTCGAGCCACAATTTTTTGTGATTTTTGTAACTGTTGAATCGTCGTAACAAAATTGCGCAATTTTTCGGTCGATCCGCGAAAAATCTCTGCCCACAATTGGTGACATCGTCGAGGGTTCAAGGAGGACTTGCCGCACTTCAATTTCGCGTTATTCGAGTCACGCTTGTATTATAATAGCGCGATGACGGACGAATCGAGCGACGCGGGGGCAACACAATTGCGGAGACGGTCGAAGAGTTCGAGGCCTCGGCGGGAAAGAAGGACAGCCGGCCGCTTGCGTTGGCAGCTACGGATCTCTCGGTTTACCCTGAGCGCCGCTGCTGCCGGACGGTCCCTGAGAGCCGAGCAGGTGGACGACTCACGGCACACATGTATCGTATTAGCATTATGTAGCACGCACTACACGATGTAACGAGACCAAAGCTGCGAGAACGCGCGAGATGTGGGCATGAATTCCAAATTGTCCTTAACGCGCGGCCACGCGCGAAACCCGCGGCCCGCAAAACGCTTTGACGACGGAGAGTCACGGAGGAACCTGAAGAGGCCGATAAAAATAACATCGACGTTTTCTCGGTAGCGAAAGAAACGCAAGATTTTTTCTCCTATTTATTCGGTAATCGTGCAGATCTTATGACGTGCTGAAGTCGTAACATAAAAAGTTATGATTTCAGCAATAAATTGTGAAAAAAAAAGTCATTTTTATGGTTACCGAAAATGTTATTAAATAGGTAGATTTAATTCGAAAAAAGGTATAAAGCTAATTTTATGAGACAGGTAGATTTAATTTGAAAAAAGCTATAAAGCTGATTTTATTAGACAGGTAGATTTCTTTTTAATTATTAGGATGTTAAGACGTTAGTCGGTGACAGGAAAAGATTTAGTTCAATAGAATTATATTCAGGGAATATCTGTCAGGCAATTTTTAGAAATTCCACAGTCATAAAAATCCCCCAAAAAAATGTTGCTAGAAATATCCTGGAAAAAGTGGGTTTCGATTGGACTTTGTGTACTTCACGAGAAGATGAATCGAAGGCAAAACTTCAACGTCATCAGAGATACCGGGTTCATTGATTTTGAATAATAAACATTTTTTAAATTGAAATTTTTTATTTATTTTAAGAATAATGATAATGATAATGATAATAATGATAGTGGTGATAATAATAATAATGATAATAGCAATAATAATACCTGAGATTTTCAAATAATTACGATAAAGAAATGAGCAACGTCATGACTATCGAAAGTTCGATTCTCCAATCTCCGAAGTTCCGTTCGATTATTACACAAAACATAACAATCAATTATTAGGAAGTTAGGACGTGACTCCGTGTACGAGTTGCGCGCGACCCGACAGGTCCGGTGACCTCGAAGATCCTACGCTGTAGCCTCGGGCCGAAGCTCGGAGCTATACGTTATATCACTTTTAAATTTACATCCTAACCCAAGGAGCCGCGATCTCTTCACACACGTCATCGTCGGCTCGTCGATCGAATCCGCCGCGTGTTGTGCGCGAGAGAGAAAGACCGAAGAAAAAAAAAAGTGAAGAAGAAAAATTCGCGGGGAACGCGGACAGAGTGCGAGGATGAGAGTCGAGACAATCGTCCGTATATAAATACGGGTTTCAGGCCGCGTTACACCGGGGTTTATACGTCATGGGAGACAGTGAAGTATTTAGTAGCGCCGCTCGCGGAACAGGAAAACTTCGGAGCGCGTCGAGTCCCGCAGTTTCGCACATCAATGCTCGTTAGACGATCCTCGCTAACGACAGAATGCGCTGGGTAATCCCGCTTTGAAAAAAAAAAAAAAAAAAAAAAAAAAAAAAAAAAAAAAAAAAAAAAAAAAAATGCCATTCCTGTCTTGGAATTAAAAATCAATTGTCGTGAGGCTCTCGAATTAAATTTCGATAAAAATAGGCACGAAGGACAGTCACGAATTTAATAGCAGTTGCAACAACAATTGAACGTTTTTTTTTTCAATAAACTTTTTTATTTTTTTTTATAAACAATAAATAAACTTTTTCGCTCTTATATATTTTTTTCTACGAATAATTTTTACACGGTTTTCATCTCGGTTTTCATGGACGATCCTCGGTAACGACAGAATGCGCTGGGTAATCCCGCTTTGAAAGAAGAAAAAAAAATTCCATTCTTGTCTTGGAATTAAAAAATCAATTGCCGTGAGGCTCTAGAATTAAATTTCGATAAAAATAGCGCTGGGTAATCCCGCTTTGAAAAAAAAAAAAAAATGCCATTCTTGTCTTGGAATTAAAAAATCAATTGCCGCGAGGCTCTCGAATTAAATTTCGATAAAAATAGACGCGAATGACACACGAAGGACACTCAAGAATTCAATGGCAGTCGGCAACAACAAATGAAAAACGTTCTTATAATAGTTTTTTTTCTTCGAGTAATTTTCACACGAGTTTCATCTCCCTCCTGAAAATCCTGCAGCAACGAATATCCTGAATTGAATGTCGATGGAAATCGACTGACGATGTATTACACGGTTATTGTAAATTTATGCAACAACGGTAATAATAACAGCAGTAATAATAAATGAAAGACGCTCTTAGTTTCTTTCCTGGAATAATATTCGCACAGTTTGCCGACCGTAGAAACCGACAGAAGACGAATTACACGGTTCTCGTAAATTTATGTAACGGTAGTACTAACAGCGGTAATAATAAATGAAAGGTGCTCGTAGATTTTTTTTTATTTGTGGATTTTTTTCTTAAAATTTTTATTTCAAACACACATTTCTGTATGTGTTTTGAGAATTTGTGGATGTTTGTGAATAAAACTTTTTTTGCTGCGGTAGCTGAAAATTTTGCTATGGTAGCTGAAAATTTGGCTTCGCCAACAAAAAATTCAATAATACAGCAATCGATTTGTCATCGTTCCCTGACTATTTTTCACCTTGCGGTATTTCTCGCGTTTTAATCGACTCGGTGTACGGACAGCCCTGCGTACACAGCGCGCGCGTTATAACGCGAGGTGTAACATTAATCTCGTATTTCCTCGAGATCGCGTTCGCGCGGCGTAAGAGTGAACGGCTCCGAAGGTCGTTCGATTCCGCGAGCGGATTACATGTATGTCGTTAAGTCCTGGTCGCGTTGCACGGGGTGCAGAGTCGTATCGATGCGGTGCGCGCCGAGAGCGATTTAACGATTCTTCACGGGTTCGGAAATCGGCGCGAAGTCAACGATTTTTGCGAAGTGGAAAATCGTCGTTGCAACGAACGAAAACGAAAGAATCGAAAGTATGAATTTTTTATTTTTTATTTTTGTTTATCAAACGTATGAATTTTTTTTATTTTTTTATTTTTGTTTATCAAACGTATGAATTTTTTTTATTTTTTTATTTTTGTTTATCAAACGTATGAATTTTTTTAAAATCAAACGTATGAATTTATTTTTTTTATTTTTTTATCGAACGTTTGAATTCGTTTTTTTTTAATCGAACGTATGAATTCGTTTTTTTAATCGAACATATGAATTCGTTTTCTTAATTTTTTTCAATTGCACGTAAGAATTCGTTTTTTTTCTTTTTTTTTTCAATCGAGTGCATGGATTCGTTTTTTTTTTCTTTTTTCAATCGAACGTACAAAAAGAGCACCAAATATTGGCGAAAAAATTCGTTCAACTTGGTGCATACAAAAAGTTTATAAATTTATAAATTATATAAATCATTTATAAATTTAGCAGCTCTTTTCATACGTTCGATTCTATAAATTTCGAATATCTCTCGAAGGCCAACGCGCCGCGTGTCGGTGATTTACTCCCTTTCGGGGACGGCGTCGTGAGTGCAGGGCGAGCGCGCAGGATCATCCGGGCGAACTTACAAATCCCCGGGTAAAAGTTGTCCCGGGGTTATACATTACGTGCCCACGCGCATGGAAATCAGACTGCTCGCTCCGTTCCGCGGCCGCCGTCAGGATTTTCTGTACCCCTCGTGCCTCATATGCAGGCACCGAGTGCATCGGTGCAGCGTTGCACTCGCTCGACACGGACCCCGTGGGACGTGGCAGCGCCTAACGCCGCACCGCGCGCACCACATCGAGATATAAATAAATATTTTATCGCCCCGACGGAGATGGCAACGATAACGCGCCGCGGGTATTATTATTTCTTGATGCAAAGCGCACGTAGGCAAGAATACGGCGCCCCTGCAGCTCCGCCGAGCTGTCAACGATGCGAGGACAATGACACAGGGATGGGCAACATTCAAATGATTTTTTTTTTTTTTTTTTTTTTTCGAACACTCTTTACGACTAAATGATTGTGGATTACGCGTGAATTATTATTCATTATTGCGGAGGCGTGACATTTTTTTGTCGCACGATAATTGATCGCAAGTGAGGAAGAAGAATTTTCTTTTTTGTTTTTGAGTGAAAAAAATTCCACCTGGCGCGATTTGATACAGGGATGGGCAACATTCAAATAAACTGTTTTGGATTATGAGTAAATTATTATTCATTATTGCAGAGGCGTAAGATTTGTTCTTTTCTCTCTCTCTCTTTCTTTCTTTATTTTCTTTCAGTATTTCTTATTTTGTTCTTATTTTTCCTTTGTTTACTTTTTATTTTGTTCTTACGGTGAGTGACAATTAGTTTTGAGAAAATAAATTAAATATGCGTTGATTCGGTATTTGTTTTTTTATTTAATTTGTGATTTAATTTAATTAATTTTAAGCGTTAGTAGGGATGCAAAATTCAATCAAAGTAGTTTTCAAGGCAAAGTTAAATAAATTTGTTCAAAGATTTTGTGGTCGACGACTCACAATTCAGTTTTGACGATTACACTTGGAAATCTACAGCCTTCTGCCCTTGTGACTATTTGCAATTAAATTTGCAAAAAGTTTCGACTCCTTTTTTCCACTTTTGACGAATTCTTCTGACTTACCCAAAGAAAAATATTTAAAAAGTAACAACAAAAGTTTTGCTGCGTCAGCTAAAAATTTCCTGTGATAGCTAAACTTTTGCTGCAACAATAAAAAAATTCGTTAATACAGCAAAGTATTTGTCATCACCCCTGATTATTTTTCTCAATTATTGTGGACTAATTGGGCGACTTTTTTCCAACTCCACGGTAAATTCGATGACGTCTCAAGGCTTTGCGCAAAACAGTAGCAAAATGCTGTGCGCGCCGACGTCAAGCGAGTACCGCGAGATGCGGGTGACGTTCTATAAATAAAATAGACGGTATAAAGTGTGAATACCGCGCGAGAGCTGGAGATCGGTAGTACATAAGAGCCTTGGTCCCGTTTTTGCATGGCGGAGTTCGGTGGAGAGCAACGACGATGACGACGTTCGCAATGCTCTCGAAGGCTCCGCCGTGGGTAGGCGAGCTTCCGGGTCGCGGCGACTTTCTCGTGACAAAAGATATACTCGTGGAGACACTTCTTTTTTTTTCGTCAGCTACTCCCGTCGCCGTTGCCTTATTATACGTAGATTGTACACGTTCTGGTGCTCCGCGCGGTACCTCGAGTTTCAAGCGTGACTGCGCTTTACCTCGCCTCGACTTCTCGCGCTGAATGTAAAATGCCATTTTGTGTGTGCGGAAGCACAGGAGACGCGAATGAGACTCGGGAGGCGCGAAAATAAAAGTACAGGCCGATGTAGATTCGCATTGAGAGAAAAATTTAGCATTGGTAACTACGAAGGGACCAATAAATAAATAAATAAATTAATTAATTAATTAATTAATTAATTAATTAATTAATATAAAGTGGCAACCATAAAGTGATCATTATTTTGTATTGTTATAGTTACTATTTTTCAATGATTATCATGTCGCAGTTATCGTATTTATTGAGTAATTATCGTAAGCTTTGAAAATAATGGCATGAATGAAAAATTGATATTCGTCACTTTATAGTTACCAGAACTTGCACGATATTTCTGAATGCGTCGTGTATTTTTGCAAACTCGTCGCGAGACGAATTTTCGAAGAGTTTTATCGAGAAACCCATGAGAATATATTTTTTTAATGTCGGTATAAAGTATCTTTTTAATCTGGTAAATCTGGAAATTGTTGGCAAATTTTTTCATCTTACTTGGAGTACTCAAATTAGGACTGAGGGCATTCAGAAAAAAATATTTTTTAAATCAGCGAATACCGTGCAAAATGCGCAGGGGATGATTTTACCTATTGTATAACTAAACCAACAATATTGTAAGATATAAAGCATCGTTTCTTAACGATTACACGTATTATTTATAGTGTCACAAATTGCTATAGTTGATATAAAATAAAAATCATTTTAGTCTACGGTCTGATGCAAAAAAAGATAAATTGTTACACATATTAATAAATGGTTAATTACTAAAAGCTTTTGCAAAAAAAAAGTTAAACTGTTACACATTTTATTGAATGGTTAATTATAACAAGCTTTCGTAAAAAAATTAAATCGTTACACATTTTAATGAATGGTTAATTTCAACAAGCTTTTGCAAAAAAAAAGTTAAACTGTTACACATTTTAATGAATGCTTAATTGCAACAAGCTTTTATTAGAAAAATAAAGTATCCAAGAAAAATTAAATTGTTACGCATTTTAATGAATGCGTAATTACAAAGTCTTTGAAAAAAAAAAAGTTTAATCCTTCCACATTTTAATGAACGGTTAATTGCAACAATCCTTCGTCCTGTGTTTCAGGTCAGTCGCTCAGCCGCGGCACGGTCCCGGCGAGAGACGCCGGAAGTCGGTCGTCGTCGCCGCGAAGCGGCAACGGGACAGCCGGAAGTGACGGTCGACTCGTCCCAGCAAGAAGAGGGCGGCGCGGGACGTTAGAGTCGGTCGCGGTCACCGGGGGTTGTTGCGGCAGGATGGCGAGACAGCAGCAGACGACGGACCGTAACATTCCGCACCTGCGGGACATCTTCGGTTTCGGGAGCAAATGGGAGAGCGGCAGGTCCCACCAGGCTGAGGAGAAAGCGCCGGGTCACGACAGCGCCATCTCCGTCGGCTCGACCTCGGGCGAGGAGGAGAGCCCGAAGAACAGCAAGAAGAAGAAGTCGCGTCGTCGCGACAACAGCAAAACCCTCACCGAGAGCGACGTCAAGCATCTCGAGCGTCACTTGTCGATGAAGAAAACCATCAGGAAGAAAATCATGCGGGACCTTCAGCAGGCGTTCGTCGAGGACCCGAACGAATTTAGGGTCGACGACATTCCTCACGAGCAGCTCAAAGCCGAGATCAACATTCAGAGCCTGAGCTTCGGCACGCCGTCACAGAAACAGGGACGCACCCGCGGCAACGCCGAAAGCACCTTCCTCGATATGCTTCGCGCTGGCGGCGGTAAGATTTACCTTCAAGGCGAGACGAAAACGAGGTGGATGTGCCAGTGGTTGAGTCAGCAGTGATTAGATAAAAATTGTAATCGGCGAATAACAGATGAATCATTCGTAGCAAATAATTTCGATGGGATTGTCAATGTCAAAGATTTTTATGTTTATCAATTATCATGTTTCTGCAATCTCACGTTCACACTTGAATGTGATAAGGAGATATTCAATTTGGCAGTTTTTGTAAGCGAAACATGTTGGATTCTTCAAATGTTGTATGAATTAAGTCTTGCAAAAAATTGACTGTTAAGGCTCAATTCATATAATATTTGAATGTGAATTTTTTTAAGATTCAATTTATATAACGTTTGAATGAGAATTTTTTTAAGACTCAATTCATATAACATTTGAATGTGAACTTTTTTAAGGCTCAATTCATATAACTTTTGAATGTTCATTGTTTCAAGATTCAATTCATATAACATTTATATGTTAATTTTGTATTTTAATTATTTTTTTAAATAATTAAATCATATAACATAGAATTTAATTATTAAAAAAAATTAGTAGAATTGAAAAAAAAAATTGAAAGTTCAATTTAGTGGTACACGGATACGTGAAGAATGAATAGAATTTTTCAAATTTATTTTACACGTAAATTTGTCTCTGTAATGTTTTTTTACTCCATCAATTGCGTTCAGCTACCGCAATTGATTTATTATTTTTCATCTATCTTCAAATGCAGTTGATAAAGACTATTTCGCAAGCTGAATGACTGGGACATCCGCGTTGTTCGTGAATTTCAAACAAAAATCTTGTTTTCTAACTCGCGTTTGTAACTTTATTTCCCCAGGTTTCGAGAAAGGAGCCACCGACGGCGACCGAGACTCCGGGCACGGCGGTTCCCCGACAAGAGAAGCTCCCAGCGCCCAGGACACGGACGACGAGTCCAGTTATCCCTACGACAGCCACACGGCGACACCCTCGAAGAAAGGCAGCAATTTCTGGAGGCGTTTCACAATGAAGAACCGCAACAAGCGGTAAGCCGCGGGGCCCGTGCGACACACCCCCCTTGCGGCTCACACTCGAGAGACCCGAGACACTGAATACTTAATTAATCAAGGCCCCCCCTTGCGTCCCGCCCTCCCCACCCCCACGACTCTACCAACGTAGTTCTGGAGCAGAGCTCACGACTGTGATATACGTAAAAGAACGTCCCCCCCATCAATTATTAAACGCACGATTCTCCGCCCCGACCGGTTCGACGCTCGCTCGAATTTCTTCGCCGGTTCACCGGAGTTTCCGCGGCTGCAATTGCCAGGGAAAATCGATCGAAACAATCGATTTCTGATACAATTAACAACGTAAACGTAGCGATATATCTCAGGCAATTCGACATATCCATTCTGTGCATCGTCCGAAAAATCGACGACTCAACAAAACGAACAACTATTTATAATCTACACGAATTTTTGAAGAGTTTCTTCCTTTTTTGTACACCCTTTTGGTAATCAACGTTTAGTCCGCGATTTTTGTATACAAAAAAACGCGCCGGTTCGCCGATCGGTGGACTTTTTTTTATACAAGCTACACGAGTCGGTTCGAGACGAACGCGTCGATTCGCCGCGAATTTTTCGAAGCACCGGAAACTCCTTGGTAACGGTAGTTTAATCATCGCGTTTTATGAAACTGATACACATCGTGCTAACCGTACTCGAGCATTTTTCCTCGCGCCAGGTGGCATGCGAATCTTAATTCGCGGTCACGCTATCAAATTGTGTACGGGAAAACGTGAAACAAAGTTTTTATGAAAAACGCAACACTCGCTCTATCTGTGTTTATGATACGTAACTATTAACACGTCGAATCTGGCGCATGACGATTCGTCTCGCGCTCGGGAAATGACGAGTTAATTGAAAATCGTATATCGAAAATCGCGATACATCAGGCATGATTAAAAAATTAAGGAGCGGATAAATTTAGCACGATTTCACTGCAGTATGGAAACTCCTTCGCTCCTTAAAAAACGAAATGCAAAAAACTTATTTTCTAGGGTACAATTTGGACGAGTTAATTGAAAATCGTAAACTGAAAATCGCGACACAAAAAAATTAAGGAGCAGATAAATTTTGCACGATTTCACTGCAGTATGGAAACTCCGTCGCTCCTTAAAAAACGAAATGCAAAAAAAACTGTCATTTTCTACGGCTAAATTAGAAACAAATCGTTTGTCACGTACTTAAAATCGAATAACAGGTCAGTGTGAAATCAATTATCTTGAATCCGAAATCCCATGCGCGCGATCGCCCACTGCTTTGGTTGTAATAATGAAATACTTAATTAGCATTAGCTAGTCAACGTAAAGGTGTATGAAACACTAGTAGATATGTAAAAGAAGCGAATACTCGTGCATACGAAGTCCATCAATACGTGTCCCGCGTCATCAGTTTCGCTGTAAAAAAATTTAACAATAACGCCGTTCGCTCCTCGACGGATACGCCGAAATTATCGGCGTACGCTGAGACTTTTATCGTTCCTACTTTCAGAGTGCATCTCATAAATATTAAAACGATACGCAATAAAGGTCGAGCGTTCGAAAAATCCAATCATTACCCCGTTTAGGATATAATAACGATTTTGTAATTGTAAATTAGTTTTTAAGGGCTGTAATATCCATTAAGTGTATCATAATTGACAATCTTCCCTATATAGAGGCAATAAACGTTGGAATAAACGATTCTTTCGGAAATTCGATCGTCGTTTGTAAACAATTTTATTGATAACCATTGTATGTGTTTATAAGTGCAGTCAGTTCATTCTGACATTTCGAGTATAAGCTAAAATGCGTTGGGCGTAAAAAAATAGGACTTCGGGTTGAAAATGGCCACTTATGTACAATAAGGATCGTTGTTTACTGGTTTGTAAATTTTGGGGCACGTTTCTCGGTGAAAGCTGCCATACCTTCTTTCTGGTCAGCCTGGAAAAAATGGTTAACCATTTTACATATTTCAGTGATATTATACATCATTATTAGGATTGCCTAATAATAGTTGAACTCGAAGACGATAATAGAAAAACTTTGACAATGGCGTTCAGTAATATGAACATTTCTTACCGTTGCAAAAGTAACGTGGAATGCTCTCTTCTCGTATTGAAGACCTTCGGCCAGGGTAGTCTCGTACGCTGCGAATTAATCTCGCGATAAATACGACCCATTGGAAATAATCGTCGTTTAAATATCTTTAAGAAAAAATAAATAAATAAGATTACGCACCAGCGTTAACGGAGTCCTTGGCAAGTGCGACGGTGAGTTGGGAATGGGAGGCGATTTTTTCGCCGAGCTTCACGGCTTCGGCGACGAGTTGATCAGCGGGGAAAACCTTGCTCACCAAACCTGGAACAATCAATTGATTTGATAAATTTTCCAAACCTCAAAAAACGAATTGATTGAATTGAATTGACGAAATGTATCAATTGCAAATGAATTGCAATTGATACATTTCGTTTGCGAGATGAATCACACGTAGCAATTAAATTATAGACTGACCAGATTTTTCTGCCTCCTGGGCAGTGATTTGATTGCCAGTCAGGACAATTTCCATGGCTTTACTCTTGCCGACGACTCTGGTGAGCCTCTGGGTGCCACCGGCTCCGGGAATCGTTCCAATCGCGATTTCGGGCTGGCCGAATTTCGCTTTGTCACCCGCGTAGATTATGTCGCACATCATAGCCAATTCGCATCCGCCACCCAGCTACAAACGCAAAAACTTATTGGACGTCGTGGCAATCGTGAATTTCGCGCGGATATTAACGTGATTCGAGGGTGCTTACAGCATATCCATTGACTGCGGCGATCACGGGTTTACGCGCGGTGGTGACACCGTTCCAGTGCTCCAAGAATTTAGCCTTTATGTTTTTAGCGAACGTGTTGTCCTTCATCTCCTTGATGTCAGCGCCTGAAATTTAACAATATTTTAATATATTTCCAGAATTAATGTACGTGCTTAAAAAAATTATTTGATCTGCCATTTCTAAATATATATATATATATATATATATATATATATATATATATATATATATATATATATATATATATTTGGTCTGCAGATAAAAAAAAAGAAATTATTTGATTTGCAATTTACAACATGTTTAACAATGAAATTAAGTTCCCATCTGCTATATTATACTGCAGTAAATGTAAATGTATGGAAATTACCAGCGGCAAAAGCTTTTTCACTGCCGGTTATCACCAGAGCGCCGACACTGTCGTCCGCATCGAAAGCCTTGACTGCATCGTTCACCTCAATCATCAACTTATCACAGAGTGCATTGAGAGCCTTCGGTCTGTTGAGTGTGATGAGACCAACATTTTGCTTCTCTCCAGTCTTTTCGATCTTGATGTACTCATAGTTAGCTGCCTGGGCTGTGGAATGTAGAAAAAGTAAACAATTTGTAGATATATTATTGTTAAAAAAAGCGACTATCAAGTACTCCAGATCCCATGATTTTAAAATTTGTATAATGGTGAAATTTGAGAATGACCGAAATTCGCATATTTTTTTTAGTAATCTACGCGTAAATTCCCTTTAATTAATTCAACAAGTGAGCTAAAATAAACCCCCACATTCGTCCAATTGATAAACTCCTCAGTCATTTAATCATCTCGTAAAACGTACAAAATATATGATGAAATATATTCATCGTCACTAGGCCCATCATTCATTACATAATCGTCTGATGCGCGCGCCGAAAAAGTATTTGCCTCATTTACTTATCAAAAAATTAGAGCAAACATTGTATCATTTTATGATACCCTTATAATTTTACTCCGATTGAATACCTTGAAAAGAAACGTGCAGACTACAAAAAATGATCAATAGAAACTGATTATTACGTCTTTAAGAATAGCAACTCGACGAATTCATAAATAATAATAATAATATTAATAAATTGGTCAGAGTCCATTTGAAACCGGCTGGATCATCTGGAGTCGAAGATCGATCACATTCCATGTCTCGTTCTACGATCTCGACTTGTTCATATTAATTCAATCTTAAAGCCAGACCATTTTTAACAGCGATTCAACATCACATGATTCGTTTTACTCACAGGAGTAGAATTTAATTGCTGGTGCAAATTGTCTCGTTTGTTGGGGCACACGGCCGATCAGAATACGAGCGATACGAGTGGTTGCCATGTTGTCAAGCCGGTTGTTGGACTGAAAATAAGGCCCACGAGAACTCGTGGAAAATTATCAGGACGACTTTTGCGCCATCTACGCTGCGATTGGATTTTGCCACCGTCATCATACAATTCGATAACGAAAGTTGTTTACATTACAGCTGTAGCGAATATATTGTCTCTCTTATCTTCAATATGAATTTTCAGTTGGCAGCCATTTTGGTGAACAAAGCGGAATTTTTTAAATCAACAATCGCAAGTCGTAACAATTTTTTTTAACTATCATAATCGAGACTTCCGTTACTTAAAAAAAGAAAAAGTGATTTCCTTATCAGCGAAAGGCAAAATCGCTTCCTTCAGTGTCGACTGGCCACAGTACAGAAATAAAACACAACATTTGAAACATTTGAAACTATAGATGCATTTAGCATTTTAGCACAAAGTTTTCTTTCTTAGACAAAAATCTACAATTATTAAACTATTAACACTATTAAATACGTCGATTTAAGTATCTTTTGCGAAGAAGAAAAGAAAATAACAAAAATTGTTGAGAACATTTTTAACAATAAAGAAATGTTTAGCGCGGATTTAGTGCAAAGCGCTCCAAGTGCCTCAATGATGAGGACTTCTTAAGGCCTTTTAACAAGGTGTTTTTTTAAATGTACAGTTACTGTAATTACCCTGTCCATCCATGCATCTATGGACACCGCAGTACAATTTAACTGTAACTACCGGTGCGTTCGAGCGAAGCGAACGACATCCGATGCAACAGAAATCAACGGTCCGTGCGTTAAGCTCTTACAATCCATTTAACTGATGAATGAAACGAGATAGATCCTAAATTAGGCGGCGCGTTGACCAGCGAGAAGACGAGACGGTAGGCGGAGCCGAGCGGGGAAAGTAAGGAGGCCGAGGAAGACGGTCTGGTCTATGGTTAAGTGGTGGGAGAGATCCCAGGTGATCTCACTGGAAGGTGCTGACCGACCGTACGAACTTGAATCGGCTTTCAGTTCACGGACGTTCGTACGACGACGTCTCGCGTCATGCAGTCGTCGAGCGTGTTTCTTTCCCTCCTTTTTGTTCTCACGAAATTCAATGGATTTTACTGTGGTAAGTCATATAATGTAAGCAAAAAGGGGGGAGGGGGTGGACTGGCTCGGTCTTCACAGGATTAACAATAATCCTTTGAAATAATTAAGCAAAAATAATTTTTTGAAATAATTACGTAAAAATAATTTTTTGAAGTAATTACGTAAAAATAATTTTTTGAAATAATTACGTAAAAATAATTTTTTGAAATAATTAAGCAAAAATCCTTTCAGATAATTAAGCACAGAAGTAATACAAACGATCGGTCCGACCCGCTATATGCAAAATGCCTGAAAAGCGGGGGAAAATAGAGAAAAAAAAGAAAAAAGTAATATAATTGCCTATGTTGTTTTTTTTATATCACGACTGTTTATGAAATGAAATCTAAAATGTAATGAAAAAACTCTATTATAAGTAGTTCAATAAATATGATGTTCGTGTGATATTTAAAAAATTGTACCATTCGCAGAAGAAATTTGGGAGCAGGATCTCTCGAAGGAAATGAAGATAGGCGCGTCGAGGGAAGGATACGATCGCGTCGGTTTAAGATGCGGCGCCGAGAGCATGACCATCGAGCTGAGAACCACCGACGATTTTTCCGGCGTCATCTACACGCAGGGCAGCTTTTACTCCAAGAAGTCGCCTTGCTACGTGGATCCCTCGCGCGGTCGTAGCTTCACCATGAATATTCCGCTGGATAAATGCGAAACTGCAAAGGTAAATTTAATCAAATTAATAAATTAATAAAATTAATAGTAAATTTTCATTTAATCTCAACACTTATTTCAGTCTGACAAAAATAATAGAATTAAAAACAGTAACCGTAATAATAAATGAATTTCATTGATTAATTTTTCAGGATGGCGATAAGTACAGCAACGTGTTGGTGATTCAACACGACGACGAGCTCGTTACTCCCGGGGACGCCGCGTTCGCCTTGGAGTGCGACTTCTCGAAACCGAGAGATCTCACTGTTACCGCGGATTTGAATGCAAGCAAAAAGAGGTAATATTCGACTATTAAGTTTCTTACAATTTACATTTTTATCTCGTGATATTTAAATTATAATTCGAATCGAAAAGTCAACTCACGGATATCTTACGCTCCTTTGGTTGTTCAGGCCGGCCAAATCCAGCATTGCACTGGTGGACGCTGATCCGGGACGCGACAGAACGAAGAGGGAAGCCTACGTCGAGAGCGACACGGAGGAGGTCGTCTTCACCCCGGACTCGTTTCGTAAGAAAAAGGACGAATTGTGAATCAACGCTCGGTTCGATCCCAAATGCAAACGTAACTTAGACATTTGTAATGTAAATTAATAAAAGCTTGTTGACATTAATTTATTTGCGTTGATTTAGAAGAAGAAATTTGTTTCCATTGATTATATTTGTGACCACGGTTTTTGAATATTTAGCCTTGCATCCTTAAAACTTCGCTTTCTGCGTTACTTTCCAGGATAAACCAGGCCCGCCGATAAACCGAAGATAACTACAAATGAAGATATTTCTTGCCACGTTTTCCGAGACTTTTCACACAATAGGAGGCTCATCCGATTCTCCCATGACCTTGTAAAGCACTTGTCATCATTGCATGAGCAGGCATGATAATTATCATTGATAAACCGCATACTTAAATCTTGCAACAATTTACAAAGCTCAATAACTGAACTTGGTCGTTGCATAATAAACTGACCGTGGAGATAACCCCAATCAATGATACAGCGATTATGATGCGAGTTCTATCGCATTTTCGGTCGGAATTTTACAGAAAACATCGGTAAACATATATAATAATTGTAGATAAATTGTTGTAAATAAATACAGATATTGCCATTTGCATTCTTGTGAATACTTAATAACAAAACGAAAGAAATTCCTGGTCTTCTAATGGAATTTGAGGGCCCCGCCCTGTAGTTGAATAGTGGAAAACTGTTAATGGAGACATAAACAAATATTATGCACCGATCGAGATGTTATGCCATTTACACGAAAACAGCCGAGAGTTAATGGCAAAGTTCGTGCAAAAAATCTGCCTCGTTATCGCATCGGCGTCAGCTCGGCATTTACTGCTCCCACTTCTCTCCTGCAATCTGCATATAAATAAGAATGTGAAGATAATGAGGCTGCTAGTTGTCAGTATCTCGTCGGTGGCTCCAAATTTTCATTCGCATCTCCTGAAAATCGCTAATAATGGCTACAAGCAAGTTCAAGGGGACTTCACCTTACGCTAGGCCTGCGCCGCAGCATCCTTCGGATTATCTATACAAAGCGTAAGCACGATTAACAAGTTGAATTTAATAAATTAAGATAATTTGCGAAATTAAGATAAATGAATGGCCAAAAAAGGGCGTGAACGAATATTTTTCGTTGGAAATATTCTTTAGTTTTGAGGAATCATTTCTTGTAATTCCAATAAATGTTTCTATTTCTTTTAGATACATGAATGATTTGTCCCTGAAATCCGACAACGCCGACGATCCTGTGATCAGAGTCGCCCTATTCGGTGTCGGCCGAGCGGGCACGATTCACTTGGCGTCGATACAAAGCAATCCGCGTGCAAAACTGCTCTACGTCGTCGACGACATAGAGAGCAGATTCACGCAAATGAAGAAATACTGGCACTTGGATGGCGTTACATTCCTCACCAGCAAGCAAGCGGACAAAGTTTACAAGGATCCGAAGTAAGATTGATTTGACGATTCTGATAATCTCATAAATTGCTCCTTTTACGAAAATTGTTCTCCAAGTGCTACTGAATTAACAGTCAGAATTGGAGAATTCAAGTTTTATCAATAATGGAATTACGATTCTTGTTAAAACTGTTTATAATTATATTTTAAGAACTTCCAAGAATTTTAACGTCTTCAAAAATGACTTGAACAAATCTTCCTTAAACTGTTTCTTACCATAAGACAAATTTCGAATCTAGCGTTGACGCTGTCGTCGTCTCGACACCGACTTACGCTCACGAGGGTATCGTGACCAAAGCCCTGGACGCGAAGAAAGCCGTCTTCTGCGAAAAGCCGATCGCCGAAAACCCGGAAAATACGTTAAAGTGTTACGACACCGCGAGGAAAGTCGGAAAGGTCCTCTTCTCGGCTTTCAATCGTCGCTTCGATCCCAGCTACAGTGCCGTTCGCGACAGAGTCTTACGAGGCGAGGTTGGCCACGTTCACACGATTAAAGTCACCGCCCGAGATTCCCCATTGCCGACCATCGAGTACCTCGCCAATTCCGGTGGTATCTTCCACGATTGCATGGTCCACGACATCGATATGGTGACTTGGGTCCTTGGCGAATATCCTATCAAGGTACGAAAAATTCATCATTTTAATACTCATTTTAATGATAGTTATTATCATTTTAATAGTTTTATTCCTTATTTTTATAGTTTATTGAAATAAATAATTAAAATAATAATAATAATATATTAATAAGATTGATAATTATTATTATTATAATTTAACGGTTTATTAAATAACTATTGTAATAGTTATTTAATAAACTAGTTCTTACTAGTTAATAACTATTTTAATAGTTTCCTATTAAAATGAATTCATCATTTTAATAGGCAAAATATGTGCAGACAGCCGAACTCAATTTTTTTTTTTTTTTTCGTTAACGATTTTCTTGATCGATTATCGTGAAAGATAATTTACATTTCTCTGGCTCACCTTAGGTCTCGGCGCAAGCGACTGCCAACATCCCCGAGATCAAGGCCATCAACGATTTCGACACGGTTGTGGCGACCCTGCAATTTCCCTCCGGATCTCTGGCAATGATCGATCTGTCCAGGAACTCGAGTTACGGTTACGACCAGAGACTGGAAGTCTTCGGACCGAAGGGGATGGTTCGCGCGGAGAACGAGCAGCCGATTCACTGCGTCAGGACGATGTACGAGCAGAACGGGATCAACGAGGCGCCCATCTGGTACTCGTTCGCCAGCCGATTTCAGCGAGCTTATCGCGCCGAGTTCGATCATTTCCTCGACGTGGTGCTCGGTAAATGCGATTCTATGGTCAAGCCCAAGGAGACTATGGCTGTGACGAAAATTGCGAGCGCCATAGAAGAGTCTGTACGTTCCTCAAAGGTCGTCGAAATCAAGTGGGCCAACGGCGAACTTCCCAACAAGCAATGAATAAATAAAACCTTGTGAACTTTTGTGAAATGTAAAACGAATTTCGACTCTGGAGAACACAGAAAACAGAAGGTTTGAGGAAAATTGTGGGTGAATTTTTGAAAAGTAATTGAGAGCGGAAATTTCGAGACGGTTTTACCTAAAATTTCGGCGAAATTGAGAAAGTTGCGCAACTAAAATTTTCGCTTCGATGCTGATGATCTGAGCACGATTATTGTTAAAACCTGTTTTTCCTTTTGTGAAAATTTGACGACCATTTTTTTTCAATAAAGACCAATAGAAATGTATGTTAAATGTAATGTTTTTTTTTCTCTGGATAATTAAAGAAATACAGTAGATAGCGATGAGTTGCATGCTGGTAACAGTACAAAGTATATAACTAATTTTCATTCTTGTTCACCCATTCATCTACAAAATTCGTAGACGTTTGTTTCGTTTACTCTCGATAATATCCGTGAGGAAGAACCGACGATCACACCATCAACCTCGTGACGTGCTTACTCGTTTTCTTTTGTAACTATTTACAAAGCGTATTTATTTTATTTTTTTCTCTTTCGTCACCGCGCGTCATGTGTGTATCATAGGTAATTAATGATTTGTGCCTGTTTTTTAGCTTCGATAAAACAATATATCGTTACCCATGGTGACTCTCCAGGCCCTTGAATCGCGTTTAATTTTATCCTCTCGTTATACGTATTTTGCAACGCGTTTTATTATAGTAAAAAAAAAGGAAACGAAAAATAAAAACCATTTGTAGTACCTTTTTGTGTGCTCGTAAAATGTCCTGCGGCATTTCGAGTTAAACGACAGCCGCGCAGTCGTGTTGAGCACTAGAGCTTTTTTTTAAATCACATCCCCGATTAATTTGAGTTCTGCGTTCCCGGAATCGCGTTTGAGCCGATTCAAAAACTCGGTAAAAAATTAAGAAAGACAATTGAGTCCTCCTCTCTCTCTCTCTTTCTCTTCTACTCTTCCAATCGCTCACGTTTTCCCGGCTGCAATCTCCCAAAATTGCACACCACGTTTCTTTACACTTACATATATTAGTCTCGTAGCGAGTTACCGAAATTTCGCCGCCGTGTTTTCTAATCACGCTGTGCATCGATTTCGGAAATAATTTTTGTTTTAATCACGTTAAGGCGATGTGAAATATCCACGTCGAGCCGAGTCGGTATAAAAAACTGTATTTAACGTTTTTGACGGATATTTGCGTTTACAGCTAAAAGAAGAAATTCATTCCCTGCGGATTTCACCAGTGCAGGGAATGAATTTCTTCTTTTAGCTGTAAATGCAAATATGCGTAAAAAAACGTTCATTGCAGTTTTTATTACCGCGGTCGGTATTTCACATGCCCTTAAGAGTCAACTCGCTTGTTTCCGCGTGTCGTCCGAAAGTCCGTTTAGTACTTTAGCGATTTCGCGTAGAGCGCCGCCGTGGCTTGCATCGTGTCGCCGTTGCATCTGCGCAATTCCGCGATCACTTTGTCGCGCGAAAAGCCGAGTTTCTCGATGTCTTTGACGGCGGCTTCCGTGAACGGATCGGTGCTCGATATCGTTGTTTCCGGTGGCCCCGACGCGCTCGTCAGTAAACTCGATGTGCTCGCGGCGTTAGTTGCGCCTTGGCCGTCTGTAAAACGTCGTCAATTCAATCGAAATACCAACGACGATTCGCACATTTTTTTTTTTTACGAATGAGTGTCATATATAGGTAACAAAAAAGGAACTACAAACATCAGTGTCCAGGCAATGAGGAATGGATGACGTGATCGTGTAGGTGAAATTATGTAAACGGTGCAGAAGGGATAAATCAATGGCGGAGCGGTAAACGATAATAGTATACGGGATAAGGAACGACGGGACAGCCTGGACAGATACATACTTACCCTGCTGCTGCCTCAATTTCTTCGCCTCCCTCGCGCTGTCCTCCAGAGCTCTCTGATAATCTCTGTCGTCGAGAGACGCTTCGCTGTTGCCGCTGAGTCTCGCGCACTCGGGTAATTCCCCTGTAAATCGAAACAAGACGTGTTTAAATCCCCGTGGC
Organism: Pimpla rufipes; assembly: GCA_963932165.1. NCBI lineage: Eukaryota > Metazoa > Arthropoda > Insecta > Hymenoptera > Ichneumonidae > Pimpla > Pimpla rufipes. The sequence goes on from OZ010630.1 coordinate 26,193,032, forward strand.
GAGAGGTGTATAAAGGCAAATCTTGAGGAGCTCGAAAAGCCTCTCAAAAATTATCGTTGTGTTCCGACGAAAACGATGTACGAACTCTGTACAATAAAAATAATATATTTGTTCTGTTAAAATAAAATAAAAAGAAACTAAAAAAATCTAAAGAAAATAAAATAAAATAGAATAAAAAAAATTGAAATAAAATCAAATAAAAAAATTCAAATAAAATCAAATAAAAAAATTCGAATAAAATCAAATTTTTTAAATTCTAATAAAATTAAAAGAACTACTTGAAAAAAATATTTGTTTGGCGACAACATTTTTTTTTTTTTCAGAAATCGTAGATCCGGCTCCGGACCGAAAATCGCCAAAATCGACCTCGGAAATTTTTATTTCAAAATATCACCTATAATAGGTTAATCAATTTTGTGCTGCTGCGCTGTTATAAAGCTTTAAAAGGTTACGGGTGCTGCCCCGCCTGTCCTCTTATGAAATTTTTCAAATTTGACACCAAACTGATTTTGTTTATCACGGACTTTCCTGGCAACCAATCACAGCCCTAATAGTTGTCTAACAATGTTTTCTGTTACTCGTGAACTTTTTAAAAGAGGGATAGAAAAAATAAATTATAATAAAATAAAATTTAAGGTTGAAGTAAAATAAAGTAAAATGATTGCAATTCCGACTAATAATCCTTATGACTTCGAGCTTGAAATATCCTAGAGTGCTAAAGGCTCGTTGTGAAACGTAAGGAGTGAATGAATGATGCAAACCTTCCGTCAAAAACGAAGTTTCCGTGCCCGTAGTCCCGATCGTGAGAATATTCTTCTTCAAGTCTATGCAACACTGATGGCGTTTGAGCATGTCAAGCCCGAGGAGCATGTCCATCGGTTGTTCCTCGAGGACGCTGAACGAGGTGGTCAGGTGGTCGCTGCCGATCTGTATCTGCACCATGTGAATTCGACCGATGATGCGCTGCACGCCGACACCCTTGGCGACCCCGGCCCACCTTGTGTCAACCAGTCGCATTATGTGACACCGCTCGGCACACGCGGCTGACATTATCGTCGTTTGTGCACCTAATTTTCGTTTCCAGAATATTACAGCCTCCTCCTGGGAATCTCGTAAATGGGTGACGCGAGAGAGAAAAATAATTTGGGATGAAAAAAAAAAAAAAAAAAATCTTCGGCGCATCGACGCAAATAGATTTTCACGCGCATTCAAAATTTCCTCTTTTACGCAAACTCGGTGCACCGACCTCGAGGGCCCGCGACAAACAAATTTTTACGCGGTTTCTCGGGTGCACAAATCAAAGTCTAAGAATAGCAGCGGGTTCTTCGAGAGCGTAACTGCCTTGTCATACCGCGAGCGTGCCGACGAAGGTGGAACTTTAAAAATAGCGACAAAAAGAAGAAAAAAAAATCGTACGCTTGGCTGCAAAAAACGTGCAGAACGGAACGAATACTCGTGGATTTATTTGGTTACGGGGATTTCGTTCGACGGTTCGAGCGAAATCGGGGAAATTCAAGGGGATGAAATTTGTTATACCTGAATCGATAAACGCTTTCACGGGGAATCCGTTGACTTTGCAGTTTATGTAGAGCATGACCACCGTGCCGAAAGTCTCGGGATTGTACTCCATAGCTGCCTCCATGTTCGCCTCTATGTTTTTCTGTTTTATCTCCTCGGCGATGAGCCGCTGAGCCTCCGTGTCGAAGGGATCCGCGTTCATCATTCTCAACCTCTGGACCTGGCGCTCTTCTCGCACTTTTATCTGCTCCTTCAGTACGGTGGAGAATTTTTCTGCAAGTTATGAAAAATGTAAATTTTGGTGGAAAAAAAATGAATTATGGAACATTTTATGATGACCAAAAAAAGTATGATGTGTACTTTATCATAGATATTCCTGAATCTTAAAACTAAGAAGATCAATTGTTGACTTACCGAGGTTTCCAGAGAGCAACGCATCAGCCAGTCTAGGATTATTTTGTTTGAGCAGTGCCAATTGATCCGGATTGGCAAGAAACATTCCCCTGATCAGTGCAGGATCGTCCTCACTCCTGGGATTCTGTGCTCTCTGTGGTGTTATTCCGCTCCCAGCTGCTGGCGCTGGTCTGTTATTGTTGCTACTGGAAGCTGCGCCTGGAACTCTGATGCTGCTGAAGTCCAGTAGTGGCATAGCTGGAGAAAACCAATAAATAATTACAGAAGGATCCTGGAAGTTCCAAATCTCCCAAGTAAGGTCATCAAAAAATTCCAGCCAATATTACAGATGCTTTAAAAAAAAGCCTAGCATCTCAACTTTCTGAAATTTCTTCTCTCATAGTTCTAATGCTTTTTTTTCTAGATGTACAAAATTGCAGATTGCAAGATCCAGATGTTAATTTTGATGAAAAACAATTTTTGTTTTGTAATCAACTAGTATCAATATTTTCAAATGGCCTTTTTTTGGGTGACGTGTTTCTCTCAAAAAAAAAAAACAAATAAAATTTCCCAAAAATGGAGCAATCGGATACAACCAACTGCAGATTTGTCTTATGATGCACAATTGAAAAGAAGGGATTACAGTCAAGCGGACCTCAGTTGAAAGGCTGTTAATAATCCATCAAATCTAACCTAATGCTTTTTTTTTCCAGTTGTACAAAATTGCAGATTGCAAGATCTAGATATCCATTTTATGAAGAACAAACATTTTTCTGTAAACGACTAGTATCAATATTTTCAAATAGCCTTGTTATCGTGTGACGTGTTTCTCTTAAAAAAAGTAAAAGCAAATAAGATCTCTCGGAAGTGCAGCAATCGGATAAAACCTCCCGCAGCTTTGTCTCACGATATACAATCGGAAAGAAGGGATTACAGTCGAGCGGACCTCCGTTGAAAGGCTGCTGCTGGATATTAGGATCGGCGCCGCTCTGATGCATGTGCTGAAGGATGACGGCGTCGCCGTCGCGTATGCCGTGATCGCGCATCGATTTCTTGTCCTCCATGAGGGGCCGCCCGTTGAAGGCGATGACGATCTCGTGAGCCGGCACGCCGCTCTCGATCTCGCAGAAGGCCTTGAAATTCTCGAGCTCGAGCTCGTCGCTCACGTCGAGGACGAATATATCGTCGCCCAGGGTGGTCACTGTCACTTTCATCCTGACGCGGGGCTCGAGGGTCGCTCGGGCGTTTCTCCGGTTTCGCGGAACCACCAAAATCAAGGGCCGATGTGTCCTCGGCGAGAAGTCTCCGCGGATCTCGGGGCGACGTTTGCGACGATAATTAAGCGCGATGTCGCGACGTCGTCGTGCTCCTCGGGTTTCGGACAATGCACTGCGCGAAACGAGCGCGAAATTTCACTCACCGCGGGGAGATATCTGAATCACCGGAATGGCCGGACGGGGCGCGCGGACCAAGGGGTGGAATGATAAACAGTTTCGTGGGATGTAAACAACAACCCAGCTCAGCAAAAATATATTTCACCGTCCACGAGGTACGGCCTGAAGTTTACGTATGTCGCGTCTTCGTCGCGCCGACGGGCGTGAAGGTCGCCGCGGATGTCGGCGGCGATTCGTGTCGTGGTGAAATCTGAAGATCGGGAGATTCGGGACAAAAACACGTGAAATAATAAGAAGAACCTGGAGCACTGGTCATTTTGGAGAAACAAATTAAGGGCATTTGAATAAACAGCATTTCAAGACTATTCTTATTCTGGATGGAAACAAAATATCATCGGACGAAGAATTAAAATGCGCTTCCGTTGATGTTTTTCTTTGTCTCAGAATATGTTCGGTATCATACGATTGATTACAGTTTTTGTTACCGACTGAGTAGGTTTCACATTCCCTTAAGGGCATGTGAAACATGTACCACGTGATACGTGAGTGCGAGAGAGATAGACGCAATTTTTGAATAAACACCATTTCAAAACTATTCTTATTGTGGATGAAAACAAAGTATCATCGGACGAAGAATTAAAATACGCTTCCGTTGATGTTTTTCTTTGTCTCAGTATATGTTCGGTATCTCCATACGATTGATTACAGTTTTTGTTACCGACTGAGTAGGTTTCACATTGCCTTACACAGCACGATCGGAAATCTCGAGATCGGTAAGTTAGATCGTGTGTTCTAATTTACCTATTCTATTTTATTTACCTATTACCAATTCTATTCGGTCGGTATGAAAAACTGTAACAATGTTGGTACCCGAGTGTGTTTAAAAAATAGATAAATTCATAGGCGTTTTGTATTCTCATTCCACGGACGTTAAAATTTGTCTTTTTCCTAAATTTTGTACGAATTCTGAACGTAATTTGGTGTCAAAAACTGTTACAGATTTTGATACCGGCTGAATTACCGTCAGAGCGACAGAGGGAGACACAACGCTTGGCGCTGTTTCTCCACTATTGTCGTGATTTACCTGTGTAACAGGTGCAAAACAGGACCGCCTGGTGGTCTCACGAATGCTGATTGGCTGTCGCTCTTCGCGCGAGCGCCGTGATTGGTTCTTCAACTCACCCGCCCGGCAGGCCCTTCTGAGGAGTCATTCGGAGTGCGGCCAGAGTACGTTTTGAGAATACATCGCCGGCGACTGGCAGTAGTCTCGTACCGGTGCGCGCCGACGAGACTCGATTGAGATGTGCGTCCAACGGCGGCAGGTGTTTCGCGGCGATCTTTAGCGATGACAATCGCCTCGAAGATCATATTTCTTATAATGAGCACATGGAAGCTGATACAGCGTCGTTGCTACGACCTTCTGTCTCACAAATCCTCGCTGCTCGTTATTCTCATCGCATTCACCTGCATCTTCGTCGGCATCATACACTTCGGAGAGGTTAGACAAAAACACGCACAGCTAATGGAATTAAAACCGGTTGTTTTTCTCCCGTAATGTAATTACGCTGTAACTTGATTACAAACTTTTACAGTAACGTTTATTTATTTTTTTAAATAACAACTATAAGTAATCATTTTTTCAACAAATCTCATTTCTATGTTATTATTGTTGTTACTTTTATATTTCACTGTTGTCTTGTTGCTCATAATCATAACAATTAAATTGTTATAAAAATTATGAGATTTCAGTTATAAAAACTGCTATGAAACATTAATATTACAAATATTTTGAGATTTTGTTTACAATTGTTAGGCTTGTAAAAAAATGTTACAAAATTAATTATCGTAAACGGATAACAGAAATGAAATAGTGGAATCAATATTTTCCAGGTTTGGCTTGCGTGGAGCAAAGAGAAGTACGAAGCCGTGTTTCACTCTTTCAACGACAATATTCTTGGGACGTCGCTTCAGAAAAAACTCTGTCAGCATGTTCCGATTGACGTGGTTTACACATGGGTCAACGGAACCGATCCAATCTTCATTGAGAATCTCCAAAAATACATTCCAGCGAGCGACGTGAATGCCGCAGTTTCCAGATTCAACGACAAGGATGAATTGAGATATTCGCTGAGATCCCTGGAAATGTATGCTCCATGGGTCAGACATGTTTATATAGTCACAAATGGACAGATACCGAGCTGGCTTGACATGGATAATCCAAGAATGAGTCTTGTCACTCACGACGATATATTTCCTGACCATGCTGATCTCCCAAGTTTTTCTAGTCCTGCTATTGAAAGCCATATTCACAGGTATCTATGGTTCATAATAAAAATGGTATATTCATTAGCTATCATCAGTTAATGGCAAATTTTAGTTTTTTATGATTGTTAGCAGGTAAATTCATTATTTATTTTATTTATTTATTGTTTATTTTATTTATTTTATTTATTTATTGTTTATTTTATTTATTTTTATGTATTTATTTTTTATTTTATTTACTTATTATTTATTATTCATTAAAGAAGATATTTTTGTCCTATCTACTTAGTTTTAACGTTTTTCAATTATAAATTCTACAAACTCGTAAACATGTTGATCAATTAATTAGATTAATTGACATATATAATTAAAATATATTGAAGCAATGACGAATTCATGAATTTACAGAATTCCAGGTCTCTCGGATAAATTTTTGTACTTCAACGACGACGTATTTCTTGGTAGAGAAGTGTGGCCCGAGGATTTTATAACTCAAGCCAACGGGCAGAAAGTGTATCTGGCGTGGTGGGTGCCGGATTGCTCGGACGTTTGTCCCTGGGCTTGGGTGGGCGACGGCGCCTGCGATCCCGTCTGCAACACGACAATTTGCGAGTTCGACGGTAATAATCCTTCGTCTTTCGAACGCGAGTAAAATGCGCTTAAGTATTTTGTTTCATTTTTTCACGAATTTGCGTTTCATTCAGGCGGAGACTGTGATATAACACACATGCCCACCGACAGCGAAGGCTTGGAAGACGAGGCTGACTATCCATACAAACTTTTGCAAACCGACCCTTTTCGGAATCGGGAAGCCGAAAGATTGCTGGATATACTGAAGAAAAAGAACAGCCTGTCGACCGTAGAAATGACGACAACTCTGGGAATGTTGCGGTCGCTGAAATCGTTGAGGCAAAATTCCGACCTCGCAAAAATGATCAATAATACGCAAAAAAATACGCACACTGCTTCGAAAATTCTCGAAAGAAATTACACGATTAGCGAGAATCGCAGTGCGAGTCACGAAAGCTCGTGGAATCACAGCACGATTTTGAACGAGATCGAAACCGAACAGCCAGCCGGATCGAAACATTACCGCAATGACGACATAATAAATTTGGTGCGAATAAGCAACGCGAAACCGCGTAATAAAGTTAAACCTGTGAGTCAATTTAAACACAAGTCAAGACGTTTGGATACATACGCGGAGTCGCTGCTATACGTAAATAGGATATACAACACGGCTTACGGATTCGAGAGGCGCAGAGTTCCGGCTCACATGCCGCATCTCCTGGACAAATGGATCGTGGCCGAAATGCAGGAGAAATTCGAATCTGAGTTCGCCAAAACCTCGGCGCACAGAGTCAGAGACTCCGAGGACATGCAATTCGCGTTCTCGTATTTTTATTACGTAGTGAGCGAGAGACGAAAAGCGACGGTCGGCGAGATTTTTGATAGATTCGACACCGACAAGTCGGGGTAAGATTTTTCTTTATTTTTAGTAGAAAATATTAGAGTTACTGAAGGAATCAGATTGATGACTTTAATGATAATTCGTTTTGTGATTAGGACCTGGTCCGATGGAGAAATCCGAACTCTACTGACGAGGATGTACACATTACCTTTGGACTACAGTTTCGTCGTGGACTTCGAGAGCGCAATAACCAATTGTTCTAATAAAATAGAATTGGTTGAAATGCCGGATCCACCGTCGGGGGAACGATACTTGGATTCGACTCTCGTAAGATAATATTATAAGTTTTTACCGCGCATGAATTTCTAGGCAAAAGGCAAATTTAATGAATATTTTGAGTTGGTCGCTACTTTTATTACAAGAATTATTAATTTATTATATTTATAATAAAAATAAATGAATAAATAAATCATTATAATTTTTTTAAATTTTTTTTATTATTTGTGCCTTCGCAAGTAATTCTGAAAAAAATGTTTAAAAAAAGTCTTCTCGTTGGAATATTTTTGCAATGCGTTTTATCTTTCAGCCGACCGTTTCCAAGGAACTAATACTCAAGTGCCAAGTAATCGCGAAGCGACTCGTCGGAAAATTCGGCGATCGTCGGCGCTACCGTCACGAGATCGTCAAAGCCGGCAAGAACGAGATTTTCGAGATGCTGACGAGCAACGTGTCGTCGACGGTGCAATTGCTGGACGAGATTCGTCGGGAACCGAAGTGAGTCCTCAAAAACCTGAAGATGTATTAATAAGTAAAATAATAAAATAATAAAAAAATACAAAAAATAATAATAAAAAAATAATCAAAAAATTAAAAAATAATTTTTAAAAGATGTATTAATACTGACTTTGCTTTCCATATTTTCAGAAAATTCATATGTTTGAACGACGACATGGATCCCTCGCGACGTGCGGAGAACGAAGTAATTCGCGCGTTGCTCAACGATTTTTACCGCTCTCTTTACCCGCTGCGAAGCAGCTTCGAGCTCCCCGTTCAGTACAGAAATCGTTTCTCCCATCGCCGGGAGCTCTTCGAGTGGAGGGCGAGTCGCGCGAGAGCGCGGAATCTCTTGGTACTTCTCGTAGTCGCTCTACTTTTTATAACGGTGTATCACCTTTTTCATAATCAAATGCGACGACTGTTGCGCGTTCGCTCGTTGCCAACGTTGCTCGTGTAGCAATACGTACTTCCGTTTTTAAATTATACCCCCAAAGAATCTCATGTGATAACATTCGCGGATCATTCACGAACGATACATTAAAACGACAGCTAATTTCGCTAATTGGCTTCTAGTCCGGGTTTGTTTGTAACTGAAGAAATCCCACGGAATAATTTGATTTTGAAATTTGTGCTTGAACGAAATTGCCATCGAAACAATCGTTTTATTCCGCGAGAATCTTCCTTCGACAACCCGCGAGACATTTCCTTAAAAAACGCATATCTACGTTTAAAAATAATTTTAATACCCCAAGGTGATCCGATTTTACCGAGAGCGTTACATCAATTTTTCATATGGTTGTGTGCATCTTTTGCAATCGCTAGTCACTTGTGCATCCGCAGTGTGCGATCGCCCTGTACTAGGGTGTGTAAAAAAAATTATTTAATTTTTTTTTTTCACTGTCCTATACCAAAAACGCGCCTAATTTTGTTTACTTTTTATTTGAGGTTTGTTGCATTACAAGACTTCGATTGAGTCACCTCTAAATATTATTTGTCAGCGAATTTCTTTGCCACAATTGATTGTTAGGTCAATTTCTCGAGCTTAAGGCATGAAGACAAAAAAAAGTGCGCCAGTACGCAGATGGAAACGGAAATTAAGACGAAAAAAATGCTCAGTTTTTCATTATTTTTATTTTCTCTTTATTTCTGTGCAACAAATCTGAAATAAAAAAAATCATAAAAAATTGTAGACGCGTTTTCGGTATATTGAGGTCAGAACACAAACTTTTGCAGTTAAAAATAAAAATCAAATAATTTTTTTTACACACTCTACCCTGTACATATCCGCGGATAAATGCTGTCAGGGGAATCTTTTTTTATATACGTATTAAAAAGTATATGTATACTATACATTACTGTTGAAATATATGAATGTATATATATACACGCAGACGCACCGGAGAGAAAGAAACGGAATCGAGGAAATATATTCTATGGTTCTTTATTATTTATCACATTTACCGAGTAAAAACTCTATAATAAACTATACGTGAGTATGCAGCTAGTTAACGGTACGTAGAGACAAATGATTCTTCTCAACGAAGATGATTACGCGAGTAATGCATCGGTGCGACGACGACTAAGCGATGGAATCGGTGCGCGATTTACGATTCCGGGGAATCCGGACGATCCAACGGCGGGCAGTTTGTATGTCGAAGATTTCTCGGACCCACCATTCCCTCCTGGAGTTTGGCACACTCGGTCATCCAGATCGCCACCACGGCGACTTCTTCCGGCAGTAAACGTGGTCCGATTCCTGATAAAATGAGTTGTAAGTATTCATCATTTTTATTATTTTTTAAATTTTGTATAGACAATATTGAAACATTAACGAACCTGGAATATCCGGATAATAACTCATGAGAGTCGCGTTTTCTCTCTTTGGTTTTTTTCTCGTGTTATCCGGGTTAATTCTTCCATCGATTTTCCCAGGACCGTCGTAATTATTGTTCGTCGGCGTAATTTCATTGGAACTATCGTCAGGATCTTTAGTAGAGTCCGCGTTTTCCGATTTCGAGAAGGACTCTTCGCTGCCGATGTCTTTGGACAAACTTCTACCGGATTCCATGACGTCGGCACTCATTTCTCCCGACTTTAGGGAAGATGCTTTGGAGAATTGTTGCTCCGTTTCGCTGGACGCGCTGTCGTTGCGGATCGAGCTTTTCGGCGTGATTTCCGGAGTCTCTGCGAAATTTATCGAATATATAAACCATTTAATTGAGGGAATTAAATCCCCTGAGAAACGATGATGATAATTTTTGTAACTGATGAGAATAATTGATAGCAAAATATCGCATTTGAATTCGGAAAACTCATTTACGTTTCGTATCAGACTGCTCGTCCTTAGACGAAGATTCTAGATCGACGTTGGCATCGGCATCGGTGTCTTGACTCGCCAGTGAAGCCTGTTCGACTGGAGGTCCACCGTTTGAATCTTGACCGGAACTTTGCATTTCCGGTGGTCGAGGACAACTTTCGGCTTGATCGAAGATTAAAAATTCCGAAGGGTCTTCGTCGAAAGACTCTCTTTTACTTCCATCACAACGCAATCCTGCCAAGTATCTTGAAACCAGTAATTATTATTAATAATTATTAGTCATTATTTTTTATTATTATTATTGATTATTAATTTAGCATTCGTTTTCTTGGCTTATTTCTTTTAATAATTTATTTATCCCGCAATAGTTACCCATAAATCTCTATGAACAGAGTGACCGGAATCATCGTCGAACCGCCGTCAGGCTCCAGAGTAAACAGCTCGCAGATCAGAAGCATCGTCTCGAATAGGCTCGAGCCCAGAAGACCGACTGCTATAGCCAAGAATTTTTTTACCTGACACTTTCGTCGAAATTTGCCGATTATCATGATGAGATTAAGATCTCTTCGATCCAAGCACAGGCCGTCCCATCTCTTAAGAATGGCATCGATCGAGAGTATCTTGTTGTAATCTGTTGCATTCATGAAAATTAGTTATTATACAGGAGACAAAAACACAGTAAACTTGTGCATCAACAAAAGTTTTATAAAAAAGCCTGCAAATCGAATTCACTTAATTCCACCGCGAAACAATTTTTAACAAAATTTAAGAATTTCAAGAAACTCAAACTCTTTCCAAACTTTCGTCAAAATCAGTATCAAATTTTGTTTAATATTTTATATAATTAAATTAAATGTTTTTCACATGTTCTTTAGATCTATCGATATATTATTATTAGTATTGAAGTATATATACTGATATTTTTTTTCGTCTGTTCACATTTAGGTTCAGTCACCGGGATACTTGCCACCAAGTTGTCGAAGTAAGACTTTCAAGAATCCAAGCGTCAGTCCGGATATAGTTTGCGGAAGTGGGTGTTCGAGTCTTATCTTCGTCGGGGGTTCTTCGCCCTCGGCGAGGGCGCGAAAATAAGCGCTGGACCATTTAAGTAAATCGTAGGGTTGCGTTCTTATCGCAGCTTTGCAGAACTGCTTGAGAATAATGGGCAATCGGGGTGGAACGTTGATTTGACGATTGTTGAAAGCACTCTCGACCATCGGCATCGCTGTTGGAAAATTTTGCACTTGCTCGCGGAGAAATCTTTATACCGAATTTCGAACACCCGACAATTTGGAATTCAATATTGAAAGTGCACCGAGGCGAGCCGAACTGTGCGAGGCAAGTGGCGACCGAACGCTCATAGGGAAATGCAAATAGCGCTTGTGTTGGGATTCGGAGCGGCTCCCCGTTGCTGGGGCAACAGTGGGTGAAATCGTAAATCGCGCATGTATATAGATTATGTAATCAAGGGATACGGCGAACGGAAAAGTATTTGATACATCTGTAAATCGTTGCTTTAGCCGCGATGTCGCGGTATTAGAATCGCGTGATTTACGAAATCAATGAAACAGGAAATGGGACAATTAATATTTTTGAGCAATGCGACGCGGGGCCGCGACGCAGTCGATGGTACCAGTACAGTAGAACCTCGGTTATCGTCTTCTCGTGATAATATAAAATACAGAATAAATACTGTAACGTTTTATCAATTTTTGAAAACGAAATTAATATTTTTTGCAGTAGAATATAAGAAATCAGATGTCTCGTATCTATGATTACTGTTACAAATAATTTTATTTATTACTTTAACAATTCGTGGTCACACCTCCCACCGATCACGGTGGTCACTCTGGGTCGATTTCACCCGGACCATCTTTGATCGCGTATTACGACCAAACTATCGGCTTGAAAAATATAAAAAAATTACAGAATATACTTTAAATTTTGTACATAATTTACAAAAAAAGAAATTTACCAATATTAAACTGCAACATATTTAAAAAAATTAATGAATGTGAAAGATCGAAAAAATACGTTTCTTTACTCAAAAAAACCATAACTCCGTAAATAAAAGATCAATTTAACTCAAATTTTAACCTGATGCTCTCTAAATATAGTACTTTTGATACAAAAATATTATCCTAGCGCCCGCCACAAAAAAGGTATTTATTCCGGACAAAGTCCCTTTGGCCACAGGGAACTATTTCGTTTTCGCGCCGAAAAATCGATCTCGGCTCGAATCGACCCAGAGTGACCACGAAGGGTTAAAAATTAAACTCAAGAATGAAAAACAATTTATTTTCTGGCCTCGCATACTTTCAACAATCTTTTTAAATTTTCAAAAAAAAAAAAATTCTGAAATACAAAATTGAATACTTCAATCAAATCATTTTCCATATAATTTCTCCGCAAATGTTACCATTCAGCATACAAAAAAAAAAAATTCGCCATGAAACAATCGAGTTCGCACTGTTCGCGAGTCCCGATGATTGCGCAAGGAAAACATTAATCAGCTCTCAAGTTTTTCACAGTCGCTGGTAAGTAAAACGCTGCAAAATCGTCGCGAAGCATCGAGATACGTCCTTCGCGTGCGAGAACGTTCCATTCTGTACCAGCGCGAAAATCTAGATCCCCATGCGCGACACGAGTTTCTTGGCAGCGTCACGAGGCCCTCTTGCCCCACTCTTGTGCTCTCCACTCTTGTTCGTCAGTCGGTCGGTGCGCCTGGCCGTGAGCTGACATTCTAGAAGCTGCCGAGCGTGATTCGCGCTAACCTGCACGAGAGAATCAGAGAGAGATTCGCATTTTTTACTGGTGTATCGATCAGGAATGCGCGAAAACGTTGGCACTGCGAGATAAAGCAGACGCGAAAATTGCTCGTTTCCCGATTGATGGGTGCAGCGCACACGCGAAAAAGAAACAGAAACATGAACAGGTGAATATATCCGTCGTATTATTATTATTATTATGTATTACGGCGGCAGTGAGTCGCGTTTCCGCCGCTTATGGTGTAACGTGTAGGCAGTAATTATTACGAGCACCGTCGCCTTGAATCATCATCGTGGCCTTGACGTTTCCAGTAATAGCGAAGACTCGAGCCGCGGTTCGGCGGGCGACAACGCGAGCAACAGACGACCACTTTCCATAGAAGGCCCGCGATCCAATAATGATGGACATAGGCAGCCTGCTCAGCCGCTGGCCAATCAACCCAGGCAACCCACGAATTTGCAGGGCTTGCTCAGATTCGCCATGGAAGCTACAGCCGCCGAGGATGCCCCTCACGCTTCGCATGTGCAGCCACTGGATGAAGAGGTAAAGACTAAAGTTTGTTTTTCATGGTTGGAGGACATGAGCAAATCACTGTGGTGGTTGTTGCGTTGATGAGAATGAAAATGGAGTTTTGGGTTTGTTGGGTTTGATATGTTTTTTCGGAAGCTACCGTTGAATGGGAATTGTTGACGAAAGCTTATTTTTTTTAGCCTTTGGGAATTTGAATATGATACATGGAATTTGAAACGGGCGATTTTTAAATTACTCACTTCGCAGATTTCTTGGGTTTGCTATGGATTTCAGAAGCTACCGTTGAATGGGAATTGTTGATGGAAGCTAATTTGTTTATCTTAGGAAATTTGAGTATGATACATGGAATTTGAAGCAGTCAATTTTTAAATTACTAATTTCTGAGATTTCTTAGGTTTGCCATGTTTTTCAGAAGCTACCGTTGAATGGGAATTGTTGACGGAAGTTCATTTTTTGAATCTTAGGAAATTTGGATATGATACATGGAATTTGTAGCAGTCGGTTTTTAAATTACTAATTTCTGAAATTTCTTGGGTTTGCCATGTATTTCAGATGCTACCGTTGAACAGGAACTGTTGATGGAAGCTCATTTATTTAATCTTAGACAATTTGAATATGATATATGGAATTTGAAGCAGTCAATATTTAAATTATTAATTCCTTCTCATTAATTTCCGTAATATTAAACACATTTTTGGAGTATCAGATGATGTAATAATAAGCATGAGAATTTGCTATTTTTCATCTATTAATTGTAATTTTTCAGAGGAAGAACTTCTTGAGCGAAGCCCTGACATCAATGTCAGTGAATATAATAGAGGAGCTGCAAAAAGCTGTGAAAATATTGTCAAACGTCGTGGATTTGAGGCCCGACGACGACCCATCGGAGTACGAGGCGGCGCTCGAGAGGATAGTCGATTACGTCGATAACATGGATATCGCGAATGACTTCTACAAGATCGGCGGTTTCGCGATATTTGGACCTTGCTTGAATTCGCCCCACGGCAGTATTAGATGGAGGGCTGCGGACATAATCGCCGAATTGACGCAGAACAATCCGTTCTGCCAGGAGAGAATATTGGAGATGGGCTTGATGCCGATACTGTTGAGCATGGTGGATACCGACGAGTCCGAGCAAGCGAGAATAAAGGCGTTGTACGCAGTTTCTTGTGAGTTGATTTCAGAATATCATAAATCAATCGTTTTTTTTTTTTTTTTTTCAATTGAGAGTCGATCTACAATTTTTTTATCGATTGAATATCATAAATCAATCGTATTATTTTTTTTTAATTGAGAGTCGATCTTCAATTTTTTTTACGCTGCCGATTATTATTTAGGTATTGTTCGAGGGCATCCTCTGGCGCTTAGATACATGGAGATCAACGACGGATACTCCGTATTACTCAGAGCCATTCAGAGTCCGGTGGAGAAATTGCAAGTGAAGTCGGCGTTTCTCCTCTCCGCTTTGTGCAACAGAGACAACGCCGGCAGTCTGAGGGAGACGCTTGTGAAGATGGGTCTCGTCGAACAAGCTGCTGCAACTCTGACGAGCGACAGCCTTCTGCCGGACACGAGGTAAATAAATCGAAATGTTTAAGAAACTTTTTTTTCTTACTCGCGATCACAATAATACCAATCAAAGAATTGTGATGCCTTTATTTGTGTTTTATTTGAATTTCTATTATTTGTGTTGTATTTGAATTTCTATTATTTGTGTTTTATTTGAATTTCTATAATTTGTGTTTGATTAGAATTTCTTTGAGCTGAGTTGGGTTGCAGAAGTAGATTTTTTTACCGACATTGGTCGGTAAAACTAGGCTACTTCATAGCCTAGTGCTCTGTCGGTAACAAAAACTGTAAAACGTTGTCGTCCACGATTGATTTCTCGGACAAAAGACGAGAAATTTTGACTGCGTCTAAGGAGTGTACAGTCAATACTTCTCGCATTTTATTCGAAAAAAATCAACCACGTCGGTGAATAATACTTCGGGAAAATTCAGCTATCTCACTCGCATTTATAACAAGAGACTGACGACATGTAGCACATTTTTTAAGATTAAAAAAATCTCGATTTTTTTCAGTAAATATTTCTGTCATAAGAAATATAAAATTGAAATATAAAATGGGCGTTGAAATATAAAATGTAATAATTTTTCTTCAAGGGAACAATTGCTCGGCATTCTAAACGGGTTAACCAACGACAACTATCTTCCCGCTCTCCGCGAGTGTCGTCGACCCGAGTTGTGCCTGAAACTTACCCTCGACCGGCATCTCAAACAAGCCAAGGCTGAGGAGAGCATCGATGAAGTACAAACGTGCAGTCGGCTTCTTGACAGAGTATTCTCCGATCGGGATAATCAGATGGGCCAGGATAGATAGTCAATTTTGTGTACAATATCATTATGTAACTAACTAAATAAATAACTTAAGTTTTTCCTTGTAAACGCGCTTCTGATCAATAAAACAGCCATCTATTTTCTTTCAGACATTTTTCCTTCGTAATATCCAATCTTTGAGTCACATTTAGCAAAAAGACGCAGTGAATATGAATTACGAGCCTCGTAAGTTCCATTGGACCTTTTTACTAATTTTTTACAAAAGGATTAAACAATAAGTAGTCAGCAACAACGGCTTA
Organism: Pimpla rufipes; assembly: GCA_963932165.1. NCBI lineage: Eukaryota > Metazoa > Arthropoda > Insecta > Hymenoptera > Ichneumonidae > Pimpla > Pimpla rufipes. The sequence goes on from OZ010630.1 coordinate 26,209,039, forward strand.
AATTTGTCTTCGCAACTCTCGTCTCTTTCTGCAGTAAATTCTAATTATAATAACATTTCTTCAATACTGAAGCGACTTCGTAATGTCACGAATAATTCAGAAATTATCGAAGCAAAAATGTAAACGCGTTTTAAATGAAAGCTTAACTTAATTAAAACATGTTCATTGAAAGATACAACTCGAGCCTTCAATAGCGTCATGAATTTTAACGATGCGCTTTTGTATAATTATACCGAAGTTCGCAACAATTGGTATAACTTGGTCCAACCACCTGGGCTAATTATTCTTGGAATTGCGAGAAAACGTTTCTCTACATTGATACAAGAGCGGATACAGCCAACAAAGTGCAATTGAAGCATTTCATCGCTCTTGTCTTGCCCTCAAATAATCGCCTTGTTACGTCTCGTCGCCGGCGCCGAGGATAAATATTACGCACAAATAAATACTTTGTAAAGACCAGTTTTTTTTTTTGGACTGTCCTCCTTTTCAGCAAAGTCGACGTCGCGCCATAAACTCCGAACGCATTCGCGAACCAACCGAGACGCAAGAAAATTCATAATTACCCAAGCGAATAGAGTTTGCGACTTTGGTGTGCCCGCGAGTTCGAAAGTCGAGCTCAAAGTTCGAGAGCCCGGCTTTTGCGTCAACGAGATACAACTGATTCTTCCCCACTGTAATTCTAACGAAGCGCGCGAGCGCCCGGGCTTCACGTCGCGCAAAAGTTTCTCGTAATTCAGGGATTCGCCTCGGAGGAAACTTTTCCCTCGTGTACTCTTTCCTACCTGCAATTTACCATATAGAGAGCACATCCGTTGAAGTTTATTCTATGCTTTTTAATATATATTTTTTTGGATCAATAATACAGTTTTCTGGAAACTTTTATTCGGGACTTTTTTTTTAGTTGTTACAGGGCGTCAATATATTCGAGATGCATTTTCCGTGAAAGCCTCAGGCGTAGATTAATCGCGTGGATTAAAATATTTTGTAAAACAGACTCAATTTTCAGCTCAAAATTACATCTTTTTTAAGTTACGCTCCTTACGTTTGCTAGGAAAAGGCAGCATTAATCTATGCTTTTATAAAAATTTGAATGGATCAGCTGACGGTTCTGCAAATCCAAAGCAAATAAAATTACAAATCCAAATCTTCTGCAAATCTAAAGCGAATAAAATTGCAAATCCAAATCTTCTGCAAATCCAAATTTTTTGCATATTCAAATCACATAAAATTGCAAATCCAAATCTTCTGCAAATTCAAATCAAATAAGATTGCAAATCCAAATCGTCTGCAAATTCAAATGAAATAAAATTGCAAATCCAAATCTTCTGCAAATGCAAATAAAATAAAATTGCAAATCCAAATCTTCAACAAATGCAAATCAAATAAAATTGTAGCTCCAAATCTTCTGCAAATCCAAACGTAATAAAATTGTCAATCCAAATCTTCTGCCAACCCAAAGCAAATAAAATTGCTCTAATTTAAAATCATGCCCCATAATACAAACAGCCTTCCACTACTGCGAATAAAAGTACTAAAATTAGCACGAAACATAAAAAAACCTTCATTTAACTAGTACGAAGCGCTGGTTAAATGAAGGACACATTTTAATAAGACGGATCGACGTCGCAGTGAATTTCCGCCCAGATGCAAAGTTTCTGAAAATTATAGCGATCTTGATGCGAGGCGAGATTTTGACCTGTGCAAACGTGGGGTTAAGGAGAAACAGGGGCATAGAGCAGGTTGGGTATTCGTGAATGTGCGGCCGGGGGGCGCAGTGCGAGCTCGACGAGTCGGTGAGAATGTCACGGTGAATGGATGAATGGACGATCTCCGTGAACCCTCGAGGCTCGACGACGAGAGCGCACTCAGCCCCCGCCCCGTAAAAGAACCCCTCGAGTGTCCTCGGATGCGCCGGGAAAAGGCCTAAGCACGCGCGTGACTGCCGCTATTCATTCACGCGTGTCCTCCCTGCATGAGATTCACGGGGTGTTCAAATTCGGGCTCCTCTGTTAACTGAAAATAAAAAAAAAACACATCAAAGCAGCAAAAAAAGAAAAAAAAAGTCGTATAATTCCAGTTCACTTGCTGTAATATATTTTAGGTTAATTAATTAGTTACGTCGCGGGTGTAGCAGCTACCCTTATATTCCTGGTGCTTGTGGAGTTTCGAAGCTCGATATTCCCTCGAGATGCCGAGCTCTAAGTTTCCTTTAAGCACGTTAGGGCTTTTGATTTTATTAGCGAGTTCGACAAGTTGAGATATTCACTAATATAGTCGCAATAAACGATCTAGTATCTCGGCTGGATTCGCCGAAGCAGAGTGGCTAGAGATTCCGAGAATCTCGTGATAGTTGCGAATATCAATTTTATGCTGCTGTTTTAGGTCGTTTTTAGCAAAAAGTAAAAAACAAACTCTTGGATACGGCCGCAAAATTACTTTCCAGATAATAAAAAAAAAAAAATCTAACAGTTGTAACTACCAGATTCACTTTTGAATCAATCAACTTTCCAGACAATCAAACAAAAAAGAATCTGATAATTGTATGATGTCGAAGTTTGCATCGTTGGAGTACAACGAATTTCATAAAAAAAAATTAATCCTAATTAAACAAAATTATGAAAATAGGTATAAAAAGTCACCACAGTAACTAACTGCCAGAATTACTTTTTACACCTAATTTCATAATTTGGGTTAATTACAATTCATTTTTTTACGAATATCGTTGCATTCCAACGATGCAAGCTTCAACATCGTATAATTGTTATAAACAGATTAATTTTTCTTTGTCTGGAAACCGATTTTCACCGCATCGAAATTTGTTGTCACGCAACCAACTTATTTATTATTTATTGTTTAATTATTTAAACAATTTACCGCGATTTCCGCGCCGACCGCGGAGAGCGCAAAATCACCGATTTCGTCGCCCGCGAACTTCTCGCAATTGCCGCGCGAGATTTCAAGAGCGCCAGAGCGGAGGAGATCGGCAACCCTTATAGAATGTTATTTTTTTTTCTCTCATTACATCGTCACTTATTTATTATTTAAACAAATTATCGCGATTCCCGAGGCAACCACAGAGAACCCAAAATCACCGATTTCGTCGCCCGCGAACTCCTCGCAATTGCCGCGCGAGATTTCAAGAGCGCCAGAGCGTAGGAGATCGGCGACCCGCATAGAATCGTCTCGTGATCTAGGAGGGACACTCGGGAGTGTCAAGTCAAGCAGCTTGCACGGCGTGTTCCCCGCGAGTCAGGCGCAGCGAGCGAAGCTAAGCGTTCGGCGGAGAGTGCATAGCGAACACGGGAACGGATGACTTACGGCCGGCCGGTCAAGCGTGCCAGGTCCACGAGGCGCGCTCGCCGGCTCGGCTCTTCCCCCGGTTTTTTTCTCTCCCTCTCTCTCTCTCTCTCTCCCCGCATGCGGTGCAACCGACAGCCGCGCCGCGTGTTCCTGCACGACGGATACACGCCCCAACCTGCTCTATCCCCGATTCTATATACGACTGTCCGACCCTACGGCCGAAGCTGAGGGCAAACTTTGTCACTGCACCATCCTGGCCTCATTCTCGCCTCCCTCCCCCCCCCCCCCCCCCCACGGCTTCGTCCCGATTCTCGCGCTATCAGAGTTTTTCATTCTATGCCTTTGCCTCCTTCTCTCTCTCTCTCTGCTTCGTCCCTCGTCGTTTTGTTTCGCTTTTTACACCGATGACTTCGGTTGCCATTGGCGAGGGAGTGGAGGGGGAAGGAGGGAGGGGGCGACAGTCGCGTCAAAAACGTGCGAGAGAGACGAGCGTCAAGCGATCCGCTAGACGGAAGAAAAAAACGCGAATCGCTGCACCGAGTTTTCTTTTTGTTTGTGTAACCTTGTTGTGAAATCGTGCCACAAGGAATTTGTTGGTGAATTTAGTCACTCGATTTTGTTTTAGAAACCTTTTATTAGTCAAACGGTTGATAATTTGAATTGGAAAGTGACTATAAGTAACTCGCGATGGCCGTTGGTAGGTTTGTTTACTTTTGGGCAGGCGTCACGACACTCTCGACCGGCTGCCACGCGCGTTTTTATAGCTGTTTTCTCAAGGTTGTGAATGTTATTGACTAGCGCATCGAGCATCCGTAACGCGAATGTCCCAATTAGCTGTTTGTGACAGCTATTTTTTTAATGTTTTTCATTCTATGCCTCTTCCCCCTTCTATCTGTGCTTCGTCCCTCGCCGTTTAGCTTTTTACACCGAGGACTTCGGCTGCTATTGGCTCGAGGGGGGTGGGGGAAGGGGGGGCGACAGTCGCGTCAAAAACGTGCGAGAGAGACGAGCTTCGTGCGATCCGCTAGGCGGAAGAAAAAAACGCGCCGCAGTTTTCTTTTTGTTCGTGTAACCTCAAAAATCGTGGCACAAGGAATTTGTTGGTGAATTTAGCCACTCGATTTTGTTTTAGAAACCTATTATTAGTCAAACGGTTGATAATTTGAATTGAAAAGTGACTAAGTAGTTCGCGATGGCCGATGGTAGGTTTGTTTACTTTTGGGCAGGCGTCACGACGCTCTCGACCGGCTGCCACGCGCGTTTTTATAGCTGTTTTCTCAAGGTTGTGAATGTTATGAATGCGTAGAAAGGATGTAGAATATTACTGCGTGTTTCGCCCACTTACGACCGGCCAACGCGCAGTCCGGTTAACCCTTCGTGGTCACACTTTTCCCACCGATCACGGTGGTCACTCTGGGTCGATTTTACCAGGATCATCTTTGACCGCGTATTGCGACCAAACTACCGGCTCGAAAAATATCAACAATTACAGAATATACTTTAAACTTTGTAGATAATTTACAAAAAAAGAAATTTCCCATTATTAAATTGCAACATATTTTAAAAAATTAATGAATGTGGAAGATCGAAAAAAATACATTTTTTCACTCAAAAAATCACAACTCCGTAAATAAAAGATCGATTTAACTCAAATGTTAACCTGATACTCTCTAAATATAGTATTTTTGATAAAAAAAATATTATCCTAGTGCCCGCCACAAAAAAGGTATTTATTCCGAACAAAGTCCCTTTGGCCACAGGCAACTATTTCGTTTTCGCGCCGAAAGATCGATCTCGGGTCGAATCGACCCAGAGTGACCACGAAGGGTTAAGTAACTAATAACCGTGTATCGTACGTTCTTGGTTACCTCCGGCTTTACGCCACGGCGAAAGATTTTGAGTGTTTTGCTTCCTCATAGAGGAAGCTTTGTTTTTTTTTTGTTTCCAGATGCCGATGTACAAAAATTCCTTTCGTTGCAAACGAGACTACGAGATGCGTCGTGCGACGCACGTTTCATTGTTCTTCGAATATTCAATCCGCCGAACGCGAGGCGAGGATTTCGGCGCCAGCGACGCGGCGCGTGACGGTGCTGCACGCGAGCACCGGTGGGCTAAGCCCTAACTACACAGGTAAAGTTTTCGTAACTCAAACACTCCGCCCGCAGCTCGGTCCACGGGATTTCGAATTTATTTATTTTTTTCGAAACCCGATTACACCACAACGAATAAATTACCTGAAAACTAATGTTCACCATCATATTCTCAAGTTTCCCCACGAATTTTCATCTCGTTGCCAAACAAGAATCTCCAAACAGGCTGCTTTGCAGCTCGAATAATTTTCCACCGTCTAAAGTTTACAAGAAAATTTGAACCAAAACGCTCGAGTCTCAAGGTTTCCTTACACGAAGTTTTGAACAAAATATAATTAAACATCAGTGCAATATTCAACTAATTTTTTATATTTTTTATGCTTCCACAAATTAATAACAGAATTTTTTTTTGCAGATCGCATCGCCCAAAATCAAACGCGTTTTTTTTTTTGATAAAAAACATCCCTCGCTCTCCCCTCGCCAGCTTTTATATTCCGTCTCTCTCTCTCGCTACTCTCAATAACCCCGTGTCGCCCCTGTTTCTCTCATCCACAGCCAAACAGCAGCAGCAGCTTCAGCCCCGCTCGCCCCGTTTGTACGTGGAGCGCGCGTTACGATCGTCGCGGCGTTGCGCGGCCGGCAGTCGTCGAGCGCGCGCGATAAAGTCGCACGGGGGCGCAGACGCGCGTCTATCGACCGGGGTGCACCCGGGGCGACACCCTCGCGTTTCTCGCCCGAGCTTCACTGCTTCACCGGCGAACTAGTGGGTAGTACACACACACGACATAGGTAAGTCGAGCCGCACGGATCTCTCACCCTCTTCCTCTCTATATCTATCGTGCACTCTCGAATTCCGTCTACGCCGATGAAATGTATTTTTATTTCACGTTTTTTCTTTTTGCATTTCATTCCGTCGCCCGCGTCGAACGAAAGCGTGAAAAATTTCCCACGTGCGACGCTGCGGAGGAACGACGAATTTAGTGCGTCAGTCGTGAGAGAGAACCGCGAGAAATTCGAGTTCGCGCTGCCGCTGCTGCTGCTGCTGCTGCCGGTGCGGATTTTCGAACTCGGCGCAAAAGACGCCGGACGTGGCAAGTGCGCAGGCCGAACGGCCGGTACACGCAGACGTGAGGCGCGTACCAGTTTCACGTGATCGTTCGACTTCCGCCACCCCGTTTCGCCGACGGAGCCCGTTTCGCCGAAGGGAATTTTTGCGCCGAGAGCTTTTCCTTACACCCCGAGCGTACGAGCGTCGCACGCGATCCAGGTGCCTTCGAGACGCACACACTCGGTGTATTTGCGGCGGATTGTCTGGGCGAGGGTGCAGGGCACGTGGGACGCGCGTTTATACACGACGAGATTTTTCGGCTCGAGGCGGTTTTATCGCGTCCACGAGATTCTTACGCGCTGGTAAAACGGGGCGCGAGTGACGAATGCACGAGGGGCTTGCACTGTGAAGTGGAGAAAATATATATCGAGGTAAGACAGTGAATTAACGGGGCGCAAGGGTTGGACCGCGATAAGGGCGGTTTTGTGGTTTTAGCGAAGATGTTTCGTTGATTTGTCGTCATTCGAATTATTCGCGTTTTTCGAAGCTGAGGTTAAAAGATCGAATTAAATGGGTCATGGTATTTTTTTATTGATGGATTTGTAAGGTATTTTTCGTGCTGTTTGTAACGTATTTTTTGTGCTGTGAAATTCGCTGTGGAGGGTTTTTTTGGAAACGACTGAGGGCAGAACCATTGATTTTTTTGCGAGTCGTTGGAATTTTAGAATTCGCCAGTGGGAGGAGGGGGTGGCTCGGTTAGGGGTGGTTTTACTATTCACGCACACCGGTCGTCCCCACTTTGTTGGCCATTCACGTAGATTTTTGTTCTGTTCATTCATGGTATTATCGGGATGCCGGAAATTCGGGCTTTGAGTGATTATTTCGCACGCCTTCCACCGTTTCGGCGTTATTATCGCTCGGTGATCGCGATGGGTCGCTGAAATGTGTGGTCGGTGAACGTTTTACGAGCAGTCAAAGAGGATAAGAGGGTTTTTTTAAAAGTGGTATTGAGTTTTTGCGATTTGAAGGCGATATGAGAGTGAGGCTTTCGTGTAGGGTGGTTATGTCGTTGATTATCACACGTAGGCTGTAAAGTTGTCGGGATGTTATGACACGAATTATTCAGAATACGTAGTAAAGAAGATAACGGTTTTTATGCTGTTTATTTTGCAGTTTTACCGAATGTTGGTAGTCAATATTCGCAATGTTCGCGAAGTATTGAGGAAGCCATCAGGTTTATTGATTTTCTCAAAAGGCTTTAGGGTTCATAGAAAATGATAACGGAAAAAATATAGTGGCACTTAAAATGTCGCGTTTCACGAAACCGAAAGTTCGAACGATGAATAATTAATTCTATCCGCGTTGTACGATCTCCTGCTCGAACGCGAGTAGTAAAAGCATTTGTGGTAGCTAAGGTAACGATTCCAACCCTCGTGAGCTTCCCGGTCTATGGAAACTCGCATTTATTGAAATAGCACTGTAAAAAAATGAAATTTAATGTACCAATAACGTAAGTTTTTAATTTGGTGCATTAAATTTCTATATTTTATTTGCCAATGCTCCACTTGCTATTTGAATTGAAATTTGATACGTACAGCGATAAAGCAAATTAATTAAACAAAATAAATGTTGTTATTTACCGAGCGATCCACCGAGCGAGTAAACTGCAGGCTTCCCGGAAGTTTCGAATATTTCATTTTTCATCCGTTTACCGAGAGCGTTTCCGGTGAAATTTTTCGATCGACGTTTTGGCGAAGTGTTTTCGATAGGATTTTAATGAAGTACATTTCCAATAAAACGTGCGTGAAACGTTCTCGCACTGACGGACGGAAATTCCGGAAATGTAAGCGGATCGAATATGCGAGCTCGAGTGTACCGGATGTTGATTTTATGCCGCACATTCGAAGGCAAATAGCTACGCTCGCGCGATTCTAGTCCGTTCGACCCGGAATCACCGGATATTTGCCTCGATTGTAATTTCTGGAATTGGCAAGGTTAAGTGTTTTCCCATTAATCAATAGAAATGAAGTCAATATTAAATTTAACAGTATTCTCTCGATATGAAGAATTACTGCATTATTTCATCATCTCAAAAGCCGAAAAAAAGAATTCTAATGAATTATCTTTTCGCAATAACAATAATAATTGTTATGAAAAAAAAAATGTAATTCATTTTTTATTGTCGTACACTTTATTAATCGATAGAATGATACTTGAACAGTTGAACACATTTAAGTCTTAACGTTCCATCCAGAATCCATCCGACGTGCCAAATTACAAAATTCGTATCACTCCTCCCATCGAACGCACGTAAATCTCGAGAGCGATGCAATCCTCAGAGCCTTTTTATATCGAGTACAGAACAAAAAAAATATGTGCTCCAGATATTCTCCTGTAGTTACAAGGCGTCTACGCTTCTCGTCGTTCCGTTGCGCCGTTATTGGAAAAGTAAATTCAATTTCGCAGGAGTCGCTGCCTTCGCACCAACATTGGTTTTTGCGTCGGTGCGAGAGTGGTACGCAGCTGTAAGCTTCGCGAATTGATCGGATTTCGGGTTACGTATAAAATCCATTGTACCCGCCGCGATAAATCTTCGGGCATTTACCGAACTGTGCGTTTGTTATGCAAATGTATCGCATGTTTCGCGGCTGTTCATCACGGTCCGTAACCACTTGTGCGATTCCGCCGTTCCCAACATTTCTGCTACTTTGCACAGCACGAACTGGGATAAAAATCTGGGCCATTTACGATGCTCGACAACATTCTCAATTTCGCTTAATTGGATTGAGCTGTTCAAAGAATTCGGATGAATCGACAATCACAAAATACCGACTTACATTCTGACATTCAACTATTTTTAAATACGTAGTTGATCCCCTTTTAAAAAATTGGTGTGTCGCAAATGTTTTATTAAAATAATTCGCAATCAAGTCTGAAAACGCGATGAGTAAATTACAGCCGTTTTATTAAAGTTTAGATTTTCCGATAGTCTGGGAACCGAAAGCTGTCGGAAAAATCCTCTTTTAAAAAATTGGTGGGTCGCAAATATTTTATTAAAATAATTCTCAATCAAGTCTGAAAACGCGATGAGTAAATTACAGCTGTTTTATCAAAGTTTAGATTTTCCGATAGTCTGGGAACCGAAAGCTGTCGGAAAAAAAACGAAAAAAAATCGCATTGTAAAAAATCGCAAAATATTTGTAACCAGTAATTTCGGTGCAAAAAAAAACGACCTGACATCGACGCCACAGACCAAAAATCAAAGACAAAAAAAAGGATGTCAAGAGTTCGATTTAGGTCGTTCGAGTGCGACAGAGCACGTCGAGTCAATGGCAATTACATAATCGAAAAAAAGAGTCGTCACTTTCGACAATAAGAATTAATTCGAAATCATAGGAGCGTTTGCTGCCCATTGAAAGGCCGGTGCCATTGAGCGGTTGAGGCGCAGGTGCGGTTGAAGTGAATAATAAGGATTCCATTAAGAAGTGGCTGTGTCCATAAAGCCCTCGAACCACTTAATTGGAATTAGCGGGGATGGAATTATTGTTGGTCGGACGACAAAGCCCGGAGGGTGTCGACGTCGCGGTCGTCGTCGGGCGGTCTGCGAGAGTCGACGGTATATCTATAGGTCCGTAAAAATGTGATATGAAGAGGATGCGCCGCGCCGCGAATCTCATTATTAAAGCCGGACGCTCGAGAGGCGAAGGGAGAGAGAGAGAGAGAGTGAACCAACTTGGTCGCAAATTAATGGGACATATTGTTTGTGCGAATCGATCCGATCCCCGCCGAGTTTGTGTACACAGCGCGAGCTACAATACCTCGGGTTGTACACAGTTTGAGCTTCTGGTCTGGCCCGGAATCATCGTCGAACTTGATCGCACGAATCGCTCGAGGTCAGCCCTCGATATGGCGAGTTTAATTAAAAGAGCCGAAACCCGGGTAAACGAGCCGCGCGAGCGCCAGACGAGATAATTAATTTCGGATTAAATTCATGGGTTTGTTTGTTAGAATCGGTTGCGTCTCGTCGCTCCGCAGGTTTCGGTGGTGATAGTCGGGGTAAAAGCTGAGAAAAGATTTATCCCTCTTTCTCCCTCTCGCGTTATTTTTTTTTTCGCCCTCGCCCTACCCGCGATTCCGGATGCTCGTCGCAGTCCTCGAGTAAACTTGAAATCCGGCCAGGAACGAACGGGTGGCTCGAGCAATTTTCAATTGGATCCGATGCTGGCTCTTGACTCGCTCTCTTTCCTTCCATCTGGCCCGTCGAACTGTCGCGCTCTTTCATACTGTCTCTTGCCGATATTACCAGCCATCCCTCCACCCTTCTATACCTTTGTCCGCTACCATTTGGCCGAAACTCGTAAGTCCTTCGGCCAAACTTCGGACGCACGCGAACCATACCAACGATCCGTGTGTTGGAACAAGCTACGGTGATATCGAACTATCCGGTGACTTGGAACTGACTTTCCTGGGGTTTCGTCTTCTGCAATGTGGAACAGGGAAGTCGATGTTCGTGCGTTAGATTTTTTTTCGGTCCTGTTGCAGCTGGGAATCCGGGCCGGGAATATCGGTTATTTGGTTAAAAGGAAAACTTTGGTGGTTGGGATAGGAATTTTAGCACGAAGCCATTCATTCAGTATGATGTGAAAATGTTCGATTAATTATTCGCGAAATTGTATACAATGTGCGATGTTCATTCGTGTATTATCCCTCGTTTTCGGGTCTGGAAACTCTTCTAAAATTGAGCTGAAGAGCGTGCGATTTATTTTCATCAATTCGCTGCTGCTAATTTGATCCGTAAAATTTTGCAAAAACGATACAGATATTTAATACGGTGTTAATTACTGCAAAGCGTTCCGAGCTTGGTGCAGCCGAATTCGAGATAACATTCGCTTTCTTGTTACAGAAAAGGACGAAAAAATCGCAGCATAATCTCATGATCAGAGTTGTAAATCCCTAATTTTTATAGAAACAAAATTGATGATACAATCGGCTTTGTAATTATGTTTTTATCATAATAACTCGTAATGATTATAGTATGATGTGTAAACTTTTAAATAGAGGCAAGGAATATTAATATCCCATAAAACTTCATGGTAATTTTATCATGATAATTTCTCCCAATTTCACTCACGATTTCTCCCAAAATTTAATTAAAAATTAGGTTCTTCTTACGGCTATTCAAAAGTTCACAAATAATTGTATAATCAGTACAGGTCATCATTATAAAATCCTAACTAGAAAATAAACTGTTGTGTAAGCTTTAATTACTAAAGTAATGGGGACTTACAACACTGCTCGTGATAAATAGACATCGAACGTGAAATAATTACGCTGTGCGGAGGGAATTTTCGTTCGCCGTGGGACGCGGTCGGGGCGTTCGGATCAATTTGCATAGCAGCTCGTTTATTTTTGCCCAACTTTCTTGGCTCGGACGAGCGTCGCGATGGGACGCAAAAAGCGAGGCAAGTTTCTCGCGGTCCTCGTGGTCCCTAAACAGTCGTTGGCGGATAATAGTTGACCGGAAGTCCCTTGACATAGTCCGCAGCGTTTTGGCGTGGATTCTGGACAGCAAGGACGAAGTTTGTCGGCCCTTCGGTACCAAGTTTTACCGGAATACCGCAGACGCGGAATTGTTGGTCCAGAATTATCAGGACGTGCACTACAACCGCGCGCACCGCATGCAACGTCCACCAAACTAGTTCTCGTTCGGGTAATTCAACTTCATAATGGCTGGGAACTTCGCACTCGTCCTTACAGACACGATTTCCCCGACTCTAAGTGCAAAATCCAAATCTTCACTAATGCATTTCATCCGCAGGGTTGAAGTGCGTTCACTGCTCCAACTGGAATGCCTGATGGGCACTCGAATTGTTTGAAGAATCGATTTTTAAATCGACGGAAGGTGTTTTCTTATCCTGCGTGTACTAATGAAATCGTTGATCATTGAATTTCCGTCGTGGGTCCATAAAGTCAAATCGATTTGTCGACAACTATCATAATTTTCGGATCGCTTTGCACACGAGAGACGAGAGTCTCTTTCCTCACAGACTAATAACGGCTCAATCGAGATTTATACGTGGAACGTTGAAAGATTGTCCCAATAATTTCCAAACTAATGCGACAAATCGTAGCAAATATCGTTTTTCCTCATTATCAAGAAGACACGAGAGAGCTCGAGACTTAAAAAAAAAGAAAAAGAAAGAAATGAACCAAATCAGCGTTAACTGCTGTTAAATCAATACCTCGCCTCATGCGCCGCATTATCGGATATCAGATTTGTACCCATCGCGTTTTATTATTCTCGCTCTTCGAGCGATCGAGAAATTTATCGGCGAGCAATATTCACAGCTTTCTCTCTCTCTCGATCGTCGATTCTTATCCCACACCGAGCCACTCGCTCGTTCACTGTCCCCATTCTCGTCGGCCTATATTTTTTTTTTCTTCACCCCGAGCTTTGCGAGGCAAAACCCGCGACAACGACAAAGGGCTCGAGTTTCCGTGCAGCCCCTAACGAAGTTCTTGAACGACGAAGGGGGGCCGCCTCGGTCGCCATTACGCGGTGAAGCGTGGTCTTGACGTTTAACCTTTCTCTGCAGAGGCAAAAGTAGAAAAGAAGTAAAAGTAGCTCGAAACACAAAAAAAAATGTATTTAAAAAAAAGAGGCAAAGCAAAAAAAGAAAAAAAAAAAACGAAACAAAACGGCAAAAAGTTGGGAGAGTGAGGGGCACGAGGCAAAGTTTGCTTCTTCTCGACGTGGGCGTACGACAAATTGCTGTTTGCCTCGACTGCACAGCGGGACACCTCGCCGCCTGTTAACCCGTGGGGTGCAGCTGCCCCCCTCGGTCCCCCTCTTCTCGCTCTCTCTCTCCCCACGCCTCTTTAACGATATTCCCCGGCAGAGTCGCGGATTGTAGTCGCGGTAACGCGCGCTCGCGCTTTACAATCAGCGTTACGCGGTCCTGATTTCATGAATCGCAAATTAATTCGGAGTTGGCGAGGGGCGAAGCAGATTCGCTCCTGTATTTCGACAGTATTTCGTGCCCCGATTCGCGTCTCCACCCTCAGGACGCTCCGTTCGCTCTCTCTTCCTATCCGCTTCGCGGTATCAGGTGGAAGTATAGCGCGTGTAGCTCCCGAGGTGTCGCAAACTGGCGAGTTTTCATTTTCCATCGTGGCATTCTACGTACTTGCACCCGGTGTGCTCCGCCAGGCGGAGTGCCAGAACCCAGGGAGGAGAGGACTGGGGTGAAATGGAGAGGCGTAAGGAATACTGGGGGATTTTGAAAACGCGTGTTAGGAGGTGTTTTTTGATAATTTTTGTTGGTTGAAGCAATTTTTTACCATGACTATTTTTTGTTCAGCTTTACTGAAATTAAAAAATTCAAGCTAAAACGCGGTTTCAATTGCGTTCAATTCGTGGGGGTGAAAATAGCTAATGATCAAAATAGCGAATGGCTAAAACAGTAAACTTCAAAATAATAAGTTGTTGAATCTAGATTGTCCATCTTTATGAAATTCGCGATTTCAGCCATTCGCTATTTTTATCATTCGCTATTTCAATTGCATTTTAATAAAGATGTGAGTCAAAATAGTGAATGATGAAAATAGCGAATGGCTGAAATAGCGAATTTCATAATGATGGAAATTCTAGATTCAGATTCTAGATTCACTGCAGTTTCAGGCTGATTTAACTTGAAATCTGTAAAAACGTTCATGTTTTTCGCCACAACGAAGGTAGAATTTTAAAAAACCTTTTTGTTTTTTTTTATTTGTGATTACAAAAATGCCAACGTTTAACAAAAATGTTACTCCTGTTGAGAAATTATAATGTTTCTCTTATATAACTTAGAATAAAAAATATATATATATTTTACTTTCAGATGAAAAATACGTGCGAAATATTTCACAGTAATAACAATTCTTTAAATTCACGAAAATAGCAGTCACAGTGATTTCTTTCATTCGTGAGTTTTCAAACATCCGTGCCGAATATCCTGCTGAATGAAGGTTGGAAGACTGACGTGCCGGGAACTTCGCAAATCCAAGAACTCCAAAGATTCGAAAAAAGTGTCGTGCAATATTTATAGCTCGACCACTTTGCCCCGGTCGCCGGTGAACATAATCGAGGATGGAAGGCGGTGGACCGCGTCAGGTGGCGACACGAGAAAAGTTCATCCACCGTGGCGAAAAGCACCTCGTGAATTCTCTCGACGATGCGAGCCACGCGCTTTCTCTCTCTCTCTCTTGTACCGGTCTCTTTATGGTCTCTTGGCCTTTGCACTTACACATCCCATCTGTATACACAAACTCCAGCCACCCCACACGTGGAAATACCTGGTGGAAATTCCGTATCTACTTCTGTCTGAAGTCTCAAGCTCTCCGTCTCGCTGTTTTTCCACTTCCTGATGTCTCTGGAAATCCTTGTTACGTTCGAAGCGACCAGAGAAAATAAAATTCCCCAGGTGTTTTTGTTTCCGGTTGTTATTACCGCGTGGCGTCGCCCAACGCGCCGAGTAAGAAACTCTTTCTCGCGTCTCTATCTCCATCTGTATCACTCGTTGTCTCCTCCGTATCTATTTATCTATCCGTTTGATAGCTGTCGGTATCGATACACGTGGGATGCTCCGGTGCATCGAATTTCGCCTCCTCCTCGTGGCGCCGCGTCTCGTGTGCCTTCAGCCTCGTCGACGGGGCTCGTTCGCGTGCCTTTTATGCGCCCGATATGCCACGGTGTATCCGCGAGCCGACAGCACGAAACCTGCGCGATACACGCGCCCCTCGCTAGTCAATAGCATTCCGGAGGAAGCTCCTCCCGAAGCTCGTTTCAACGTCTCTTCGCCCTTCGCCGAACTCGGCGCTTCCTTTTTTATCGTATCGTTCCCCGCTACGGGCTCTCGAATACTCGTGTCAATCCTCGTTCCTCTTACTCGTCGCACTGGCCTTCTGTTGACGACATTTTTACAGTCCTGTCTGGTGTCTGTACATTTTTAGCGCGACGACGATTTTTTGTTCGGCTGTACTGAATTTTTTTAGACAAAAAAAAAGGGGACGATTGTGTGTAAAAATTCAAGTTAAAACGCGGTTTCAATTGCGGGTGGGGACCAAAATAGCGAATAACAAAAATAGCAAACTTCAAAATAATGGGTTGTTTGAATCTAGAATATCCATCATTATGAAATTCGCGATTTCAGCCATTCGCTATTTTAAATCTATTTTAATAAAGATGTGAGTCAAAATAGTGAATGATCAAAATAGCGAATGGCCGAAATAGCGAATTTCATAATGATGGATATTCTAGATTCAAACAACCCATTATTTTGAAGTTTGCTATTTTTTTAATGATGGGCATTCTAGATTCAGACCGTCCATTATTTTGAAAGTTGCTATTTTAGCCATTTACTATTTTGGTCATTAGGTATTTTAATCCCCACCCATAAAATTTAGTTAAAAATAAGTGAAACAAAGTACGTTGAAAAATGTAAAATGAACTTGAGTAAACTCAAGATGTAGTACAATTTCATTGATATATCTCATTGGGGGAAAATAGTAGTTTGGTTCAACCAAACCCGAGTAACCCTTATAAATAAACGTGTAGTCAGCAGGACGTGTTTGCTCTCCTCAAACCCGTGTTTTCGACCGCTGAGACCAAACAAATCGATCCGTTGCTCTAATTAAACATTTGATCGACGGTCCACGACCGTCTGATTGAGTTTCGCCGAGCAATCTCTTTTCTCAGCGCGCACCGGCAGGTCGAAAATGAGATTTCAGGGCGGGTTTCATCTCTCATTACGCGGCGCCCGCTTGCTCAACGGTATAAGAAGGGAAAATGGAGCGTGAGGAATTGGATCAACTGGATGCGTGGCAACCCTTTGCCTCGTAAAACTCGGGCCCCCGGTGGGGAATCTCGTTTTTCGCACCCTTCGCACTCCGTATAACTTCGTGGCTCCGTATGCAGTACGTCCTGCACACACACGGCGGTTGTTACGCCACAGGAGTTCGGTGTTTCCGCCACTCGCGGCTCGCTCTCTCGTCATTAGTACAATCCCTCGTCCGGCGAGGCCGCAACGTGTCCGACGCCGAGGATATACCCCGTCCGACCCTCTCGCGGTTATTCGATCCATGTGGCCCCGTGTAACGTACTAAGGTCGCTCGTAAATGCAACGTGGTTCCTTCGCCTCGAAGCTTACGGGTAAAGGAGCAAAAAACGAAAAAAAGAAACAGAATAAAACTGAACAAAAAGAGTGACGTACAAGAAACGGGCTCAGCTTGATACACAAATGAGAGAAGAAACTAATTTGGCTAACCCGAACTCTTGAAATTGGATATTTTTCATTCCAACAAGAGGAAGCTGCATGATACTTAATTATCGTCTGGACGCAGACATTGCACCCCGGTGTTAGGTATCAAAAACAAAAAAAGTCTAGACAGGTATGAAAGAAAGGCCGAAAGATTAAGAATTTCTTCATATCATTTTGAACCTTTTTTTTTACCTTTTTTGTCAGTCTGAAGTGCAACCAGCAAGTTACATTTGATCCATATTCAAAGTGTGCATGATACACATGAGGATGGCTTTTAATTATCGAAAATTTGTTTTCATTCGAATCGCTTCTCTATTCTGTTTCCCAGCAGCTCGAAAGATTATGAATTTCTTCATTTTGATTCGCCATTTTTTTTCTGCTTTTTTGTAAGTCTGAGGTGCAACCAGCAAGTTACATTTGATCCAGATTCAGAGTGTCTTCGATACACATGAGGATGGCTTTTAATTCTCGAAAAGCTGTTTCCATCCTCGTCGCTTCTCAATTGTATTCCCAACCAGCTCGTTCGACAAAGGCCGCGAATTTCACGGGGGGTTTGTTTAAGTTACCCCGGATAGTTCGCCGCTCGGATCCAACAAGCTTTGCGCCTCCGAAGCCTCGACACTCGTAGGGGATTTTCGGCTAAAATCAAGCCAGAAGGCAGCCGTGGAGTCCAAAGTCCAAAGTTCCTTACATCCTCCCCGTATAAACACAAAGATCCCTTAAAAGTGCCCAAGATTTACGATTCAAGGGATTAGCGGAACATCACGTCTTATCAAATCGCACGCCACTCCACCGACTCCGGAGATCCAGCTCTCCGCGTTTCTCTCCGCCGTTTCTTCATCCCTCGCGTCGCTTTATCTGCTCAACTCCGTCTCTCACCTTCTCGGCAATGTTCGCGCGCGGCTCGTCGCGAAGCCCTTCGCCTCCTTCGCGCAGCGAAGGAGAAGAAGCAGGTGAGCGCCCCGGGTGCTCTCGGCGCACGCTGTTTAGCCATTAATATTTTCCGCTGTCTAAAAGCACCGGGCGTCGACTGTGGCCCGAAGCGTTGCCGCTTTTCTACGTGCACTCGCCACGCTTTCCCGCTTACCCGCTGCACGGGTACCTACTAAAGAGGACCAACGCGTTCGCGGTGCCTACTCCGCGACTCGCGGGGTGTGGGTCGATACGACGACAGACGCTTTACTCGAGACTAGAGGCCGGGCGTTGCCTTCTGCGATCTGGATATGCCTAGCCACCCTTCCAACCCCGGTGGAAGCCTCCTTTCCAACCCCCCTCGTGTGTTTCTCGCTTTTTTTCCTCTTTCCTTTTTTTTTGGTCGACGAACGAAGCTTTCATTGCTTCTTTCAGCGATAGATGCACTCGGGGTATGGCTACGTTTTCTTCTTCTTCTTCTTCTTCTTCTTTTTCTTCTTCTTCTTCTTCTTCTTCTTCTTCTTCTTCTTCTTCTTCTTCTTCTTCTTCTTCTTCTTCTTCTTCTTCTCCACATATTCCTGGGAAAAAAGACCCGTGGGAAGGGAACTTTCGTGCAGTTATCTGCCAGGTTTTTATCTATTTTGATTTCCTTTTCTTTTGTTTGTGCCTTGGTTTATTTTGTCTTGTTTTTTTTTTCTCTTTAAAAAAAAAAAAAGAAAAAAATGGCTTCATTGCTTCTTCCAGCGATAGATGTACTCGGGGTACCGCTACGTTTTCTTCTTCTTCTTTTTCTTCTTCTTGTTCTCCACATATTCCTGGGAAGAAAAAGACCCGTGGGAAGGGAACTTTCGTGCATTTATCTGCCCGGTTGTTATCTATTTTGATTTTCTTTTCTATTGTTTGTGCCTTGGTTTATTTTGTATTGTTTTTTTTTCTCTATTTTGAAAAAAGAAAAGAAAAAAATGGCTTCATTGCTTCTTCCAGCGATAGATGCACTCGGGGTACGGCTACGTTTTCTTCTTCTTCTTCTTCTTTTTCTTCTTCTTATTCTTCTCCACATATTCCTGGGAAAAAAAGACCCATGGGAAGGGAACTTTCGTGCAGTTATCTGCCCGGTTGTTATCTATTTTGATTTTCTTTTCTTCTGTTTGTGCCTTGGTTTATTTTATCTTGTTCTTTTTTTTTCTCTTTTTTTTAGCTAGCCCTTCCCGCACCGAAGCTTAGTCGTGCAACAGATACTATATTTCCGCTTATACGTTTTCACTTCCCGCGCTGGGTTCGCCAACGAGACCAGAGCAAACCCCCATCTACTTGCTGCTTGGCTTACTGCGCCCGACGCTCCTACAGCTTCATCCCTCCTGCGAGGGGCCCGGAAAGTGCACTCTCACGCCGACGTTACGGGGGAAAGGAGGAAAATAAAGAAACGAAAACAGCCGAAGCAAGTAGCAGTTGGTCGAGGAACGGGGAGGAACAAACGGGAGTGAAACGAAGGAATAAATAGTTTGCGTATACTGGTCGCCGAAACGAAATGGAGTTTTCGTCGTGCTCGTTTTTCGCGGCAGTAAATAAAGTCTTCAACGCCAGTTCTGGTTTCCGTGTGGCGCGAGGCAAAAGCCAGAGGGATCGGAGGAAAGAGACGGAGAGAATGAGAGAGAGAGAGAAAGATGGGAGGTCTTTGACGTTCACTTGTCTCCGTGCATGACGAGTTATATTACAGTGCGTTTTTTTCTTCTTTTTCACAAAAGAAGTTTCTGGCATGGTGATGCGTTCTCGCTTCCGGGTATATAAACTTTGGGTGTTAAAAAGCCAACGCCAATGGTCATGAGAAACTGGTAACGCTGGTCCCTTCGTTCGCGACGTAAAAAAGTTGAAACGCGCAACCTGACACGTTGCTTCCTCATTTTTTTTGGTCCACTGTGCACACAGCTTCGGCTTTGTGAAGCTGCGTTGCTCAATTTTGGCTTCCTTATGAAGAAAGCTTTGTGTAACGTAGACCGAAATTTTCAGGTTGCATCTTGCAAGGTTCTTCTGCTTTTTTTTAAATTGAAGCTACACTCATAGGTTTTGTTCATACAATTTTCATACCATTTTTTTAAATTTCGGGTGGAAGGAGCAAAAGATGTCGATCAATTATTCTATCGCGATGAAAGATACTATTTCGCATACGTAATAATTCACAATCGTTTAAAAAAAAGTAGGAGTCGTACGACGTCCATCGACGACACGTCGGGAATGTTTTTTTGTACACGCGATTTTTTCACGCTTTGAAGTGTTTTCCGTCGCTCCGCTCCGCGGGACTAAGGATCATGCGGCAGACATCGGTGAAAATAAGAGATAAATGCAGGTGCGAAGAGATACGGGATAAATAATGACGGGAGAATATTCAGGATGGTTGATGGGGGAAAAACGAAAGATGCGAAAAAATCGTTGGCGTCGACGCGCCGCGTCTCTCGGGTTCAACTCTTTTTTTCCGGAATTTGCATATTCGCTGGATAGTGATGAAACCATCGAGGGAATGAAAAGCGAAGGATAAAAAGTGATGGTAGAAAGAGACGTAAATTGGAAGTGGAAAAGTACGTGTCGGTGTGACGTGAGTCCGTGTGCGAGAAAGAGATCGAAAAAGAATGCGGAACGTAGGTTGGAACCGATGCAGTACCTACGTACGTACATGCGGAACACGTAGAGTCCTGTATCAATATTGGATCAGTGAGTGGTCTCGTGCCAGAGCTGACGCTTAAATTTCTGCACGAAATATTTCGCTAAAATTCAGCCGTGCATAGGTCGCGCCGAGGACCGAGGGCTCTTCGCTGTATACGCGTGCTCAATACCCCGAGGCCGCTGCGCAGGCCAGAATTTTGATATTACTACTTTTCACGACAAAATATTTGTGCACCCGAGACCTATCGCGACGACGAAGATATACACGGATGGCTGCGCACGACGATCGTTCAAAACACAGATATTTTTTCAATTTCGTTGTCCATTGAAATTTGCACATGTCGCATGAAAAAATACGATCC
This sequence comes from Pimpla rufipes, assembly GCA_963932165.1. Lineage (NCBI taxonomy): Eukaryota > Metazoa > Arthropoda > Insecta > Hymenoptera > Ichneumonidae > Pimpla > Pimpla rufipes. The sequence goes on from OZ010630.1 coordinate 26,229,707, forward strand.
GTCGAATTTTTATTAAATTTTGCTTCGTCGAGCGATCGAAATTTAACGTCGTCACGGATTTTTTTTCGAATCGTTATTTTCGATCTGTTTTTCCACACTCATCACATCGCATGATGTTGAAGTTTGCATCGTTGGAATGCAACGAAATGCAGAGAAAAAAAAATTACTTCTAATTTCATCGTTTGGGTTAATTAGAATTCGAAAAGTAATCATAGCAACTGACTGCTGCGATGACTTTCTATACCCAATTTAATCATTTGGATTAATGAGAATTATTTTGTCTTCTGAAATTCGTTGCATTACAATGATGTAAACTTCAACATCATCACATCGCAGCCGTTTTGTGCGACACAAAAAACTATGTTTATAAAAAACTCGGCATCGATCAGCGGTGAAGTTAGCGATAAAATTGAGCCGCACCCCACGCCCGGTTACCGGAAGTTGGGCTTCGTTATGAAGCATGTAAATATAGGCCGGGTAGCAAATATAGGCGGTAGTTCGGTTCGATTATAGCTTCGTGACTCTGCGACGAGAGGCCGCGACTCCTGGGGAACATAGACGCTCGTGTGCTCCGCGGAATGCGTAAACTTTGACGAGAGTCTATCGATCGGGTTCGGCAAGTCGGTATACGAAGCGTATAAGATCACGCGAGTTTACTTGGGGATTAAAACGAGGAATCCCCGTTCGAAAACTTCCGCATTTTTTCACATTTCCTTTCTAAAAAAAAAAAACAAAGTGATCTATCACATTTTTTTCTTTTTCTTAAATGTACGATTAATGATGAAGTAGATCAGTGAACGTCGATATTGTTTCTCCCATTTCAGATTTCAACTTGGACTGTTTATTTTATCCTCCTTCACCTCTCTTAGTTGACCCTTTGATTTCGAGTTAATTTACGTTCAAGCTTATTGCAACGACCGAATCTGATCGCAAGGACTCCGCGTCACGGACATCGGACGACCGGAAACTACGAGGAAACCGCGAAGTCTCCGCCAGTGCCTGTGACGGAAGCGCGAGAACATCACCAAGCTATATAGCCGAGGACTGATCCGTTAGCAGCCTTCGACGATCCACAAGGAGAAAAAGAAAAATCGCAAGGAAATAGCCAACTGCGCGACGCAAAATTTCTTTGAGATAAAAGCTCAAGAAGAGCCAGCAAGATTACCGGACGCGGCGGCTGCGCCAAGTATTGCGGCACTGCTCCATCACCCGGCAACATTTCATTCTCCAGCTTCCGTCAATCCTTCACGTCTAATGTCAACTTCCTGAAACGGAGGTAAGCCCTTCAGGTTCCACTGAAGTAACGTTTATCCATGATGACGACGAGTTTGCATGACGTTGAACTTTGCATCGTTGCAATGCAGCGAAATAAAAAATGAAATATTTATTCTATAACAATTTTTATAATTTATCCCCACTAGGGTAATCACACGCGCTGGCGCGCGTGCCTGAAAAACTTTTCGCCAAAATCGACCTCAGAATTTTTTTTTTTTTTCAAAATAGCGACTTTTAACATATACCATTGTTCTCAAGTCGCATATTCTACCCCTGAAAACACTGGTTATTAACCTTTTTTAATCGATTTTGAAAAAAATATTTTTTTGCCGACGAATTTTTTTTTTTTTTTTTTTGTAAGAAATCGTAGATCCGACCCCGGACCGAAAATCGCCAAAATCGACCCCAATTTTTTTTCTTTTCAAAATGTCGACTTTTAAACTATACCATCATTCTCAAGTCGCATATTCTACCCCTGAAAACACTGGTTATTAGCCTTTTTTAATCGATTTTGAAAAAAATATTTTTTTGGCAACGATTTTTTTTTTTTTTGTAAGAAATCGTAGATCCGACCCCGGACCGAAAATCGCCAAAATCGACCCCAATTTTTTTTCTTTTCAAAATGTCGACTTTTAAACTATACCATCATTCTCAAGTCGCATATTCTACCCCTGAAAACACTGGTTATTAGCCTTTTTTAATCGATTTTGAAAAAAATATTTTTTTGGCGACGATTTTTTTTTTTTTTTGTAAGAAATCGTAGATCTGGCCCCGGACCGAAAATCGCTAAAATCGCCCTGGGAAATTTTTCTTTTCAAAATATCGACTTTTAACCTATACCATTGTTCACAAGTCGCATATTCTACCCCTGAAAACACTGGTTAACAACCTTTTTTAATCGATTTTGAAAAAAAATATTTTTGGCGATTTTTTTTTGTCAAAAATCATAGATCCGGCTCCGGACCGAAAATCGCCAAAATCGACCTGGGAAATTTTTCTTTTCAAAATATCGACTTTTAACCTATACCATCGTTCTCAAGCCGCATATTCTACCCCTGAAAACACTGGTTAACAACCTTTTTTAATCGATTTTGGAAAAAAAAAATTGTTCACGTTCTTTTTGTCAGAAATTTCGTTTTTAATTTCGTTGCATTGCAACGATGCAAACTTCAACGTCATGAGTTTGCGATTAACTTTCCTACTCTCTACTCTAGGAATGATTTCTTCCTGCTTAAACGTTGTTGACCGTTTTTTTGGGTGATATATGTACGTTAATATTGCAAATAATTGTTATTAAGTGATCCATAGCATTTTTTCCGATGGAGCATCGACAGGTGTGATAGGATTAATTATCGATGGTTCTCATAATAGTAAATATCCACATCAGATTTACCCACAGGGACCGAGTCACCAAAATAAAGGGCGTGAAAAAATATTTGCCCTCTTTAATGACTCGACACCTCTGATCAGAAAATCACATCGTGATTCAGACGACCTGAAATATTTGCAGTGAGCTCAAATTATTCGAGAAATATTTTTATCAAAAAGTTGCTAAAACAAATTCTTTCCAATTTTTTTGAGCGAAGCAGTAAAATCATAATTGACAAAATACTTTATGCGGAAATAGTTGATGCGTTCGTTGGAAACCGATGTGATTTTCTCGTTTCGGAAAAACGGGCGCGAATTAATTCTCGCCTGCTCAAAAGTAAACGCACCGATGTTTATTTCTTTTTAAACTTACAAAATTAAGTCCACTTTTGAGCAGGCGCTTCAGCTAAAAAAAAAACGCGGGATCACACAATAAAAAAGCGCTCGTAAAAAGTAACCGAATTAATTCCCGCCCGCCGAAACGGAGTCGAAATAAATTTTTACTGGAGTTACATAATTTCCACTCCCCTTGGCCGCCGTTTATATTCCATTTGCCAGCCGAGTGAATGAAGAATTTATCATTTTGGTGTTTCCGCTTGCTTAACTGTGTGCAATTTGTCAACGCAACACCCGACGTCACCAGCACGAGATACGACGGCCAACACTTACATTAACATTTACACAAGAATTAATAACGGATTAGCTGTTTCTCAGTGTCCCCGCAAAGCTCTTCTTCATTACCAAGGAATTTTGCATGCGGAATTTAAACTCAGCTGCGCGCAAGCTCGGATTATGATTCATCGTTATTCGCAGCCGAATGGCGACCGTTGGATCGCTCGTTTCGCCAACAACGAAACGAGCGACTGTTACATCACTGTACAGCAAAACGCAATTACCATTTCGCTCTTAGTGTCGAAAACCCGCTGTCATTCTCGCGTTCCCCGCTCTCGCTGTAATCCGTCCGTTTCTCGGCTCTAAAATATTATCTCTCGCCAGATCCCTTCGTTGTCTCGTCGCGAATCTTTCAATACGCAACGCCAAGAACGACAAACGTATCGCAAATCAACCGGGAGTTCGTGATTCATTAATACAAAAAAAGAAAAAAAAAAAAAAGAAAAAGATCAAACCGTTCGCTAAGCGTTGATCGCTTCGAGGAGATTCAGGAGGTCGGCCCCCTTGTTCGACGCCGGTGTTCCTTCGCCGTATACGCATGCGTTTCCCAGGGTTCACGACCCCTGCATCCAGAGCGGCAATCGCGAGCAGCAGTCGTCCGATCATCACCGCGTGCATCGCAGCACGCTGCATCAGTGTCCCTTATCCAATGTGTATTTTTATTTTTCGTTTGTTTTCTTTTACTTTTTTCCATTGAACGATCATCACGACTTAGCGGCTCATCGTCATCGTCATCGTCATCGTCACAATCCACCCAACTGGCTGTGTCCTTCAGTGTCGTCTGCACCGCTGTGATGACGTCACCAGTTTATCTTCCACTTCTTCTTCTTCTTCTTCTCGTCACCCCGTGATAATAGTTGTAATAATTACTTTTCGGTTCTACCCAGTGTCGCGACAAGTCGGGCGTGTTTCGGTCGTTGATTGTCATTGTTGTTTGTTGCTGTTCGACCGCCGGCTGTCGCGGCCCTCGAGTTGTCACTGCCACGAAGACCACCTCAGTGTATCTTCCAGGTTCTCGTCAGGGGACCTCAGCTCGGAACTCGACGATGATCCAAACGCCGAACCCGGGGTGGCCCCCATGGTACGTCAAGACTCGTCGCATCCCTATCAGGGAGTCCCCGAGCGGCCGCTCCAGTCGCAACCGGGTCCAATACCGCCGGCTAATCAACCACCGGTACCCGGAGCTCCGCCGAGCGCACCCGGTGGCATCACGAGCGGCGGCGGCGGCGGCGGTGTTGCACCCGCTTCCCATCAACCGATCGGCGCCGGTGGCGATCTCAGCCTCAATCTGAGGCCCAGCTCGAGGACCACCAGCGCACCCTCATCACCCGCCAAGACCCGGGAAACGCTTCTGCAACGCGTGCAGAGTTTCACCGGAGCGGCACGTGATCAGGTTCGTCTTACTTTTTTATTACTAGTAATACGCTTTTTTTCCTGTGTTTTTGTCACTTTGGTCACGTTCGTTGTAATTTACAAGAAAAAACGCAACTTTGTCACGAGAAACTGCGAAAATTGTAGTCGTAAAGACATTTTTTTTAGAAAATTCCATGACTAAATTATTTTACAATGTCTTACAAAAATATGATTAACTTTTTTAATTCTTTCGGCTGTCGTTGATCGTTGCTGTGCTTCGTTGTAGTGGATTTACTTAAAATAATTTGATGGCATTTTTTTTTAATCGAGCACGACACTAAAGACTCCAGTCACGTTCGATGTAATTTATAGAAGAAAGAACGCGACATTTCCACGAGAAACGGCGAAAATTCAAGTAGCAAAGACATTTTTTCGAAAATTCCATGCCTGAATTATTCTACAATATCTTATGAAAATACTATTATTAACTTGTTAAATTCTTTCGGCTATCGGTAATCGTTTCTGTGCTTCGTTGTAGTCGATTTGCTTAAAGTACGTTGATGGCATTTTATTAAAGTGAGTACGACATTAAAGACTCCAGTCACGTTCGTTGTAATTTGCACATGGAAGAACGCTACATTTCCACGAAAAATCAACGAAAATTCTATTCGTAAAGACATTTTTTTTTAAATCCCATACGAAATTATATTACAATATCTTACAAAAATATTATCAACTTGTTAAATTCTTTCGGCTACCGTTAATCGTTGCACTTCGTTGTAGTCGATTTGCTTAAAATACTTTTTTTTTTAAATCGAGTTCGATACTAAAGACTCCAACTCTGCAGGATTATCGAAGAAGAATCCGTCTAAACCGAATTTCCGTGTCGTTAATTCCGCAGTGATTTGCATGTGCAGTGAATTTAGAAAAATAACGCGAGACATTACGGAATGTGTGCCAGGCGGTGGAAAAAGTTATTTTCACCCGGAGAATGTGTAGCGTAAATTCGTGTATTAGTCGACAATGTGTCAAGCAACGCCGCCGTGGCTGCTGCGTCTGCAGGAGTTGGGTATAGCGCCCGGTTAGCCGGTACGGTACGTCGGTGGCTCCGGGTAAAAAGGTTGCTCACTGAAAACCCTCATAAACTAATTGGGCTTTTATGCAAATTAGTGCGGGACCACAGCTCGCGCGCGGCAGCATGCCAATTTGCCTCGGTCCGTTAGTGAATTTTTTTTCCTGCGCTCCCCGCGCCACACGTTACTGCGCCAAGCGCGTTGCAAATGCTTCGAGTCGAGTCAGGTGCGGTGAATTTCGAAACGTTTTCGGGAGGGGAAACAAAACAGAAAAAAGAGACGAGGAGGGAAACCGTTTGGGAGGGCTGCCGCCGTCGCTACAGCCGGAGGGTCCGAGGGACACGCAACCGAGTTCAGCACGTGCGCGACCGTCCGAATTTCATTGGCCAAATGGCCCCGGAGATAAACTGCACTTAGAACCCGCCGAACCCGGTAAATCTTCAGCCCCGAAATCCGTCGAGACTTGAGCCATTATTCTTTTATTTCGGTAACTTATCAGCCGCAGAAACGCCAAGTAAGCGTTTGAGCAAATTTGCTACAACTCTTTTGAGAATTTTTTCTCGAAAAATCCCCGTTCACAAAGAATACAATGTTTACATAAAATTAGTCTGACAAACATTAAAAGGAACCCTGAAAATACACGCTGAACATTTTCTCTCGTAAAGATCCGCATAAAGTGTATTTTCGCTCTTGTATTTTTAGACAAATCTCACCAAAATTAACGTCTATTTTCCAGGATAATAGATACCGCGTATTCGCTATTTTGGTTCGTTTCCGTCGGTGTTCGTTCGGCCGCGGAAATGTTGTGGGCAAATTGATGCAGCCGGAGCGAGAAGTTGGATGTTAATCTGAAACGCCGGAAGGAATCAGGCGGTGCGCCACGTCAAAGTCGCGCCACGGTATTCGCACTTATCCGGCGATAGGTGTTACATGCAGCTCAGCTTGGGAAGCTGAGTGTTAATTTCGAATTTACAAAGGGATAGAGAACTAAACTGCGTCAGAAGCAGGTTGCTTTGGTGCACCACCAAACGCATGTGTTAAGCCACACCGTCTGCTCTATCGCGTCGATGCACTACAGGATATGCCGTTGCCTGCCGCTATACGTAGCCGCAACTACCAGGGGCTGGCTTAGGGCAAACTCGATCGTTTATCAATAGGTACGAGTGGTAGTTGTCGCGTCGGTGTAGTCGCCAGTTATCCCGATAGTTCAATTGGGTTATGGGTGTGTCGGAATTGAGCGGTAACGGAATCTCCCTTGTCTGTTCCTGTGTAATACGTTATTATCGCCGAGGTTCCCGTTCAATTGGCGGCTCAACCGGGCTTACGATGTAATCGAACACTTTTTTTTTACTCATACCTTTCATCATTTGAACACTGCTGTAAAATCCAGATGTTTTCAGGACAGTCAACGAAACTAAAAATGTCGATTATTAGAAAATTGTTTAAAAAAAAAGAAAAAAAAAGAAAAAATTACATCCCATGATTATTATTGCTATTTCCTGGGCGAGCAAATTATAAGAAAAAAAAGTAAAAAAAATTAAATCCCATGATTCACATTGATATTTCCTGGGCGAGCAAATTATAAGAAAAAAAAAAAAAAAAATAGTTAAAAAAATGAAATCCCATCATTCATATTCCTATTTCCTGGGCGAGCAAATTATAAGAAAAAAATAGTTCAAAAAATGAAATCCTATGATTCATATTGCTATTTCCTGAGTGAGCAAATTATAAGAAAAAAAATTGTTCAAAAAATGAAATCCCATGATTCATATTGCTATTCCCTCGGCGAGCAAACTATAAGAAAAATAATAGTTAAAAAAATGAAATCTCATGATTCACATTCTTATTTCCTGGGCGAGCAAATTATCGGGCGAGCAAATTAAAAGAAAAAAAAAAAATTGAATCGCATGATTCACGTTACCATTTCCTGAGTGAGAAAATTATCTGCGCTGCCGTTGTCGTTGATAATTCACGTTTCTTTTTTGCCACGCTGCGCCCGCGTCGACGACTCCCCGGTTATCGATTAGAAAGCGACTCAACGATTACGCAAAAAAAAAACAATTACCGGAATGTAATTCCTTTCGTCGTTTGTTTTTTGTTCCCAGGGTGCGTCGATTCTCGGAGCTGCAGTAGCCGGAACGACTCGTGGCTCGTCTTACAACAAGGACCGTTGCTTCACCCTGCTGGTTATCGACGATCAGAACACCGACTGGAGCAAGTATTTCCGGGGCCGGCGACTGCACGGCGACTACGAGATCCGGGTGGAGCAAGCCGAGTTCCGGGAATTGTCTCTCACCGCCAGCGAGGCCGGCGCCATCGTGTCCATGGCTGTCTTCCGCAACGGCACCAAGGTCATAAGGTAAGGACCAATCGTTATGGGAAATTCGGATTTTTCGTTCGTGCATCGAGCCGCAGCCGCCCCGAGATCGTCTAACTTATAGCGTCCGCAGCCTTCGGCGCGCAATCTTTCCTCGCAGCTCGAAGCTCGCACATGACCCTGGATAACCGACACCTGCAATTACCTTCAATTATTTATCATTTCACGACCACGTTGAGTGCTCCAAGTGGAATAACGCGCACGGTTACATTCGAATCGATAATTCACGAGATGGAAGCCGCGGCAATTTTCTATCATTTGCATCATAAAATATTCAATGTCGTTTTATTTTCCAATACATCAATGCGAATCAATTATGCTCGATCATAAATCTCCTCGAGGCTCATGTCAGAGAAGAACCAATTTTACGATAAAATTGGTAGTCACAAAAAGTCACCGTACGAAATCGTAAAACGTGGTTCGAAGCTTCGCACCGGGATTGCATTGTTCACAGGATTCGGCACCGCACGCCAGTTCAATCAACGTATTAACGGAGATATTAACACTTGTAGGATTTTAATCGTGACAATACCGACAGGAACTGATTCGTCCTGCCGTGCGAATACAGTTGAATTACATTTCAATGGCCGCAGCAATTTTCTATCATTTGCATCATAAAATATTCAATGTCGTTTTATTCTCCAATACATCAATACGAATCAATTACGCTCGATCATAAATCTCCTCGAGGCTGATATCAGAGAAGAACCAATTTTACGATAAAATTGGTAGTCACAAAAAGTCACCGTACGAAATCGTAAAACGCGTTTCGAAGCTTCACGCCGGGATTGCATTGTTCACAGGATTTGGCACCGGACGCCAGTTCAATCAACGTATTAACGGAGATATTAACACTTGTAGGATTTTAATTGTGACAATACCGACAGGAACTGATTCGTCCTGCCGTGCGAACACAGTTGAATTACATTTCAATGGCCAATGGCCCTATGTCGGCATGTATATCATTTCCATCATAAAATATTCAATGTCGTTTTATTTTCCAATACATCAATACGAATCAATTACGCTCGATCATAAATCTCCTCGAGGCTCATGTCAGAGAAGAACCAATTTTACGATAAAATTGGTAGTCACAAAAACTCACCGTACGAAATCGTAAAACGCGTTTCGAAGCTTCGCGCCGGGATTGCATTGTTCACAGGATTTGGCACCGGACGCCAGTTCAATCAACGTATTAACGGAGATATTAACACTTGTAGGATTTTAATTGTGAATACCGACAGGAACTGATTCGTCCTGCCGTGCGAACACAGTTGAATTACATTTCAATGGCGAACGCGCCGATAGGAGCTGATTGGTCGTACCGTTCGAACCGTCGAACGGACAGAGGTGGAATTCGCGTTTTATCGCGCCGACATAGGGCCATTGGCCCCTGCCGCGAGTATCGCGCGGTAACGGTTAGCCCGACGGTAGCGCGCTCGCGGACCTCGACCGAGAGAGCCACTTCCGGTTTGAAGAATGCTCGAAGCGCGCGAGCACAAAACGCAAGCTCGCTGACAATAACTCATTCGTTCGTTCTCGACAAAGCCCTCACTTGGGAATCAGAGGTCTCGGCGAGCGAGAGAGAGAGAGTGCCACGCACTGACACACAAATAGACGGATCGGGCCTGTATACCTCGCGCTGTATAAACCGAAGACCAGAACTCGCGAGAGCGGCAATACGGGAACGTCGGCCCACCCACACAGTAATTAAGCCGTGTACTCTATAAAAGGTGCTGGGCGCCCGGAATTTATGGTTTTGCTGTTACTGCCGGAGCATGAATACCCGGAAGTAATGGCTCACTGTATACCCGCCGCTGTAAACCATGACGTTGGGCTTCTCATCTCGTCCCGTAGGTCTCAAACGATTCGGTGCTTAGCCCTCCTCCCCACCCGGTAATTTATTCCAAGGAGGAACGACGAATATTGCGAAAAGATCGTCGAGTCACGCTTTCAATGAAAAATCGACACGAGAAAATGTTTTTTGTTTGTTTGATGGTGGTAGATCGTTCAAGCCGGACTTTGCGCTCGTCCGCCAGAATCTGCGCGACGCCGGCGAGAACTACAAGAATCTTCTGCTTGGCCTGATGTACGGAAGCGTCCCGAGTGTCAACAATCTCTCGGCGATTTATAACTTCCAGGTAAGACGATTATTCTGGTATTTTAGGATTTCTCCTGTTGTCCAGCTTCCTGAAAGTTTTGCTTCCCGAAAAATCCTTGAAGATTCATATGGAAATAAAGTATATGCAAAATATATAAAAGATGTATTCTAGATATACAAGATATATTTTGTCCGAAAACTTCTTATGTCGGATAATTATTTTATCCAACATAAGAAGGATTATTCTATATGTCGGATATATTTTAGGATATATACGAAATATACGCCAGCGAAAAATATATCTAAGATATATTCAAAATGTATTTTTATTGTATTATCGTCCGAAAAGTTCTATTTGTCAGATATATTGTCGTGTATATTTATTTTCCGTGGGGCGACCGATGAGCCAGCCTGATGTTCTGGATTTTTTCGTTTGCAGGACAAACCTTGGGTGTTCGCGCACTTGTTGGGACTTCAGCGACGCCTTGGAAAGGACAGTTTTCCCCTGATAGATCAGACTTTCTACCCCAATCACCGCGAAATGGTGAGTGAAGAAAAATGTTTGTTATTAGCCATTTTTCGCAGGCGAAAAACACGATCCAGCAGCCGAACGCAAGCTGGTCTCAATAAGCGATAAAAGGAGATATATTGACCTTAATATATCGAAACACCGCAACGATATAACAGGAATAACTGGTATCGGCGGCGCTCATTTGCCTGCGAGAAAGCCTGTTCCACTAGGCCATCTACCGGGAGCGCCGCGAGTTTCTCGCATAAACTCCGAAATCGTTTCAACCAGACGTTTATTATTTTGCGTTAAATTACACCGAACGTAAACGTAACGCGAGCGCATCAGCGTAAACCGCGCCGAGTGTATTTCCTCGCGCGTTACAACGTCATCCGGTAAAAATAGAAACAACGCATTACCCCAGCAGCGGCGCTACAAGCACGAAAAATTTACATGATTTTTCTTCATACTCTCCGTTTCGTTTTATTCACTTATCGCGATCGTGGTCATCATTCGGCTATCGCGACATCGAGAACGCCGACATAAATAATTCAGCTTGATTAAAGACGAAGCTTCTACGCGGTTTATAACTTATATAAACGGTACAAAGACTTTTTGTTGTGTTTATCGAGAGTCAGGAGTCTCGAGTGGGAATCCATCCTCGGAGCGAAAGCACGCTTTCCGGTCGCGTTTACGGTCATTCGAGTACAATCGTGATAGCGACGGATATCGAATAACCGCGAGATATATATATAGTTATACCGCAGCTGCTGCTGCGAGCGGCTGCAACCCTCTCTCAATCTTCATCGAATCCGTTGCGACCGAGGAAACATGCACACTCACAGACTCGCTCGTAATCAACTGATCGAATCAGAGAGGGCAACACACGTGGCCCGCAGTACGAAACAACTAAAGGCCTCATGAGCCTCGAATATATTAAACGTTTGTACTCAATTTTGCTGTCCACGTCCCTATGGACACGACCCGCTTCAGAGTCTTGACGAATATTTTTTTAAAAAACATAATAATAATAATAATAATATTAATAATAATAATAATAATCATAAAGAGCGATCATCTATCAATCGCTTACAGAATACTGGAAAAATGACGACTAGCCTCGTCGTCATTCCAATTTAACGTTAAGTTAAATAACATTACAGATTACGACAAAGTGTCGAGTGTGTGTATATAACTTACGACGTACGACTACGTTAGAAGGAAGAATAATTTAAGTGTGCGCAATATACATGAGAAAACTTAGACTATTTACAGTGCGAAGTGTGCTTAATCGTTTCGGCGGCGCCGAGCCGCCGAACGACTGACAAATTCGCGAATACTAGCCTCCGTAAAATCGTAACTCTTTCCACGCGAATACACCCGATTTTTTTGTTTGTGGGTGTAACACCACTTTCACGGTACCTTCATCATTCGTTCGCCAATTAAAACAGAATACTGAAACTAGCGTCGATGTGTGAACGAAGAAAAAAAACAAAATTGGTGGGTAAACAGGTGGGTAAATATGAATGAGGGGTGGGATTGGTATGACAAAAAAAAAAATGGAAGTGCAGTGGAAGCGAAAAGCAATTTTGGCGTGAAGGTGGGTTGGGGGGGGGGGGGGTGCGACGGTACAGGTCAAACGGGACGGGTTACACTACATCGCTGTATACGTGACGACGGTGGTCGGCGGGGACACGGCTCAGGGCTCTCGCCCTCGTTGCTGCACCCGATCGCGCTGATATTGCATTATGCATTTTATGTAAGCCGACGAGGGCACCCAGGAACATCCGGCGGAGCCGACCATGCAGACGCCGTACCGCTCCTGACAGTCCTGAGGGCCGGGCGAGCTCTCCCAGAGGCAACTTTTCCCACCGGCGCTCTCGAAGACGGCGCCCTTCTTCGACCAGTTCGTGTAGGATATCTGCGGACAAAAATCCCGACAATGTGACAAGCTATTTTAATTAAAAGTTGGACGTCGAGTTACTCGGCTTTCGCCCTGTTTCCAACCCCCGCTCTTCTCAGCTACCTGCATTCTACGTGTTACGTGTACACGGAATGCAGGTAGGTCAAGAGCGAGGCACGCGAATAAAGGGAGCTAATGTCGTTTGAAGTCAGGTTGCTCGACGGCGGACAAAGTTCATGAGTCACCGTGCAGTCGGAGAATTTTTTTGCTGCGCAAAAAAATTCTTTGAGTCGTGATCATGATGATTCAGGACACACGGCGGCGAGTTTAATTCATGATTGACTGGGCTCCTGGATGGCATCGATAATTTCAGCGCTGAAATGATTTGTTCCCCCGCGGCTAATTATGCTTTCAATAATAATGCAATCAGCGTTCAATCGGCTGCGTCCCGCGGATCTGGCGTTATGTAATGATGAGAAGTTACGCTCGACGGACGGTTAAATCGTGAAATGTGATCTGTGGTTCTGTTGGGAATTAATGAAGAATCCGTTTGTCGAATTGACAATAAAATTCAAATCGAGGACTTTGTGTCGGGGTGTCAATTTTTGGGTAACAAAAGGAAATTAAGAATATTGGTTACGACATTTTTGGAGGAAACTCTAAACTGCAGTTTTTTTCTTCATTGGATTTTCATTTACAAAAGAATTTTTTTGTGTAACAACAAAAATTAAAAATATTGATTACGATATTTTTCGGGTGAACTGTAAATTGCAGTTTTTTTTCTTGATTGGATTTTCATTGACAAAATAATTTTTTTGTGTAACAACAAAAATTAAGAATATTGATTCCGATATTTTTCGGGTGAACTCTAAATTGCAGTTTTCTTCTTCATTTGATTTTCATTGGATTTTCATTGACAAAAGAATTTTTTTGTGTAACAGCAAAAATTCAGAATATTGATTACGATATTTTTTTAGTAGACTCTAAATTGCAGTTTTCTTCATTTGGTTTTTATTGAATTTTCATTGACAAAATAATTTGACATATACTCACTCGACAACCGCATCCGCGGCTGTACAATTGTCGGAAGCCCTTGCGTTGACGATTCGTCACCTCTTTCCAGGGCATCGCGAGGCCGCATAGCGATATGCGTGGCTTGCCACCCAACATTCTGCCGCCGACGACCCACGTCTTCCCGGGGGTTAGATTGACCCGGCCGCAGAAGTTCTCGTGCGCCGCCGACCAAAGCCACAGGGGTTTGCGTTCCAGAGCGATTTGGGCGCTCGGTGTCGCCTGAAAAACATACGTTCGACGAAAATCACTAAATGCCTGCACACACAGACGCACACGTGTCGGTACGCTGATCCCGGGGTTTAACTACTTCGTTAGAATTTGAAATTGAAATGTGCTCGATATCGTATCCAGGTCCCCGATTTCATCGTTCCTCAATATTCAATAACATCTGATTGTATAGGCAAATCTGACTGACTATATATATCCTCGGAGACAGTATTTACTATTCAAACCAAATACCAGGGCTGGACCATATTGAAATGGAAAATCTATTCAAAATACTCTCCGATATGAATGACAGCGAATAATTAAAAAAAAGTTATTTCTAATTAAAAAAACTCTTGTTTAACATATTTAGTTTCGAAAAATGTTATAATCATTGGTTTTAAACCGATTTCAAGCATCTCGAAGACCCTAAAACTGCATCAAACCCTATTTTACGAATACCACAAGCACAAATCCACTATTTGCAATTTATTAGGTTCTAAATTCGCCGACAAATCATCGCAACATTAAAACGTCAGTTTGATAAATGTATCCACCGTTAACAGGGTGTTGTACACCACCGTAATATTACCATATGTAATTCGTTAACGAAGGCGTTGATGTGAGTATTTATGTCTCGCGGCGAAAACGATCGAGCCATTAAGAATCACATCGACGGTATAATATGATCAATAGCCCCGGGTGGGTCACCGCGACCGTCGGCGAGATGAGAATCTTTGCGAGAAACACGCTTTGAAATAGCCTCATGAATCGTAGTCCCTCTCGTAATACGAATTTAGCGAGCGCGGGGCGGGCGGGCGAATTGGAAACGGGGGAGAATCGCGCAGTTACCCCGTTCCTTCGACGTGTGTACATTACGTGTATATACGCGGGGCGCGCTATAACTATGCACTCGCGAGGCACCGGCGATAAATTCCACTCGTCGAAGGTGGTATACTGCACCACTGTAGGTTCTTCGGTTATAGCTGTATAGTTATACATATGGGGCATTCCACCCCGTTTCGACCTGGATTTGACTTCGATATTTTTATAAATATCGAAGTCAATTTGACTTCGATATTTTTATAAATATCGAAGTCAAATAAATATTTAAAAAAATAGATATTTTTAATTCCTAAAAAAAAAAATTGCTGCCATTTTTGTTTGTTTAGTACTTTTTTAACGTGACATATAAAACACCATAATTTGAAAATCGGATAAAATTCTGAAAAATACTTTCTTCAATAACAAAATTATCTAGCTTATAGCCAAAGTGAAGAAGATTTTTCTTTTCATAGTTTTTAAGAAGATTGATCTTTTTTTCCATTTTTTGTATTTATTTTAATAAAAAAATCTTAACAACTATGAGAAGAAAGATCTTCCCCTCTGGCTATAAGCTAAATAATGTTGTTATTGAACAAAGTATTTTTCAGAATTTTATCAGATCTTTAAATTATGGGGTTTTTATATGTCACTTTAAAAAATGATTAAATAAACAAAAATGGCAATATAAAAAATTGTTTTGTGCCGTCGAGGGTCCAACTAAGCCTGTAAAAAATAATGCGCCAGATCGGAGAGATCGAGATCAAATCCAGGTCGAAACGGGGTGGAATGCCCCGTATATAATAGGCGGTGTATATGTGTGCCATGTATATACGTGTTTATATATGTGGCATTGGACCGCCGGTGGAGAGGACGCGGTACATACCGCGATTACTCGCTTCGGAGCAGCAGCCGACGAAGCAACTTTCACGATCGGCATTCAGCGCTGTCCAAGCAAAAGGAGCATCGCGACTCTACTCCCGAAGGAATAAGTTATCGCGGCCGCGATGTACGGTTACACGCCGAGTCGTCCTCGCCGGTTGCCTTCTTCGCGATCTCGTACCCGGCGTCCTCCCGTCATCTTCGTGCTTGCCCCGAGACCCTCACAAAAGCCCCCCCTAAGCGAATGTTCCATTTTATGCGCCCGGGAGGAGAGAGCGAAACGAGGGATGCAACCGAGCCGAATTTATTGGGATGATAAGGTCGCGGTTTCCGGGCGTTGAGTGCGCGCGATAATTTCAAGGGGTGGGAAGGTTTTGAGGAGACCGACTTGTATTGCATTTTTGGGTGCACTGTTAGAAATTAACGGGGTCAAATGCTGCTGGTGTGGACTTTTTTTTAGTGTTACTTATTATGGTGTTAATAGTAAGACTTTTTGAGGTGTAAAATTAACACCAGCCGTTTCGTGAAATTTATTTCTGTGTATAAAGTGACGATAGAGTTTAAGACTTTTCGCTTAACACCGCTCGTTATAAACGTGATTGGTGTGGATAGATGTTGAAGTTTGTATCGTTAGAATGCACCGAAATTTAGAAAAAATAAATAAAAGCAATTAACACAGATGTTGAAGGGCACGAATTTTTTTTTTTTCGTGCCCTCAGTTGCTGTGGTGACTTTTTAAACGTATTTTCATAATTTGGGTTAATTACAATTAATTTTTTTTCTGAATTTCCTTGGATTCCAATGATGCAAACTTCAACATCATGTAGTTTTTAACACCACATTTTTAATAGTATGGAAATAAGAGGCGAATTTGTGATTATAATGATGTATTATTTTTTCTGAAAGGATGACGACAAAAATTGTCATCCTTCGTACGTTGATCTTGATTCTAATTTTGTTTCAGTTTTTTTTTTCATGCGAAGAGGACAACGAAATTGGCTGACGCTGCAAACCCGGGAGAATTCATTCGCCACGATATTTTCATAGAACAAAGTATTCCCGCTCGTTCGATGCATCCGAGAAGAAAATCCGGTTTAATCGTTTTTGTATCCGGACTCGATGGCTGCGCGAAATGCGATTTGCCGTGACAGCCTTGTTTGCCGCTAAAGCGAGTCGGACATTCGATCGATGCCGCTGCCCGCGAGGATTCCGCGTCTGAGCGAGGGAAACTTCGCGGGGAAAAAGCTACGAGGCGTTACAGAAGTGATTACTTCATACGAGCGACAAGCTCTCGAGGGAGCCGCCCGAGAATCCGGCTTCCACGTTGCGCGGAGTGCAGACGAGCATTACTTTTAATTTGTTTGCGCTCTCTCTATATCGTTGCGCTCGCGTTCGAGAATTTTCCGCGATTCGCGGGACACTCGTTCACTTCGACGAGATTGAAACCCCCCCGGTAAGCCACGATCGCGAACGCGCATAACTGCAGTCTGCTTTTTTTTTCTCGCGTCTCTACAATAGACGCGACGTGATTCCCCGCCGATATCTCCCGACGCAAACTGCGACAAAGTAATTTTAATAAATACTGGAATCTCCCTTTGCGCGATTTTCCCCGCTTTTTTCCAGTCGCGTCCTTTGACGTTCACATCCGTAGCATCCTTGAAATTTCGATTCTTTTATCGCTCTCGCGATGCACCGAATGAGAATTCTGATTCTAATGAAAGTTTGCAGGATGAAAATTCAGAAGTAAAATAAACTAAGAAATGGGAATAAATTGATTGATAATTTTTTACTAACCCTGAAGATGCGGCGAACCTTGACTTTGTATGCAATCTCCTCGTCGTTGATAGTCGCGAGCCTTTTGACTCTGATGACGGCAACTGGAACAAGAGAAATTAATGATCGATTGAAATTCTTGATTATTGACTTCGAAGCTTTGTGTAATTGCGTCGAGAGGTCGCTCGACATTTTGTCATTAATTTTGCCAGAGCGTCGATAGAGTTTCTGTTTATCGTGGGGCTCATTAAAATATCTATTACAAAGGTAATTCAGTGCGTTACTGCAGTTATCTCCTCTCCGTTATGTGACGCTCGAATTCTGTCGACAGTCGGGTCACGTGCAGGTAGAATAAGCTGTGTATAATAGAACGTTTGCATTGGCCATAGGCGTGTGGCATCAAGTACAAACATCATCAACGACTCTCGTTGCCTCGTTATTCCTCGTCAGCTCGTATCGAGTTTGTTTGCGCAACGTTGCGCTCCTCTAATTACTCGACAGCTCTCGTACGATACATTTCACCCGGAGTATTGTCACCGATGGAGGACGGAAATTGCTCAAACACGCGAGATTTTGGTGTTTGGTCGACATTACTTCGATAACTCTTATGTGAAACACTTCACTGTGGTATCTGCGGCGAACTAATGCCGGTCAAATATGCGAGATTTTGGTCGCTCACGTTTCGTTGAATCGAATTTTGGTTATTACGGTGGAATTTGAACGCGAATTTCAAAGATATTTGCGTAATTTCTTTTAGACTTCGAACTTGTATTAATGCAAATATTATGTAACTTGCAGGTTGTAGTGGTCGTTAAGGAAATGAACGTGAAATTAACGTCCAAACTTTACGAAATCGAGAAGAAAACATTTTCGATTTCGTAAAGTTTGAAGACGCTATGAAAAAATGCAAAAAATGATTTTTCACTTTTTTCGAAAATTCGTCATTTCGCTAAAATCGAGATTACTTTTTTTTGGATCGACCAAACCTGGATTTTCTTTTTGCATTCGAGAGAAAACTCTATAACGAAGAGAATGCCGCAAAGCGGAATGCGATATCTTGATTTCTGAATTATTTACAGGATGTTAAAGTCAGAGCCTCAAAAATCGCGAATTTCGTTTTTTTTATTTTTGGGGGCCTGGCTTTAACATTCTGTAAAAAATAAAAAATCAAGATATCGCATTTCGCCTTGCGGCATTCTCTTCATTATAGAGTTTTCTCTGGAACGCAATAAAAAATCCAGGTTTGGTCAATCGAGAAAAAAGTAACCTCGATTTTAGCGAAGTGACGAAATTTCGACAAAAGTGAAAAATCATTTTTTGTGTTTTTCTTGTCAAATTTTCTCTTATTCGGGCACACAAATGTGTTTTCCGGAATCAGCGGAAAATTTCCCATCAGATAAGGTTTTTGAACTTTACGAAATCCAAAATTTTTTTTTCCGAAAAACGCAACTCAACTTTCGACTTTAAAATTCTGTGAAAAATTCAAGGAAACTCGCGACTTTTTTAGTCTTGGAACTTGTATTTATGCAAATATTATGTCATTTAAAGACGAGATATTTCTTAAACGAATTTAAACGGAGCGAATGTTTACCCCATTTTCACCAGCCCCGGCGTTTTTCGACTTCTATCTTTTAAATAATCATACAGTACTTTTATTCACGAGAAAGTAACGCGAAAACTGTGTCGTTCACACAATCACGGTAAAATGTTGCTCGGCCCAACGGCACCTCGGGCTCCGAATCTGTGTGCCACGGTGGTCGTGCAATATTTGCCGAATTTTTGTATTATGCAAAGCAATCTGAGGAACGACAGAGGAGTCCCAGGAATGAGTGGCCCGTCGAGTGGCTGCACGCTCCTCGAGTGCGAGCTCTCGTCCCGTCTCGTCGCGAAATCTCCGGAAAATTTTCGCGAGCTTTCGCGAATTCTTTCGCGACGAATCTCTTCCGGTCCTCTGCGCGCCCGACATTAAATCTCGTCGTACACGGCTCTCAACTTTCAGCTTTATTAAAAAAGAAAAAAAGAAAGAAAAAAAAAGAAAAAAGCCTCTTCACACGCTGTCTCCAATCTTGTCGTCTTATTAAAGTGGATGAGTGCAATTTGTCGCGAAATAAAGAGGGAAATATGATCTTCCGAGCTGTCGTGCGGCGCAAGGACGGCGTAACTTTTTTATTGCAACGGGGATATAAAGTGCATAGGAAGGAAAACACAGTTCAACCTTTTTTTTTTTTTCAAGCAAGAGGTTTGTCAGCTTTCGCAGATTATTTTACGACAAATCGCGCCTGTCTCTCGAAATCTTTTATTACACTTGTGATGGATTTTATCCCGGCTTAAGTGTTTGAAAAAAAATATACATTTCGTTTTTTTTTTTTCAACTCGCACGTTATGTTCAATCTAATCCCATGTCAATGCGCCCGGGTGCACTTTGGTCGTGTAATAAAATGATTTTTAAGCTGTCGCTCTCGTGCAGAGGGCGATATTTAAACGGGGTATGAGAAGTACATGGCGAGGAAATCGAGAAATTTTCTTGAAAGTCTCGTCGCTTGTATATCTGTAGGTTCGGCATTGAAGCCGCTGAAGAAGTGCAGAGGATATAGTCTCCCCGGGGACTGGAAGCGGAAAGCGCGGAGATAATCCCTTCCCACATCCTCCGTTCATCCTACACGACTCCCTCTCTCTTTCTCTCTTTCTCTCTCCTCTCATCTCGCTGTATTATTGCTTTTCATAAGGCATCGCGTGAGAGAGTTCCGAGAGTGGAATTCTGGAAATGATTTCTCCTCGCGCGGCTTTGATCGTTCGGAAGGGAACTCCGACGACGCCGTTCCTAATCCCTCGCGCGCGCGAGCGGATGGATTTTCTTCTCGCGAAAACGAGCGATGGAAGCCGCAGCTGCACGCGACGTAAGTGGGATATACATCCCCTTCGCTACTCCGACGAAAATCGGACAAACTTTCGACGCTACTGATAAACAGACGCCGTTCGAAATTTTTCTGTGAAAATTAATGTATAGCGTGGGAAGCTTTTTTTGCGGACATCGTATGTGAAATTCGATGTACAGATATGATATAAAATTAATATACTGAACATATTATAAAAGGTGTGTTTGTAATATAAAGACTAAAATTTTACAACATATCCGTATGTTAAACATGGAATTAAAAATAACGGTGTCTGCAAAAAGAAATTTCGATACATATATTAATTTAGCAAATAATATTAGCATTTCAGACCTCACTGACATTATTTTTTAATTGCTCTTTAAGAATACCCAAAAGGGCGCGAACGAATTTTTTTGGTTACAATTTAACAAAAGTTGTATTTAGTCAAATATGCTTTGATCGATGTAAAATTTTAAAGCCGTGAAAAGGGCGTGAACGAATTTTTTTTGTTAACAATTTAACAAAAACATATTTAGTCAAATATGCTTTGATCGTCGTGCATTTTGATAGCCACATAACGAACCGGAAATCTGATTTCGTAACTTCAAATAAAAATCTCTCATCAAAATTTTAGTATAAACCGGAAAACATATTTTTTATTTGTATCACCTACGACTAATAATATGTTATTTCGTCTATTTCCAGCACATGCGCGTCTGCTGAATAATACGGGCCTCCCTATCGATTGCGTCCAATTAAATTTCACGCTAGCCCGGATGACATTTGGACCGGAATTGATTCTCTAATAGTATCATCGTATGTTGAAAAGGCCCGAGGCAGTGTGGGTGCTCATAGGGTCACCGTTGCTACAAGCCACGTATATAATGTCTCCAGGCGCGCGTTGAGCAACGCGACAAATGTCCTCTCGGTCGAATCGATACCCAAAGGGAGGGATCGAAATACAGTCATTTCGGCTCACACTAAAAAGAGCCAAACACACACCCACCTCGTCCGGAGGAAAAGAATGTTCGCGCGAGCTCGTGAACACCACGAACACGCCCATAACTTGTGCAAGAGAGTTCACGAGGCGCGCGAACGATCTTGTCCCATGGTCGAGTGCTTCCCGTGTGCTACCATAAACGGACACCCCGAACTTTCTTCCGAGACGCTTCGACTCTCCCGACTGAATCAATACAGTTGTCAACATGCTTCGTATCCGTGATTCGAATCAATTTGGACAACCATAAAGTGTCAATTATTTTTTATAGGTACAGCAACTATTTTTCTATTTATGGTAACTATGACGTAGTTATCATAACTATTAATTAATTACTGTGAACTATAAAAAAAATCGCACGAACGAAAATTTCGTGGTTATCACTTTATAGTTACCAGAACTTACACGATTTCTCTGAGTGCGGAAACACAACATTTTGTGCATGACTTTTTTCCACACGGAGAAAAATAATCAGGGAGTGACCAAAAATTGATTGGTGCAGTAACGAATTTGTTGCTGTCGTAGTTGAATCTTTAGCTACAACAGCAAATTTATAGCCATGATTTTTTTTAGCAAAAAGCCTTCAGTCATCACTCTGCAATTTTTTTGTCTGCACAGTCTGCTGATATATATTAATTAAAAATCTATCTTTTGGGAGATTAAATGAAAAATGTCTCCGCTGTGATTCCAACCGATTGGGTCAACCGGTCGTATCGTAAACCAGTCCCGGGCCTTTTCTACTTTCTTCATCATTCGGAGCATAGTCGACTTTCATCAATCCCAAATCAAGGCTGTCGTTTAATTAAAAAGAAACCGTTAATGCAGCTTTGGGATTAAACAGAAACGGTACAAAATTTGATTGCGACAGAAAAGAACGACGAATTAATAGACACTTAATGCACAGAGTGAAAGTCATTGCCAGAAATCTAATTACCGAAGTCCTGTCGACAGAACTGCGTCTGTGGATGCTCGAGGGCGCACGAGCAGGCAGCTGTAATTTGCAGCTGGCTGAGTGACACAGCCAGGATCACCAGGCACGTCCAGCACGTTAATCGACCCATCTGAAATGACAAACAAGCGAGTCGTTAATACAATTACTATTAATTTGGCGAAACTTGCAGCACATATGTACTAAAAAATCAATGGTACGTTTTTATCCAATAGGGTATGTAAAAAAATATACAAATTCAATTTAAAAAAAAATTTACTGCAAAAGTATGTGTTCTGTTCTCAATATAATGAAAATAAAATAAAAACAAAGAGAAAATAAAAACATTGAACTTTTTTTTTGGTCTTCCTGACTTAAGCTCGAGAAGTTGACTTAACAATCATTTGTGTCAAACGAATTCGCTGACAAATAATAAATAGAGGCGCGTCAATCGAGGTCTTTTATTGCAACAAATCGTAAATAAAAAAATCATACAAAAATGTAATCGCGTTTTCGGTATAGGTGGTGAAAATTGAGATCAGTCAGCATACTTTTGCAGCCAATTTTTATTTTTTTTTTTACACCCTAGTATATCCATGTTCACCGACAGATAAATCTCCCGCGCAAAATGTGCTTCATTCAATCTCTTTTCTCTGTGTCCAACAGCCCGAACAGCGTCTGGCGTTGAAAGGACCCAAGTCGTGTCGGCGACCAGCCACGATCACAATGAGGTCAATCATGGGTTCGATATTGGAAGAAAAAAAAAAAAAAGAAAAAACTTAAGATGAAATAACGTGGGACGAGGCGGAATGCGGCACAAAGTCGCCGAGCCCGGTTGCGTCGTTAGCCGTTACGGGAAATCGATTATCGAACGAGCTGCATGTGTGGCTGTGCGCTATATCGGCGCGGATATTAGCTGCCGGGAAGCTTCTCGCCGGCAATTAGCACTCGATCTCGTCGATGTTCTAATTGGCTAGACGCGCGCAAGGTTTTCCCCTCACATAATCTTTACCCGGGGCTTCGCCATCACCGGCAGGCAGCAGCGAGCGAGGCCGACTTGGCCGTGGCTGGTAGCCGTCGCTTTACCGGCGCTTATATTATAGGTGCATCGCCAATTTATCCGCCTAATCGTTAACGGTTCAATTAGCCCCCCCTGATCGATCCGGTCGGCCAATCGACTCCTCGTCTTCGTCGTCGTTGGCTCATCGCCGTCGACGTTTGCCCCGCGTATCCCGGTGGCCAACGAGTTACGTGGCCGTGTCGTGGCTCTTTCGCCTCGGCGAAGCGGCGTCAGGGTCTCGTTATCGTCACCGGGAGACCTGTAACGAGCTGCTGCTGCTGCTGCTGCCCCCCACTGTAACCGGCGACTCGAAAGTCACTCTCATTAATTATTTATTCGCAAACTAGCGGCGCTGTATCCCAATCGTTGTCATTCCACTTTCCTTCGAGCTATCCGGTGACAAAATGTACATAAATTATGGCTATACGGGAATTCGTTTATTTATCGTGCAAACACTTTCGCTGTGGTCTTGTCGAGATGTCGGCGTGTTTGCAATAGAATTTGTCAGAAATTGTGGCAAGCCGGGGTGGTCACGATGGACCACCAGACTTGACGAATACACGTTGAAAATTGAAATTCTTTAGCTTTTATACTTGTTAAATGACCCTAGTGGAAAATCTGTAGGGTTAAATCTGGTCCAAGTCGGGTCCAGCTGGGGCCCTGGAAAGGCCAACCTAGCCTTGATCAGAACCAGGATTTTCTATTACGGGGACTTTCATCTATCTAGGTGTGTCTATAAAAATAAATATTCTGACCGTAAAAAAAAATTCTGAACACAAAAAAAATTCTGACTATAAAACAAAAATTCTGACTATAAAAACAAAATTCTGACTATAAAAAAAATTCTGTCTATAAAAATTCAATTCTGTCATAAACTGCCAACCATCTCCACATCCCTAAACCATGAAACATGGAATGTCCAGTCTCTCCATGACGTCAGCATATCCACCAAGAGCCATTTTTTCGAAACTCGATCTCCGTGCGAAATGACTCGGGATACAATATCCTTTCCGCATCCCCGGTTTTCCTTGACCTTTCGCACACCGGTTGGCCTTTCAATGATGCATGACCTTTCCGCATTCTCCCCGAGCTTCGCTTCGCTTCGCGCGCCGGGAAGTCCGCTTTTCTCCATTCCCAAGCTATCAAACTTTCCGGGGTCTATTTCAACTTGTTTCAGGTGACGTCTATATACACCATTCCGGTATTCCCGTATGACGCGAGATGCGCACGTCGACGAGTCCATGGAAACTCCATTCGGCCGGGGACAATTCGTTAATCGAGGAAATTAGACCCGCTCCAATTGAGATTCGCCTCGCCAACGGACGTGAAGCTGCTGCGGCGCCAGTGTTTAACGTCCGTACGTGTATGCAAAGTGGTATGCACGGTATTTGCACAGTTGGCAGCCGATGCCGCAAGCTCAGCCCTACGACGACGACGACGAGGAAGATGAGGACGCGAAGGACGGACGCGGATGTCTCCGGTCGCTGTGCCCGACTCGCTCGCCCGGCGTCAGCCTCTCTGTACGCCTCCCTCTGGGCATTCGGCGAAAGCTCAGATGCTGGTACAATGCATCGCGATCCCTGCGCCCCAGAAGAGCAGCCGGAGGGCCTCGATTTGGCCGATTAATCGCGGTGCTCCGGTCGGCGGCGGCTGCCAGCGACTAATTGGGCAAACGAGAGAGGACGAGCAGCAGCAGGGAAGTCACAGAGGAACCGCGAGAGAGTTAGCCGTGTGCGTCGGGCGGAGGCGGACGGCGGACGGCGACGACGACGAGGCAGTTGACAGTTTGACAGGCTTGACGTCGTCGCAAGCTCGCCCGGCTACGGCTCGCGCCATACGGAAGCCCCCGGCGCCCGCGCGCGAAACCCGTTAAATTCGGGCGCGCTTGCGAGGTTTATTGACGCCAGCTGGGCCACCCCGGAAACTAAACATAGATACACGCGACGAGATAACGGCGAAGACGCGAGTGGGACACAGCGAGGTCTCTACGTATGCGCTCGTCTGGAAACCCACCGCCATGCACTGGAGCGTCCCATTGATGAGGCGAATATCTCGTTAGCCGGCGGACTGAAAATAGAGTTCCTCGACGAGTGTCTTGGACGGGACGCGTGTAACGCGTGGCGTATAGCTGGCTCCGCAGGCTACTTGAGTTGATGCAACTCATGTGCAGACGAGGCTTAGATCTTGAGGGAGATGGGCGTACGGTTTTAGATCTTGACACTTGTTTGGGCGTTATTTGGCTGGAATTTATTGGGCGATAATGAGTTCTTTGAGACTTGGGCGGGGCTGAAGTTATCGGAGTCTTAGGAGAGATTCTTTAAAAGGGGGTGTTTGGAAGATTGTATAAAGTGGGTTTTGAATTCCCACCGATAGGATTTTGGAGTGAAGTAGTGACGCTAATTTTTAGGGCGACTTTTCGTTTTTTATTCACGTGGCTATTTTTTATATGCGTGAGGATTGTAAGTGTGTTTGGTGGCTGTAAATATAGTTAGCGACTGTGGAAATTGTCGCAATGGGAATACCTGTTCAGCTTTGTTTAAGCTTTGACGATAGTTGCCAGAGCTGCCGCGATTTTACCGAGTGAAAATATATCAAAATTTCATTCTGCAACTCAAATTGTACAGACTGGTATCTCGAGAATAATTATACATCGAGGCCTGGATGATGTATGAACTCTCCAAAAGTTCCACCCTCGGTTGCTTATTCAGTGGGCGTCGATTACAATTATTTGATATGAAGCCTGGGCATCACTAAAGTTATCAAAGTCTTATAAGATTCTTACAGGGGGACGTTTAGAAAATCATGTAAAGTGTGTTTTGAATTCTCACCGACAGAATTTTAAACTGAACTAGTAACGGTAACTTTTTGGGTGAATATTCGTTTTTTATTCACGTGGCTATTTTTTATTTTTATTTTTTATTTTTATTCTCGCGAGCATTGCAACTGTGTTTAGTGGCTGTAACTATAGTTAGTGACGGTCGAAATTATCGCAATGGGAATTCCTGTTAAGCTTTATTTAAGCTTTGACGATAGTTGTCAGAACTGCCGCGATTTCACCGAGTGGAAATATATCAAAATTTCATTCCGCAACTCAAATTGTACAGACTGGTATCTCGAGAATGATTATACATCGAGGCCTGGATGATGTATGAACTCTCCGAAAGTTCCACCCGCGGTCGCCATTCAGTGGGAGTCGATTACAATTATTTGATATGAAGCCATTAAGGTGTGTGTGTGCCTTTCTGGCGCACAATGAGAGTCATAAATAGCAACTAGTCTGAGGATTGTGTACACAAACCCAGACTACCCGGTAGGAGCGAACAATCGAGTGCAAGATACACCACTTACAGCAGGTAACGCCGGCTATACCTTCGGATATGATACCATAATGGGAGGCTCGTGTGGTTACTCGAACCCGGCAATTTATTATACACTCGCGTTGAATTTATACCCCCGAGCC
Organism: Pimpla rufipes; assembly: GCA_963932165.1. Classification (NCBI taxonomy): domain Eukaryota; kingdom Metazoa; phylum Arthropoda; class Insecta; order Hymenoptera; family Ichneumonidae; genus Pimpla; species Pimpla rufipes. Next base: position 26,256,413 of record OZ010630.1, read on the forward strand.
GAAGTTCGCAGCGGCATCGAGACCCAGAATTATCCGCGATAAACTCTCCGCGCGACGAGAGCAAAATTCACACCGTCGAAAGTGGCGGCGCGGCCTCGAGCCGGAAATACGAGAGATTTCGTTCCTAAAGCGGGACAGTAAAAAAAGCGATTTCGAGTGACAATGAAAATTCTTATACGACTCGCGAGTCGACGACGGTAATTCAACGTCGAATTTTCCGTCCGATCTTCAATTAATTTCCGTCGCGAACGCGAGATTTCCGTTCCATAAAGCAAGCAGTAAAGCCCGGTCATTCCATTACCGGACAAATTCAAAGAATCCTGGCCAAGATAAGTTTTACGAGCGTGGACGAAGGTATCGAGTGTGGTCCAAGGGTGGACCGCGTCGCGTGACCGATCCATCGATTTTTCACCCGACTATAGGTATATTATTGCGGGTCATAACCCATGTTTTGTTCCGACCTTCGCTCCGGAAGTTGGGCGCGGATCGCGCGGCGACCAGTCGTATTTTTTTTATCGTCCTTGACGTCGTCTTCGAGGCGATCGTAAATCGGCATTCGATTCGCGTCGTTATATACGGCCGCGAGCGCCGTTGCAGAAACTTTCGAGTGCACTTGTGTCCTTCCTCGCGGCTCGACGGTTCCTCGCAGTCAAGTAATTTCGTCGCTTCGCGCGATAACGATGATACTGGAAAAATGAAGGAACGAGCCATATCGATCCGCGTCACGAGCAGCGGCGCCTCAAGGAGAGCCATCCATTGTTCGTTCTTGGAAGGAATGCTAATCGCTCTTTGCTCTTCGAATCTTCGTCTCGTTACTTCGAGGAAAACTGTCTTTGGTTTCGAGTGACGACGGCGATAATTCCTCCGATGTCGAGCCAGGTGTCAGGTTTTTTTTAAGCTTGACGAAAAGTGTTGGAAAGAAAACACCAAGATTTCCAAGTGGCTCAGAGACTCAAGTGAAACGCGATCATCGTAAAAGTATAAAATGTTGCAGACGTAACAGCACAAAATGTTGGAACTTGTTACGGGATGAAAGTCTGAACAAATAAATTAAAAAAAAAACCCAAGATTTCCAAGTGGAGGATTTCTTAGAGACCCAAGTGGAAGGCGATTATTGTAAAAGTATAAAATGTCGCAGGTGTAACACTGCAAAATGTTGGAACGTGTTGTGGGATCAAAAGTTGAATAAATCAATTTAAAGAAAACAAGATTTCCAAGTGGCTTAGAGAGACAAGTGGAAGGCGATCATTGTAAAAGTATAAAATGTCGCAGACGTAACAGCGCAAAATATTGGAACGTGTTACGGGATGAAAGGGCGAACAAATAAATAAAAAAACCAAGATTTCCAAGTGGCTTAGAGACCCAAGTGGAAGGCGATCATTGTAAAAGTATAAAATGTCGCAGACGTAACAGCACAAAATGTTGGACCGTGTTACGGGATGAAAGGGCGAACAAATAAATTTAAAAAACCCAAGATTTCCAAGTGACTTAGAGACCCAAGTGGAACGCGATCATTGTAATAAAAGTATAAAATGTCGCAGACGTAACAGCACAAAACGTTGGAACGTGTTACGCGACGAGAGGTCGAAGAAATCAATTTAAAAAAACAATGGAGATCCACTCACAAATTGGGTCGAACGTGAATGCGCTTCACGTACACATATATTTCTCCGGAACGGCTATTCATTTCAATCTCCACGTCGCTGAGCCGCGGGTATTTTTTTCACAACAACAAAAAACTTGGAGTCATTCCAAATACACAAACCAAAAAAAAAAAATTAAAAAAATCCTCAGCTTTGCCTTAACGGCCCTCGGTGCCCTCGGCTTTCGCTCTCATTGAATTTTCGCCCGTAAATATCAGCGCAACGACATGTTCCCCAAATATTTTCGTATCCGGAGCACCAAGTGCGCCTCGGCCGTGGTGACCCCCGTGGCTGTGTTACGGGCGCCAAATAAATACACACGCGATCGCCGTCGCTTCGTTGAAACTGCGCGTCGAGCCCACCGAACTCCGCCAACTGCAGAACCGGCTCGACTTTCGCAAACCGAGAGATTGCTTATAATACACACGTAATATATTCAACACACTTTCGTCTCAGCAGCAGATCTCCACCTTGGGATGTGTCTTGGCCGCCTATTTATTTTCCATTCGGCGAGAACTTCCGAGACTTCGTATTGTGTCGCGCAGCCGCGACGAGTGGAAGGAGGCGGGATGGAGAGCGTCGAAAATCGACGACGTATCGTTTGGCCGAGGCGAGGAGAAGGCGACGACGGCGACCCAGAAGACCCAGAGAGGACAACCACGGAGCGTCGGGATGGCCTGAGGCCAAAGCGCAAAAACGTGAAAACGTGCGCGCCACGCTCGGCCGCGCTTGGACGACTCCGTACGTATCCACACAACGTGTACATCCATCTATTTTCTACGCGCCATATCGCCACACGTTTACAGGGTGATCCAGAATCCCCGCTCCAAACGAGTCCCGGGAACGCGTGAGCAAAATTTGAGATTTTTATTCCCAGTACTTTTTTTTTTAATGAGAACTGATTTACGACAGCCAATCTCAAATTTCTCGTAATTTGCCCTTAACTCACTCTCAACTTTCTCTTAATTCGGTAACACGACAAATTGCTCCAGCGACGAAATATCCGCAAAAATATCCTGCGACAAAACGCCCTAGCGACAAAATATCCGATTTTGTGTTTCATTAAATATCCCGCGTCAAAATATTCTGCGTCAAAATATCCCAGCGACAAAATATCCGCTATAGATTTTGAGGTGGGATATTTTGTCGCTAGGATATTTTGTCGCGGGATATTTAATGAAACTTGAAGTGGGATATTTTGTCGGGGGATATTTAATGAAATTTGAAGTGGGATATTTTGTCGGGATATTTTGTCGCTGGGGTGTTTTGTCATGTAGCCCTTAATTCGTACTCAAGTTGAGAGTAAGTTGAGAGTAAGTTGAGGAAGAACTTACTAACTTGCACCTAATTCGCCTTCAACTTTCAACTTGAGTACTAATGAAGGGAAATTTGAGAGTAAGTTAAGGGCGAATTAAAAGAAAGTTGAGATTGTCCGTCATAAATTGGCTCTCATTCAAAAAGTACTGGGAATAAAAATCTCAAACTTTGCGCACGCATTCTTGGAACCACTTCGGACTTCCGGGACTCGTTCGCTGCGGGGATTCTGTATCACCCTGTATCCATTCACATAACACTCGTCTCTATGTTCCACACACAGATTGCCATGTGGCGGGACGCGTAAAGTGCGACTTCCCGTTTGCCACCCGACGGTCCGGCGAAACCGGTACACAAAGTTTTCGTTCCCGTGACTTTCCCGGTCCGTTAACGCATACACACAGAGAGAGCGCGAGAGCGTGGAATCCATTCGTCCGGATTGGGATCTCCGGGCCCTTTATACACATTATACACACGACGAGGCCGGCGGTGTCTACTGTGGGGTCATCGAGGGACCCGAGTGGGGCCAACGAGGAGGCAAACTTGTAGGTATCACGTGCGGGCCGGTTGCCTCTCGTCCACGGCCACCAGCAGCGTTTCCTCGCGGTCTATCGAACGCTGCGCGACAGAGAAGACAGAGGCGTTTCGCTGCCCCTCGCAGCGTTTCTCTTTCTCCCTCTGTCTCGTTTATAGACACCGAGGAGGAGACCAGGAGGGTCCGTCGGAAAACTTTGGCGAACCCGCGAGAAGAGGGACGACGACTGACCCGGGCGATTCATCCTCGGCTCTTCGTCTGCACCCGGATACCGGGTCGTCGCCCATGAGCAGCTCTCCTCGTAAACTTTTCGGGGAAAAGCTGCTTACGGAAATGCTTCGAGGGCACCGAGAGAGAGACTTCGCGATGCCACGGGGATGATTGAATGCACTTGCCTCGCTGCCGCCTCCCGAGCCCGCACTTGTAATCTCATATCTGCGAAAACATCTCGCAAATATGTCGTCGAGAATGAGGTACTGCGTTATACCTGGGCGGGAGTGGGTATAGATATGTTGGTTGAGACGACTTGTGTGTCTGTTGATACGGAAGGACGCGGCAAAACATTCGCTACGCGCGAATTCCGGGGAATTCCGTGGAAGTGGATGCATACCGGCGATATGCGAGTTCGATATTAAATTTCGGAAAATGCATACCTGGGATGTGGCGCGGGGGAACTGGAAATTCGCGTTGTGTGCGATTGTGCGTGTACATGTTACACGTGACGCGGGCGTCGTGAATACGTATCGTGGTCTCTGTTTATACTCGCATTTTTGTATAAGGGAGTTCCGCTAATTTTTTTTTTTTAAATAACTTGACCATACGCGCGCCTCGCGCTTACTCAGTTGTTATTTAACTAAAATGGAGGTCACTTTTTTTGGATCAATGGAACCTGGATTTTTTCTTTCGTTCCAGAGAAAATTCTATAACGAAGAGAATGACGCAAGCCGAAAGGCGATATCTTGATTTCTGCATTTTTCGCAGAATGTTAGAGATGAAAGTTGCCTTGCGTTTTTCGGGAGAAAAAAGAAAATCCAGATTCGATTAATCCAAAAAAAAGTAACCCCAACTTTTTTGAAGTGACGAAATTTCGAAAAACGTGCAAAAACGTTTTTCGCCGTCTTCTCGTCGAATTTTCAAATTTTCGAGCAAACAACGGTACTTTTCGGAATCAGCGGGAAATTTCCCATCGGATAGGGTCTTCAAATTTTACGAAACGAAAAAAAAAATCGCGAAAAACGTACCCTTTTCGGTTTTGCGATTTTTTCTCGGTTTCGTAAATATGCGATAAATTTAAACCACTGATTTTTTGAAGAAAGAAAATAGAAAATCACATTACTGAATGCCGAAGAGGCAGAATTGAGTCCGTCATCGCCGAGCATAATTGAAAATAATTTATCAGCGCTTCTCACATTGGGATAGATCAGTAATTCGGCTCGACTAAATCCCTCTCCGCGTGCTATCAAATAAACATATAATAATCCCAGCTGATCGTCAATCTTGATTATAAATATGTATCGAGGCGTCGAACCGAATTACGCTTTGGGACCCGAAAATCTGATTATCGGATCTCACTTGTGATTCGAAACCGTCGAGGCTTTCCGGTCGCCAGTTACACCACTACATAAATGACTTTACAGTCCTCGAGTACCTCGCGAATTTCCGTAACATATTCAAAATTAAGACTCCCGCGCGGCGACCGCGCCGTTCTTGCTAATCCGCGAGATATTATTTTCCGCGAATAATACACGGAAGTGAGAGAAATAAACGGGCTGGGCTTCGGTCTCCGCTTTTATTCGCCGTATAATCCAACCTCGTGCCGCGGATATTACGAGTTCGCGTAACTCCCGGTGTACCGTAAGAAAATTCCCGGGACGCGCGGCTGGACGAGATATTTTATTGTTTAAAAATAAAACGACGACAAACCGAAAGATTTAGTGCGTTAGCGACGGTTAGGGGTCGCGAGTTTTATCTCCGGCCTGTATAATCCCGCTCGCTCGGGATTTTACGCGTCCGCGCTGCAAACCCGCTCGCGGTCTCGTCCTCCAGGTCTCGTCTCGTCGTCGTCGCTCCTCCTCTTTCCACGGGCTCCTTCTCTCGTCGTCGCCGCGGCTCAGTGGAAATTATAACCGCGCCAGGCTATGCGCGCATTGTTTCCGCGTTAGGTTGAGCGTAGCGCGCGGGCAATAGGCGACTAGAATGCATCCCCCCGGTATACATATACAGTCATTTTCGAGCGTTTCGCTCCTTTGCTCTTTGCAGGCAAACCCGTCACGGCTACGAAATTATTGGGGGACTCTCCGCGCATACCGCGAACCCCCTGGTTTCTCTCGCCTCAGAGCTCCGCCACCGGCGGGTTAAGCACGCATCGCGTTCATCGCTTTGCAAAGAAACTTCCGGGACTCGTTGGAAACACAATGAGGCGGGTGGGGGTCAAAATAGTTGATAACCAAAATAGCGAAAGGCTAAAATAGTGAATTTAAAAATAATTAACGTTCTGAATCTAGAATAATCATGATTATGAAATTCGCAATTTCAACCATTCGTTATTTTGACCATTTTCTATTTTGATCATTCGCTATTTTGACCATTCGGTATTTTGACCATTCGCTATTTTGACCATTCACTATTTTGACCATTCGCTATTTTTACCATTCATTATTTTTACTATTCGCTATTTTTACCATTCGCTATTTTTACTATTCGCTATTTTGACCATTCGCTATTTTGACCATTCGCTATTTTTACCGTTCGCTATTTTGATTTCATTTTAATAAAAATGTGGGTCAAAATAGTGAATGATGAAAATAGCGAATTTCGTAATGATGGCGATTCTATATTCGCACCGTTTGTTATTTTTAATTTGCTATTTTTGCCATTTGTTATTTTGGTCATTAGATATTTTTACCGCCATCCACGAGGCATCCAACGCGAGTTATCCAACGTTCGGGGCACTCAAGACACTTCTCGAATTGCAAAGCTGCTTGTTTCGGTCGGACACGAAGCTCTCGTGCCGTCAGGTGTTATTGAGAATACGATTACCAGTATGTCGAGCTGGGTATTGTTGTGTTGGATTTTTATTGCAAACGACATGTGTCGGCGGTGCAGTACCCTCGTCCGCGTTATCGTTCACAGACGATCGAGCCTGCGAGCGACAAAGCGCGCTCGAGAGACTCGCGACAATGGAACGGGAGCAGCGCACGTCGGATGCTCGCGGATGATCGATATCGTCTTGTGTACGATTTATTTATTGTCATGCCAAGAGAGTCAATAAGCGCGAACGCGAATTGTCGCCGTTATTCGAACGAAGAGCGCGAGCTACTTTCTTGGCTCGCCGGTTTGCATTCGTCTTCGCGATCGTTGCAGCTCGCGCAGTTCATCCCGTCTTGTTCTCGTCCTGAGGACCATTTATAATACCTACGTCGTACACGGTGACTGGTACCAAACGGTAAATTACCATTGCCGAGAGCTCCGCGCCACCAGCTGTACGATGAATGTTATTGTAGAATTCTACGGTTCCAAGATAAATAACGTTCTGTTGACTCGTTTTAAGTAGCTTTGCCGGTGCAGGTCGTGAAGGACAATACCCGTTGACGGTCTCGTAATTCATCGCAAAGCTCGCTGTCGCAAACAAAATAAGACCTCGAAAGCTCTGATCCGCTTGCTTTGATCTGGAAGTCTTCGCTTGAGTAAAATGTTATATTTTTTTTCTCGCTGTAACCTGGTTTACGTGCGTAAAAAGAATTTAGCGTGGAATTATTTTTAAACGTCGGTGCTCCACTTTAATTCCTGTGAATTGTGAGATACCTGGCTGCATTTTTCTACGTGAATTTATTTTAACTCACGTTTGGTTCATGTATAGAAATCATGGGATCTGCTTTTTTCTTTTTCGAAAACAGTGTGATTACGATTCGTTTTTTGTATAATTACAAAAATATGATGTTAACGGATTGAAAAAAGAAACATTAAATAAGCTTTCACATTGTAAATTATGAGATACATGGCGGCAATTTTCCACGTGAATTCAGTAATTTCATTCAAGTTTGTTTCACGTATGGAAAACCATGGAATTTTTATATTTTATTTTATTTCTTTTTTTTTTCAAAAACCGTGTGATTATGATTAATTTTGTTGTCTAATTACCAAAAATACGAAGGTAACGAAATCAAAAACGAAAAATTAAATAAGCTTTTTCGCAGCATCGTAAAAAATTGAAATTAATGAGGAAGCAATGTGCGAGGTTCTACTTTTATAAGATTAGTCCGTCCCCCGGTGTTACCACCTACTGTGTACTCCGATTATTATCCTGAGGCGCTGGTTGCACATGTGACATGACTGAGATACGCCGTCTCCGCGCCTAACCCACGAGCTAACTGACGTCACCGACGTTATCTCGTATTCTCTCGGATCGATCGTCCCAGCTGTGTCGTTATTTTCTGCCGACCAGAGCGCGACTACGCAATGAGAATAAGGCGACGGCACGGAGGAGACACAGCGAGCCGGGATATGCCCGATGCACGGTATACGTTGCACGTAGAAGTTCCGGCACTCCTCCGTCGTGACGCATGACCCTCGCGGCTCAGCATTCGCGGGTGTAAAATTGTCTGCGCGCATCGCGCGCTGATGCACCGCAAACTCCTCGCGTATCTCGCGATTTACCTGCTTCTATCCGCCTCCCATCCGGCCCTCCACCCTCGTTCCCACAATCGCGTTCCTCGGTTCGCAGCGCCAGGCAACTCGAGACTGTTCGATATTGATTGGTGGAAAACGCAGAAAATGTATTACCATATTCTAGCACCCGTGTATGGGGCGTTTCACGTCACAGTCTTCGTAGTCCTTCTATTCACGTCTACATTTTGTTAGGACAGAATATTAGGCAAGGTCACGAATTTTTAAAAATTTAATACAAAAAATTTGTTAAGATAAACCGAAAAGAAACGTAAATGAATAAAAATTTATTGATGTTTCTTTTCGTTTTATCTTAATTTTTTCATTCGGAATATTAGACAAGGTCACGAATTTTTGAAAATTAAATAAAAAAATTGGTTAACATAAATCGAAAAGAAACATAAATGAATTTTTATTCATTAACTAAGATAAATCGAAAAGAAACGTAAATTAATAAAAATTAATTTATGTTTCTTTTAAAATGAATAAAAATTAATTTATGTTTCTTTTCGATTTATCTTAACGAATTTCTAAAAATTTATTTACGTTTCTTTTCGATTTATTTTAACGAATTTTTTCATTCAATTTCCAAAAATTCGTGACCTTGTCTAATATTCTGAATGAAAAAATTCGTGACCAAATTAGTGAATTTGTGACCATATTAAAAAATAGCACCAAATTGTAGGAGCAAGAATTGAATTTTTTTAAATGTTGAATGCCTGGGTGGATAATTTCAATCTTTCGATAAGCGACGCAACGATAATCGCCGCCTCGTCGATACGACGTGGAAATTCCCATGTGGACATATACTTTGCATATATCGCTATTTTTGGGCGTTGAGGTAGATCGAGAAGCTCCACCCGTTTTGCATCCCGCTGATTCGGATCAATCCATACGCAATCTACATTTTGGCACACCGTGCGCGCGCGGGGATGACTCACGGGTTCCCGGGTATCGTGTCGCGATCTACTAATACCGTGTCTCCGTCTTGCCGTGACAGTCATCCGAAGTCAATGAGGATTGACGCCTCTCCACCACCGCCGGTTGCCCCATTGGCGAATGTCGTGTGCAGCCCGATTGGTATGCGAAGTTCGACGGCCGAGCATGAGCACGAGACTCACGTGCCGATCGGATTAGACGCGGCGCGCACGCAAAGTCTATGATTCACGCTTGGATCAACACTTCTCGGGATACACCTGTTTTCTCCAATGTTGTGTCCCACACACATTTTATTGGACGTGCGTAAGCTGCATCACTTGGTGTTTCATGCATACCATTTTTTTTCTCACCCGTTAAGGAATTCTGCATTTCTTGGTGCTGGGAAATTTTCCCAGGCGGGAAATTTCCTCACGCGGGAAATTTTTTGCAGCTCTGATATCTCTGCTGATAACTGTCAATTGAATTAATGATAATTATCAATTGAAGGTCTGAGCAACCATTTTGGTATTTAAATTTCCTTTGATGAACTCTGATATGGGTAAAAGTACCGTTTTTGGCCACCTTTGGTTCAATTGTGGCCACCAAATTCAAGAGGATTTAGTTGCTTATGTTATTAAATAATACAAAAATGGGCTTGACGATCTTATCAATTTGTATGAATACTTTCGAGGTATCAGCATTAAAATATGTAAAAACAAATATTTCAAATTAATTACAGTGGAAATGGCCACAAATGGTACTTCTACCCTATATGAAATGGTTACGGTAACTATGACGAATAGTCACATTTTTGCGAAAAATAATAACTTATGATTGTCATTTTCTTTGCTTCATCATAAATTTCAAACCAAAGCCCCACGGTGACTGCACTAAGAATATTGTTCAGTATATATCTATACCATCCAACGCAGTGTCTACCGAAGACCGAGTCACGAGGGTCTCAGGGTGAACCCAGTCTTGAATGACGTGACCAAAATTGGCTTGCATAAGAAGGATTTCGAGGATCAGTATGCCACGTATATGATACACCTATACGTATATACGCGCGTACTCTGCAGTACATACTAAACGTGCGCGGAATAAAATCGTGGGTGGAACCTTTTTCACTATGACACATTCGCTTGAGACCCGTTCAACTTTTTCGTGCGTCAGGATATCCTTCCAGGACGAAAAAACGCGCTTACTCCTCCATTTTTGCCCGGAAATCGTTTCGTCTGGCATCAGAGGAAAATTCTCTCTAGACAGCTTCTTTTATACAGAGTTATACTCTGCAGTATACAGTGGTTAAAGTATCAGACATTTTTGGATTCTTATTAAAAGAAAATTCTTCATGAAAAAAAAAAAAAAAAAAATACCGAACAAGGCAAAAATGTTTTATTAACCATCTTACTGTGCAATTTCGTAACATATTAAACCTCGACAGCTTCTTTTATACAGAGTTATACCGTGCAGTATACAGCGGTTAAAGTATCAGACATTTTTGGATTCTTATTAAAAGAAAATTCTTCATTAAAAAAAAAAAAAAAATACCGAACAAGGCAAAAATGTTTTATTAACCATCTTACTGTGCAATTTCGTAACATATTAAACCTCGAAATATCCTTATACATATAAACATATTAAACCTCGAAATATCCTTATCTTCAATCACGTTTATGATATTAGATAATCAGTATGTAGCTTAGCGATTAGCTGTCCAAGTAACAATATCATTCTAATGCTGCTTAACCCAGGGACCACCGTAGTCGCATGTCAACCTGGGCCACTGTCACTTCTATTCACAGTACATTTAATAGTAAATACACGCGTGCCGAACGACGCTGCATTGTTGCCGCTTTAAATATGCACGAGGCCGTTGCAATTAGCCTTAACCCTTGCGTTCTATATGGAATTACACGAAATGGAAGGTTGTTAAAACGCTAATGATCGTCAAGGCGCGTGTGTGCGGCACAAGTGTACAGATATAGTGCACAGTGCTCGGATTGCACCTCGTATTTATGCTAATCAAAGTATGAAAGCGTTATGCTACGACATTACTACCCACTGCTGTTTCTATAGCAATGTGTACCTGTTTATAACAGTACACGTGTACCTTAAACATGTACCATTTATATTCGCGTACCGCCAGAGACGATGTTTCTCGCTTAAAAAGGGCATGGCACATCACAAGTCGAATATATCGAAATAGTGAGGCCGGTATAAGTTGTGCTGTGATTGGTCGATGATGGTTTTGTCACAGAGCCAACTTCAGATTGTTATGACTGCTACAAAATCACGTACTGTGCATGTTTTAAATGACTGTATTTTTCACAGTTGTGGAATAAAATATTCCAAAAACATGGCACATCGAAAACCGATTATATTAATGTTATGTTAATAATGAATATTAATATTATCGAAATAATGAATATTAATCGATTATATTAATAATGAGAATGACAACTCCTGTCGTTCTTACAAATGAATCACAGCTTAAAGAAGATTAATTTAATCTCAGGACTTATAAATGTAATAATAATGAGAATATCAATACCTGTTGATCTTACAAATGAATCACAGCTTCAAGAAGATTCATTTGATCTCAAACCTCATAAATAGCCGAGTTACTGTGAGTTCAGTAATTACGCATACTTTCGTGGAAAAAAGATGATTGAAGGCTTTTATTATACCCGAGGGAAAAGATGTCGCTTGAATGAACTACGAGTCAGCAATCAGCGGGTTGCGAATAAAAATATGTATTCCGATAATCGCACGTAGGAATTATCTTCTTGAATAAACAGTTCAATTCAGTATTTTGTATTAAATCACTTCGTTTAATCAATCGCTTATTCTGTGTCCCAGCCACAACCGTTAATTCACTTAAAACCAAAAGCGATTATTTTTCCTCAGTACGAGCATTTTTAATACGTGAGATCGAGTGGATTGAAAATAGGAAACAATCATCCGCAGTTGAAAAACAACGCTGAACGTAGAGCGTAAAAAGGACGATGACAGTGACGGACCGACGGGATTTTATTCCAGCGAATGGAAACGTTGAAAACCGTCATTTCCACGAATCGATGCAGTTTTGTTGTCGAGGGCGTGTCAGCTTTATTCACATTGCTCACTGAGTGGAAATAAAGTTTTAACTCGCTTGAACAAAATAAATATTTATTTTAACGTGATCGATTCCGTTCTCCAGCCGACGGTGTAAAATTCCGGCGTTTGCGTGGCAGAAAAAAAAAGTGCGGTGCGTATCCGGTGTGAAATTAATTAGCGGGAAAAAAATTCACCAAAGGGATAAAAGTTGAAAAAGGACGGGGATTTTTTTTTTATACCGCGCGGTTCGCTTTGCGACGTGCAGAACGGAACAACGGAGCGTCGGCGATAAAAAAAGATGAGCAAAGATAGTTGAGCGCTTATAAAGGGACGACGGGTGTGGGATTGGTGAAACAAAAAAATTATGCTTCGTGGTGGGAACGAAGCTGCGGTCAGCGGCGCGGTATAACCGAGTCTTGGGTAACGCGATAACGAGGTAAGTTAGCTTAATCGTGAAATCCCCTTAGCGAAGTTTCGCGAGATTCTCTTGCGCTGACGACATGGAAAGCGTACAGTCGAGGTGTAATATTATAACGAACTCAGCCGTGGTCCCCATTCTGTTTACTAAAAGGAGACATAATTGGGCGGACAACGCGGGTTATCTTTTTATTCGAGAAATTTGTAAGTAAAGGATTTCAGCAAAGCTGGAATAGTCGAGAGAAATTCCATGGAATTTGACTTTATTTTTAAATTATATGACGAAAACAAATGTTTGACAGTAGAGGTGAAATATTATAACAAACTCAGCCGTAGTCCCCATTCTGTTTACTAAAAGGAGACATAGTTGGGCGGACAACGCGGGTTATCTTTTTATTTGAGAAATTTGTAAGTAAAGGATTTCAGCAAAGCTGGAATAGTCGAGAGAAATTCCATGGAATTTGACTTTATTTTTAAATTATATGACGAAAACAAATGTTTGACAGTAGAGGTGAAATATTATAACGAACTCAGCCGTAGTCCCCATTCTGTTTACTAAAAGGAGACATAATTGGGCGGACAACGCGGGTTATCTTTTTATTCGAGAAATTTGTAAGTAAAGGATTTCAGCAAAGCTGGAATAGTCGAGAGAAATTCCATGGAATTTGACTTTATTTTTAAATTATATGATGAAAACAAATTTTGGAGTCAAATTTTGTTTTCACGAACAAAAAAACCTCTGAAAAATGGGTTCAATCTATTTTTAAAAACCCAGTAATTTCTATTATGCGAAATTATTATTTGAAGCAGCAGTCGCTGACAATTGAATTTAGAAGGAGAAAGCTGGAATATTTCAGTGAAATTCCATAGAATTCGGCTTCATTTTTTAATTATATGATGAAAACAAATTTTGGGCTCAAATTTTGTTTTCATGAACAAAAAACCTCTGATAAATGGGTTCAACCTGTTTTAAAAAATGCAGTAATTTCTATTATGCGGAATTATTATCTGAAGCAGCAGTCGCTGACAATTGAATTTAGAAGGAGAAAGCTGGAATATTCGAATGAAATTCCATAGAATTCGACTCAATTTTTAAATTATATGATGAAAACAAATTTTGGAGTCAAATTTTGTTTTCACGAACAAAAAAACGTCAGATAAATGCATTGAACCTATTTTTAAAAATGCAGTAATTTCTGTTATGCAGAATTATTATCTGAAGCAGCAGTCGCTGTCAATTGAATTTTAACGGAGATACGAAACGCAGTTTTCGATGCTAAATTTTTAATTCTGCTTCACCACAGTTTTGTCCCACCGTGAAACGTTGACGATTCCTCGCTCGCCGATGTGTTAAAAAAAATCCGCGAAACGTGGAACAAAACAAAGAATATGAATAATTAATGACGCGGGAAGCCCATGTAATTTGGGAGGCTGCGGGGCGTTCGACACCTCACGTGTTCGTAATAATTGCGTGCACGCCCAAGTACTGCTTTTTGGTTTTATTCCGCGACGCGGATAAAAGCGCGACGCTTTCACATCTAGTTCAAGCGTAAATTTACATACTCATTAATGCCGCGGTGGCATGGGACGACGTTATTCGGTCGCGGGCATCAGCATGCATCGATGCGAAGTGGTGTTGGTGCTGCTGCTGCTGCTGCGTCCAGCCTGATTCGTTTTCATCGCTGAAGAGAGAGACCGCGTGGTCTCGCAATATGCGATGGGTTAAACCCGGCTTCGCACTCGGCCCAACATTGATTATCCTTTTTGACGGGGAGCGTCAGCGCCGTCACTTTTTTCCCCTTTAATTGTGACACGCTTGGCTATGGTTTCGCTGAATCAGACTCCGCGTGTGGCTACAGCTGCCTGAATTCCTAAAGCCCCATTACGTCTTTAGAAATAAAGCATAGAAAGCAGATGCTACATAATGTGCTTTGTTACTACGTTTTTACTATAAGCGTTTCCAAAATTAGGTGTGAATTTTCGAATAGCTGTGAAGAATCTAATTTTTAATTATATATTTGGACTATTTAATACTCCAAATATTAATTAAATTAATATTCGCCAAAATCGAACTTAGATTTTTTTTTCAAAATATCGACTTTTAACCTATACCATCATTCTCAAGTCGCATATTCTACCCCCGAAAACACTGGTTATTAACCTTTTTTAATCGATTTTGAAAAAAATATTTATTTTGAGACGAAAAAAATATTTTTTCTGTCAGAAATCGTAGATCCAGCTCCCGGCCGAAAATCGCCAAAATCAACCCCAATTTTTTTTCTTTTCAAAATATCGACTTTTAACCTATACCATCATTCTCAAGTCGCATATTCTACCCCCGAAAACACTGGTTATTAACCTTTTTTAATCGATTTTGAAAAAAATATTTTTTTGGCGATGAAAAAAATATTTTTTCTGTCAGAAATCATAGATCCGACCCCCGGCCGAAAATCGCCAAAATCGACCCCAATTTTTTTTCTTTTCAAAATATCGACTTTTAACCTATACCATCATTCTCAAGTCGCATATTCTACCCCCGAAAACACTGGTTATTAACCTTTTTTAATCGATTTTGAAAAAAATATTTTTTTGGAGACGAAAAAAATATTTTTTC
This sequence comes from Pimpla rufipes, assembly GCA_963932165.1. Lineage (NCBI taxonomy): Eukaryota > Metazoa > Arthropoda > Insecta > Hymenoptera > Ichneumonidae > Pimpla > Pimpla rufipes. The sequence continues at coordinate 26,271,618 of OZ010630.1, forward strand.
TGTCAGAAATCGTAGATCCGACTCCCGACCGAAAATCGCCAAAATCGACCACAATTTTTTTTCTTCTCAAAATATCGACTTTTAACCTATACCATCATTCTCAAGTCACATATTCTTATCAAATTTTTCAAATATTACACCAAACTGATTTTGTTTATCACGAACTTTCCTGGCAACCAATCACAGCTCTAATAGTTTGCTAACGATACTTTCCGTATTTTTACTCATGAACTTTTTAAAACAGGGATTTCCAAAGGTAACTTGGCTTTGCTGCTCTGCAAATGACGTCCCCGTCCATGTCGCATTTGCTGCAGGACGCTCACCGCGCGGTCAGTGTCTCGAAGCAAATGCGACGCTATAGGCGGCGAGTCCATAGAGGTAATCGTCACGATCCCTGCCGCTAACGATGTCTTGATTTAGAGGCGAGCACGTTGACCACCAGGCCAAATTATCGGTTGGAGCAGCGGCGCCACTTTGATGGATCGCATGAGGCTCACAATTTACATCGTCTTTTGTTTTTCTTTGCCGCAACATTTTTTGCTTGACACGCGAGATTAAGATCCATTTACGCTTGAGAATATAAAGTGGTGTCTGATCTCGGCCTTGGAGGTCGGGATGAGGCGGTGTGTGTATGTCGATGGCTGAGGGGGAACTCGCTTCTAGGATCAACGTTTCAGTTAATGTGTCAACAACTCGTTTTTCCAAGGTGGTCGCTCGCTCATAATAATAGTAATTTTCAGTTCAGTCCCGTCTCACTCGCACCAACGAGGGTTTCGCTTACGGCAATCATATATATGCGAATACGTATCTATTTTTAACGTATCGCATTTCGAGACTTCCGACGAAATTATCGTGACACGCCAACTGTTTGAAAGAACGTTGACCAGTTATATCAAACGTGAAACAGACCGGAGTGCCGGAAGATGATATAAAAAATAATTCAAAATTGTTTTGCGTCAGGCAAACTTGACTAAATGCGCGAGTTATATTTATGGTTTTTTTCTGTAACCGTAGTTAATGCTAATTGTGATATTGTTGTAGAATTCGATAACGAATGTCGAGTCTGGAGTCGAAAGAATTTGTATTTGTATAAATCACACATGGATTATCGGTACGAGGGCTCCGTACTCAGGGATCAAACGAACCGTGCATATCGATGCCGATATTCTCGTTTACAAATATTATGTTCAAATGGAAACGAGCACCGAGAGTCAATTCAACCGAAATGTAAATGGCGAATTAATTTGTGGAAGGGGCTAAACTACGTGAGATATTGTGTTGTATCGCGAACGCTGATAATATCGTCGATATATTAGTACAAGCGATTTCGTTTTAACGTTGCGCGTAGAGAGATCCGAGTATTTGCTATAAGTATTTATTAATGGCCTTCATTTATTTCCTGCTTTTCAGTTGACACTTCTCGAAGTGTCACTCTTTGCAATAATCATAGTGATGCTATTATTGACAAACAGATTTTAAAAAATGAATGCTTAAAAATACGAGATAAATTGTAACTTGGTTTTCTGCAATTTTTTTCAATGTTGTTCTGCCACTTTAAGTGAATTCCATATTTCTCATACATCAATTAAGGGTTTGTTTATTTAAAAAAAAAGAACTTCATGTTTACAAACGATGGAGTAAAACAATTATGATGAAAAATTAAACACTCACTCGTTTGTAAATTTTTATTGAAACTTGGATGCTTTGATTTGTTTGTTACGTCTGGACTTTTTCATTAATTAGAATCCGGAATGAATGTGAAAAAAAAACGGCCCGCCCTGCTGGCGAGAACCTGTAGGAGTTAGCGAGCCGAATCAAATTGGTTACGCAATTTTTAACGGCACGAATGAGCTCTGCTTTAATTCACAGAGAATTGTGTTTTATTTTTTTTTCGCCTACAGCAAGCCGACCCGACGGTGGACAATTAAAATAATTTAATGAGTACGATGATGTAGTGTTCATATTTTATACCGAGCCAGATGTTACACATTACTTCTGTTATTGGGCTACGTTACTCTTCTTATCAAGGTATTCACGCCTAACTTAATTTTTTTTTATTTTAATGTTACGAGTACAAATATTATTCACGACGATAACAATTTCGTCGGTGAGTCATGGGCCTTCACTTTGGCAGAAATGTTCGTAATCAGTCCGATTGCTCAACTTGAAGCAATTAGAGTTATTTTTGAAATATTACAAATCACTTAAGATCTCAATGCCTCTAGCGATGTGAGGAAACGTCATCACTGATAAAGAGCCACGTCTGGTCTACTTGCCTGCGAAATGCGAACGTGATATATGACGCCGACCTCGTGTTAGGAATGTGTTTAGCATTCCTGGGGAATACACATTCCAACGAAAATTGACACAAAGACGACTGTAGAGGATGTCAGCACATTACTTCAAGCCGCTCTCAAGTAATAAGCGATTGCCTTTCTTACCCTTAGCGTGTAGGGATTTACATGCATACAAATCGCATAAAAGAAATTAAACTGTCATTCGATAGTTTAATTTCGATAGTTTTAAATATCATTCGATAGTTTAATTTCGGTAATTTTAAATATCATTCGATAGTTTAATTTCGATAATTTTAAATATCATTCGATAGTTTAATTTCGATACTTTTAAATATCATTCGATAGTTTAATTTCGATAATTAAAAATATCATTCGATAGTTTAATTTCGATAATTAAAAATATCATTCGATAGTATAATTTCGATAATTAAAAATATCATTCGATAGTATAATTTCGATAATCTTAACTATCATTTGATAGTTTAATTTCGATGATTTGAACTATAAAATTAATAAAATTATCGACAGTTTAATTTCGATAATTTTAACTATCATTCGATAGTTTAATTTCGATAATTTTAACTATCATTCGATAGTTTAATTTCGATAATTTTAACTATCATTCGATAATTTCAACTATCATTCAACACTGTAATTTCAATGATTTTAACTATCAATCGACAGTTTAATTTCGATAATTTCAACTATCATTCAACACTTTAATTTCAATGATTTTAACTATCAATCGACAGTTTAATTTCTGTTCATTCGCATAATTCTAATAATATAATATAATACACAGGTAATATTTATGCCTTTTGGAATAACATCTCGATAATATTGGTAACAAATATTCCACTATCTAGTATTGACCTCCAAACTCCTCAGGTCACGTCCACTATCTGCACTCATTCTTAAAATAATTTTGCATCATGCATAAATTGCCACGCATAAATCATCCGGGGGTCAAATCATTCGATGAGTTTTGTCGTCCGCAGTTGTCCCCCACATTATCAGTCTGGTGACGCGTTTGATCCGGAGAAAGGGCACGAGGGCGACGACGTACGTGCGCCGCAGCTTGACGTATCTAGTTTTATTAGTCGGTCGCGTTAGTCGTCGCACAGTTGCAGCGTGAACTCTATGCGATATGTAGGTATACAAGCACCGCGAGACAGTCCAAGTGCGTTTGCGCCTCTCGCCGCGCGCAATTATCACCCCGCAGACTAAATAGTGTGCAGAGGTTCTCAATGTCCTTGGACGATCGTAATCAACCATGCAAATATATTGAAATAAAACCTCCACATATACGACACACGCGACTTCCGAGCGCATAATACACACGTTGGAATCGTATATAAATTAATTGGAAGTAATGAAAACGTTCATTGCACAAATCTCTATAGCGATTATTTTACAGCGTACAAATTAGCAAGTCGTTACAGTCGCTAATTCCACACAATAAATGACGTTGCAATTAATCTCACAGCTACCAGTGATCGGAGATGCTACAGCGATATTTATTTTATTTCTCCAAACACCTTTTTTGTTTTTCAATGTAAAAAAAAATCGAACTTCGACGCGACTTGAGAACATAATTGAAAACGTTCATTGCACAAATCCATGGCGATTATTTTACAGCGTACAAATTAGCAACTCGTTACAGTCGCTAATTCCACACAATAAGTGACGTTGCAGTTAATCTCATCACTACCAGTAAACGGAGATGCTGCAGCGATATTTGTTTTTTTTTCTCCAAACACCTTTTTTTAATTTTCAATGTTAACAAAAAAAATCGTACCTCGACGCGACTTTGAGAACATACACAAAAAATTACCACGGTGTATATCGTCATTAGCTATTTAAAAAAGAAAACGTTCATTGCACAAATCCATGGCGATTATTTTACAGCGTACAAATTAGCAACTCGTTACAGTCGCTAATTCCATACAATAACTGACGTTGCAATTAATCTCATCACTATCAGTGAACGGAGATGCTGCAGCGATATTTATTTCATTTCTCCAAACTCCCTTTTTTGTTTTTCAATGTAAAAAAAAATCTCTAGCAATTATTTTACAGCGTACAAATTAGCAACTCGTTACAGTCGCTAACTCCACACAAAAACTGCTGTTGCAATTAATCTCATCACTATCAGTGAAGGGAGGTGCTGCAGCGATATTTATTTTATTTCTCCAAACACCATTATTTTGTTTTTCAATGTTAAAAAAAAAATGGTACCTCGACCCGACTTCAAGAAAATACGCAAAAAATCACCACGATGTATATCGTCATTTGCTATTTAAAAAAAGTGTCACGATTTAGGTCACAACTTAAAAAGATTCGAGATAGCGCGGTTAAGGTCTCAAAATTCATATCGTATCGTTCGTAACAGTTGCAGCGGGTACGTGTGGACCGCGGTCAGAGATTGCCGGCACCGTTTTAACCGCTCGCTTTCATTGCGAAATTGCGGCTGTGTGACATCACGCGATAAGATCGGCAACGTCCAGTCCGGCTGCCGGCTCAACATTGCCGTGTGTACGCCACACGACTCGCCGAAGTCCACCGCGCCGGTTGCAACAATGTCCTTCTTCAGCTTAATCTCATGTTTATCATTCATAAATGAAATTAATCGATTATCGTTTCGCAGAAAGATGACGTGCGTGTGACGGATCCGACGCGAGGAAAAAAGTGGGATGTGCATGATGTGACATTTCGACCGAAGAGAAGAAACGATTGTGCAAGCTTTCTTGGTGCACGACGCATCGGTGCGATCGATAATCGATGCAAATCTATCCGGTGCACCTGAGCCAAACGGATCGCATTCTTGCCTCCCTGCTCGATCAAATATTCGCGCTCGCACTCGACCGTATCGCGAGAGTGCAGCGCGTTAATAACGGTAAACACTATCGGATATCGGGACCGATGGTAACACTCCAATTGGAAAAAAAAGAAGAAGAAATGGCTATCATTTGGGTCATCGGTGGATATAACAACAAGGGATTTGCGTTGTTTTCGAAGTCGGCTAAATGAGACGAAAATATAATAATTGATATTATTATTTATTAAACGGATTACTCCATTAAATAAATCATTTAATCAATCAAAATAAATAATTTGTTAAAATAAATTTTAATGAAATATTTATTAAAACACATTTTAATAAATTATTTATTAAAATCCATTTCAATAAATTATTTATTAAAATCCATTTCAATAAATTATTTATTGAAATCCATTTCAATAAATTATTTATTAAAATACATTTTAATAAATCATTGATTAAACGGATTACTTCATTTAATAAATAATTCTTCTACAATAACACAAAGAGTACAATTAATTCGGAAATATTTCTCGAAAGCACCTGCAAAATAATTTATCGCGAAAAAAAACATTCCACAATTTTACTCGCGCCAGCTGTTCACTTCGTATTGCCCATAAAATACATTAACGCGACTGCCGATGCGAGTGCAATAAAAATGCTACTAAAAAACCGAAAAAAAACACGGCGAAGCCTATAAAATATTTTCACAAAATTACAAACATAGTCTCAATTTGCTTAAACTCTCGCTAAAAATTTATCGTCACAAACAGTAGAAACAAAAGTTACACATAAATTTCAACACTGCCGCAAAAAAAAAAAAAAAAAAAAAAAATAGCGATGAATAATTGATCACACCGCGCCCCCCCCCAAAAAAAAAAAACAAAAACTCACGTTTCGCAGTGTCGACGAGGCCGGTGTATTTACGCGCGAATATACGTGAACGTATATCTACACACAAGCGCAACGAGCCGAGGAATCCTTGACGTTAAATCCTCGTTGATTCATATTCTCCTTTCCTCGCCTTCACTTATATATTATTCCACGCCGGTGTACCGCGATACAATGGCGAAACCGGGCGCAGTATACAGTTGAAAAAAACTCGCGGGGGAGTTCCTTTCCCCTCGGCGAGAGGGCCCCCGGGCGCCTCGAGTGCTTTTTATTCTCCGACCGAAATTAAAGAAAGAGCACTGGGAATATAAGAACGAACGCCAGGAAGGAAGGAAGTGGAGAACGGACGAATGAGGGACGAAAAAAATAAAAAAAAAATAATAATAAAAAAGAAAAGAAAAAAAAGACGAGAAACGAGAGAAAGAGAATTGCGCGCACAATGGAAAGGAGGACGTGGTGGTTGCGCGGCGAATCTTTCGTTCACCGGCGAGCCGTATGTGTGTAGCCCGGGAGCGGAGTCGACGATAGCGCGAGCGTCAGGTACCGGACACTTCTAAGTCGCGCGTCAAAGCAAGACTGGCCCAGTCCCATCGCATTACCCGCTATTATATTCCGGGCCAGCATCCGCGTGCTGTACGCGCCGGGCTTATTCGTGTATGAGGCGGAGGCCGCGAGTATACATGTCGCGGTATATACATCGGCGCGTATGCCACCTACAGTATAGCTTGCATACACGTAGCGCGTGTAGTGTGTACCCCGGACTACGCGTTAAGCCCCGCTGCAGTGGCTGACGAGACAGAGTGAGAGAGAGAGAGAGAGAGAGAGAGAGAGAGAGAGAGAGAGAGAGAGAGAGAGAGAGAGAGACAGAGAGAGAGAGAGAGAGAGAGAGAGAGAGAGAGAGAGAGAGAGAGGGAGGGGGACGACGACGACGAGAGAGAAAATGCGAACGAGAGCACATCAGTCTGTAGATAGGATCGTCGGTCGTCGCAACTCCGGCGATGACGCCGCGCGCACCTTTGAAGTCGCAAGCCGAAAATTAAAGCTGACGCGCGCGAGCGCCGCGCGCGACGCGTAAAAGCTTTTTTTATAATTCAACTCCCCGTGCTTTGGCTTTTGGGAAATACTGGATTCGCGATTTTTCGGCGTGAGCAATTTTCGCCGGCGCCGTTGCAAATTGGTTGCGGCGAAAATTGGGGTGTTTTTGTAAAACTGTTTTTGCTTGAGGACTGCTTGGTGTGAATTGGGTAGATTGTAAATTCTGGCGAAGATAATCACGAGATTTTGGGGAAAATGCTCGTTATGCGTTTAGCTTATTTTTAAACTTATTTTTTTAACTCATTTTATAAGTTATTTTTTAACTTATTTTATAACTTATTTTTACACTTATTTTTACACTTATTTTTAACTTATTTTTTAATATTCGTTTTGCATTATTATCGCTCGAAAATTATCTACGTAACTCTGATGTCGTTGATTTTTTTATGCACGCGGGACACGTAAAAGCTTTTTTTTATAATTCATCCCAACACTTTGGCTTTTGGAAAAAGCTGGATTCGCAATTTTTCGCCGCGAGAAATTTTCGCTCGCACGTTTCAAACTGATTCCGGCGAAATTTGGCTTGTTTTTGAAGAACAATTTTTACTTGAGGTCACCCTGGCGTGAATTTAGGATTTCGTACTTTTGGAATGCTCCAAAAATCACGAACTCTCGGGCGAAAAAAATGCTCATTATCCGTTTAACTTATTTTTCAATCTTCGTTGTGCATCATTATCGCTCCAAAAAATTGTCCACGTAACTCTGACATCGTTGCTTTTTTATCCTCAGATACCCCATCCGGAATTCCAATCGAATCGATGATTAGTCGTGGGTGTCCGATGAACCGTCGCGGCGCAAAACAAGTCCTAGTCTGCCTCAACATGTGAATGAACGGTTTATCCAATCCCGTGGAGATTACAGCCGGGGCCCAGCGTCATCATCAAAATACCGGCGATAAGAGAAAATACTATTGTTCTTATCGTCGCGAACAGGAGACGTTTGTTATCGCTGACACCATCTTGGGAGGCCCTAGACGTATATATTTATCATTCGAGTCATCCGAGTCGCCGATTGAAGGATCGTCGGGCCGGCCGTCCTTATGAATTGCGGTTGGGATGTGATTATATCCGTGCGGCTCCTCGTTCACGACTCTCTTTCTCCGGGCCGTGTAAGTCGGAAGATCATCTCGGTCTTATTATCTCCGCGTGTATGTGCGGCGTATAAGTGGATATATGCACGAATATATCCTACACACATTACGTACGCTATGTGCGCGAGGATATTGAGCTACCCGGCCCGGCGTGAAGTGCGGGTGAAAGCATAATAATAACAAGGCGAGAGCGAGAGAAGAGTCGGTATCGCGAGGTCCCTCTCGTCGTGTTACTATACACCGCTCGGGTCTCGAGCCCTCTCGCCCCCCCCCCCCTCCCCCTCGAACGTAATTCTCCGTTTGAACCCCGACCATTCATCCGTCAATCTCGCTCCATTGATCCTGGGCCTTCTGTGTGTGCGAAGCCCGAGAATATTCCGTTGCCATGTCGCGCGACAAACGCGGGGATGTTGCTCGATTTCGCGCTGGTTTAAGTGCGAGCGGACGTCAGTCACAATCGGCTTTTCGAGGCGGGAGGTCAGACTCGCCCTCTTATCGATGAGGGGCAGAGCCAAAAATTCGCTGCATTATTTATTTCGATTTTTTATGGAAGCCTCGCGTGGGCGACGCCTGAGAAAAAGAATACTTTTTTTTTTGGAGGTTGAGATGTAATTTTAATTCGACTATTGAAATTTGTATTTCGGATTTTATTCGTTTTTGGAGAGGATTAATTTAATTGAAGATATTAATGATATTCTCAATCAACGTTGACATTTCTGAAAGATTTTTGTTTTATACCTCAAAAAAAAAAAAAAAAAACGACTGAATGCGCCGAGATAACAAAGTCCTCTTTTTTTTTTAAGGCCGAGATGTAGTTTTGATTCGGCTATTGAAATTGGTTTTTCAAATTTTACTTGTTCTCGGAGAGGTTTAATTTAATCCAAGATATCAACGATATTTTTAATCAACGTTGATATTTCTGAATGATTTTTATTCTATAAAACCTCAGTAAAAAAAAAAAAAAATAAACGGCTGGCTGCGCCGAGATAACAAAGTTCCTGTTTTTTTTTTTTTTGAAGGCCGAGATGTGATTTTAATTCGACTATTGAAATTCGTTTTTCAATTTTTGTTCGCTCTCGGAGAGGTTTAATTTAATAAAAAATATCAACGATATTCTTAATCAACATTGATGTCTCTAAAAGATTTTTACTTTATATCTAAAAAAAAAAAAAAACGGCTGGCTGCACCGAGATAACAAACTCCTCGTCAGACGTGAGAGTTAAAAACTGCATATTGCATGCGAACGCATACGCGATTCTTGTCAGTTGTCTCGCCGTCTCGCCGCCTCGTTGGCCACGCACACAGCCGCGAATTCAGCTTCATTCATCTCCATAGTTGTTTCTCCATATCTCACGAGAATCCATCTGTGCAAATATGTAGGTAGAGGCGGTGCGTGAGGTTATCTGCGGCTGTACATTGGAGGCTGGTCGAATAATGCGTGGCCGCGCGCGGATTTGCGTTCCGCGCGATCGGCGCTGTCAATCGAGACGGGAGGGATTTATAGATTCGATTCGCGCGACCGGCGTTTGTCACGGGAAATATCGATCGTCCGAACGCATAAGCATAATGTGCACGGTGTGTGTGCCGGGTGCGAGCCGAGGGGCAGCAAGCTCGAGCTTTGCCATCGTAGCCAGGGTCCGCCTAGCCGCGAGGGGATCGATAGGCGCGCAGTTTCTAAAACAGGAACGGTCTGTCGTTGCCACTGGGCTATGCCGCACTATTTTGCTCCTCGTATGCCGCTGCTGCTGTTGCAGCTGATACTCAGCCTCGCACCTTGCTCGCGACCACCAGTAAAGTCGTCGCAATAACAAGGAAATCACTTCTGTCATGACGGAATGTGTGCTCAGACGGGTTCGCTGGGAGATGTAGGTTTGTGGACTCAGCGCGGTAAATACATTTGCTCCGTTTCCTCTTCCAGTCTGCGACTGTTTTTCCTGCTTTTCTGAGATTTCATAACAGCGTCGATAAAAGTTTTCGATACAGCAGACTTTTGTTACAAATAAAATTGGTTTATCCTTGTAAACATTTCTTTTTATAATTGTTTTATCTTTTTTTTTACTGAAAAAAAAAACAACTTTTTGACTGAAATATAAATTATACATTTTTTGTAGCGATATTCTCTTCAAATTATATTTGAAATATAAATTAGAAATATACATTTTTGGCTAGAATGTAAATTTTCAACTGAAATATAAATTTTTGACTAAAATATAAATTTTTGACTGAAATATAATTTTTTTTACTAAAATATAAATTTTTCACATAAATATACATTTTTCACTGAAATATACATTTTTGACTGAAATATAAATTGGACTGAAAGAGGAAATGACGGTAATGAAATAATGCGGCTTTTGCACATTATTTTCAGTACATCGTAATGGAATTTCTGTTAACGGAGCCTCGCAGGAAGACGAGCATTTTTATTCTCGAGTTCGTGAATCAGCAGACTCGGCGGAGTCTCGAGTTCGGTACGTTCGCCAGATATCACTGGAATGTAGCCCGGAATTTTTTCGAGCGAACGTATGGAGATATCCACGAAGGTCATGGGCGTGAATTTATGGTCCATGGGGAAGCAGAACGAACGGGGCACACGTGACTCCGCTATTTTACCGTCATGTAAAATGTGAATTTTGCGAGAATGCACCGTCATTTTTTTCCCGCCAGGAGTAAAAATTACATTTTATGCCGGAAGACAAGCAGAAGCGATGCTCATTTTTAAATAAATTGCACACAATTAACGCCCAAATATCAGCAATTTTTCCTATATTAAATTGCTGCTCGTAATTTTTCTCCGAGTACAAAATATTTCATCGAAATTATTGACAAGACGAAAATAATTTCATCGAAATTATTGACAAGACAAAAATAATTTCATCGAAATTATTGACAAGACGGAAATAATTTCATCGAAATTATTGACAAGACAAAAATAATTTCATCGAAATTATTGACAAGGCGAAAATAATTTCATCGAAATTATTGAAAAGGCGAAAATAATTTCATCGAAATTATTGACAAGGCGAAAATAATTCCATCGAAATTATTGACAAGGCGAAAATAATTTCATCGAAATTATTGACAAGGCGAAAATAATTTCATCGAAATTATTGACAAGGCGAAAATAATTTCATCGAAATTATTGACAAGACGAAAATAATTTCATCGAAATTATTGACAAGACGAAAATAATTTCATCCAAATTATTGACAAGACGAAAATAATTTCATCGAAATTATTGACAAGGCGAAAATAATGTCATCGAAATTATTGCCAGGAAAATTCTATGACAGTCAGAAAAAATAAAGCTGCGAAGTCTCGAGCTTATTTAAAAATATAATTCATGCGCGGTGATGACATCGCAGGTGGGACGAAGTCACGAGCAGGACCAAAATCGACAGGCATTGTAATGAATGGCGTACAAATGCCAATAAGTGACGCAGCGCATGAGCGACTGTTTATGACGCCGAGACGCTTTTCGCGCTGCAGTTTCTTCGCAAAACGTGGGCGTCTCCGCGGAAACTCGAATTTGGATTGACGCACGCGTACGATTTCGTTGCGTGACATCATTGCCGCGGCTCCTCACAGCGAAGGCTGGTAACGCGAGCGTTCGACACGACGTGAACAATATCTCGCAAATAACGCGCACGACACGCGTGAAATTTACAGCTCGGAAAACCCGAAAGTTTGTAATTTTCAAACGTATCCGGCCGAGCGAACGTTTCATTTTCATGCGTTTCGCCGGAAAGCCATTAATTCATAAATTTGAATTCACAAGCCGCGTGTATTCTTAGACTCGGCGGGTCACAAAATGTCGATAGCCACGTTGACTCCGGGCCCGCCGAGTTATTACCGCGATGACGCAATTGCCCATTATTTATCGCGCATTTGCATCGAGTCGGTTCGCGAAAATTAACCACGGACTATCGGTTGCTGGGTTTTCTGAATCTACGGATTTTTTTTTTTTAAGTCTATGCATATGTGACCTTGACCCGAATATCGTACGTGTGGTCGTTATCGTTGATCAGGCTCGGTATGTGCGGGCGTGCGGCTTCCGTTATTATTCGTAGTATTTCTTTCCACTCCATTAGCATTTTTGTGGCAGGATTTTTTTATTCGTACCTTCTCTATTTTTTTCAACGTTTTAATTTTATATTTTCTTAATTTTCCACACATCGCGCCACTTTTATTTTGTTTTTTAATTTTTTTATTTTTTTTAGATTGCAACTAAACCGTGGATGCCCGAGATCATTTCTTTCCACTCCATAAGCATTTTCGTGGCAGATTTTTTTTTTCGTACCTTCTCTATTTTTTCTACGTTTTAATTTTATATTTTCTTATTTTTCTACACATTGCTCCACTTTTATATTGTTTTATTTTTATTTTTTATTTTAGATTGCAACTAAACGGTGGATGCTCGAGATCATTTCTTTCCACTCCATAAGCATTTTCGTGGCAGTTTTTTTTTATTCGTATCTTCTCTGTTTTTTTCTACCTCTTAATTTTATATTTTCTTATTTTCCTACACATTGCTCCACTATTATTTTGTTTTTTAATTTTTTTCTTTTTTCTTTTAGATTGCAACTAAAGCGTGGATGCCGCAGATCATTTCTTTCCACTCCATTAGCATTTTCGTAGCAGGTTTTTTTATTCGTACCTTCTCTATTTTTATCTACCTTTTAATTATATATTTTTTAAATTTTTTCACACCTCGCGCCTTTTTAATTTTGTTTTTTAATTTTTTAATTTTTTTCTTTTTAGATCGCAACTAAACCGTGGATGCCCGAGGGCCTCTTTATCCCACAGCGCAAACAAACCGTCCATCCGCACGTCCATCCATCACGATATTTATGCACGTGTCACCCACGTTCGCGGCGCAATTATTTTTCATCGACCTCGCGGAAATACCCAGAAGCCGAGCGCGAGGAGTCTATAATCCCGCGGTTCTCGTCGCCCGCGCGGCTTATCGCGTATCGCTCTTCTCGTGAATAAGATTGTTGACCGGTGAGTCATATGGCGAACGCGGCGCGCGCGGTGTAGGCTAGACCGCGAAGAGGAGTCAAAGATTTCTGGGCTCGTATAGACATATGTGTTACGAGCGCGGAATGCGAGCGCCGGCTGCGCGTCGCCGGGATTTTTTTTTCCCCTCTTTTTTTTCTTTCGCACATACACCCGTTTATTATATAGCTCGAACAAGTAAATAAAACCTACGCCGAAGTTTTAATTCGGGCGTGGTCCGTCGGGGTAAATTTATCTGGCGCACCGTCGAAAGCCACGGATATAAAAGAGAAAAGAAAAATAACAAATCGGTCGGTATATATCCGCCGCTCCTTTATTATTGGCTCCTTTCCACGTCGTGAGTAACGCGATCGACTCGTGTCTCAAAATCGTCTGTGATTATACGTGGCCGCGGTAGTACAAATAATGACATACCAGCTCGTGATTAAAGAGCGAGAAAAGCAGAGCGAGAAGCAACGGAGCAGACTTCGTGGCGTCTTTAAATTCTCGCGTTAAACATACATCCGAATGCGCGGAGCGTATACTACGACAGTGAAACGATTCACGGAGCTTCACACAGTTTTGCTTCAGTTTTATCGTCAGGCAGAAAAAAATGACTCTTTTATTGATTCCACGAATGGCAGATATTCTACGATGTTGAAGTTTGCATCGATGGAATGCAACGAAATTTAGAAAAAAAAAACTCAGATGATGAAGGGCACGACTTTTTTTTCGTGCCCTTAGTTGCTATGGTGAATTTTTAATCATATTTTCATCATTTTGACATTCCACAATTAATTTTTTTTTCTGAATTTCGTTGGATTCCAATGATGCAAACTTCAACATTATGATATTCTACTGTAAGATCTCAACATTTTTATTTCAAATTTAGAAAAAATTATAAAAATCTCTTCATCATTAACTCAAATGATAAAAGGCAAGAATTTTTTTTTCGTGTCCTTAGTTGCTATGGTGACTTTTCAAACATATTTTCATAATTTGGGTTAATCACAATTAATTTTTTTTCTGAATTTCGTTGGATTCCAACGATGCAAACTTTAACATAATAATATTCTACTGCAAAATCTCAATATATTTTTTTTTAACCAGCAATTTGTACAAAAACGCCCCTTCTATTCCACAATACCAACGATTTATATTCACGACACAGCGAAGACCTCAAAAGACGCAGAATCAATATAGTACACTGTGGCGAATCTAAATTCATGTATACGTATCACCGATCCGTATCGCGCCTCGCGTATTCCGAGAATGCGAAACGTTCGCGTGAAAATTTCGAATAACAAATGGACGTTGGGTTTGCTCGTAGGTCGCCTTCCTGAAAAATCGATCATTTTTCCCGTAGTCTCGTGCAAAAAAAGCCACATAGATGCGTGGCGTATCCGTATACGTGTTACCGAAAATTTACGAGCTCTCTCTCTCTCTGGCGTGGATAAGAGGATCCTGAACGCGGAAAAATAAGCGACTGGAAACGCGGCGCGCATATGTCAACGTGGGATGTGTGCGGTGAGCCCCGGGCTCTTTCGTAACCCAGTGATGTCGCTATACAGTCGGGAGCTTTACAAACGAGAAGGGATCGATGGGAAAACCGCCGCGTTTCTTCCGTGTCCCAGACAGGAGGATATTTCACGCCGAAGGGAGACACGTAAATTCATAAGCCGCGCCGCGTGACACGTCGAAGTTTATTTCCGTTACCTCGGATAATACGGACGGTCGAGCATCCGAAATCCCAAGGGACTTGGACTGCGTCGTCTCCATAGTCACCCCGGCGTAATCAGAGTGTGTCGCGTTTGTGGCATCGCGCATTCTGGTTTACACGACATGACCAGTTAGCAAAGTCCAAAAAGCCTTTGCATACAGAAGACGACAGTCGTGTCATCTCGGCTTTCCGAGCAGCCTCGTGTGATAGTTTTTTTTTACGTCTATTTGCTCGTTCAACTTCGGTTCTCTGTCCCTGATGGTTTTTTGGGTACTGAAATTGCGATGGAATTTGTTTTAAGAGGAATTCGTGTTACGTGGGTTTTTGGCTCGGTGGGAAATTGGGTGAATGAACGATTCATTTTGGGGAATGTTGAGGAAATGAAATTCGAGTGAATTTAAGGTTGCGATTGGCGAATTTAATATCCGGATGATCGAAGGCGATACTTTGTTTTTTTGTAGAAATCTGTATTTATTTTTTTCGTCGTCGTAACTTTGCAATTACGGTTCACGAAAAACGTTATTTTGGGAACTGAAATCTTGATGGGAATTTTTTTTTTTAACAAGAGTAGACGTAACGTGGATTTTATGCTCAGTGAGAAATTGAGTGAATGAACTTTGTGAAATTGGGTGAATGAACGATTAATTTTGGGGAATGTTGAGGAAATGAGTGAATTTAAGGTTGCGATTGGCGAATTGAATATCCAGATGATCGAAGGCAATACTTTGTTTTTTTTGTCGAAATCTGTATTTATTTTTTTCGTCGTCATAACTTTGTAATTACGGTTCACGAAAAACATTATTTTGGGAACTGAAATCTCGATGGGAATCTTTTTTAACAAGAGTAGATGTAACGTGGATTTCTCAGTGAGAAATTGATTGAATGAACTTTGTGAAACACTTCGCCGACATGACCAGTTAGCAAAGTCCGAAAAGCCTTTGCATACAGAAGACGACAGTCGTGTCATCTCGGCTTTCCGAGCAGCCTCGACACTCGTGCGATCATTTTTTTTTTCGTCTATTTGCTCGTTCAACTTCGTTTCTCTGTCCCTGACATCTTCGCGGTGGTCCTATTAGGCTTCCCAGTTTTTACGCGACACACGGGATAGGCTGACGCAGTTTCCCCGATTAATCTCAGCGTCTGAGCCACTCTTGTTCAGCGAATTCCTGCGGATGATCGCCGGCCTCAAGAATGCGACGCCAGAAGGAGAGGAAGAGAGGATGAAAAAAAAACACACATACACGACGCTCTGACATATCTCGGTCGTGGTGTTACGGAGCGACGAAGCTGTAGGAAATCGACGTGGGACGATGGATGTGCCGAAGAATCAAAGGGATAGACGGGGAGGACGGATGCTGGAGAACGCGAAGAAAAAACAATACGAAAACTGCTGCACGAATTTTTGAATTCTCTCAATCGATAAAAAAAACATCCTTCGACGAAAAAATAAGATATTTTTATAATTAGATATTTACATTATAAAATTGGTTCAGGCTCTTGCAGAATAGAAAATACGGCAAAGAAGGACCGAACAAAATGAACTGCCGAGAAAACTGCTGCGCAAATTTTTGAATTCTCTCAATCGATAAAAAACATCCTTCGACGAAAAAACAAGATATTTTTATAATTATATATTTACATTATAAAATTGGTTCAGGCTCTTGCAGAATAGAAAATACGGCAAAGAAGGACCGAACAAAATGAACTGCCGATAAAACTGCTGCGCGAATTTTTGAATTCTCTCAATCGATAAAAAACATCCTTCGACAAAAAAATAAAATATTTTTATAATTAGATATTTACATTAAAAAATTCAGACTTTTGCAGAAAAGAAAATACCGCGAAGAACCAATGAACAAAATGAACTGCCGATAAAGCTGAGGAGAGGAAGAGAGGAAGAAAAAAAAACACGCACGAGACTCTGACATATCTCGGTCGTGGTGTTACGGAGCGACGAAGCTGTAGGAAATCGACGTGGGACGATGGATGTGCCGAAGAATCAACGGGATAGACGAGGAGGACGGATGCTGGAGAACGCGAAGAAAAAACAATAACAAGCGGAGTGAGGATGTTGGGAGAAACCGATAAATCAGACGAGGATAGGGCTGGCTTAATTACGTCGGGGGACCGACTATTACTACAGCCCGACGTTTCACGTATGACGCAATTGAATAAATTATGCAAAACCGGACGAGAAACACGATTCCACGAATGTCCGTTGGAGACTACGTAATTGGGAATCGGAACGACGGAGAAGAAAATATGGCTGCGCGAATGAAGTGGACCAAATAAGCACTTTTTCATCCTGGACATTGGAAAATAAGTCGTGAAACGAGACGTGCAAACGCAGCTAAAATAAACTGAGCTCCGACGTTTCCGTTGCGGATCTTTCGAACCGGGAGAGAATCTCGTGTCCGGATTTTTGGAGGACTGTGGACGGATTTTTCTTGCGGATCACCGGAACCATTTCGGATCGGTTTGATTCTTCCAAGTTTTTTTTATTCAGTGACGAGCGAACCGTCGAGGAGGTCGAATCGAATCGGGCGTCACAGACGTCTGACTCGTGTCCTCGTGATTTATCACATGATCCATATTTCCGAGATAAAATGACATAGGGCGAACGAGGAGATTTCAGCAGTGACTGGCAGAAGCTATTGAGACGAATGGCGCCGGCGAACGGTGCCTCAATAAGATATTCTATTGTGGGGATAGAATGAATCTTGCTTTTTCGAAGTGCCAAACTTTCTGGTACCTGACAGGGCATCTTCTCAAGTGTACAATGGATACGATGAACTCAGGTTTTTTTTACGCTCTTTCCGTCGATATCAGCGCGAACGGTTCGCCGGGTCTATTGTATTTTGCTGGCTTGGTATATCGAACAGTCTCTTTTTTCACTTGCATTAACTTTGGCAATTACTACATAGTCAGTAAAAAAAAGGAAAAAATGTAGGTCTTTTAATCCACTATTTTCAAAGGCACCTAAGATTTCAGATTTTTTGTCAGTCATTCCAAGAGTTCCTGAATCAGTAAATTCATGTCTTTTAATTCAAAACCAGTTTTACCAAATCTCTCCCCAAAAAGATTTACTATATATCACGACCACCAGGGTTTATCACCCGGTCATACACAATCAAAAAACCATGACTTTATCAATGCGATAAAACAACCAAGGAGGTCCCCAATTCCCTGGTGGATCCCACAATCCGTGGAATATCTTATGGCGATACAAAAACACCGGAAACCATTGGAGCAGCAGCCGGAGGGTCTTTCATTGTTTAACTGAACAATCTCTTTTTTCAGTTACATTAATTTTGGAAATTATTAAATAGCCAGTAAAAAAGAAAAAAAATATAGCTCTTTTAATTCACTAATTTCAAAGACACCTAGGCCAGATTTGTTGTCACTCATTCCAAGAGTTCCTGGGTCAGTAAACCCAAGTCTTTCAATGCAGAAACAATTTCCCCAAATCTCTCCCCCAAAAAGATTGACCACCACAACCCCCAGGGCTTATCACCCGGTCATACACAATCAAAAAACCATGACTTTATCAACGCGATAAAACAGCCAAGGAGACTTCCCCACAATTCCCTAGCGAATCCCACAACCCGTGGAGCATCTCGTGTCGGTGTACAAAAACACCGGAAACCATCGGAGAAGCAGAAGACCTCCGGGTCTTTCTTATTGATTTCTCCGGGGCAAAACCCCCGAATTCATGGACCCTTTAGGGCTTACCAGGAGACTGGGGGGGAGGGGGGGAATCTCGCACACGCGAATCTCGCTCTTCTCCGTATCCCAGCACGTGAATGACGTAACGGGAGAAACCGCAGAGACCGGGGGGAAATCGGCCACGTGTTATTTCGTAACACGCGCACGACGGGAGGAGAGGGAGACGCGAGAGATTTTTTAGGGTCGGCCTCGAAGAAGCCGCGGCTTCGTCTCTCTCCTCTCCGCCGCGGCGCGTCACGGGAAACGCGTTTACGCGTTAAAAGAAGGGGGCGCGCGCGCGTTCGTGACCGAGTGGCGAGATAGGCCGGGAGGAGTCGCGATGCTCGGTCACGAGCGCGACGACAGGCGTGGGGGGAACGGAATTCCGCGGACGGGACTCCGCTGGAGCTGCGCTCCACGGATACACGCATGGATGATGGAATTTGGCACGGGAATCGTCCCCACCGTTCCGCTCCTTCGTCTCCGCCGCCTCCTACTTCATCTCGGCTCGCCTGCAGACCTCGACCTTGAATACTCGCGTCACGCTCCATATTCGGACGCTTTGAGATTATCAGCCTCGCGCGACCTCGTTACTCTCGATTTTTAAAGAGCGGACCTCTTATTATACGCTGCGTTCGGCGGGCGACGCGGTCGCCCTAATGTTTTTTTTTGTATGAAGGTGTATTTTTTTATTTTTAGTACCGTCGTATAACGAAATTGAGGTTCGCGAGAGATGGTTTTTTTGGGAATTAAAATTGCGACGGAATTTGTTTTAAGAGGAATTTGGGGTACGTGGGTTTTTTGCTCGGTGGGGAATTGGATGAATGAACGATTCATTTTGGGGAATATTGAGGAAATGGAAATTGAGGGAATTTAAGGCTGTGATCGGCGAATTGAATATCCGGGTATTTGAAGGCAATACTTTGCTTTTTGTACAAATTTGTATTCACTTTTTTCATCGCGGTAGCTTTGTAATTACGGCTCGTGAAAAACATTATTTTGAGAACTGAACTCTGGTATTTTTTTAATAAGAATAGAAGAGGAATTTTTTTTTTTATAAGAATAGATGTGTCGTGGATTTTGTTCTCGGTGAGGAATTGGTTGAATGAATTATTAACTCTAAGAAATATAGAGGAAATGAAAACCGAGTGAATTTAAAGTCGTGATTGGCGAATTAAATATCCAGATAATCGAAGCCAATATTTTGTTTTTTTGGTAGAAATCTGTATTTATTTTTTTCATCGTAACTTTGTAATTACGGTTCACGAAAAACATCATTTTGGGAACTGATTTTATTTTGATTTTATTTTGATTTTATTTTGAAATCTCGATGGGATTTTTTTTTACACGAATACATGTAACGTAGATTTTAGTACTCGGTGAGAAATTCGTTGAATGAATGATTAGCTTTGAGAAATATTAATGAAAAAAAAATCGACTGAATTTATGGCTGTGAGTGTCAAATTAAATATCCAGTTAATTGAACGCGATACTTTAGTAATTGGGTTACTATCGGTGTGACCGCCAAGTCTTTCTCCCGGCGCACAATTATTCCTCTTATCGCCGTTATCAATCTGAAGGTCCACAAAACTGTGTTGTATTCGCCGGTGTTGGCACTGGCGATGATGTAAGTGCAGCGAATTTTTTTTTTTTTGTTCATAGACGAATAAGAAAAATTGACCTTGAGGACTCGTGAGCTCATCCATATCGCGCACGGTGTAAACATTATTATTAACTGCGAGGAAGCATTTGCGCGTTGGCATTCAAATGCCATTCTTGAACTTTCGACTCGGGACAGCTGAAATTGCAGCGCGTTGTGTAGCTGCAGCTGTTTACGTATCGAAGCGCGCGTTACACGCCGCGACGGCGTGAGAAATGCTTCGGCGTAAAATCGCGCGAGCCGACCGAGAGAAACAGAACGCTAAACGTGCGCTATATGTTTCTATGGTCGACGCGCGATTCGCGGTAATAAACACGCTAAATTGGTTGAAACACAAGATTCGGCATGAGCGTTTGGTTCTCGTTAGCCGGGACCCCATGACGTTTCACTTTCGCGGACCAATATTTATCGAACGCTACAGTTCGGCTTTCCACGTAACCGAAGAGCACGTGCAAAATTGTTCGCCAGTTTCGCGCAAATTTACAGTGAATTAATCCTGGGAACGCGAGAAAGGGAAATCGAGTTTTATCGCCACTGGAGCTGTTTACGTAAAATTCGGTTCAGGCTCTTGTGGCAAAGAAAATACCGCGAAAAAGGAACGAACACAATGAACTGGCAATAAAACTTGCACGAATTTTTGAATTCTTTGAATGGATAAAAAAAATCTTTCGACGAAAAAATAAAATGTTTGTATGATTAGATGTTTACATAAAATTCGGTTCAGGCTTTTGGAGAATAAAAAACACTGCGAAAAAGGAACAAACAAAATGAACTGCCGATAAAATTGTTGCACGAATTTTTTAATTGTCTGAATTCATAAAAAAAATCTTTTGTCGAAAAAAATGAGATGTTCGTATAATTAGATGTTTACATAAAAGTCGAGTCAGGCTTTTGCGGAATAAAAAATACTGCGAAAAAGGAAGAAACAAAATGAACTGCCGATAAAATTGTTGCACGAATTTTTTAATTCTCTGAATTCATTAAAAAAATCTCTTGTCGAAAAAATGAGATGTTCGTATAATTAGATGTTTACATAAAAGTCGAGTCAGGCTTTTGCAGAATAAAAAATACTGCGAAAAAGGAAGAAACAAAATGAACTGCCGATAAAATTGTTGCACGAATTTTTTAATTTTCTGAATTCATAAAAAAAAATCTTTCGATGAAAAATTGAATATTTTTATAATTAGACATATAGTTAGATGAATCGAAAAATTAGTGGAATCTAAATATATGTGGCTGGCTCCAGTCTCCCTTGACACAAGCTCGGTACACCGAAAACGAATTTCCCCAGCGATAAGAGGACCCTCGAGCAAAAGTCATAAACAGAAACGGTGTTGCGACAGTGATAAATTAACCCCGGTAACGCCAGGCGATTAAAATTCATCGTCGTGCGACACAGAGTCCTTTGAACTTTGAACCGAGCGCCGTGACCGCGGTCAACGAGTACTTCGTTCTCCACTTTGCGTCTATCACTGTTATACCGGCTACTGGATGCTGTGCGAACGTAGGTTTACGTGGCCGTTGCATCCACGATTCAACGTGCATTGCGGGGACATTGCAAAACGTTGCATTGAAAATAGCTTGAAAATATCGAAATTGTGCTAAAAGTTCAAAACTTTTTCAAAATTATCTGTATTATATTTGATTGAGTTTATGGAAAAAGGGTCGTTGAATTTTTCACAATAAAAATTAATCGTTTGAATAAAATGAAATAATTTAAAGAATACAATTAATTGTTTTTAATAAAACAAAATAATTTAAACAATAAAATTTAGTTGTTTTTTTATTGAATAAAATAATATAATTAAAAAATGTAATTGTTTAAAAATAAATTTTCAGAATAAGTAAACAAGGCATTTTTGTTCGTTTGCAATGTGCGCTCATTGAACCCAATATTTGGCTCTTTCAACAAGCTCACACATTTTCGATAAAAAAATCAGTTTCACGTTTCTGACTGACAAAAAAATCTCAACAAATTTTTTATATCATTTGTTCAAAGTTCAAAATTCTATTAAAAATGTCAGTTACTTTATACATCTGATTGGGTCTGCGGAAAAAAATAAAATTGCATTTTTCCCAACAACAACGAGCCACCTCTTTATTTTCATTCGTTCACAATTCCCATTAAAAAAAAATGTGTATTTTTTATCGACAAAAATCGCGACGAATTTCCCACGTCTTTCGTCATCGCCTCTGCCGTAAAAAGTCTCGCCCCAAAAATCGTCGTTCGTTAATTACCTTCTCGTCGATATCGCCTTATTTTTCCTCAATTTTTTTTTTTTTTTCGTGCGCCCGTAATATTTTCATTAATATGTAACTGGTCCGCGAAATCAATTTACATTTCTCCGGGTCGCGCGTAGGTACGACGTTCGCGCGGGCGCGCGGGGCTGTTATAAATATAGCGAAGTGCATTATAACACGGGCGACCTGCATCGTCGAGTGAATTTAAAATAAAACGAAAAGCGGTGTATGCGCCGAGAGAGGAGCGCGACGGCGGCGGCGTCGCCGGTTCACGAGGAAACATATAGGTGCATGGATGCATGTGCACTATAGAGAAGTATGCATGCATGCATGCACCGAGAGTGCACGGGAATTGAGAGCAAGCCTGAGGAGACCGGCTGGTTGGCGCCACTCTCAGAACTCTCGTCGTCGTCGCTCGCTCGTTCGTAGTTCGTCGTATCGAAGTAACGCTCTCAACGGGACCTCTTATAAACGTAATATTATACTACGAGGTCTCCGCGCTCTCCCGAAGAATTAGAGTGCGCCGCACGCGACGAGCCCGCTCCGCACACGCGTGTATAAAACCGCACGGCGATAAATCTCCTAACCACCTCCCCGGTCGCTCTACGCGGTGACCAGCCGAAAACAGGCTTTTCGAAAACACTCCGCGACATATAAAAACACTGGAACGTCACGAGGCGGACACAATTTAAAACCGAGCACAACCGCTACGTCGTTTAAGAGAGAAACGTAATTGAAAAAAATAAAATACAAAATTTGCATGCGGCGGTACTGAATTTATGGAGTTCGGGAAATTAATTTATTACCCACAATTTCGGGAGTGGAGTTTCTTCGCCGCGGTTTTTACAGTGTCAAATTAATTTACATTGCTTCCCGTTTCGGTATTTTCATGCTTTGGTATTCATTAATTTTATTTTTTATTAAAATTCGTTATTCATTAATTTTATTTTTTATTAAAATTCGGTATTCATTAATTTTATTTTTTATTAAAATTCGGTATTCATTAATTTTATTTTTTTATTAAAATTCGGTATTCATTAATTTTATTTTTTATTAAAATTCGATATTCATTAATTTTATTTTTTATTAAAATTCGATATTCATTAATTTTATTTTTTATTAAAATTCGGTATTCATTAATTTTATTTTTTATTAAAATTCGGTATTCGCCAATTATATTTTTTTATTTTTTATTAAAATTGCAGATGATATAATGTTTAAAATAATAATGATAATAAATGTTTAAAAAAATCTTTTCGGTAGTTCCATATTTTCATCGGTGTCCATTCATTTGATTTTTTATCAGAATTATCGATGAAAATAAATGTAAAAAAAATCCCTGTTTCGGTATTTTCATGTTTTCATCGATGTCCATCAATTTAAAAAAATAAGAAAAAAAAATCACTTGCGGTTTTCGCGAATAATTTAATTGGCACCAAAAACCGGTGCCTGCGCTTCGCCAAAGCCTCGCATCGAAGCGCGAAATTATCACGGTGGCGGAAAAGCAGGGTTTATAGACCCCGCGAGGAGCGACGATCAACGTCCGTTCGTTAATAATTTCAATTACGAGACCGGCGGTGCGCACGCCGGGCACGTAGAAGCAGAAGCAAAAGGGCGAAAGGGCGAAGACTCGGAGGGCACTCGGCTCGTCAATCGTTTAGATAGCCGCGCAGTTTATGCTACCGTGGTCCATTATACACGTATACTATATACGCCGCATGCACACCTGCGCACCCACAGTCGGCGCTACGCTATTTCGGGCCGCGCCAGGGCCACATGTACTGGAGACCGGGGCAAAATGGTACACAGGGCAAAATGGGGACGTCGAAAAAGTAATTGAATTGGCTCCAGCACATGAAAATCAATTTCTAATTGGAAATTCTCGGGGCCATTTCTCGTGCAATTTACGCCAACATTTATGTCCCTAGAGGCAATATTGTCGATGCTTGAAAAAATGGAATCAAATTTTCGCGTACCTCATTCTGCCCCAGATACATTTTTTATTATCGACCGCGATGAAAGACTTTCAAAGACTTTCGTTTTGGCTGCCAAAATGCTCAGAACATTTTTTTTGTTCGCACGGGCAAAAACATACATAAATATTTCATTTTTGTGCAACGAGCAGTCGATTTACGCATGCTGAAACGTTCTAGCGGCGTTATAAAGCTTAGCATACACAGAGAAAAATCTAGTGTTGGCAACTATAAAGTGACAACCATAAAGTGGCAATTGTTTTTTTTTATAGATACAGCAACTACACCCATAGAAATAGTTCTGATGGGATCGATTCGAAACAAATAAAATTTATTTGAATGAAATAAATTATATTTTATCCAAATAAATTCTTAGGCCGGCCATTAAATAAATTAATCTATTTAAATAAATGAATCCATTTAATGGTCGCCCAAATAGGATTTATTTGGATCAAATAAAATTTATTTCATTGAAATCAAATTTTATTTCGGTCAAATAAAATTTATTTCATAAAAATACATTTTTATTTCATTCAAATAAATTCTTATTTCATTCAAATAAATTTTTATTTCATTCAAATAAATGTTATATGTTCCGAATAGATCCCATCAGAACGAATTCTTTGGGTCTATTTTCCTAATTATGCCAACTACAACTCATGCAGTTATCGTAACCATTAATTAATTACCGTGAACCATAAAAATAATAGCATGAACAAAAATTTGATGGTTGTCATTTAGTTACCAGAAATTACACGATTTCTCTGAACGTACCCATTTTGCCCCGGCCTCCCCTACGACGTGCCGAGGCGAGCGCGTCGCTCGTGCGTTCTATCCGCGCCGTTTACCTCATCGTCCCCTCGTCCTCCACCTCGGCGTCGTCGTCATCGTCTCGTCTCCACACACTCAGCGTGCTCAACGCTTTCAGTGGCCGCAGCGGCGACGACGTCGCCTGGTGCACCGCGCGGTCCACTGCGAATCGCACCAGCAGGAAATGCGTTTACGTGCCAGAGAGAGAGCCGCGAATTCCGTGGGCCGCACCACGTCCGATCCGCAAGGATTTCCGCCGGCCGAATGTGCGCCGCATCTCCAGTATTCCCTTTCTGTTACTTCATCCCACGTGAACACGTGTAGACCGAGCAGGCCGTCCCGGGCACGTCGGAATTTCCACCACCGCGCCCGCCGAGTGTCCAAGTGCATTTCAAGACTTTCGGCAAAACCCGTTGAATCTCCGGGCTCTATATATGCGGTTAACCCCGGAGTATCTGGAGTTCGTGATGATGCGGCGAGAAGCTCCACGTGAACCCCGGAGATTTTTGCCACCGCGGAAATGTTCCCACGGCTCTCGGTGGGTGGAGGAAATGTCGTTCCGTTGATGCTAATGAGTTTTTGGGGGGTGCCTTGGAGTCAAAGGGATTGGGGAATTTTGGGCGGGGATTCGTGAAGTACGGATGTTACTTTGACGTAGGGTTGTAATAATTTTGCAGGGGTCTGACAACCTGATGACTGTATGGTGATAATTTTGTATTTTTGGTGCATCTTTTTTTGGAGTCGTGGTAAATAATTTCAGGCAACAGTGTCAGAATTTTTTTTGAATAATAAATTATGCTAAAGTAACTGTTTTAAGCAGCTATAAAAAATAGCCGCATGGATGTAAATTTTTTTGAATATTTAATGTAAAAATTTATCGTTAGTGGCAACACGTATTTTATTTTTATTAAAATTAGGGACGCGTGTTTTTTCTTCAAAATATCGACCTTTAACCCGTATTAACGTTCCAAGTCTGGTTTTAGCCTTTTTAAAGTAATTTTTATTTATTTTTTCTGTTTTTGAACGTCAGAATTCATAAATCCGATTATTGCTCCAAAAATAGCAAAATCTATACCTTCATATTTTTTCGCCTGACACATTCACTTTTTAAGGTAGGTTTAGCACCCGCGTTCCTTTCTAACAGTTTTGACATTTGACACAAATAAAAAAATGTCAATACATAAACTGCGTCTCGATCCCAGTGTGTCTGACGATACCGCCGACCAATCAGACGCGAACAGATCGACAACAATGGATTTTCATGACTCATAAACTTTATACCATCAGACTTGCACATCAGTTCTGACATTTGACACAAATAAAAAATATTAATGCGTAACCTTGGTTTCGATCCCAGTGCGTCTGGCGACACCGACGAAAATATCAGAGGCCAAATAAATCGATAACAACAATCGTGTTACTCACCAACTTTATCGATAAAAAAAAGATTAACGATTGATTAAAAATATCATCCACAATATCTTCTCTCACAATTCCAAAAATATCCCAATCTTTTATTTACCAAAACAAGAGTTACGTCACTTTCGATCAAACATCTCGAGACTAAAATGCCTGAAAAAAAAAAAAAAAACGCACTTCAATTCCCGGGAAAGCAAAAAGAGAAAAAAAGGAGTAATTTTCATCACGTTAAGTCGTTACGAAAGTTCGACGATCCGTGAAGCTCTCGTTAACCAGGGATTATACGGGGGGAGCTCGCGGGGTGTGCGCGGCCACCTTGAATAATCGAACCGTCGTGCAACTTTACTCATTAACGATTCATCGAAAGGCGGAATCGTCGGCCGCGAGATTCCCAAGTTCGCTGGTGCGCCAAACAGCAGCGTGGAGTGTCGAAGTCTGTCCGCGGCTGTAACGTGTTGTATTATCCGGGAGATGCCTGGCGGGCATATAGACAAACGTGTATAGGGACCGAGCGTAAATCGCGAGAGTTCACCGTCTCCACTTCTCGCTCTCGTGCTTATAACATGCAGGCGTCTTCCGTGAGATCCCTCGTCATGCGCGCGACGCGTTCGCAGTAGTTTCGAAAGTGCGCGAGATATATAGGAAATTAATTTATTACACACAATTTTGGGAGCGGAGAAACTACGCTTTTTTTTACAGTGTCAAATTAATTAACATTACTTCCCCTTTCGGGATTTCCATGCTTTCATCGGGGTTCATTAATTTTATTTTTTATCGAAATTGCAGATGAAAAGAAATGTAAAAAAAAATCCTTTTTGGAATTCCCATGTTTTCATCGGTGTTCATTAATTTTATTTTTTATCAAATTTACCGATGAGAATATATGAAAAAAATCCCCGTTTCGGTATTTCCATGTTTTCATCGATATTCATCAATTTTATTTTTTATCGAAATTACCTATGACACTAAATGAAAAAAAAACAAACAAACAAAATCCCCGTTTTGGTATTTCCATGTTTTCATCGATATTCATCAATTTTATTTTTTATCGAAAGTACCCATGACACTAAAAAGAAAAAAAAATCCTCGTTTCGATATTTCTATGTTTTCATCAGTGTCCATTAATTTTATTTCTTCCCAAAATCACCGACGAAACCAAATGAAAAAAAATCTCTCTTGCGTTATATTCATCAATTTTATTTTTTATCGAAATTATCTATGACACTTAATGAAAAAAAAAAAAAAATCCCCATTTCGGTATTTCCATGTTTTCATCAGTGTCCATTAATTTGATTTCTTCCCAAAATCACCGACGAAACCAAATGAAAAAAAAAAACCTCTCTTGCGGTATATTCATCAATTTTATTTTTTATCGAAATTATCTATGACACTTAATGAAAAAAAAAATCCCCATTTCGGTATTTCCATGTTTTCATCAGTGTCCATTAATTTGATTTCTTCCCAAAATCACCGACGAAACCAAATGAAAAAAAAACCTCTCTTGCGGTATATTCATCAATTTTATTTTTTATCAAATTTATGTATGACACTAAATGAAACCAAAAAAATCCTCGTTTCGTTATTTCCATGTTTTTATCAGTGTCCATTAATTTTATTTATTTCCAAAATCATCGACGAAACCAAATGAAAAAAAAAAAAAAAATCACTCTCACGGTATTAGCGAAGAATTTAATTGGCCCCAAAAACCGCATTGGCTCCAAACAGCAGCATAGAGTGTCGAGCTCTATCCGCGTCTGATGTAATGTGTTGTATTATCCGTGAGATGCCTGGCGGGCATATAGACAAACATATATATATAGGAACCGAGCGTAAATCGCCAGAGTTCAGACTCGCCGGTTTCCGCTTCTCTCGGCGCCCTCGAGCTTATAACACACAGGCGTCTTCCTCGCGATCCCTCGTGGTGCGCGCGACGCGCGTTCGCCGCGGAGTTTCGAAAGTGCGCGCGATATATTCGACGAGGTAACTTCGACGGGCTCTTCGGAATAATAGTCGATAAATATTTGACATGGTGGGACCGTTAACGAGTATAGACGGAAAGCCCGGTGTGCGCGGCAGAAAGTCCGTAAGAGGATTATAGACGTCCCGTGCAAAGCTCCGCGGGACCGCCCGACGCGCAAGGGGCAAATTTACCCACACACTGAGCGCGCGGATAGTTTCCCGGCGCTCGTTCACGCCGCGCGCCCCGCGCGCTTGCTTGTTCAACGGGGATCCATTTGCTATTCGCTGTGTGCGCAGTCCTGGCTAGTCCCGCATTTGTCATACCACACCGGCGCTATATATACGGCGTATACGGTTTGTCCGGTTTACACATTCGCGAGGATCCGCGCCGGGTTTTACTGCAGTTACCGAAATTTCGTTAGCTTTTGAGAAACGCTGAAGCTTCGGCCGTGTACACCGAAATTCGCGCTCGCAACGCGAGCAACCTTGTCGACTGTTCTTGCATACGACAGAATGATACCAACGAGGCTGATTAAAATGTCACTAAAGTGCGAAATTTTTAACATTACGCGCGCTTATCCACTTGATGTGAAAAAGAAATTAAAAAAGCGGAAATAACCAATTTTTTTATTTTTCGTGAGAACTATTACGAAAAAAACTGTGTTTGTGTTTTCTGCGAAAAAAAAAATTCGGTTTCGTAATGTTTAAAAACCCCATCGGGTGGCAAGTGTTACGAAAAACCGAAAATTTGACGAGAAAAATGGGATTTTTTTTTTTTTCGCTATGAGTTGCGGGCAACCCGACAGCCAATCAGAGAACGAATAACTCGACAACAATATTTATATCGAAAATGCGAGATATTTTATCCACTGTTTTTTTGAAGAGGTATTTTTTTCTGCAATTGCACCGATAAAATATCTGTGAATTTTGTTAAACAAATAATAATAATAATAATAATAATAATAATAATAATAATAATAATAATAACAATAATGATAAGAAGAATAACAATAACAATAATAATAATACTAATAATAATAAATTCAACGGTTGGCTTTACTCGTGGAGATCGGTTCAACATTTTTTTTTTTTTTTTTCTTTCGAATTTCCGGTTGGCGAGAGATTCAAGCGCGCGCCTCGAGAGCCGCTCGCAAACTCGCGAAGTTCGAAAGTCGCGATTCCGCGTTGGTTGCCGCGCGAGATAAGCTGCGGGTTCGCGCTCGTGAAACGTGTCTCTGAAGATCTCGAAGCTCCGGACGGGCGGATGCAAGTACGTTCCGTTGCCTCCGCGGACGTCGACGCCTATACACACCGCCGTGTGTGTGTGTGTGCCGCGTATTATGCGACTATATGCACTGTCGCCGAAGGTGTTCGACCCAAGTGCCGCACACTCGATTCCCCGCAGTACGTTACCCCGTTTTAATAGATGCGTAAACACGTGAAACGATATCTTTACTGTCCCGTTAATGCGCCATAACTAACCGCCTCGGTACACTTTTATGCGCCATCTCTATATATAGTAGTAACGGCCGTGTACCATATACCACATTACATTCGCGGAGATAGACACATTTATCCCGAGAAAGTGCGCCCGAGGAATCGTCGAATACGAAGTTACTGACGCACTGTGTCTGCATATTCTGCAACTCGGGTGTGATTAGCCTGCGTAATCGTTAAATTTTTACCCTTCTGCTTTGAAATGATGTAAGTATGTAAAAGGTTTTTTTTTTAACTGTTTTACATACTTGTCAAAAGTAAATCAAATGGTAGAGTGATTGCAATCACGGAAAAGAAATATACACGAAAATATGTCTGACATATAGAACTTTTCGGACGGTAATACAATAAAAACACATTTTGAATATATTCTGGATATATGTTGGATATATTTTTCGCTCGCGTATATTTCGTATATATCCTAAAATGTATCTGACATATTGAAGTTATCGGACAAAATATATCTTGTATATCTAGAATATATCTTTTATATATTTTGCATATACTTTATTTCCATATGGGTGATTAGACATGGCTAATCATTTCTATTTTGCAATTTTATTAACCGTGCAATTTTATTAAAACACATTTTTGAAAAAAAAAAAAAAAAAAAATTATTTAGCACGAATTAATCGGTTGACTGAACAAATTTCCTCTTCCAGGGTCCACGATAATAATCGATTCTTCGTATCTGCTACACGGGGAAAAAAATCATTGATTCAATAAAACCGTAGATTGCGGGCTGCCGAAAACAATGTTTTTAAATTAACTCCAGATATCATTATCACAATCTCATTTAACATTGAAGCAATAAAATATTGTTATACCTATTTTGGAGTTATCGTTTCAATATCATACGAGATTGTAGGAACTGGAAGTGACATTGATTTGACTACACTTGTTTTTGGCAGCCGGCAATCCACGTTTTTATTGAATCAATGTTATTTTTTTCGTGTATCAACTGCGATTACGTATTAAGTGCAACTCTTTGGTTTTTCGCTTATATAAATTAAATTAATGTACGAATTAATTAATATACGAATATAAATTCGTATATTTATTCGAATTCGTTTTGTTTCGTCGATTCGTTTTTTTTATTCGTATTTTATTCATTTTTTCGTATATTTATAAAAATATATATTTGAAAAAAAAGAAAGGTGTTAAAAATCGTGAGGATATGTTTTTTTTTTTTTTTTTTAAATAATGTCACATATGTCTGAGATAAACCAGGCACTGAATGGGTAAAGCCTGCTTGATCCCTTTTATCCCCGACACACCCGGAGACAGCAAACCTCATCGGCAACGCGATTACGGCGCAACGTTCGACGTTACGATGTTCTCATCGCCGGTTATCTAATTGGCGTTTCCCATATCGCGTTCTTTTCATCGCTAAACGGAAACGGTGCCTCTTTGCCGATGTAATCGTCGTCCCCGGCCACTCTCGTCCCGCGTCCCACACGTATCGATGCGTCCGCCACGCGATAATAGTTCAAATAACTCCCCGAGCGCAGCTAAGATATTGCTGCACGTCGTGCATTACACGCATATCGCGAGACGGAGTGCGAACGCGTGTTCGTCGATTTGTCGCCGGATCGCTCGAGCGCGATTAAGAGGATTTCGTCCCGACGCCCTCGTTTCAATTTGCAACGGTGTCGGATAATAATTCGAACAAAAATGAGATAAAATATCGACGCGGTGTCCGCGCGCTGAGAGAATTTCGCTGCTACGTAAAGCGGAATCCCGTTCGGGGTGGTCGGAGCAAAAAGCT
Organism: Pimpla rufipes; assembly: GCA_963932165.1. Lineage (NCBI taxonomy): Eukaryota > Metazoa > Arthropoda > Insecta > Hymenoptera > Ichneumonidae > Pimpla > Pimpla rufipes. Next base: position 26,303,562 of record OZ010630.1, read on the forward strand.
CCGTGGATAATTGGAATCGCGGATTATCTGCGCGAGGGGAAGTGCGACGAACGATTTTTCTTCTTGTCCGAGGGATTGATTGAAATTCACGCCACGGGGCGAATATTCCATGAACGTAGTGTCATTATTTTATTATTTACTTATTTTTTATTAATTATTTCATTATAGGAGACGATTGTACATTTTTTTCAGAACACGCGGATTTATATTCCCTGGATATTGGTACACATATTTTTTAGCTGGTTAATTGGCAGGGTTTATAACGATAATATAAATCAATTGAATTAAATTAGTACCAACGAATTTGCGATGGAAAATTGTGTCACGCATCACTGAACTTCAGGTGGTCCATCTCATCTTTAATTTATTTTGGCTGCCAGAAATCAAGAACTGCAGATACTTTTCAGCTACTTTATGGTCGAATCTGCAGACTACATGATGCGAGTCTTATAGATGACCCAAGACACGACTTGTGGAACCGTCGCCTCTTTTAATAGCCAAATAAACGTATGTTGCAAATTGAAAAACGGGGAAGCTCATGCAACGTTATTAAATCTTATAATTCGTATGGTTTGAGACCTAAATTACCTCACTGACATCAACACAATCAGTGTCCTCACACTGGTCCATCGTTATAAAGCTTGCCAATTGGCACGATAAAAGAAATCAATTCAAATGAATTGAATTATTGCCAACGAATTTGCGACGCCATATTACCGAATGTCGGGTGATTCATTCTCTTTAAATTGTCTTGGCTGCCACAAGTCGCTGCAGCTACTTTTCATCTACTTTGTAGTCTGAAACTGTTCACACTATACGGGATACCAGTCATAGACATCCAAGAAACGACTTCCAATATGGATCTTTCGCCTCTTTTAATACCCAAAATAACACATTACAAATTATTAAATTTTATAATTCCTATGGTTCAACACCTAAATTACCTCACTGACATCACCACATATAGCCAGCAGTTGTAATTTTTTTCTTTTCCCCATATGCGGATCTCCACTCACTGATCCCATCTTACACCATGAAACCGGTCCATATTCCCCCTACCCAAGTAAAACAATTATATTAAGTTTATATGAAAGGTTTTACATACAAACTATATACAAAAGTGGACATACAAAATTTTCATATATTTTATGTAATCTATATGAAATATGTCAATATTACATGATTAATTGCTGCCTATAATTTTGCAGGATTTGTTGTTAGTGTATACAAAGTATATACAATATGTTTGTTTCTATAGTATAATCTAATTAAAATTATACTATTATACTACAAAATACTATAAAATTATATTACAAATTATATAAATTATACTATAAAATAATAAATTATAAAATTATTCTATAGTATAATTTAATTAAATAGTATAATTTCATATAGATTATACAAAATATATGAAAATTCTATGTCCACTTTCTCATATAGCTTTTACATAAAGTCTTTCATATAAACCTCATATACTTTTTTTACTCGGGTAATCCCCCACGTCTATATATTCCTAGACAATCGCAATTCCACCGCTCTCGCCATGAACTTCGTTGACCGTCGTAACCGTCGAGCACTTAATTTACTTATATAAATACTCGCACGGTCGGCCTATTAATAGTTGTCACTCATCTCGATCTCGCCAGGGACGTTTCTCACATAAGAGGGGGGGAGGAGGGAGGGGGAAGCAGCCCTCGGTGGTTTCGCAATTTGCGAACAAATGCGGCGTTACCAAGTACCCCGCGCGGTACCTCCATATACCAATCCTACTCGTGTATTTATTCTCCTGTTGGTTTCGAGAGCCCAGCGCTGATGCGTTTCGCTCCTGCCAGTCGTAAAAATGATGTCAGATGTCATAAACGCGCGCGCGGTGCTTCCTGCGCGCGCACTCGACTCGCATAAGTGCCTCGTGTGTCTGCCTGGGTCTGTGCGGGCTCTCGCGCAGCTCGTCTGTTTATCTCTCGAGACTATGTGCCGAGAGACTCGGACGAGGACCGGCGGCCCGCTTTAATGACGTCCGACCTGTAAATTGCACGGGGAGAAAGAACGCCGGGCCTCGAACGTCGCTATATACAACCGCCGTCGCCCAATCGCGCGTCCGCCAAGCCCCGCAATCTTCGCGATTCGATTATTTCGGCTCTCGCAGCATTGATAAATCGATACCCATAATTCGCTTTTTTTGTGTACACAACAACGTCGCTCGAAAAAAAAAGGAAGCTGTCGAGACGTATTTTTTTTATCCTCCTCGTTGCTGCCGGTTAAGGCGAATTCATTAAAGATCGAAATTTTATTTTCTCGTAAAATGCGACGTGACGTCATGGAACCTGTTAACTTGGCGGGTTTAGACGAGGCGGGTGTGTGAAATACTTCAAATTAGAAATATTAATCGCTGGACGTGAGTAATGAGCGGACACGGCGAGGATTTCGTTTAACGTCGCGGGGTCGAATTTATTTTCGAACGTCGTTGAAGAAAATTGGTACTTCGAGTCGAGGGGAAATGTTGTCGGCGCATAATTCAAACGTCGCTGAATATGTTTACTCAATGACAACACGACGAGTCGAAATTAAATGACAACAAAAATTAATGATAAAAATCAAATGACAAAAAAAATTAATGATAAAAATCAAATGACAAAAAAAATTAATGATAAAAATCAAATGCCAAAAAAAAATTAATGATAAAAATTAAATGACAAAAAAAATTAATTATAAAAATTAAATGATAAAAAAATAAAAAAGAATATAAAAAATTGTAACCCCGAAAAAATCATCTCATCTTTATTTTAGATTCTCAATTTTTTGCTAGAAATAAAACAATACAATTTTTAGCAAAAATAGTACTAAAAAAAATTGTACCGCGTTAAAAAAAGTCGAACACAATTTTCAAAGGTGTTCGATTATTTATTCATTTTCTACTCCAACTTGATTCTCATTTCTGCTCCACCCAGATAGATGGAATTTGATAAACGTCACGCAAAAAAAAAAAATTCGCTTCAAAGTATCGAATTCTGAAGCTTTTGTCGGGCACGCCGGAAGAATTGACAGCAGACGCGTCCGGCTGTTTTCGTCCCGCGAATGTGTTTATCGCCTCGACTTTGATCACCGCGATTTCCTCCCACCTTATATTCACCTGGGGGAGACGAACGAAAGCCGGGCTATCTCGGTACTTTTACTTCTGCAACGTTGCGCGCGTTGCTCGCGTGCCGCATGGGTAGAAAGTGCCGAGTGAAAATACAAGAGGAAACGGCGAACGACGTAGAAAATGAGAAAAATTGAGAAAGTCGCGAGATACAGCCGGGCTGCTGCAGCGAGCAGCTTCTGCATATCTATACATCTATATACATATATATTAATACAGTGCATCACCGATATACCTTGGCTTTGCTCCTTCCCTCTGCTCTTCGCTTTGGCGACTATATTCTCTCCCTCTCTTCTGTCCTTCCCTCTTTCTCGCTCTCCTCGCTTTCGCACTCTCCTTCACCTTTTCACTGATCTCTCCAAAGGCCACACTCATCCGCTCATCTCGACGCAGCCGGCTCTGCGCACCGGCAGCGATACAAACGACGCGCGTGCTTTTTTTTTTGCGAGAGTAATAACAACAAACGCGGGAACACGAGAACAGAAAACCGTAAACAATTCTAGCGGCGAGGGAAAAACAACGAGACGCGATTTCAAAGGAAACGTTGGAACGAGTTTCCAAAATCACGAAAATTCTTCGTTTCACTTTCTGGTGTTTATTTATTTCTGTCTTTATTTTTATTTTATGCTTGTCTTTATTTAAATTTTATTTTTGTCTTTATTTAAATTTTATTTTTGTCTTTATTTTTATTTTATTTCTGTCTTTATTTGAATTTTATTTTTATCTTTATTTTAACTTTATTTTAATTTTATTTTTATCTTTATTTAAATTTTCTTTTTGACTTTATTTTAACTTTATTTTTATTTTTATTTTATTTTTATCTTTATTTAAATTTTACTTTTGTCTTTATTTTAACTTTATTTTTGTCTCTATTTTAACTTTGTTTTTGTCTTTATTTCAATGTTATGTTTATCTTTACTCCAATCTTATTTTTAACTTTGTTTTTGTCTTTATTTCAATGTTATGTTTATCTTTACTCCAATCTTATTTTTAACTTTGTTTTTGTCTTTATTTCAATGTTATGTTTATCTTTACTCCAATCTTATTTTTATCTTTATCTCAATCTTATTTCTGCCGCGTATTATCCAGTGATAATTTCCAGTTGTTGACTCCCCGTCCACCACATCACAGCGACTTTTTCTATCCTCGACAACCACACAAAAAAAACACTCGTCCCGTTTTTACGTTCAAACGACGAAAATTCGCGCCTTTTTTCTCACGATCGGCAGGACCCTTTTTGCCATCGACGACGATCGGCGGACACTTCGCGATTTGTCTTCTCGTCTCTCGCGAACTTTAACGCGATTTTGTGCGATAAGACGCCGGCTTACAATCGCGGTTACGATCGATTATGCGTGCGACAAACGTGGTGCGGGAGAGCGACCGTTCGCGCGCGAGCTTCGAAAAGCAATGCTAACGCGGACGACACGGCAGACTCGCGCTCGTTCCTTCCTCTCTCGTACGTTCGCTCGTTCGTTACGTACACACGTTCGTGTTTCAGACTCGGTACGACAGCGCGACTTGATATTCTCGTCTCCGTCCCGATCGCGTCGCTCGGCTTGACGTCGTCTCGCTCGCGCTCGACGCGACGGCCACCGAGCAGCGCCCTTTCCTTCTCGCGCGCTCCGGCGTCTTCGACGCTCTCCGTTCCGCGCGTTCCATCCGGCATAGCCGGCCTCGATTCTCGTCTCCCTCGCTCGCCCGCAACGCGGTTGCCGCAACATCTCCGTCCGCTACGTCTTCTTCCTACGTTCTCGATCGTCCATGCTTCCCTCCTTCTTGGACTCTCTCGCTCCCTCTTCGCTCCCTCGTGCGTCCCTCACTTTTTCGACGTTTTTATCCTTGAACTCGAAATATTTGCCGGCGATAAATGAATAATAGAGGCGATTTTTTGCGGAGGAAAAATTACGAAGAAAATATTTTCGGACATTTTTGTTCTTAAACTCGAAATATTTGCCGACGATAAATTGATAATAGTAGAGGTCATTTTTTGCTGAGGAAAAATAACGAAGAAAATATTATTTTTGGATATTTTTATCCTTGAACTCGAAATATTTGCCGGCGATAAATGAATAATAGACGCGATTTTTTGCGGAGGAAAAATGACGAAGAAAACATTTTCGGACATTTTTATTCTTAAACTCGAAATATTTGCCGACGATAAATTGATAATAGTAGAGGTCATTTTTTGCTGAGGAAAAATGACGAAGAACATATTATTTTTGGATATTTTTATCCTTGAACTCGAAATATTTGCCAGCGATAAATGAATTGTAATAAAGGTAATTTTTTGCTGAGTAAAAATGACGAAGAAAATATTATTTTTGGACATTTTTATCCTTCAACTCGAAATGTTTGCCGGTGATAAGTGAATAATAATAATAATAATAATATAGATAGTTTTTCGCAGAGTGAAAATGACGAGGAAAAAATTATACGGATGGTTTTTTGCAGAGTAAAATTAATGACAAATCGCAGTTGGAGTCACCGGAAATTTGGTGGTAAAAAATGTTTGACTACGTGTAGATAAATCGCGATGGACCTGCCAATAATTAAGTGACTGCTGTGTTAGTCTCGTGGACGCTAATATAATTAGTTGTCAACTTGACATTCAATATAAATAAACGGGACTACCATGAGTAATTTTGGTTTACGTACTGAGCATTTTTTATATAGCTCTATTTACTTATTTATATACATAGCACGATAAAACATATATAATTTCTTCACCGACGTGAAACTAAAATGTATCTTTACTAATTTTATCGCCTCTAACTATCGAGTCAATAAAACAGGCAATAAAAATACTTTTACTCACCATCAATTAACAGCAGTCCCCAAAATAGAGTCACCAGAACTATAAAGATATCTCGTCCTACAAAACCACTAAAAAAATCGACCTAAGTAAATAACGACATAAAAAGTTTACCTCACCTCACTTATTTTTATTTCCCCTAATCTGACGATTTTTTATCCGAGTCCCGAGGGACGCATTCAGAGCGGCCGTCGGCCTGGCGCGTGTGGTTTTCTTCGGATGCTGAGAATTTCGGTGAGCCACGCGTCGACCGCGCCGCAGGGTCGTCCCGAAGTGGTGGAGGTTCGCGACACCCACGTGCAACGCGTGTGCTTCGGCCGCGGCTCTGCACTCCGGCTGGCTGGCGCGCGCCGCGGAGCCATCGGGCGCTCGGCGATCGAGACCGGGAACCGGAATACCCGATACGACACGCTCGAAACTACTATATCAAATTAATCGGAATACGAGATCGAAGGGCGCGAAATAAGGCGGCTGCTGTTGCTCGATCGCCGAGAGGCTTACGTGTGCGTTCGAACTCGCCGATTTTATCGTAGGAAACTCGGTAACTTTATATATATGTAGGACAAACACAGGCTTAATGCATATATATATATATATGTATATATATATATATATATATGTATATATATATATATACGGTTTTGTGTACAGCCGCTTGGTAAATAAACACACACGAACCGATATACGCAGCGCGCACTTCTCGCGATCCGTGACGAAATAAGTCCGAAGAAGATATCGCCGAGATAACGACGGAATATACGGAGAAATTTATCGATACCTTAATAAGCGATTAGTATACAGTGGATAATTAGCAGGCGAGAGATGTCGGGTAATACGAAATAGAACTTGTGACTTTTGAGTGGAATGTAATCGTATTTGTCGTAACGGTATATTATAATGTGGAGAATCTAACGTCATCTTGAAAACAGAAATAATTTACGGTGCGTTCGGTGGTTTCCAGAGTCGACGATAAATTATTTTGTCCTCGTTCGGTGGTGAATTAATTTTATGATAAATCAAAAATAATTGTGCAACTACGTTCGATAAATTGTTGAATTAAAAACACTTGTGCAACAACTTTCGATCAATTTTGCATTTAATGAAGAATCCCTATTAAAAAAAAGGGGTACGAAAAAAAATGTTGACGAAAAAAAGAAATATAGATTTCGTAAAAGATGAAGACTCTGTTCAATGGGAAATTTCCTGCTGATTCCGAAAATCACTGTTGTTTGACCGAAAAATTGAAAATTCGATGAGAAAAAGGCGAAAAACGTTTTCGCACTTTTTTCGAAATTTCGTCACTTCACTAAAATTCAGGTTACTTTTTTTTTTTTTGGATTGATCGAACCTGGATTTTCTTCTTGCGTTCGAGAGAAAACTATAACGAAAAGAGTGTCGTAAGGTGTCGATTTCTGAACTTCGCACGGAATCTTAAAGTCAGACCCTCAAAAATCGCAAAAAAATGCAAGGGAAAAATCGAAAATGTTTGCATAATTTGTGATTTTTTATCTCGCATTGAATTTAATTCCTGCACCAATGAAAAATAAATATTCATGCACCAGCATCTCCTTCCTCATGATTTACATTTTCGTCAAAATCCCCGAGAATCTCCACCCAGAACCAAATCGCCACAGAAACCCTGCTTAAACGACCCTATCCAATGTTTCAGATATTTGCATAAAGGGCAAATCTGTGCACTCCCTCCCTCTTTGACGCCCTTCTTGGGCCAATTAACACGTCACGGAGACGAAGCACCGAGTTGCATTGTAATTCGAGGCGTCGGTCCAGAAACTGCAACGGCAAATGGTTCGAATGGGTCGCGCGACGCTGCGCACACAGAGAGAGAGAGTCGAATGGAATTGAGGGGTCGAGCTGGCTCCGTCGAATGCCCGAAGTGCACAATAGATCTTCGAGCGGCCGAGAGTGAATCCAACGAATCGCCTCGCTATATATACGCTCGGTGTGTGTTCGACGTGGCGCGCGGTGCAGTGGCAAAGAGATATTCCACGTAGGAATGGAATTGAACCCGTAGCGTCGAATTTCAGCTCGGTCGTCAGCGACCAATGGCAGAGAGAGAGAGAGAGAGAGAGAGAAAGAGACAGAGAGCACCGCGACATTCGAGCAGACATCCCACTGCCTCCTTTGTTCCTCTTCGTGTGCGGAGGAGGCTGGATAAATAGACGTCGAAAATCTGCCAAACGGCAAACAATGTGAAGAGCGGTTTTCGATCCGCGGGACGTCGCCGAGTCGAAAAAGGAAATGCTCGCTCGTCCGTCTCATCGCGCTTCATTTTCCCTCCCCGATAGCGACGAAATGACGCGCGTGGAGCAGACAAGACGAAAACGAACGGACAGCGGCTGATATCATTTGCGGAGAATCGAGAATCGCGCTAACCGCACGCGGGAGCAACGCGCGCGATCGATGACGCCGCGAATTTTCAGGTGCTCGCGCTCTCGGTTTTCGCTTTCAGCGGATTTTCGTCTGATGAGTATGCGCTCTGAACGAGCTCGCTTTTGGCGTAGCCGCTCATGTGGCAGCGACTGTCGTTTTTTTCTCTCTCGCTATTGTAACTGTGACGTTTGTTTTTCTTCCACCGATCAGCGTGCGCGCAAAAAATGTGGGGAATATGCAGTTTTTGGCGTAGACGTGGATGCGAAAACGGTGCAAAGTTCACGAAGATAGAAATCTTGAGGAGGAAATGAATGTGAATTTTATCATAATTGATTTAAAAAAAATTAATACATTAAAAAAAGTTATAAAAATAAAAATAAATTTATAAATTTGAGTAAAAAAAAATAATAAGACGCCGCGAATTTCCAGGTGCTCGCTCTCGGTTTTCGCTTTCAGCGGATTTTCGTCTGATGAGTATGCTCGCTGAACGAGCTCGCTTTTGGCGTAGCCGCTCATGTGGCAGCGACTGTCGTTTTTTTCTCTCTCTCGGTATTGTAACTGTGACGTTTGTTTTTCTTCCACCGATCAGCGTGCGCGCAAAAAATGTGGGGAATATGCAGTTTTTGGCGTAGACGTGGATGCGAAAACGGCGCAAAGTTCACGGAGATAGAAATCTTGAGGAGGAAAAGGATTTGAATTTTATCATAATTGATCAAAAATGTTAATACATTTTTTTAATTTACAAAAACAAAAATAAATGTATAAAATTTACTAAAATATAAATGAAAATGTATAAAAATAAAAAAAAAATTATAAAATTTAATAAAGTAAGAATAACAATAATTTAATAAAATAAGAATAATAACAATAATGTTAATTTAATAAAATAAGAATAATAACAATAATGTTAATTTAATAAAATAATAATAATAACAATGATACTTTAATAAAATAATAATAATAATAATGATAATTTAATAAAATACTAATAATAATAATAATGATAATTTAATAAAATTTAATAAATTTATAAAAATGTATAAAAATTAATGATTTTATTTTTATTTAAAAATGTTTATCATAATTGATAGAGAAAAAAATGCGCACTAAATACGAGTAGTAAAGTTCCCAATGATAATATCAACATAACATATCCTTCAAAACAAATAAGCACAATGTCTCTGTTTTTAATCACAAGCGCGAAGTCTCGATCTGACAGGTATCGAGCCGCAAATCGTTTTTCCCAATCGGCTTCCGCACTTTTCCCTGTCGTTCCTCTCTCTCTCTCCCTCTCTCCTCGCCCGTCAGCCGCAGCAGACAGACGCTAGCTTTGATATTAAAACGCGACTACGCGATCGGTCATGCGTCTCCCGTCGATGAACGCCGTGCGATACGTCTAATGGCTCCGGTGCATAACTCAGAGCGCAAAGTCGCGGTGCGCGCTCGCGGAGTGCATAAATAACACGACATTCATACGCGAGGACCGTTCGACGTGTGCGTCCAGCGCATTTGAATAAGAGATTAAGCCCGGCATTCCCGACAACATGTTTCTGCCATTAGACGCGAATGATATGTGTTTATAATGCCAACTAATACTTTCCTCAAACTAATCTGTCACCGAGACGACGAAAACCCGACTGCGCCACGAGCGGCGCGACAACTCGATTGTCGCCTAGATTAACGCTCGATAACATTAATATTACGACTCGTAATTGCGGACACTAAAATCGCTAACGATCAGCGTAAAACGTGAGCGTTTCTATACGTGTGTTTTCATATATGCGTGAAGCGTTTGAAGTGTCCGCCCGCAAGTTGCACTCGGGCTTCATGCCACACACACACACACACACACACTTTGGCTGTAGGCGCACTCGAACGATAATAGGGGGCCGCATCGTAATCATTGCAAACTGTGCACCGAGCGCCGTGCGCCGCGGTCGCGTGATTTATCGACTTTGTACGAGCCGCCCCCCCACCACCGCGGTCGCCGTTTGCCTTGCAGCCTGTATGATTATATTTTAGAAACGTGCGGTATACTTAATATTTATGGCTGTCTCCGGTGAAAATGAAAGGAAAAACACGGTTTTTAAAAACCACTTACGCGGTTAATGGTGGTGGAAGACACGGTGGAAAGTAAATTCGGTGGTTTGTTTGCTTTATCTTTGGTGCTGGTTTTTTTTTTTGGTTCACTGGAGCCTGCGGGGAAATAGTGTAAAATGTAGGGTTTTATGTTACGGGTTGGGGAATCATAATTCTAATTTTTTAAATCGTTGTGGAATGATATATTTCATTGGTTTAGAAAAGTAGTGATAAAAATGAGAATGAAGACAGGAAAGTCGTAGATAATTTTAGCGTAAACACGGTTTTTAAAAACCACTTATGCACTTAATGGCGGTGGAAGACAGTGGAAAGTAAATTCGGTGGTTTGTTTGCTTTATTGCTGTTGCTGGTTTTTTTTTGTTCCACTGGAGCCTGCGGGGAAATAATGTAAAACGTAGGGTTTTATGTTACGGGTTGGGGAATCATAAATCTAATTTTTTTATCGTTGCGAACTGATATATATCATTCGTTTAGAAAAGTAGTAATAAAAATGACAATGAAGACAGAAAAATCGTAGATAATTTTAGCGTGAAGGGAAACGATATGGCAATGAATTATCAAAATCACGAAAATTCGATGTTTTGTTTGCTTTATCTTTGTTGCTGTTTTTTATTCCACTGTGGAGTCCATGGAAAAATAGCGCAAGAAAACGGACTGTATTATTTTATACTGTGAGGGTTGGGGAATTCTGACTCTAATTTTTTGGAGTCGTTGCAAACAGATACATTTTATTCATTAAAAAAAATAGTAATAAAAACGAGAACGAAAACAGAAAAATCGTAAACAATTTTAGCGTAAAAGGGAACGAAACGGCAACGAGTTCAACGAGAAGCGATTTCAAAGGGAGCATGAAATGAATTGTCGACATCACGAAAATTCGGTACTTCGTTTCTTTCATCCATATTTTTTTACATTTCGTCCCACAAGAGTCCGCGGAAAACTAGCACACAGAAAAATATACCACACTATATTTACACCGTCGTTTGGTTGAAGGAATCATAACTCTCACTTTTCGAATCGTCGCAAACAGATCCATTTCACTCATTCAGAATTTCTACGAAGTGAAAGCTGCAATTTCGTTCCAATTTACTCCCGCGGACGGGAATGAAAATTGGATGAACTCCTAATTGGTAGTTCGGCTGAAGAGTGAAGAGGGATGAGAGAAAAGAAATATACAAACGGGGATCTCGACAACGTTGTATACCTATGTTTCGAAATAAAGTAGCATGAGATTTATTAGGGTGTTTGAAAACGCGACCGTCGAGGGTCTGACGCTGAGGACTCTTCCTCCTCTCGCGGTTAAGAGCTACGCAGCCTCACAATAACCGACGTTCAAACTGTCCAATTAAATTCTCGTGCACGGCTGTATTCCGCGCATTGTAATCAATTCGATAGATTTCCTCCGGGACGGTGCGGCAGGTCCCAACGCTCCGACTCTGCGACAACCGCGGATACCACTCGAATGGAAACGTCCTTCAAATCCTTATTTTTTTTACTAATAATCGTAAATCCTTCGTGGAAGAAAATATTCTAAATTATTCATGATTATTGCAAATGCGTACAAATCGTCATTTTTGACATTCTTTTCAAATCTTAGAAAAAAAAAAATATTTCCAAAGCTTTTCCATTCGAATGTTGCACCCTGGTAACTAGGGATAACCAGTCAACTGAAAACGTATTTCAATTCTTTTTTCTCTCTCTAATGATTAGAAATCCCACATATAAAAAAATCCTCCAAAAATGCACAGTTATTGCAAACGCCTGCCTTCATTTTTGTCCAACAAGTCATCACTAAAAAATACACTTCCAAAGCTTTTCCATTCTAACTTTCCACCTCCCTGACAACCAGGGATGATCAGTCAACTGAATACGTATTTCAAATAATTATTTTTTCTCCCCAATGATTATAAATCCCGCACAGAAGAAAATCCCCTAAATTAATGACAACCATTGTCGACACCCAAAAATATAAATTTCCACACACCGCATTTCGATAAAAAAAAATTCAAATCATAAATCCCCATAGAAAAAATCTCTTAAATTAATGACAACTATTGTCGACGCCCAAAAATATGAATTTCCACCCACCGCGTTGCAAAAAAAAAAAAAAAAAATTCCAAGGCTCTTCAATTCGCGCGGTGTCCCCGGTGTCAATTCCCATGTGCATCTCCATCCGGATCCCGCATTCAGCGCGCACTGCGGGTATAAACCCATCGAAGTATACATGCAGCCGAGTCCTAAATCTTGCAGCACTCGGAGGCCACCGCGGGTTTACCTACCCTACTTATGCTCACCCACGTTCTCGCTATTTTCCTTCGGCGTAGGTGCGGCGCGGCGCCGCCCCTCCACATTCGCCCCGGCAGCGACAAACATACATCAATTTTCCGGACCACGTTCCGTATTATTCGAGTGCTGCCGCCGTTCGCCGTTGCCGCACCGACGACTATTCGTCTTATTTCCACGCTTTCTTCGGGGGTCGCCTTGGCTATTGAGTCGCGGGTTCTATTAATACCAGGATAATCCCAAGACGACCGCGTTTATTTTCCTCTGCGAAAGGTGGTCTTTCATTGTCGCATGCTTCGTGTCACACTGAGAAAAAAAAGTTGTTCCAGCAAGAAAGTCGGTAGTAGTAAAAAAAGTAGCATCTTCAGCAAAGCACCTAATATTGGTCAATGTTGAATCCAGTTATTATTATAATTTTTACTTTTTCAATGTCTACAAATAAATTGTTATCGAAAAAAATTGTTCCACGCGGATTTCGGGGTTGAACGGGATTAAATTTTGGGAGAAATTGTGAGAAAAATGAATCAGCAAAGCACCTTAAAAGCACCTAATATTGGTCAATGTTGAATCTACTTATAAATAATGTCCATTTTTTCAGTATCTACAAATAAATTGTTATCGAAAAAAATTGTTCCACGCGGATTTCGGGGTTGAACGGGGTTAAATTTCGGGAGAAATTGTGAGAAAAACGGCTAAGCACTGTTCACCATTTATTTTCGCAATGCATTAACAGTATTTCTCCATTTTTTCAACAAGATTACCGTGATGTTTTATGGGAAATTAATATTCCTTGCCTCTCTTCAAAACTTTACACATCACATTATAATCATTACGAGTTATTATTATAAAAAACATAAATACAAAGCCAATCGTACAATTAATTTTATTTGTATAAAAATTAGGGATTTACAACTCCGCAGCCTATAACCAACGAGTAGTCGTCATAACCAGTCAACTAAAAACATATTTGAAATAATTTCTTTTCCTAATGATAATAAATCCCATATAGAAAAAAAAACGCTATATTAACTCCTTCGAGTGGTTGTAGGAATGCATTTATTCGTTCCTTCAATTATTTTTTTTTCTCAGTATAACGCGACGAGCTTTTGGCGCAAAATTCTCACGCGACAGGGGATGGATGGAAGGATCTTTCGCCGAAAGCTTCCACGACCTAAACCCGGCGAACGTCGTCATAGGTTGACCACGTTCGGCCTCATCCAATCACGGTGGCCCGTCGCGGGGTCAGGCGACAAAGAGGGGGAAATAACCAGGCGATTGCAATGATTATCAACGTTCCGGTCACGCTCCTTCGTTTTATGGATTTTCTGATCGTGATTCGACCTCCGCTATACGCATAATGGGGCACAACGACGGCAGCGCTGCGACAGCACGTATCGCACTACGGGCGACATTCGCGTGTAATCGGAACCTGGAATCTCGGACTTAATATTATTTCTCGAGCGGCAGTAATACAGGAACGAAGGGGGGGGGGGGTTGTTAGGCCTGGTGATAGGGCCGAGCTGTAATGTCTCGTATTATACTCGATGTGACCCCGAGGAGCGCAGCCAATTAGAATATTTTACTATTCATCGCCTCGCTACTGGTGGGAATGTCTTGGAAGAAAATTAGTCGCGGGATAGAATATTTTTTGGGTCCATTAAGTTCTGAGTTTTGTTAAAATAATTGGGTAGAAGTTTCTTAGCCTGCTGGTCTGTCGGTTGTGATTATAATCGATGGGCGTTACGACATATTTTAATTATTATTTTTATTAATTATAATAATTACTATAATTATTATAATTAATTATTATTATTATTTTCACTTTTGTGACAACAAAAGTTTTGCTACGGTAGCCGAAAAAATTGCTTTGGTAGCTAAACATTTTGCTGCGACAACAAAAAATGCGTTAATACAGCAATCGATTTGTCATCACTCCCTGATTATTTTTCTCCGTGTTTGTCAGGCTGCGAATGAAAATCTGTTTTTCCTCTCACATTGAAAAGCAAACTGGCTGAAATAAAACGGAGCCACGGAAACAAAAATTTGAAGTGATTTTATTCCAAATTTTATTCAAACACACACTCAAACATTTTATCCCAAAATTTGCACATTCATTTGACGGAAAAATCATATAACGAAAAACCAAATATTTTCAAATTCTACAAACGAAAAAATCACAATTACCAAACTCCAAATTCTCATGATCCTCACTAAGTGCCTCGTCGATCCTTCGCAGTTGCACAACCAACTAATTCCCCCCCAAAAAACCGCAAACTGCACTTAAAAAAAAAAACCCTCGGCAATCGTCAATCCGCTGCTTATCAATCCGCTCGGTGTTAAGCCGACCGCGAAAGGAGTCGTTGACACGTGATATAATAAATACATCACCGTGTTTATGAAAAGACACCTTTGATATTCGTTTCTCGCGGCGCGTCGAACAAACGCTCGCATTCACGGGAATTTTGCGAAACTGCCGGGCATGATTTAGAGCAGCCGCGATACGATATACCGTAATAATAATACATACGTAATATCGCGCATGTAGCGCGAGTTTCATGCGCAAAGAGAAGGGCGCGCTGTATGCACCACGCAGAACGTATAGAAGTGTCTGCGATCGGTGCGTATCGTGTCGGTCGACGCGCCGCGCGTTCTCCGTTTATACTATATACTCCACTTTATATATATATATATATATATATATGTATATATAGAACGAGGCGGTATGACGCCGGGCGCGTCCAAAGGGATGAGGCGCGCGGATCTCGCACGCTTGTATCATGTAAATCGCCGGGCTACTTTACAATCTGGCGCGAGCCAGCAGCGGCGAACGATAGCTCAGCCGGCTTTCGCAACATGCCCGCGTAACCCACCCTCGGCTCTCTCTCTCTATATAGGCGACTCTCTCCCCGGCCTGGCTACCTTCGCCGTGTTCGAACTTTATCGCGATCCACCGCCGCGCCGCGCGATACTCATCGATCGTGACCACCCGAAACCACTCGCGGTAATGTCGTTACGTGCATCGATATATACTATACAGGGTGATTCAGAATGATTATTTATATTTTGATGAGGGCTTGTTTTAATTAATATATAAAAAAAATGTTGCTGGTTTTTAATTGGGAGAATTGTGAACGTGATTTAATTTAATTTCATTGAATTAGTTTGTTCATTAATTAATGTGTTTTGTGGTTGCGAGAGACCCGGGAGGAACCGATTGGTTCATGTGGTGTGCCTGAAAAACTTTTTTCCAATATAGACCTAAGACCTTTTCTTTTCAAAATATCGACTTTTAAAGTATACCATCATTCTCAAGTCGCATATTCTACCCCTGAAAACACTGGTTATTAACCTTTTTTACTCGATTTTGAAAAAAATATTTTTTTGGCGACGAATTTTTTTTTTTTTTTAAAGAAATCGTAGATCCGGCCTCGGACCGAAAATCGCCAAAATCGACCCCAATTTTTTTTCTTTTCAAAATATCGACTTTTGAACTATACCATCATTCTCAAGTCGCATATTCTACCCCTGAAAACACTGGTTATTAACCTTTTTTAATCGATTTTGAAAAAAAAAAAATTTTTGGCGACGAAATTTTTTTTTTTTTTTAAGAAATCGTAGATTCGGCCCCGGACCGAAAATCGCCAAAATCGACCCCAATTTTTTTTCTTTTCAAAATATCGACTTTTAAACTATACCATCATTCTCAAGTCGCATATTCTACCCCTGAAAACACTGGTTATTAACCTTTTTTAATCGATTTTGAAAAAAAAAAATTTTTGGCGACGAAATTTTTTTTTTTTTTTAAGAAATCGTAGATCCGGCCCCGGACCGAAAATCGCCAAAATCGACCCCAATTTTTTTTCTTTTCAAAATATCGACTTTTAAACTATACCATCATTCTCAAGTCGCATATTCTACCCCTGAAAACACTGGTTATTAACCTTTTTTAATCGATTTTGAAAAAAAAATTTTTTTGGCGACGAAATTTTTTTTTTTTTTTTAAGAAATCGTAGATTCGGCCCCGGACCGAAAATCGCCAAAATCGACCCCAATTTTTTTTCTTTTCAAAATATCGACTTTTAAACTATACCATCATTCTCAAGTCGCATATTCTACCCCTGAAAACACTGGTTATTAACCTTTTTTAATCGATTTTGAAAAAAAAATTTTTTTGGCGACGAAATTTTTTTTTTTTTTTAAGAAATCGTAGATTCGGCCCCGGACCGAAAATCGCCAAAATCGACCCCAATTTTTTTTCTTTTCAAAATATCGACTTTTAAACTATACCATCATTCTCAAGTCGCATATTCTACCCCTGAAAACACTGGTTATTAACCTTTTTTAATCGATTTTGAAAAAAAAAAATTTTTGGCGACGAAATTTTTTTTTTTTTTTTAAGAAATCGTAGATTCGGCCCCGGACCGAAAATCGCCAAAATCGACCCCAATTTTTTTTCTTTTCAAAATATCGATTTTTAAACTATACCATCATTCTCAAGTCGCATATTCTACCCCTGAAAACACTGGTTATTAACCTTTTTTAATCGATTTTGAAAAAAAAAATTTTTTGGCGACGAAATTTTTTTTTTTTTTTTAAGAAATCGTAGATTCGGCCCCGGACCGAAAATCGCCAAAATCGACCCCAATTTTTTTTCTTTTCAAAATATCGACTTTTAAACTATACCATTATTCTCAAGTCGCATATTCTACCCCTGAAAACACTGGTTATTAACCTTTTTTAATCGATTTTGAAAAAAAAAAATTTTTGGCGACGAAATTTTTTTTTTTTTTTTAAGAAATCGTAGATTCGGCCCCGGACCGAAAATCGCCAAAATCGACCCCAATTTTTTTTCTTTTCAAAATATCGACTTTTAAACTATACCATCATTCTCAAGTCGCATATTCTACCCCTGAAAACACTGGTTATTAACCTTTTTTAATCGATTTTGAAAAAAAAAAATTTTTGGCGACGAAATTTTTTTTTTTTTTTAAGAAATCGTAGATTCGGCCCGGACCGAAAATCGCCAAAATCGACCCCAATTTTTTTTCTTTTCAAAATATCGACTTTTAAACTATACCATCATTCTCAAGTCGCATATTCTACCCCTGAAAACACTGGTTAACAACCTTTTTTAATCGATTTTGAAAAAAATATTTTTTTGCGACTTTTTTTTTCTATCAGAAATCGTAGATCCGGCTCCGAACCGAAAATCTCCAAAATCGACCCCAAATCTTTTTCTTTTTGAAATATCGACTTAATTTAATCTAATTTCATTGAATTAAATAATTATCGCTAATTTAAAAAATTGCTAACTTCGAGCTACCGGCGATCAGCGATAGCTGACAAAAATGTGGGGTAATCATTCTGAATCACCCTGTATATCGGTGTACATTTCGCACGGGCGAAAGTTACACTCGAGGCGCGTACGACGAACGCGGTGAATCCACATTGTTTCCATATTGTTCGCGTTAGTTTCGCGCGGAACTCGTTACCAATTTGCATGCAAAGAGTTATCAATGCAAATTCACAACTTCGCGCGCGACAGATACGACCCCGCGGCTGCGAGAGGAGAGAGAATTTTCCGTTTATGCGCCGCGCGCGCGGCGATGCGTTATTCGAGCATCTGATTTTGCAATCGTCGCTCCGTAATTGCAGGAGGGAAATTTCACGACTGGTTATTATTGGATATGGGATTTCGTTGTCACGGGTTGATAACCGATAGTCGTGTGATTGTTGACGACGAGTTTGGTGTTTTGCATATTGAACAATATTTGAAATTAAGAAAAGCGAATTGGAAAATAAATTACAAAAGCCGGTGAACTGAGAAAAAACATTCGTTATTTCGATAAATCCAGCGGTCACCGGCTGTAAAGTAATCTTTTGGTCACCTCGATAATATGTTTTCTCATTTTGTGACGTCTCTGCATTACACATACGAAGACGATTCGAATGAGCGAAATGCATAAGTGACATTAACGCAGCGGTTATAGCGCTCTGACTTAGGAATCTGACTTGGGATATTTCGGCAATGCATCCGCACTACTATCTTACACACTGCAAAACCATAAGTGTGTTGCAAGTATGGTTTTTCTCCTATCTTTTACATTATGACGAGTTTTTAAACACCTTAAGCGTGTTCTTTTCAGATATCAATTAATTAAATAATTAAATAATTATTTTAATGATTTATTTACATGCTTATGCATGTAAATAAGATTGCCAAGGGTCGTCGCAATCTTAAACATCGGTTGATCTGCTGAATCGAGAAAATACTAAAGAAACAAAAATACTGTTACTAAACATTTATTTGACAGCCGCAAACTACTGGATTTGTTTGACCCAATCGTCTAGAAATTGCGGTCAAATTCTACGTCTTTTTTTTTCTACATGCAATAAATCATGCATTAAAACCAATCGATTCCCGCAGCTACAAAATCAATTCCTTCCAGCTGCCCCTTGGCGACTGTTTTTCCTCTTAATACAATCAGCTCCCTGCTCTCAATTGGCACGACTATCTATAACAGACACCAAGCTCGGTTCGCTCGACTTCACAGCCGCCGTAGGCCGCGGGGTACGTCGAGTTGAAAAAAAAGTATCCGCAGCGAGCTACCACAAGGAAACACATGTCGTGCGTTCGTCAGTGCGCGCATTCAGCATCTCGGGGTTATTATCGCGTAGATCAGAACGTCAGCTTCCCGAGACATTTAGGCTAATGGCTCGTGCCTATCAGACCGTCGGATTTGCCCGTATGTTCTGCCCTTTGCGACTCGCGAGATCCGCGACGCACGCAGAACGGCGCGTAACAGTGCATATAATACGGCAGCGGCGGCAGCGGCGCGACACGTAATCTCTATACGTATATCGCGAGCGGCTGAGAGAATAATTAAATTTGTCAGGATCGATATTGCCGGGGCTCTCACGGCGAGGCTCGATGATTAAATTTGTCGGAATTAATCGTATTCCAGGGGCGCAACGAACCGTTCCCACCGCCCAACCGGCTCTCTCTCTCTCGGAACCTGAAAACGCGGCTCCCGCGCATCCACCGAATTTTCCGGGCTGCCTCATGCCTATGCATGCATTGTCCACGTCCAGCCCTGTGGCAACAATCGGTCAGCACTCACGGCGCATAAAATCATTCACTTCCTCCCCACCATGTGATACCAGTTGTGGAATTGTTGCGTGTATATATATATGGGCGACTCGTGGTGTTTGTATCGCTCGAATCTGGTGCGCAATTACGGAGCCGGTAATTTGCCATTGGCAATTAGCGAATCACGGATGATAGGAAACGCTTTATGAGTCGTTTAGGGAGGAACGAGTTAACTAATTTTTTAGCGTTTGGTTTTGGTGACTTATTTCGAACCTGAAATTCGAAATAATTCTATATTAATTATAATAATTATTATTCTGCAAGGGAAAAAATTAATTAATTGGTTAAATAATCAACCAAGTTGTTGGTTGATTATTTGTAATCCAACCGACTGACTGGTTGGCGTGCAATGAAGTTGGTGGTGCTGACTAATAACTTTGGTG
The DNA here is from genome assembly GCA_963932165.1 of Pimpla rufipes. Taxonomy (NCBI): domain Eukaryota; kingdom Metazoa; phylum Arthropoda; class Insecta; order Hymenoptera; family Ichneumonidae; genus Pimpla; species Pimpla rufipes. Next base: position 26,323,826 of record OZ010630.1, read on the forward strand.
GTGTTGAAATAATAACCAAGCCTTTTTTCGAATCACGGATGATGGCAAACGCTTTATGAGTCGTTTAGGGAGGAACGAGTTAACTAATGTTTCGGCATTTGTTTTTGGTGACTTATTTCGAACCTGAAATTTGAAATAATTCTATATTAATTATAATAATAATTATTCTGCAAGGGAAAAAATTAATTAATTGGTTAAATAATCAACCAAGTTGTTGGTTGTAATCCAACCAACTGACTGGTTGGCGTGCAATGAAGTTGGTCGTGCTGACTAATAACTTTGGTGGTGTTGAAATAATAACCAAGCCTTTTTCCGAATCACGGATGATGGCAAACGCTTTATGAGTCGTTTAGGGTGGAACGAGTTAACTAATGTTTCGGCATTTGTTTTTGGTGACTTATTTCGAACCTGAAATTCGAAATAATTCTATATTAATTATAATAATTATTATTCTGCAAGGGAAAAAATTAATTAATTGGTTAAATAATCAATCAAGTTGTTGGTTGATTATTTGTAATCCAACCAACTGACTGGTTGGCGTGCAATGAATTTGGTGGTGCTGACTAATAACTTTGGTGGTGCTGAAACGATAATCAAGTCTTTTTTTTTTCGTGTTCGGAATTCGGGGCACGGCACTGACGAATTTTTGTGATCCTGTATTTATTGTTTCGACGTGGAAAAGTGACGAAATTTTCGGGCGCGTGGGACACAATCGCCGAGGCGACAATGTGTTACGGAATTTCAGGCATGTTTCGATTAGATAGCGTTGATAATGAAGAAGCAACTTGAAGGTCGGATTGCGACGTGGTTTCCGTCGCAATCTCGAAGCAATGTCAATCGGCGCAAATCGCTGGATTAAAAGAATTAGCGACGACTACGAGTTAGCGACGAAACTTGATTTCTATAAATGTTCTAATCTGCGAGGTGTTATTCGTTTGCTGTGGTTCTTGTTGGGACGGTTTGGTTTTCATTTGAATTGGAGCATTAATTGTGGAAACTCAAATTCTTGGCTCTGGTTTTTATTTTTGCAATCCCATAGTTAACATTGAATCAGTAAAACATTAGTTTGACTATTTAAAAAAAAAAAATTCCAGTCTCATGTGATAAGTAAAATGAAATTGAAAAAGCTTGTTTTCGACAGCCCGCAAGCAATCAATGACATTTTTTTCAGTGATACAATTTAGTCTCTAACTGCGCCCGAATTAAAAAAACTGAAAGCAATATTGCTCGAGGGGAAAAAGGTGGCAACAGCAGCGGTAATAACGCTTTCATTGCCTCCGACGTTATATTTTTTCATCAAAAAGATAGACGAAACAAAAAATAAACTCGAAAGCTCTCTGACTCGTGTTGACAAAATATGTCCTTCACGTCAGCATAATAAAAGTTTCACGTCATTCGTATTTTTATCCATATTTATTTTCATAAAATACACACAAATATATAGTCATATTCTGGGTAATATGGACCACCACAACCGTTAATCATGAAACGTTGCTAAATTTTATAACGCGTACACGGAGAAAACCAGAGTCCAACATTGTAGCAATTAGTGCCAGAATTCGTGTGCTAAACGCAAGTCAACTTAAGAGTTTGAAACCTGTTCGGATTTTTTCGTAATTATTACAATACCGCATACTAAAATTTATCACATTTTTCCTAGTTATTCGCGTACGTGTAAGAAAAGTTGTCTTTATTTCGATACTTATTTCTACATGAATAGCATATTTCAAATAAATATAGTATTTACTACTTATCACCCGAGCTCCGTTTTCTCAGTGTATGCTTTAACACCTAAATGACGTCTCACTGCACAGAGACAAAAATATCAACGGCGTGACAACATCTTTGCTGTGGCAGCTGCAAATTTCCTGTGGTAGCTGAAAAATGTTGCTGCGACAACAAAAAATCGTTAATAAAACAATCAACTTATTATATCACTCCATGATTATTTTTCTCCGTATGACGTCAACCTCAACACGGTTGTACAGTTGTACATTTTTTCGTTTCCCCAAGTGTCTCGATACTCACTGATCCGTCACCCCTCACCGGTCCATATTCCCCTCATTCATACCCCACACATCCGACTGCTATATTTGCTTTAAATCGCTAAAGGCTCAGCAGTATCTATATGGACTCACCCAGGTGAGCGTGTAACACGGGCATTACACAGCAGCAGCAGCAGCAACGTGCGGGACGGTCGCGTCCGACAGGGCGAGTCGGCTCGCGAGTGGCAGATTTATCGTGTAAATCTCGCGGCGGTAATCGTAGCCTGCTGCGCGTCGCCGGTGTATCTGTTGCAAAGCGTGAGGCTCGCTATAGTCAAACGCAGCAGTAAAACGCGAATGCATGCAAATATATCGCATACACGCCGGTTCAGAGGGCGGAGTGGAACACATTCGCGACGCACGAGTTTCGCCAGCGGCGATCCGCGGTGTACACACTTTTTTTTTTTTTTTTTTTTTTTTTCGTTCTCAATCTTTCGCGCTTTATCTCGCGCTCACGGAGAAATTCAAACCGCGAGATTTTTCCCGGCTTGATACGCCGCGCGTCGTGTGCACCGCATGCACATTCCGTGCACGACGTCGCCGTCCTTCCATTCTCGCCCCGACGACGACGACGACGAGGAGAACTCGTCGTCGGTGCCTTCAGGCCTTGGGAGATATACGACGCGTCGTCCTGACGCGCGTTACGACAATTTTTACGCTCGTATATGTCCTAGGCGAGCCGCAACCTGGGCTGGCTAGATGCGCGCCACGACGGAATATTGCGATAGCTGCGGTTTTGCTCGGAATATACAAGCGCCGGAAATATTGCCTTTGCGGGCTGAGCTTCCGTCATAAACGTTTGGTCACCGTAAAGGTGAGGGACGATAAGGGCGCCTCGTAGCGTAACTCGTAGTTCCGCGAGTCATCTTGGTGACCGTATTTTATGTGGACTTCGCTTTGACATGCAGATTTCTTGCTATTTCGCCTTGTTGGGAATTAATATTTAGCTGTATGAGGAACAATGACAAAGAAAATCGAGCTAGTTGCATAGCTATTGTCGCTATTCATGCGTCCTAAAGGGACTGAAGCATCTGTTCCTGAAAACAGTGTTTACGACCCTTTTTGTTAAGAATTTGAAAAGATTTTTCTAAGTTCCTATTGTCGGAATTTCTAGATCTGACTTCTGATCAGAACTGCAATCGAATCGTCGAATTTTTTATTTTATATCGAAGCCATGAAAAGACGAACTTCAGTCGCAGGTAGAACTGAAAAAACATTTTTTTTCGACGTTTGACATGCAGATTTCTTGCTATTTCGCCTTGTTGGGAATTAATATTTAGCTGTATGAGGAACAATGACGAAGAAAAACGAGTTAGTTGCATAGCTATTGTCGCTATTCATGCGTCCTAAAGGGACTGAAGTATCCGTACTGGATCCCTGAAAACACTGGTGACGACCCTTTTTTGTTCAGAATTAGAAAACATTTTTCTAAGTTTCTATTGTGGGAATTCCTAGATTCGACTTCTGATCAGAATTGCGATCGAACCCTTGACTTTTTGCTTTTATATTGAAGCCATGAAAAGACGAACTTCAGTCGCAGATAGAACTAAAAAACACTTTTTTTCTGACATTTCTGATGTCAGAATTCCGAAATCCGATTTCCGGTTGAAAAACACCCGAATCAACCAAAAAAAATGCAACAAGTGAGAAACATCTGGTGTTGATCCATCTCAGACAAATCTTAAAAATACTAACTCAGGGCCGCCGAAGTGAAAGTCCATGGAAGTATCCAATTATCCTCCATACACCATTGTTGTAATTTATTGAATATTGTTTCACAGGCCCCGAAGACGGAATTCCTGAAAAACGACGGATGATGATGATCGGAGAAACGACGATCACGAGCGGCGAGGAATGCGCACGATGGGCTGCAACAGAAATGCAGGAGGAGGAGGAGGAGGAGGTTCGACTCTTACGACTATTCTCAGGGACTCGGATGATATCCTATCAGGTCCTGGAATATGGCCTGCATGTGGCTGTGGAGAACCCGGGATAGCCAGTTCTAAACTCCTGGCCAAACTCTCTCATCGTTTAAGTGGGCATCAGACTCGAGTGTTCGTCTATGCAGCAGCAAGAACGATGCACGTTCTGAACGTGGCTGAACGCTGCAACGAATACATATGCCAGAGTGCACGTATATGGAGCTGTGCTTTACCCGGTAACGAGTTCTCTCTCTAGGCTCGAGACGATAGTTACCTGATAATGGAGAGTAAGAGCCGAGAGAGAGTAGGAGACGAGGGCGGAACTGCCACGCGGGGGCAACGAGTGTCGTTGGATAAACCAGACCTCTTTCCTTACCTATATGCCTATATTCAGTATATCTATTTACTTAGCGAGAGACATGGGCGACGCTTTACGATTGAATCACTATTTGTTGGCGAGAAATGGATTTTTTGATAAGATGAATGAAGAAATAAATAAATCAAAAATTTCAAAAAGTTCAATTGGAGTTAACTGTAGAAACAATTTTTTTCTGGACGCTTCGCATATTGAAACAAAACAAATTACATCCAAATTTCGTGCAATCAAAACCTTGCAAAAAAAGTAAAATAAACCTACATCGTTATTAATTATTACTCACACAAAGGATGAGGATGATTTTGACTAAAAATCATTTCTAATTTAATGTTATTTATGGATATCGTAGAAAAAAATACGAAAATGTTTTTCTCTTGTGCAATAAGTGGGCACGATTTTTTTCGTTGGCTCGTACACTGAAAATGTTGTCGAGAAATAATTTTTTTAACGAGATGAACGAAGAATCAAGAAATAAAAAATCCAGAATTTCAAAAAGGTCAATTGGAGTCACTATAAAAATAAATATGTATTTCTAGACGCTTCTTATAATCAAACGAAACAAATGTCACCAATATTATTTTGCGATCGTTGACTTGATTTCGAATGACAATTTGGTAACATTGGTTGGTTGGTTCCTTCATACTAATTTTCCTAGTCAATCGACCCTTCAACCAATCTCAAAATTCCCTGTCCTAATCTCAACAAAAAGTACTTCAACTGTACCGCAAAAAAAAAACCTCACTAAAAATTCACAAACGTTGATCCACATACGGATCACCTCAAGAGCACTAAATCGCCGTTAAGCACTAAAATCTGCTCAGGCATCTCCATACTCCTTCTCGTTCCCACTTTTTCCCTCTTTTTACCGTGGAATTTCACCTCTCACGTGCGGACCATAACTCAGTCGCTCCACCTCCGCGACTGAGATTAGAATAAAACTGCCGTGAGGAATAAGCAGCCGGGGACGTCGAAGCCGAAGTGAAAGAGAGATATTGAGAGAACAAACGTTCGTCTTCGACGTTCGCCGGTGTAATAATGCTGCTCCAGGATGGTGGCAGACGCGGTTTTCCGTCGAATGCAACGACGTGATTCTCGCCGCCGTGGTCGTCGTTGCAGCATCTCTCGGGGGACATCGCCATGGGAAAGCGGCTTCTTCGCCTACGGGCAAACACGGCGCCAGCTACGTTTATGGTGGCGCTATTACGGCCACGTTGGCCTCATCCATCCGACGTTGTGTGTACCGTCAATGTTGTATCTTATAATACGCGATGTAAGATCGAGGGAGCCGCGTGTCTCGACGGCACCGCCCGGCCACTCTCGATCCACGGGTATTACAACCACGCCCCCGCTCGCTCTCATCTCACGTATTTTACCTTTCCCCTTAAACACGCAGATTACGTTAAAAGGCTCGGAGGTGTCTCGGACGTGTTTCGTGCACTCCGGATTGAAACATCTTGGGAATTCGAATACGCGATTTCTGTTACGTGGAATGACAGGCTATACATGGAGGCGATGGGAGAAAGACGTTTGATTCAATCGTCTAATAGATTTGGAATTTAATGTTACACCTCTGATTTAATATATATTAAATATTACAGATAAAATATGTTTATTATATATTAAATATTAGACTTATAATTTAATGTATGTACTGTCATTTTTATTACAGTGCGTAATAAAAATTACAATACATAATTACGTACTGTAATTTAAAAAAATACAGTATTGTAATAAAAAATTGCAATAAATTTATTACGTACTGTAATTTTTATTCCAGTACGTAAAATTACAATACATAACGTAAAAATATAATACAGTACGTATTATGTGGCATATAAAAAAAAGGAATTTTGTTTTAGAATTTTTAATTTGATACTCTGATTTAATACTGATTTAATACAGATTGTAATTTTTATTATACAGATCATCAAAACTATGTAAAATATGTGGCACGTTTAAAAAATTGGGATTTTGTATACTACTTAACTTTTTTTTCTGTAACGAAATTTGAATCCGAATTGCTTTTACGTGAAAAGACTATCAAAATTTCGAAAGTTTCACAGCTGCGTGCGAGAATTTCGACGTTACGAATTCACAGATATGCAACTAGCGCTTTCCACATATTCGTACTTGCTCAATTCCAGTAATGTCAGTGCCGGATAAAAATTTAACGATAACGCAGGTCGAACAGCGGTAAAAGCATTACTCGATAAGGACGAAAAGTCGTAAAATTTCGAAATTTTAATATTTCCCCGCTGAATCAGCCGTCAATTAGGGCTTAATTGAGAAGTTTTTATCGCAACGAGAGGCTCATCGGCGTTGATTTACGTAGTAATCGATGCCATAAATCGAGATAAAGCGTTTTGTATATCACACGGAATAGAAGGTACTTGAATAGAGGGGGAGGGGGGACAACGTGAAAGCGATTGCGTCAATTTTTCATTCCACCTCTCAACAGCGTCGAATTTCCAGCCCGACGAGAGTCGCTTTTGACGCTTTTCCAGTGCTGGACGGCGGTTAAATCGCGAACTGTAAATTACCGCCCGTCTGGTGCCCGCGATAAAAAACCGAGGCGCGGATCTCGCTGAAATTTTGGCGCCAAGCGAAGTCCAGCGCCCCCCGCGGATCACCGGAGGAAACCTGACTTTGCGATTATTTATGACTCGCGCTCCGTCATTTTTCCGGAGACTAATTAATTTCTCGCGTGCGAAAACGCGTTTGCGTCCGCGACGCGGGGAAAATTTATCGCGGTCAGCGATCAACCGTCGTATCAGTACTCGCGTGTAATTATCAAATTAACTTGTAGAAGAAAAAATTACTCGTGCAATCAAAACCTTGCAAAAAAAAGTAAAATAAACCTACATCGTTAGGAATTACATGAAGAATGAGGGCGATTTTGATTAAAAATGATTTCTAATTCCAAGTTATTTATAGATATTGCAAAAAAAAATACACAAATCTGTTACTCTTGTACAATAATTGGTTACGATTTATTTTTCGATGGCTCAAACATTTAAAGTCTTTTTGCATTCGCACGAAGAATGAGGGCGATTTTACTAAAAATAATTTCAAATTCAAAGTTATTTATAGATATCGCAAAAAAAATCAAAAAATATTTTCTCTCGTGCAATAAGTGATCACGAATTATTTTTCGTTGGCTTGAACATGAAAAATATTTTTTCACTTACACAAAGATTTAGAGCGATTTTACTAAAAATGATTTCTGACTCAAAGTCATTTATCGATATCACAAAAAAATATATATATATTTTCTTTCGTGCAAGAAGTGATCACGATTTCTTTTTCGTTGGCTCGAACATTAAAAACATTTTTTCACTCACACAAAGATTCAGGACGATTTTACTAAAAATCATTTCCAATTCAGTCATTTATAGATATCACAAAAAAAAAAAAGTTTACTCTTGTGCAATAATTGGTCACGTTTTATTTTTCGTTGGTTTCAAACACAAAAAATATTTTTTCACTCACAAAGATTGAGGGCGATTTTACTCAAAATAATTTCTAATACAAAGTTGTTTGCAGACATTGCAAAAAAAAAATCCAAAAATGTTTTCTCCTGTGCAATAATTGTTCCCGATTCTTTTCTTTTCTCTTGGCCCAACCATTAAAAATATTTTTGCATCTGAATCGCCGCATGCGCCGTCGACCGTCGTTGGTGTAACGAGTGGAGTGAGTCACACCGGCCGGTGCGGGCTTGACAAACTATTGCCCGGAACACTGTACGTCAACGCCGTATTACCTGGAACACTATGTGCTCCACGTTGGTGTGTGTGTGCGGCCAGACGGTTTTTTGCTCGTTATAATACGAAGCCGCGTGACTTTGAGGGAGAGGTGGGTAATGAGCTCTTTCGCCGAAGCTGCTCACATTCCGCAGGGTGTGCATCTCGATCCTGGTGTAACGTCGTTTCTCGTCCGCGCGCCGAGAGAGAGAGAGACTCTTCGGCGTGCCTAGTGGTTACAGTTTATACCACCGGCCGTATTGCCTATTTGTAACGGTAAACCCAGGCCGATCTAACTCACGCGGCGCATCTGGGAGCGCGGATTGTTGAACGCGCGATGCTTAAACTTAATGGCGCATTAATCCGCGAAGTGCTCCGCAATTACGATAAATCATGGGGCGAAAAATTTCCCGCGGAGGCTCTAATTTATTTACAATAATAAAAGGACCACGGGTTTACATATACATCCTATCGCTAACGGAGCTCCCTATGTCATGATTGGTTCCAGGTGAACGCGCCTCGTTATCCGGCCGTGGTGAAGCTCGGTCACGCTCACGGTGGGATCGGCAAGGCACGAGCCGAGAATAGCCAGGAGTTTCAGGATCTCGCATCCCTCGCGGCTATGACCACGGAATACTGCACCGCCGAACCCTACGTCGACACCAAGTACGACGTACACGTGCAGAAGATCGGCAGCAACTACAAAGCCTTCATGTGAGTTGACGACGGAAGCGGAAATGACGTTTTTTCCAGTGGCGACAGGAATTGTAAACAATAAGATTGGAATGGCAAAGCTTTTCTCCATGGAAATAAAGTATATTTGAAAATATACAAGAGATATGGAACTTTTGGTCGAAATATATATAATAAAGATTTTTTATTTACTTAAGATATATCTGAGATTTTTTATATTTATTTTTATATCTCTTTATATTTTTTTTATTTTACATATTTTTTTATATTTTATTAAAATGTATCCGATGGATATATGAAATATATATAGCAGATATAGAACTTTTGGCCGATATAATTATATATAACTTATAACTCCATGGAAAGAAAGTATATTTGAAAATATGCAAGAGATATAGAAAATTTGATCGAAATATATATAATAAACATATTTTTTATCTATTTAGGATATATCTGAGATTTTCTATATTTCTTTTTATATCTCTATATATTTTATTTTTATTTTATATTTCATTAAAATGTATCCGATGGATATATGAAATATATATAGCAGATATAAAACTTTCGGCCGACATATACATATAATTGTATATAAGTTATATGCCTTCAATATACTTTATTTCCATAGGGATTTACATCCCATGACGTCAATAACTGTGACCTATTTTTCACCCACTTCGTTCGTTATAGTCCAACGTGACTGTCAAGGTGTGAAGAAATAACGCGAAACACAATGAAAATAATTATCTTAACAAAACGTTGTTACCGCATTAACCGCAAAACGGGAACTCGTCAACGGCCGTCGCGCACCTGCGCGACTGGTAATTAATTTTCGAAACAGTTTCTCCTCGGGGACCCTGGAAAACGCAGACTGTGCGAACGCGCCGCGGTTTTTATTAAATTTTTCCCGCCGTTGCTGGCGCATTTTTGCGGTAATTAATTTCACATCCGATAGCAATCATCCGCGAAAAATTAAAAGCCGGCGCATTGCTTTCGCGTTATTTTCCCTTTTTTTTCAAAGTCCAAGCAATTAATTATTAAGCGATAACAGTTGGAAAATTATGAAAACTCAAGTTTAGTGAAATTCAAATGCGGTCGGTTAAGTTAAATCATGGAAAGTATTAAATAAATGTCGCTATTTCCTAGTATTATTAAAATAAATAGTATTAAATAAATGTCGCTATTTCCTAGTATTATTAAAATAAATAGTATTAAATAAATGTCGCTATTTCCTAGTATTATTCAAATAAATAGTATTAAATAAATGTCGCTATTTCCTAGTATTATTAAAATAAATAGTATTAAATAAATGTCGCTATTTCCTAGTATTATTAAAATGAATAGTATTAAATAAATGTTTATTCTCTTATTTTATTTGTAATTAGATTTGCCTCGATACGAGTCAACCACACAGGACACGCTGAAGCCGTTTCCATCCAGGTGGCGGATTACTCGCAGTTTTCAATTCCCCAGCTGTTACCAATCGTCTCTGAAAGAAGAACTTAATTGAAATGTTTCCAATCTTCGTCGCATCATCACCTCGCACTCCGTCGACGGGAAAAGAGATGACGAGTATCAGAAGGTTTCCCACCGTCACCTGTGGCGATGCCCGTGCGGTTTATTTCGTTCTCCAGGCGCCCGCAGTGTGCATAGTGAGCTGCGATCACGATGACGGTTGACGCCGATCGATCCTGATGGACGCTGCATGGTCTTGTGTCGGTTTAGCGCCCGGCCCAGAACGCGACTCAATTGAGCTCCCGGGAGGCAATCAGTTCCGCGATATTGGCCGTTCAGCCGCGTGTACTCGTGCGGCGAAAACCACATCACTGCAAACAGCCCTCGATCCCTGGCTAACAGCACACAGCAAGAGCCTCACCGCCGCAGCTTTACACGCGCGCGTTTCTCCCGTGGATATTATCGTTCCTCCGCATCGTGTCCGTTTATCCCCGGGAGAAAGCTATATCGATCCGATCGCGATGGGATTACGCGCCGGCTCACCGGATAATCATTCCATTTATTTCTTCGGTCGGAATTTCCCCCCCACGTTCTCGTCACCGATTTTGCGGACTCGATGCAGAAACGTCGTCACTGCAGGGAAACGAGAGAAATGAATCATGACGTTGAAGTTTGCATCGTTGGAATGCAACGAAATTCAGATGTTTTTTTTTTTTTATTAACCCAAACGATGAAATTAGGTATAAAAAATCATTATAGGAACTAATTAATATGATTACTTTTTATACCTTATTTCATCATTTGGGTTAATTAGAAATATTAGTTTTTTCTGAATTTCGTTGCATTCCAACGATGCAAACTTCAACATCATAATGAATCCACGAAAATTGGTTTTAAAATATACGACTTGAGAACGAGATTTTGAACCCAAACTTCGGGAGCTCGAAAGCAAAATTTGAGGGTTCTATTTTGAGATTTTCAGACCGGAAGGCGGATCCATCGATTCCAAAATCAGAAACCTCGGGGTGTTTTTTGTGAATAGCAGCCAGCAACTATTTGCAGAAGACAACACATCAATTTTATTTTATTTATAATGACGACAACCTTATATTGTATTTTCAGAAAATGGTGATCGATTCCAAAATCAGAAAACTCGGGCTGTCTTTTTGTGAACAGCAACCAGCAACTATTTACAGTAGACAATACATCAAATTTTATTTATAATGACAACAACCTTACATTGTATTTTCAGAAATTGGTGATCGATACCAAAATCAGAAACCTCGTAGTGTCTTTTTGTGAACAGCAGTCAGGAATTATTTGCAGAAGGCAACGCGTCAATTTTATTTTACAATGACGACAACCTTACATTTTATTTTCAGAAATTGGTGACACGGCCCATAGTTATACGTATTGTGGCTACGTAGAACGTTCAACCGCATTTGCATATGCAAATTCACGATTCTCTCGCAGACCAATGCAATAAATCTGTACCTGTGTGTTCGCAGGCGTAAGAGTATCAGCGGCAACTGGAAGTCCAACACGGGCTCGGCGATGCTGGAGCAACTCGCCGTCACCGAAAAGCTTCGCGCCTGGGTGGACCACGTGTCGCAGCTCTTTGGGGGTCTCGATATCTGCGCTATCGAGCTGCTCGTCGGCAAGGATGGTCGGGAATACATCATCGAGGTGAACGACAGCGCCCTCTCGTTGATGGGAGATTCCCAGGAGGAGGATCGTCGTCAGATTGCCGATTTGGTTACCGCAAAGATGCAGGTAAATCGGCGACAGTGACTCATTAATGCATAACTGATGTCAACTTCATTTGCAGCCCACATTCGATTTTTTCTGGTCATAACGAAATATCTGTAACGTCATATTCTGCTCGAGTAAAACTTTGCTATGGTTTTATTCGAGCAAACTTCAATAGCACTGCAAAGTCAATTGTGTTGTTCCTCCTGTCTTTTACACCGTGACGAGTTTTTACATAAATTTACAAGCGTGTTTCTCTCATATATAATTGACCATGTAAATTCCAACACGTTTTAAGTGTGTAAAGACTCGTCACAATGTAAAATATAGCAGAAACAATACACTTGCAACACGCTTGATTTTTAGAATGAGTGTTTAAAAAGAAAGAAAGAAAAAGACATTCAATTTGCTTCCTTTAATTTTCAGGCATTCTGTCGTCCGCACAGCGTTCTAACGAAAACTGCATCGAGAGGCTCGATGTCGGGGTCCAGTCAAGCGGCCAGTCCGGTGGAGGAGCGAGGTCCGCCACCGGGACCGGCCCCGGTGCTCGGGTCCCATGGTAGCATCGGTTCGATGGCGAGCATGGCTAGTCAGGGTTCCATGGGATCGACTACCGCGCTCGCCGGCGATGTCACCACGTCGGACAGTCACCATCAGCTTCAACGACGAGATTCCCAAGGTGCAGACACATAAAATAATACATTAATAGTACAAAAATGTATTATTTAAAATCCAACACCTGCCATTAATTTTCTGTAACGAAAAAATGACGTTGATTCTTTGGCGACAAACTAACAAATGGTGATCACCGGAAAAGAAGTACAAAAATGCATTAAGATGTATTTCTTTACATCGGTATTCCCACTCTTGTGTCACCTTCAAATCCAACACCTGCCACTCATTTTCTGCCACAAAAAAATGCTGTTCATTCTTCGGCGACAAACCAACAAAACCCGATCACCGGAAAAGACCATGAGAAAATGAGTTTCCCTTTTTATTTCTTGCACTTCAATTTTTTTACTTCAATTTCGCGAGACGCAACAACCGTTACGTTTCTTGTCGCGACATTCCTGCGGACCGCGGAGCTGTACATAATTGCAGTTTTCCCCGGTGGTTGATGTGCCTTTCATGAGGTTTAAGTGCGAGTCTTTATAAAGCAATCGTACGATCAGTGAAAGATATTTTCTCATGGCCTTTTCTAGGTGACTCGCGGTCCCCTCCCGTCGAAGCGACTGAGAGCCGCGAATAAATATAAAGTGTAATAGGGCTTTCGAGGGCCATCGTAGCGGAGGAAAGACCCTTCGGCTGTGGTAGTTGGCGATGCTGTGGCATGAGCGACGGCTTCTTCGGTGCCCGATGGGCGTGTCCCGCGCGATTACCTTGCTGATGGGTAATTGCGTAGCTTTCCACTGACTACCTGGGTGGCGGGAGCACTCTTGCCTCTCGTGATAAGGCTCTCCTCGTGATCTCCAACGGGTTTTTCTCTGTTCCACGTGCCTTCACGTAAATCTAATACTCCTCGTCTCCACGATTTCTCCTTCCTTTTTGTTGCACAATTTTTTTTTTCTTTCTTTTTTTACGACTCTTCGCCTCCCTCGTCGCGGTATCCGCGGCGTCCTTCCGGCTGCGCTGTAATTTAATAATAAATTCGATATGGATCGGAGATTCGCTTAGAGCTTTGCCTTTTTCGCGGACCGACGCCGACGACGATCCGGCCGCTCTTTAGCATCGCTCTTCTTCAATTACCTAACCGACGATGCCGATCCTCATGCATTATAAACTTTTTAATGAACGGTCATTCGTAATTCATTTTCGTTATCGGATTTTGAACGACCACCCGTGTAGGCAAATGAGGTTGATGGTTGATCAGCGAAATATCGGAAAATAACATTTTTTACAAGCATATTTTTATAAATATTTTGGAAAGTTTTTTGTCTGTTTATCTGTTCCGGCCCCCTTAATTAAAGTCTGCCCTAAATAATAAAGCCTTGACCCCACCCTTAATTCAAGTCTGTCCCAAAATTAAAAAATTTGTATTTATGTTGTCACATCACTGAAATCGAGGTTACTTTTTTTTCGATCGACCAAACCTGGATTTTCTTTTTGCGTTCCAGAGAAAACTCTATAACGAAGAGAATGACACAAGGCGGAATGCGATATCTTGATTTTTTAATTTTTTACAGAATTTCAAAGTCAGACCCCCAAAAATCGCAAAAAAACACTTCTAAAAATCTGCGATTTTTGAGGCTCTGATTTTAACATCCTGTGCGACTTGAAAACGATAGAACAGACATAAGACAACATTTTGAATACTAAATGGAAGTCCGTTTTCTGAAATTACGTATCCCGATTTTTTTTCCGTAATTAAAATTCTTTCATTTTATATACGGTTGCAAAAAACGCAGTGAATTAATCTCGTTTTTTCTCATCTTTTCAATCAGCCTCTCAATCGAGCACCGTGAGCAGCAGCGCCCCGCCGACCACCCGACGATCCGACGAGCCTCCGCCTCTTCCGCCGTCTCGAACGCTTCTGCATCGCCAGGGCAGCCAGTCGCAGAGCCAGACCGGCGAGGACACCGAGGACACCATGACGAATCTTCGCAAGACTTTCGCGGGTATATTTGGCGACATGTAAAACGAAGGTGCGAGCGCGGGGGCGCCAAGGACTGCGGAGTCGGCGGACATCAGATGCGCGGAAACTTCATCGAAGATCGACGCTGAGCCTCCGAGACTCCCGGCGCCCAACGTACCGGCATAATTTTCACCCTCGACGTTTTGGGCGGCGTTCGAATAATCCATCGCCAAGAAGCGAACGTCCAGGGAAGTTCGAGAATTCCTGAAAGCGCCAACTACGACAATATCCTCGTGGCTAACCGCCGCGAGTTGCAAATTTCCCTCGGACGAAGCAAAACGCCACACGAACGACCCAATGAGAATTGATCATCTCGTCGATTGTATTATAGCCGGATCGCGTGCTCGCTCGAATGCACCGACACTGAAGAAATAATAAGTAGGAGAAAAAAAAAGAAAGAAATCTAAATAACGATCTAGGGCGCACAGAAACGTGTTGTTTGTCGGCTAGCGAAACTTACTAAACTGTAGCCACAAATTAACGCATTCGCAGATTATCGCAAATTAGCAATAGACGAATTTTTCTACGACTGTTACAGACGACGTTGGTACGGTACATTTTTGTTACAAGTTGAGATATTAAAACGAAGGTTCAGTCTGGGAGAGAAAAAGGTGCGAGAGAGTCCGAAGCGATCGGTCGACACCCTTCGAGACTGGCGACGAGGCGCATGAAACTAAATCGATTTTACGATTCGAAAGGAAGATCCAATTCAGTGAGAGTCCGATAGAAGAGAAAGAAAGAAATTCGATAGAAGCGAAGAGTCACTGTGGGAAAGTCGCTCGACGAATCTCCGACGTTCCTCGTCCAATCTTGAGTCACAACCTTACAGATTCGTCGCTGATAAACAATGAGTCGGCGGTTCAATCGGGCATTGAACTGAGAAGATTATTAAAGCTGCGTCGCGCGTGCTTTACGCGCACGATTGAGATATTCGCGGCAAATTTTGTCGGAGCATCGAGAGCTCGAAAAAAAAAAACAAGCGCACAAGTAGTTTTTAAGATATTTCGAAGATCGAGATAGAGGGTAGAAAAACATCCTGTCAAGTGGAGTCATAAAGAGGGCGTAAAGAGAAATTAGTTGAGAACGAAGTTGCCGGCCGATCCATCGGACTCCGAAATTATCGATTGCAATTTCTTTAAAATGATGCAGCGAACGGATTGTTTGGCTGGCGATGGCAGATTTAGACGGGGAACACTCGGCGATTCAAGAGCGACAAATGCAGAGTCGGTTATACACACCGAAAGTCACAAAATATTTCCTTTTGTACCTCACACTGAATGTAATAATCTGCAAATGTTTATCTGTGTGAACATTTAGGCTATGAATAATGCCAACGAGTTCAGAGTCGACCGTTTTGGTACGCAGTTTGACAAAGAATCTCGATTACGAAAGCACGAAGTGTGTAAGCGAAACGATGACCGACGAAAGCAGCTTGAAAATTCTTTGGCGGGAGATTGAAAAAGTAAAAAGAACATCCGATGATATCACGAGTGAAGCGAGAGATAGGAAAGGGAAGGTCGAAAGATGGAAATAAAAACCTGAGTCACGATACACGGCAAACAATAAGCAAAACAATGTTAATCGAGAGTTGTGAAAAATGATGAGAAAAGAATGAGTATCGATTGGAAAGGAAAAAAAAGATCGTGTGAAATGAACGCGAAGACTCGGTTAACGGTAAGAAAAATCTCAGGGGTGCCGCGGTGCACTAGATAAGCTAGGGAAATATTAAAAAAATAAAAACAAATGGTTGACTGGCGAGGGTTAAACTAGACGCTCCGAAAAACCGAGCAACAAACCCACAAGCAATATAGCGTCGCTACTAATAGCATCAACAACCAACCAAGCAACAAAATTAACACTCCCGTATTTTCGGAAAGCGCGAAAATACCAAAAATTCAAATTTCACCGAAACAGAGAATCCTTTGGTTCTGTTGACCCAGCGATCAATCGCTTGGTCTTCACAGAGCCAATCGAAACACAGCAAAAGAGGAAATATACTAAATATATAACCACACGCTATGTTGTTCAATGAAAAAATTGTTAAAGCGTGTCCCAAAGATCTGTTTACGTTAAGTTTATCGGTGTCTGTGTCTAGTAATCACGAAAAAAGCATAGAGAACCAACGGTAGTTCTATTATATACTGCATTTATATTCTTTCGCTGAAACAACGCAAGAATATAAATGTCGGCTGTTGCTACCGTATTATTTTCGAGTTTTTCTCAGTCGCAAGATTTCAACCTTTTATTTCGTATTTACTGTGAATAGTCAACACCGGATTTCCACATTCCATTAACACACTATTCGCTCGTTACTGCGTTGTCGATAAACTCGTTTAAACACTATCATGGCTCTAAGTACAATTATAATTCGAAAGATTGAATAGTGTGCGTTAATTTTTCTTCTTCTCGACAGCGAAAAGTGTATCGCTAATTATTTAGCGACGGCGGATATGGATAATAATGATTAATAGATTACGAGATTGCAGAATAGACCACACGGGTCCCACCGATAATCTCAACAGTCACACCGAGTAATCATTAATCGAGATCGATCGATCATTCGTTTGACGAAGCGATCTCGATCACGTTGTACCTACGTATTTATTCGTTAGACGGGCGAGAAAATCGAATATTCTTCGGACAAAAACGTCGATCCAATAAGTCCGATGTTACGTCGCGTTGGGTGGAACGCGATGCACTCGACGTTGTCCGAATTATCGACGCCTCCCCGAACTGATGTTTTTAATTGTAATTATTAACCCGTGATACTAACTTTCTTCCACACACACAATTAATTCTTCATCGATCCCCGATTGCGCCTTGTCTATAAACGCACGCGCAACGAATCATCAAGCGTGTATTTTTAAGGCATCGTAGATTATTAAAATAACGCAAGAATATAAATGTCGGCTGTTGTAACGCTCTCATCTTTCGTCGTGCTACTAAGGGCCTCGGGCTTTATTCGCGTTTTCCGCACGAGATTCCTCCAGAAAGCGCGAGATGTCTGTCTTGTCCCGCGGTCGAAGGTGGAATCTCATTGGATTAAATGCTGAGCTCCGAGGCCTCACAATAAATCTCTGTACGTGTCTTTATCTAATATCTTCATAGATTTTTAATAATTACTGAGAGGTAAAATGCGAATAAAAAAAAAAGAATATTTAAAGAAATAGTAACAGTGTAGGCGTGTGGACGCGTGCGTCGCGTCAACAACCGTAAACAGTTACCTCCTTGATTTCAACGCGTGCTAGCCACATAATCGTAAAACGAAATACCGACATTATGGAATATAATGGTAAACCGAGAAATAAGAAAAAAATGAATCCCAACCCTATTATACATACACATAAATATATATATATTATACGAATAACTATTGCGTATATTATTATCATATGATATGTGTCAATGTTATTAACGATAGTATGAATAATAAACTGTACGTCTAGTCAGCCTGTCGCGCCGAAAATCAAAGAATGAGGGTTCAAACGATCGCGCGAGACGAGGAACGAAAAGTGAATTTTCATTCGTATGACGAGCGCGTGGAAAAATAAATTATCCAATGAATGACAATATATCGAGGACGAACTATATAACGCGTCGGTCGTCGCGATGGGCCGAAGAGCCGACAAATCGAACGCTTTTTTCGATAAACAGTTTGTATTATTCGAGAAACGACAAAGCCGAAATGAAAAAAAGGGTCAAGGTGCAAATTCAATGTTAATCCTTAAATTCCACCTTTGAGCTTGGATCTTCTCGAGATCGTGTTGAAAAAAAAATGGATTGCCACCTGCATCTCTCAAAAGCCTAACAATTATAATCCAAAAGTGTCGTAGCTCCCGCGGCAGGCACGACTTTTCTCAAGAGTGAAAACAACAGCAAAAAAAACACACTAATCGTCGGATGTAATTAACCCATATAATTAGACTCGTCGATGTATAATTATAAAACGTCGTGGCTGCGATCGAGATGACAACGAATCCACGTTCTCAGGCGCTGCTCGTCGATTTTTCACGAAACGAAGAAACCAAAAAAAAAAAAGTAATCGAATGGCTTGGAAAAATTCGCACGAACAGAGCTTAGATCGTGGTCGTGCGTAGGCTAGTTCTGCACAAAAGAGATAAGAACAAAAAAAAATAGGAAGAATCCGATTATTATTTACCACCGTTAAATAGGGCGTATCAACAGAGCGTAAAATAAGGAAAAAGCAAAAAAAAAAGAAGAAATCAATACCACACCGACGCCAATACAAGCCAAGACAACTGTAATACATAAGTATATCGAACGAACAAAAAAAAATTATATATATATATATTATATATAATTACAATATAAACAATAACAATAATGATATTACAATGAATAATAAGGCTAATTAATAATGACTTAACGATACACAATAGATAATACAAGAAGTGGGCGAAAGATTAAATCATACATAAAATGCGAGTTCTATCTGTCATCGTTATTATTAAGAATTATCGGAGTTTGGAAAAACTCTAAAATTAGCGTTAAGCCTAATAAGAGCAGTGTAGTGTGACATGAGAGGGCGTAGTACAATATTATTATACATATATAAGATATATATATATATATATATATATATGAGAAAAAAAAACAGACAAGTGAAAACATTAATTAGTGATATATCGAATGCATATGCGGTGTAACCATGCAAAGGTAGAAAAGACTCGGGGAATTGGAGAGCGTTGATTGCGGCAACCGAGAGGCCCGAGGAGTCCCGGAAATTATTGGCTGTTCCATACGGCCGGAGGCTGTCGATCTCCCGGAGGATTTCTGGCTCGCGACACCACGACCGGTGTCCGAGTTTAGGAATCCTCGTGGCCAAATTAGAGCGCTTCGACGAACGCCACAAGATCGCACGACCGACTCCTCGGGCATCTCGTCAGGTCGATCGGACCAGGCGGAAAAGAAATCGTGATCGTCCTTCGACGAGATAAATCGCGGGGCGCTCGAGTCGAGACCCCAGGCTACTTCCGGCCCCCCGGGCACGGAGTCGCGTCGTCCGTGCCCAACGAAAGGCCGGATGGTCCTGGTTCGTTGAAGCATTTTTTTGCAAAAAAAAAAAAATGCGCTTCAGCCCTCGCGACTCGTTCACGAGAACGAAAACGATTTCCGTCCTCCTGGTGTCCCGAAATCGACTCACTCCGAATCGCCTCCAAGTCCCGCACAGTCTCAGCAGTTATAGAAACTAAGCGACCCCCCACATACACATCGATTAAAAAAAAAAAAGACATCGTGTTTTTATGAGCGAAGGAAAATAATATATTCACGGCTCTCTTCGGTATCGCTGTAATTCCGTGAATGAAGAAAACGGAAGCCGGAGATGCGTTGGTTGTTGCAAGGGAAAAATCGACGAAGAACTTTCTTATTTGCTCGTCGTTCGTCGATCACTTATGGGATATGAGAGGACGATGCGCAATGAACGGAACATTTGCAATGTTTCCTGGTCATTGTGATCAACTATCGAATTTTTATTACACACGGAGACACAGAAAAAAAAATACACACAAACACACAAACACACGTGACCATCACTACCCCAGCCCCGTTACTGTTTTAAAAAAACTATTGCTAAACACCATTGTCACAAAGTACTTAATAATCGTATTACTGTCGGGACGATTGGAAATAATCCGTTGTTGTTTTAATACGAAATAATGATAAAAAAAATGATGATGAGGGAAAGACACACATTGATTTTCTCGCGACGATCGACGATCGTCGGCGAATGATGGTTTTTAACGAACTGGAGATAAAGTCGTAACGAGATATATCATTGCTGACCGATCGGACTGTCGCGAGCGCTAGATATTACAGTATTTAACTATATATAACGTTATACGGTTGTACGGTAATCTCTATGCATAACATTTTATTCCGATGTATATCCTTAGCGAGGGATGTTGCGCCCCAAAAAGCCCCCACGTACCCCTTTTACGCTCAGAGAACCGCTGCGAAGCCGACCCTTGACACCACCTAACGCTCGGGGGTTGTTGCTTTATATTCGCGAGATTGTTGACGGCGATGCGGCGGAAGAATTTTTTCGACAAACGTAATTACGGAGCAACGTAACGATGTTAACTGCGACGTCGAGCACCGCGACAATGGAGAACGAATAATAATGGTGAAGAGGGAGAATAAGAAAGAAAAAAAAAAGAAGAAAATAAAAGGACGAACCCTTCGACCCGCGTTAGAATTCCGGGACACGTTGTAACCAGAGTTTCCCATTAGATCTGATCTGTTAAATATATGGTTAACGTATGATGTAAGCCGATATGTAATAATAAATATTGGGGATAAGCGTAAGAGTTTCACAATTTATTTACTC
The DNA here is from genome assembly GCA_963932165.1 of Pimpla rufipes. NCBI lineage: Eukaryota > Metazoa > Arthropoda > Insecta > Hymenoptera > Ichneumonidae > Pimpla > Pimpla rufipes. The sequence goes on from OZ010630.1 coordinate 26,344,787, forward strand.
CACTGGTTCCTCCTACAAAATACTTAACAATTTTTGGCGTAGGAGTGAATTAAGCAGGTTTTTCCATTCAAGCGATATTGAAAGTGCTATTTGTAAATTGGTGAACAGAAAGTTTTTTTAATTTTTTAATTTTTTTTTTTTAATTAAAAAAAAATTAATTAAAATAGTGTTTTGTCGAGCTCCGTGTTGAGCGAGCAGTTTCTGTACATTCCGGCGCGCCCGAGCTCGTTGCTGAATGCCGTGTTGCGAGGGTAGAAGGCTGTGGGAACCGTGTGAACCGTCGGGGAATACCATCCGTAGTCCATGGACGTGCTCCGGTAGCAGGGATGCGGTTTTGGGCTGTCTTCCTGACGATATCCCTTGAAGACTCCTGCACAAAGGGAGATTCATGTATTTTTCTCATGAATGAATTGTAAGGAACGGTGGGGAAGACTCCGTTTCTGATTCTCCACAATGAAAAGCAATTGGAGTGCAACCGGAATAGCTTTTTTCGAATGCACCGCAACTTCTTCCGGTTCAATGTTTATTCATTTTATGCATAATAAATAACGATAATAAAAATAAAAATAAATTCAATTTGGGATAAATATTGCGCTACGCACCAGTTAAAACGGTTCTACATTTTTTGCAATGAGGAACAAAGTGAACCCTGTTGCATTACAACAGCTAATAAATTACCATTACTTTTGAATCTCAAAAAAAAAAAAAAAAATTACATACCAATTTGTATTGACTAGTTACCGCATTTGTTTGCATCTATATCACGGAGAATAATAACCAGGGAGTAATAAAAAATCGTTTGTGGTATCAACGAATTAGTTTCTTGTCGTGGCAAAATTTTCAGCTACCGCAGAAAAATTCTTAGTCACGACAGCAAATTTGCAGTGACCACAGGAAAAATGTTGTTATCACTCCGTTAATATTTTTTTCTGTGCACGACAACGATAACGTTTTAAATATTTTCACGAATTTAATTATAAATAAAAATTGCAGATAACAAAATAAAGCCTTGCACTTTATTATCTGGCTTTCTCATTACTATCACCACAGTGACTAAAGTACTCCAATTTAATTTCGCTTCCGTATTACACAAACTTTCCTCAAACCCTTCGACTCGCAGTATCCTCAGTATACCTCAAATCACGCCTTTTCTCCCGGACCCCCTGGACCCTCCTCAGTCAATCGCTTCGCAAACGTAAGCCTCCTGATAGCTTCCCCCGCTGCATCGAAACGTCCCCAGAACCTCAGCCGCCTCAACGTACGACCCATTGACAACAAACCCCGGCTCGACACTGGTCCTCCTCATGGCCTTAAAAGCCGCAAAGTCCACGAATCTCAATTCATTATCCCCCAAAAACAGCGACGAGAGTCTTTTAGGCCCCTCAAACGTCCCAGCCCGGAGGCTCTCAATCCTGTTCCCGTTCAACCAGAGCGACTCCAACGACCTCATATTCCGAAAAATCCCATCCGGTATCCCAGCCAGCCGATTTTTCCCCAAGTCCAGCTCGTTCAGGTCATTCAGACCTCGAAATACGTCCGGATGCAGTGAAGCTATATTATTCCTCGACAGATAAAGAAGATCAATGTGGCTAAGCCCACCGAAGGTTCCCACAGGAATTTCCTCCAGCTCATTCGAGTCCAGCGCCAGAGTCTCCAGCTGCCTCAAACTCCGGAACATATTTTTTTTCAAATCGACGGTATTGTTGGTGATGTACAACTCGCGAAGATAATTCAGGCCTTTCCAAGCGCCGGGACTGAGACGAGTTATCAGGTTGTAGTCGAGCAAAAGCGTCTCGAGGTTCGCCAGACCAGCAAACGCGCCGTCCTCGATCTCGCCGATGAGGTTGCTCTTCAGGTCGAGATACGTCAGCTGGTCCAGATGATCGAAGTAACGTCTTCGCACCGCGGTGAGTCGATTTTCGCTCAGGTACAACGAGGTCGCGTTTCGCGCCTCGCGAAACGCGCCCGGGGCGAGGTCAACGACCCCGAGGTTCTCCACGCGCAGCTCGACGTCGTCGATCGTCTGCACGGCCGTCGCGTCCTCGAAACCCACGGCCGCCAGGGTGAAGTTGTCGGTGAAGCAGACGTAGAGATGATTGTGGACCCGGCAATCCGTCGTCTCGTCAGTGGAGGACGAGACGCTCGCCAGGAAGCAGAAGAAGAGGAGGAGGAAAAAGCGCGATGGAAACATGACTCGGGCTCGCGAAACTTCAGGATCGACTGAAGCGCGCGAGTGAAGCGATCGGCGGCGCCTACGAGACGCCGACGACAAAACGAGCAGCACGTGTGGAGGCTGCGATAAGTCGTGGCGATTTGTTAATGTCGGGCTATGGTGAGAGGGTAATAATAACTTGGGGCTATTAATTGTGGAGATAATTTGTGGTTCTTTTGTTGCTTAAAATTGAAAAATTTTAATAAAGTTTCTGGATGCGGTGAGGGAGTAATAATAACTCGGGGCTATTAATCGTGGAGATAATTCGTGTTGTTTTATGTTTAAAAATAAATAAATAAAAATACGCGAATGTGATGTTTTTTATTTTTATTTTTATAGAAGAAATGTCTGGCTATGGTAATAATAATTTGGGGCAATTAATCGCGGAGATAATGATTATTACTTTTTTTTATTGAATAAATATCTGGCTATGATGCGTGAATAATCATAACTTGGAGCTATTAATCGCGGAGATAATTTGTGTAGCTTTTTGTTAAAAAAAATATTTAAAACATAATAAAAATACGCTAATGAGAAAAAGTTTTTATTACAAATAATAAGAAATAATGGAAAAAAATAATAATAGAAATAATAATAATAATAATAATAATAATAATAATAATAGAAAAGAGGTCTAGCTATGGTAATAATAACTTGGAACAATTAATCGCGGAGATAATTTGTGTAGTTTTTGTTTAAAAAATAAATAAATAAAAATGCACTAATGAGATAATAATTTTTTTTATTGAATAAATGTCTGGCTATGGTGCATAAATAATAATAACTTGGAGCTGTTAATCGAGGAGATAATTTGTGTAATTCTTATTAAAAAAAAACAGATAGAAAGCTAATGAGATAATTGAAATAAATCGTCACGTCTCCGAGCCACCGATCAGCGCTGCGGTTGCTGTGATAGTTCAGCGATTAGCCGCGACACCTCCAAGAATTTTACGAGCTCGAACGGACCTCAGGCCTATCGGGATTAAGGGGCTCTAAAAATAAGCAATTTATCGCGGGCTCGCGACCTATAATTAGATGGGAAAAAAGTGCGCGAGCGCGGATAAGCGCCGGGTGCATTGATCGCCGTTGCACTGGCTTGTTTATTACGAACGGGACGTTATTATCGCCGAGCGGGGGCTTCGGGCGCGGAGATATCTGGCGCTTTCTTCGAGCCAACGCGCTGAAATGTCGAGGAAATTAATTGTATGCCGCGTGTTCGAATCGCTCGGCCGCCGCGACTTTGGGAGCCGACGAGTCGTCGTCACCTCTATAAGCCGAGTATTGGAACGCAATCGTTTCGCAAAAAAAAAAAAAAAAAAGAAGTGACAATGCGCGGGTTTCGCTGCGCCCGAGGCGAGCGAAAGAATCGTAAATCTCTGCCGCGAGTTTCAGAGAGACGACTTTCCCCCTTTCCCGCCTGTCCAAAGCTCGCATATCACTCTGACGTGACGCCTGAACCGTCCGGCGTAATTCACGACACGAAAAGTCGACGGAATTTCACGATATTTCGCGCAGTTTTGTCGGCGCTGCTCGATGATTTACGACACTCGGCGCGAGTATCGAGGGAAGTGAACGCTGGAAAAAGGGCGCGGGGAAATATTTGTTGATTATGGTGATCGTTGAAAAATACAGTACTGGAGACCCGCATGATATGCACATCAAACACTATAAATCCGCAATCTTTTTTTTTTATTGCATCTTTTTTATTTTTTTTTAAGTGCATTTTTTTTTTAATGCATCTTTTTATTTTAAAAAGTGCATCGTTTCATTTTTTTAAGTGCATCTTTTTATTTAAAAAATGCATCTCATTCATTTTTTTTAATTTTTGTAATAAATTTATTTCTTGTAGACAAATATTTATAAATTTGGAATTGGAAACAAAACGAAAATCCGAAAATCCGAAATCTGGAGCTCCGAAGCCGTAAATTAAAAGTTTTGGCGCGAATGAACAAAATTGCGGTTGAGAATCCATCAAAACACTAGAAAAACTGAATGTGCAATGTGCATCTTTACGATATAAAATTGGGTGAAAAAATATGTATTTTTTTAATTTGTGATTTTATGCTCAATCTTTAGAAAACGACCAATTTTTTGTACGTGTTATTTGGACAATTTCTATATATAATTATTATCGCTTTTATTACTATTAGTGAAAAAACTCACTCGGATACATAAATCTCAACGGCAGATTGCAGGTCTGATAGATATCGTCGGTTCTCGGTCCAGCCGGCTGATAATTTTCCTCGTCCGAATATTGTTTCTTGTTCTCGCTGCACGGACACGAGATTTCTGGCATTTTTGCTCGAACTTCGTTCCGGCGAAATTTTACGAACTCGCGTTATTTTGCTCCACGTCGCGACTTTAACGACCTGAGGTTAGCGATGAAATAGTTCGAGAAGGGAAAGTGGAATGTTGCTCGTTGTTTCGTTGCCATGGAAACCAGTCCAACCCTCCAATAACTACCGTCATATATCGTACCAGTTATTCTCCAAAACGCTGTCCTTTTATCTGTATATCGGACTAATGGAAAATTTCAAATATAAAAAAAAATTAACGTTGTTTCATATTTCGAAAATGAATTTTAGTAATTTTCGTGTGTCAATTGAAGTTATGTTGTGATAAAAAAAAAGTTTTTGTTATCTACAAATTTTTAACCATTTCATTCTGATACCTAAATACTGGTTCATCCTATACTAATATTATTATTATCATTATAATTTTTCATTTAAAAAATCGTCACTTTTTTATCTCTAAACATGACAATTTTTTTATTTCATGCTTACAGATAAATGCTAAATATTTCTTAACCGACGTTACCAATAGCAGAATCTTTTTTTTACATCAAATTTAAAAAATCTGTATAAGCAACTAAATAAAAAAAATACTCTTTATCAAACAGGTCGACTGCACACCGACCGAGAGCTCCGCAAAGCCGAAATCCGAATATCGGATCAGCGTCGCCACCTCTCGGCGTCGGCGCGCACCGTGTTTTTGTTGATTTCCTCTCGGCCAGATGAAAACATTCCAATTCGTGTCAGGGGCGTGTGCGGTGTTGTCTCGCGGCGGCAGTAATGATTCCCAGTGTCCAGAACAACGCGGTTGTTCTGAAATAGTCGATATTGTGTGGATCGAGGGGGACAGAAATCGGCAGGTCGATCGATGAGGTCGGACCTGCCAGGATGCTGAGGCGTCGCGAGGATCGGGTCGAACACCCGACCGACAGTCCATGGGACTTCGGATAAGCGGGAGTCGCTGAACTCCACGCTTTTCGTGCTCGTTTTATTTTGTATTTTCAAAAAAAAAAAGATCGCACGCCCGACACCGATCGACGGTCGTCTCGTCGCTCCTGGAACAAAATGCAACAGGAGGGAACCCCGAAGTTCCTGAAATGTCACCAGGGCAGCGTGAGGGGAGTCGCGTTCAGCCCGCGGGTACGAAACGTCTATATTTATTATTATTATTATTATTATTATTATTATTATTATTATTATTATTATTATAGTTATTTGACTAAGTTTTTTAAGTTGTAAATATGAAATTTTTAAATTGTCACTCTATGCCAAAAATTTGAAATTGTTGTAAGAGGAGAAATTTGTTAATAAATTAAATTAAAAAAAAAAGGAAAAGAAATGTTTGGATGTATTATTGCTGATTTTTTGTCGAGTTACGCTTGGATGGGATTGTGGAAAAAATATGTAAATATGTTTTCAGGACAGATACCTATTTTGTTCGGGAGGATACGACGGCAAGGTTAACTTTTATTCAGCACTGCGTACCGAGTTCCTCATGTGCTACGAGGTGACGCCTCCAACGCACAATCAGGCCAAGAATGTCAATGCCGTTCGTTTTACTTCCGATGGCTCCAGGGTAAATAAAAATGCTTTATTTATATACTTATATAGAGATATAAGTAAATAAATAAATAAATGGGTCCAATTAATAAATATATCGTGAAAGATGGGCTGAACAGTTTATTAAAGAAAGTACGAGATGTGTTTATTCATTGCTAGTGATACAGAGAATTAGTCGTCTCCGCTCAACATATTTCATTTGTTCTTTCTTTTCTTTTTTTATAATGTGTGGCTTACAAAATAAATAAATTATTGGCCCAGCGGTTCCTGTCGTTTTGCGTTGTCAGTGAGAAAAAAAAATAAATTGAGGATTTAACAGAATGTGCAACAATTTTGCATTTCTTTATTACACGAGTTTTCGTCTGTTTCAGGTTTTGGCAGCCACCAATTCGCGAAGACTGGTGGTCATCGACGTGGAGCGAGGGGAGCAACTTCTGGCCTACGACAATTGCACTTTCAGCGGAAGAAATCGCACCGGCCTGGCCACCGACCCGTCGCGACCAAACTTGGCGGTATCGGTCGCTCCCAACGGCAGAGGCCTCACTCTGATAGACCTAAGAATGCCTTTGCCATTAGACCTAGTTTACGACGTAGGTGACCGAGAACGAATTGAGAAGTAACGAAAAACGCGGAAGCAACGCCGATTAAAACGTCGCAAATCATGTTTCCAGCTACATGGCTCCGTTATAAGAGATATATGTTTTTTACCCTCGTCATGGCCTTGGCAAAATTCTATATTAACGGGAGGCTCCGATGGTACCTGCAAAGTCTCGTCGCTGAACGGACGCGTGATGCACGCCTTTCAAACTGGACACACGGTTAATACTGTCTGCGTCACGCCCGAGCGATTCAGCAGAACCGGCGAGGATGGTTTCTACAGTACGTATAGTTCAGATTTGCAATACGTTAGAAATACACCATTTTTTCATGTGTGTAAATCGCACGTCTTGCGATCAAATGGAAAAAAATACTCACACAGCAAAAATGGTAAAAAACGCTTCATAAAATCATAGCAAAAGTCGTAAACGCTTCATAAAATCACAGCAAAAGTCGTAAACGTTTCATAAAATCCCAGCAGAATTCGTAAACGTTTAATAAAATCACAGCTAAAGTCGTAAACGCTTAATAAAGTCACAGCAAAAGTCGTAAACGCTTAATAAAATCGCAGCAAAAGTCGTAAACGCTTAATAAAATCACAGCAAAAGTCGTAAACGCTTAATAAAATCACAGCAAAAGTCGTAAACATTTTACAAAATCTCAGTTAAAGTCGTAAACGCTTCATAAAATACATCTTCGAGTTTTTTTATTCGTCGTTTTTCGAGCAGTTTTTGACTGCAATGTCTTTGAGGACATTTTAATGAAAGAAGTAGTCGAGAAGTGCTCGAAAAACGACTGCAAAACGTCGTTTAGAGGCGCCTGAGATTTTTGCCATATGGGTACTGATGACGTTGGAATAAAGATAAAAAATACGTTTTATATCGTAGAATTTTGAATTTTTTTAAAGGTCTAGTAATGAGCGGTGGGGACATCGTCTCGGCCTACGTTCCGGACTCCGGTATCCAGCATCTCCTTAAAGAGCAGAAAGACTATCCCGTCTGGAAGCTCCGATACACTTCCAACGGAAGCACCCTGTTCTCCGTCTGCGACGGCGGAACTTTAAGACGTTACCGGAGGTATCCGGATCACCATGAGTACCTGGGCGAAGTTTATCGTCACAAGGGTGACATTCAGGATCTCGATGTTTCACCTTACGACGAATGTATCCTTTCTCTTCTTCGAATTTCTCGTCGTTATGGTTCATTCCACACAACAGATTCCCGATACAATAATCAGACATCGTCACTGCTTCCAAGGATCGCAGCGTTGGTGTTCTTCTCCTCGGCTCGCCTAATCACGGATTCACCGAGTACACGGAGCTCACTTGATCGAAGCCGAATCGCAAAATCCGTCCCCGTCTCCGAATTTCCAGGAGACGTCGGCCTGTCGCCGTCAGCCTTGGATCAGAGGACAAAACTTTCGAGCTATTCGCAAATCAATTTAATTTCTCGTTACGCAGTTCAGACGAATTTCCGTCTTTCCGAATTTCAACTCGTCAACCGTATTTTCGAGATGCTTCATACATTTCCAAACAAAAATGAAATTCGATGAGATTATTTGTTAGCTCGTGAAACTATAAAAATGTGGAAGACGAATCGATGGTAATAAAGATACTATAATTTTTTTATCACCATCAAATGCAGAAATTCTAACGCAGAATGATGAAAATCTATTGAGCAGCTTTATGGATTTTGTAACGAGAGTTGACAAAAATGAAATTGTATTATCGCAGTTTCCAAGTAATGAAATCGTGTTAATCGTTTGCTCGATTTGTCCTCCAGTCTTGGGCCGGTTTCGTCGCCGGGGATCGAGACGCGTCAATCTTGTTCATATTTGTGTACAAAAAGTCCTAACGATGTCGTTCTTGTTACGAGTTACGCTTAAGTGTACGTTGTTATTTTACGATTCAACTTGTAATTACCGGCGACATGTAAAGTTTCCTATACTGTAAATTTCTACACCAGAGAGACTCCGTGTCATTGTACACCGCTCGCCGTGTCTTCTTCCCAATGTTTCCTCGACTACGTCTCGACTGTTCGCGGTGTCTATTTTCAGCTTTTGACAATCGTCTCCTTCCGACGAAGGAAAACCGCCGATAACGTATTTTCCGATCGAAAAGCGCGCTCCGATAAATTCCAACGTTTACCAGATGTACGAGATATGTTTTAATAAAAATGGAAGAAATTAAAAAATGTCAATCCATCGACTTTTATCCTCTTAAAATCTTCGGAATCTGCGGAGCGTCACGGAAATCAGAGCCCGATTTGCTCAGAGTCTTTTAATATAATTTCTTTTTTTTCTCAAACATGAATTTACTCAGTAAATTAAATTACAGTTTTCGTCAACGATTACGGATTAAAAAAGTGCGTCGCGTGACCTTAACACACTTTTATTTCCGCTCTTATTAGTTGCCGAGGGAAATTGCGCTAAACGCGACTATTTATAGCATTACGTGGTTTCAACTGCTCGAAGAACATGGCAAAGCGATGATGATAGATATTTACCGTGTCTTGATAGTAGAACATACGAGTCCAAGCCGTGGACAATCGTTCGAGCGAAGTGGCCGCCTTGAGGAAGCAAACGCGAGTGCACGTTTATCGTTCACCTCGTAATGCGAGACATTAGATACGGGTTCCCTTTCTACCTTTCTTCAGTTGATTATGGAGGGGTCAATGAGCCAGTGGGTTCCGTGCTAAGCGAGCTGCGACAACAACTCCTGCACGCAGTACGCAAAGTGCGCGAGGTATATTTTAAAGTATCCTTTGTCACCAACGTTTCAACGTTCGATCGCTATAAAATGCTCAGTTTAAAAAAAAACATGTTTAGCGAATTAAAATTTTTCCGGTGTTGTGAATGACTTCAATTCTTGGATATAAATGTACTTGAATCGACCGCGCCGTTTTTAATTTGAGACGAAGACTATAATTGTCAATCGAAGCGTCACGTGTAGTCGGAATATACAGAAGAAAACGTTCGATCGTTATAAAATACTAAGTTAAAAATTTTGTAAATATTTTTAACCAATTAAAACTTTTCCGGTGTTGTGAATGACTTCAATTGTCAGACATAAATGTACTTAAATCGACGTCGCCGTTTTTAGTTGAGGCGAAGACTATAATTGTCACTCGAAGCGTCATGTAACACTCGCGATATACAGAAGAACATCTCGACGGATGTTTGCAATCCACTGAATGTTCCCCACCATCTGTCCGTTGCGTCAGCGCTAAGTACGAACTTAATCAAATGTATTATTATCGCTGTCACTTCCAGTTGTGGTCCGGATACCATTAAGGAGTTACTTTATAGTGGCCGACGATAAAAGACGGCGGTGCGGCGCGAGGTCTACGTAAATAAAAGAAGCGAACATGAATGAACGCTAACTAAACTGTCTTCTCAATTGAAACACTATCGGTGAAACCGTGAAGATATCGACGTGCAATCGATTATGCTTACTGGACTACGGATTATCGCCATGTGACCGAAGTGTTATAAAAAAGTGTACGTTATCGGCGAGCGCAGTAATTATTTTTCACTTGTGTAAAATTGTGTAACAGTAATTTGAGGATATTTTTTATATTTGATGGTCTTAAGGATCTATGGAGAAATTGTGTCACTCGACATGACCGAAAATCGTTAAGAAATCGAATAGAAAGAAATTGTGCATTAAAAAAACTACGATTTTAGAGACCGATGATTATTCACTGACAATGTAAAAAGTATTATGGGTGTTTCTTCCAGTGACCATAGCTTCCTGAGTTGTATACATCTATAACTACTGTAGGAAACGTCGTTATCTTCATTTAATTAACAGCTGCTGTGGCAGAACTGACACGCGATTGTGATTCGTGGGAAATGTGCGGTTAAATTTATCCAAAAGGGGCCTTTGAGGATACAAATTAACTGAAGATTATCAGATTGCAGTGCTAACGACGTAAAGCCAGAATTGTGAATCGATATAAGCTTTATTAAAAAAAAAAAAAATTTGTGAATTAACTGGTGTTTAAAAAATGGAATCAAGTTCTGTTGTCAAGACGATATAATTGGACATTTATTGGAATTGGATCGATTTAACAGGGAATAGTGAAACGTCCGCTTTAAGACCCTTCGAAGTCCTTTTGCGTCGCACATTGCGGGATTATTCCTATCCGCACACACTTCTTGTTTAATCCTGCGGCCGAAGGACGAACCCGAGACGTGAGGCCGATTTGTTGGAAATCGAGCACACATGTCTTCACCGAGTCACTCTACTTGATGAATGTCAATCCCGTCGGTATAATTTTGTGGTTCACTATATCGTGCAAGTTATATGCGTCTTAGTGAAATTTAAAGAACTGTTTCAAAGATACCTGATGATTCGACACCTTAACCATAAGCTTTAAATGACACCATCGGCTTTGACAGATATGAATCGAGGAGGTCGAAAGTATAGCCGAAACGAAGATTCGACTTTTTTTTAAATATCTATTATCACTTTGAAAATAAACCGTGTTTAGAATTAATTTATTGAGATGAAGAATACAAAGCAGAAAAAAATATACCATAAGGCCCTAATGTAATATTCGAACGCCAAAATGTCAAAAGCTACGTTTTTAAAAATGATTGATTAGATTTTGAATAAATAATATCACAAAGCGCACTTTATTAATTTTGTTACACATGAAAATGGACTATAAAAAATGTTTTTTGGTATTTTATAGCTTGAAGACTCTTCTCAATGGTTCTGGAAGGATCTCGGAAAGGATCAACATCGGCAGCGACGATGAGCAGCATCGTGATGCCGGCGGGCGCAGGATCGGAAATCAGCTACCGCGTGAAATGCGTCGTGGTGGAGAGCGAGAGGGTTTTCGGCGACGTGGTGGTGACGCAGCAGACGCGTAATCGGCTTAACTGGGTGAACACCTGCCACTATCCCGATGTCTCGAGGAGGCGGCTTTCCAATTTGACAAAGCAGATCCTCGAGACGCCGGACTTTATGGCCATGAACAGAAAGCCTAATCGTCGCGAGCTCAGCGTGGAGATGACGGCGATTCTGCCGATTGCGCAAGTATCGGCATTGAAAAATGCGGGCAACGACGAATTGACTGAACACATAGAACTCGAAAAGAAACAAAAGGTACGAACGACTTTAATCCCCCTTAAAAAAAAAATCAATGGGTAAAATATCTCGCATTTTTTATATTTTTTATAAGTATTGTTGTCGGTTCATTCGTTCTCTGATTGGCTTTCGGGTCGCCTGCAACTCGCTGTATTATTATGTTTGTAGAGAATTTTTTTTTGTGTTTTTCTCATCGTTTTTATTTTCTATTTTTCAGCTTGAAATTTTCCATCGGATAGGCTTTTCAAACTTTACGAAATCGAAATTTTTTTTTTTCTCAAAAAACGCTGTGTTTATTTTTTTGAAACAAATTAATGGGTCGACACTGTATTTTTTAATTTGTTTTAAAATGAAAAAAAAAAAAAAAAATCTCGATTCGGAGTCCTGGAAGGACATCAAAAGCAGCTATTTAACTGCCTAACTCAATTTAAATTCAATAAACATGTTACGGTATCGGAAAAGGGTCGCTGAATTAAGTAAGAAGTTATGAAAATATACTACTTTACATATTTTTTATTTTATCGTTGCAGTCATATCCGCTACCGATGTTAAAAGAGCCTGCGAGCCAGGAGGTTGTCTCGTCGTTGGTCGATCAGTTGCTGCTGGATATTTACGGATATCCGAGAAGCGAGCGAGGCCGCTCCGAAAGTGATTCAACGGCGTCGTCTTACAAGCCGCCGCCGCAGCATCGATACCTTCGTCGCGCTCGTCTGCTGAGGAAACGTAAGTCCGCGACCCAACGAAATTATTCTAACACCACCGTCACCTGTATTTCTCTCTTTGTAGCTCTTTACATTCGAGGCCTTCTTACTCGGCATCCCAATGATGCGCATCTATGTTATAAGTCATATACATTCCATCAAGTGGGGACATAACACATATGTGCGCACTTATTCAATAACGGCTCGCAAAGACGACTCGGGAAATGTGGAGCAAAGGGGAATGGAGGCCAAGATCGTAGGAAAACACTTGGGGCAACCGAGAGGCAGTCGGATGCGAGGGAAGAAGTATTTTCTGCTTAGTTGAAGCCGGGAGAAAAGAAATGTGTATCGCGTATATCGTTCCCGACGACGCGGAGACGCGGAGTGTTTTGCAAGAGGATGAGGCATCGTTTTTCGATATTCACGTCACAGAGAAGGAAGCGACGTAGGGACTTAGCGAAAAAAAAATCTATAAACTTCGTAGAATCTCATCAGACAATTTTACTTCGAGTGTCGAAGCCTCGGGTATTAAGTCGAGTCTTCGTGCTCTCCTCAAGAGACTCTGTGGAAACTGCTGTGTGTTACCTTCTTACGACGATGTCTGAGCCATTCTCGTCGTAAGCTCAGCAGGTGTCGTCAAGTACGAAAACCATTTTTTCTCCGGGGGATTCAGGGCAAAGACGAAGGAAAAACTTTGTAGGTATCGAAGGTAAAAACCGTTTATAGGCACTGAAAGGAAAAAGGACTTCTTCTCACCTGTTTACAGTCCTTCGAAAATATTGTTTTTACGTTGCCAATTACATTTTTATATTTTTCCTGAAAGCTCAAAACCGAACGACCGGCGGCGAGATTTTGTTTCCAGGCTTCCTGTGGATTTTTCGTTATCCTCGTTTTTCCATCCCAGCGAGAAATAAAGGATTTCTCGTTCTCCTCTCGCCCGACAACCGGACGTTTCGATTCCACGGGATGTTATTTTCTCCCGCTTATATCCCGAGGCGGTCGACGTTTTCCTGGCTCACCCGGCGGTTTTTTTTTCTTCTTCCTCATCGAGCAAACGAAAAAGTCCTCTTTAATTGGCGAACGGCGCACTTCGCCGGAAGCTGACGAGGCTCGAGACAGTCGCGCCGACCCCATTGACTCCGGTGCGAGAGAGAGAGAGAGAAAGGTGTGCATAGAGCTCAGCCGAGTCTTCGAGCCTCTCGGCTCTTGCCCAGCATCCCCCATCATTGTTAGTGGAAACCACTTGCTTTATCAAGCCACGTGAAACCACTTCAATCTGCGGCTCATCCTTCGGTTGCTACCCCCACGGCCCACGCTCGACTCTCCCTTCGCAGAACCCCGAAGGAAAATTGATTGCCATCCACGCCTGAATACTGCACGCGTTATTGATGATTATTATTAGCATGTAAATGGATTATCGTGCGGATAGTTCACGGTTCACGAGGTCCCGAAGTTTCCAGTTTCCTCGGAAATAAGTTTCCTCGCGGCGAACTAGGGTAACCGCCCAAGGGGATGGCGCGTTACTCACTGTCGTTGGCTACACCTCGACAGGGTTTTTAGAATATTTGAATTCGTTTTCTTGGGTTAATTAATTAACATCAATTAACTACAGCTGGGCCAAAAGTGTTATAATGTTTTTTTAATGAATTTAATCAAGTTTCGAAAACTTCAGGAATTTCTTCCTCATAGTGGGTTCAGCTTCCATCGTTGATTTGGTAGTTTTTATTAAATCCTTGGTTTTATTAAATTCCTGCGAGAAATTTAGATATTTGTTGGACACTACGATTTTTTTTAACTAGCTTGTTGACCATAGTTATGTTTTTATATTATTTTGAGGGGATTTTGTAGCATTTTCACGTGGGTTCTAAATTGTTTTAATTCTGGTTTGTCCTCCTGACTTTCATAATAAAAGAGAAAACTGGTAATTAGTCATTTGCAGAAATTGTCGCTGTTACCCGATCACAACTTTTCCTCGCGATAAAAGAAGAAGCTACGATGATAAATGAGTTGCTAACGCCGGAGTACAGCGAGGGTATAAGGTAACGCGTGTGACGCAGCCGGCCACCTCGGTTGCTGAAAAATTCGAACTGCAAGAAGGCGACCGCTTTTCTCATTTTTCCTCGCGGTGTATCGCCAGACATTTGATCCTCGGAGCGTCACGACGCGATGCAATTCCATACAATAGGCCTTCGAGTGTCAGACAACTCCGACTATTCTCTGACATTTGTTTGAACAGCTTGATGGTCAAACCAGCGATAGATAACAAATTGGCACCGGAGTTTTTCCAATTGCGTGCGGCAAATTGCAGCTGCAATTCTGCATTTAATCGCACAGAACTGTCGTAGGTCTACACAACACAATTTTCTACATTGTTAGTTGGATATTCAGAAACGTCGTGAGCTGGTTGGGTTTCGAAATGATTTTTACTGAAAATGTTTCCTTGATATATTTAAATACCAAAAAAGATAGAATTTCGCTCAAAGCGAGGATGAAAAGTGAGTTTGTTAGGGACATTTTTAAACAATTTTTTTTTTCTAAGAAAACATTGTTGTCTTGACATTAATCGATTTATATTAATTTATATTATAGGGACATTTATTTATTTAGGGACATTTTTTTACATTTTTTTTCTAACAAAACGTTTTTATCTTGACTCCAGTTGATCCACTTTAAACCTGTGTATGAAAAGTTTTGACGACTCAGTCGAAATTTCAATCCGTAATTAATTTTCACAGGCGACGATGAACTCAAAGTCGTATTGGAAACTCTGAGGGAGCACGTGAGTCATGCCGGAGGACTTCTTATTCGTCAATTACGAAGAAGGGACTACCTCGTGGCGAAGCGTGACAAGCATTACGACGTCATTACCGCGCATTTGCAGGCTTACAGTGCAAAAAGAAGTAAGAAATCATTTGTGTTCATTAATCTACAGAAATACAATACCGATCTATTTTTTTTTATTAATCTCTTCTGCAACATTGAAAAATCATATCGACGCGTTGAAAGCGTTCATCGTTTCTGTTTACACCAGTCGAGACGGACGCATTCAGGACAAATCCACAAACAATTCCATAATGCTGCTTTCGTCAATAATCGATTGAAAGTTGAGCGCAAACGTGTCGAACGTTGTCCGTATCGGTTGGTCAGCGAGACGCGTGAATTGAGAGGGAAAAACAGAGGTGGAATCGATGCCCAATGGGAGCACTCGAATGTTTGTGATAGTCGACACGTGCAGTTAAACGCTTGTTTTCCGCGTGCCCTGGCCGCATCGTCGCGGAAATGTAACACAGCGCGCGTGTCATTCAATTACCAAAGACCTCTTTCCCAGCTTCCGTCCGGCCGGAACTCGTGTAATCCGAGCATCGAAACACGTGCGCGCTGTTATTTTTCTCTTCGCTCGTCTCGCCACTCTCGTCACTGACGTAAATTATTTTTTCTACTTTTCCTGGCTTTACTTAATTAGCTCTACGCGCTCGGATCGGATTCCGTTGATTAACACCACGTTTCCCGAGTTTAGCGAAGGCCCAAACTCTACCTGGAGAAATAGAACTGTTCGCTAATTTTGGTAATTCAATTTTGCTGCAAAACGATTAGTTCGGATAATTAGGCGATTAATTGGTTAGATAAAATAGGTCATGGTTAATGCGGTTAACATTTTTTTTTAAATCAAAATAGCAACTTTTTTACCTCTACCATCATTTTGAAGACGCATATTCTATCCGTGAAAACACTGATTTTAATCCTTTTCAAGTGATTTTTATTCTTTTAATTTTTTATATCAGAACTCACAGATCCGACTATCGATAAAAAAAATGATAACAACTGCTCCTGCATGTTCTGACGTTCCACACGCGCGTTTTAACGACGACATTTGTATTTTTCAGTTTTGCATACTGCAATCGATGAATGTCGCTCAATTCGCACGCAGATAGTTTCAATTAAACAGCACAACGAGCGACGAAAGCGAGCTTACCCGTCGGTTCAATGGGATTCTCCAATTTGTCTATTCTGGCTGGTTGGGATTATACGATCCTTTGCCCCGCACAACTTTGAGCGGCATCCGCAGTGTGTACTGTACAGTAGTTAATCGGGATGCAGAGCATTCTAAACGCTTCGCTGAGTGCCTTTCCCACTCTCCACTCGCGGAGTAGGAGAGAATGAACTTTTTGTCTGTTCAGTACTGTTAGGGGTTCACTGCGCACCTATTACGGATCACTGAATTTAAATGGCGTTAAGTTAATTCCTCCCGGCGAAGAAGCATTCGAATGCTATTTGTACGACTTATCTCTTTTACGAACGTTTTAATTGAGGGTCGTCGCAGTTTTTAGACAATTTCACGAGGTATAGGCATCGTAATTATTTTATACGAGGAAAGGGTTGATTTACAAACAACTCGCTGCAATAAATATATGGCCGTCAATAATAAATCCGCGTAGGTTTATTATTGACAGTCATATATTTATTATCATTCGTCAGATTAACAAGAATTGATTATTTTCGATGAAATTTCCCATAAATTTCAACAGTCTCTTATAAAAATATTGGCTGGTCCTTCTTGCATTCCGAAAGCGTGGAAAAAAATTCGCCTCTCTTTAAATAAAAATATATTTCCTCAGGAAAAAATTAATTGAGAATTATTATACAGGTCGCGTAATTTCAAACGAGGTTAATTGTCAGCATAGTTTATCGTACTTAAAACACTTCAGCTCCAAATGGGTATAGCGCAAAAAAATCGCTGAAGATTTTCAGTTTTCGCTGATTTTATTTCCCTTCTTAACGAGCCCCGGAGTTTCCTAAAAACGCTCATTGCCGGTTTGAATGGCTTCGTCGGAAGCTCCTCGCATTATGACCCGCTAATACGAACACGGTTAAGCACCGCGAGGCACTTTCACTGTGTAATTCGAATCGTTGCATGAACTGTAATTTGCATTCCGGGAGCAAAGTGAATGTAAAAAATTGAGTTCAGATAAAATCAAGTACTTCACTCGACTTTACGTGCTACGTAATTTTTCTCACTTTTTATGCGAGCTTCGTGCGGTACGACGACATTTCTTCGCTTCATTGAAGCATTTGGGGATCAATGGCCTCTGCATTGCGGCTCTTGGCTGCATCAGGCCCGATGCTAGCCAGTGAGTTAACTCGCTCTCACGCCATTCCCCAAAAATTGCTGAGCCTGCCAGAAACGTCGGCGGGCGCAGTTTTATAATTCTCTTTTATCCCACCGGCATCTCAACTTTTTCCAATAATCGTTACCGTAATTCATAATATTCAACGGGGGAAAAAAAACGGCCGAGCACCCAATTTGCGGCTATTGTTTTGGCTCACCCGAGTTTGAAAATATTATCAATGGAAACGATAATTCCGAACTTTTGGACTCCAATCCCGGTTGATTATATTTTTTGTTCGACTCAATTCAATGGGCAAACTAAAAAAAAAAGTCTGTTCACCACCACTTTTCTTGATAAAAGCTACAGGATTTCGATAATATCACAAATAGTCTTCGTGTCAAACATTTGCTCTTTAAATATAAAGAAATATTTTAATTTCGTACAGGAATTTTTATTACATTGAAAGATGAATTAAATTTTTTAAATACCCTCAACAATATTTCTTTATTTTTACTTAGAACAAAAAGTAAAAGTCTTTAATTTAACATCAGAATAATATCGAAATAAAAAAAATGGATCGTTAACTCAAAAACAAAAATGTTTAACTCTATGTTAAGCACTTCAAGAATTTCAATCCCGGTTGCTTTTAATCTTGGTTGCCCTGACGATCATTTTGCACCTATGCGAGGCCAAAGACAAAATCGTAGACACGAGCAAGAAGCGTAGTAAAAGTAGAAGTGTAACCAACGGGTTCGCGATACGAGGATGAAGTGAGCCTCGTACGTTGCAGTGATCAATAATTACGCTTTGCCGCTTGCCAAGATGTGGAGCGGGTGTAACGCGCAGGCTCGCGTCTGGTGTGCCGAATAACCGCGCGGTGACGCGACCGTAGCAATCAGTGCATCTTCTTGTATGTAAACTTTTAACAGGTAGAATCGGAGTACGACTTGTCCATTAAACTTCCCGAGTGTAACACAAGAATAATTTCGCTTACCGTTTCGGCTGTTTATATTTCACAGTCGTGTTTCCTGCGATGGTCGAGATTCATCCGTGAGTCCAAAACCTCCTCCAAAAACACCACTGGGACACATCTTATTATCCCCAGTTTCATGAAACTTGCACCCCAGCATCAGGAGTTGTTGCTTCCCTCCTCGCAACCGTCCAACAATTCACAAAAAGCTTTGCCGAAGATGCATCACGCATTAACGTCTCTTATAGTGCGAGTAATTTATCACTTTTTTTATCCATCGTATATCTTGAACCAAAGCACTGTTTTTTATTTATTAGTATAATCTGATTGGTACCTAATGAAACATTTATTTTCATCTCGACTAATCCACAAACAAGTAAATTTTTTTTCTTTTATGTTTCTTATACGATAATTGAAACAATTCTGTTCTCATAATTTCCATATCATCCAGTTTCCTTAACCAACTATAACAAGTTATCTAAAATGTATGGCACCTTATATATCAGCTCACGTCCGACGTTTCCGTTGCCACAATAATTGTTGAATGTCTACAACCTTCTTGTTACTCCACTTCAACGAATGCACAACGCTCATAAATAGCATTTCCCGCAAAGGGTCTAAAGAACTCGAGCAAACGAAAGTTTCAGGAAGCCTCTGCGTAGTTTCCAAACAGCATCAAAATAACCTTCTTGTGCCACAAACTGGGAACAAGAACGACCAAGCATTCATTGGTTTCCTGAAAGCGGTCTGAGCCACTTTCCATGCTACTCCAGGCTCACATCTCTGTCCTCGAGTTGACCCGGTGCGGATCTGCGTACCGGAGTGGCAATCAGGCGATCGCGAGGGAATTTTTTAATATCAAAGCTCGACGCAGCTTCAGCCCCGATCGAAAATCGATAAGCAACGATTTTCGGAGTGCCGACCGGACGCCCTGCACACTATTGTAATGCACGTGTGTAGCGGGCGAACGTCAAGCTCGACCACACTGACTACTGACCTACAAAGCTCGAGAATCGATGGGCACGTCGATTCGTGACCCTGGACAGATCCCGCAGTCGAACGTGCTGGATCGCCACGTTCGAGGATCTAGACCGGCCGTCTATCGACGATGTAGGCGTCAGGTGAGGATCGCCTGACACGCACAGTGTCTCTGGCATTATCATTATCGCTTCCGCGAACGGGGGTCGCATTATGCTGTTCACTTTGCTACTCCCGCGTTTGTCCCATGGACGATACAGCGGATTGCAAGTTGTGTACCTCATGTAGTGCGATTACGGGGAATATGGACCACTGGAATGTTGTGGCCTGTGTGTTTCCTGCTTTTGGGGATTAATCTATGGTGGTGGACTGGGAATAATCTCCAGGGTGCTCAGACTGTATTATTTGAATTATTATGTATTATTTGGCTTTGAATATTTTGAAGATTATATTTTACGGTTGTTGGTGGCGACACGTTTTTTGAACGTTGGTAATATGGACCACCTAAAAATTGCTGGAATTTGATACGATGGAAAATCATGCGATACGTTCTGCGAACTCAGTACGTGAGAGAAAAAAAATGTTACACAGGTTGGAAAGCTCCATAGCACCAGTTCCTGGAAATCGGTGCATATTTCATGAAGCTGTATTCAATTCCAACATTTTTTCTCGTTATTGGAAAATGGTCCATCATTTCTTAATTGTTTTTACTGTGAAAATTTTCCTGCGTGGATTATATTCCTCCGAATTGTACTATATATTCGATATGTTCATGCAAAAAATGCTCAGAACAATGGAAAACTTTTACAGAAAAGTTGAAAACGGTCACAAAAATGGAAAACTTTTACAGAAATGCTAAAAATGCATGAAAAAATGCTTGAATATTCGTTTGAAGCCCGAATCTCTATCGAATTTCATTCAAGACTTCATGACAATTTCTGTCTTTAAAAAAATTACAAAAAAATGTACGTATCTTCAAAACGTCTCTGCCACCCAAAGAAAAATCCAACAATATCTTTTTCCACACAATCAACACCCCCACAACACCAACCAAGTTCCTCAACCCGCTTCTCTCCCTAAAATCCGCCGGCACTTTTTCAAATTTGCCCTCGACTCCCATCCATCAACCACTACATAAATAATTCCAACATCACAATCCGACCGAGCTTCCCAAAAAATATAATTCCCCTCCAAAATCCCCCAAAAAATGACGACCAAAAATATTGATTTCCGTGGGGGTACCAAAAGTCGAAAAGGTCGTCGATTGAAGCCCGCCGGGCGATACCAGCGGCGAGCGCGCGGGGGGCGATCGAGGATGAGAATTCACCCTCCCTCGTGTGTCAGTCGTTGCGAGGGCTTCGGGATGTACTTTCGACGCATGCGTTCCGAGGCTCGCCGTCGTCGTCGTCGGCCCCCCCACGCTATTCGGGGAAGCTGGTCCGTGTGTCGGCCGCCTCGGCGATGGTGTGCGGAGGGTCGGCCAGCCAGGCACCACCGAGAAAACTACCCCCTCGCGCGAGGGGTGCCAGTGGCGTGGCGTGGCGTGGCGCGCGCGCACGTTGTTTCCGTCTGAGGCCCTCGCGGCACAGCTGATTCGACGTCGAGTCTCTCTCTTGTCGTCACGAATAGTATCGCGTCGTGTGCCAGTGAATTCCCCGATTTTTACCACCAGAAATCCTATTTTTCTTGCCTTTTTCTTCTTCGCCATTGGAAAAGAGATCAAAGAGAGTCTCTCTTTTCATCCCCCCTCGTTGTTCATCGTTCATCGAGATGTGGATTTGACTTTTCAGACTCGCGACTCCGAATTTGTGAAGGAAAATTCTTGCGGTGAATTCTGTGTTGGGGGTTGCAGGAAAAGAAAAGCTCGTGGGGAGGACACGAGGGCGGCCAGGACGAGCCAAGCCGCGAGTCTTGGAGCGAACGATCGAAGCAGACGCGGCTGTACTGTGGATAGAGACGAGAAAACGTGGTTCGTCGACGACGTTGTGGTGACCCCGGAACGCGAGACGTTCTCATTCGCTGCGCTCGAAGCATTGATACAACGAGGAGGCTAAGGCGTTGATTGTTAAAGAAAAAAAAATTGACTGGCTGAAAGCGAAGATTTAAGGAATCTGATTCAGGGTTGACTGTTGAAGAAAAAAATTCGCGGGGCTGAAAGCGAAGATTCAACGAGTTTGATTCAGGGTTGATTGTTGAAGAAAAAAATTCGCAGGGCTGAAAGTGAAGATTCAACGAGTTTGATTCAGGGTTGATTGTTAAAGAAAAAAATTCGCAGGGCTGAAAGCGAAGATTCAACGAGACTGATTCAGGGTTAAACGTTAAAGAAAAATGCCCCGTGCTGAAAGCGAAGATTCACCGAGTCTAATTCAGTGTTTATCATTAAAGAAAGAAATTCGCTGTGCTCAAAGCGAAGATTCAACGAGTCTGCTTCAGGATTAATCATTAAAAAAAAATCGCCGTGCTCAAAGTGAAGATCCAAGGAATCTGCATCAGCGCTGTTCGCTAAATAAATAAAAAATTCGCCGTGACGTCGATGCGGGTCACAATGCTCCAATTGCAACCCAATCATCTCGTCATCCCCGAAGCCTGACGACTCGAAACAGTGCGGGAGGCTGTAGCTTCGGCTCTGCGTCAAAGGGAATAATCGAAGCCACGACGGAGGCCCGGAGGTTCGACGAGTTTCGCGTCCCGCGGGACTGGAGTCGCTTATACATTCTCCCTGCAGCGGTGGGGACGACGGGATCCGGCTGATCGGCCGATAAAACGGAAAACAGCTCCGGACGTCCGGACGCTGCTTTTTTCCTTGGCGACTATTTTTTTGTTTTTTTGGACATTGATTCACCGCAGGGGAAAAAAACGATTGACTCGTGCAACACCCAAAATTCGACATCAATAATAATTTAAAAGGTACGAAAAAAAATCAAAAAAATAAAAATAAATTAGTTTCGTTGTTTTATTTTTTTTATACGCAATTGAAGATCGTGAAAGTGCTTAGGCTGTGATTGATTGCCAAAATTCGACATCAATAATAATTTAAAAGGTACGAAAAAAATCCAAACAACAAAAATAAATTAGTTTCGACGTTTTATTATTTTATTTATACGCAATTGAAGATCCAGAAAGTGCTTAGGCTGTGATTGATTGCCAAAATTTGACATCAATAATAATTCAAAAGCTACAAAAAAGCAAAAAAAAAAATAGATTTGTCCTTTTATTTTTTTTATACGAGATTGAAGACCGTGAAAGTGTTTAGGTTGTGATTGATTGCCAAAATTCGACATCAATAATAATTTAAAAGCTACAAAAAACGCAAAAAAATACAAATTAATTAGTTTCGTCCTTTCATTCTTTTTTTATACGAAATTGAAGATCGTGAAAGTGCTTAGGCTTTGATTGATTGCCAGAATCCGACACCAATAATAATTTAAAAGCTACAAAAAAAGCGAAAAAATAAAAATAAATTAGTTTCGTCCTCTTGTTTTATTTTTGTTTATACACAATTGAAGATCGTGAAAGTGCTTAGGCTGTGATTGATTGCAGGAACAAAGTGGACGCGCGGTTGTTACGTCGTGCCGCGTGGAGATTATCATGAATTTGCGCCGTCAGCCGGAGATACCCGGTGATTTCTCGTTATCCCGGAGAGACGGACGAGGATATACGTGACCGGAGTTTCGAGCGGGGTCTGCAACGTCGTTCCGGCGCTGCTTCCACTGGCCTGCCCGCGATACGCGAAGGCTGCGGCGATAGCGTCGCCCGCGCGACAGCTGTGAGGCGTTATCGGTGGTGTGCAGGACGCGAGGGGTGCGGAAATTCCTCCTCGAACGTCGTGTGCGATGCACTCGAGTGGAGCGGCTTCGGCGCGACGTGGAAGAAAATTCGCGGGGCCGTTCGATAAATGAGGAAAATTTCGCTCTCGAATTTTACAACGCAAGCCGCAAAAATTCGCCCCGACCTGGAGGCTCGGATTTCCGCGTGCGAAGGGAGCAGCCGCGTGACTTTGCCTCGTTTCTCGGTCACTCGGGAACGATCGTTTAATGAGTCGTTAACGAGCCCAAGGGTGAGGAGACGCCGTGGCAACGCAGAAACCCGCGCACGATCGAATATCAACGAGGGCGGATGATCGCCTCGACGCAACCCCCACCGGTTGGAATAATCGCGGCCTTGCACTTTGTTAATGAACTTTGACACGGTAACGTCGAATTTCGCGGTTGTGGAATTCAGGGTCGAGTGGGGAGCGAGACTGGGAAACACAGAAACGGAGCTGATTGGACGTTGGGAATTCGAATTTTATTTATTTATTAAAGTTGGATTAAAGCTGGATTTTTTTTAATACATTTTTTTATTCAAGTTGGGTCGACGAGTGATTGAGTGATGGGAGGATTAATCAATGATTGATTGACGAGAAAAGTGAAGATATATTTTATATTTAATTTTGAATCAATAAACCGGACAGAGTTGAATCACTTTCGAGCGAAGGGATTTTGTATAATTGACGTATGATGTGCCGAAAGTATTCCGTGAAGGTTAATATCGAGGGGCAAGGAAGACACGTGCCGGCGAAATTGGCGGCCGCCACCGCGAGGAACAAATTGGCGAGGGCCTGACGTGGACCGATTGGGGATAATAAGTGAAGGGAAAATGAGACGCGAGAACGGGTAGGGGAGGAAAGGCGAAGTGCGAGAGGTATGAAGATGAAGAAGCGGGCGAGAAGTTTCTAATTGGAGAATGAGCGGATTTTTCAACTCCCTGAAGAGCCTCGCGTCAGGAGCCGCGAACGCTGCCAGTGCTGCTGCTAAATATCAGGAGGAGGAAGGTGATATAACCATTTTTCGCCTCGCGTTTCGTAATTAAACCTGTATCGTGTTTCGTGCTACGAAAGCATTTGTCTTCTATTTGCGATGGTCGCTTTCTGTGTAGGGGGTTTATGTTCCGTGCACAGAGGAGCCAATTAAAAGATAATATAGTGCGAAATAGACTCGGAGAAATCGCCTTAGTTCGGGCAGTCAAAGTTTTGATTCATCACTTTTAAAAGCAATTGCAGGTGCAGTTGGATTAACCTTATTTCAACCATTAAATACAGCTACGGTGACTATAAGTTGTACTTATAACTTGTTATAAGGTGTTCGAATTCGCTCCTTGCCAATTTGTGGAAGACTTTTTATCGTCTCGTTGAAGTCCTGGCTGTGCCAATAAATCTAAAAGAAAGCTATACGATTTTATCGATTGAGTCGTTATTCGAAAAGTATTCGGGGCGATAGTGATCAATTGGCCAACCCCCTTTTTGGTCTTGGGAGTTCAGTCGGGTTGATTTGAGGGCTGATATTTTATTGATTTTTTACGCGTTTTCGGTGGTCGTGATATTTCTTTTGTATGTGTTTTCTATGTAATTCTATGAGTCTGTTTTTTTTTGGTAATTGTTTTTTTTTAAGGAAGAAAAAATTATATTCTGGGAAATTAAAATATCACCCCTGAAATCAACTCGAGTCGAGGCACAAGACCAAAACAAAGGGGGTGGCCACCTTACAATTGTCATTCTGTATATTCGTTTATTTCTCATCCGCAATTCAGAATGAAAAATAACTTACTTATGTACATTTAAAATGTATTCATGAATTGATGAAGCCTCAAGTACTTTCCCATCGTCCCTGCCTTTGCAAGGTATCCACAAGGGTGCTTTGAAGTACAATAAGATCAGGGAGTTTTGTTGAATTACTTGAGAAATACAATCTGATCACTATTTATAAGAATCTTCAAAAGACCCGGAATTACTAAATCGTTGCTCGATCAAACAAACATGCAAAATACAGTCGAGGCACTGGAAAATATTACAGCTTTATTTTATTGCCTCGGACACGTTTTTTTTATTTGTTTTTTATTTCTTCTTAAGAAAAACGTTAACGAGTTAAGACGCAACGTTTGCTAAACTTTTTACGAGGCTTTTTTCACGTTTGTCTCGGCTATAAATCGTGCAGACATAGAGAGGTGGGAGTGAAGGAATCTCGCCAGTGTCATTCGTCGAGTCTGATGCCAGAGATCGATCAATATCGTTTTGATTACCAATTATTCCGGCACCTTATAAACGGCGTCTCACTCTCTGGCTTCCTTCCTCCGGCACCAAGAAACGGGCTTTACGTCATGATACATATATATATACATCGAAACTGGGATCCTCCACGAGTTACGGACAATCTTCTTCCGAGAAAATTGCATTTTATGAAATCCCCGGTGACAATACCGGGGGCGATTCGCGAGAAACGAGGAAACCTGCCAAGGTCGTTCATCATTCTGGGAATTCAATTTTTTTATTTCATGAAAATACATGCGAATAATAAGAACTCTGCGGTTTGTTCTTATTTTTTTTTTCTTTCATTTTGTTTCGTCACAACGTATTTATTTCTGCGTCTGCTGGATTCCATCGACGTCAATTCCCAAATCGAAATTTCAATTCTCCTGGGATGCAAAATTTGTGCGATTTTCACCCTCCGTCAACTCTTCTGACTAGCAGATTTTTGGGATAGCAGACAAAATGTGTTTATTTCTGCCCCTGTCGGATTCCATCGACTTCAATTCTCGAGTCGAAATTTCAATCCTCCTGGTATCGAAATTTGTGCGATTTTTACCCTCCGTCAACTCTTCAGATTAGCAGATTTTTTATAGAGCAGACAAAATGTATTTATTTCTGCACCTGCCGGATTCCATCGACTTCAATTCCCAAGTCGAAATTTCAATCCTCCTGGGATTCGAAATTTGTGCGATTTTCACCCTCCGTCAACTCTTCAGACCAGCCGATTTTTCTCATTCGAATTCAAGGGGAATCAAAGAACGCCGATGGCATATTTTCCACACACCCTTCGTTCACTTTATCTCACTCAGCTTGTATCGTGTCTGTAGCCTCAGATATATAGAAATTCACCGCAGTTTCAGGAAGGCTATGAAGTCAACGAAGAGCAGACTGAACAGAAGCCGAAAAGATTCAACTTCCGTGAAGAGTCTCCACAGTGCAAAACGAGAATCTCATGCCCTACTTGGAAACCCCTGAAGTGGCAGATTTTACTCATTTTAACTGCGCGAGGGGCAAACTGCGGTATCAGCCGCCTTTGACCTCGCATTCAAATACCATTTCTCAGCGTACAGGATATATTTCGACGCCATAACCGTTTAAAATAAATGTCTCGACTCGATATCTTTCTGGGAGGCATTTTTTGGGGGCTACACGTTGAAACTGCGGCTTTGACGATAGGGGGTATTATCATGGATTGATAACGTCGTAAAAGAGGTGGAATATAGGCACTTCAGTCGCAAGTGGCACGTGAGGATCGCGTTAAGATGATCCATTTACGTTTAGCGTCTCTCGTTGCCTTCTAGTCGCGATTTATATACAGGGTGATTGGGAATGATTCTTCAAATTTTGACGAGAAATAGTTGAATATTTAAAAAAATGGTTGTGGGTATCTTCAGAATTATAAACTTAATTTAATTTAACTTCATTGAATTAATTTATTAATAATTAACCTATTTTTGCGGTTCTATTTTGCGGGTATCATCAGAATTATAAACTTAATTTAATTTAACTTCCTTGCATTAATTTAGTAAATAATTAACCTGTTTTGCGATTCTGAGAAACCCTGAATTAAATAATTATCGCAAATAAAAATAAAAAAAATTGCGAACTTCCAGTTAGCCACGATCAGCGATTGCTGACGAAAATATGGGACAATCATTCTGAATCACCCTGTACGATTAGGGAATCCACTCGTCTTAGCATTACGACGATATTATTCTTCGAGAGCGACGAACACGCTGAGGGAACGCGATGAATCGCTGAAAGTAGCAGCGAAGTTCGTTTCCACTGAACTTTATTCTCGGACAGTTAGCAAAGCTGTAAACGCTACTCCCACTGGTTTATCGACACCAGTCGCTATTGTTGAGTTCCCGATTACAACGGCATGAAATATTCCAATATTACAGCGTGTGTTAAATTTAGACAGGTAATTTACCGGGGCTTTATAACTGGCTGGTATAAATTAATGGCAACTGTCGCTCTCGTGTATAATAATAATCAGCGAATTTCATTCCAGTTACATCAATCGCGAGAACGTATAATACACTCGCAGATGTCCCTTGTCGGCTCTCCTTCTGATACGTTGATGTCACGATATTACCTCGGTATATCGAAAACGTCGAAATCCATTGTTATCCCTTTATTCGTCTTCTGAATAATCATCACGAAAGTGGATTTTCGCTGTGTGCAAGGGGATGAAACCTGGAGGTGGCTATGTATTTATTTATTTATTTATTTATTTTATTGGACTGGGTAAAAAAACCACTTCCGGGGTGAAGGGATAATTCTAATACCCAATACAAATTGTGACAATGGTGACAGTCTGATATTAGCGTAATAAGCACAGAATTTAACTTTTCGTTAAAAAAATATTGTTACATTAACTAATAAGTTTTTTTACATTAACTAATCAATCATAGATGCTATAGAAGGCAGCGGATTCCTCTCGAGATTCATGCACGAGCCTTCCAATTAAATGAATGAAAGTATTTTATAAAAAAATTGGTCATGTGCAGTTGAAATTATAATGTTTGTCTTTAGTGGTCCATACGTAAAAAAAATAAAGAAACGCGTTTTTTTCGTTCATTTATAATTTCGTAAATAGGTTGTAATCATTTTTCTTAAATACACAGGAGAAAAATTCGACGCTGTTCACCCTCTGCGTCGCATTGCATATTTATGCAGTCTGAGTGCTGCGCACACACCGCGTATTATTGAATTGGAGTTCCGTTCTTCATACCCAAGTTAATTAATATTTAATTGGGTTCTAACGTTCCGGACCATGAAGTTGACAGGGAGGGATAGGGGCGAAACGGGAAGACAAAGCGCGGGGTAGGAACTGCCGGAGATATGTGATATCGTTTCGAGACTGATATTCCACTTCACTCAGGCGTCGTCTCCGACGACTCGCAAGGTCGGATATGTCGGGAGACGAAGAAACGTGAATTAATTACAAAATCACAAGATTACATTTTTTTCAATTCGGTATTAAATATGGCAAATAGTGTTGCGATTTATCTTACCGAGGATTTTGTTCGTGAGACCGTAAAAAACAGAACGCAAAAACGAGCCGATACCGACAACTACAATGCATAAATAAAAACCAATAGGACAAGCCAAAAAATGGATATTGCACAAAGGCGGAGCATCGATAGATAACCGCCTGCTATTTGGATAGACGCCAGGCAGGCATAAATTGAAGTAAAGTCAATATATTCGCCGTGATAGGTGTCCCCCTTTTTATTCACATTTATTTCTATTTGCTTAGTATTATGTGTTATTTTACAGCGAGATGTGGCACAACGGATAGGCTGTCACGCAAGCGTCCAGCACACTTCAATCTCCGTCAAACACATACATTTTTCAAGCTTTTTTTCCGAGTTTATGACTTAGGGTTAAGTTAAACTGTAGGGGGGTTGGAAGCGCATCTAAATACACTGAGCAGGAGTTTTAAGTAGAAGTTGTGACATTAACAGAAACTAAAAAATCCACGAGTAAAAAAAACATGACATTTTTTAACATCTCTATTCTTAAACTTTTTGTTTAATTTAGAAGCAATTACAATTGTTTAATTTAGAATAATAATTAAATAATTAATTGTTTGATTTAGAATGTAATTAAACAATTAATTTTGTATTTAGAATATAATTAAATAATTAATTGCTTGATTTAGAATATAATTAAATAATTAATTGTTTGATTTAGAATGTAATAAAATAATTAATTCTTTGATTTAGAATGTAATAAAATAATTAATTGCTTAATTTAGAATATAATTAATTCATTGATTCTTTAATTTTTATTATAATTATAATTCTCTTCTTTCGAACTTGATGACCAAAATCGAAAGCAAAAACAACTTCAACTATTACATCTATCCTATCAAATCTACAAAATATTTTTCCACCTCATCTTCAGACTGCATATCACCGCCATGTATAAACATTCCTTTCAACGCACTCATTCAACTACCCAACTCAAGTTAATATCGACCGTGCCGTAATGTAGGATCGAGACGTGATGAAAAAGCAGGGTGTACGTTAAATACGCGCAGGAAAGTAACTAGGGCTAGGACGGGGTCTGTGAAGAAACGTATGCGGTGGATGAAGACCGCGATGAATCGCGATGCGGTGGAAAGAGGAGCCGCTGCCATTCCATTGACTGTCTCGCCCAGAAATAGCACCAGCGGGGAGGCCTGGAAAAAAAAAGAGAGAAGAAAATGCGTGTTCGTCAACATGCCGTGTATGCAGTGCCTCAAGTATGTTGGCGGGTGTCCGCGTCAAAGCGTTCGCGAACAGAATGGAGTCTGGTTCATAGACAACCCTCGTGTCAGACTTGCACCCCCTATTGTCCGTGGAGCGCGCGCCAGGCACTTGTGTCGCGCAACCGAGCCAAGCCGTGTCTTACAAATTGCTCGGGGCTGACCCTACCGAGAACTTTTTTTTTTTCCTCCTTCCTCGCGAACCTCTCCACTTGCACGTAAGAGCAAACTTGGTAGCTAAACTTGGCCACGTATGGAGATATTCGCGTAGGGAAAAAGATTGCATCGACGTCGTACTCGATTTGGCGGGTTGAACGAACGACATCGTTTTTGTTTTTTATTCCGGTACTTTGGGTACTGTGGTTGTTGGTTTTTTTTATTCCGGTACTTTTGGTACTATGGTTGTAGTTTTTTTTTTATTCAGGTATTTTTGGTACTGTGGTTGTACTTTCTGTTTTTTTTTATTGCGGTATTTCTGGTACTGAGATTGCAGTTTTTGTATTTTTTATTCCGGTCCTTTTGGTACTGTGGTTGAAGTTTTTGTTTTTTTATTCCGATACTTTTGGTACTGTGGTTGTAGTTTTTGTTTTTTTATTCCGGTACTTTTGGTACTATGGTTGTCGTTTTTGTTTTTTTATTTCGTTACTTTTGGTACTGTGGTTGTAGTTTTTGTTTTTTATTCCGGTACTTTTAGTACTGCGGTTGTAGTTTTTATTTTTTTATTCTGGTACTTTTGGTACGGCGGTTATAGTTTTTCTTTTTTTACTCCGGTACTTTTGGTACTGTGGTTGTAGTTTTTGTTTTTTTTATTCCGGTACTTTTGGTACTCTGGTTGTAATTTTTATTTTTTTTATTCCGGTACCTTTGGTACTGTGGTTATAGTTTTTATTTTATTTTTTTAATTCCAGTACTTTTGTTACTACAACCGCAGTACCAAAAGTACCGGAATAAGCAACGAAAATGATGGCTTTTGATTAACGGTTGATAGGATGATAAATTCAAGACTCTGACCCGTCTTATATGTTATTCGGCTCATCTTAAAGTCGACCTCAAGTTCAATTACAAAATGGATCTGAGAATTCGGGGCGAAATAGGAACCGGGACTGATCTAATTATTTCGGCACTATAAATTTCCCTCCATGCCGACGTGGGTCTCGAGCGAGAACGTGGGTGGCTAATTTTATTAGGGTTCCCACCCACAGAGTGTTTTTCTCTCCGTTATTAAATCCACCTGATAAGGTGGATAAATCTTGACACCGGAAACGCCGATCGAAGAAGCGTAAACGAAACGTGGGCGTATGACTTTCATTGAGGATCCTCGCTCGTTGGAATTCGCGTAATCGCTCATCTATAAATACGATAGGTCATTATCGATTCCAGTTCAATAGCATCTAGTTATCTTCTCGACGAAAATAGTCGACTACGAGGGTTGAATGAAAGGGTGAAAAAGGTGCTTTCGTCACGTGCTATTCGAATGTCGTCACTGGTCGATGTGCCTTTTTCTTGCTGCGTTAGGCGACTGCAGTAAATGAATTATTAGGTTCGAGGAACTTAGTGATGGAAAGATGAAAGCGATGTGAATATTCGGTCATCCACTTATTTAGCGCAATGTATTTAAAAAATGTGATAATCTATGTGGATGGATCATATAGTAATAATATATTTTTTTATTTCATTTTATATTTGATCAAATAATTATTTATTTCGTCAAATAAAAAAAAGGTTTTTATATTTGATGAAATAATTATTTATTTCGTCAAATAAAAAAAAAGGTTTTTATATTTGATGAAATAATTATTGCTGTATATTTTATTGATTATTTATTGAATTAACAGGCGAGGACACGAGAATGCGATTCAGCCTCACACCGCAACCTGGTGAGAGCGGATTTACACAATGGCTGGACGCTATGAAAATGGTTGCGAGACTGCAGGGTGGAATACCCCAGGAATTTCGGAAGAGGGTGAGTTACAAAAAAAACTTACATGTGGCACTGAAAAAGATGAGTGTTGGAGTAACTTGTACTTGACGAGTTAATATCCCACCATGAATATTCAATTGCGAAACGACTTCCCACATTTTACGAACTCGCTGGCCGCACTACGGTCGAATTTTTTTGCATGCTAATTCACGTAACTAAAAAGTAGCTAAAACGAGAATCTCAAGAGTTTTATCGCGTCTCGCTGGTCGGTCGGTATAGTAGGCGACTGCAATAGTCACCTTGATATTCGAAAATGCAGGTAGTTTTTTTTATACACGACGTGCTTTTCACTTTTTCTATTTTTTTATTCCGGCTGTTTTTATTTACACTCAGAAAAATACATGGAATAACAATAGGTTATTCTGTATATTAATATATCTCTTATATATATTTTAGAAAGTTATTTCTCTGTTTGTCTGCCCCGCCCCTTTAATTCAAGTCTGTCCCAAATTTATAAATTTCTATTTATCTTAATTCCGCGTTAATTTAATTAACAATATCATTTTGATTCAAACATTTTGCGAAAATGATTTATTCCAAATATATTTATATAGAATAAACACAATCAAACCATAATTACACCACAGAATAATCATAATTAAATAGTCACGCGACAAATTTATTTGCCGGTTGCGTTATTTATTTTTGCGGGAACCTTAAAAGCATCGTCGTCCTCTCCGGCAACTACGTTGCATTGTAAACTCTATCCAACCTTTTCCCGAGCATACGACACGGATTTCCGTGAGACCGCGAAACGCGAGACGTTTTTGCGTAATTGCTTCGCCGCTTTGCGCGTCTCGCGGTGCGCCGAATGTATTGTAGAAGACGTCAGTACGTCTGTCGCGCGGCTTCACGAAAGCGTTTATGGTCAACAGTTGTGGCTGACACTGGCGGAGCGTCACCTGGAGCAGCGGGGGGTGGACTGGAAACAGGCGGAGAAGCTGTGTTTCAACGAGTGGAGCAATCCCGACGACGAGGAGCTCGGCATACAGATAGTGAAGGTAAGAGGAAGTCCGGTGAGTCGCGAGACGCCAGACGCTCGAGAGATCGGTGGAGCCTCTTCCGCCGAGCTCTTCAAGAAGGGTCTGGCACCCCTCTCACCGCTCCATGGCAACGGCCACTCAACCCCCTTCCCCTTTCAAAGTCTTCCCAAGTGAAAAAAAAATAATAATATCGTTTATTTATAGATTATATATAGCGCTCATGTATGGAATTGGGCATATATATTCCATATAAAATTTGTATATAATGAACATACAGATAATTAATTTATGTCTAGAAGATATGGAACTTTATAAATTATATATATGGAATTAATGATGAATTATGTAATGACTATATACAGACCGTATACAAAATTGTGAGTCTGTTTATTTGTATGTTTATTGTATACAAATTTAATATGGAGTATATTATGATTTACTATGGAATATATATGCCCCATTCCATATATGAGCGCTGTATATAAACAATATATATTTTTTTCACCTGGGTTCCTGGCTCTTGAGTGACGTCACACAACGCGACATATTCGCGTATGAATTTTTGGAATTTGCGCGTCGCGACGAAACCATCGCCGCGCGACTGAGGATTCATTCGCAATCGGGTGTATCGATCATCGGACCTTCCGGCGCAGTCGGTACCCTCGCGCCAAGACTGAGACTCGGGAAGCCATCCAATAATCCCATTAGAGATTGTAACGTCCAACTGTCCCCCGGATAGACCAGACGCCGGGGCACTGAATTTCATCAATTTTTCTTGAACCATCTGTCATGCGAGGGAAGTAGCAAAGAATTCGAAAACGTGCGCTAAGAAAAATTGGACAAAAAAAATTGGATCTCAGTATTTCATACCGATTCATTTATGCCCCTGTGGAAATAAAGTATATTCAAGATATATGAATTATATAAAATTATATATGTATATCGCCCAAAAGTTCTATATCCGCTATATATATTTTATATTTTATAAAATAAAATATTAAAAAATATATATAAAATTAGGCTAATCACACGGGCTGGCGTGCGTGCCTGAAAAGCTTGCCAAAATCGACCCTAATTTTTTTTCTTTTCAAAATATCGACTTTTAACCTATACCATCATTCTCAAGTCGCATATTCTACCCCCGAAAACACTGGTTATTAACCTTTTTTAATCGATTTTGAAAAAAATATTTTTTTGGAGACGAAATTTTTTTTTTTTTTTTGGTAAGAAATCGTAGAACCGGCCCCGGACCGAAAATCGCCAAAATCGACCCCAATTTTTTTTCTTTTCAAAATATCGACTTGTAATCTATACCATTGTTCTCAAGTCGCATATGCTACCCCTAAAAACACTGGTTATTAACCTTTTTTAATCGGTTTTGGAAAAAATATTTTTTGGCGACGAAATTTTTTTTTTTTCTGTCAGAAATCGTAGAACCGGCCCCGGACCGAAAATCGCCAAAATCGACCCCAATTTTTTTTCTTTTGAAAATATCGACTTGTAACCTATACCATTGTTCTCAAGTCGCATATGCTACCCCTAAAAACACTGGTTATTAACCTTTTTTAATCGGTTTTGAAAAAAATATTTTTTTGGCGACGAAATTTTTTTTTTTTCTGTCAGAAATCGTAGAGCCGGCCTCGGACCGAAAATCGCCAAAATCGACCCCAATTTTTTTTCTTTTGAAAATATCGACTTGTAACCTATACCATTGTTCTCAAGTCGCATATGCTACCCCTAAAAACACTGGTTATTAACCTTTTTTAATCGGTTTTGGAAAAAATATTTTTTGGCGACGAAATTTTTTTTTTTTCTGTCAGAAATCGTAGAACCGGCCCCGGACCGAAAATCGCCAAAATCGACCTCGGAAATGTTTCTTTCAAAATATCACCTATAATAGGTTAATCAATTTGGCGCTGCTGCGCTCTTATAAAGCTTTAAAAGGTTACGGATGCTGCACTGCCTGGCCTCTTATGAAATTTTTCAAATTTGACACCAAACTGATTTTTTTTATCACGGAGTTTCCTGGTAACCGATCACAGCTCTAATAGTTTGCTAACAATGCTTTCCGTTGCTCATGAACTTTTTAAAAGAGGGATAAAATATATACAACATATTTTACATAAAATAAAATCTATAAAATATATTTTTAGGAGATATATTTGATATATTTGATATATCTCACCGGATATATTTTAATGAGATATATCCGAGATAAATCTTAAATACATAAAAATATTTGTTATATATTTTTCTTTCAAAAGTTGTATATCTCTTCAATATTTTCAAATATACTTTATTTCCATCCGGGGGAACAAATATATAATTTTCTTTCACCCGAATAAGAAATAAATGTCTGAATCTTAAAAAGAAAAATGAATGCCTCATAAAGCCGCGCCTAATGTGAAAGTCCAAAGCGAAGCCGGCTGGAAAAGAAAAGACAGTTAAAAAAAAATTCCACATAGTTACCAGGGGGTCGAGGGGCGCGCTTGGAAAAGCAGGCGGAATATCTTTAGTTAATCCACCGTAAACACTGTAATTTCATATCAACGGGGCCCAGCGACGCATTAACTTCTATCCGGGGCGGACGAAAAAATTCCAGGA
Organism: Pimpla rufipes; assembly: GCA_963932165.1. Classification (NCBI taxonomy): domain Eukaryota; kingdom Metazoa; phylum Arthropoda; class Insecta; order Hymenoptera; family Ichneumonidae; genus Pimpla; species Pimpla rufipes. Next base: position 26,380,189 of record OZ010630.1, read on the forward strand.
AAATAATGAGGAGCCACGGCGTGCCTATTTGCCCCCTGGCCATTCGTCGAGACCTACGAGGACCAACTTGCGCCCGGCTTTAATCCCATCCAACGTCGACTATATTTTCATCCCGTTACGTCATAGTCGTTTTCCTGCGTTACACCCCGTGGACCAGCGCGGCGTGCAATCGCATTACGCACGCCCATGTACGTCCGGTTGAAGCGTGTACACCGCTCGATTACGCCGGTTTAATATTCCGGAAGAGAAGTACGCGCGACTGTACGTTACACTCACGCTCCACACGTGGCCGTCGTCTTTATCGTCGGACGCGTATCTGCCAACTCGTTAAACACACTTTTCGATAAATCCAAAGTGTGGTTGGCTGGAAATCCGAGATTGCCGGTGATGTTTCTGCGTTATCCGGAACCCCCGGGGTTCGCGATAAAAATGAACTTCTCTGCCCGTCTGCAGCCTAATGTGACGTGTCCTGTGTTCGAATACATTATGCAGATTGTCCTCCAACTTCTTTCCCTGCGCCTCGTACTATCAAATGGAAATTACTTCGCGCTCCGCGCGGACGGTTTTTCTTTTTTTCCCACGACAAAGTCGCCCTCGCGTCCGTCCGGCGTCGCGTCTGAGCCGGAATTATCTACTTGAAGGGGCTACGGACTTAACGGTCAGACACGGCCTTGGCTGTGTCTGACAATTATTGCCGGCCTTCGGTTTAATTAACTTTGTGGTAGGGGGGGTTGCGACGCTTTGGACTAGGCGAAAGAGTGCTGGATATTTTTGGTAATCTTTTTTCTAAAAAGAATTCGCAATTTTATTTAAGGGTAAATAATAAAATAATTGTGACAAAATATCATTACCATTGGTACCGTGAAACATTTATAACTGCTTTCAAAAATTAACTGATACTAATCAATAGATAATTCCTAAATAATTTGCGATGGGGTGCATTTTTTGATTACACAAAAACATAATAATTAACCCATTAACTGGTTAATAATATTACATTATAATCAGCAATTAATAATTAATAAATAATAAAAATATAATAAATAACACTTTAGCGACAATAATACAAAATAATAAATCATACTTTAGCAATAACAATACAAAATATTAAATAATACTTTAGCAATAATAATGAAAAAATAATAATAATACTTTAGCAATAATAATGAAAAAATAATAATAATACTTTAGTAATAATAATAATAATAGTAATAATAAATTTAGCATTTATTATAAAGCCTGGAGTAAAAATAAATATGTTCTTTATTAATCCAGTCTTATTTTCCAGGATCTCCACAGAACGGGATGCAGTCTTTTCTGCGGCGCAGCGGGTCGGGACAATCAGGCGGTGTTGCGTCGCGTACTTCTTGGCTTCGCTCGCTGGAACAAATCCGTGGGTTACTGCCAAGGGCTGAACGTATTAGCCGCGTTCGTTCTCCAGGTCACAGACCGGGCGGAGGCCTCGGCGGTCAAGGTTATGATCTACTTGATCGAGGGCGTACTTCCCGAGGGCTACTTCGCCGACAATCTTCGCGGTCTCTCCATCGATATGGCCGTGTTTCGTGACTTGCTGAGAATGAGATTGCCCAAGTTGTCGAGGCACCTCGAGGCTTTGCAGAGCGACGCGAAGGACAAGGCGACAGGTCGGTATCTGCAAAATCAAAATCGCTTTCAAATCCTCGGGTTTCACAGCGGCTTGAAAATCGAATTTATTCGCGTGTTCTGATTTTCGATTTTTGTTTCTTCAGGTAGCAGCTATGAACCACCCCTCACCAATGTCTTCACCATGCAATGGTTCCTCACTCTCTTCTGTCACTGTCTGCCACAAGAGGCAGTTCTTCGCGTGTGGGACTTGATATTTCTCGAGGGCGACGAAGTTCTGCTTCGAACTGCACTGGCTATATGGGAAGGAATATCGGAGTACGTGTATTGACAGCCAACTTCTGAATTTTGCAGGCGGTTTGCGTGTTCGGGTGCTTAACAAATAGTTTTCTTTCTTCTGATTTTACAGTCGTATCATGACCGTGACGTCGGCCGATGAGTTCTACAGTATTATGGGCGTGCTGACTCGTGAGATGCTCGAGTTTACGGATGTTAATAATCTGATTAAGGTCAGCCGAGTCCTCGACTTTTTATTTTGTGACCAAAGTTTATTTCTGCAGGTCGAAAACAATTCGTTTGAGGGCTGCCAAAATAAAACGTTGATTAAATTTTACTTGTAATTCCTACAATTGCATATGGATTGAAATAATATCTGCAAAGTAGGCAAAGAATATTGTATTATTTCAATATAATTGTGATGTTAAAAATAAGAACTAGAGTTCAATTTAAAACACTTGTTTTTGGCAGCCCTCAAATTTTTTTAATATAACTGCTGTTAATTCTAAGCTGAGCCGGATTAAATTATTTTATTCTTGCCACAGACTATTGTAAATATGGGGCCTCTTTACGGTGTAACTGATCTCCGAGAGAAGCATCGCTACAACATAACTCCATGGGCACGAAGGTTGAGCGAGGATGAGGATACTGACACTGAAGAGGAGGAAAAATTGGCGGTGGCGGCAGCGATGTTCGGAGTTTCTCACCGTTTCAAAAAAGGTTTGAGATGCGTTTGTCAATCAATGCTTTGGCATATCTTCTCGACTATTGTTACAAATTATTCTTGACGACCCTCTTTCTGTGTTAGATCGCTCGAATGCATCTTCGAGTGCCTTGCAAACCATAGGTCCGTCAAATGACAGAGAGCGGCTCGCCCTGGACATCACCACGTTGAAACAGCAGTACGCAAAACTGCGGGAACGACAACGACAAGCTCACATAATACTTTCCGGTAAATGAAACATTATATAATTTCTCTAATTCCATAGAACTTGATCCTATGATATAAATCAAAGTTCACAAGTTCTATGGAATTAGAGAAATGATAAAGTGTTTCGACATTGATTCTAAGGGAGTCTCGTTACCGACCGAGCGGAGTCAATGAATTCTGCAACTATCAGGAAACACAGCTGAACAGCTTTTAAAATATTTTTTTTCTAAAACTATCTTCATTCTTAATTTTGTTTCGAAGAAATTGTTTTTTTTTTTTTTTTTTCAAGATCTACTCTATTTCTTGAATAATCGAAGCAATATGGTATGACTTCGATCGCCTTTAATTAACCGCCCTTCCCATATTCCATTCCCCATTCCAATTTTTTCAGTATCTATATAGTGATGACATGATCACTTTCATAGAAATCGCAACATCAAAGTTTTTTTTTATAATCAAGGACTACAGTCAATAACTGTTTGATGCTTCACTTTACAGCCGCCTGCGCAAGACAATCTATGGTCCCGACATCGACGTCCCAAGCAATGAACCATCTGCTGGTGGGCAAGAGTGCTCTCGTCAGTGCAAAAACCCGGCAACTCGGTCCGCCACCCGGCGCAATACCACCAAAACCACGAACTCCCGCTCTCCACAGTCCTCGAGTTCAAAGTCGCCGGGACAAACAAGCAGTCACGCTCCACTGGAAGGACACGAAGAAATCGAAGGAAACAAAAGACGAGCCGGCTGGTAAGACTCTTCTCATCACCTTCCCATTGTCCCGTCGCATCGGGATTCATCAAGACTCTTTCAGCACAGTCGACATCACTTTTCAATCAGTTGCTGGTCCGCAATCTATGCTAAAAGTTGCTCCGAGCCCGCTCGAAAATCCATAATCCGTGAAGCCAGTTATGGATCGTTCGTTGGTACCTTTATCTATAGCTTCACTTCCCGCCTTCTTATCCCCACGTTGATACATCGCGCGTTGCGGTCGGTACCACCCGTACAGCGGTTGGTACGAATGGTTCCTTCGTATTCCACCGCCGAGACTCGTCGAGGCACTCCCGAAGATATCAAAGCATGATCAGTCGTTCGACCACCTGTTTCGACACCAACAGGTACGAGCATTGGCGCAGGTGTGGCACGCAGGGTCAACATCCGTTCCCATTTGTCTCTCGACCCAAATAGGGGCGCACATCACACCACCTGTTCCGCGCTTTCCAGTCTCGCAATAAAATTCATCCCCAAGCACCTTTCACTCTCTTTCGTTCTTCATCTTCCGTCCGTCAAAGCTTCTCGAAGTTGCTGTAGATATCATCATCGGCAAGGTTTATTCGTTTCTTCACTCTGAAAACCAGTAGTCACGATAAAACGGGTACAAACGTCACGACGCAATAGGAGACGAAGCAACCCCTCGGACGGATACTTATCGATCCGCTTTTGTTTTCAGTCGGAGATGAGGCCGAGTCGACCACGAGTGCTGTGAACACGCTGGACGGGATGTCCGTCACGCTGACTTCACCGAAACGCAGCAGCGCGACCGACAGTGACAGTGACAGCACTTCGACGGAGCTCTGCGACGAGCCTGATCGTCTCAGCGATGTCGACAGCGAGGAGCCGACCTCGACGTCCGATTGCTACGTCATGGCGACGGATGATGAGAAGAGCCCACGTCCCGGGGCTTCGCCGATTGCCGGCAATACTTCATTGAGTCAACCGTCGGTACAGCAAGAAACAACCAAGAGGGACTCCACGACTGATCATCATTTGACGCCGGATATCAAGAAACGAAGCGATGATTCTTATCAAGAACCACTGAATACCGAGGGTACACTGAATACCATTTCGATCGCCAAGATTACCGACCAGATCAGAAGACTTTCGGCCAGTGACGCCAACAATCCGTCGCCTACGGACTTTGGGGAAACGGCGAAAGACTCGAAGATCGTTTCCGAAGTGGAGGTTCGTCAAGAAAGCGTCAAGATGGTTTCTTCTGATGACCTAGTGACGGAAGGTCCGGCGATGGATCAGGAAAGTTTCACGAAAACGACGTCGCCAGTTAGGGAAGAAACGGGAGAAGCTACAAGAACTGCTTGTCCAGTTTCCGAACAGTCTTTTCAAATGTTAGATAGTTACAATTTTTTAAGTGGCAGTGATGCGCCCGACCCTTCCGACAAGATGAAGGATGAAGGAGCCTCGTTGGAGGATAAATATCGCGAAGTTGCTGCCGAGGACAATAGACATTTTAAGGAAGCTTCGTTAGACATCAAATATCACGGAGCTGTTGTAGAAGGGATTGCGGATGTCGGGTTGAAAGACGCTCCCAGCGAAGTTTCGATTAGTGACTTTGGGACGGTTCAATCGAATGTTATTGTTGAATCTACTCGGCTGTTGGGGAGTTTTTCGTACAAGAATGACAATGGAGCCGTTTCGGGATTCGAGAGTAGCTTGATGAGAGCAGAAAGTCGCGAGACGAATGGGCGAGAATCAAACGACTCGGTAGTTCCTAACTGCTCCAAGTATCGAGATGAACCGGAAACTACGGTTTCTTCGGCCAGTGATAAATCGGAAGTGGGAACTGGAGAGCAAAAACTTTTCTCAAGATCCTACGTAATTGGACATTTGCCGATATCTCCCGCCACGGTCAACGAGAAGCTGAGTAAAGCGACTGAACTGTCGCCATTGAAGGACGAAGTCAAGACTTTGAGTAAGGATATTGGGAGATTTGATGGCGATGTTATAAAAAATATTGACAGCAGTTTCGGTGCTGCGATGACGATAGAATTAGGTACAAAAGCTGTAAATTCTTCGTCAACATTTTCCGTGAGTGAGACATCGAATGACCTTTCTGAAAGTGTTGACTACAAAATCCATAAAAATGTAGAGCCGAGTTTAACTTCCATCGGCAAGACAATGGATATGGATGGTGGATTTACGGACACCTATAAAATCCATAAAAATGAGGCGCCAAATGGAATATCCACGAGGAAGATTATGGACGTGGAAGACAGAATTACAGATACCTACAAGATCCATAAAAATGTAGTGCCGAGCGTAACTCCCACCAGTAAGTCAATTGAAGTGGACGACCGAGTTACGGGGGCGATGATATCGTTTCAGTCTAAAAAGATGAGTGAAGATATCGGGGCTTTGGACTACAGTGTGGGAAAAGATGGATTTACGGTTTTCCAGTCTGAAATTAAAACAGTGAGTGGCTGCGGTCCTACAGACTTCTCGCCGCTCAACGGCAACGCAAAACTTCCAGTTGACAAAGTGCAAAAAAGTGATTACGACGGCACGACGAAGCTGGATATCATCCCAACAAAGCCGGTATCGCAATTGAGTGAAAAGAAAGGACATTTATTGGATCAACGAAAAAGCGAGGCCAGTTTAAGTTTAATCGGCATAGAACCGAGCATTACGTCCTCCCAGCTGATTCCGGATTACACTTACCACGGATCCTTATCCTCAAAGATCCACGATGACAAGAAAAAGAGTCCAAAAACCCCGGAGAGCGCCAAGTCTTTCAGCTCAGGCGAAACGATGGGTCCGGATTCCAAGACTTCGAGTCTCGCGACGAGTCCGAGAACGCCAAACCAACCGGAATTAAAAATATTCGCTATGGACAAGTCCGAACGATCCTCGGTGAGTTCGGACTCGAAGACGTTGACCCTCTGCTCTCTGGACTCGGACGTGGGTGCCGAGAGACCGAAGTTCAGCAAGAAGTCCGACATGACGAGGCCTTCACTGGACAAATCAAGCCCATCCACACCGATCAGTTCGGACTCGTTGAAGAACAAGTCCGAAATAAGCCCAAAGTTCGTCATCAGCAGTTCCAGCGAGTCCTGCAGCCCCGGCAAGGCCAAGTCTTCCGAGAGATCGTTCAGCTCCGAGCTTCAGTCTCCGATAAGTGCCAATTCGATTAAGTACAGAACAAACTACGCGGAGGGTCAGGACAATCTGTCGGAATCACCGATGGACATATGTTCGGCGACGTCGCCGTTCTACCCCATTGCGAATCCGGATCAAAAGACTCCGTCGCCTTACGGCGCGACGGGAAAGCAAAGAAACAACACCGACAGCACGGAAACTTCGCCCGAGCAGAAGTCAACGAGCTCCAAGGAGGAGGGAAATTCCGCAAAGTACAAAACCGAGAGCGGAGCCGTTGGAGCTTGCAAATTGAGTGAAGTTTCGAAGAGTCTAAAGGACAAGGACGACTACGACTCGGCGAGGCCCTTTGAGAAGGAACTGGCGGACACTCTGTCCACTTTGCCGAGCGAAAGCTTGCGGACGAAGACCGAAAGAATGTCGAGTCTCTACAAAGACGATCTGGATGTCGGGAGTTACAGGAAAAAGAACTCGGTGGAGGAATACCTGAAGGAAGAGATTCAGGAACGATATACAGAAACCGACACCGTTTCGCCGTTGCCCAGAGACAAGTATGACAATCGCTCGACCTTCCTGGAGAAAACTGCGAGTTTAAAAGGGATTGGAGTGAACGGACGAGATCACAAGCATTTGTTAGGCACCAAAGAGTCGTTCAAGCCATTCGAAAGAAGCTGCAGTAGTCTTGAAAACAGGTTGGGTGACATGAAGCCTTCGCCTTCTACGGACGAACTTAACACGAGCACCCACAAAAAGCGATCTAGCGATATTCTTGAAGATCTCCGACACTTGGAGGCCAAAACATCCAACGACGGAGCTGCCGACGCGAGCATGTTGACGAGGAAAACTGGCTACGACTGGGAGGACCTGAAGAACCTGGAAGCTCGACGTCAGGACAATTTCAGCGACTCCGCTAGCGGATTTTCGCGAGGTCGTTTGGACGTCCCGAGCATAAGTATATTCGGCGAAACGAGGAAGTCGTACGTGGTGCAGCCGAAGATCAATCTGGAGGAGGGAAGCGACAGTATTTTGAAGAGTTACTCGCGTGAGAAGAGCAACGGCGAGCCGGACGACGACCGTGAATCCAAACTGGGCGTGTGGACGAAGGTGAAGCCACGTGCGAATCGCGACAGCGGAAGACGAAGCAGCGACCGAGCGTTGAAGATAATCCAGGAGAACTCGGCGATACTTCACAAGATCCTCACGTGCCAGGCGAAGAAACGTCTGCCGGATCTCGAGGAGATATCCAAAGAGATCACGATCAGCCCGATAAACGAGGAGATCTCCAAGATCTTCAGTCCAATACTGGAGAAGATGGGTCTGAACGAGCACGAGATCAACGAGGAGCTCGCGAGGATTAATTTCCAGGACTTCGATCAGATGACAGCGACCAGCGGCTCCGAGTTCGACGCCAAGATCAACGACGAGCTCTGCAAGCTCTCGTTGATCGACGACAACGAGGTCGTGGATCACCTGGACGTTGACGAGGTCGTGGCTCGCGACTATCTGGACACTCGGGAGGCTCTCATTGATCGACAGATCAACGAGGAGCTCTCGAAGCTCCTGGCGAATTACGAAGAGGCTTCGCCCGTTTGCATCGCTAATCGAGATGAAAGCTCGTCCTGCCAAAACGCCAGCGAGCTGGAGGGCCTCGAGCTCTCCAGCATCTCCAACAACGTTTTCACCTATCAGTCCTCGACCGACTCGATCGAGACGAAAAGCGAACTCGGATTCATTCAGGACTCCTCGATACCACCGGAAAAGTATCCTCAGTACAGCGAGGACGTCATGAACTTTTCGCAGATCCCGAAGTACAGTCTTCGGGGTTTGTCGCCCAGAAGCGATATTGACATCTATCGCGAGCTTGAGAAACTCGACAAAATTTCTTCAGGCGAGATTCTACCTTCGGCCTCGTCGACCATACCGCAGAAAATTATTTCTCCAATGTCATACGCTAGCGAATGTCCTTCTTACGCTGAGGTGCGACCATCTTCATTGGAATACTGCATCAAGCCTGAAAAATCATTCGATCCTTCGCCCATGAAGAGTCCCTACGACACCAACAAACCCTATGATTTTAAATCCAGAATCTCTCCCCGAAAAACACCGAGCAATCCGTACTCCGCTCGTTCTTATGAGAAGGCTGGAATGGATTCTAGTTTCGGCTTCCACGATAATCCCACGACACCGTCCAGGCTGTACGACTTGGGAACCTCGAGGCCGATCCTGTCGAAAGAAACGCTGGAGTTTCGGGTGCGATACGACGATGACTCCTCCAAGCAGATTCGCAACGATGATCTCAACCTGGAACCTTATCAGACGGACCTGGTGGATCTCGATCGTGGTGCCTCTTATTACTCCAACGAACCCGCCATATCCACCCTAAATCGGTTGACCACCGAGACCGACAGAACTCTGAATCCATCAGTCGTCTCGCCTCTTGATTACAGCTACAATCAGACGGATTTTTACACGCGCAAATATGACCCAATGGCACTCACGAATTATTCCTACCCGAAGACCGCGACGGATTATGAAAAACCTTCTTACAAGCTGGACAAGGACGACGAGGCTGGATCGTATCTTCCGTTGCGTAGAAAAAATTCGCACTCACTCTCGCCAAACTATCAGTACGCTGATCGAGATTTTGCGACCACGTTGAATCCCTACACGTCGGAACTCTCGCCGAGTCTGGAGGAAGCGTCGAAGCGGCCTGTGTCGCATCCGGAATTTCCTGAGAACGTCACCAAGTATCCGGACGTCGCGACGAGGGAATCGATAAGCTTTCGAAAGGCTTCGATGAGTCTGGGACTGAACGAGAGCACGACGAGCCGGACTGTCTCGGGTATCGACACGACACCCAGTCCGAGGTCACTCTTCAGTCCGTTTCCGGTGAGAAACGCGTCGCGAAAGCCCAAAGAATTGGGCCTCAAGTTGGGCCTCTACTCACCCAGCAGCCCCGGATCGGCGGGGCTGAAGAGGTCATAGTGTCCATTTTTCGAGGCCACTGCAACAAGTCCGAACAATAATTACGTAACTCTATTTATTATTTTGCTCCAAGCACAATATCCACTTTCATCCATTTTCAGTGACGTAAACGGTTTACGTGATTTATTATCGTGTAAAAAAAAAAAATACTTGATTCACTCACGAAGACAAGACGAATGGGCCTAAAATAATCGTTCGAGTGGAACATTGACGAGTACTGTGGAAGATTTAACGAGGAGGATTTAATGCGAAAGAAATAATGAGTAATCTCAGCGATGGAAATCTCGCTTGAAAGTTCGTAGCTCTCTAGATCATATCGTACGGATAAACAGAAGCTTTGTAGAGACGCGAGTCGGGTGAGATGAATCAACACTAGGATGAGTAAAATCGGTCGAGGGAAATTTTGAGTTTTACGTCATCGGATTACTAATGGCTCGAGGCGGTTTTATCAAAGTAGCTGTTAAAACGCTGTTCCTCAATGCTCGACGCCATTGCTAATCTATCAATAAAATAAAAAAAGGTGTATGCGTGAGCCAGATTGAGTCAATTAACAGTGCTTATATGTGATTATTTCTGCAAATCCTCTGGGCACTTTGCGTACAGGAGGTGAATCCTCGAATGAGAAGAGACCCGATCGAAGCTCACGAAGTCCGCAAGGGGGGTTGTTTATCTACACAAAAAAAGAAAGTATTCGTAAGGGGTGATGAAAGAGAAAAAAAAAGTTAATTCTGCGGAGGTCATGTGTGTCGTTTCGTGAAAATTGTTTTATTTCAGACGTCGTAGGAATTTATTTAATAGAATCTATGATTATCGATTGGTTAGGTTCCTCAAGTACCGGAAATTTTGTATCGAAACAGCCTTGACTTTTTTGTTACAATAATGACAAAGGTGATTAATTTTTTGTTACACAAAAATGTATCTTTACTAATTTTTTGACATGTTTAAAAATGTTTTGTGCAGTTAAAATGTCACTACTGTTAAATGGCAGCGTCGACGCTGGTACTTGGGGGGTTAAATAAATCGCAACTTGTCGTCTGAACAGTCGGGTTGTGTTGGGCTGTTTGAACGTCGCGAAAATTTCGAAAAACATTACGTAGTACATCATTGTATTGAATATTAATGTTAAATTAAATTGATATTAATTCGGCAACGCACGTGACGGTATGAAAGTCTTGTACCACCGAAAGGATCTAAGTAATGTGATTTAATCCTGTGTCTTGGAAGGAACAAAGATTATATAGAGAACTAAGTGAGTATGGTGTGACGTTGACCTCGGGTTGGTTATGCTTTGCGGTGATCGCCTGTAAATATAGTTTACGAGCACTATGAGTTAACCGCCGACCGTAAGACTGTACTATATATTCGAGGCGTGGTGCATATTAGTATCTTAAGAGATTATAAGATGCTAAATACATGAATAAATATATTGACACCGATGCAACAGTGTTAATGACTTTTTTTCCAATACCATCACCCAAAAACCCAAAAAAAGGGGTCGCAACCTAAAAAAAAAAATTTCTCAACATTTTTCTGGAAATCGGGTTCCGAGTTAGATGCACCAAATTTCAAAATTAAAAAAAAATGTTTGGCCGGATTATGGCAATTTTTTTAATTTTTCATTTAAACGGCTCAATCTTGGGACAAATTCATCGTACAGATATTTTTAAAAATCAGGAATGTGTGGAATTTTATGACCTAAAAGAAAAAACAAATTAAGACAGATTTATATGAGACATTTCAGCTTAAATTAACTCAAATTTTATGAAAAAAATTATATACAGAATTCGAGGAAATAAATTCGGCTCAAAATTAGCGAGGATTTCGCAAAAAAAAAATGTATTTCAATGATTTAGCATTAAAAAAATAAAATTAAAAAAAAAAAAAAAACTATCTTCATTACGCGTTGAACTATCAACGAACCGTGGATGCTGGAAGCCGTGCGGATGACTGAGCGGCCAAATTGCTACGTGCCGCGAACGAAAAACCCAATATCTTTATTTCCCCGAAGACTCCCCGGCATTTCTGAATTTCCCGTTCTTGCCCGCCTCAATATCCTTCTCTCCCTCGTCACGTTTGCTCTGTCCGTATAATTTGAATTCGGAATCTAGGCTAACGTGCGGCCACGTCTCGCCGGGAGCGCGCGCGGAGATAGTAAAAACTTGGATAGCCGTGTCTCGCGTGTCGCACACAAGTTACAACGCGAGATTAAGCTGCTACGACGACGGGAAGAAATTTAATCAAGTTACACCCGCCTCTCGTTGCGGCGCTTTCACTCACACTGCACCCCATCCCCCCACCTCTTCTCTTTCTCACAAGCGCGCTCTGATATCGCCTCTCTGACTATATAAACGAATCCACCCCCAATCCGCTCTTACCATAAATGCGACATTCGGGTTATTGAATTATTCGCTTATTCCTCATCTCGCGTTGCGCCGAGTCTAATGCGATGGAATATTTCGAAAAACCATAATCCAATGGAATGAAAATTTCTCGGCGCTCCGTTCCACATGGAAATATTTATATGTGAAATAGATGTCGATGAAAAATTTCTATATGTCACATATATGTTGCATGTATTTTTATATGCAAAATATAAAACATAATGAATTAGTCAGAATTTTGATTTTCAAAAAAAAAAAAAAAAAAAAAATTCAGATCAATTACCCGCAGAGGGAATCTGTAATGAAAAATTCGATTTTTTTCAATTTTTCGATAAAAACTGAGAAAAGCGACTAATTCATTCACTAGATAATAAAAAAAATCGCACATGATATGTGCATTGATGCCCTCAAAACGAAAAGTGTTACAATGTTTCGTCGGTAACACAGAAGTAAATTTAACGAAACGGATGGTGTTAATTATACACCGTAAAAAGTGTTACTATTAACACTGTTATTACAGTGTTATTACACTGTTATTACAGTGTTAATAATATGAAAAAACACTAGGAAAAAAGTCCACAACAGCAGTATATTTTTAACAGTGCATAAATGCGACATTCGGGTTATTGAATTATTCCCTTATTCCTCATCTCGCGTTGCGCCGAGTCTAATGCGAATATGGAATATTTCGAAAAACCATAATCCAATGGAATGAAAATTCCTCGGCGCTCCGTTCGAGGATACGAGATGGAGTGGGAATTTAGTCGATAAGATTCTTGCATGCGGCGGCCCGCCGGCAAACTATTTCGTTATATATTTAATATAATATCGCATCGCGTGCTTGGACGCTCGGCGGAAGTCGTGAAAACTTTTCGAGTACACCGACGGGATACACTAGACAGGGGGCGCCGCGGTAACTCCGCGTCGAGTTTCGTTAGCGCCTGCGGAAAAGTGTGCTGGAGCCTCCAGGTCGCCAGTTTTCCAGGGGGGGAGGAGGAGGTGGAAAAAAAAGGAACTTTGGATAAGCTTAAAAACGACGGTTATTGCTAAAGCGAATCGCCGCAAATGGTAGTTTTTATCGATGCGGCGGAAAAGGCTAAAAGTAGTTTCGAAACTCGCCAACACTTGACCCGCGGCTCATGGATATACCGATGAGTCTTCCGCGGGCTTCTGGGCGCCACTGGCACACAGGATCGTAAAGTTATCTCGGACTATCGAGTTAAGAACCGTTCGCGTCACGCCAAGGACAATTTAATTAAAGTTTCACACTTGCGGGGCGAAAGCGGAATAATACGAGTCGCGCGGAATATATTTCGAAAGGCTCTGCAGTTTTCGGAATGGTCGAGGGGGCGCAAAATTCAAATTGCCATTTACCGAATGCCCCTCAAGCCGAAAGTTTGCCGCGCGAATTACCATTAAAAAAGCTATTTTGTAACGGATTATAATGAGATTTTAATTAGTTTACGGGGTCGTGACGGAAGAAGGTTATATGGAGAGTGCTGAGCTAGTTCCCGACAACTTTTGGGATCAAATAGGCGGAATTGAGAATGTTTCTTTTGTGATGATGATTGTTGGTGCATTTTTTTCCTGGATTTAAATTAATTTTGTGGTCAATTTGTCGCAAGTGAAATTTCGTTTTAGCTAGAAGAAAATAATTCGGTCGAATTGTTATGTCGTGAAGTATTATTGATTTTATATTTCTTCTTGAAACCTTTTTTTACGTTCAAAGGAATAAAAGCTATTGGGCAACTTTTACATTTTTTTTATTCGCACACAGTGAATGAGACTAGTTTTCAGGTTGCTTGAATAAATAGGAAGACGTTTCACAAGTCTTTGGTGTCTTTGGAGTTTTTATAGGGTGAAAAAAGACAAATTTCAAAGTTAACATAAAAATTTGGAACAAATTCATACGTATTCAAAAAATTTAACGAATCGTTTTCATTAAAAAAAAAATTGGGTCACCGGGATATTTGTTAAACTATTTTTTTTCATCAATTTGTTAATACCATTTTACAATTATTATTACGCCAAATTAATATTTCCAGTGCCTTTAACGTGCATGAATTTTTTCAGATTTTTATACCATCGAGAAGTGTTCGCAATTCTCTTTGAATATTTTCAAATTTATGCGAAATGAAGACTATACGACACGACCTACTTAAGCCCGTCCTAAATTTAAAAAATATAGAAAATGAAATCTTATTTAGTTGCCCGTTAATTTCACAAACAATTTAATTCTTCCTCAAGCATTTTGTAAGCACTCGAGCCACTGTAACCTGCTGGTATTAAATAAGGTGTAAAACATATTTACATCGCATACACATAAATAAACCAATACCAAAACCAACGTTTACAATTTCTTCGATTACACTAAAAAAAAAAAACAATTGTCTCAATCTCGCCGTAAAACACGGCGAGCAAAATATTTTCCCTCCCCTCACAAAAATCATAATACACATAACCCAAGTAACAATCGAGAACCCGGGACAAAAGCCCGCGAAATCGTTGCGCGGATATTGAAAAGAAAAATTCCCAAACGTTAGATAAAGGAAAAAGAATTATTGGTCATCCGTACATGTTTGGACGACTGAGTCGTTTCGGTAGCTCGGGGTGCCCATTGTGCGTCGCGGCGGATAATCGCCCTCGCGAAAAAGTTTTATCGAATGCTGCAAAGTCGCGGCCATTATCGAACTCTTTCTTCTCCTTTAAACGTCGATATTGTCGTGGCTTACAAAACCATTCACATGGGTTTCGGTTCCGGCTACGGAATTGCCGGGCGCGCATTGTCCTCGCGCCCGCCCGCCTCGCAGTGTCCCGCGTTGAAAGCGCGCGCGCGCGCGCTCGGCAATCTATATCCAATCCTCGCTTCGGATATATAGGGGAGACCGGGGTAAAACGGGCCACCCAAGCAAAAAATGCCTCTATGACAAAACCCAAAGTGTTTATTTATTGCTTTTCACTAAAAAAATTCGAAATCAATCATCAATTTTGAGCATCGGCAAAAAAAAAATCCAGGGTAAAAAGGGTTCCCTAAGCAAAAAATTGCTCTATGACAAAACCCAAAGTGTTTTTTTTTATTGCTTCTCACTAAAAAATTCGATACCAATCGTCAATTTTGAGCGTCGGCAAAAAAAAAATCCAGGGTAAAAAGGGTTCCCTAAGCAAAAAATTGCTCTATGACAAAACCCAAAGTGTTTTTTTTTATTGCTTCTCACTAAAAAATTCGATACCAATCGTCAATTTTGAGCGTCGGCAAAAAAAAAAATTCCGGGGTAAAACGGGCCCCCTAAGGAAAAAATGGCTCTATGACAAAACCCAAAGTGTTTTTTTTTATTGCTTTTCACTAAAAAATCCGAAATCAATCATCAATTTTGAGCGTCGGCAAAAAAAAAAATTCCGGGGTAAAACGGGCCACCTAAGCAAAAAATGGCTCTATGACAAAACCCAAAGCGTTTTTTTAATTGCTTTTCACTTAAAAATTCGATATCAATCATCAATTTTCAGCGTCGGCAAAAAAAAAAATTCCGGGGTAAAACGGGCCCCCCTCAGAATCCGGCACAAATATGAATTACTACACAAAACGCTACTGATCGGAACGAGTGTTGATTATTCGGGTCTTTTACTAAAATGTGACACAAACGCACATTTTAGTCATGACAGATCGCCGTACAGGCAAGAATTGACGGAGAAAAAAATGATTGCCAAAGAAGCCCGCGAATAAAAAAAAAATCACAGAAGACGGCGTTAAAAAAAGTTTTAACCAAAAAAGAAGCCTCAAAACTTACTACGGAGACGGGAGTCCATTTTACCCTAATTTTTTTTTTTCGATGATAAAAAAAAAAGTGGTGCCCGTTTTACCCCGGAGGCCCGTTTTACCCCGGTCTCCCCCACTGCAGTAATTTCGAAGTATACGCGGCCGAATATCGCGCGCGCGCGCCTTGAGCGACTGTGCTTCGCGCTTTTGTCCTTAAAATTGCAAGATTTTCAAGGAGCAACGACACCCCTTAATGCAACCCATTACCGGGCGACAATGGGCATTGTGGGGCCTCGAAAGGCAGCGGGGGGGGAGGGAGGGAGGGGGAGGGGCCAAAGTAGTACTACAACGAGATAGACAGAGGGCGCTCGGCTCACTCGATACTCGCTTTTAGAAATCCAAAGCATACTATAACGCCGAGATAACGTTTATACACCGTTTACTTTACTTTAATTCGCCTCGTTTTGCGCGACGACGAGAGGGGCGAGCGGGGGACGCAGATTCGTCTCCGGGCGGGAGAAACGTGAATCTCGCGAAGGTCCTACGTGCGGAGCGTCAAGGCGGAGTAACGAATCGGATTAAAAGCTGGAAGGAGTTAATGTTATATAATTGCGCGAACTGTCTGCGTCGCATGGCCCAAACCGGGCTCACCTCTTTCCTCCACGTTTCTCGCCCGTTGCCTCTTTGTTTCTTTCGCTCAACCCCCCCCCCCCCCCCCCCTTCCACCCCCCGCCTCCCCCATTTGCCGACTAATTAAGATTTCCTTAAATACCTTCGCGCAGACCTCGCTAAAGCCATTCCCGTTTTATAGTTTTAAGTCGCGCTCCGGCTTGTGAAATCGCTCCTCAGTTTCGTTAATGCAACTTTCTTAGCTCGCGTTCAACAAAGCCGGGGGGACGGAGATGGAAATATGGAAGCGCGATGTTTGGCTACGTGAAAAGGTCGACGAGTGTTATATGGATGTTTTTTTTTTGGGAAGAAAAGGTTGAGGGTATAGAGTAATCCATTCAGATGCAAAGCGTGTGTTTTGGGTGGGTATAAAACACTGGGAAGGAACTCGGCATTCGTGGTTTTATCACCACGTGAGCGGTGGGTAGGATTTTTGTCCTTTTGTTGAGAGGAAGACTTTGGGCGGTGATGGAGATAAAAAAGGCGATTTGTATACGTGGGACTTTAGCTTGTTTTCTGATTCTAATTTGTGGGGAAGTTTTGTTGTTGAGTGGTGGCAGGTTTTTTTAAATCGAGGTAATTGTTGAATATGTTGATGAAAAAAAAAAAAAATTCGGGGAGCTGTTTAAAATCTTTTGTGCTGTTGTGCTCTTATAAAGCAAATTTAAGATTAAACTGCTACGGACTTTTCTGGTAACCAATCATATCTTGAATATTTTACTTTTCTGACTTTATATTTTATTTTAATGAATTTTTTACTTTTCAGACCGAAAATCGCCAAAATGGACCTCAGAAATATATTTTTTTTAATATCGACTTTTAACCTATACCATCGTTCTCAAGTCGCATATTCTACCCCCGAAAACACTGGTTAGGAACACTTTTTAATCGATTTTGAAAAAAATAATTTTCGGCGACGATCTTTCTGTCAGAAATCGTAGATCCAACGTGTTACTTGGTTACAACACCCGTGACTGCGAGGACCAATCAGATCACGAATAGTGCATTAATTTGTTGATGTGAAAATATAATTCTGCAGTGACATAGCTCAAGGTATTTGCACGCTTGAGATTGTCACGATTTCGGGATGTCACACTCGGCACACGAGTGTTTCTGATTCAGTTTTCGGAAACGATCCTGAGTATCGCGATTGCCTTCCTCGCAGCACAAATACTACAGCTCCAGTGCGTTTTTTCGCTGAGAACACATTGAAATTCCATTCCCGTGGCGCAGCCCTTTTCCTCGGCAACTTCGGTGAAAGACGACGAAGAGCGCGAGAGGGTGAAAGGGAGAGGAGGAAAAAAATAGGTGCGGGGGGTGGCGAGGCAAGACGCGAAGATCGTGGAGTTACATAAAGTGGAACCCGGGAGGCAAAGTGAGGGTACATGAACGCCGGCAAGTTGGACGAGAAAAGAGGAACGAGATCGTATATAGTGAACGCACAGGAAACGAGGGTGAGGACGAGGGGGGGGGGGGGGGGGGGGTGGAGCGGAAACCAGGAAAAAAGGGAGGTAAGCCAAGAGACTTAGGACGTCGCTAGCGACTAGTTATGGAGATCGTGTGACGGTACCTGCATTCTTAACCAGAAACCAAGCACTTTTATCATAGGAAGAGAGCACTGGCAGTTTTATCATCCTTGAGAGAGTCCAGGTCGGCAGTGTACCGGGTACGTAATGTACAGAATATTTGCGAAACCCAAGATTGGTGCGTTATTACTGGATTTATATGTTAGCTTCGGAAAAAGGAAAATGTAACTCGATCATTCTTCTTTTTACGGCAGATTAATAAATTACCGAAGTCTGCTATATATGCTCCACTTTTGCATTTTTCAAAGATGAGTGAAAAATTACAAAAAAAAAATAGTTTGAAGCATGTTTTTTTAGTTACAGCTTGACTAATTTTAAATTCATTTTTTAATTAAATATTTTTAACTAATTTTAAACTAATTTAGGAATTAATTTTTAAATTTGAAATAGTCATTTTAATACTAAAATGTGTAAGTATCATATATTATATTTTTTTGACGTGGTCATGATTTAATCTTTTCCAATACTTTGCATGAAATAGCTTTTCTGACCAATTGGCCTTTCCAAGCAAATATATTTTCCGATAGTCCCAATTTATGAGTCCTGCAAAAATTCTCTCATTTTTCGAAACAAAATACAGACTTCACTCTAAAGGATGATATTTTACAGTAAGATTATCGTCTGCCTAACTATTTCCTCCACCCACATTTCCCTCTCATTACACCGACTAAAAAATATTTTCCTTAGAGCTTGAACAAAAAAAAAAAAAAAGCGACGAATCAAGCATCAAAATTAATTTAAATATTTCAGTTCTTCTCGTCCTCAGCGCTCTCCACCTTCCGCTCCATCCGCCCGTTCCTCCCTCTGTACAAGGTACAAATTCATTTAGAAAAGCTCCGCTCCTCGGTGTTCAGTGGGACAGACACGAACACCCAACCCGTGGAAGTGCATTCGGTCGACTCGCGCACAAAAACCCCGTAGTACCTCAGAAAGCGGATTCAGCTGGGCGGAAGGAACGGACACCCCGGCGTATTAACATGTAAAAATATGAAGATTGGTGCATTCGCCGAGACTCCGGTGGAATCGGAAGAGGAAAACCGTGTGTACCATCGCCAACTCCCAGCCCGGCACTTCGTCCTGCGCGCTCGGCGCTCAACTCCCGGGCTCTTCTAAATGCACATCCGAATATCCTGTTTACCGTGTCTATACCCGGTGCTTTCCCAGTGTCGCGCGCCTCTGCGTCGCCCTCCCGCTGAAGAGAGAGAGCGCAAAACTTTGTCCGCGCTCGCACACATCGTGGGGCGGGCGGGGGGGGGGGGGGGGGGGCACCGTCGGGGGACCCCCGGGGTAGTTCAGCAGATTGAAAAGTGCAAATAGTGCCACGTAAGCGACCAGCGCGCGGCTCCCGCAGCCGCGGCGTGAGGCGGGAGAGCCTCGCGCGACGGCCGCGAGTGGCGCTGCCGGCGCACAAAGGAGGCGCCGATGAAGAGACGAAGCATGCGTTGCGCGGCGGAGGATTCGTTGAATTGCCGAGGGAAAAAGCGACTGCACGGGGGGGGGGGGGGGGGGGAACAGCCGAAAGGACTCTCTATGGCGCTTTGTAGCTGTGGGCAGAGGGCGCCACGGAGGGCAAATGCCTCGTTGGTCCCCCTTTCCCTTCTCCCCTTACCGCCACGTCTTTCTCTTTTCTTCCCGCCGCTCCCCTTATCGCTTTATCCCTCCTCCTCCTCCTCCTCCTCTTCCTCCTTCCTCGGACCCCTCGCACTCTCATCCTCCGCAATCTAACGCTTTCTAATCGTGAATAGGAGCAAATTGGAGACCGCTGGCGAAAGGAGACCGCGCGCTCCACGGCCGACGCTCGTGCGCCGAACGCCCGGAACTCCTGCAGGAGCGCCAAGCTTCCCTCTCCATTTCGATTCGCCGTTCGCCAAGAAAGCCTCGCTGGGGGCCGCTCCTGTGTATCCCGGCGCGCTCTGCCTCTGCCTTCAGCGCACTGACCCTTTCTGAGAGTTTCTCGCTTTTCCATCCCTTTTCTCGCGCTTCTCTACTACTCCCCTCCTGCTCTCGTCCTCGCCCCCTGAAAACCCCCCCGTTCAAGCCCCTTCAACGAATTCAATCTCCATCCATTTCCATTTACACGGAGGAAGCGAGAGAGGACGAGATGAGGAGCGCGGGCGGGATGGAGCGATGGCACTGGGGAGAGATGCGAGGTTCGACGGTGAAAGGAAAACGTACCCCCATGGCCCCGGCCTCATCCGCGTCTACAGCCCCCCCCCCAGCACCAACCTTGCGAATCGTATGCGAAGTATATATAGCGCAGCTGGGAAGCGATCGGCTCTCCCTGTTAGCGGGGCGAAGAGAGCTCGGATCGAGATGTAGATGATCCGTTCTACGAGTGTAATCCAAGCCAATTCCCGGGGCTGCGAGCTTGTCGAGCTTTAAAATGTGTATGGGAGTCCTCCCCGGGCTTGCGGGCCGCATGGAAAGCGGCACAAAAGCCGGGCGACCGGTTTTTTTCGGGGCGAGTCGATATAGGACGTTTGAATGACTCTTCGAAGTGGTTTTCGCCGCGAAACTGAAAGGGAGGGATGGTGGAAGTGTCATGAAAATTGGGATGCCAATTGTTAGTGGATTTTTTTTTTTTGTACAAGTTTCGGTTTTCCAGATGTATTGATCAAAGGAAAAAATGATGTTGAAGTTTGCATCAACAGAATACAACGAAATTAAATAAAAAAAATTTCATTTAAATTTCGAAATTAAAAAAATTTCGAAAAAAATTCAATGAATTAATTGTTATGAATCCAAATGACGAAAATAGATATAAAAAGTCACGATAGACGTTTTAGTTATTGGATTTTTTTTATTTCGCTTTGCCAGCTGCATTGATTAAAGGAAAAAATGATGTTGAAGTTTGCATCGTTGGAATACAACGAAATGAAAAAAAGAAAATTAATTAACTGTTATGAACCCAAATGATGAAAATAGGTATAAAAAGTCACCATAGCAACTAAGGGCATGAAAAAAAAGTTTGGGTAAAACGAAATGAAAGTGAATAGTGAAAATAAATATATGAGCAAAATTCTTTATTTAGTTGAGAGGTTATCGCTCCCTCTTGATAGGTACGGAGTACAAGTAACAGTTTTGACGTGACTGCTAGAAATGTAGACGCATTGCGTCAAAGTTCAACGTAGGTGTGTATTGTATATATGTATTTCCGCCGTGAATCAGAATTTTTGCTCAGTTTCTGAGTTCTCGTCGACGCGCCGGAAAGCTTTTCGTGCCGAATAAGCCCGACTTGGTTCTTGCATAACCGAGCAAACTCGGGGGCAGCTAAGTCGGAAGTCATGTTAGGAGCCTTTTGCATAACGCGGCGCGACATGCACTCCCGAGATTGCCGATGACGGTCACTCCCGACCGAACCTTCGCGTACGAGCGACGCGACAATGTTTTAAACATATGGGGTGCCCCGCCGGTTTTATGGGGAGACCCTCGGCTTAGGCCGAGGGTCTGGGATTTTTTTGTCAGTCACGAATATCGTCTCCTTGTATCACATAAAAAGACGCCCACATAGTTGTAGACCGTAAATAATTTTTGGTTTTTGTTGAGTCCTAATCGAAGAATTTCGAAAAAACTGTTTATGTAGCTTTATAGCTTATTAATAATTGTGTACATCTTGGGTGTCAGTAAAAAAAAAATTCGACCAGGAAAATCGCTCTTTTCTATAAAATACATAAAATCATAATCTGATTTGTAAAAAAGTATTTACAGCCCAAAAACTGAAAAAATATCGTTTTTTAAATTCACTCCAGGGTCTACTTTAAGCTATAAAAAATAACCACCTTCACTGTCGCAAAAGGCATTTGAAAAATATCTAAAACAAACCGTTGGGAATTATTTAAACGTTTCCACCGCTCCTAATTTTGCATCCTGTACATTCGGGATAGCATGAATTCTCATTTGGCTATCTGCAAAAAAACCTAGCAAAATGCCTAGATTCACTGTCGAAAAAACATCCTAAAAATATTTTTTTAAATCGTTAAGAATTATTCAAACGTCTCATCTCCTTATAATTCAGCATCCTGCACACTATGGAAGTAGAACCAGAAGCTCGTCGTTTGCGAACGCGAAGAAATCAGCGAGAGCTCGCGATCGGACGAACGTGGAAATACATTCATATCGAATGATTGATGTGTACACGTGAATGCATTTAGTATTACTGGTATTGGCCGACAGTGGTAATGGAACGGATGCAGCGTCGAGGCGCGAGTAGGTACAACATCAATGGCAGACAACTCCGCGTTGAATATCGTAAGCCCTATGGCGAGCCGACCCCTCGAAAGATTTGAAGGATCGCATTATAATCGCGTTACTCGTTGGAGCTTCTATGTCTAACCCGTTGATTAGCAGTTGCGCATCTATACCCTCCTGCCAGACACGCTTGATGGATAATCCAAATCCATCTATCAGTCGAAACATTGACTTCTCTCAGCAGCTTCTCCGTTACGCCGCAAAAAGTTGTGTTCGGCTTCGACTCACTCTGGGTCATCGACGGTCAAAGCATTTCGGAACTTTCGTCAAAAGGATTTTCAAAGCCTTCTAAAAATTTATCGACAATCCTTCAATCTCAGAAACGTCAATTGCCAACCATCATGATTTTTCTGAAAATCGAGTGAAAAGGCCAAAAGTGAGCTACAAAAATTTCACACAAAAATTGTGTGAAGTGAGAAAGATGGATACATTCATTGTCAAGAAGAAATCGTAGATTTTGAACAAACGAAAATACGAAAAAATGGACAAGATTGTCGCTTCGTATTGGTGACCCCTTTCTAAAACGAGAACAGATCGACCAATGACTGAACAGTTAAGCCAATGATTAAACACGTGGTTCCTAATTTTGTTGCCAAAGCTTTCGAATAATAGGAGTTGAACTAACATAACAGAACGGTATTTAAAATTAAAGTGAAACTAATCAAAATTATAACTATAGAATTATAAAATTATAAACTATAAAATATTAAATAAGATATAAATATTAAAAACTATAAAACTACAAAATTATATAAGGAAATATGTATATAATTTTGTTCATTCATTGTAGGTCTTCACTCATTAGCTGATCTATCCAACACGAACATTGAATATGTCGAATTCCTCTATATTTTTTTTAATTGGCTGACTTAAGTCAGCTAATTAAAAAAATTCTGAAAGGTTGTGGAAATTATTTCTTTTTAATTACCTGACTTAAGTCAGGTAATTAAAAAAAATTACTTTCCACACCATTTCAGAATTCACGTCCCAATCTTGCCTCAAAACCGTCACCAATAAACTGCCCAAGGATAGACAATTAAGTCATCGATCGATGAGTCAATAAAAATCGCTTCAGCACGCCTCATTCATACAGCTGCTTCTGCATAGCAAATGTACAATAGTAACATCACCGGTCATACATTGTTCCAACAAGGTGGTCGTATCGTGCAAGGCTACAGTCCGAGACTTCTATGGTTAGGCATTTGATACCCCCATATTGCCGCGAGATCTAGATGGCATAAA
The DNA here is from genome assembly GCA_963932165.1 of Pimpla rufipes. Classification (NCBI taxonomy): domain Eukaryota; kingdom Metazoa; phylum Arthropoda; class Insecta; order Hymenoptera; family Ichneumonidae; genus Pimpla; species Pimpla rufipes. The sequence continues at coordinate 26,403,748 of OZ010630.1, forward strand.
TACACGGGGCATATCGCAACGTGCTATCAGCCCGCACAATGCGTAGGCAAATAAAGGGGGAGCCCGATGCACACACGGTGATCGCGATACCAAAGAGCGAGAGAACGAATTCACCTTCGGTCGCGGCGCGATTTGTTTCTACCATCATGGTAATTACGTCGGGGATTTCACGAGTGGGTCCGGCGAACCGGTCATCGTAACTTCCCGATTCAATTACCATCCTCGCACACACACACACGACGCGTTCTCCATTTCTTCGGCTCCTCTTTGCCGCCGTCACTTTTGCTTCCTTTTTACGCGCGGCTTGGTTCGCGCTCGTTGGAAACGCGCGCACTACAATCATTTGCAGGTAATTTTCTCAACAATTCGAGACGACGAAAGCGCGCTAAGAACCGTGAGGAAAACCCCGGGAAAGCGAAGGGGGGGGAGGGGGGCACACCTTCTTTATTATTAAACGCGGAATAAATTTCCGCCGTTTCTATTAAAAAGCTCCGAGAGGAGCTTCTCGATGGAGAAAGAAGTAACGACGTTTATACGATGAGAATAATTATAAAGCGAAGTTACAGTCGGCCGGCAAAGTGTTTCCGAGCTAAATTAATCGGGCTTTTAATTATTATATTATTATACTTTATTATATTGCTGCTGGAGAGACGGTGGGAAACGCTGAAAGATGCCGTGGGTAACGTTACTCTTGCTGTATATTACGCGTCTGATATCTGTAGGCTAGTAATAGTTTTTGCATTTCTTATTATTTAATTTATTTTCTCGGCAAATGATTTTTTATAGATATTTTTTTTTTTTTACTTGGGCACCAATGTTTGTTCATAATATATGTCCGCTCAATAGATTTCTATATACTTTAATAGTCACGAAGAGAAATGCTATATTTATAACCATTAAACAAATTTGTTTATTTATTTATTTGTTCATTTATTTTACCTTATTAATAAGGTAAAAGTTCTGTGGGCACTAAATATGGTTACTGTGGAAAAAATGTTAGCGTATGAAATCCTTCACGTAAAATCCTCTAAGGCAAAGCTACACGGAGAGAAATTTCTGTGTCGTGACAACAAACAAAAGTGACAACAAAAATCGTTTTGTTAGGCTAACAAAAATATTGATCAGCCCAGCAAAAAGTATTTCCAGCCGAACAAAAGATTTGTCAGCCTAACAAAACTGATTTGACAGCCGAGCAAAAGATTGGTCAGCATAACAAACAATTTTTGTTATCACTTTTCTTTGCTGTCACAACACAGAAATTTCTCTCCGTGTAAAATTGATAAATATTTCTTCACGGAGGCAGTTTTGTCAAAGGCAAAAAATAATTGTTTAGGCCCCTAAAATATCTCTTATATTTTGAGAAATTCTACGGTTAATTTTGCCACGAAACCTAATAGCCGTACAAGTTTTGTCAAAGGCAAAAAATAATTGTTTAGGCCCCTAAAATATCTCTTATATCATGGGAAATTCTACGGTTAATTTTGCAACGAAACCTAATAGCCGTACAAGTTCGTCACACAAGGCATTCAATTTTCCGCGTGGCAAATGTATCTTTTCATCAAAAACAGTAAAACGCACCAATGCGAACAGGTTCGGCGCGTAGATGTTACGAAAAGAAAAGTGTGTTCACACAGCGACGAGGCACACAGGACATTCAGCACGGCGCGGCGTATAGAATGGGGACCGGGCAATGGAAAAGGTAGCGCGAGATTGTAAAAGGGGTGAAAGAGGAAAAGACCAGCGGCGGGGCAGCAACGGAAGCAGCGGCAACGGCAGAGGCAAAGCTTCGTTTGCTCCACGCTTGCGGTTAGATACACGCGCTAGGATGATTCACGAGGTGGCCCCGTCTGATGGGTGGTTTCATTGTGCATTTGCATCGGTCCTACGCGCCAGCTACCTATATTCCGCCGCTGGTTTTCACTGAGATTTAAAGCCGGATTGTATCTGCAGATACGGCGTGGCTTTTATCCCGAGTATCGCGGCCCCGAGAACTCGGACAAACGCGCGCGTCTCGCTGCATACAAACATAATCCGCAACATCAACGGCGAAATATTATTCAAAGTCCACGCCGGCCAAAGCCATTTATCAATCTTTTCGTTGATAATATCTGGTCAATTAAATTCAACGGCGTGAAACTGAGAGGCCGTAATACGTCATGTGGGCTGAAATACGATTAACAATCAGACACTGTGGTGAGAAGCGATTTCTCAACTGTGTCGCGGTGCAGGTAAATTTCATACTTTAGTTGTTTCATCGGTGTCTTTGATACAGGAAATAACTATTCCAGTTTTGTTCATTAATTAAGGAACAAAAATTCAAATTTTATTCACTAATAATTGTTAATATTCAATTATAATAAACACCAATATTCATCACGTTAATATTCAATTTTTTTCATTTATTAATGAACAAAAATGTATTAATTTATTAATGAACAAAAATGTATTAATTTATTAATGAACAAACATTTATTCATTTATTAATGAACAAAAATTGAATATTAAAATTAAATAAAAATGAGATGAACAATTTTTGTTAATTTATTAATGAACAAGAATTGAATAGTTATTTGCATAAAAGTTGATCTATTAATCAATTTCATGAAAGCCTCTGACATTCGCGAAATATGCTAATGATGAACCCACGAGGAAATTCTTTATTTCGAAATCTCCAATTTCAATGATGCAGACGTCTCGTTTTTCGAGCGAGCAAAACGAGTCTGCCCACTACCAGTATTAGCAGACAGGATCATTCAGAGCCGAATGGCCTTCTGCCCCGGTTTCCCAGTCCGTTTTCCCGATGCCTGCTTGCGTCGGTACATTGAATTGCACGCGACCGAGCATGAAGAGCAAAGAGCCGCCGCGTCTGGAGAAACGAGCTATGCGGACGAGGGCAGACGGCACGAGTCCAGCTCGCGGCAGCCTCCTCGTGCGGCTCTATCGGTCCTACCGCGCGCGCGCGCGTCGAACGTCCTTTTCTCTCGTCTTGCACACCGCGCCATCTCGGACATTAACATATAACTCCTCCTCATAACCATGTGTGATTGCTTGTGCCGCGATCCTCTCTCGCTGTTTACTTCCCCGTTTTCACGTATGGATTACGTACAGTGCGGACCCTCGTAAGTCACATTTTTCTCCCAACGTCACGATTTATGCCAAATGGACCGAGTCTGGCATACCACATTTTTTCGTAGTATGCGAAAAATTCCATTTTACGCACTGTGCGAAAAATTCAATATTACGCACTATGTGAAAAATTCCATTTTACGCACTGTGCGAAAAATTCCATTCTACGGACTGTGCGAAAAATTCCTCTTTACGCACTGTGCGAAAAATTCCACTTAACGCACTGTGCGAAAAATTCCACTTTACGCACTGTGCGAAAAATGCCACTTTACGCACTGTGCGAAAAAATCCATTTTACGAATTGTGCGATAAATTCCATTTTACACACTATGCCTAAAAATTTATTTTATGCACCGAAGGCAGTGCGTAAAAATTAATTTTACGCATACTACGTAAAAAAAGTTCTTTTTAAACAACCCAACTTAGATTATTTTTTTGTCCAGTGTAGCATATCAGCAAATAAAAATAGCGCAAGAAAATTCGACAAATCACAAGTGCCTCAAAATAACGTCTGCCCCGACATTTCACTTACGAGGGACTCCACTGTACGCATATAAATAGCTATAATACACAGACGCGGAGAAGAGGAATAATAAAAATGACGAAAAGAAGAATAACAGGTACAAAGCGACGGCAACGAGAGCTCGTTGTCTCATTGTTCTCCCTCGATGTGTCCCAAGCGCGGCCGCGAGCCTACATATACTCGCTTATGCTGTGACTAAAGCAGAAGAAGAAGCAGAAGAAGAAGAAGAAGAAGAAGAAGAAGAAGGAAGGCCGGCGCGCGCGACTGCGGAGGCGGTCGAGTTACAGCCCCGTGCGACTCCACGGGGACTGTATATCCCCGCACAGAACGATATGTAAAACACGCTCGGCGAGTCCGCCGCCCCCCCGTAGTCATATTTTATCGCCGGACAGACGACGGCACTTGGTGCAGGAAAGAGCGCACGCGGGCCACGGGTGTCCCTCCTCCCCAGGGCCTCGCTACTTATGGCCCAGGCGTACGTACTGTCTGCGCACGTGTGTGCGTCTGGCTTTTCTCCCTCGCACGTATGACTTTGTCGTTTCAACGTGGAGCCGATTCATATAGTACTGCGTTTCTGAATCCGCACATGGAGTTTCCGGGGATTCATAGTTTATGGTCTTATGCTTCGAAATTTTCGTTATTTCGTTATTTCAAGCCTAAGTTGATATCTTTAATGGCAAATTCGAGCCCAAATTTGTGTGTAACATGCGGCAATAAAGGGTAATAATTGCAGTTCGCAAAGCTTCAGGATATACTCGAAAAAGTGTAAAAAATCCAAGGTAGAGTGATTCACAAAAAAAAAAATATATAAGGCATTTGGGACCAGAATTGTAAATTCCTAAATTTAGAAATAAAGTTTTTAGAAATAAAGTTGATGATACAATTTATTTTGTAATTAGGAATTAATAATAGTGATATGGAGTAATAATAATATAACGAGAATATTTTTAATGGCTGAAAAGAATATTTTATCTTAATAAAAAGTCGTGGTAATTTTCCTGAAAAAATGGAGAAATGCGGTTAATGCATTACGATAGTAAAAGAGCACAATTTTGTTCGCAATTGCTCACAATTTTTTTTTAATTGAAAATGCGTTACCTATGCAGCTATTCAAATGTTCACACGTCATTTTACAATCGCCACAGATTATTATAAATAAATCCCCCCTACAAAACAAACCGTAGTGTAACATTTATTTCTTAAACTAATGAATATTTTATATATGAGATTAAATAAATTAGTTTAAGCAATAATTAAATGTAAACCCGCATTAGTTTAAGAAAGATTTGTATTATAGGTGAGATTTATTTGTTTCCGAATTTCGATTTTGCCACATGATTTTTAAGACAGAATCATCACAATACAGTCACCTCTCGCTTCATCCCAGCGACTGTGAAAATGCATCACGCGCTAATATCGCTCTATATATGTATATCAACTATTTCCCATGCAAGTCAATTACAAACTTACAAGTGCGCAATATAACGCCGCATCCAAGGCTGCATCGCTGTTTCCAAAGACGCAGGATCATTATTATAATATTAATGCAGTTCCATCGTATTCGTCCTCGGCGCTCGCGCGCGCCCTGGCGGCGCCCCATCAGCACGCTGATGCGCTTTCGCGTGTTAGCGTTATCGAATCTGGTGCGCCGGGGTAACAACGCCGCAGTGTGCGCCGTGGGGCGAGTCTCGAAACTGCACAATTCAATTTTACACGTAGAGAGAGAGAGAGAGAGAGAGAGAGAGAGGACGAAGGTAGATGCAGCGGGCTACGCACGCGAGGGATGCTGGTTAGCTGCGCCCGAGATGCACGGCCGGAGCTGCAGCAGCCGAAGAGGCGCCGCTGCATATAGCGAGTTCCCCGCGCGTCATTCACGATGCGAACGCGTCGTACGTGCCGCGCGGGGTTCCCGCACCACGTCGCAACGTTTCCCGGCGTCGTCGTCGTCGTCGTCGTCGTCCTTATCCTCCCGTGGTATTCCGTATAGCTTCGACACGACGGACGATAACCTTTCGGGGGAGGGCTCGCGGCTTAGTTCGTAATTGCGAAAGGGTAACCCGCGCGTTAAGTCCGCACGACGCACAGCGCGAGGCGCCGAACGGTTATTCGCGCGAGCCAGCATAAATTTCATCGCGCTAAGCTCGGGCGGCAATGGCCTTCGACAATCAATAGGATTACATGCAAATTGAAACTATGCGCCTTAACGAGACGATCGTTAGTAGGCACGGAATACTCGTCGTCGTGCTGTGCCCGGCGCCCCGAGCTGCCAGCTTGAGCACCACCGCAGCACCGAGGTTTCGGCGTGGATCCTCGTCTCGCACGTCGAGGACCGAAATGCTGGACGCGGAAAGTTTGGATGAACGATGTGCCACTGTGAATTTGTAAACATATTGACAGTGGGATTGTTGGATGGAGATCAATAGACTTGGAGACATTTTGGTAGCATTGAGGGAAATAGTTAGGGAGTGATAACAAGTTGATTGGTGTGTTAAAGAATTTTTTGTTGACGCAGCGAATTTTTTAGGTACCAGAGAATTTTTTTTAGGTCGCAGAGAATTTTTTTTAGGTAGCAGAGAATTTTTTTTAGGTAGCAGAGAATTTTTTTTGGGTATCCGAGAATTTTTTTAGCTACCAGAGATTTTTTTTTAGCTGCCGTAGAATTTTTTTCGCTACCAGAGAATTTTTTTTAGTTACCGGAGAATTTTTTTAGCTACCGGAGAATTTTTTCAGCTATCGGAGACTTTTTTTTAGCTACCAGAGAATTTTTATTGGGTACCAGAAAATTTGTTTAGCTACCAGAGAATTTTTTTTAGGTACTGGAGAATTTTTTTTAGCCACTAGAAAAAATGTTGTTATTACTTCCTTAATATTTTCCTTTGTGAGTGTTGATCGTTGGTGGGGATGAAATGGACCGGTGGTTATTTTTTTCTTTTTTTCGTTGATATTCCGGCTGTGATCACTTTGTCCTCTTCCGAATTTTATTTCTGTCGATAGAGTCAGAGGAATTTTAACTCTCGCGTATGGAACCAATCACTTACGAAAAGTTTCCCGTCGATCAATCACGAGGGACAAAAAGACGAAGCACTTTGGCGAATGGGCAAATCCCAAGAGTCAACTGCCGCAAAAAAGGTTTCGGGCTGATTGATATGGCTCGGTTGATGAGAGATCAGAAAAAGATTTTTGTTTTCGCACGGTTGATGCGGGGGCAGCATTTTTTGGAGGCTTCGGCAGTGGTTGAAGCTATATTACTTACTTGGCATTTTGTTTGTGAAATATGGCGACTTCCCTTTCCAGGGTGAAGATGAAGGCGGCTCGCATCTCTCTTTCTTTGCTGAAACGTTAGAGCTACAAATTATCGGCTAGTTGCACGTAATTAATGTATGAAAGAGCCGGATTCCCTCGGGGCGGCTGCTTTAACGAGCCATTATTTTTACATTAACCAACAGCCGTGCGGATTTATTTCTTTTAATTATGATTTAGTAGGAACGATGCGGAAGACAAGGTGGAAAGATCAGTTCCGCGCCCGAGTTATGTAAAATAATGGAAATTCAGTTAATTAGCAGAGTCAACGAGACGGTGTGGACAGGTGGGCCGAAAAAATACGACATTCGTTTGGAAGTTCAAAGTGTGTCTGGATTGGAGTAATTGAGGAGGAGCCGCGCTAATGACGAGAGACGGTTAGTGATAATGAAGGCACTTGGTGAAGTCAGGATGTGCGAGTGCCGTCCCGTGTCGTGGAATTTTCTGACGCTAATTCGGGGAGGGAAACTCACGTAGTTGTTCGGGAGAGAGGAAAGAAAAATTGTCACTTGGTATTCATAATTATTACAAAAGAATAATCATTTTTATAAAACGTTTGTAAAACGCATTCATGTTTTTCAAATCTGGTATAGCCTTTTTTTTAGTCTGGAAGTTTTTTGTCCCAATTCAAGTGTAAAGCAGCGAAAAATATTTTTCTATTTGATGATGGTTAGTTCAAACCTTGAAAAAAATCTCGAAACCAATATTTTCGTGTACACAATAAACGGCTTATTGAGAATAATGTTATATGCCAAAAGTTAATCTTCGTAAAAAAAAATCGAGGGTTCGACTTCGGCATTTTTCAATCGCGAATCAGATCTACGATTTCTGACCTCAGAAACTTCTAAAGTTACTATTTTTAAAAACCTTTTTTTAAGAATTTAATGAATGACAATTTTTCTTTATTATTGTCGTTTTATTTGCACCGTAATTGATTGAGGGTTTCGAAAAAGGATCAATCATTACCGTCGTTGAAAACGTGTTCGATTTAGTAACCTTTTCAATGATGTTGAAATTTGCAGCGTTAGAATGTAACGAAATTCAGAAAAACAAATTAATTCTTCCCCAAATTAATTCATCCCCAAGTGATGAAATTAGGTATAATAAATCATTATAGGAACTAATTGATATGATGACTTTTTATACCTAATTTTATCATTTGGGTTAGTTAGAATTAATTTTTTCCGGATTTCGTTGCTTTCCAACGATGCAAACTTCAACATCATCCTTTTCAATACAAATGCAGACATATTTCAGCCGCCAATTGGTGCCTAACTTTAGTTAAACTTTAGTATCGAATTGCAATTGTAAACAACCGAGTACATTTTTCCCTGTTTAACGACATTGAGAGACCACATTCAAAAAATTGTTTGGCATGCAGCGCGCTAAGTTGGTCGTCATATACGGCACGAAATACAAGAGAGGATGGGCTGTTTGTTGGCTGCTTCGACTTGGTCGATATCGAAACGGAATTGGTTGAGTCCATAGAGCGAAAGAGAAAGAGGAGAAAGCGAAATACGGGTAAACACGAAAGCGCGGCTCGAGCTGAAATTCGCAACCGGCCTTGGCCATTATCTAAATGAAACATCTATATCCAATCAAACTTTCTCGATATGTGCGTCTGGTCCGGCGAATCCGATTACGGATACGCATCTCGCTCGCGCGATTCTCAGTCCCGCGTCTTTCGTAAATATCGTTGCGCGTCCGGTCGGCCGCTCTGTGACTTCTCGTATCCCGCGAAAGATTTCGATAAAAATGAATACGCGGATGGAAGTCGCCGTCGGCGAGGGATGGAAAAAAGCGCGATGAAGAAAAAAAAAAAAAAGTTTTCTCCCCCCCGGGGCGCGGAATTTATGGAGTTTCGCATTCTTTTGCCTCCGGACCCTCGGAAATCGTATCTCCGGATAAATCGGGTTATAGGTAAATTTGACGGAAATAACGTTAGCAGTCGGTACATTTATATTCCACGAGATCGAGGCACGAAAAAACAACCGCGTTCTCCTCCCATTACGCCGTCAGAAGTCTTTTATATTTATATATTTGACAACCTGTATCTATGCGCCTCCAGCGCATAGTTCGCCCACTTTTTCCCTGCGTTACTTTTATTTCGACGGATTGAATAGGACGACCACGGTATTGACGAAATGTCACGGACGAAATGTCCCTTTATTGTAACGCTGCCATTCAAGGTATTTCAGATATTTAATCAGTTAATGATTTATCCGCGACCTGAATTCACTGTACGTCGTCAATAAACTGATAAATAAAACAGAATCGTTATATGCGCTGAGATCAGAATTGTAAATCCCTAATTTTTATAGAAATAAAATTGATGGTACAATTAATCACGTTTTAATAATAATAATAATAATAATAATTATTATTATTATTATGTTATTATAATAATAATTATTGTTATTATTATTATTATTTTACATAACGATTCTGTTTTATTTATCAGTTTATTGACGACGTAATAATAATAATAATTATTATTATTATTAACTTCAAATAATAAATAATAATAATAATAATTATTATTATGTTAACGGTTATAATATGATGTGTAACCTTTTCAATAGAGGCAAGAAACATTAATTCTCCCATAAAACTTCATGGTAATCTCATAGAAAAAAATGGAAAAATACAGTTAATCCATTGCGAAAATAATGGAAGACTTTGCTTGTCGATTTTTCTCACAATTTCTCCCAAAATTTAAATAAAAATAACGTTTTTCTTACAGCTATTCGAAAGTTTACATATAATTTTATAATCCCTACAAATCATCGTAATAAAATCATAACTAGAAAATAAACTGTTGTGTAAACTTTAATTCTGATGTATTGCAATCGCATATTTAGGTGACAAAACAAACGGTACGAAAATTACGAAAAATAAAAAGTAAATATAAATCAATCAAACCAAGTGTAAAAATCCTAGAACAACGAATTAACGGTTGTCACTTAATGGTTCCCAGAGGACGCAGCGCGACTGCTCAGCGTGTAATGCGGCGGTAACTTAAATAATTTGTATAGACATAATTGCAGAGGTGAACAGGAGCGAAACAGAAGTGCAAGCAAACTCCGGGGTGGTTACTGCCGGGCTGAGAGTCCTGGAGACTCATTTTCCGGTACAATAATTAATTATCCCCAATACAATTTCGGGAGACGAAGTTACGAACTCGAACGCGCCCCCCCGCGCTGATGCTGTTCCTCCGCTCGGTACTTCGTGAGATTGTACACGGCGTCTTGATCACGACATTGAGAACGACAAGGAGTATTAGTAATGGTGCCGGAGGGCCTTGTACGTGACTCCCGACGTTCATAATACACTCGGCACATTACCCGTACCTCCCTTGCCCTAGATTCAATGAACCTCCCGCGCGCCACCAGCGCGCCGCGGCAACGCCGGCAGAAGCTTCGATCTAATAGAGACTTTAATGAGTTTTCATCCAGACACACGCAGCTTTTAAGTAGCGCTCGGACGGAACGCGCCCTCCTGTCTTAGCCCCCACTCTCCTACCCCCCCATCTTGTACCAATAATGAAATGTTCCGTCGATCTTTGTGTTGGAAAAGTTGCTACCAGGAGGCACGTTTAGCACGAGACTTTCGATCGCGGATAAAACCTCGTGAACTTCGCGCTTTCGAACTTACGAATTATCGACTTTCATGAAGCCTCGAATTTTATGAAGACGTTCGAGGGTTTTTTTTTATTTTTTATTATTTCTGTCCTATTGGCCTCATATCCTAATTGAATCCTAATTGACGATAATTGGCCGGTAATTATTATTTACGGGGAGCTTTATTACGATTTCAATTGATAAACGTGGACGAAAATTAAAGTTGTTGCTTGAGAAAAGCAGCTTTTCATAAGACGAATCGAGTCGAGGGATCCACATTGCGCATTGACGCTGGGATATTATTGTAAAATTTGTATGCGTTTCTTACGTTTATTGTTTGAAAATAAACACGAATTTATATCTCGAAATTACGATGCGGAATATGCATGATTAATATATATAATGAAATGTTTCGTCGACCTTTGTGTTGGAAAAGTTGCTACCAGAGGCGCGTTTAGCACGAGACTTTCGATCGCGGATAAAACCTCGTGAACTTCGCGCTTTCGAACTTACGAATTATCGACTTTCATGAAGCCTCGAATTTTATGAAGACGTTCGAGGGTTTTTTTTATTTTTTATTATTTCTGTCCTATTGGCCTCATATCCTAATTGAATCCTAATTGACGATAATTGGCCGGTAATTATTATTTACGGGGAGCTTTATTACGATTTCAATTAATAAACGTGGACGAAAATTAAAGTTGTTGCTTGAGAAAAGCAGCTTTTCATAAGACGAATCGAGTCGAGGGATCCACATTGCGCATTGACGCTGGGATACTATTGTAAAATTTGTATGCGTTTCTTACGTTTATTGTTTTGAAAATAAACACGAATTTATATCTCGAAATTACGATGCGGAATATGCATGATTAATATATATAATGAAATGTTTCGTCGACCTTTGTGTTGGAAAAGTTGCTACCAGAGGCACGTTTAGCACGAGACTTTCGATCGCGGATAAAACCTCGTGAACTTCGCGCTTTCGAACTTACGAATTATCGACTTTCATGAAGCCTCGAATTTTATGAAGACGTTCGAGAGTTTTTTTTTTTATTATTTCTGTAATATTGGACTCGCGATGCTCGTAATTGACGATAATTGGCTGGTGATTAGTATTTACGAGGAGCTTTCTCAAGTGAAAAAATTATATGAGGCTTGTGTGAAAGGGTTTATATACAATACAAGCTATATGCGAAAGTGGACATATAGAATTTTCATATGATGTTGAAGTTTGCATCGTTGGAATGCAACGAAATTCAGGAAAAAAAGTAATTCTTATTAACCCAAATGATGAAGGGCACGATTTTATCTTTTCGTTCCCTTGGTTGCTATGGTGATTTTTTATACCTATTTTCATTATTTCGGCTATAATTACAATTAATTTTTTTTTTCTGAATTTCGTTGCATTCCAACGATGCAAACTTCAACGTCATATTTTCATATATTTAGTATAATCTATATGAAATTGTAGAATCAATTTCGATATATGTATAGAACCACATAAACAAACATATTGTATATACTTTGTATATACTATCAACAAATTCTGCAAAATTATAGGCAGCATTTAACAATATAATATCGATATATTCCATATAGATTATACAAAATATATGAAAATTCTATATGTCCACTTTCGCATATAGCTTGTACATAAAGCCTTTCATATAAACTTCATATAATTTTTTTACTTGGGCATTACGATTTCAATTAATAAACGTGGACGAAAATAAAGTTGTTGCTTAAGAAAAGCAGCTTTTGATAAGACGAATCGAGTCGAGGGATCCACATTGCGCATTGACGCTGGGATATTATTGTAAAATTTCTATGCATTTCTTACGTTTATTGTTTAAAAATAAACACGAATTTATATCTCAAAATTACGATGCGGAATATGCATGAATAATATATATATATATTTCGTGGAATAAATAGACGCGACGTAACTTTATCTTAAAGGGTTGCGAAAGAAAAGGCGAGGAGGGTGCGGAGGGGGGGTGAGAAGCTCGATCTCCAATTCCATCCCGGCGAAGTTTCAATTCCCCGAGCCAAATGGGTTTTCCACTTTTACCCAAAAGTAAGACAAACCCATTACGAGATAGAGATGGGCTGTTTGAGAACAATGGGATAGGACACTCGTTGAGTCTCGCGCGGTCTTTGCGAGGTCCCTCGCTTCCAAGACGCGCCGGCAGACCCGCACGTTTTCCACCAGAAATTTCCTCGCTTCCTTTACTTCGCTCCGCGTTGCGTGAGCGGTAAATTAGAACAGACACGGTACAGATGTACTTACGCTGTATACCTGCGAGAGAGCTGCGAGAGCCTCGGCGAGGTTGTCGGAAATTATGGCGTCGTATTTGCGCAAAAGTTTATTTCGTGCCGTCGTGTGTCCCGCATAAACAGTCGCAACGCGAAATCTCCTCATTAAATAAATTACGAAAGATACAGGTCTTGCGCTTGTTGAACAATACGGCTTGTTCTGTTTTTTTTTTATTCCAGTCGTTGTGGGGAAGGAAAAAGGGCGTAGGGTGCAAGAAAGGTGTGAGGGTAAAAATCCAGCAAGCTGATGATGATTGGGGTGGAGTTATTTGATTGGCACTGATTTCTATAGCGTTGATTGCAAACCGCGAATTTTAATTCTGACTAACAGTTTATCAAATTTATTTGGCATTAAAAAAAATTCTCAATTTTTCATTATATTTATTTTTTTTACTGCAAAAGTAAAAAAAATCCGAAAGACGTAGAGTGCAAGAAAAGTGTGAGGATAAAAATCCAGCTCGCTGCTGATGATTAGGCTGGAGTTATTTGACCAACGCTGATTTTTATAGCGTTAATTGCAATCCGAGAATTTAAATTTTGACTAACAGTCTGTCAAATTTATTCGGCATTAAAAAAAAAATCTCAATTTTTCATTATATATATTTTTTTACTGCAAAAGTATATATTCTGACCTCAATAAAAATCTGACCTGAATCTGTCGCTGACTAATAAAATTTAGAAGTGCCTCAGAGGTCTTCGTATAGCAACAAATCTTAAATAAAAAAACCATAACGAATTTTAGGCACATTTTCGGTATATGAGGTGTATTTTGTCTTTGAGGTCAGAACACATTTGCAGAAAAAAAAATTAAATCATTTTTTTTTTTCATTATGTGTTTTTACTGTAGCAAGATAAATACTGACATAACAAAATAATTATCTTTTAATAGTACATTAAGGAAAAATTTGACAGAATGCAGTAATTATATTATTACGAAAAAATTGGAACAATTTGCATTGCACACGAATCACGTTATCGTGAGCAACGGTATTACATTACCGTGTCGCGTCAAAGAAAACAAAAAGTTAAAAACCTTTCACGTCTCATTACCCTCAGGATGCGCCTGATGTACTCGTTTGCTTGCCCGATAAGGTAGTTAAGACGTTCCGCAATAAACTCTCCTAAAGAGTTTCGTAATTCGCCGATGCCATTCATCCCCGGCGCGCCAACTTTTATTGCTACAAATAAAATCAAGATTGAGGCAAATTGTTCGGGCGTTTAGCGGCGAGAGCGACGGAAACTACGGGGGGCCGCAATATACCAAAATCTCTTGATCATTACGATCCTTCTTCCGTAAAAGCATTTCGTAATTCGATTGGCGCTCGCCCACCTATAGATGCGATACGAGCTATTTCGTTCTCACATACATCTATACAGCGCCCGTAGACATTTGGAGCAGAGCGAACAGCCCTAAATGGGAAAAGGTGCATTACGGAAACAACGAAATGGTTCAACGTGAGGAGCTAAGGTAGCTAAGGTAGTTTGGGTCGCTGACCGACGGTTGTGTAATCCGGAACCAGGAAAAGAATTTTTCACTCATTGTCAGATGTATGAAATATTTTGCTGAAATATCGCGTCAAACACATCGAGGCGAGCAAATAATAATTTATAATTATTATAAAATCATTATAATTTATAATTATTATAAAATAATTATAATCTAGAATTATTATAAAATCATTATAATTTATAATTATTATAAAATCATTATAATCTACAATTATTATAAAATCATTATAATTTATAATTATTATAAAATAATTATAATCTACAATTATTATAAAATCATTATAATTTATAATTATTATAAAATAATTATAATCTACAATTATTATAAAATCATTATAATTTATAATTATTAATTAATTCATTTGAGCGTTTTGTGAAGAAATAGGGTAGAAGTACCGTTTTTGGTAATCTTTCGCCCGATTGTGGCCACCAAGTTCAAAAGGACTTAATTGTTTATATTGCTAATTAAGAAAAAAATGGGGTGGATAATCTCGTCAATTTGTATGAATTCTTTCGAAGTTTCAGCATTGGAATACTGGAGAACAATTGTTTCGAATGAATTACAGTGAAAATGGCCACAAACGGTACAGTTGCCACAAACGGTACTTCTACCCTATATATGAGTCAATATGACCTGAGGTGGCCAGGTGACAACATAAAAATGTGTTAAAAAAACTTGTCACCGTTTTCGGCCATTGTCAACCGGAAGTTCAACCCAGGAATACCCGAAGTTCGCAAGACAGGTGACTGTTGTAAATATCTTATTTTTACGTGGAAAAAGCGGCGGTCCAAAAGTCAGAAGGATTCAGGAATATAGAGATATTTTAAATGACCTGGTATTCTGACCTGGTTTTCCTGGATAATTGAAATGAAATCTGAATACGAACTATTGTCGGGTGCGGGACGCGGGGGCGAGGAAGGAGGAGTGGATTATTCGCGAAGGTACTGAAGCGACAACTCGAAACTTGGATTATGATTTTTATCCTGCAACGAATTGGGTCTCTCTCAGCCTCGCTTCGGTCTCTCTCTCTCTCTCTCCCGATTTGCTACTCGTATTTCCACATTTCTATTTCCGGAGATCTCGTTTCGCGAATAAGAGTAGAAGCCCGAAAACGGCTCCGCCGCCTGAACCGTATGTTCTCCAGCAGCTCTCGTTTCTTCTCTCTCTCTCTCTCTCTCTACCTCTCCCGCTTGATCCTTTTTTCCCTTCTCTCTCGTTCCGTCTCTCTCTCATCACCTATTCGCCCTTTTGCGCGAGCTATATCCTGCCTCATCTCTCTTCACAGCCTGGGTTCCTATTAAACCGCACAATCCCCCGGTGAGAGCTAGGATTATAGAATTGTAGATAAAATGGTTTTTCTCCTCATTACCAGAGGTGAAATCAGAGTGGAAGCGGAGAGGCAGCGACGGCGCCGCGCCCGTGAGCCCCATGGCAGTGGTAACTGAAGCTATAAAACGCACACAGCATATCTCATCACATCTCTTTCAACGGGTAAAGACGGTTGCCGAGGGTCCATTTCGAGTTTTTTACCGCGAAATCTCTCGCCGTCATTTTTCCGTGGATTCGATTAATTACAAATTGTGGAGAAAAAAATACTCGGGCATGAGGGAGATCGATGTTAAGTCGCGAAAAAAAAATCGATGGGCTCGCACTAATAAACGATTGGCTTTCCATTGATTTTCATTTACTTATTTCCAATATTATGTGTATGAAAATCTAAACTTATAGATTTTCATACAGCTCAAATGAAACTCAGTCTTGATTTTGATGACAAATGTTTTTTGCTTCCTCATGAGGAAGAAGAAATAATTGAAATCATTATTTTATAATTGTTTCTAAAATAAAATATAAAATAAATAATAATTTTATAATTATTTCAATTATTTTAATAATTTACAATAATTGACAAAAATTCAATTTTACGCACTGCGCATAAAAATTCATTTTCGAATCGAATACATTTCATTCATTTTCATTAATTTTCTATTCGAAAAATTCAAATCGAATTTTACGCGTACTACGTAAAAAATAGAAACTAAAGAGAAACGTGCAAAGTTCTGCCTTGCAACTTTTTTTTTCCATTCCCAACGCATAAAATAAAATAGTCCCTTTGCCGTAGCTCATCGCGATGCGCATTTCCACCTGTTTACAGGGTTCACGATCGACGCCAGACATTTGAGTGAGGCTAACGTAACGTAGTCGCGTCGGGATATCGGGGAATATTGGAATCGGCCGATCTCGAAATTGAAGGTAGAAGGTTGCTACGCTACGCCGCCACCTGATCTCAAACGACTTTGGGACGCGACGTGACCTCCTCCTGTGAAACTGCATCGCCCCGTGCTACAGTCGCTCTAAGGGTTCGTGGGACTACCGATAACCGTGCGAGACGTTCTCACCCCCCCGCCGCCTCCGTCGTTCTCGGACTGCTTCCACTCTATCCCGTGGGAAACGTTCTTTACCGAGCGGAGAACGCAGAAAGCAAGTTGCCACCTCGGGAAGATATCGCACCGCCGGGATATCCCGCTCCGCAGCCCCCGTAACGCGTCCCATGCGCTCCGGGACGTCTTCTCGGTCCTTCTGCAATATGTACACATGTTCTTTCCTTCAAGCAATCGATACCTACGTATATCGATATATTTCAGGGCGTTTCATCAAATATTTCGCAATCAAATCGTTTCCACAACCCAAGTAAAAAAATTATAGGAGGCTTATATGAAAGGCTTTATACAGGGTGTAACATAACTATTGTATCAACCATGGCTCTTAGGTAGTTAATGACGAGCTGAGTAAAAAATCATTGGGGTAAAATGTCGTCCGGTAAAAAGTAACGAGGTGAGTACAAGGTGAGTACAAGGTGAGTACGAGGTGAGTACAAGGTGAGTACATGGTGAGTACAAGGTGAGTACAAGGTGAGTACAAGGTGAGTACAAGGTGAGTACAAGTTCAGAACAAAGTGAGAACAAGGTGAGAATAAGGTGAGCACAAGGTGAGCACAAGGTGAGCACAAGGTGAGAACAAGGTGAGAACAAGGTGAGAACAAGGTGAGAACATGTTGATAACAAGGTGAGAACAAGGTGAGAACAAGGTGAAAGCAAGGTGAGAAAGATATTAAGTAGCCGGACATTTCGTTGAACAATTTCGTTACATTGGTTCAACATGCAACGCTTGTAACTCGGTCAATTTTGACCGGACGACATTTTACCCCAATGATTGTTTACTCAACTCGTCATTATCTACCTAAGTGCCACAATTGATACAATAGTTATGTTACACCCTGTATACAGGCTATATGCGAAAGTGGACATATAGAATTTTCATACACTTAGTATAATCTATATGAAATTATAGAATCAATTTCGATATATAGAACTATAGAAACAAACATAATGTATATACTTTGTATATACTATCATCAAATTCTGCAAAATTATAGGCAGCATTTAACCATATAATATCGATATATTTCATATAGTTTATACAAAATATATGAAAATTCTATATATCCACTTTCGCATACAGCCTGTATATAAAACCATTCACATAAACCTCATATAATTTTTTTACTTGGGAAAACAAACTCACGAAATATTAACTCGGGCGAGCGGAAAATCAAAGTCAAATTTTTCGTCGCAAATTGGCTGTGAAATATTAACGACTTTGTTATCGATTCACGACACAACGAGCACCATGTAAATCGACCAAACAGCAGTTTTATTATTAACGGTGTTTATTTATGCCGTATGCCCCGTGTAAACGCGCGGGACGTTATGGGATTGTAATTTATCGGAAATGGATAATATCGAGAGTTACATAATACAACGCGTCTAATTACTTGGACCCCCGGCTCTCGGGGCACTTCCAATTAAATTCGATTACGCAACAGCGGATTTTACTAATCTTGTTAGTAATTTCGAGCGCCCGCAGTAATAACGACGATGACGATAATGCCGCGTGGAGTCGGTCGTACTTGATCCCTCCGCGGGGATGTAAATTAATGATTGAAAAAGAGAAGAAAAAAAAGAAAATTTGTCGAAAAGCCCGAGAGCCGCGCGTCAGCGACGTCGCCACGTCGCTCGCGCTCTGTGCCATGCAAACTCGATGCAAATTCGCGTCAACTTTAGTATCGAATTTACATAAAATTTGCCTTGTCCCCCCCCGGGACCTATTATTTGGCTCATTCATGTTTCACCAGCGACGTCGCCGTCACCGGAGTTACTCGCCGTCCCGTCGGTGCCCGACGGTCTTCAACTTTTAGCGCGCCCCGCACACGCCGGAGGCCTCGTCGAAAAGTAATGATTAGAATCCTATGCGTTGGCCGCGCGCGCGCGCGCTCGGCCTTTTCCCGCGAGGCCAACGATATAACTTTCGCGCCGGTCGAACTTGTTAAAACGTTCGTTAACGAGAGGAGTTAGGGCGGGTTGCGCGCGCGATGACCGCAGGAAATTGATATCAAAACGTAATCTGGCGGTCGTGCCGGAGCGGTTGAGAATAAAAATAATGAAAAAATAAATTTGTTGCCGTGTTTCGCGCGCTCCTCTAAACTCGTGCTGCGAATATTAGTACGAGCGTGAAATTAGTTTTGATGGAAATTTTCAGTGAAAAATAAGTATTTCGATGTAGAATCTCCTATGGAAAATAAATATATACGAAAATATATCTGATATATCTAATTTTTTCGAACGATAATACAATAAATATACATTTTAAATATATCTTGGATATATTTTGCATATATTTTGAATATATTTTGAATATATTTTGGATATATTTTGAATATATTTTGAATATATTTGAATATATTTTTTGTCCTCGTATATTTCGCATATATATCCTAAAATATATCCGACGTATCGAACTTTTCGGACAAAACATTTTATATACTATAAAATATATATACATTTTTTATTTTTTTATATTAGTATTTTATATATTAAAAAAAATTATATATATTTTTTTTCACTATATTTTTCCGTATGTATAAAATTCTCTATTTTTCCACGTGGGACGTTATACAAACAGTACAGAAATGAGGTAAATAGGAAAAATTGTCCCACTCGCTTTAGAGCAATTTTTCATTTCACGTAAATTAGCGACAAAACGTATAAGTGGTCTCACCCAATGCAGCATGCTGCGTCGGGGCCAGCGTAATAGTAGGTAAATAGTTGTCGAGAGTTTTGCCCCGACGGGGTGGAAGGGGGGATCTGCAAAACTAGATATCGGCAAACTGCGCATACCTGCGAGGTACACGTAGGTACAACACGCCGCCGGTGGAAACTCCGGCTGTCGCGCACTTGGGAGAAATTTCACTTCCGGAAAACACTTCCGGTGCGACGAAGTTTGCGACCACGGGGCGCGCGATCCTCCGCAGCGCTCGCCGGCGCAGTATTTGTATACTGATCTAATTAGTCGGGACAATTAGTAGTTAGGAAGATCGAGTTAGAAATTGCGCGCCACGATGACGACGGATAATTATGGAGAAATGCTTCTCTGTCGACTCCTCATTCACGTTATGATGACGGAAAGCAGGGTTTCCCGTAAATTATTAGCAGGGTTCCCCGGAAAGTGAACCGAAAAAGCCTGAAACAGGGAATAAAACAGTACTAAAAATTTGCACACCATAGGTATCGTAAGTCTGCAAGTATACACAGTGCAAAGTGGAGTTTAACGTCGTTTGGTGTGCTTTTTATGAAGCATTCATGCATTTTTGAACTCAACTAGAGTAATCACACGCGCTGGTGCGAGTACCTGAAAAACTTGCCAAAATCGACCTCAGAAATTTGTTCTTTTCAAAATGTCGACTTTTAACCTATACCATCATTCTCAAGTCGCATATTCTACCCCTGAAAACACTGGTTATTAACCTTTTTTAATCGATTTTGAAAAAAATATTTTTCTGGCGATGAATTTTTTTTTTTTTTTTTTTTCAGAAATCGTAGATCCGACCCCGGACCGAAAATCGACCCCAATTTTTTTTCTTTTCAAAATATCGACTTTTAACCTATACCATCGTTCTCAAGTCGCATATTCTACCCCTGAAAACACTGGTTATTAACCTTTTTTAATCGATTTTGAAAAAAATATTTTTCTGGCGACAAATTTTTTTTTTTTTTATCAGAAATCGTAGATCCGGCTCCGGACCGAAAATCGACCCCAATTTTTTTTCTTTTCAAAATATCGACTTTTAACCTATACCATCGTTCTCAAGTCGCATATTCTACCCCTGAAAACACTGGTTATTAACCTTTTTTAATCGATTTTGAAAAACATATTTTTCTGGCGACGAATTTTTTTTTTTTTTTTTTTCAGAAATCGTAGATCCGACCCCGGACCGAAAATCGACCCCAATTTTTTTTCTTTTCAAAATATCGACTTTTAACCTATACCATCGTTCTTAAGTCGCATATTCTACCCCTGAAAACACTGGTTATTAACCTTTTTTAATCGATTTTGAAAAAAATATTTTTCTGGCGACGAATTTTTTTTTTTTTTTTCAGAAATCGTAGATCCGACCCCGGACCGAAAATCGACCCCAATTTTTTTTCTTTTCAAAATATCGACTTTTAACCTATACCATCGTTCTCAAGTCGCATATTCTACCCCTGAAAACACTGGTTATTAACCTTTTTTAATCGATTTTGAAAAAAATATTTTTCTGGCGACGAATTTTTTTTTTTTTTTTTTCAGAAATCGTAGATCCGACCCCGGACCGAAAATCGACCCCAATTTTTTTTCTTTTCAAAATATCGACTTTTAACCTATACCATCGTTCTCAAGTCGCATATTCTACCCCTGAAAACACTGGTTATTAACCTTTTTTAATCGATTTTGAAAAAAATATTTTTCTGGCGACGAATTTTTTTTTTTTTTTTTCAGAAATCGTAGATCCGACCCCGGACCGAAAATCGACCCCAATTTTTTTTCTTTTCAAAATATCGACTTTTAACCTATACCATCGTTCTCAAGTCGCATATTCTACCCCTGAAAACACTGGTTATTAACCTTTTTTAATCGATTTTGAAAAAAATATTTTTCTGGCGACGAATTTTTTTTTTTTTTTTCAGAAATCGTAGATCCGGCTCCCGACTTTGATTTTTTTCAAAATCGAGTAAAAAATGTTAATAACCAGTGTTTTCAGGGGTAGAATATGCGACTTGAGAACGATGGTATAGGTTAAAAGTCGATATTTTGAAAAGAAAAAAAATTGGGGTCGATTTTCGGTCCGGAGCGGGATCTACGATTTCTGATAAAAAAAAAAAAAATTTGTCGCCAGAAAAATATTTTTTTCAAAATCGATTAAAAAAGGTTAATAACCAGTGTTTTCAGGGGTAGAATATGCGACTTGAGAACAATGGTACAGGTTACAAGTCGATATTTTCAAAAGAAAAAAATTTGAGGCCGATTTTGGCGATTTTCGGTCCGGAGACGGATCTACGATTTCTGCCAAAAAAAAAAATCGCCGCTAGAAAATCCTATCCGATTGAAAATTTCCCGCTGCTTCCAAAAAAACACCTTTGTTTACCCGAAAAATATAAAACTCGTCGACAAAAACAATTCAATATTCAATTATACAAGCACCACATTTCGCGAATCGCAGTCACCCGAAAAACGCGGGGGGTTAATCTTTCTCGCCCCATCATTCGCCCGTTGCCCGTGATTAATGGAACGTATATTGCAATAAAATTATTTCGCCGACTGTCAGAGCGTCACGGGGAAACCTCGGGTATCTCGGCGAGGGCGCGAGACGCGTAGCGCCGCGACCGCGTTCATATATATATCTCGTTGTATTTACCGGGGGCCCCGTCAAAGAGTGCGAGAAAGAGAAAGACAGGTCGTTTCCAGCGGCGGCATTTGGAAATATATATTTTTCCAAAGGGGCTCTCGCGGGCTATACGCTCCGGCGGACAATGAATCATAACTCCCGGCTAGAAACTTCAGCGACCTGCTCGCGATAAGGGAGGAACTTTCGACAATTTATGGGCGGGGGAAGTTTTCGTCGGCGCGATGGAGACTCGGCCGCAGCGCCCGTCCGCGTTTATTACTTTCAGCTGGTATTCATTCACGTCCCGCTTCCGAATGGAGAGAACTCGACCGGGGCGCGCGGGAACCACGAGTGCCCCGCGCGCTAGTCCACACGGGAGAGAGCCTAAATTTTCCGCTGAACGTGAAGTCGAGCGAAACTACCCGTAGATTTCTTGTGTAATTTCGCTGATGCCCCCCCCCCCCCCCCCCGCTGGGGCTGCGTCGTTGAAATTCAGGGCACATTATGTATAACTCGCGCCGCCACCACTTCCCATGTGCGCTGCGACTTTCGCTTAGAATATATAGAATATATATATATATAATGTACAGAGTGATCCAGAATCCCCGCACCAAACGAGTCCGAAATGGTCCCAGGAATGCGTGTGCAAAATTTGAAATTTTTATTCCCAGGACGTTTTTAATGACAGCCGAAATGGTCCTAGGAACGCGTGTGCAAAATTTGAGATTTTTATTCCCAGGACGTTTTTAATGAGAGCCGAAATGGTCCTAGGAACGCGTGTGCAAAATTTGAGATTTTTATTCCCAGTACGTTTTTAAATGAGAGCGGAAATGGTCCTAGGAACGCGTGGGCAAAATTTGAGATTTTTATTCCCAGGACGTTTTTAATGAGAGCCGAAATGGTCCTAGGAACGCGTGTGCAAAATTTGAGATTTTTATTCCCAGTACGTTTTTAATGAGAGCCGAAATGGTCCTAGGAACGCGTGGGCAAAATTTGAGATTTTTATTCCCAGTATGTTTTTAATGAGAGCCGAAATGGTCCTAGGAACGCGTGGGCAAAATTTGAGATTTTTATTCCCAGTACTTTTTTAATGAGAGCCAATTTATGACAGCCAATCTCAACTTCCCCTTAATTCGAACTTAACTTACTCTCAATTTTCTTTTAATTCGTTCTCAAGTTGAGAGTAATTTGAGGACGAATTAGGAGCAAGTTGAGAGTAAATTGAGGATGAACTTAATCTCAAGTTGCTCCTAATTCGTACTCAATTTACTCTCAACTTGGGGAATAAAAATTTCAAATTCTGCACACGTATTACTGGCACCATTTCGGACATTTAAGGGGCCCGTTTGGTGCGGGGATTCTGGATCACCCTGTATATATTTATATAGGGAATATATGCAAACCCGGTTGACGATCACGTGGGCCGAAAACCACCCGCAAAACAACCTGGTCAAATCCGACTCCAGTCCGCAGTAAGAAGTTTAATTATTCGGAAGTGCCGGATACACCAGCGGGACTTGCCTCGTGTGGTGGGGGAAAACCCCAGGGTTTTGGCCATAGGCAAAGTGAATCACGCGATTCACACACCGCGATGCGCATATATAAATTCCCAGGACATTTGGTGAAACTGACTGGTTCATTATAGTCACCGCTGGGAAATCATCCGGGTTACCTGGTGGCACCTGAAGTAAGTCGGCCAACATCAACGAAAAGGGACGGTGTGAATGCAGGAATTCACTGCATTTAGGGGTCGTCAGAGTTTGGCTTCCTGCAGTTGGGACTGATGAACCAAAAAGCAGTTTCATGGAGTATGAAAAGGGTGACTTTTGGTCACTCTCTTCATTTTTAAAAATATAATGCCAATTTTTTTGCGATGTTTTGATATAAAAAAAGATTAATATTGCTTAAGGAAATTTTGGGGTGTTAGGATTTCATTGATTTCCTTACAAAAGGTACGAAATTTGGTTTTTCTGACTTCGAGTCAGTTTCCGTAATTAATTTGCGACTATCCAATCTAAAAAACGACTGCCATGAAAATTGGCGAACGACTTCAATCAGTTGCGAAGTTCCTCTATTTCCGATTGACGGATTTACGATAATCCAAAAGCCGTCAACTTTCCAGCAAAAACCATAGTAATCCGGCCTACATACGCTTCACACAAAAAGCCGAGTCGACGGGTTCGGGCATCCGGATTTACAGCATCGTTAGTCCAATATCGCGACTGGTCTGCCCATAAAATAGTTTTCATTTTTTTTTTCTTTTTTTTTATTCAACCAGTTCGCTATCACGACTTTATCACGAGATCGAGCAATTTATAGCGCGACTCGGGAGTACCGAGGATGGACGAACGAGCGTCCCAAGCTGGAAATGTATAGTTTGTTACAACAAAAAAAAACCCCAAACAAGCGAGCGCCGTACATGTGATGCGTCGGGGAAAGAAAGGCGGGGGGTGAGAAAAAAAGAAGGAAGGGGATGAAAAAAAAAGGATTGGTGTACAGAAGTAGAACAATGGGTGGAGAAGCGTTTGAAAAATGCCAGTGATAAAATGTTCGCGTCGCGGTCGCGGGGGGCCGCTGCTTGCGTCGTCGTCGTCGTCGTCGTCGTCGTGGCGGCGGCGGTGGTGCGGCCAGGAATGCCAGGATTTTTCGGTAGATTTTATACGTGGAGCGAAGCGGAAAGCCGGAAGGACGTGGCAACGGCCAAAAGGAAATCCCGAGATAAATCTTAGCCTAGGTGCCGGGCGCATATAACATATATACATATACATACATACATATATACACATATATATATATATATATATATACACCGATTTACGTGCTGCTGGTCATAGCATCCCGAAAAATAATAATACCCTCACACATGTGCAAACTCCAGTTTTCGCACTGCCTTTTTCACCCCCCTCCCCCCCCCCCCCCCTCAATATCTCGCATCGCGCGGCTATTTCGTGCGATAAAGTCGCATTCGACCGGGAGAAAAATGTATTCAGGAAATGGACGTGAGTCGATCTTTGAGTCTCATATTTTCTTACCTCGCGGCTCCGGCGGGCGAGAAAACACAAAAAAAATAGAGCGTGTTGAGTAAAACAGTTGAGACAAATGAGAGAGCGCGAAGAAATTCGCTTTCAACCGAATTCGGTACACGGTCATAGTATCCCGAAAAATAATAATACCCTCACACACGTGCAAACTCCAGTTTTCGCATCGCCTTTTTCACCCCCCCCCCCCCCCCCCACCCTCAATATCTCGCATCGCGCGGCTACTTCGTGCGATAAAGTCGCATTCGACCAGGGAGAGAAAAATGTATTCAGGAAATGGACGTGAGTCGATCTTTGAGTCTCATATTTTCTTACCTCGCGGCTCCGGCGGGCGAGAAAACACAAAAAAAAAAAAACGTGTCGAGTAAAAAAAATGAGACAAATGGGAGAGCGCGAAGAAATTCGCTTTCGACCGAATTCGGTACACGAGAAAATAGAAAAAAAAAAATAAAATAAAATAAAGCATGTCGAGTAAAAAAGTTGAGACAAATGAGAAAGCCCGAAGAAATTCGCTTCCGACCGAATTCGGTAACACGAGGTAACGTGAAACGGAGTGATGATGTTTGCCGAGCATATATCTCCAGGTTTCCGGCGCTGCTGCTGCTGCTGCCGGTGGAAAAACGGCCAACTTCCGTTGACGAGAGAGAGGGAGGAGGAAACGAGACGACGGGATGAATCCCAGGAGACAGTGGTGGATGGATTAGCGAGTCCGCAGTGGTTGCGGCGAGCGGTCTAGTCAACACAGCAGCATCCACTGCGGCATCCACTGCGAAGGGTATACATAATAAATGTAGACATGGCCGCGACGCGACGTGCCATAAACGAATTTTTCAAGGTACCCGTGACGGCGAAACGCGCTACGTCGTCCCGACCGCCCGTCGCCTCCTCCTCCACCTCCTCACGGCTGGCCTATAGCTGCTTACACGAACCGGAAAGTCCCGGAGGTGAAGTAATTAACCGGAACTGCCTGGCGGCGTCGCGCACGTTTTTTTTTTTTTTTTTTTTTTTTTTTTTTTTTTTTCGACTTTTTGCCCCGCGCTGTTTCGCTTTAAAGTTTGAAAGCGCACACTGGCCGTTCTCTTGGCTGCCCGCGCGCCAAAGGCGCACGTGGCGCGACAAGCGAATAAGCATCGCTAGCCTCCTTGCTGCATTCTTGCTGTACTTCATTGACGGTGAACGCGCTCTCCGGGCTCTCGTACTTTGGTTGTAAAACATGTTTTTGTGCCAATTAGAGACACCGTTTGGGAGAGCTTGCGCTGCAATTTGAGTAATGTGCCCTGTTGGACCGGTTGGTGATATTCGGTTTATTTCACTTGGAATTTGATGTGGGTGGAAGTAATTGTGGCTTCAATGCTTGCATTTGAACACGGTTTTTGTATAATTATTTGAATCTTATATTATATTTTGGAAAGTTGTTTGTTTGTCTGTTTGTCTATCCCAGCGCCCTTAATGTCTGCCCTAAATAATAAAGCCTTGAACCCCTTAATTCAAGTCTATCCCAAAATTAGAAATTTTGATTTATGTTAACCTGCCCATTTTTTTCTTCTTTTTTCTTTTCTTTTCTTTTTGTTTTTTTTCTTCGTTCGAGATAAAACTCTATAACGAAGAGAATGCCGCAAGGCGGAATGCGATATCTTGATTTCTGAATTTTTCACAGAATTTTAAAGCCAGCAGTTGAGTTGCGTTTTCCGCGAAAAAAAAAATTGGATTTCGCAAAGTTCGAAAACCCTATCCGATGGGAAATTTCCCGCTGTTTCCGAAAAACACCGTCGTTTGCCCGAAAAAAAGAAAATTCGATGAGAAAAACGCAAAAAATGATTTTTCACTTTTTTCGAAATTTCGTTATTTCGTTAAAATCGAGGTTACTTTTTTTCCGATCGACCAAACCAGGATTTCCTTTTTGCATTTCAGAGAAAACTCTATAACAAAGAGAATGCCGCAAGGCAAAATGCGATATCTTGATTTTTCAATTTTTTACAGAATGTTAAAGTCAGACCCCCAAAAATCGCAAAAAAACGAAAGCCCCTTCTAAAAATTTGCGATAAATCCACGAATTTTCTACCAGGGAAGTAATACAACATAAAAAGTCAAAGTTTCGTTTTCACTGCAAAATCTTCCATACCTTAAAAAACAAAAAACATTTTTCATATACATCCTGGACCGAATTACCATATCAAGACTGTAATATACTATAATTTGAGTGCAGGCTGTGCAACACACGAGTGTACGAAATACATCGTTACTATATACACATATATGTATTATACGACATTAAGGACCAGGGAGAGCGAGTCACCCGCGGCCGACGCTCTTTTCACTGAAGCGAATGCGTAGCGAAGGGTGAGCGAGGGCAAGACCGAGGGATCACACTGTTTTCCCACATCGTTATCAGCGGGAGAGATACACTTTTTATTTCTCCACTCGGTCTTTCCCGTATACGAGAAGCGAGAGCGGACCCCTCGCGAATTGTAGCTGAAGGGAAGACAGCAGGAGGGACGGTTCTTTGTTAAAGGATCTCGTGAACCTTCGCGCAGCTTCGAGCTGCTCGGTGACGGGAGTTGGAGTACCAGCCGTTCGTTTCCCGCGTGGAATACGTGCGTGCGAGTAGCGTCTGTTGCCACTATGTTCGAGCCAAAACTCATCAGAGACGACACACATGTTTCCCATCAAGCTCGAGTGCCACTCCGGGAAGACGACGAAGGTAGGCAGGGCTTGCACACAGAAACGCGTATACTTCGCAGCTACACTATACGTTTCAATTCATAATTAAGTGATAACCAAGGATCTCGAGGACATCTGTGCCTGCGTTGATCCCGAGACGCGTGGGTGGAGAGGGAAGATACGGAATCGTCGGCGAAGACGTCAAGGGGGCTCAGTAGATGCGGACGATGAGTGGCAGACAGCAGTGTGTGTTCAGGGATGGTATAGGGATAGTCATCGTGGAGAGATGGAAAGAGATGGGGAAGAAAGGAGCTTCCTGCTACAGTAGAACTCCCCTACAAGAAACCATGGAGGTTTGTAGTTTGGTGATGGGTAATTTCCAGCATTTATGTCGTAATTTGATACTGAAGTTAGATGTGAAAGCAAAATATTACTCGAATCGATGAGACCATTTAATCAATAATATTATTATATGATAATTATTATTAATATATAATAATGAATTATTATTAATATATAATAATGAATTATTATTAATAATAATTCATAATTAATTCATAATTAATTATTAATTAATGTTGTCATTATTATTATTATTATTATTATATAATTTTTTTTTTTTTTCGAGGAAACTATTCGTTGTGTACGGACAAAAATACATTGAAATAAACAGTACAAAAAAGTGTTTTCGCTTTTTTTTTCGAGATTTCAAAACTTCAATAAAATCGGGGTTACTTTTTTTTTTTTTTTTTTTTTTATCGATCGAACCTGCATTTTCATTCTTCCTTCGAGAGAAAACTCCATAACTATTTTTATATTTTGATTTCTGAATTTTTCATAGAACTTTAAAGCCGAACCCTCAAAAATACCAAATTTTTCCATACCTTTTTCCTTGCATTTTTTGCAAAAAAAAAATCGATTTTGTAAAGTTAGAAAATCCTATCCAATCGCAAATTTCCCTCTGATTCCGAAAAGCAACGTTATTTGCCCGAAAAATAGAAAATTCGATGAGAAAAACGCGGAAAACGTTTTTTTGTCGCAAATTCCGTAAACACATATTTAGCAATTTAATTTTTTTAACAACATTTATAAACAATTTGACGCCCACAATATTTTCACTATACCCAGCATCGGCAGTGCTCAGGCACAGCCGACCTGGGTGGATGGTCCGTGTTTTTTTTTGTTCCTCTATATTTCCACACGCCGACGAGTCCGTGTACCACGTCGACGCCATGAGCGCCTACTAAAAAGTTCACGCACCAACGGAAGAGCCGACGAGACCGTCCGACTGCGAGACGGATTACAAGCGAACCGTATGCGGAATGCACACTGGGAAAAACAACTTTAACTGGATAATCCTGAACACTCGCAACGCTGCGTGCTGCAGTATTTAAACGGATTAAGGTACAATGGGAGGGGATGGAAGCGCGACGCATCGTCCACACACTCGTACTACAGTAGCCAACAGAGCGCGGGGTGCGGCATAGCTATACGATTGTTGCAGCAGCAGCGGCGCTGTTGCTGCTGAGGGTGGTCCAGCCGCTTCTCCGAAAGCTCGAACGCAGTTACATAAACTTTAATTCTCGCGTACGGACTCTCGTGCTATTCCGGCTTCCTCCGCTCGTCCCGCCAGTCGGCCCCATCAGCAATGAAAAGTATCTCGCTAAAAGAACGAGCGCTGAGTTACCGAAACGACTTCATTGCCTCGTTTCTCTATTTCGCCTCGCGATGGTTTTTTTTACCCCCGCCGGCTTTTTTCCAGACCGCCTTTTGTTTCCGCGTTTCTCCCCGTTTAGCCCAGAAATTGTCCATCCTGGACCAATTTCCAAAACTGCGGGGATTCGACGTTCCATCGAAATGACAGAGTCGACTGCGAGGAGTCGCAGTTTTTTCGTTTTCCTTGCGGAAAGAACGTCAACGTTTTCACTGTTAAAAGTTGGAATAGACTTTTAATTCTATTTCGCGTGAGCGCCGCACGTGTGTTTCGCTGTTATTACTCAACAAGAAACGGCGGAGAAACCGGGTTTAAATGGGGCAGAAATTGCTTTTTAAATATGCGGACACGCGCGACCCAAAGCGCGTTGACTTAAAAAAAAGTCGCTATGGATATTATTATTGTTTCTATGTATTGCGTTTAATTTTTTAATCTCGAATCTGCGAGTACGATAAGAGAAACGAAAAACGTAGATCATAATGACGACATAAACAGAAATTTACAGATGTATCATAAATTTGCTGACCTCTATTAATTTGCCTTTAATACTTTAAATTTTTTATTTAGTACTTAACATTTTTTATTTAATACTTTACTTTTTAATTTAGTACTTAACATTTTTTATTTAATACATTAATTTTTTTTGTTTAGTACTTAACACTTTTTATTTAATACTTTAAATTTTTTATTTAGTACTTACAATTTTTTATTTAATACTTACAATTTTTTATTTAGTACTTAAAATGTTTTATTTAACACTTTAAATATTTTATTTAGTACTTAACATTTTTTATTTAATACTTTAAATTTTTTATTTGGTACTTAACATTTTTTATTTAACACTTTAAATTTTTTATTTAGAACTTAACATTTTTTATTTAATACTTTACATTTTTTATTTAGTACTTAAAATTTTTTATTTAATAATTTAAACTTTGCTACAGCACCACATATTTTTCTTACCCTCGAGCATCAATACTTTCTTCAATAAATTCACGCATATCCCGTGTGTCAACAAACCCTATTTTGTCAGACCAACGAAACAATTATTTTCCATGTCGCCCCAAAATGGGGTCGCCGAGGGCGGCGAAGGGGGGGGGGGGGGGGGTGAGGAAAAATGTATTATTTCCCGAACCATAATTCAGGTCCGCCCAATCAGCACACGCGCGGACATTTAATTTAATCCTCGTCCCTAGCGACGTTACTTTCCCGCGTGTGATTGAGTGACAAAACAGCGACATGTTACGTCGCGAGACACAGCGAGGACGTTTTTTTTTTTTATTAAATCGAAAATTCGCATCCACAGTCGGCATTGGTCGCGCCGGGGTGATGCCGTTTCGAATCCTCGTTGCGATTCGTAAATATCAGAGGGCAGCGCGTCGGGTGCGGGCGTAGGACGAGCCCACGGCCGCGCAATTTCCTTCCTGAATGCTGTATGTATCCCGCACCGTGGCACGGCGAGAGCGCTCAAATAATTATACTAGCTTGGCGGGAGAGAGGCTTTCGGGGAGGGGGATGGAGCGGCGCAGGAAACGCGTACAGCACCGAGGCGCGCATACAAGCGTGTACTGTTTGGTGGCGTTACCCCTCGAATCTATTTACACTCGGAGCATAATACACAGCTCGGAGGGTTTATACGCCCGGGGCGAGCGTTTCTCGGTTTGCGAGCGCCAGGACCTCATGCGCGGGGGGGCGGGGGGGGGGGGGGGGGGTGGATGCGGCTTTTGCCAGACTTGCTGCACTGTTGTACAGACCGAACAAATACAAAAAAAAAAAAAAAACACGAAAATAAAAAAATAAAATAAATTTCGTTACAGCGACGTGAACGCAAAAACCCCGAAGAAAATAAATAAAACGATGGGCGA
Source organism: Pimpla rufipes (assembly GCA_963932165.1). NCBI lineage: Eukaryota > Metazoa > Arthropoda > Insecta > Hymenoptera > Ichneumonidae > Pimpla > Pimpla rufipes. The sequence continues at coordinate 26,435,180 of OZ010630.1, forward strand.
CCGAGCGGGAAAATAAAAAATAAAAAAAAATAAAACACAAAAAGCAAAAAGTGTTCATGCAAATCGTCAGATATACTATTTTTCGACGAATAACAAATGGCCCCCGCTGGTATTCCAACGTTCGCTGAATATACACGTGTGGCGCGTTGTGCATTACTAATATACACTCGTCCCGCAGCCGCATCACAACGTGTCGGGCGAATCGTTTCATTTATATTTGGAAATGGGATTTAAGTATTAATCAAACAGCCGCCGCCGCACCCCTTTATTACCAGGGTAGAGGGGGGGGGGGTGGATTCGTGCACTCTGATAAATTCACTATTGAGCAACAGCGGCGCAGACAGAAGAGTCATCGACTAACGGTTAATACAGCAAACACAAAGCGCGCGCGCGTGCAGAATGAGCGTTAAACAATAAATAATAGCGAGAGAGAGAAGGCCGGGTATACACAGAGGAAATTGCGAATTCCAGCGCGACGAAAAACGAATTAAATATTTTCATCAGTTTTGGGTTCGATTAATCAACGATTTTCCGCGGAATTCACTGAATTGAGGGCTTTAAAAAAAAAAAAAAGAAAAAAAAGAAAAAAAAAACACACGCGCGCAGTTGTGTAAAAAACAATGCGAGATATTCGAAGGGTAAACATGTGAATGCGCGTGGATAAACCTGTTGGCGTAACGGGGAACAATGGGGAGAGAACGAAACAGAGGAAGAGCTCGAACGAGAGTGACATTGCGAAGGGTGTCGAGTGGTACCAAGCAGCAGCAGCAGCAGCAGCAGCAGCAGCACGGGATAAAATCCCCGACGGGAGTAGTGAAGTGGCACAATGGCGAGCGGGGGCTCAGCGCGAGAGGGTTGCACGTGGGTGGAAAAGCGAAGTGCGCGCGACAGTTTCTTGTGTGTGTGTGTGTGTGTGTGTGACGTATTTGTGTGCGTGTGACGTTTTGATTTGTGCTCACAATCAGAGTGACTGTGCGGCCCTCTCTCTCTCTCGGGTTCGATCGAGGGAAACGAGGAGGGTGAAAAAGCCCTGTAGACAAGGAAACGGATGCGAAGACGATGTGTAGGGACGACTCGCGTTTCCGTGTGCGGCCGAACACTCGCACGCACACCTTTCGCCGCTCCCTCCGCGTCGTATCCGCCCTCGACACAAGCTGCTGGTGCCAAACAAACATTTCATTGAAAAATAGTGTGCACAGCGGCACACTGTATATATCATATAACGTGAGCGTGGTGTGTGTGTGTGTGATGGGGATATGCATACGAGGGTGTAAAATTGCTGGAGAAATTATGAGGAGATTTATCGGAGGAGGAGGATTTTCTTGCGAGGGATGGGTTTAATGCAGTTGTGTTTGTGTTGAAGGGAGATTTTTGTGGGGCGACGGGGAATAATCGAAAAATAATCTTGATGTTGGTGGTAAAGAGGGAGTTAAAAATGAAGGTGATAATAAAATTTCTCGTCTCTGGAATTCTGTAATTGTTTAAGGATGAATTATGTGAATTATTCTGAATTATTCCGAATTGTTTTGAATTATTCTGAATTATTCTGAATTGTTCTGAATTATTCTGAATTATTCTGAATTATTCTGAATTGTTCGGAATTATTCTGAATTATTCTGAATTGTTCTGAATTATTTTGAATTATTCTGAATTATTCAGAATAATTCAGAATTATTTTGAATTATTCTGAATTATTCCGAATTGTTTTGAATTATTCTGAATTATTCTGAATTGTTCTGAATTATTCTGAATTATTCTGAATTATTTTGTATTATTCTGAACTATTTTGTTTTATTTGTAGTGTATTCATTTGTTGACGGTGTTCACTGAGATTAAAGATCACTGAAAGAGCAGGTGATTTATATAGTCCATTACATTTTACTACCAGCGAAATTTTCGGAAGAAAAATGTTACTGAGGTGCATTATTTATTCATACACTACATTATTATTTGTTTTTTTTTCATTCATTATACTATATTGAAATTTTATATCAGGATAGAAGAAAAAACAGCATCGTATGAAACACGTTTCTATTGTCACTATTACATTCGATCTATATATTATAATCGTCCCATAAATGGGTTAAGCCAGTGAATATAAAAAACAAATGAAAAAAAATAAATAAATATCAACACATCTGCCATTCACGAATTTCAACACCGAGTTTCCCCGAGCGAGTTCGTGTTTGACAATTTCACAGGCGGAATATGACGTAAATAAATACAATGGCTGGAAGAAAAAGGCGTGTACGAAGGAAAAGCAAAATCAGGAGTGAAACATTGAATACACACGGACGGAGACGTACGAAGGTGTGCTGGAGAAAACTGCTGGAGCGACGTGTGTTGGGCTCCCAACAATTTTGCGCGCGGTTCCCGGCAATAAGGTTACGCTACCGAGGGAGGAAAATATGATGAACGGGAGGAACGAGGGGGGGGAGGAAACGGGCGGAAAGGTCGCTTCTCGTCTCGGAAAGAAGACGCGGTACCACAGGGGGCTGGGATGTCTGCTTCACACAGACCATCGCGCCCTTTCGTACTCAGCCCCTCAGTCGTTCCTTGTCTTCGTTCGTCGTCGCCATCGCTGCAGCCACGAGACGGGAACCGGTGGCGTACGGGCAAAGAAATTCATAGAAATCCGGTGGACGTCTCGACGAATGGCTCGTCGTCGTCGTCGTCGTCTCACGTCTTTCTTCCTCGTTTACTTTCTTTCCTTCTTTTCCTTCTCGTCACTCGCACTCATCGTTTTTTTTTCTTTCCTCCCTTTTCTCTCTGGTCGCCCGCGCGCTAGACGTACGCGAGACTGGCGAACTTTGACCTCGGAAATTCGCCAACTTGTCCCTTCGGGATATTTTTTCGGGGTGGGTGAGACGCAATTTCTATATGCAAGGAATATACTTGAGACCAGACTGCAAGTGCTGGAGCTATTTATATGTGTGCATAGGCTGCCTGTTGGGATTCTAGTTTCGAGTGCAAGAAATCTCTTCGCTTCATAAAATATCGTTTATCATCAATATTACGTTTTTTTGTCTGGTGTAATTTGGGGGAATATGGACCAGTGCGTATTGATCCGCAAGGGGGAATGAAAAAACGAATAGCTGCGTACGGTAAATTGTGTTGATGTCAGTGAGGTAATTTAGGTGTCCAAGCAATACTCATTATGACATTTAACAAGGTACGTTACAAGAGTTTCCTCGTTTTTCAATTGCACCGTGCATTTATTTGGCTATTAAAAAAGACGAAAAATAGAAGTTTAAAAGTCATTTTTCGGGATGTCTTATGACTCACATCACAAAAATTCCGGTTAAGAATTTCTAATAAAGAAAAAAAACGAATTGTTTTGTTTTATCATAAATAATCGTGGGACGAATCATTGGCTATTAAAAGAGGCGAAAAATACAACTTTAAAAGTCATTTCTCGGAATATCTATGACTCTCATCCCAAAAATTCCGGTTAAGAATTTATAATAAAGAAAAAAAGAATTGTTTTGTTTTATCATAAATAATCATGACACGAATCGATGGAGCGATAAGGCAGAGAGGATGCAGTTAAGAATTATAAACACTCACCCATTTAGTCAAGAATGTCTCATAACTGATGTAACGTTTGTACGATTGCAGTCGAATTGAGAGTCTCCATTAATTTAAGAGGCTACGACGAACAGCACAGAAACGAAAAACCTGCGTATAGTTAGGCAGGTCGTCGTTCGAGCACCGCGATAAAGGATGGTCGAATGCGTCGCAGCTGCATCATGTGGGTTTGGCCTCAGCGAAGAGCAGCAGGTAGCCAAAACGCCATCAGCCTTCTTGAACATCGCATGCATCGACGATTCACGTGCGTTGTATGCTAATAGTGTCAATCGGGTGTGGAGAAGTCTCGTTTACGAAGAACATTCTGCATACCCACTGATGTCCCACTTCCGCTTTCTCGTTAAATAGCAGCCTACATAAAAAATGAGACCTTTTGCATTGCGAAGAGAAACCGATTACCGCTAAAATAGATAGAGCATCACATCATCCAAGTCATCTATTGGAATATATTTAAATCAAATAAATGCAAAAAAAACGAATGTCCAAAATTGGGAAAGACAAATCTACAGATTTTATAAATCAGTGTGGAAAACAGTGGGTAAAATTTTACGCACGTGTGGCACAGCTTACCATATTTTTTACGTAGCATGCGAAAAATTCCACTTTACGCACTGTGCGTAAAAATTCCACTTTGCGCGCCGTGCGTAAAACTTCCATTTTGCGTGCCGTGTGTAAAAATCGAATTTCACGCACCGAAAGTAGTGCATAAAATCCAATTTTACGCATTCTACATAAAAAAAATCTTAACGGATAGGACAACAATATGAATTATTTGATAAAATGGTACAGTTTTCTTATATCGGTACCAGATACATAATAACATAAATATGCATTGCAATAAAATAAAGCTGACTGTGTAACGTGGATGTTCGAAGTTCCATCTTCAATGCAATTATTTATGCACGCAGAGACCTCGTTTCAAAACTATATCGCTCGCAACTTCGCTCCGCCAACTTTGCGCCGGTAGCCAGGCGTGGTGGGAAAGTCCAGGGCTGCGATCGCGTCATTAACAACTCTTTTGCTCTTTGTGCCTGTTTCTTTTTCTGGTATATCTCCGGTGTTGTCGTTTTTTTCTCTCTCTCTCAGAGGCCTCGTCGCTCGATGCCCCGAGGCACGCGATCGGTGTGCAGGATCCGCAGGCGCGCGCGTCGTCTTAATTGGTGCGTTCCTGCGCGCCACCGGCACGACATATATCGCGTACGTCCGACGCGCGAGCCTCGCTCGCCCGGCAGCCTCCGACTGAGCCAGACCAGATCAGACTGTGTAGTCCTCCCGCGAAACGCCTCAGGATATCTCGTCCCTCCGCGTCCGGACTTATTCGAGCCACGTCCCAGGACCTTCCTGATACCCTAATGAAGCAAATTTGCATCCATACGCGACACGAGTCAGCAAGCCCGCTTCGGCGCGGGGACCGCCGAGTTAAACGGAGACCCGCTCGGTTCCTCGGGACCGGCGTGGCAGCCACCGAATCGGGGGACGCAATAAAACCGATCCGCGACGCATGCATGTGGTGCGAAAGTTGTTTCGCTGAGCTGTAAGCCGTCCCTCTTTCAGTGGATGGACCAACGCATTTTTTGAACACGTTAAAATTGTGTCCGCTCTACGTTCTTTATTTTGTATTCGAAACTTTCTGCCGGAGATGGTATAATCAGTGATTAAGATAGTATATTGTGACATAAGTGCGTAAAATAGGATTTTACGCACGTGTGGCAAATCATATTTTTTTACGTATATGCGAAAAATCTCATTTTATGCACTGTGCGTAAAAATTCATTTTTCGCATACGAAAAATTCCATTTTACACACTGTGCGTAAAAATTCATTTTACGCATACTAAAAATTCCATTTTACACACTGTGCGTAAAAATTCATTTTACGCATCGAAGGCAGTGCGTAAAATCGAATTTTATGCATACTACGTAAAAAAAAAATGTTTTTGCACACCAAAATATTTTTCTCGGTGATATTTTTGCTTTAAAAAATTAGGAATTTGAAGCTTGTGAAATGCACAACAAATACAATAAATCTCGATTTTCTGTTCCCTCGGCGCAAAAATTGAATTTCTCTTTTCCACTTTTCTCGACGATTTTCGGAAAATGCTAAAAATAAGCCGCCACAAAAATCTCGAAAAAAGACAATAAAAACAAAGTTTCCTCTATGAAGAACCAAAAACTGATCATTGGTGATCTCAAATCCCGAGCCGGGATTACAAATCCCCATAAATATGTGACCGGAGGGTCTAATTACTATGTAGGTCATGCAGAGATTGGATTTTTTTTAACTGTCACTTAATCCCGGGATTCACAGCTCGCGTGGCGTGAATCGTCGACGGTGACGATTTTAACGCGTCGCGCCGCAAGAGTTCGCCGGCTCCGCCCGAGAGAATTCACGGGAGCGATAGGGAGGAAGGCGACTCTGCAGCCAACCTGCTGCGCGCCGGCGGCAATAAGATAGATGCGTCTGCCGGAACGGGCCTGTCGCTTGCCCAAGTTCGGAGTTGCATGATAATGATTCAGTCGCAGCGGCAGCAGCGGCAGTCAGTAGTGGCGGCACGGCTAGCGCCGCCGACCGTGCCCGGGACGTTTGCCACGCCTAACGTCTGCACCCCGCGCGGTCTGCGCCTGCGATCTCTCGGCGTGCATGTGCGGCGCGCATCTACTGCGGCTAACAGCATACGCACTCTTACCACTGCGTCCGGCACACACCGCGAATCCATAATTCAGATGCTCGGCTTTCGGGGCACTCGACGTGTCCTCGATACTGCGGACATTGCCGCACGACGGGCGATATTTCGTCGTCCTGTCCACAGCCGGAAATGAAAGAATCCTTTGAATACTGGAATTTATGTTATTTGCTATCGAATTTTTGTAGCCCACATATTTTTTACCAGTGTCGTGAGTCTCCATTACTTTAATAATGAAAGTTTGTGCAACAGTTTATTTTCTATTTACGATTTTATAACGATGACCTGTAGCGATTGTAAAATGATATGTGAACTTTTTAATAGGCTTAAAAAAAAAAAAAAATTTATTAGATTTTGGAGAAATTGTGGGAAAAATAGACACGCACAGTTATTTTATTATTTTCTCTATTTTTTTCGAGAAGATTACCATGAAGTTTTATGGGGTATTAATATTTATTATTTATTTAAAAGTTTACACATCATCATTACGAGTTATTATTATAAAAACATAATTACAAAGCCGATTATACCGTCAATTTTATTTCTGTAAAAATGACGGATTTACAACTCTGATTCATATAACTCCGATGAATTCGTGCGGTAATTATTTTCAGCATCAACAAGTGTCGCAATTTCGAATAATTTCACGAATTCGCATTATCGATAATTTGTTGAGGATTGAATTTATTAATTGCAATCAGAAATACAATTTGCAGTGGCAAAAGATTGTTGATACTCACATCGGTATTCATGGTCTCCAAAATGCGTCGCTGCGGAGTTCAGTAAATTTTGTTAAAAAAAAAAACCAAAAAAAAATCAGCTGTGAAATATCGGAAGTTTGGTATTGTTGAACGACGGCGAGCGATAACGAGACGGGAAAACAGAGAAAAAGTAATGGAATGCAAAAAGGAAGAGGAGCGAGAAGGGGTAGGAAGAGATTGCGAAAGACCGGTGGGAGGCAGATAGGTGGATGGCAAACGTCAATACGGCGTGTACGTTTGCTCTAGTTGGCCCCCCTCAGGTTATACGGCGATAAACTCGAAGCATATCAGTGGCAACAAAGCGGCTTTGAGCGACGAAATGAATGACCCCGCGGCGGCATAACTAAGCGACAGCGACTCGAATAAAGGGGGGTGGGGGGGTGCAAGCACCGCGTGTGTATCGCAACTGCGGTGTACGCAACGCAGCCTAACAAAGATACACGGGAACAGCGAGAGCAAGTATGACAAGGCCAGACCTGCCGCAATATCCGCCAACGGACGCTTCGAGCAGCAGCAGCACCACCACCACCATCACCACGTGAACGTTTCGCCCCCCTCCCCCCTCACCCCTCCCCCCTTCTGCTGTCATGTCGTTCGTGCTTTTTGCAAAGCTTTCCCTCGTATAACCCCGTATCTCGTGACTTGACGGCAGGTCGTATACGTAACGCCCCCTCATCCCCCCCCCCTTCATCCCCTCTTCGCCCCCCCCCCGGCCCCCTCACATTCCGCCACATCCTCTGCATTTCGTGAACGCTGTGTAGAGGACCAAACTGGTTCAGTTAAATGCTTCCATGTATTAAACGAAATTTTTGGACGAGGATGTTATAAGCTTGGCACACTTGTATGTATTAACTAAAGTATGCGGATGGCTGCCTTAATTTTCGTTTTCTATTAGGAGTTTATTTGACTGTGAACTGATATTGGGGGGATCAACATATCGTGTCGTGGATTTTTTGTTGGATGATTTTTGTAGTGGTGGGTTTAGTAAATCACGACCTAATCGTTTGGTTGATTAGTATAAAATGTGACCAATCGAAGTTTTTATTTACTGATTGGAATTTTCATTCGTAACCGTAGATTCAAATATTACCTAAAGTATGCAGGCGGCTGTTTTAATTTACCTTTTCCATTAGCAGGCAATTTAACTGCAAACTGATGTTAAGTGGATCAACAATTCGTGTCACAGCTTTTTTATTAGTACACAATATGACCAATCAAAGTTTCCATTTACTGATCGGAATTTTCATTGGTACCCCAGACTAAAATATTCTCCTTCCGAATAATCCCCTTTTTCACACAATTTGATTAGCCCCATTACAGCAAACTGACGTCACAAATCGTACCGACAAAAGCGAACACCTGGCAATTGACATTTTTACTAACATAATCATTTTCGCTCGATCCATCGACATAGCGTGAAAAAACTGTCATTTTATTAGCGATTCAGCACTGTTACACTATTCGCAAAACGAGGGTCCGACAGTCTTCTCAAGACGGTCGCGCCTAGAGCTGCAAAAAAGACAGAAAACAGAGAAAGACAAAAGCGATAGGGAGACAGAGAAAAGAGATAGTGACAGGGTGTCTCTTCCGTCAAAGGGCCTTCCGGGCCGACGAGAGGTCGAGGCTGCGAGTCGTCGATCTCGTTTCTCTCGTCGCCTTCGCTCCTTCCCGATATCCTTTGGGTAATTAGATTCGGGATCTTCCGCCTCGTCGTTTCCGACGGTTCCCGCTCGACGTGACGGCGACTCCGGTATATACGACGTCCTCCGGTACCGGCGGAAAGGGACGCTAAAGGGACGTCGTACTCGTGCGCTTTGTACGTGCGCTGAGTCTTTCTCCCTTATTCCCTCTTGCAGCTCTCGGTCTGTATGCCGAAATCGAAGCGACTTGAATTAATCGACGTCCTCTCGCCTCTCTTCTTTTCCGCCCCCCTTCCTTCACCCCCTTGTCCATCTACATGTCCCTCTCTTTCCCTTCGTCCCCATAGCTACCACTTCAACCATCAGCCGGGTCTATATTTGCTCTCGTTCCTCCCGATACCTTTTGCAGTGGGACTCCAGCTTGCCACCATCTTTCAGAGTTTCAGGCTCGCCTTTATGCACGTTTATGCACGAACGAAGACGGCAGTCGGTGATTACCGCTCGGGCACAGATAGAGAGAGAGAGAGAGAGACAGAGAGAGAGAGAGAGAGAGAGAGAGAGAGAGAGAGAGAGAGAGAGAGAGAGAGAGAGAGAGAGAGAGAGAGAGAGAGAGAGAGAGAGAGAGAGAGACCTTCGGGATGGCCAAACGTAGCGAAGAATGCCCAGGACTTTATTCCGAAGGGCCGGGGCAGCTGTGCCTCTCGCTTGTTTTCAATGAAACGCGAGAGAAACCGGGGAGTAAGTTAAGCATAAAAGGACGGTAATCCCGGAGCGATGGAGCCTGTGTATATATCCGCGAACGACTTGGAATTCCGTGGAATGGAGGAGAAGGCGATGAGAAAGAAGCCGGGATACGCCCGCGACTCCCTTCGTGCAATTAAGGAGATACATCGGTCGGTTTCGTGCACTGTAATGATAGGCGGGGGGGACTGCGCGTCTTTAGCAACAATTTTATTCGGAATAACGAGGTCGCGGACGCGTTTTACTCGCCTCGAGTGGATGACAAAGGGGGGGGGGGGGGGGCTGCGAGGCGATGAAAGAAATAATTAATTGTCGAAGGTACGACGGAGGATAATCGTCGTGGGGCGCCGGCTCAAAGGCTTCTCGCCATTCGTGCCTGGTTCGGTTTATTAAATTCTCTTCGTGGTTGGTGATACACCTGAGTTAACCCTTTATTTTGTTCACCGCTGTCGAAGGAGGGCGAGGATTTTTATGCTAATATTGTGGCCATCTGCATTTTGCGTTGGAACAAAATAGTAGGGGGTTTGAATTAGTTATCATTTTTGTGTGGAGACTTTTTTGAGGAAGACGTCAATTTATGATGTAGTGTTTATGTTGCAGTTTTGGTAGCAGTGGTTATGTTTATTTAATCCTGGGATAATTCCTAAGGGTCAGGGTAACAAAAAATTTCGGATATCACCTAGAGGTCCATTTGTGAGTATATAGTGCACTTAAGTTCAACACCTAGGTTTCCATTTTCAGGCTTATGAGGTCTATAAAAGCATTCGTTATTGATAATATCATAGCGTTGCACCTGCAAATGTCAGACCGTTTATTATTAAATGTACAGGAAATCAGGGAATGCAGGAAAACAACAAAAAAGATGGAATAGAATTAACGAAACATAGGTTAGTAAAAATGGCAGATGAATTACAAAGACAAGAACAAGAGAAATGGACCCAAAAGCTTAACTGTATTCGCTATATTCGACAGCGAAAGTTCAATCTACAGATTCGTGCAGCTGATCAGAAACTATTTGCCATGGATGTGATCGACATAATCTGGAATGTGGCGAGGACTTCATCATAGGTTTAGGTTCACCTATACCAAATGAGTTTGTTAATTTTTCGGTCAGTGGAACTGGCCATATTCGTATATGTCACCGGATATTAATCATAGTACTGCAATTAATTGGTACGTCATTTGCGTCAAACCACCAATCATACCTTCGTGCCTGCATCATCGATCTGATTGACGTCATGTTGGCCTATTTGTTACGATTAGTCGTGTGTCACATAACTAATTATTCTGATTGCGTGTATAACTGTTCTAATTCCTTAAAGCGCCCTCTATACTTATCGTGCTAAATTAGACATTAATACAAACAGATGGCTAACAAGTTGAATCCAACTACTCAGTAATTTTACAAATATTCCAGAAAATGGAACATGTAGTATTCACCTCGACCAATCATCACCCGATAACGAATACCTCAGATCACTCCTCGTTTACGACCCCCCTGAAATCATCATAGTTACGATACCAGCGAATCCATCCACCTCTATCGTCCCACTCACAATCAATATTGTCGTCACAACGAAGACCAAAAAAACACGAAGTGAGATAAAAAACATTAAGACGTGCGCGAGGGTAGAAACGAAGGAGCTCTCCAGTCGAATATCTCGCTTTATATGACCAATTAAATTTCAGGTGACAATACCCCATCTATCTCCCGACGAGGCAGTGGAAACCGGGACATCGTAGCCGTGATAAGAGGTCCCGGTGAAACTTCGTCGAGAGGGGTGCGAGGAGGTAGATTCGAGCCGACGTCGACGGCGGCGCACAGCCGCGACTTCGGGGTCCTTCGCCTTCGCGGCTCTCGTGACTGAAGAGGTAGGATAATTAAAATAAGAGTCTCGCAGTTTGCCGAGATGAATGCTATCGCGCTCGAGCGGTTAACCCCACCGGGCTCCGAAGACATCTCGGCTTACCCAACTTGCACTCCACCACGACTCCACCTCGCCTACTTCCAGCTCCTTCTCGCTCTGCGTCATTTCTTCACCTGATCCGCGCATCCCTGGTCGCCCTTCGTCGTCTTCTCGCAGCATCATCGCAGGTGGCCGACTACGACTACGGAGTAACGACTCCTGGAGTCGTAACTGGACTTCGAATGTGTACTCGGTACTTCGTGTGTGTACTCACGTCGACTTGAGGCATGTTTATTTACCCTTCGGGGGTGCTCCGGGTGTCCTGAACTCTGACGACGACGCCGAAGGCCCCGGGAAACAGACGTAGCGGGAATGGAATGACGGCCTGGTGGGACGTTACAATATAAACAGTGTCATTGAAGGTAGGTTTTGGCAAATAATATTCTGAATATATTAGTCACAAGCAACCTGCAAGAAAGCATAGTGCAATTGGCAGTCGAAATTCCGCCAAAGGATTATTGGATTGCCTTCTTTTTTCACCTGGGCCTTCATAGGGTTTCCTGCTTTTTTCACCTGGGCTTTCATAGGATTTCCTCCTTTTTTCACCTAGGCCTTCATAGGATTTCCTCCTTTTTTCGTAGAATTTCCTCCAGAGCCTTCATAGGATTTCCTCCTTTTTAATAGGATTTCTCCAAGGCCTCCATTGGATTTCCTTCAGGGCCTTCATTGGATTTCCTCCTTTTTTCACCTGGGCCTTCATTGGATTTCCTTCTTTTTTACCTGGGCCTTCATCGGATTTCCTCCTTTTTCACCTGAGCCTTCATTGGATTTCCTCCTTTTACCTGGGCCTTCATTGGATTTCCTCCTTTTTCACCTGGGCCTTCATTAGATGTCCTCCTTTCTCCACCTGGGCCTTCATTGGATTTCCTCCTTTTTTCACCTGGGCCTTATTCATCGTATTTCCTCCTTTTCCACCTGGGTCTTCATTGAATTCCCTCCTTTTCCACCTGAGCCTTCATTAAATTCCCTCCTTTTACACCTGGGCCTTCATTAAATTTCCTCCTTTTTCACCTGAGCCTTCATTAGATTTCCTCCTTTTTTCACCTTCATCAGTGATACTCAAATATCAGAAGCAACCAAATAACACTGAAGATGCTTTGTGTTCGCTTAGTTTTCAAAGACGGATCTTTGGCAACAATTCAACGACAAAGACTAAGTCCCGGCTTACCTCACAAGGCGGATTGTATCAAGTAGTCGGTATACCTGTACCATTGTTACACGTCTTACCACCTTCATTCGGCTAACTCCCCGCCGGAATCCCTCTTACGTTCCTCCTCGCCGCCAGTCCTCCTAATTCGCGTATATAATTATATAGTTTATAGTTTCGCCAGACGATGTACCGGTGAGTACGCGTCCGCCAAGGAGCCCGGGCCGTACGCGTCTCATGTTAGTCTGATTACTCCCGTCGACACAGATGTGTGGCTTGTTGTTTCTACCCAGATAACAACGACTGCTCGCTGTTGTACCGCGTCGGAGGGGTCTCTATACTACCCCCGTGGGAATATCCAACACCACGGCTGCGCCTCTCTTTCTCACTCACCGCTTTGCGTATTCCCCCTCTCTTATAACGCATCTCTCTATCCCAGTGGAAACTCCTATCCAATTAAAGCTACACCTCCCGCACTCACACACCGAGACAAGCCGTAGAAATACAGACAGTCGGGCACACCGACCGCGTCGAATCGTATGGACTCCTGCATTGTACAGTGTTGCAAGCTGGTTCTATTCGCGATGCAAGCATTACACCCGGTATTATGCCTAGATGAACCAGCGCGATTCTTTCTGTATCTCTTTTTATCGCTCGCCCAGCGCATTTGCAGCACAACGGGGCGCTTTTTTTTTTTTTTTTCATTTTTACTTTTTATTTTATTTTTAAAGCCAATTTCCGCTTTGGATTTGCAGCACGCTGCTTCACATAGGATTAGCGCACTCTCCACGAATGACTTTTAGCACTTTTTGTTGGGCTCTTTCTTTTTAATTCACTTATGAAATTAAATTAGCAGTCGTTTCAATTCGGAGTACAATAACGCCGGTAATCATTGGAGTTTTGTTTCGATGCTGTGGAGGAGGTATGAAAGAAATGAGATTTCTGCTGAAACAGACTTTTTTTTGTCTCGTTTTTTTTGGAGCAAACTAATCGACGAAGTAATAGTGGACGCGACCTCTTTTTTATTCCGTCTCGGTTTCATGAAAAAAAAAGATATCAGGCGGGGTTATCGTTTCGGTTATTTCATTCCCTTTTCGCGATAGTATACGTAGTTATGACTGGACACAGAATTCCCGGGATGCGTACCAAAACAGAGCCGTAAAGTGACGAAATTTTCGAAGGGTGCGGACGAGTGCCGGGAGCCGGAGGGGTGGGAGCTTCTTTTACGAGGGGTCGTTGCGATGATGGCGCAGAACCATTTTCTCCGTCGGCCAACCACACGGACGCGCAACGCCGCGCTCGGTCTCTTGTCACTGTGATCGTGCCCCGTGGTTTCCGTCGTTTTGCGGCGGTCAGCGAGCTCGCCACAAGCCTCGCCGCATCTCGTTCGTTTTTATCGAAAAAGCTCAACGGAGACGAAAAAAAAAGCTGCGGATATCGTTTGTTAAAAGTCAAAAGGCTCGCAGCCGCGGCGCTTCGAATATAATACGTTTTACGGATTTATGAATTATTGGCAAAACGTGAGGCCTGACAAACCTCACGGTTCAAAGTGTCCATTTTCTGTCTGAAGACACTTTTTATATTTTTCAATTTTTTTGCCACTTTATTTCGATTTATTTTTGCCCGTACAAAATGAATTCGCCATTCCTACTAGAAAATCCGCAACGGCCAATTTTAGGCCAAACTTAACACTCCAGATTTTATACTAACGATTCCTTTTTTTTTTTACGTTTTCACGAAAAATTAAAAAAACGTATTTATTTTAGATTTCTTATTTATTTTTTATTTGATTTTATTTTATTTTAGATTTCTTATTTATTTTTTATTCGATTTTATTTTATTTTAGATTTCTTATTTATTTTTTATTTGATTTTATTTTATTTTAGATTTCTTATTTATTTTTTATTTGATTTTATTTTATTTTAGGTTTCTTATTTATTTTTTATTTGATTTTATTTTATTTTATATTTCTTATTTATTTTTTATTTGATTTGATTTTATTTTAGATTTCTTATAATTTAACACACCAAGGCCAAATTTAACACTCCAGATTTTCTACCAACGATTCCGTTTTTTTTTACGTTTTCACGAAAAATGCAAAAAACTCATTTATTTTAGATTTATTTTTTTCATCAACTGGGTAAGCGCGCTAGGCTTGTTTACCAGCTGGTATTTTTTAAAACCCAGACATGTGTAATTAATTTAGTGATATCTTCCTGGCCAAAGTCTCAGTAAATTCGTGGGAATTTTTGATACCAGTGAATCTTGATGGAAACGCTTGTTTCGGGATTGACATTTGCGAAGAGGCACCCGGCGTATTTATTTCCCGCTATAAACGCTTTTGATAGGGTGCTCTAGATCGGGATCTAGCTTTCTCGCCCCCCGTTCGCGGGCGCCGATCGGGTCGTTTCCGGTCGAGTGCATTGCCACGAGTAACTATTGACCGTATATCTGCGCTGTGATATTGCTTCACCGGAAAGTCGATGTACGACGTGCACTGGAGAAACGATGATGAGCCGCGCTGCAAAGTCGTCGTGGCACGGAGTGCGTAGTGTAGGGTAGAAGTACCATTTGTGGCCACTGTACCGTTTGTGGCCATTTTCACTGTAATTAATTTGAAATATTTATTTTTCCATATTCGAATGCTGATACCTCGAAAGTATTCATACAAATTGATAATATGGTCAAGCCCATTTTTGTTTTATTTAACAACATAAACAATTAAATCCTTTTAAACTTGGTGGCCACAATTGGACCAAAGGTGGCCAAAAACGGTACTTCTACCCTACTTCGCTTGGCGGTTGAACAACACGAGTCGTGCGAGCCATGTAGTTCTATGAGGGTTGGCACTGGCAGAGGCTGCAAGTCGCACTTCCTTCGCCGAGTGTCGGAATCGTTTCACAGTCAACTACGTTCTCCGACTCTCCAGCGAAATTGCCGAACTGCTTTCTCGTCCCTCGAGTCCTACGACTTGAGTCGCTAGAGTGAGGGAGGACAATTCGAAACGTCAATAAGGAATATCGATGTCGCGAGCTTCTTTCGCGGAATCGCAGACGAGGTTTCTACATGTCTAGGCGAAATTATGCGGAATGTGCTCGTACGCTTCTTATCGATGTGCCGAATTCTCTACACACTGTCCCGAATTGTCACCGCTCACTCGGTACGGCTGGAATTACGTTTGGGATAGACGTGGCTGCTCGTAGGTATCTCCGTACTTCGGGAAATCGAAATCCATGTACCGTACTTCACGGCAGTGTGACGCAGATATTTACGGCGCATTCCCTGCAGACTCGATCTGGGTCTGACTCTGGATGCTTCGGATAGGGACCGCAATTTTTTATTTCATTAACATGACTAGGATTTTTCTTCCGATTGTTTCGCAAAATTATGAATCATTTCTGAATCATTTCTGAAAACAAAAATAACGACTGCCGAATTCCTAACAAAAAGTTCAAGATTTCTTCAGATTATTTAATTTTGTCGATCAATGTATTTTTTATCATAGACAATTTTGTCATAGAAAATGTGTGAAAAAATAAGCTTTTAAGAGTTACGTCACTCACATAAAAAATTAGGGACTCAATACGAAGGGTCAAAGGTCAGATCCAGGTCGAATCGATAGGGAATGTATATACGGTATACATGGTGCATCCTTTGGATGCTGGTACGTATTGTACCATCAAGCACACGTGCGTAGGTTGGAGATCAGATTTCCTACATGCTTGCTGCAATTCCGATTCGAGCATATCGTAATTATCGTATATGCACCCAAAGCTCTTGGTGCTCTTAGTGCTGCTGTTAAGTCCTACATCTTAAACGAACTAAATAAAGATCGATTAATTTTATGCTCTTTCATATCACTTGATACAGTTTCAGCCATTTTCAGTCACCACAGTTACAATCAGTAATCAAATAATGAATCAATTCAGCAAATCGTGCAGAATTATCTCTTTTCAGTAAATGGCCAAGTTCCCTTGATACAGTTTCAGCTGTTTTCAGTCACCACAGTTACAGTCAGTAATCAAATAACGAATCAATTCAGCAAATCGCGCAGAATTATCTCTATTCAGTAAATGGCCAAGTTACCTTGATACAGTTTCAGCCGTTTTCAGTCACCACGATTACAATCAGTAATCAAATAACGAATCAATTCAGCAAATCGTGCAGAATTATCTCTTTTCAGTAAATGGCCAAGTTACCTTGATACAGTTTCAGCTGTTTTCAGTCACCACAGTTACAGTCAGTAATCAAATAACGAATCAATTCAGCAAATCGCGCAGAATTATCTCTATTCAGTAAATGGCCAAGTTACCTTGATACAGTTTCAGCCGTTTTCAGTCACCACGATTACAATCAGTAATCAAATAACGAATCAATTCAGCAAATCGTGCAGAATTATCTCTTTTAAGTAAATGGCCAAGTTCCCTTGATACAGTTTCAGCCGCTTTCAGTCACCACAGTTACAATCAGTAATCAAATAACGAATCAATATTCAGCAAATCGTGCAGAATTATCTCTATTCAGTAAATGGCCAAGTTAACTTGACACAGTTTCAGCCATTTTCAGTCACCACAGTTACAATCAGTAATCAAATAATGAATCAATTCAGCAAATCGTGCAGAATTATCTCTTTTCAGTAAATGGCCAAGTTAACTTGACACAGTTTCAGCCATTTTCAGTCACCACAGTTACAATCAGTAATCAAATAACGAATCAATATTCAGCAAATCGCGCAGAATTATCTCTATTCGGTAAATGGGCGAAATATGAAAGTACCAGGGGAAGCGGCGCAATCGCGGAGTGAAGCAACTAGAGAGTTCGCTTCACGGAAGCGTGTAACGTAAATTCGACTGAGCCCACAATCTCCCAAGATAGTACAAACAGAAGCAGAAGCAGCAGAAACAGAATGTGCTGCGCGGCTCTATTTCTGTGCGGCTCAAGGGAGCTTCCGGGGGATTGCGACGGGGGCGCGACGCGAGCGGTATATGCGCCGTGACGTCGGGAGGGGTTGTGCGGGCCCGCTCGGGCGATAGGTACAGAGAAACGGATAGAGAGAACGCGATGCGCAGCTTTGATGTTTATGGGATTTGATTATAGCCGCGCTGACCGTATCTCCTCCGATGCGATATGTCCGTGCAAAACTATGCCGCACCACCACCACCACCGATGCTGCTGCAGCATGCGCGCCGGCTAAAGCACGTCAAACAATTCCGCGCGTCGTATATAGATATCGGCAAACGTGGTCAGTCAAAGAAATATGCGAGAGTCCGGGGTCCGAAACGCGCGTTTCGCGTTCGCGCTGTGTTGATTCGTCTGGACGTAGGCCGATTGTCGGGCACAAAGGAAAATATAACGTCGAAAACATTTTGCCAGTAATTTGATTACTGACGCGACTCGCACTCGCGATCGCTGCGGGCTAGGGAATAGCGAGTTTCGTTCATCGACCTCCCTTGTTCTCGATGAGAGACGTTCTCGGACATGTTCGAATGAGTAATTTCGCGCTTGAACGAGTTTTCGTCAGTCCATTTCATTTGGCTTCGAGCCTCTTGGACTTATAGTGACGATCCACATGTGGGCAGTTCTTGTTGGTAAACATAGGTTTTCGAATTTTTTGTATTAAGGTATTCATCGAACAATTAAATAGTTTAGAATAAAATCCCATTTTATCTGATTTCGAGCCTCTCGACATGGGCTGTTCTTGTTAATAAAAAGATGTCTTTGAATTTTAAGTGTTATGGTACTCAGTCCAGAAACACCGAACAATTAATTAGTTTAGAATAAAATCCAATTTTTTCTGACTTCGAGCCTCTTCGGCCTATAGTGACAATCCACATGTGGGCGGTTTTTGTTAGTAAAAATATTTCTTCGATTTTTTTGTGTTAAGGTATTCAGCCCTAAAACATGGAACAATTAATTAGTTTAGAATTAAATCCCATTTTATCTGAGTTCGAGTCTGTTCGGCCTATGGTGATGACATGAGGGTAGTTTTTGTTGGTAAAAATATTTCTTTGAATTTTGTGTATTAAGATATTCAGCCCTGAAACACCGAACACCCACGTAACACAAATTCTCCAACAGGAGTCAACATTTTGTATTTCCAAATTTTGCGCTCGCACTCGTCGCACATCAGTAGAAAACAAGTGGAAAGATTCGTTTTTATCGAAGGCGCCAGCGGACGTATAAATCCCCGAGAATTATCACTGAGATATTTTATCCGCGACATTGAGGAAGGCCTATCGGCGACTATATCCATTACGAGCAAAGTACAGAACCCAAGAGAGTTTCTCACTCGTTGAAAATTTACGAGGTAGTACTGTACGTTCCATGGTTCACCGTGGCCCTCGGTATACCTATATTCCCGTACTTATAGCTATGCGCAGCAAGCGGCTTGAAAGGCAGGCCGAGAGCCCTGCTATACCTCGTCAGTCTCCATCCACCGGTTCGGCTTTCCCTCCGGTGCTATACTCTTAAGTCGCAATGCCCGATGCAGCACCTGCTTCTACCGGGGGCCGGGGATTATCGATGACATTTGCGCGGCAATACGCTGATCGAATTTACCCAATCCACGCGGGGTCGTTCCGGGTCGGCAGCCGGTTCTGCCAAATCTCCTTCGATTTGTAACCCGGCCGTCTCCCTCCGACCCTCGCGTTTTCCGATACATACGGAGGGGGGCGACTGAGTTTCTCAAGGAGTTCGGTGGCTACGTCGACCTTCGACGGCTGCGATGTTGCTGTGTTGCTTCGATCACGGGCTCCAGGCTGAAAGCATCGGAGAACTGTTTACATAGCGCATACACTACAATATTGGACCAAAGCGAAAACGAGTGACGGCAATATTCTCTTCTCAGACGGCGAGCCTCGTAGCATCCAGTGACGTGTTGAATGTTAAATTGCAGAGATTTCAATCTTCCCAACTCACGGCATAACTGTGGATGTTTGATTCTAAATTAATTAATTAAGATTTGGTTTTCAGAAGCTTTAAACTTGATTAAAAATCTGAATTTCAAATGAACGATTTAAAAATGGATTCACCAACATTGTCGAAGCTAAAAATTCGGAAATACAAAGTGTTGAAACCTGTTGGAGATTTTGTGTTACGTAGGGAACTGCTAGCTGGTGGCGACGATTTGGTCGTTTATGGCTCATCCAGTTTTTTCTGCAAATTCAGAATGCTCATCAAATTGCTGACATCTTCCATAAACGTTGAACGTTTATTCAAAGATTCACAACAAATCCAATACAGCAATCAAAAATGCAAGAAGTGTCTTCAACAAGTTTCGGTTTCCGAAAGTTTGGACTTTGATTTAAAATCTGAACCCCAAATAAACGATTTAAAAATGGATTCACGAACATTGTCGAGCCGAATCGGGACGATTTTTCAACACCGGTGGCAACTATTCTGGCAGCACTTCCCGAACACTGAAACCACAGAACACTAGGGAAGTTATTTTCGCCCGAAGGAAAATCTGTGCACCTTGGGTGCACAAATAGCAGCGACGACCTACTTGGAACTCGGTGTGAGCTATCTCGTTTATGTAACGCGCGGGACAAGCTCGCGCATTTGGTAGCGGAAGTGAGAAGCCCTCCCCACGGAAAGTCCTCTCGGTGTCTCACCTGGCGCGCGTATAACACATACAGCGCTAACGGGGTAGCGCGCTCCGGGGAAACCGGGCGAGAGTCTCCGCGGCGACGGTAATAGAATAATTAAGTGTTGCATTCGCGTCTCGGTGGCCGAGACCGCCGGGACAATCTCTGCTTTCCTTCCCGACGTTCTCACCCCGTGCACCGTGACGTCGCTCACGTTTCCTCCTCGCTGATTCTCAAGTCGCCCAAGCCTTCCGTATTTAACGCAGGGTGGCCGAAACTTTTGCCACCGTTGCGGACTGTTGCTTGGACCTTTCCGTTTTAATACAAGCGAGGTTGAGACACCGAGTTGTCTGTGAAAACAGTGGCGGGAATTATTATCTTGTAACAGGAATCTATATTTTAGGAAAGTCGTGTAATTACAAGGTAATATTAATTTTTAATAATTGGTACAATTCTTGGTTTTTTTTCCAAACCTCCTCCATTTCCAGACATGTCTCGTGCTTTACTTAATTGATTTATACACCGTACGGACTTCGGGGTCATCGAAACTTGTTCCACTATAGCGGATTATTGTTTTGACCTTTCAATTCCCACATAAGCAATTCTGAAATGTGGTTGGGTTGCCTATAAAAATAGTGGCAGAAGATACGAGAATATGAAATGAATCCATATTATAGGAGATGTCAACTATTATTCGATAGAATTTCTTGATTAAAAATCGATTTTTCTGTAGGTTGTGTGGAATACAAATGATGTCAAATCGACCCTGGAGTTTACACAACGCCTACACCGCACTCCGGTTGTATGCACTTCACCTCACGTTTTTCCACGTAGCATCCGAGCCACGCCGTCCTCGGAGCTCGTCCAAATTCGCCGGAAACTTGGTCCGGACCCTCCTGCATGCTCGATTGGCCAGGGAGGCGATTCCCTAATTCGTCGCAATCAGAAAAAACCATCGCTCCCCGCATTTAATCGGTTCATCTCTGGCCTCACCCCCCGGTCCACCGAATTGCGGAAGGGTTAACCGAGGGAGAAGCGAACGAATGGAGAAAAAAAAACAAACAGGAAGAATGGGACGGTGGTTGGTTTGCTGGAAGGCCATAGAATATTGCCAGATTCGGATGTACGATACATATATGTATGCATCTATGCATACATACGGGCCACTATATTATGAATACACATAGAACTCCGCAACTTGGTACATGCAGTACCTATTCCTATATACGAGAACCGTCGAGAGATACGATTTGCTTTTAGATCGATCATTTCACCCCAGGGTATTCGTAACGAGATAGCTTAAGGGATGCTCCAGTCGTACGATCTGTATTCGTGCTACGAATTTGCATGTGAATTATATTTTATATCCCACGGAAGAGATAGACTGGATAAATTACTATATGTAGTTCATCTGGACTCAGGTAGAGATGGAAGAGAAGCAAAACGGAAAAATGAAAAATATGCGAAATAGATGGGAAACTTGCGTACGGATATAACCGACATTTGTTTACTTTATTTCCAGGGTAACAGATTTGCCATTAAACTACATTTGCTTCCTACGACTTTTCTGGTAACAAATCCCAGCATGAAGAACATTTTAGAAAGACATTTTAATATGACATCATCACATCAACATTTTTCAATTGCATTTCTCACCAAGTTTCTACAGCTTTTCACGTTTCCATGACACGTCAGCTCACTCATCGGACCAGCCTCACCTCAATACGAAAAGGAATCCTCCTCAGAAACTTTTCGAAACAAAGTCGACCAACAAAATTGGATCCCTCAGCTGTCGCTCCACCAGCGCGTCAGGATCGGCAGGGGTCGAGGCTTCTCATCGGGGACAGAAGCGGCAAATCGCTCCCGGATGTTTTTACATCCTCTATACAGTGACTAAGGTTATAGCAAAGTCACCAGATCCACCGTACGCTCCGCCATAGTCATACCGTAGCTCGAGCGGGTTTGTCTTACGTGTTAGCGCGACACGAGCTTTCACTCTGTAGAAGCTTATTAGATTCTGGGTCGGTAAGAGCGAGAGAAGCCAGAGGAAAGCCGGCGGAATCGGGACGGCAGAGCGAGTCGGCGTAACCCCAGCGGGGGGACTCTTGAGACGGTGAGATGCACGCCCGTGTCTGTTCCCCTAGCACTGTCGGAAGGGACCCGGAGGCTAGCTCGAGCTAGCTAGCTTCCAGTTGAACCACCGTAAACCCGAGTGCAAATACAAACAGGCTGATTGCCCTCGAAGGTCCCCGTGCGCCCCTAACCAGTGATTAAACAGGCCAATCTGCACTCGCTATATCCCTGCACACGGGCACGAGGTTTCCACGAACGTCGGTGCGGCTGCTGCTCAAACTGCCCCTGAGCCCCTCCAACTTGCCACCCCGTGTGATTGGTACCGCGCATTGGTGTTCGATCATTGTAGTCCTCCTGAACGCGCACATCCGATATGTTTCCCTTTCTGTATGAATGCAAACTCGGTGTCGGACGGAATCTTGGTCCGCAGGGCTGAATATCATTAGCCCAACGGGCAACGCCTAATGCGATGAGCATTGGTACAGGGTGTCGCGTTTCGTGTTAGCGCCAACAATGCACACAAGCCATAGGAGAGTCCCGACAAGATAGGAGAGTGTAACGCGAGTCACAAAAGGATGTTGAAAATCCAGACACACGGAAGATCGGAGTCGGGTCCAACCCGGTAGCAGGTTGAAGGACCGCAACACCTCCCAGCTAACCTGCCAAGACGCTGGTCCTGGAGGAAATTTCGCCCCAGAAGCTCAGGAAACGCTACAACGTGCAGCATTTCTGTATGAATGCAAACTCGATGTCGAACGGAATTTTGGTCAGAGCTGAATATCATTAGCCCAACAGGAAACGCCTAATGCGATGAGCATTGGTACAGGGTGTCGCGTTTCGTGTTAGCGCCAACAATGCATACAAGCCATAGGAGAGTCCCGACAAGATAGGAGAGTGTAACGCGAGTCACAAAAGGATGTTGGAAAGCTAGACTTATGGAAGATCGGCGTCGGGTCCAACCTGGTACCAAGTTTTAGGATCGCAACACCTCCTAGCTAACCTGCCAAGACGCTGGTCCTGGAGGAAATTTCGCCCCAGAAGCGCAGGAAGCGCTACACCGTGCGGCATTTCTGTATGAATGCAAACTGGATGTCGAACGGAATTTTGGTCAGAGCTGAATATCATTAGCCCAACGGGTGACGCCTAATGCGATGAGCATTGGTACAGGGTGTCGCGTTTCGTGTTAGCGCCAACAATGCACACAAGCCATAGGAGAGTCCCGACAAGATAGGAGAGTGTAACGCGAGTCACAAAAGGATGTTGAAAATCCAGACACACGGAAGATCGGAGTCGGGTCCAACCCGGTAGCAGGTTGAAGGACCGCAACACCTCCCAGCTAACCTGCCAAGACGCTGGTCCTGGAGGAAATTTCGCCCCAGAAGCGCCAGGAAACGCTACACCGTGCGGCATTGGGGATGGCGCGACAGTCCTCGGTGGCGAGATTGGAGAATGGCGGAGGGTAACGGATGGAATGAGGATGAAGGCTGGGAAGGGGACACTGCGAGAAGCATCTGTGTGCACTAAGATTATGTTTGGCTTCGTCCATGCAAATTCATGAGTCCCTCGGCGACCTGACATTCGGCCAGTTTCCGCTGGATCGTCGACCCCTTTCGTGCGCCATACCTTCCAATCTCTCTGTCTTTCTCTCTCTCTCCCTCTCTTGCGTCCTCGATGTTTGCCGGTAACCCGGCTTGATTCGACTCTCCCTCTTCCCAACATCGCCAAGTGCCACCCTTCCGGCTTCCCTCTCGACAATTCGCTGCACCCTGGATGACTCCTCTACCCGGAAACTTAGACAGGATCTAATTCGGCGCGACACTTACGACTGATACGATTGTTCTATGTGTCGCTGCTTGTCATCATCCTAATTTCATGGTCGTCGTTTCGCATCTTATCTCGGCGGAATGCATTGCGAATAAACTAGCCGGGCGCATCAATCTGCGTTTCGTGAGAAGCGGTAGGTTGACTGTACTAACTGGTACGCGCTTAGCAATACCACCGCTTGCAGTTTGCCCAGCCGCATCCTGGTGGCCCCTCCTGCGAGCGAGCGTCGGTACCTACGGGTTAATACCTACAGCACAGCTTGCATCTCGGTTCGCCACCGCCCGCGCGACTTATCTCGGAACTCCGCTCGTGACCTCCTCCAAGATCCTTCCCCGACGCTCCCGTGACCTCCGTGGAGATTTATGCCGAGTATCAAACTTCCATATCCCCTCGCTCTGCGCGACTCCGTTGAAACCGCCGGAACCTCCGCGCCACTGCCGTTTTCAAACCCATCTCGGAATCTCGGCGGAGGCGGTTAAGTCTAGTCCAGTTTCATCCTCCACTCCCGCGGTCGACGTAACTAAATCCTGGTGTCTTATTTACTTACAACAAATTTCGACGAACAAACGCGCGGCTTCCTGGATCTCGAGGCTCCGAGCGCTGTGGCGATTTTGAGGCACCGTCAACGTTTCCTACACTTCTAAGCTATGTTCTTATTGCGAATCGTAGTTACGTCGCAGCGCGACGTTGACTTCGTGGGAATTGGAACCCGGATTATTTCCAATTTTGTGAAAGCCTGGGAAACTTTGAAAAACTTTTAGCCAGTTACCAAACACTGAGTATGAAGACTTGGAATTAACAAAAAAATGTCTTCAGACTTTCAGTTGGCAGGAATAATGATCCCGTGGCTATTCAACTCTGTTATAAGTCACTAAAAGTATCGATACCAAAACGTGCAACATACATTTTCACACAAGAACTTCCTATGTGTTTTAAATTCAGTTTGGCGTTGAATAACGTTCATAGGCACTCAGGACATGGTTATGCAGTCGCTATCCGACGTTGGATACAAACGACGGTGATGTCGACATTTTTTAAGGTTTCATTCCTCCAGGTCCCGCGGTTACTATTGTACATAGATTAAGATCGCCTGCATATAGATTAGGATCGCCTGCATATAGATTAGGGTCGCCTGTAAAAAAAACGTCTAAAGACGTTCAGTTAGTAGGAATAATTATCCCATGGCTATTCAACTCTGTCTTAAGTCACTAAAAGTATCGATACCAAAACGTGCAACATACATTTTCACATAAGAACTTCCTATGTGGTTTACATTCAGTTTGGCGTTGAATAACGTTCATAGGCACTCAGGACATGTTTATGCAGTCGCTATCCGACGTTGGATACAAACGACGGTGATGTCCACATTTTTTAAGGTTTCACTCCTCCAGGTCCCGCGGTCACTATTGTACATAGATTAAGATCGCCGGCGGCTTACACCTCGAAGACCAGCCGACGCGGACCACACGAAATTCCTGAAAGCGCGGGAGCTCGCTCGCGCCGCTGCGAAATTTCGCCGTTCGCGATCTTTACCGACCGAAGGTGGGGTAGGGACAAAGGGGATCAAAAGTGCAGTGGGAGAGGAAGGCAGAGAGCGCACGCGAGAGAGATTAAATCGTTCTCTTTTAGCTCCTCGCAGTGACAAGGCGGGTCGGTATATACGGGGCCTGTCTTGGCGTCCTTCGTTCCAACAATTTACATCGAAACGTTTGTCATTGTCCGGCCCGGTGAATGCAAGTGGATCCGCGAGTCAAGAGTGCAGCGACGCGCAGTGCTCGAGCCCGAGCATTGTGCCAGGTCTGGTACAATGTGCGCTCCCTCGGCATACGCCGGCTGGTCCCTCTCGGTCTCTCTCTCTCTGTCGCGCCCTCGTGATTTCATCCTCCGCCTCAGCGCACGACCCTCGGACTCCACTTTTAAATAGTTTAGTCCCACGTTTATGTGGCTGCCCATTACTTAGTCTCCATTATTTATTACACGGAATCCGTGCGGCAACTTTTCCCCCGACATTCATATTCCCCGGTAAATCATGCGCGGGTTTTTGCGTCTCCCACGGTGATTGACGGACGGGTGTCATGAGAACCTTTGCCAGGAATTTTTAATGCACTCGCGTAATGGTCGCATTTATAGCCATTTGCATCATATAATTTCGCATCCCCGGGTTGACAACGTCGCTCGCATCGGGCAACTTTGAAATTTATCATTTATTTCGTACACACACACCGCAAAAGGTATATTTATGAAAAGCACTCCCGTGTCGCTCTCGCGCGGATGTCGATATATAAATTAGTGGAGGGGAATTAGCGGCGTGCATTGAACTTTCGGGAGAGAGAGAGAGAGAGAGGATTCCGCGGGTAATCGGGCAGGATTTGATAAAATTAGCAGATTGCGCGTCGCCGGACGGTGGCCGCCCCGTGGGACGAAGTTGGCCCGTTGAAACTCAGTCTCGAATGCCGCGCTACCAGCCAGTTGTGGCTTCATCGTCGGGACACTTTGGCCGCGAGAGTCGAGTTTGCCCAGGTAAACCGGCAGAAATAGCGGAAGCGGGGGGCGAGCAACACGCTCGGCGAGCAACGAGAACGAAGACATCGAACGCGTTCCACATAATTGGAACGACGTGCCCGCGTTTAGCGTTATTGCGAAAGGACGTTAATTAAATCAATTAGGAACTGAGGGTCGAGTGTATGCGATTGGTATGCACGCAGACCTCGAGCGCCTGGTCCCCGGGCATACCGTACGGTGTAGTGGGGCACGACGACGACGACGACGACGACGGGGGAGGTAAAACCAGCGAGAGTGCGAGAGGGACGCGGTGAGCGCGACGAAGGCGGAGGGAGAATTAGAACGAGATGAAAGCGCTGCGACAGACAGGAGACGGAAGAGCGAGGGAGATGGAGCGAAGGTCGGAAGCGGAGTGGACGCGATTACACACAGACTAACTAGCAATCAGGAAGCTGTCGGCCAAGTTGTGCACGGAACTTACTTCCCTCGACCCGGCTCAACTAAATCCCGCAGCACAACGCTAGCACAATGAAACGATAAACCCTCGAGCGTTGGCTTGTAAGTACTGCTATATCTACGAGTACCCTCTATATGCATTCTCGGGCGAATCCATCTACGTGTATAGCTTGCGCGGCAGTCGACGCTGTGGAAGTGTTAAAATTCGTCCGTTTTCTGCAGATCCTGGAACGACATTTGCATACACCGTGCACGGGATCGGTGCGTGCAGGCGAATGGGACACGGGACGTTCTGTCAATCAAAGCTTGGTGAATGGTAAATATATAGTGTTCGCTGAGAGAAGGTATGTCGTAACTTTGACTGCATGCTGGGTTTTCATGTCGACAGGTCTTGCACTGCTAAAGGTGACAGTAAATGTCGAGGCATGGGAATGTGTAGAATTGGAAGTGTGGAATGTAGTGTAGATTGTGTAGAATGGGAAGCATAGAATGTAGTGTAGATTGTGTAGAATTGAAAGCATGGAATGTAGTGTGGATTGTGTAGAATTGAAAGCATGGAATGTAGTGTAGATTGTGTAGAATTGAAAGCATGGAATGTAGTGTAGATTGTGTAGAATTGGAAGCATAGAAAGTAGTGTAGGTTGTGTAGAATTGGAAGCATCAAATATAGTGTAGATTGTGCAGAATTTGAAGAATATAATGTAGTGTAGACTGTGTAGAATTAGAAGCATAGAATGCAGTATAGGTTGTGTAGAATTGAAAGCATAGAATGTAGTGTAGATTGCGTAGAATTGAAGCATAGAATCTAGTGTAGATTGTGTAGAATGGGAAGCATAGAATTTTGTGTAGATTGTGTATAATTGGAAGAATAGAATGTAGTGTAGATTGTGTAGAATTGAAACCATAGAATTTAGTGTAGATTGTGTAGAATTGAAACCATAGAATATGTGCATAGAATACACTTTAATTGTATCTGCTGTGCAATATTTTCTCAGAGATGGTAGAAAAAGATTTGCTTACATCCAAACGGCTGAAATGAAATCTTGATTCCAGCTTTCGCTTTTGAGGGTTCAAAATCGAGATCACCCCACAAGTTTACCTTAAAACTCGGAGCAATATGATATCCACATTTACCCCGTTGCGGTGTTCGCGATTGTGAGAAACTCGAAGGGATGGTATAAAGGAGATAGGGATCCGAAATGATAAAAAAAAAAAACGAAGTGTGGTGTAGCGGTTTCCAAACATACTTATCGCTATCCGAACTATCCATTAGATCGTTGGATTGCGCGCCAGAGCGGAAGACGGAAAAGAGTAGTGGAAGAGTCCCAGCGATATCCCGCAGTCTTGGAACGTATTACCGAACTTTCCGATCGGTACGATGAACCTGGGAATAGTATAGCGCCGCTCGAACGAGAATAGTCTAGGCGCCGATAAGAATCTTAGCTCGAACCGACTAGGATTCCCTTCCGAGCCCGCGGAGCGCGCAGGGTGGCGGACGGGCAAAGGCTTAGAGTACTTTTGCGCGCGGAGAGAGCAGTATACGTCGTGAGATCGTCGAAAGACGAACGGGCGAAAGATAAAAAAAAAAGAAGCGTCGGTGAGAGATGGAAATAAAATAAGGACGAGAGTCGGCGAGAAAAAAAGTTGGGTCGTTGAATGGATATAAACAGAGGGACGGCGAAATCAAATCGCGTATAAGACGAACCATTATTATGCTGCCATAAACTTTTTTCCTTTTGCAAAAAAAAAGTTTCTTTCACTGGAACATCGAGGAAAGTAGGCGAATAAATGTTGTCTGCTGATGGAAAAAATGGAACCGTGTAATAATTACACGAATGTTACGAGCGGAATTGTAATAAAAAAAAGAACTCGTCAAGTATGTAAAAAAAAGTCGCGATGAAAAGTGATGATGAAATAGCTATGGGGTGTTTTTTCGATGCAACATGGCGCCGCGTCACCACCCTTGCCCTTAGCGTTCCTCTTTTTTTTCCCTATTTCTCGCTACTTTTACGTCTATTTTTCCATCGACGAAGAAAGACTTATCGACCATCGGCGCGCGCGCTCCGTCTTCAACGTCTACAGCGACGACAGCGACTATTTGCCGACGGCGTCGTGACTTATTGTTATGCCATCACACGCCGTTCACCATTCTTCATCTCTCTGCTTTTGCTTGGTGCCCGCGCCGCTGTCGTTATGGGGCTGCCATGTCTTATGGGCGCGCCGCGCGCGCACTACGCGTCTCGCACAAAAATGCTCTTTCCCTCCAGGAAAAAGCGTCAAGAACACGTTCGCCTCCGCGCTTTTCGGAGCGCCGAACTCGCTCGCTCTCCGTCTTTGTCCTATCAATTTTTCTAAACGGGACGCGAGGAGACCGGGAAACCCGGCGTTTCCCTTGTTTCCCTAGTCACTATATCCGAGCCACTACCGTGGATCCCTTGGATGTCCCTGCGAGCGTAACCTTTGTGCCAAGCTGATAAGAACGCAACACTCGACGTTATTAGATCTGACGATGGCTCTGAAACACGCTGAATTTATGACAAAGCGAACGCCACACGAAAGGACAAGACAGGTTGTGAAAGCTTCGTTATTAGTATGACGTACAAAAGCTCCGCAAAATTAGTTGGGGTACCTCAAGCATGCAGGATTGTCATAACTGTACCTCGAACAGCAATGTGAACTATTGTCGATGCTATATTAAGAAAATGGTAATACTATACCAGTAAACCTTTTAGAAATATATGTTGATGGCATCCGATATTTGATAGCCTAAGAAAAGGTTTGCTAGACCAGCAAGAAGATTTGTGTTGTCACCATATCAAGGAAGAATTTGATGGCTCAGCATGATGATTGTTTTCTTCATGTACTTTTGTGATTGGTATTGTTACAATAGTCTTCTTCCACACACATGGCTGTATGAACCAATCGATAAGGGAGTTGCAATGACAATTGAATACGTCAACAGCTTTAACGCTAAAACTGGGCCCCGCAAATATGTTATTTTTGCTCCAACAACAAAAATGTGGAAGTACATATTCGCAATAGGTGTCCTAAGGGGCATTCACTATTCCCGGGACAGGTAGCCACTGTTCACGATCCTAAAACATTGTTCCAGTGGCGTTAGTAATTGGTAATTATTCCTGCGCGTATGGCATACACGCTAAGAAAGCTTGTATGCCATAAATGCTTTGAAAGCTTGTATGCCATAAATGCTTTGAAAGCTTGTATGCCATAAATGCTTTGAAAGCTTGTATGCCATAAATGCTTTGAAAGCTTGTATGCCATAAATGCTTTGAAAGCTTGTATGCCATAAAGCTTGTATGAAAAGGTTTGATGGCTCAGGATGATCATTGATTTCTCCGTGTACTATTGTGATTGTTAGTGCTACAACAAAGTCTTCTTCCACTCAAATGGCTTTATGAACCAATCGATGAGGGATTTGCAATGACAATTGAATACGGCAGCAGCTTTAACGAAACTGGAACCCTGCAAATAAAAATCATTTTTGCCCCAACAACAAAAACGTTGAAGTACAGATTCACAATAGGTGTCGTAAGGGGCATTCAATCTGTATCATAGTTCACTATACCCAGGACAGGTAGCCACTGTTCACGACCCTAAAACATTGTTCCAGTGGCGTTAGTAATTGGTAATTATTCCTGCGCGTATGGCATACACTGGCTTGATATGTAACACTCGTTGAATACATACATCAATGGGAATGCAGCGTGGTGACGGTGCGATATTCGCAAACGTGCACGATACGAATGCACGCGGGAGGGCGAAAAAGCGCGATAAAAGCGTTACTCAACAGAAAAGACAATGACGCAGCCGTTACGCGGGATATAATTGGTAGCGCCCACGAGCAATTGCGTAGCAAAGGCTAGCGCGGGCTCGTCAACGCGATGATGAAAGGGGAGATCAAAAGTATGGGCCACAAAGATTGGAAAATGAAAGCAAACCAAACGATATTATACATTTCCGCGCAAAGTGTACGTTCTCGTTGTGCGATCTGTTTCACAGCACTTGTACACCAATCTCTTTGTATCCTTTTTGGCCCGTTCTTTTACACTCCAAAGCTTTCAATGCGTTACACCAGCCATTGCTTACGACCACAACGGAACAACGAGCGGTTGAATAACGCCGTATCGTTTAGTTACCCACTGTAAAACGTTTATTCTTGCAAAAAGTAAATCACCCAAATGGCGATGCAGGAATTGCCAATGAAGGGCAGAGAAGCGTGTAAATAGGTACAATATACGTCTATTAACTTTTTTATTACTTGCGCTGCGTTCGAGTGTCTCGTCGAAACTGTGTAACATTAAAGAGAGTCTTGTGCTTCATCCTTTCGATAGTTTCACGTCGTTTTATTTCGGCTACCGAGGCAAATCGTTTTTCAAGGTTTAATGTCATCGAGATTCCTTATCAAATCCAAACTCGGCTTACGCCGCTCAACGGCCGTACTTAATTAAATCTCGAATACTTTATTGTGCGTAGCGTTTTACTGACCGTAAAACAGCCGTTAAGCGTCCATCGACAAATAGGGCGGCATTCGAGCTAGCAACGAGCCCAGACGAGCTCAACTGTCCTGTTTGTCCCTCGCGCTCCCCGCTACTCCTTTTCCTGTAGTAGCGAGCCCAGGGCTTTCGCTCGATGCGCTTTTATATACGGCTCCTCGGTCCCCGAGGTAACTAGACAAAGAAGAATTCCCGCAACGACTTCAGCCCATTAAAGAACCCAGTAAATACACGTAGCAGATTGCATCTTTTGCGAGGCGGAATATTTATAAAAAAATCCCATCTTGAACGCTAACTAAGGATGTACTCAATCTCGTACACATATTTTCTTCACAAATTAAGTTTAACGGAAATTCTTCACAAATCAATTTTAATGAAAATTCATCACAAATCAATTTCAACGAAAATTCTTCACAAATCAATTTTAATGAAAATTCATCACAAATCAATTTTAACGAAAATTCTTCACAAATCAATGTTAACGAAAATTCTTCATAAATCAATTTTAACGAAAATTCTTCACAAATAATTTTAACGGAAATTCTTCACAAATCAATTTTAACGAAAATTCTTCACAAATCAATTTCAACGAAAATTCTTCACAAATCAATTTCAACGAAAATTCTTCACAAATCAATTTTAACGAAAATTCTTCAGAAATCAATTTTAACGAAAATAAGTTGTAAATATCCCTTTAAAAAAAATCAGTGTGTAAAATATCTCGCATTTTCGATACTAGTATTGTTGTCGTGTCATTCGTTCTCTGATTGGCTGTCGGGTTGCCTACGGGGCATGCGAGGTTTCAAGACTTATTAACGTTATTTCGGAAAGGGTGTTCGGGCGAAATGTATGGCCTATCGATCCAAAAAAGTAACCTCAATTTTAGTGCAGTAACAATTGGATAAGTTTCAAACATGTCACTTTCATTACGATATGATGTGTTTTCCAATTAAAAGAGCGGAATCAGTATTCACTATAAAAAAAACTCATAATTTGATTAACTCAAAACCAGTGTGATGTCTTCTGCAGAAAAAGCAAACACGATGCCACCAGAAACCAGGTAGACCGAGCGAAAATAAATGTATTTTTGCCCAAATTATCAACCGCGTCTCCGAGTAAATTGGATTGCGTCTCGTGGCCGACCGGCCGGTGTGTCACGTCAGTTTACAAATTAAAAATTAGCCCTGTGAGCAAGACAGTCGCCGGGGAGATTTTATTCCTCCGCGAAAGTTTTCCGGCTCTCATTATCAACGTAAAGTGCTCAAGTGTAACTATGAAAATGGTTTTAGTGCGCTCCGGGCACCGCGACTTGTTTCCGTATCTCAACTTTAGTTCGTCGCTCGGTTCTTCGTATAGCTAGAAGGGACAGACAGGGACCGAGACCGTAGTTAGGTCTCCGTTCGGACTCGGGAGAGACGTCACTCCCAGAGACAGAGAGCGGAACGATGGCACCATAGCCGGGGAGCGAAATAAAAGCCGAGATATATTACCCCACGTCTATCTCGCCGCGCCCGAACTTATAGTCGTTTTTCACAGCGCACGACCGTAAACCGCATTCAAGAATAAGGATGAGTCTCTTCGAGCGAGAGTTTCAAGTGCCGGGCACGCGGACGCACAAAGAACGACACCCGGAATCTCACAGCTTGAACGCTGGCACTTGGCGTGCACCGGAAGTTCCGCGGTTTCGTCCGCTGGTCCTGAACCACGGAGCCGTTCGAACGGTGAAGAAACTCGCGGCGTCCGTCTCCTTTCTTCCACGTGATACCGGAAGATTCGTGCGTGTTTCTCACGAAAAAGTCTTCATCGTATCTCAACGTGGATGTGACAACAACGCGAACGCATTTGCATGTGTTGAATCGTCTTCAGTTCTCAAAAAAAAAAAAAAAAAAAATCTTAAAAATAACCTTGATAAATTTATTAATAACGAAAATGATGCGGACGATATGATCGTCTTTTTTTGCTGCACTCGTCAGGTGGCAGCGAAGTCACAGTGAACGAATGATTCATGCACCCAGAGAAATCGTTCTGATGGGATCTATTCGAAACAAATTAAATTTATTTGAATGAAATAAACATTTATTTGAGTGAAATAGAAGTTTATTTGAGTGAAATATAAATTTATTTGAGCGAAACAGAAATTTATTTGAATGAAATAAACATTTATTTCAGTGAAATAAACATTTATTTCAGTGAAATAAAAATTTATTTGAATGAAATAAAAATTTATTTGAACGAAATAGAAATTTATTTGAACGAAATAACAATTTATTTGAACGAAATAACAATTTATTTGAATGAAATTTAAATTTATTTGAATGAAATTTAAAATTATTTGAATGAAATTTAAATTTATTTGAATGAAATTTAAATTTATTTGAATGAAATTTAAATTTATTTGAATGAAATTTAAATTTATTTGAATGAAATTTAAATTTATTTGAATGAAATTTCAATTTATTTGAATGAAATAACAATTTATTTGAACGAAATAACAATTTATTTGAATGAAATTTAAATTTATTTGAATGAAATTTAAATTTATTTGAATGAAATTTAAATTTATTTGAATGAAATAACAATTTATTTGAACGAAATAACAATTTATTTGAATGAATTAAAAATTTATTTGAACGAAATAACAATTTATTTGAATGAAATTTAAATTTATTTGAACGAAATAACAATTTATTTGAATGAAATAACAATTTATTTGAATGAAATTTTAATTTATTTGAATGAAATAACAATTTATTTGAATGAATAAAAAAACATTATTTCGTTCAAATAAATTATATTTGTTTCGATTAGATCCCATCAGAACGATTTCTCTGGGTGTTCCAATAAAAATAATGAAGCACAGAGAAAAACATTACCAAAGTGACAACAAAAGTTTTGCTACGCCGACCAAAAATTTCCTGTGGTGGCTAAACATTTTGCAGCGACAACAAAAAATTCGTTAATTCATCAAAAAATGTTGTCATCACTCCTCGATTATTTTCCCGTGAACAAGTCGAAACATCGACATCTACCCATTCACGAGGCAACATGAAGGAGACGTGTTAACTGCACTCGGGTGACTCGTCACTCCGGTCATTTCGTGTAACAGACACAATCGTGTTATGCACAAACGCCATAAGCCGTAATGGAATCGTTGAAGATACGTTCAAGCGACGAATTAACGCAGACACAATGACTAACACACGTGCAATATGTACGTACACAATCGAAACGCGGAGGCCGCGGGGGCCTGGGCGTCCCGGTGAATCTCGCGGAGATGAGGTTGACGTTAACGCGAGAGCATTGTGCTCTCGTGTACCCCGTTGGCGTTACACGAACCCTCGAGCATTAACATAAGCACCGCGTATCTTGCACTCTGTCACTCGGAGGAAGAGACGCAGCCGTGCGCGATGCACCTCACTTAGGTGCGCCCGCTGTATACATATACACGTATACGTACGTTCAAGTCAAGAGGACCCGAGGGCCGTCGTGCGGGGCAGTCGGGCTCTCCGCGAATGCGTGCGCAAGGTGCACAAGTGCATTCACTCCGGGACGGGTGAGGTCTCGACGTCGCGCCAATGCCGACGAGGAATCGGCTCAAGAGCCGCAAGGCCGAGAGGAGCTCTAATGATGACGTTGAACCGTCCCGTTGCATTCTAAATTACGACACGCCCGTAAATTAGTGTGGCCTTGAGTGAGGCGAGGTTTCGAATCATCGGGACGCCTTTGTGGCATGTTTTGTGGATGTCATGCTAGAGGATTTGTCAGAGATGGTTCACTTGTCATGGGTAATATAGATACATTTTTTTGGGGAGGTTTTACAAAGAAGGTTGGTATATATTTCGTTAAAAAGCTGTCCTTGTTAATTCCAGAATTTTTAGAGGAAAACAATTGTTGTATTTTTGGATTTGCATTTTTATTTTTATATTTGTATTTTTGTATTTGCATTTTTATTTTTATATTTGTATTTTTGTATTTGCATTTTTATTTTTATATTTGTATTTTTGTATTTGCATTTTTATTTTTTTATTTGTATTTTTGTATTTGCATTTTTATTTTTATATTTGTATTTTTGTATTTGCATTTTTATTTTTATATTTGTATTTTTGTATTTGCATTTTTATTTTTATATTTGTATTTTTGTATTTGCATTTTTATTTTTATATTTGTATTTTTGTATTTGCATTTTTATTTTTGTATCTACATTTTTATTTTTATATTTGTATTTTTATTTTTATTTTCATATTTGTATTTTTGTATTTGTATTTTTAAGGAAAGCAGCGCTGCTTTTCGGAATCAGCAGGAAATTTGCCATCGGATCGGATTTACTTTACAAAATCGAAAAAAAGCAAAAAATGCATGGGGTATGTATGGAGAAATGTATGATTTTTGAGGGTTTCGAATTTAAAATTCCGTGAAAAATTCAGTAGTCAAGATAGCGATTTCTCGTTTCGCCTTGCGGCATTCTCTTCGTTATTGAGTTTTCTCCCCAGCGAAGGAAGAAAATCCAGGTTCGATCGATCCAAAAAAAAAACCTCGATTTTAGTGAAGCGACGAAATATCGAAAAAAGTGCGAAAACACTTTTCATTTTTTTTTTTAACACTGCATCTGTGTAACGAGAAATTTCACATGCATAGTCGATCGCAATGATAGTTGAATAATAAGTGAATCACCTGTTTTGTATTCACATTCGCGTCCTCACAAACCTTAAAACTTTTTTCTAACATAACGAAGCTCTAATACACGTTGTTGAAATTAACCGACGCGAAAAAAAGACACGCATACAAATTACGAGTAATTAAAACGCGTGTGTCACGTGTCACGTTACTACAAAAAGGTGTAAGTCGCGGAGGTGGTGGGGGGGGGGGGATGAGTCATACAAAGCGGGGCTCTCGCGCGCCTCTCGCATTTTCTGCGCCGACTATCCGACTAAATATAGAAACCGCTTCGCTGTAGGTACAACACGTATATAAAGTAGTGCCCCGGGACGAGTCTCGGCGCGAGACTAAACGGACTACTTGTCACCCCTCGTGTTCCACGGTGTATGCGACGAGTTTGTGCGGGAGGAGTACGAGAGGACTGCTCGCGACGCTTCGTCAACTCATCCAAAAGTCGGAATGAAAAGAAGAGGGAGCGGAGCCGGCGAGCTGAGAGAAGAGAGAAAAAAAAACAATAACGACGATGAATAAAATAGAAAGTTTAAGGGCGGAAAAAAGTTGCGGGCTCCGCGGGGGGGGGGGGGGGGATGGGAAGGGGGGTTTAAGGTATGAGTAAGTGAGCGAGGGATGGAGTGCCCAAAAAACTCTTCTGCTTGGGAGTCCGTCGAGGTCTCCTAGACGGCTCGAGAAATATACATACATACACGTCTTAAAACTGAGGCGATGCGCGTGTGGGTCGGGGGGGCAAAAAATTCTCGTAGCTGTCTCTCTCTCTCCGCGAGTTTGACGGAGGTAGACGCGAGGCGAGGCGAGGCCGAATGAAGACGAAAAAGAGGAAAAAATGTAAATAGGAAGTGGAAACTGTAAAATGCAGCTGCGCGAAATTATTCACGCGAGAGTTATCAGCTTCTGGATGAATTTTATGCCCAGAGCGATGAAGTTTACGAGTCTCGAGAGGATCGAGATATATAGCGTTGCCGGGCTGGAATCCGGCGGATCTTTCTCCGGTCTGCCACTGACGCGCGCGTCGCTCCGCGTCTACCGGAAGACGGGTGGCGAGTAAATTCACGAATTGATGACAGGAAGTGGTCGGACGATGGGGGAGAGATCATTTTCGACGGGCTGCGGAGGCTGTGGAAGCTGGAGTCGAAGCTCGTATGTAGAACGAATGTTCGTCATGTGGTCAAGTGGATACGGATGGTTGTGGTGGACTTTGAGTCTTGTGGCCACAAGATGTGTTATGAGAATCAGAGTCTTAGTAATCGCGACGGAAATAGTGAATAGGACCAGGTTTATGTTTTTTTGTACCTGTTCATGTTGCCTTTCTTGCGGTGTGCACTGAGAGAAAAAGTTTCCTTGTTTCAATGAAATTTTCTTGAAATCTGTATCTACGAAACATTTCTTTGACTTCCATGAAATTTCCTTGAAATCTTCATCTACGAAACATTTCTTTGACTTCAATGAAATTTCCTTGAAATATTTATCTACGAAACATTTCGTTGACTTCAATGAAATTTCCTTGAAATATTTATCTACGACACATTTCTTTGACTTCAATGAAATTTCCTTGAAATCTTCATCTACGAAACATTTCTATGACTTCAATGAAATTCCTTGAAATCTTCATCTACGAAACATTTCTTTGACATCAATAAAATAATATCGTTAAGTTAATTTTATATTTTCTTTGAATGATCTCATCAACCAAATTATAGGTTATGTCGACCAAGTTCTTCATAGTACTTAAAAATGTTAATCAATCACTTGAATGACTTAACCAATGATTATCTTCTTGATTTGACTTGACTTTACCATAACATATGGTTAAGTTAAATTTCTTTGAATCAAGGAGATAGTGTCTTTGAAATTCAAAGAAATATTTCATTGAAATTAATTTTAAAAAATCAATCCACCCATTTCTTTGGAATCAAGAAAAAATTTTATCTCAGGTGTTGAGTCTCAGGTGCTGCTGCAGATGGTCCTGGCAGCAGCCACATCCCTGGTAGAATATTTGTAGTGTTACATCCGTTCCAAATCAGGCCCTACCGGGGCCCAAGCTGGGCCTGACCGGGGCCGAATGTAACGCCTTACATTTTCTACCAGGGATTTAACACGTTAGAAAAAAAAAAAAAAAAAAAAAAAAACGATTTAGTTCCTCGAGCGATTCATACAAAGCGCGAGGTCCTGGAGGACTTCCTTTATTTCGGCGAATGCATTCGTCTTTCGGGTTGTCACACTCGGTGCGAGAGTCTCGAGACTTCTCGTCGCACGCGCGCGCAGCACTCGGTGCCGAATCCTCCGCGCTGTATCACTATAGATGTACCTTCATTTTATATTCTCCCCCGAGACAACGCGAGACGAGTATATTCCGTGGCGTCCTCGTGGGCCGCGCAAACCTCTCGCATGCCGCTCGACGTAAATAACGCGAGATACGTAATTTATTCACTGTGAAAGAATGAGTCGGAACGAGAGAGCCCCTCCGCTTGGTGTATAAGAGCGCCGAAAAGTTTGGGAGCGCCGAAAAAGACGACGCGGCTTTGCGTCCCATCGGCGTGATATACACGCGGCGGACTGGACAAGCGAAAAATCCAATACGCCCCTTTGAACGTTTCAATAGGCAAAGATAAATTCGGAACGACGGCGGCCTTTTACTTTTTTAACACGCTAAGGTTGTATTCTGGTATACAGAACGATAGTGTAGGCGAAAATTCTGTATATATATTTATAATCACACGCGCTGGCGCGCGTGCCTGAAAAACTTTTCGCCAAAATCGACCTCGGAAATTTTTCTTTTCAAAATATCGACTTTTAACCTATACCATCGTTCTCAAGTCGCATATTCTACCCCCGAAAACACTGGTTACTAACACTTTTTAATCGATTTTGAAAAAAAAAATTTTTGGTGACGAATTTTTTTTTTTTTCTTTTAGAAATCGTAGATCTGTCTCCCGACCGAAAATCGACCCCAATTTTTTTTCTTTTCAAAATATCGACTTTTAACCTATACCATCATTCCCAAGTCGCATATTCTACCCCTGAAAATACTGGTTGTTAACATTTTTAAATCGATTTTGAAAAAAATATTTTTTTGGC
Source organism: Pimpla rufipes (assembly GCA_963932165.1). Taxonomy (NCBI): domain Eukaryota; kingdom Metazoa; phylum Arthropoda; class Insecta; order Hymenoptera; family Ichneumonidae; genus Pimpla; species Pimpla rufipes. Next base: position 26,474,411 of record OZ010630.1, read on the forward strand.
GACGAAAAAAATATTTTTTTTGTCAGAAATCGTAGATCCAGCTCCGGACCGAAAATCGACCCCAATTTTTTTTCTTTTCAAAATATCGACTTTTAACCTGTACCATCGTTCTCAAGTCGCATATTGTACCCCTGAAAACACTGGTTATTAACCTTTTTTAATCGATTTTGAAAAAAATATTTTTTTGGCGACGAAAAAAATATATTTTTTGTCAGAAATCGTAGATCCAGCTCCGGACCGAAAATCGACCCCAATTTTTTTTCTTTTCAAAATATCGACTTTTAACCTGTACCATCGTTCTCAAGTCGCATATTCTACCCCTGAAAACACTGGTTATTAACCTTTTTTAATCGATTTTGAAAAAAATATTTTTTTGGCGACGAAAAAAATATTTTTTTTGTCAGAAATCGTAGATCTGGCTCCGGACCGAAAATCGACCCCAATTTCTTTTCTTTTCAAAATATCGACTTTTAACCTATACCATCATTCTCAAGTCGCATATTCTACCCCTGAAAATACTGGTTATTAACCTTTTTTAATCGATTTTGAAAAAAATATTTTTTTGGCGACGAAATTTTTTTTTTTTTTTTTTTCAGAAATCGTAGATCTGGCTCCGGACCGAAAATCGACCCCAATTTTTTTTCTTTTCAAAATATCGACTTTTAACCTGTACCATCGTTCTCAAGTCGCATATTCTACCCCTGAAAACACTGGTTATTAACCTTTTTTAATCGATTTTGAAAAAAATATTTTTTTGGCGACGAAAAAAATTTTTTTTTGTCAGAAATCGTAGATCCGGCTCCGGACCAAAAATCGACCCCAATTTCTTTTCTTTTCAAAATATCGACTTTTAACCTATACCATCATTCTCAAGTCGCATATTCTACCCCTGAAAATACTGGTTATTAACCTTTTTTAATCGATTTTGAAAAAAATATTTTTTTGGCGACGAAAAAAATATTTTTTTTGTCAGAAATCGTAGATCCGGCTCCGGACCGAAAATCGACTCCAATTTTTTTTCTTTTCAAAATATCGACTTTTAACCTGTACCATCATTCTCAAGTCGCATATTCTACCCCTGAAAACACTGGTTATTAACCTTTTTTAATCGAATTTGAAAAAAATAATTTTTGGCGTCGTTTTTTTGTCAGAAATCATAGATCCCGCCCCGGACCGAAAATCGCCAAAATCGACCTCAAAAATATTTCTTGTCAAAGTTACCCATGGTGTATCAGTCGATTCAAAAGCCAAAAAAAAGTACGTCTCAACAAAATGCCTCGCAGTGTACCGCCCGTTCGACTTACCACCAGCAGTCTATTCGGGGCGTGAAGCGAAAGGCGACACGCGAAAACCTCCTCCTTCAGTCTCCCCGAGCTTTCGCGTCTCGCGCTTTTACGTGTACCGCTGTAAAAATCGCCGAGAATGCTCGTTGAAAGTTGTCTTTGAGAGACTGAAACGCGATTATCGGATACATATTCCCGGGTGAGTCCCGAGGGTGCGCCTCCTCTTTCAGTATTTCGAGTGCTCCGCGCTATTCCGCGAATCCCGGAGTCTCTCGTGTGACGTCGCTCGTGTTAAAAGCCAACTTCCGACTCGACGAACGCGAGCGCGTCGTGCGGTCAAAGTTTAGACGGCACTCTCGCGACAATCGACAAGCTTCGTTGTCTTCGCCCCGCGAGATAAAAGGAGCGCACGCGTTTCTCGACGTTCCTCACGAGTTCATCCGCCAGTTCAAAGCCTGGAAATTCTTACGCGACGTTTCTTTCGCCCCGAACAGAACTATAAATTCAGCCGAGCCTTTGCGTAGTCGTAGAATGTCCTGGCCCCATTCGTTTTAACAGAAGAGACAATATGTTATCGTTACTGGTCTCTTAACTTCTTTTTCATTCCTTCCCCCGATACCACACGACGCTCTGCTACCAGGGGAATAAATAAAATAGATGAAGTGGAGTAAAAGAGGCAGCGACTGTGGAAACTTGTCTCTTGCACTTCATGAAAAAAAAAAAAAAAAAAAAAAAAAAAAACCATTCGGAAACGTTCAGACCGAAAGCTTGGAACACTTCTGTCGAATAATTCAAAAAATGCCATGTCTGACCAATATACGAGGTATTCATGTCGCACGGAAAATTCGTGGAAAGCATATTGAAAGTTCTATTAGAAATTCCGGCATTTCCCGGCGGTTGCACGCCGGGCGTGATATAAGTTCCCGATGGTTGCCGTACAGCGAAGGCCGCGCTATCGACTCCACCGAGGAATAATAACCGGCTCTCCGAGACATTTGTATGATAAAACGAAGGAGAACGATAACCGGAGGCGAGGTCATTTTCGGTAATAGTCCAAAGAAATAGCGATCGGAGATATTGCCTCCTCTATTGAACCCCGCGTTATGAATCACACAGAGCGGGCGATGCACTTCAGGAGACTGTGGGGAGCGATTTTCAATTTCTTCGCTGTTTTTTTTTTTTTTTTTTTTTTTTTTTTTCTCGTCCCTTTCATACAAAAGGATATCTCGCTCGCATCCTCGCAAAAGTAAACTTTAACGTCAAAAGATCCCGTAGACCTTCTACCGCTCATGGGGCTCGCGCTCGCTAGAGACGATATAGAGGAAACTTTGAAATTGCCATTGGTAGCAAAGAACTCTTTGATACCCTTGGCTGAAGAATTCGTCGAGGCAGCGCGGGAAGGTCGTTGCATCGAAACCCACCAAGATTGAAATTCCTGGGTACGCTAACTTTCGTCGCTGTACAGGTTGCACTGTATGAATCGCTCTCGTTGATGTAATACATCGTTCGTATCAATGCTCGATCAAATGGCTGTGATAGATGAAACGTCAAACGTATGTTTGATGTGTCATGACACTCATGATTATTGCAAAAAGGAATATTCTTTACCTAATCATTTCATGGTCTAATTGATGTCATCCGCCATAGAAAATATTTAATAGGGTGGACTGACCAATGACTGAACAGTTAAGGCAATGATTGAACACTTGGTTCCTAATTTTTTTCGAAAGCTTTCGAATAGTAGGAGTTGAACAAATATAACAAAAGGGTATTTAACATTAACAGGACCTCGGACATCTTTCTTTTCAAAATAATTTTTGCAGTTATCATGACACCCATGATAATTGCAAAAAGCAATATTCATTACCTAATCATTTCATGGTCCAATTGACGTCATCCTCGATAATAAATAATGCATAGGGTAGACCGACCAACAGTTAAGGCAATGATTGAACACTTGGTTCCTAATTTTTTTTCGAAAGCTTTCGAATAGTTGGGGTTGAACTAATGTAACAGAACGGTATTTAACATTAAGGGGAGGCCAAACAAATATATCATTTTGTTCATTCATTGGTAGGTGTTCATTAGGGTGGCCCAAATTTAAGCTATATTTTTTCATTTTTAGTCTCACCCAATAAAATTGTTGTTTTCAGTGAAAAAACAATTCTCGCGAAAAATGGAGCTTGTAAAAAATTATTTGGAGATCGCTCAGCAATTTTGAAAATTTTCAATACGATTTTTTTTTTTTTTTTTTCAATTTTTCTAATCTCTCACCCCTCATATCATCTTAATATATCATTCCTAGTTTCTGTTGAAATTTTGAAAAAAATATTATAATTAAAAGGTCGCTCAACGACAGAATTAATTTTTAAAGTAATTAATTTAATTTCCTTTTCTCAACCGTCGCCCCTGTTTTTCTCCCATTATCCGGCGTTTCTGAGGCACCCTTATTCCCTTATTCTGAGGTTCCCTCATTGAAAGCCCAACTTTTCGAAGTTCCCAATTTTTATTCGCAGGTTCGAAAATAAGTTCGATCTTAAGATCATCCGAAGCTGAATATTCGATTCTAAAATTAATCATAACTTCGAGCTTACGTCCGAAAAATGTAACCGTTGTTGAGTGAAACATCCACGCGCCATGAAAATGCACAACAAACGTTTTTATTTCCCACGGCACTGAGGTCCAACGGCCGTGTTAAAAACATGCCTGGAAGCGGTGCGTAATTCCCGGCTAATAAAGATTTCTCTCAACGGGAGTGCGCGCTCGCGGGTGAATTTTTATTCGCGTGCCCGTGAGGCGGGATATAGCAATCATGCGGCAGGTGCGCTCGCTCCGAATTGTGGTGGATGAGACAAGAATCACCGAGCGCCGAAATTCCTTAGGGACAGAATAATCGCCGGTACCCTACTATGTATGCGAGGAGCGACCGTAATACACCTCGTACACGCTGTTGCGCGGTAAGAAACCCGCGGCCCGCGGTCGAGCGATCAGTGGGAATCGACCATAGGCAGTGAGTTACACACCGGTTGCTTTCGCGAGTCGCCCCGGGTGACCATCAAGATCTAACGATCCGTAATGGTGGGTGAACGAAGACGAAGACGACAACGAAGACGATGACGTCGCGGGTAAGAAAACCAGGACGAAGCGGACGAAGAAGCGAAGGAGATGAAAAAAAAAAACGAAGAGAAAATAAAAGCAGAAGCGACGAACCGTGATCGTGATTATCCGATTACTCGATCGTCGCTCCCTGCCGAGCGCTACCTGCCCAACGTCTTCGGATCCCGTCCACCAAGTCTGCTCAACACTGACGAGTTTCCGCGTATCTCCCTAGAGCCGGGAGCTATTACACGCGTCAACGTGGGCGTCGGGAGGATAAAACGATTACATTAATTACAAAACTGAAGGAGCAAACCGGTCGGGTCTGCATTCTTTTGACGCAGCCGCCCCGCAGGCCCCGCAGATTCTACGGAGACCGGCCGATTACTCGGTAATTAAATGAGCAAAATGTTGCTCCAGATAGAGAGGAATTTGAAGAGAGAAAAATGACGTTCTAACCCAAGCAAAATATAGTATTAAAACAGTATTTCTGTAGTATAAACCGTCGAAGTATCCAAAGTATGGCGTATTGGACTGAAACGTACTCATTTCATCCTCAATCACAGGAATATGTTTTTAGGGTACAATTTGCGACTTGTAATGGAAATCTGAGGACAAAAACTGAACATTTTCAAAAACCTACAATTGACGAATCGTCTATCCTAAGTTTTTGAAAATTTTCAGCTTTTGACCTCAGATTTCCATTACTAGTCGCAAATTGTACCCTAAAAATATATTCCTGTAATTGAGGATTTCATTTTTTTGAGTATGAAATGAGTATTTTGAAAAATACTAATTTCATACTAAAAAAAAGTATTCAAATTATTTTTAAAGTAGTCGTAAATAAAGTCGTATTGGACTGAAGTCCAATACGACTTTCGTATTGGACTGAATATTCTTATTATTATTTTATTATTACGTCGTATCATTTTTCGTATTATTTTTCTAAGTCGTATTGGACTGAAGTCCAATACGACATACTTTGAATACTTCGACGGTTCATACTACAGAATTCATACTATTTTTTTTTGCGCGAGAAAGTCGTACACAATGTTGGTTGGCTCTTACAGCAATGTTGAAGTAACTGGGATACTCGGCGTGAGGCGAGCAGATGAAAACCCGGAGGCTCAGCCGACTGTTGAGAAGGACTGTCACGTGGGAATATATAACGTTTGAGAGTTTATTCGCGGTGTCGTCGCATGATTGATCATCCAAAGGACTCTCCACCCTACTCTTTATTCTTTTTCGCTTTCTCTCTCCCTCTGTCTTCCTCCGGACTCCAACTAATAAAAAGAAAGTACTTTGGAGCTTATCTCGGTGCCTGTTGTTCTTCGCTAGGAAAACTTTCTCAGGGAAATTGGCGTTTGATAAATCGCTCTTCTCTACTTCGTGGACAACACATACATACCGTTCGCGTCCGGGGCGCCGAGTGAACCAGCCGAGGTGGTCGTGTATTAGTTGCTGTGGAAGGTGTACACAAGTTGCGGACTTTCTCGAGGGAGCATTTATCCATCTCCTTGCATTACATCGCAATACGTTACGTATTTGTTGAGCTTTCGTGAACTACGGGGTATCTGGTGAAAAAGACTGGACAAGTGGGATATACGTTATCAGTGCAGCTCTTCATGGTTGATGTTCACAGAGAGCTTGCCAACATTTTGGATGCAGCTGGCCGAAAGCAGTTGAATGGATCGAAAAAAAAGCAATCGCATCTGGCTTTCCCTAGTTTTCGCATTTTAATGACTGGAGTTTCTCTTCATTTTATTTCATGAGTTTATCTCCGCTCGTAACTTAACAAAAGGATTTAAAAAATGGGGCAACGTAACTCGTATCAACTTTGAAATTGGAAGTTTCTCGTTTAAAAGTTAATTGTCATAATTTCTAGGTGCAATTTTAAATGCTGGTGGATTACAAGTATTTGTTGAGCTTTCGTGAACTACGGGGTATCTGGTGAAAAACACTGGACAAGTGGGATATACGTTATCAGTGCAGCTCTTCATGGTTGATGTTCACAGAGAGCTTGCCAACATTTTGGATGCAGCTGGCCGAAAGCAGTTGAATGGATCGAAAAAAAAGTAATCGCATCTGGCTTTCCCTAGTTTTCGCATTTTGATGACTGGAGTTTCTCCTCATTTTATTTCATGAGTTTATCTCCGCTCGTAACTTAACAAAAGGATTTAAAAAAAGGGGGCAAAGTAAGTCGTATCAACTTTGGAATTAGAAGTTTCTCGGTTGAAAATTAATTGTCATAATTTCTAGGTGCAATTTTAAATGCTGGTTTATTACAAGTATTTGTTGAGCTTTCGTGAACTACGGGGTATCTGGTGAAAAAGACTGAACAAGTGGGATATACGTTATCAGTGCAGCTCTTCATGGTTGATGTTCACAGAGAGCTTGCCAACATTTTGGATGCAGCTGGCCGAAAGCAGTTGAATGGATCGAAAAAAAGCAATCGCATCTGGCTTTTTCCCTACTTTTCGCATTTTAATGACTGGAGTTTCTCCTCATTTTATTTCATGAGTCTTTTCCCTCGAGTGGAGACCTTGCCACTCTCGAAAATATAGTTCATCTCCGCTCGTAACTTAACAAAAGGATTTAAAAAAAAAGGAGGCAAGGTAACTCGTATCAACTTTGAAATTGGAAGTTTCTCGGTTAAAAGTTAATTGTCATAATTTCTAGGTGCAATTTTAAATGCCGGTGGATTACAAGTGCATTGGGGTCACGGGCCAACTTTTGCACAGCCGGAACCAGGAAATGAAAAGTTTTCGTGGAACGGGCCGCCGGAAGGTTGGCAAGCTCCATTCTCGGAGAACGTTAACGGGTTAATAACATTCATTTATGTAAACGTGAGAAGGAAATGTCAGAGGGGGCTATATACGCCCGGCTATCGTTATTCCGAGGTCAGCGTACGCGCGATGCCTCCACAAAAATATCAACTTTATCAGTGTACGCGTAGCGTTGCGCGGGGTATTAATTTTCTTTCGCTGAACCAGGTGACACGCCCGCGTTTTTCTTACCACTTTGTATATTTCACGTAACATAGTGCGGGTTTCGCGCTACTCGCGTTGCGAGTGTGAACCGAGTCCAACAAAGTATCTCGTTCTTATTACAAAAGCACATAAAACACGTTTTTTTTAACACGTAACTACGTGGCGCACACACACACGTAAAGTCCTTTACAGAGGTTGGTTACACAGGCGACACCGTTACGCTCTGACAACCTTTTCATTCAAGCTTACAAGCTTCTTTTGCTCTCCAGTCCACCCTTATACCTCCTTCAACCAGCCTCCAGCTCTTTTTTTATACATTTTACGAAAGTTTGCTTTGATGTGGACGAGCCACGAGGTGAGCCATGGCGAAGGAGCTGGAAAGGTCGTTTCTGCCTGGCTTCGACCACCTCCACGTGACTAAAAGTCATTAAGTATTATGTAATGTGTACATAGGGTTTATATACGTAAATGCTAATGAAAGCTTGGATGAAAGTCAGCGGGAAAAAAATTCATACTAAATCATATGCTTTATGTAATTCCCGAATAATGGATTCCCATAAATATTGTTATATTTGTCGGCGATGTCAATTCGAACGATAAAGTTTGTACTGTTGTCCAAGCTTTATAGTCCTATAGTACTCTGTATACTTCTGTATATAGTCTGCGGATAATTCATCATTAATTTCATATATATGTGTAATTTATAAATTTCTTATATCTACTAGACATAAATTAATTATCTGTATGTTAATTATATACAAATTTTATTTAATGACTAAAAGTCATTAAGTTTATGATGACTAAATATTATATTAATGACTAAAAGTCATTAAGTATTATGATGACTAAATATTATATTAATGACTAAAAGTCATTAAGTATTATGATGACTAAATATTATATTAATGACTAAAAGTCATTAAGTATTATGATGACTAAATATTATATTAATGACTAAAAGTCATTAAGTATTATGATGACTAAATATTATATTAATGACTAAAAGCCATTAAGTATTATGTAATGTGTACATAGGGTTTATATACGTTAATGCTAATGAAAGCTTGGATAAAAGTCAGCGAAAAAAAAAAAATCCACACTAAATAATGTCCTTTATGTAATTCCCGAATAATGGATTCCCATAAATATTGCCATCATATTGGGACGCCCGCGGATTCGCTGGTATTGTTAAACGTATATTATATTTGTCGGCGATGTTAATTCGAACGATAAAGTTTGTACTGTTGTCCAAGCTTTATAGTCCTATAGTACTTTATATACTTCTGTATATAGTCAGCGCATAATACATCATTAATTTCATATATATGTATAATTTATAAAGTTCTTATATCTTCTAGACATAAATTAATTATCTGTATGTTAATTATATACAAATTTTATTTAATGACTAAAAGTCATTAAGTATTATGATTAAAAAAGTCGTAATACTTATTGACTAAAAGTCATTAAGTATTATGATGACTAAATATTATATTAATGACTAAAAGCCATTAAGTATTATGTAATGTGTACATAGGGTTTATATACATTAATGCTAATGAAAGCCTAGATAAAAGTCAGCGAAAAAAAAAATCCACACTAAATAATGTCCTTTATGTAATTCCCGAATAATGGATTCCCATAAATATCGCCATCATATTGGGACGCCCGCGGATTCGCTGGTATTGTTAAACGTATATTATATTTGTCGGCGATGTTAATTCGAACGATAAAGTTTGTACTGTTGTCCGGAGATAAATGCCAAAACGTACATGCGCCGCGCCCCGCTCTCGGCCCTTCGCCCTGTTGTACTTAGATTTATCTGGCGATACGTCGGCGAAATGGAAAATTATTCGAACGAGATCGCTTGTCCACCCCGGATTTCCGTAGCGCGTTTCACGCCGTAAACAATGAATTCATAGTCGATAATTCAATTGCGGGCGCGACGCCGCGGTGGGTGTTGCGCTGCTTTTCACACCGACTGACTAGACCGCGCTATACGAGCGTATAAATAAATGCGTGTATATATATTGAAAGGAACGAAATCCAAAAGGTATTATAATCGCGGGAACACTGTGTAGTGTAGCGAACGATAAAGCCGCACCGCAGCGGAATCCTCATGAATTTTCGGGCGCTAAAAATAGAAATTTCGCTGGCCGCTCCGTCAATGCTTACGATACGTCGATAGTTAATTTGGAGTGCATTGTGCGGCCGAGAACGACTGAAAGCACGGGAGCTTTTTGCATCAACAAATAACACGAGTTCGAATGAAGCGCATAGCTTCGGCATCTACGTATCCACAGACTCTCGTGGAAATGTATCGCGTTGAATGAACACCGATCAATTTAATCAACGGCACTTTAGTTTTCTTTTCAAGCGTGAAGTCAGCAATTTGTAAAAGCCTTTCACGAGTCTGTATGCACTGGAATTTATTTTCACAGCAGTGTGTAACGTTTAACATTTTTTAAGTGTCCATTGGGTCGGATAATTTGACGGATGAAGCATGAAGTGATTTTTTTTTTTTTGAGAATTGCTGGAACAATGTATCATGTTGATGAGTAAAATGATCATGAAAAGAACACAGACGAACGGCTGGTGACTGTTGGCTGCGTTATCGTCTTATTAAAAATCGTACCTACGGTGTTTAAATAAAGAAAAACGAGACATATATTTATTCTGTGGTAAAAGATCCATTCAATCAGCTCGAATGAAGATATGTGTGTACCGATCCAACGTACATCCACAAGACATACAAGGCATACTCATAGCGCAAACCCAATTACGTTTCTTATTAAATTCTACACGGTTAGTGAGTTCACATTTACTCGAGAGAGAAAAAAACGAGAGCATTTTTAATTCTCGTAGCTCCCTCTCCAACGTTGATCCCTATTCTTTCCACTGAAGCACACGTACCCGAGGCGCAGGGAAACCTATACGACGAAAAGTTTGCTGCGCCGGAGCTCCGACCGAGCGAGAGCGGAAAAGAGAAAATATAATGCAAGATGGTAAATGAGAAATCCGACTAGGAAACAAGCTAGCGAAGCTACGTGAAAGATATATACCATGAAAGAGCTGACGTTTCCATGCCTGCTTACGCTACCGGCTGCTTCTTGTCTCTTAAATAAAATGCTGGCAAGCATCGCGGAAACTAGACGAAGAGGAACGGGAAGATGGTATGGTACACTTTCCGTTCTCATTTCACCGACACATGAAAGCTGTAAGTCGCCGAGCTGCGTTACTCTCGCGCTGTATTATACATTGTCATACTTCTTTGTGGAGCTCAAAGATGTAACTTCCGGGTTTCGCGTATTACGGGGTTAAAGTCGGTCCAGAAATCGGCATCTGACATTTCTTATTGTGGATTCTGGTGTGCTTTCAGTGAAAATGGACCCAAAGCTTATGCAATGCGGATCAGTAATAAATATTGTCTAATGTCCTTTAAGAATAATCAAATAAAAATCATAAGTCCTTTAAGAATAATGGCCCTAAGAATAATCAAATTAAGATAATTTGATTATTAAGAGCTATCAAATTATGATAATAAGTCCTTTAAGAATAATGCCCCTAAGAATAATAGCATCTTATTGTGGATTCTGGTGTGCTTTCAGTGAAAATGGACTCAAACCTTATGCAATGCGGATCAGTAATAAATATTTTCTAATGTCCTTTAAGAATAATCAAATTAAGATAATAAGTCCTTTAAGAATAATGCCCCTAAAAATAATCAAATTAAGATAATTTGATTATTAAGAGTTATCAAATTAAGATAATAAGTCCTTTAAGAATAATGCCCCTAAGGATAAAAGCATTAAGATGATTTGATTATTAAGAATAATCAAATTAAGATAATTTGATTATTCTTAGATGTTTTAAAAAAGCCACTCCATTTGAAAATTGGTCGCTTTTGCGATAAGAAACTACTTCAACCTACTGTACCTCTCCCAATAAAACTTCGCATGAAAAGTAGGCCAACGGAATGGATGCGAAGCCATGGAAGGTACAACGACAAAAGGGCCGGAAATCCAAAAGAGGAAGCGTGACAGTTGTATCGTCTTTTCGCTCCCTCTACGACATTCTAGTCCATGTTACATGGCGCGTAAACATGACCCCTGAAGAGAGACCTGAAGGTGAAGACTCCAAGGCATCCCTGAAGGTCCTGCCAACTGGGAATGTCTTCCACAAAGTTTCCTAATTCCAGGATTCCCTTTGGTCTCGAATAATGTGGAACGTTATGTAGGTCAGGCAAGGAGCTACCAAAAGGTCGAGTGCAAAATAAAGCCAAGCCTTCGACCCTCGAACGCCGTTCCGATGCCTGTTCAAGCTTTAACCATGCGCTCTCTGTCTCTCTCCCCATTTACTTCCTTCCCGAAGCTGCACGCCTGGCTCAGTCTTTATTCGCGAATATCGAATGTCGGCCCTCATTATAGGGGAGCAGCAGCGAAACGTTCGACATTTTCCTCGCCTCCCGGAGCAGCCCCGTTTCCGCTGCCCCGGAAAGTAGGTCGTTACCTGGGAAATTGCCCACCTGCGTGCTTGGCCTACCTCGCTCGGCAATACAGGAAAGACACGTTCGTTCACCGACCGAGCCAGTCCGCGCGGTTCTCCAGCTCTGAAATATCCTCCCGTACCCCTAAGTTGTGAGCTTCCACATAATCTGTAGGGCTTCAACGCCACGGGAGCCGCGAGAGCACCGGCCGAGAGAGCTTCCACCGCTGGTTCCGACGGTGTTCATGAAACTCGAACCGGCGCGCCATTGGAATTAAATTTTACTTGGAGGTGGTATCGTCCTCCGAGTGCGCAATTTCCGTTGATGCTCAACTTCGATGCGTGTCATGAGTCCTGCTGTGAATTCAGGCACTACTATCACGAAAGGAAAATTGTTTTCAACGAACTTCGTCGTTCGTGTGCGGCAACACTCTGGGGTACTTTTCGTTAAATCCTCCTGTGTTTTAATATACTTTATCGGTTACAATGGAACGAATTTTGTTCGATGCACACTCAGTGGAAATTTATAGGTCATTCATAGTTCATGAGGCCATTTTTGTAGTTCTATCAAGTGACATTTATTTTAGATGAGAAAGACTATGCGAATAGTAACAGGAATCCAGAGTGTCTCAGCGTATTCCTATTCGAAAAGTCATGTATACCTTCCCTGACAACAGCAAAGGGTCCATTTGTAAGCATTTAGTACACTAAAGTCCACTAAAGTCCACTAACTGGGTTTCCATATTTAGGCTTATGATGACCAAAAAAACATTCGTTGTTGGGTCCTAATCTCAGTATTAGGCCTGCAAAAGTTAGGCTGCCCATTCAAAAGCGTACTTTTTGATTCCTATTCTAATGAGTGTCTCTCATTCTGACGACAAATGGTATCTGTTTGTTTTCTCCTAACTTCGTCGTTCATGTGGCAATTCCATGGGGTACTTTTTGTTAAATCCTCCCATGTTTTAATATTCTTTATAGTTAATTTATAGTTCATGAGACCATTTTTGTAGTTCTATCAAGGTGACATTTATTTTAGACAACCAAGACTATGCGAATTAAGACAAGACTCCAGATTGTCCCTGCTTATTGCTATTCGAAAAGTCATCATACACCTTCAGTAGTGTCTCTCATTCTGACAACAAATGGCATCTGCTGCAGTGGTCGAAATTTTCGCTGCTGGTCATTTCAACAACACAGAGTCGCAACGATTCTTGCATCCTCGTCGTGAGGCACCAACCGTCAGTGTATGTGCTATACCTCCGTCGTATTTCTTCCGCGAAGCCCGGATCCTGAGCAACGAGGACGTTGCCGACAACAGCGATGCGAGCTTAACGAGACTACGAAGCCACGTTTCGCCCGGCAAGGACTCGATATATCTATCTTTACCAGAAACCTACACGAAACGTACAAAGCACCTTTCTCATTCTTCCGCTCCTCGACAAGCAACGTCACAAGAAAATCTTTTGTGTTACCGAACACGCCAACGTACGTCGAGACCCAGACGATGCTACAACGTAATGTGTATATAACATCCTTCTTCACTTCAGTCGTTATTTTACGTTTTCCGCTACTAACGAGAAACCAGATACCTATACGGAAGGTGTATTACCCACTACAATGTCGAAATTACTGAACCCCCCCTCACCCTCACCCAGTCACGTTAACAGAATGCCTGCGCAGCGCGGAAGGTCCGCCTTTGCAGTTTTGTTTATTTTTATTATGCTCGTACTCTGTAATAATTTGATACATGCAAGGTGTGGTTATACACGAATTGTCGTGTGCAGACCCGCAGCGAGTGGGGTTCCTGTGTCTCTATGTACACAGAATTTGTACACACACAAACGCATTCTGAGTCTGTAGTTGTGTACACGGTCCGTAATATCGTACGAGCTGTATAGGGCTCCTCACGTAATTGGTAACGCGATGGCAATTTGCCAACGATCAATCGTCGCATACCAGACGCCTTGCACGCGATACGGGGACGATGGAACTGCACACCGGGCAGGAGAGAAAGTTGCAACACGCATTCGTACAGATTATCAAGAACGGGAGGATGGAGAGGAAAAGGGCACTAATGAAATACCTTCACGCTACTAGCGATGGTATCGCACTGAGGTATTTGTTTGTATATTGGGAAATAATCTTCTTTGCACTTGTGTGATTGTCGGGGCTTCGGTCTTTCGTGAGCGGAAGTTACACAATTAAAATACGAAAGTCTGGTTTTTTTTTGTATGTAAGATAAGTGATGTTTTGAAAAAGGGATCAATGTGTCATGTGCTGCGTGCATATCACGCAAGTCTGTATTAATTTACGTTCACTTTAGTAATTTTATATTTAATAGTCTCGTGTAATTGCAAGATATACATTCGCGACGACCAGACACGCTATGTCAGGCTAAAGCATCCCGCGTACATCTGAAAGCCATCAAGTTGAGTCGGTCGTGCTGCAGCGCATGTAGTACGTTTTTTTATTTTGCTAGACCTATACACAAGTTTTCTCGGTGTACCTTCGTGAATTTTTTATAGATCCTTTGAATGTCCTTTGAACAATATAATCATGCTCTTTGCAAAATTGATGACTCTCCCCAAATCAGTGTCCAAGTGGGGTCTGCCGGTCTGGCTGATACTAATTCAGTCCTGGCTAAGGACTGGATGAAGCGCAGCCACCACTGTGGGGCGACTCTGGGTCAGACCTGAGGTTTGGAATATATTTATATTGATGTATTTTTTGTGGTCTGCTTCATTTGCAGATTTAAACATGTTATAAAATAATTAGGAACGCCTGTGTCTATTATTTCTGTTTTGTTTCTTTTCGTTTTTTGCTCATAATGTATCTTAGGGTTGGTCGCGAGTGAATCACAGAGCAAGTGAATTTATACCTCCTTCCCAAGGTTTGAACATGAAAAACGCAGTTATTGATTTACGTATTAGAAATTGTAAAGCTTGTGGAACGATCGCAGGATTATAAAAGACGTTTGCGAAAACTTTTGTGGGCTGAACATTTTCTCAACGCTGTCGTCACCTTCCCTCATGGTCTCGTCCGAGACACGTACAAGTTTCCTCTAGCATAGCGAAGCACCAGTGGCACCGAACGGTTCACCCTTCGCCCGGTGCGGGCGTGTCTCGAACCTCACCATCCCCAACATCAACCACTCGTGCCGTACGTGCAACGCGAAGCGATCCACTGGGTACCGAAATATTCAAACGGTGGATGTGCCATCGAGATGCGAAATACGAAAGGCATTAGGAGTGAGAAAAAGGAATACGTCAAAAGGAAAAAAAAAACAACTCTGAAAAGTAAACTTTGCTCTTTTTAGTAAGACAGTTGCTAGATCATCAATTTTGCATTTTAAGTCAACTAAAAAAATGTAACGTAAAGAAACAAAAAGATTTTTAATATCTATGTAGAATATCGTAACTTCACTTTGTTTTCATTGAGCTAATAACAAAGACCCTAGAGTAGACAATGCGATGATAACAATTGTCATTTCTCTATACCTCAGTTTCGTCGGTACCCCAGAAATTCCTGCATCCCCACGTGTAATTTGTAATTGCGTCGTGACAACTTCGTTAACAGCAACTTCATTGCATCTTGCCTCGCGCTGAACAAGATTAAGAAGCGTGGAAGACTCACTTTGCAGCAAAGCATTTTACAGCACAAAAGTGGAAGTGCATGCCCGGCGAGGTCTTTATTGTCTCGCCGAGAGTGTCGTATACCCCGTGATGTCGTAAAATCTGACTTTCATTACTCCGAGCCTCAAAAGTTCCTCCGCCGTCCGTCCGTCCTTCTCCCGCTCGTTCGTTACTTCCCTTTATCTAACTGAGCTGCGCATACCGC
This sequence comes from Pimpla rufipes, assembly GCA_963932165.1. NCBI lineage: Eukaryota > Metazoa > Arthropoda > Insecta > Hymenoptera > Ichneumonidae > Pimpla > Pimpla rufipes. The sequence continues at coordinate 26,490,102 of OZ010630.1, forward strand.
ACCTTTGTTTCTTTCGCTTCCCGGGGACGGTGCACGATCCCAGGATTCTAACCACCGGGGTAGACTGAGCGACAGAGGAGGTCGGGAGAGAATGGTAAGACAGAGGAGGGTTAAGATAGAGACCGACTCAGCCCTAACTTGCCTCCATCGACCGAATTCGCGGTGAGGGAAAATCAGCATAGAAGCTGAGAATCTCTCTCGCTCAACCCTCCTCACCCCCGTTCGGTGCTCCCTTATTCTGTCTGAGGGTGAGTTTAGGTATAGACCGAATCCCGCAGTCTTCCCTTTCAGATCTTCTCCATCCACCGGTGGTTTCTTCCAACCCCCGCGCGAACCTCTCCACCCGCGATGTCTTGAAGCGAACTTCCCGAAATTCAGGGCACCCTCCACCCCGATAAGCCGCAAATGCAAATCCGCCATTTCCCCTTGAATGCCGAAGTCACAGCGATTAGAGCTCGTAACTTAGTGGGTTCTAGCCAATGCCGGAAGGGACTTTGGGGGCTCGATTCTATAGTTCGCCGTCATAGCGGTGCATGCACGACGTGCACATGCAACGTATGCAGTGTACGCCTGATATAGTTGCCAAGTGTTTATTCGTCAACTGCCTGAATCTTGATTCAGTGGGTGAAGTAAACTGCATAAAAACAGTGTTTAGGATGTTTGTTCGCTCTTTACGTCTCTTGAAATATAAGTGGTCGTTGCTATACCACGGTAGATCACTGCAAACCCAAGTAAAAAAATCATACGAGGCTTGTATGAAAGGCTTTATGTACAAGCTATGTACGAAAGTGGACATATAGATTTTTCATATATTTTGTATAATTTATATGAACTGTATCGATATTATATGGTTAAATGCTGCCTATAATTTTGCAGAACTTGTTGATGGTATATACAAAGTATATACAATATGTTTGTGTCTATAGTTCTATATCGAAATTGATTGTATAATTTCATATAGATTGTACTAAATATATGAAATTTCTATATATCCAGTTTCGCATATAGCTTGTATATAAAGCCTTCCATATTAACCTTATATAATTTTTTTACTTGGGAAGACTCACGAACGGCAGTCCCATGCGGATACAGATGTGGAATTTAAGGGTGAAGAATTTCCCGAAGTTTTCTCAGCCATATTGTAATTTTCCGCGGTTGTTCGTGCGTTCAGTCCGGTTTTGCGCAGTATACACGTACCACAAACAATAAACAGCGAAATGTATCGCTGCGAAGCAGTTGCAGAAAGTTACAGCAGTTGTTGGCGAAGTCAAAGTTACCTCCGTTCTCCCTGGGAAATTTTCGTTTTCACGGTAACCGCGTCCACTGTGTTGATTCCCGTATACGCATGTTTGGGAAATATGGCATATGGGTATCAGAAATTTGGCAGCTGAAGTTACGAGACGCTACCAGAGACTGAAAGTCCAAAACAAATTGGTTCCAAACCTGCCAGTGCATAGATTTTCTGCTCTCTCGATAGCTCAATTCGGAAATTGCTCAGACCAACCAACCCTGGATACACAGCGTTGATGTGTTTTATGGCTGCAGACAGCAAACACGTTCAGCCAAACCATATGGCACGTCGAAGCGATTCTGACTGTCGTTACACGCGAGCTTTTTTTTTCTTTAGTCATCGATGCTTCACCACACGTTCCTGGGCGTCCATAGGGTAGCAACGGAAGCACGCTGAGATGGTCGGTAGCTGGCAACCAAGCAATGTTTGCTCGGTTAATATTTATCTTTTGCCTGTTATGCTCCGACGTGTATGGATAGATAGAGGTATCAAAGTCTGTGCTGGCTAGCGCGTTACCCACCCTTCCAACAATGTACGATAAAATGGCTACATCGTGACCGTGGATTCTTGAAGTTACACGCAAAACGTCGTCAAACTTTCCTGCATAATTGTTATTATCGTGACGCCATACATCAACGTATACCTTATAGAAATTATACATGCGTGGAAACTTTGTGCTGGATTTTTATTGTCGGCTTCCTGCGTAGTCCACATACAGTGAAACACGTTTCGGTTCGTCTTTTCAGCGGCGGAAGTGGGCGCGCGAGTTTAACGGAAAACGTTTTCATCGACGCAGTTGCAAAGTTAGTCGTGCAGCTCCATTACATAATGCCCCGAGCCATTTCATCATTCGATTGCATAATACACGCTGTACACTGTGCAGTTCCCGAACTGCAAAGTACAGGCGGTGGTGCTGACGGTATACGTATGCGTTATATACACATTGGCTGTACACTATTGTGCATAATGTGCGAGGATCAGCGGGTAGGCGTGGGCACCGCAGGCCAATTGATTACTGTGTGCGCAAACGGGCTCTGTGCGTAACATATTTACACTTTGTCCATAAAACGCATTATACCTTCACCAATCTCGGATTTCGTAGCGACGAAACACTCCCCGTTATATTTCCGTTTGTCGATTTTCCTATCCGAAACCTATGTGGCTTCTTCAAATCTGGGATAAACGTTCAGATTGAAACCTAAACACCAAACCATGGAAATCCTGCAACCCATCGACTACTAAAATTGGTTTGATGGTCCAGAGTGTAAATTGTGTTAAGAGGAAATTCGCGAGTTCTCTGAATATGTCGTGTTGCGTATGCAGTTCATTTCATGACATACAGCATGCATTTCCCATGCCCTAGAAACATATTTACACTTTGTCCATGAAACGCATTATACCTTCACCAATCTCGGATTTCGTAGTGACGAAACACTCCCCGTCATATTTCCGTTCACGATTTGCCTACCAAAACCTCTGTGGCTTCTTCAAATCTGGGATAAACGTTCAGATTGAAACCTAAACGCGAAACCACCATGAAAATCCTGCACCCAATCGACTATTAAAATTGGGTCGACGTGGTCCAGAGTATAAATTGTGTTAAGAGGAAATTCGCGAGTTCTCTGAATACGTCGCATTGCGTATGCAGTTCATTACATGACACACAGCATGCATTTTCCATGCCCTACAAACCTTTCCAGCTTTATTCCCGTCGACATATGACCGTTGCAAACATCATTCGATCCGTCTACTTCAGCAATGTTCACTGGTATAATGAGACTCATTGAATTCAAGTGACAATTCATATGCACACGAAACAAAGTCCCCTTGTCACGTTAATATTAATGTAAACCGGTATTCAATATGCTTGATCATATCGACAGGAATCCATTGACCTCTATTAGCAAATAGCTGTTCCCAGGTCTTTCAGTATTTGATGTCAGAGATTGCATGATTTAAGCTTCGTTCCCTCATTTAAACAGACTCACTCAGTCTCTCTCAGTTCCTGACAATAAAATCAATCATCCTTAATCACAGACTCCCTGCAAGCAAATTCCATAGTGCCAGAAACATTATTGATTTCCACGATACCTCAGTTTCGGAAACTCCTCCCCCACAAGCATCCCAAAAGCCTGAGAAGCTCCAAGCACGTGAAACGGAATGCTGCACTTGTGCATCCGTCGGCTCGCATTCGACCATTCGTATATATTGTACTGCACAGCGCACTCGGTACCATGGGACACGCATACATACATCCCAAAGCGTACATACAGATACCGTCGGCGAGTATTTGAATAATAAGTTGGCCACTGGTTATCCCAAAGGATCGGAGTAAGAGGCTGGCTCGCCGGGACGATTCACGGATTGCATCGAGAATGAGGCGATCCTTATTCCGAATTTGCCATTGGGGTTGCTGGGCTCCTGTGCACGCGGCCGGCAATGCATGAGTAGCGACAGCGGCAGCACCAACGACGACGACAACGACGACGAAGTAAAATAAGCGAGCTTGGAGCATGCGGCATGCAGTTTCTCTGGTCCGCGGGGCAAACGTAAGCGGCGTTTCTCTCTGCATTCCCCGGCTGATAAATCGCCCGTCCAACTCCGATGCGGCTTCGACATGCCCGAGCACTGTTTATGCAGGGAGCTTCTTAAGTGTATCGCGGAGGAGCTGCTGCTGCTGCTGCTTCTACCCCTGCAAGAGAGAAAGACGAGAACGAAGAAAAGGAACGATAGGTGGTAAGAGCGAGAGAAGGATGACCGAGGAATACCAGGGTGGTAGGAAATCGAAGCTAAAGGAGGAGGCAGGAGTGGGATAGCTCACATGGGCTCACAAGCGAGAGGGCGAATCTCATGGAAGCTGGGAGACCGACAGAGAGAGGAGGATGGCGACATTACAGATGCAGGAGATGTCGCGGGCGCGCGCGACCGCCTTCAGCCACGCTCATCTCCATAACGGGTTGGGTGCACCAAGCGCAAGGTACCCGCACACCTACACGCCTCGTAAGCCACTCTACACTGTGTTCCGCGCTTCGCTCCGTCTCCTTCGCTCTTGTTCCGTTTCAGGGTTACCTGGTCCCCCTTCATCGTCGACTGGTCTTCGTGTATTGCGGACCAGACGAGACACGAACGTACGAATCGAACTAGCGATGAATGTACCTGTGGTAAACGGGTCGGTTGGTTGTGTATTCCGACTATCCGACATGAGTATAAACGTTTGATACTCCTGGGCGCTAAAGGTGGAAGAAGATGTACGCGTAGCAGTTTAGTTGGCGACTTCCATACTTCCGTGTAACGGCTAGGTGGTCCCTCGTTCCATTAGCTGGGCCGCTGGACAGCGTCCGCGAAACTCGTTCAAGTCTGCAGGGAGCATTGGGTGTATAGGCGCGTCTAGGTTTCTTGGGAATTCGAAGGGTTCTAACGTGGCACGCGGTAGTTGAGCTTCGGGCGCGAGAACCTTGTGGAACTCGCTCAGCTGGACACTGGAATGCAATCGAGGAACGTCGTCTATTGGTTTGTTCTACGGGTGTGAGGACTTCTCTTGGGTGGAAACAGGTCCGCTGGATTGGTCGTTCGATAGTACCTTTTTTTAGCTGAATGAATTGATATGGACGAACAAGGTCTAAATTACCAATTGAATGCATATGGATTTTGATATCCTGCAGACGTTTTGATTCAAGTTTTTGTCATCAGTGCAAACATTTGTATTGAATTGTAATTTCTCGGGTTGGGTATTGTAATTTCTCGGGTTGGGTGCACCAAGCGCAAGGTACCCGCACACCTACACGCCTCGTAAGCCACTCTACACTGTGTTCCGCGCTTCGCTCCGTCTCCTTCACTCTTGTTCCGTTTCAGGGTTACCTGGTCCCCCTTCATCGTCGACTGGTCTTCGTGTATTGCGGACCAAAGGAGACACGAACGTACGAATCGAACTAGCGATGAATGTACCTGTGGTAAACGGGTCGGTTGGTTGTGTATTCCGACTATCCGACATGAGTATAAACGTTTGATACTCCTGGGCGCTAAAGGTGGAAGAAGATGTATGCGTAGCGGTTTAGTTGGCGACTTCCATACTTCCGTGTAACGGCTAGGTGGTCCCTCGTTCCATTAGCTGGGCCGCTGGACAGCGTCCGCGAAACTCGTTCAAGTCTGCAGGGAGCATTGGGTGTATAGGCGCGTCTAGGTTTCTTGGGAATTCGAAGGGTTCTAACGTGGCACGCGGTAGTTGAGCTTCGGGCGCGAGAACCTTGTGGAACTCGCTCAGCTGGACACTGCAATGCAATCGAGGAACGTCGTCTATTGGTTTGTTCTATGGGTGTGAGGACTTCTCTTGGGTGGGAACAGGTCCGCTGGATTGGTCGTTCGAATAGTACCTTTTTTTAGGTGAATGAATTGATATGGACGGACAAGGTCTAAATTACCAATTGAATGCATATGGATTTTGATATCCTGCAGACGTTTTGATTCAAGTTTTTGTCATCAGTGCAAACATTTGGATTGAATTGTAATTTCTCAGTCGGAACTCGGAGTAACTTTTTCACCTGGAAGACTGAGTGGTTGGAGTGAGCATAAATTGATTCTTGGGTCTTGCTACGATTAATTAGGAATTGATGTTTACTCGTTATAAGGTAGATTGATACGTTTTACAAGCAAAGAAGTGATTGAAATGGGTATTTTATTATTGATTTCAAGATACTTATTTCTGAAGTCGTTTCAGAATAATTTTAAAGGACGTTCTCGACTGGACGGCGAATGTTAAATAAACTGGCGAATGTTATATAAAGGGGAGAAAAAATATCGCAAGGCCATTAGCCATTCCGTCGATCATTGGAAGGCTCCACCGTCTGGGTCGCGGCGTATTTCGATAGAACGAAGAAAGGAGATATACACAGTGGGGCGGGTCAGAGTACATTCGTTTCAAGTCTCACGTCGTCGTGCATTCGTATTCACGATTCACGATAATGCCCTCGTGTACTCGAAGAGCCGCGGTGGCACAACAATGTAAAGCCGGCGCCTCACGCCGTCGTGAAGTCGTTCTATCTCTATATCTCTCTGCAACCGACACATTCTATATATATACTCGGTGGAAACGGCTTCGATATACACGAACGAAAATACACAGCACGAGTGGTCTCAATGGATACGGACAAATTTATCTGTTATCTATGTTCCTGAGCAAATTCTGTAGCAAATTATTGCTCTGTATTACAACTGAGATACGTCAATGTTACCGAACATACTTGTGTTTTTTGTAGGTAGCTTCTAGTTAATTAAAATTCTGAGGCATCCTAAATGAACACTACATTGCGGTAACGATTTTTATTATGCAAATGCAATATATGTCTCATCTTTCTATGATGTTCCCAAGGGCTTAAAATTGATCATACAAATAAATATTATTAAAGCCGTTTCAAGGAAGGTTCTCGACCAAACGCCGAATGCTTTTGCAGGTAAGTACGTCGAGTATATCAGTCGCTGTATACGCTATTATAGATTTTTTATAATATTATCTTATTCTTTTATTACTATTATTATTATTATTATTAGAATATTATTTTTCTTCTATTATATATTTTTTAGAATATTATCTGTTATCTATGTTGCAGAGCAAATTCTGTAGCAAATTATTACTCTGTATTCCAACTCAGATACGTGAATGTTATCAAACATAATTGTACCTTTTTTAGGTAACTTCAAATTAGTTTTAATTCTAAGGTATTCTGCCTGAACGCTGCACTCCGGTAACGATTTTTTTTTATGCAAATGCAATACGTCTCATCTTTCTATGATGTTGTCTAGGGCTTAATAAATATTATTAAAGCCGTTTCATGGAAGATTGTCGACCAAACGCCGAATGCTTTTGCAGGTAAGTACGTCGAGTGTATCAGAGCCTGTGAGTCAAATTATTACTCTGTGTTTCAACTCAGATACATGAATGTTACCTAAAATACTTGTATTTCTTTAAGGCAGCTTCTAGTTAGTTTGTTTTCTAAGGCATTCTGCCTGAACGCTGCACTCCGGTAACGATTTTTTTTTATGCAAATGCAATACGTCTCATCTTTCTATGATGTTGTCAAGGGCTTAAGGTTTATCATACAAATAAATATTATCAAACCCGTTTCAAGGAAGATTCTCGACCGAACGCCGAATGCTTTCGCAGGTAAGCACGTCGAGTGTATCAGAGCCTGGTCGCTGTATGCGCTATAACTCCGGACGTTGGTCAAGCGGCGTAGAGAAGCTGGCGGAACGCGTGCATAATGGGTAAGGCAGACATAATTCAAGCGCCGCCTTCTTAGCGGCGCCACGCGGCAGACTTCGTGGGGTCCGACACGATGAATCATCGTGGCGTGTGGTCCGGACACTCGGGACTGAATCTCCGAGCCAGGCTCCGGAGTCAACTGCGTTGACGGGGCCGAGTGGGTACTGAGTAGAAGACGACGAAAAACGTAACTGGCCTCTTTGCCGGGCCGCGCTTGCTAAGTGGAGCAATCAAAGAGTCGCGCCGATTTATCCGCCAAACCATTCCGCATAACAAATCGTCCACTTAAATCGCGTTCGCCTCGCTATATAAGGTAAACGTCCCAGTAATCGTCAGTGTACCAGTAATCGACCGTTGTATGCTTTGAATATAGATTTTGCTATAGTCAAAGCACATATTGTCGATTACTGGTACACTGTCGATTACTGGGACGTTTACCTTACGGCGCTCGCTTCTTACTGCCAAAGACCGGCGAAACACAATTTCGTTACAAAGTTACCGATAGCATGAATTGTATTCTATAATCACTTTGCTGACGATAAATGAGTTGATCAATGAAATAGGCTGGCGCCATGTGAATATGGATTGTGTTCTATAATCACTTTATTTATTTATTTGTTTATTTATTTATTTATTTGACAGTGAACGAGACAAGCCCTTGAAAATACAGTGTAATATAATGGCGAATGAATAAACGACCAGCGAAAATGCATACAACAAAAACAAAAATAATAATAATATCTATAATAGTAATAAATCATACACATAAAATAAACAAAATATAAAAGAAAATAAGATAAATATGAAAAGAAACATACAAATTACAACGAATAAACTAGCGAAAAAAATATCATTACACATTAAACATTTATTGTCAGTAATCATCACTTTACTGACAATAAATGAGTTGATCAATGAAATAAGCTGGCGCCATGCAAATTTATTTAAGTTTGGATACAACAGTTCGATACAAAAATAATGTATAGTTTATTATTTCTTACGATTTTACAAAAGCTAGAACTGCTTTCAAATATTAACTTTGAATGTAGTTATTAGTCGACCTAATGCACTTATACTGCAGCCCATTAGTCGATTAAATTCCAAGGTCTTAATTTTCATTTCTTCTTTTTACAACATAAGGGCCATCCAGGTCTCGATGTAATAATGATTCTCTGTTTCGTTTTACTGTTGAATAAATTCGTTCGTCTATTGTCAAATCTTTCTAATATCATCTGTCCCTACGAATAGTTATCTGCAAATCCGTAACAATATATAAAAACGATAGAGGGTTGTATGAATGCTGAGGGGAAAGCTCACAAACTATCATATGCACTGTGAATGTACATAAAGCACTGCGGCATATTTACATGTAACCTGTTCGCGTGCTCTTTTAGCCGATATTACTCGTATTACATATCAATACCATCATGATTGTGTTCATTCAGCGCCAAAAGTAGTCACGGCACGTGCGGCCACCCTCGTCAAGCGGGCACGGGAGTCAACGTCACGCCTCCCAGTAAATATATACTACATATATATATTCACACAAACATATACAATATATACATATATGTATGAACTATGGATGCACATCTGCAAATTGGCGTGGAAAGCAGGGTGTTGCTCTGATGCTGGCTGAGAGATGAGGGGCGGTCAAAGGTATCCGGGTATTTGCACGTAGCATCCCCGGTGTGTCCTGTGAACCTATATGCATACACATATACCCGACTATAGATATATAGTTGTTGGAAGTTATTTACCCGAGTGTTATAGTCCGAGGGTGGATCGAAAGCGTCAAAGATCGACGTTGACGCTGGGAGGCAAAAGAGAAAGTGACGTGTGTGGCGCGGTGACGGAATGAAGCACAGGAGGCGGCTGACGTTGAGGTGGAGAGAGGAGACCGTGAGGGCGGTGAAAGTGGATTGAGGCGGCGGAAGAGCGGAAAACATGCGGGCAGCTCGTCATCTCCCACCGATTGGCAAGTATGCATATTTTTATTTGTTCCCGTGTTTTTCGTTAAAAACAAATCAGAGAGAACGTTTAAAGAGACCAACAAATCTGCTGCACTGCAAAAGAGCGATATAACATTTAATATAGGAGAGTGATATAAAATTAATTTATGGTATAAAAACTTATGACTAATAATCTAAACGACTAATAATCTATTTTTCTTAATATGCTATAGCGATATAAAATTAATTTATGGTGTAAAAAAGACTTACCGTTGACTTCATTTAATGATCAAATTATCATTCATCTCGACGAAGATCCCAGTGACGAAGGAGGAAGCGCATCATTTGATTTGCTTCATTAACAAAACTGCGTGCGATGTAGAGTAGCGAATAAGTAGCGAATAAGCTCGTCATCTCCCACCGATTGGAAAGTATGCATATTTTTATTTGTTCGCGTATTTTTCGTAAAAAAAATCGAAGAAAAGGTTTAAAGAGACCAATAAATCTTCTGTACTGCAAAAAAGCGATACGACGTTTAACATACGTATATTCATTATTTAATTTTATTTAATTTTAATGTAATAATATTAATATTTAATATAATTTCATATAATATAATTTAATATTTAATTCTTTTAATTTTATATCGCTGTAGTACTTCAGCGATATAAAATTAATTTATGGCGTAAAAAAAACTTACCGTTGACTTCGTTTAATGATCAAATTATCATTCATCTCGACGAAGATCCCAGTGACGACGGAGGCATCACTTGATTTGCTTCATTAACAAAACTGCGTGCGATGTGGAGTAGGCGAATAAGTAAAATAATTAAGGCGGAAAGGGTGTTCGGCATAGTCGGCAAGTGCCTCTCGCAGTGCACACGGCCGACGCCATGGGACACTATTGGAGTGTAAGGCGGGAACACTCGCCTCGCTCGTCGTCTAGAAGTGACATTCGTAATTGTGTTCAGTATAGAAATTAGGGCCGCGTCAAACGCCATCAGCTGTCAGACTGAAAGGGCAAGCATCAGCAGAGCTCGCGCACCGGAGTGCTGTAATGAAGCTTTCTAATTACGTTCGCCCCTCTCTCTCTCTCTCTCTCTCTCTCTCTCTCTCTCCACCCTCGACAGCCCCGAAGCTCCCGTCACCATCGTCGCCGCGAGGCTCTCGTCCTCGCCTAGTCGTATATAGCGCGTCGGTACTCTCGCGCGTAGAGCGCCTCGTTCCTACAATGACATTACGGCTCTAGCTGCCAATGCTGGCCCGACGATAAGGCCCGGCTTCCTCACTTCCCGCGCTCACCTTTTCTTCGCGATTAATGCGCCTCGCTCGCGCGCGTCTGACAACCGTATTCCCGACGTCCAATCGCAATGACAATGAACGTAATGCATGTACACTATATAATGTATACAGGGTGATCCAGAATCCCCGCGCCAAACGAGTTTCGGTAGTCCGAAATGTTTCCGGGAGCGCCTATGCAAAATTTAAGATTTTTAATCCCAGTAGTTTTTTTAATGAGAGCCGATTTATGGCAGCCAATCTCAACTTTCCCTTAATTCGCCCTCAACTTTCTCGTAATTCGAGACCCTCAAGCCGAGACGGCGAATTTGTTAATTCGTACTCAAGTTGAGAGTAAGTTGAGGGTGAATTAAGAGCAAGTTGAGAGTAAGTTGAGGGTGAATTAAGAGCAAGTTGAAAGTAAGTTGAGGGTGAATTAAGAGCAAGTTGAGAGTAAGTTGAGGGTGAATTAAGAGCAAGTTGAGAGTAAGTTAAGGGTGAATTAAGAGCAAGTTGAGAGTAAGTTGAGGGAAACTTGCTCTCAACCTTCTCTTAATTCGTCCTCAAGCTGAGAGGGCGAATTTCTTAATTCGTACTCAAGTGGAGAGTAAGTTGAGGGTGAATTAAGAGCAAGTTGAGAGTAAGTTTCCCTCAACTTACTCTCAACCTTCTCTTAATTCGCCCTCAACTTACTTTCTACTTTCTCTTAATTCGTACTCAAGTTGAGAGTAATTTAAGGGCGAATTAAGAGCGAGTTGAGAGCAAGTTGAGAGTAAATTAAGAGCAAATTAAGAACAAATTGGCTCTCATTCAAAGACTGGGAATAAAAATCTTAAATTTTGCACACGCGTTCCTGTGACCATTTCGGACTTTCTGGACTCGTTTGGTGCGGGGATTCTGGATCACCCTGTACATATGTACGGTTCATATGTATAGGTGTGCATATATAAATTTGGCGCACTTTATTATTCGACGTGACACAATAGAAAGCCTGAGTGACGGCGATAAAGCTTCTGGCAGTCGCCGCGCGAGAAGTTGAAACACTCCTGAGAGGAAGTGTCGTTCTGGAAATTTTCAAGCGAATTGTATGCTCTCGACGTGCATACACACTGACTCCAAGTGTATTCGCGCGACTACGACGAAAATGTTTTTCGCTCGTCGAGCGCGGTACCGATAAGTCTCCGAACTTTCAATTAGTTTGACGTTAAATGTCTCTTGGAAATTTCCAATCGTTGCTGCGTCGTGTTATCAGACACTACGGTCAAATAAATTGCCGCGGAGATATTAAACCGTCGGTCCCTCGTGCCCCGGTGACATTTCGCGATATTGCGGTACGCGGAGATATAGTATATATTATATTAATTGGTTTCGAATCTGTGGCACTGGCCAACGTGTGTTGATCGATATGCGCATATCAGTTACGTCAAATGCGAACTGCTATAATTTTGGCGTATTCTCGGGTCAGGGTAAACGTTGCGGCTGGTTCGGCGAAACGGGGAGCAAAAATGTAATCGCGAATCTACCCGATAAATTCATCGGAATGAGAACGAAATATTCTTTATTTCAATAAATATCGCCGTACTGTCGGGAAAACAATGAAAAAGTACGTGAAAATATGAAACAGATGCCGTCATTGAAAGTAAATATTTATCAACAGTAATCAGAACTGACTCTGTCATACAAATGCGCTACGAAATTTTATCCATGTTTTGTTTATAAAAAAAAAAATCGTGTGTTTACGTTTTCCGAGTACAATAACGACTATGTCGAGTTAAAAATAGTATATTATGCCACAAGTGGTAAGTAGTATGCGAAAAATTCCATTGTAAGCACTGTGCGAAAAATTCCATTTTACTCACTGTGCGAAAAATTCCATTTTACTCACTGTGCGAAAAATTTCATTTTACGCACTGTGCGAAAAATTTCATTTTACGCACTGTGCGAAAAATTTCATTTACGCACTGTGCGAAAAATTCCATTTTACGTACTGTGCGAAAAATTCCATTTTACTCACTGTGCGAAAAATTCCATTTTACGTACTGTGCGAAAAATTTCATTTTACGCACAGTGCGAAAAATTCCATTTTACACACTGTGCGAAAAATTCCATTTTACGCACTGTGCGAAAAATTCCATTTTACGCACTGTCCGAAAAATTCCATTTTGCACACTATGCGAAAAATTCCATTTTACACACTATGCGAAAAATTCCATTTTACACACTATGCGAAAAATTCATTTTTCGCCCTAAAGGCAGTGCGTAAAATCGAATTTTACGCATACCACATCAAAATAAGTGTTCTCCAGCACGAGCTCTTTTCTCAATCGACTCACCGTCAACCAATCGCTGAAATCGCTCGACAGACACATCTCTCGTCTCGGACGGAAAGACCACGGTGATTATCTCAATCGCAATTTGTGCGTAATTTAACGTGGGAGGGCGGCGCTCGCATATGCAGAGTAATTGAGACGGATAGTTCTGGTTCGGAATTGTATTAAAGTAAACTCATGTTTCGCATTAATTGCCTCGGAAACAGGCGCGCGGGTTTCGCGCGGTAATATATGCGAAACGGCTTATTAATATCTCATTCCAGGCGTTGTGGGGTCACGGGCTGCTAATCACGAGGGTATGGCGAGCGCGAGTGCAAGTGGGGCGTTGGGATGAGACAAGGGACGCACACCTGGGTGTGCATACGCGTTACCGTCGTGTGCGTCCCCGTGTGTTCACGTCGGCCCGGCAGCTGTAGAATCACAGCTTTGCCGAAGCTACTAGGCCATGTACAGCGAGGTGGTGCTGGTGGTGGTGGAGACTCACTCGGGGACCCGGTGTAAATTACGACACGCGTGATACCCGGCAACGAGCCATTGTCTTCGAGAGCAGCCACTGTACACTCGCTCTTGGGGATAGCTCAGCAAAAACTCGTAAGCAGACGCGCGGTTTTCGTGCAAGCGGAAGTGTGTCGGGTGTGTAACGTCGACTGTAACCCAGATCATATCTTTTTCGTTGCTCGTACGTCTAGCTTCCTCGTTCGCAGGTGTTGGGCCTTTTCTCCGGTTTTCTGAGCATTGTTTTCGTTTTCTTCGCTTTTCGCACGCCAACGTCGTGGCAAACTTGTATTTTTTTTTTTTTTAAGTGTATAACATGTGTTATAAGAGAAACTTTAGTGTTAATGTGATATCCTGTAGCTGAGGACTTTGACATTTTTCTGGTAACTGATGACACTAAAACTCAGAGCTGTGGTAATTAATTCGTTCGAGGTTTAGCTGAGCTAAATTTATTAAAACTCGTTTATTAAAATTATTCATATTATCAGGCAAAAAATTGCTGGTTCAAATTTCTGCCGAAAAATGTAAAAAAAAATGTAAGGGCTTTTTGGAGTTGGAGCAACATCGCAAAAAAATCGGGTACTAAATACGAGAGATCCGGGGGCGGACTCAGGTCGAATCGATATGGAATGCCCCATATACAACGCATAACATATCTCAACGCCGGGGTATAACGATTGCAAATGTGTTGGAGCAACGCGATATGCATATTCCCACCGCGTTATAGAAATACTACGTTGAGCTAACGAAGCGGAAAGCTCGGTGGAAAATATAACGAAGCAACCGGCGACCTTTTCATTTCGGATATTCGGTTATGCACCCATGCTATACGTATATGCGCATAAGTATGCGTGGGCTTGCTAATGCTTCGGAGAAACGACGATGAAAAATTCCAACGCTGAGGAACTCCAGTTTTCACCAGACTGACGGCATTGCCGGATATATATGTGCAATAGGGGATGTGTGGGCGAAACGGAACAGCGTTTTTTTTTCAGTTTCAATAATTTTTTTCGGGCAAAATGGGCAAACCCCCATTTCGGGAATATTGCGTCTGCATACGACACACTTCAATGAAACTAAGCGGAATATGACGTTTTTTTACCATTTTGCGTGTTTCAAGCAATCTGGATTTTAAAAAATCACTTCACATTTTTTTAATAATATTTTATTTTTACTTTTATATAATCATTATTATGTTTAAAACAATTTGGCCTCTAAAAAATCATTTAAAATTTGTTTAATTATATTTTATTTTTACTTTTCTACAATCATTATTATGTTTAAAGCAATTTGGCTTTTAAAAAATCATTTAACATTTTTTAAAATAATATTTTATTTTTATTTTTACATAATCATTACTGACGATGCAGAATGTAAAAAAATCACGAATTGCTGAATTTTGAAGTTTGTCCCATTTCGCCCGCACTTTTTTTTCCAACGCTCAAAATTGATGACTGGAATCGATTGTTTGGGTGAAAGGTAATAAAAGTACACTTTTTTCATCGTCCTAAAACCATTTTTCGCTTGTGCGTCCCACTTTGCCCGCACATCCCCTATATAATATACACGGAATTTTTAAGTATTGACGTATGGCCACAGTTGCGAACGTGGAATAACGAATGGACTCTGTTATACACGACTCCCCATCAACATATCCACTTGGAACCCGGGTAGACGTATAAAAAATTCCACGCTCAAGTATTGCCATAATTGCTGCGTGTCGCATCAAGAATTAAACGAACAACTTGGAGGTCGAACATGACCTCGGCGTACGCGCTTTTTATTGAGAGGGATGTATGCGAGAGAAAAAAAGATGATAAAATATCCATCTCACTATTTCACCCCTTTTTTCCGGCCGACCCTCTCGCGCCTTTCCGCACCGGGCAGACGGAGAAAAACAGCCCTTATTCATTCTATATTTTTCTTTCCCCCGCCGCATACATCTCGTATGGCTCATACGAGTGCGGCGCGTGTGTCGGGAGGGGGCTACACGAGACAGCTTTGACGAGCGAGGTGGATAAAAATTTAACCTGCCGACCGACTCCTCGGGAGTGCACGAAAATTTTTAATACGTCCCGGCCGGAGTGCGCTTAATTGAATCCGGCACTGGGTGGGGTGGAAACGTGTCCGCGAGAGCCGCTATATGGTGCTTGCGCAGACCATACTGCAATGGCCCGGGTGGTGGGATGGCGCGCGGCAGTCAGAGCACGCGGAGCAGCGACTCTCGTATGCACTGGGGATGAAAAAAAAAAAAAAAAAAAAAAAAAAATTACTCCTCTCGCGAACTCTACCTGCAGTGATGAAGAGCGCGCGTCTATATGTTATGATCCGTGACTCTGTGCACGTAGCGTGGGTGCACCGCGCGCTCGCTATTTGAGGTCATATATGAAGTGCGCCGGTACGACAGTTCCGAGCATGTACGAAATTTATTCGTCATTACTCGAGAGCCAACAAAGATACGCGCTTTCGTCGTATGGGCTACGATTTATTTGAATAAAAAAGATATTTTAAACACTCGCGGTTTTCATCCTGAGAATTTCCGATGAGGTTGGCTCATTCACTGGCAGAAAATTTGTAGCGTTAAGTCAGGACCAAGTCAGGCCCTGACAGGGCCAACGAGGCCCGGACCAGGGCCTGATGTAAGGCCCCGGATCTTCTGGCAGGTTTTTCGAATGAGTCTTTTAACAGACCACTCCCATAAAAATCGTTCTGATAGACGTAAAAGTTTATTCGAAACAAGTAAAATTTTTTTAGATCAAATAAAATGACCTTAATAAAATCCTATCAGGTTGGCAATTATTTAAATAATTTATTTAATGACCGGCCTACTAGGATTTATATGGACAAAAAAAATGTATTTCATTCAAAAAAATTTGAATTCCATTCAAATTAATTTTATTTCTTTCTAATAGATCCCATCAGAACGATTTCTCTGGGTGTACTCAAAATTGTGTGGTATTTCAGTAAACACCATAACATTTCGCGCCAGAAAAAGTCTAAACCTCAATGTAGCTCAGAAAGCATATAAATCAACAGCTTCAAACTAGGCATAAATAGGGATCACCAAACGAATCAATGGAAACGTTATTCTAACAATATCCCAACGTCAATTCAACAAACGCGATTTTAATTTCACAAAGACGAGTGTTTGATGTTACCAACATCCCGAACCACCTCCACATGCACATATAATATACACGCGACTTTCTATATTTAAAGTAAATACCCTCTCAACGAGAGCGCCCGAGTCTCTAATCCGCTCTTATTTAATTACCGTATACCTTAATTGCTCGCCGGTATTCCCGCGAGGCAGGCCAGGCACACGAGGCATTCGGCATGTATATACGGGGGAAGTGAGGAGGAGGGGGGGTGGGGGGATGAGAGGGGCACACGAGATCGGTAATTCAGGGTACTACCCGGCTGAAGCTACATGTACGTACCGTAGAGAATATATTATTATAGAATGAACAGAGCACCATACAATACCGTATATATGTATACCCCATAATACCGCGGGGCTACATCTCGTTAGGGAGGACGCCGAGACGCACGTGCTCGTAATTTACCTTGGTCGACCTATCCTCAGGCAGCAAAGAGACGCGACCGTCTCTCTCTCTCTCTCGAGCATACAGACGTCAACGCGTTCCCTCCCGTTTTAAGAGTCTCTCTACATGTACCGCGTTACAGTCGCTCGGCTTTACCTGCGTCTTACGTGCGTACGTGAGTTTAACCGAGCTCGCGTTCCATTCTTGTGTAGTAATGCTGCGACCCCCCTCTGCCCCCCCCCCCCCCCCCCACCCTTCTACCCCGCCGCTAAATCGATCCTTCTGTCTTTATGTTTCTCCTTCTCCCTCGTTTGTCACAAACGTGTGTACGGTAAACGCGGTCCTGGTTTGCACGAGCCAAGCTTATGTGGCACGAGGAAAATGCCTGGCGATTTTGCATTTCCTTTTCTCCACTTGGAAGAACATTTGGAAGCCAGCGACGGCAATTATCGAAAAACGTTTAACTGACCGCAATTTTTTTTTTTTTTTTTTTTTAGTTGTTAAGAGAAATTCTAGGACTGCGGTTGCTGCTGTATTGTGGGATTCATGACGACCTTCCTACGTTGTGGGTTGGAATGTAAGACTGCGAAGGCGAAAAGAAACGTATTTCAGCTTAACCCTTTGATGTATGTCGGTTGGAAGATATTTTACAAATTCTGAAGAGTTATTTTTTTATCATTTGTTGGGGTTGACTGAACGTGCAGAATTGGTGATCACAGGGTTATTAATAATTCTATAATTAGATCTTTTGGTACTATTTTAATAATTTAGTTAGGTGAATTGAATTCTAATTACTACACTGGGATATACGGTGGGTTATGTGAGACGTTACGCAATCCCGTAGGCGTCGCGCCCAGAATTTCCACCGAAATCCAGATCCCGTCCATCGATCGCTCAAAGCGAACGCCGCTGGCCGAATTTGCCCACCGGATTGTGCGCCGCCCTAATTAATCACTCGACAAGCCACAACACTCGTACCGCACGCATCAGCCGCATATATATTTTCGTATTAAGAGCTTTGGTACGTTTTAAGCTCTGTTGCTGAAAATATCAATTTCGTAAGAGCCTCGAAAGCGCGTCTGATATTCGCTCACAAGTTCGATTTTGAATTTCATCATACGGGATTTGCGTTTACAAAGTAACCGAGAAATTAATTGAAGTTTCACCGGCACGCTGGAAGCTGGAATCATTTGTGAAGATGCGTTATGGAACTTGTTTTAATTCCATTCTGGTAAAGAAATTCGATTATTCATGGAATTCACGAAGGCTTAGTATCGACGCACGAGTCACCGCGCTAAGACCGAGGCTTAATTGGTAGGCCTGAGGGCTCGCGTTCTGGAACACTGGATTAAATTGTCGCTATTCATTACAGCTACCACATTACGAATGAGTCGTCGAGAGGGCCTTGAAATCTTGAGCCACGTCACGCAAGGAAGTTCGATTGTCATAATACAAATCATCTCCACTGGAAAGTCATCTTGCCCCTTATTAAACAGCAAATTTATGTTATCCCTCTGTTATAAAAAGATTTCACCGCCGCCGCCGCCACGTGTAGGATAATCGAACAGGCTGGGGTCAAATGACACAATGAAGTCCGAAATTTGTTTAAGTCCCCAAGGGACTTGAAGCTACATTTTTCTAAGTCTCCAAGGGGCTTGAAGCTAAATTTTTCTAAGTCTCCAAGAGGCTGAATTTTTCTAAGTTGAAGCCAAATTTTTCTAAGTCCAGAAGGGGCTGAATTTTTCTA
The DNA here is from genome assembly GCA_963932165.1 of Pimpla rufipes. Lineage (NCBI taxonomy): Eukaryota > Metazoa > Arthropoda > Insecta > Hymenoptera > Ichneumonidae > Pimpla > Pimpla rufipes. The sequence goes on from OZ010630.1 coordinate 26,508,996, forward strand.
AGTTAAAGCCAAATTTTTCTAAGTCCCTAAGGGGCTGAATTTTTCTAAGTTGAAGCCAAATTTTTCTAAGTCCCCAAGGAGCTGAATTTTTCTAAGTTGAAGCTAAATTTTTCTAAGCCCTCAAAGGACTTGAAGTTCAATTTTTCTAAGTCCCAAAGGGGCTGAATTTTTCTAAATCCCGCTTTAGGATCTCTAGGCCCAAGTTGTCCAGGGTCAAATTACACATCCAAGCCGGAATTATTCTAAGTCCCCAAGGAACTTTCATAACCGAGGGCAGAAGTCCATTGAAACTAAATTAAAAAAAAAGTACAACAAAGCAGACGGACATCTAAAGACCACAAGGGCGCCTTTCCACTTAATCCCTGATCTACGATCTCCTAATTCGACCGTTGTAACCCGCTCCCGTATCATCGTCACTAACTTCCTAGAATAAAGCGGCTTTGTATCGAGAATGCTCGGAAAGCATGCAACTACTCAGGATTGTTGGTGAGTTAATCCTTTTCTCGGCTTGCGGTCTCGGGGGGTTCGAACGAGAGCGAATTGTTCGCCTCTATCTGATTCCCTCATTCGTGTACCCTCAGCAAGCCGACCATTTCCTCAACCATAGTGGTTTCTCGAGGTCTCGACTCAGCGCGAGAACGTCCGCAGCGGCGAAGGGTGGTGTCGGGCACCGCGCCTCGGCACACAACCCACCCCGCGCACCGCGTGTCAAAGTTCCCACACTTTACCCCCCTGGTTCGAACGGACCACCAGCGACCCCCGAGCCTCGGATTCTCTACCCCTTGCTCCGGCGATTCTGCGTGTCTTTCCTTTCTTTAGTATCGCGCCAACTATCGTTCTCTTCGATTTCATTTCATTTCCCCGGCGTTATTTCACCTCCACCGTCGAAGCGACTGATGGAATACATAAATTATTGAAACACTTAAGGCAAACGGCGCCGTTAGTCACCGTGAATCAAGTAATGATGGCTATACGTACGCAGCGGAGACGCAAATTGCTTCTCGCGTCGATCCTTTGTTCGCGTTTTTCTTCATTCGCTATTGTAGTTTTCGTTTCATCCTACATCTTTACACTTAGAAGAATAAGATATCGGCTTAACCCATTTGCGTGTTAAAAAGGCTCAAGGAGGTCAATTTTTCAGGTCCGAGTAATTATAGTCAGGTGATCCAATACCTGTAATTATGCAGCCAAATTGGTCAGTTAGCTACCAATCAATTTACTGGCTCGAGTAATTCTGTCGTCTGTTAGGGTGACCAATTGATTGGTCGAACCAACAAATGGATGACGATGCCCAATCGATTCATGACAAACTGTTCAGGTTATATTGGCCCAAGCAATTTCAGGAACTGATCGATAAGCAGTATTTATCGATTAGGCTGTGGTCGTTCATGGAGAATTATGATACGTTTTGTTTCATAATTCCCTTTTGTATTCCGAGCTCTAAGCCATGTCTGTCCAGCCTAGCGCGTCGTCAAACGCCTCGATGACGACGACGCCAAAGACAACAGGACGATGATATTGATGACCAAGCCCCGGCCTTTCATTTCATCCTACATCTCTACACTCAGAAGAACAAGATATCGGTTTAACCAATTTGCGTCTTAAAAAGGCTCAAGGAGGTCAATTTTTCAGGTCCGACTAATTACAATCAGGTGATCCAATACCTGCAATTATGCCGCCAAATTGGTCAGTCAGCTACCAATCAATTTACTGGCCTAAGCAATTCCATCGTCTGTTAGGGCGACCAATTGATTGATCGAACCAACAAATGGATGACGACGCTCAATCGATTCATGACAAACCATTCAGGTTATATTGGCCGGCTATATAAGCGACTTTAGGAACCAATCGATAAGCAGTATTTATCGATCAGGCTGTGATCGTTCATGGAGAATTATGATACGTTTTGTCTCATAATTCCCTTTTGTATTCCTAGCCCTAAGCCATTTCTGTCCAGCCTAGCGCGTCGTCAAACGCCTCGATGACGACGACGCCAAAGACAACAGGGCGATGATATTGATGACCAAGCCCCGGCCTTTCATTTCATCCTACATCTCTACACTTAGAAGAACAAGATATCGGCTTAACCAATTTGCGTCTTAAAAAGGCTCAAGCCGGTCATTTTTTCAGGTCCGACTAATTATAATCAGGTGATCCAATACCTACAATTATGCCGCCAAATTGGTCAGTCAGCTACCAATCAATCCACTGGCCTAAGCAATTTCATCGTCTGTTAGGGCTACCAATTGATTGATCGAACCAACAAATGGATGACGACGCTTAATCGATTCATGACAAACCATTCAGGTCATATTGGCCGACTATATAAGCGACTTTAGGAACTAATCGATAAGCAGTATTTATCGATCAGGCTGTGATCGTTCATGGAGAATTATGATACGTTTTGTCTCATAATTCCCTTTTGTATTCCTAGCCCTAAGCCATTTCCGTCCAGCCTAGCGCGTCGTCAAACGCCTCGATGACGACGACGCCAAAGACAACAGGGCGATGATATTGATGACCAAGCCCCGGCCTTTCATTTCATCCTACATCTCTACACTCAGAAGAACAAGGTATCGGTTTAACCAATTTGCATTTCAAAAAGGCTCAAGGAGGTCAATTTTTCAGGTCCGACTAATTATAATCAGGTGATCCAAGACCTGCAATTATGCCGCCAAATTGGTCAGTCAGCTACCAATCAATCCACTGGCCTAAGCAATTCCATCGTCTGTTAGGGCGACCAATTGATTGATCGACCCAACAAATGGATGACGACGCTCAATCGATTCATGACAAACCATTCAGGTTACATTGACCGACTGTATAAGCGACTTTAGGAACTAATCGATAAGCAGTATTTATCGATCAGGCTGTGATCGTTCATGGAGAATTATGATACGTTTTGTCTCATAATTCCCTTTTGTATTCCTAGCCCTAAGCCATTTCTGTCCAGCCTAGCGCGTCGTCAAACGCCTCGATGACGACGACGCCAAAGACAACAGGGCGATGATATTGATGACCAAGCCCCGGCCTTTCGACTTATTGTGTCGGGCACACACAACACGCGAGCATATCTAAGCAGCGCGCCCCTCGTGGCTTTCGCATCAGCAGGCAGCTCTAGAGCCTCTGGCGCATGTGAGCGAGTGTAAAGCTCGTGTACCACTCGTGGCTACTCATCGTCTAGTCGCAGCCAAGCAGGCAACGCTCGTAGCAGGCGGTGGAGAGATTTACGTACACTTACACGAGACCAGCCGCGTTATCGTGTTGGTTCACGGCGAGGGAAGTGCATCGGCCGGAAAAGCCAGCGAGAACGATTGCCCGACGATGATGCATACGCGCGTAATTAATGTACGCTCCGCGTGTTCACCCGCCGTCATAAATATTAATCGCAGAACTTTTTTTAACCTCGAACACATCGTGCGGGGTTTGATAGCGACGAGAAAAGCAGCCTTCATAGTCCTTCGTGAAATGATTATGCACTGTTTGGTCACGATGCTTCAGCGTAACATGCGTGGGTTGAATTATGCTTCTGATGGTGAGATCCGAATGGATATTTTTTTAAGGACTCTGTACGTCAATGTTGGAGGCAACCATTGGCGAATATGATATGATATCCGTATTCGCTAATGGGTTCGCGGAAGAAGTTTGAAAAAATGAGCATAAATGTATACAGTTTTCAGTATAGAAGAGGAAACTATAGAAAGGAAATATACGTATACGAATAATATACGTATAGGAAAGTATAGAAGAGGAAACATATGTTTTCTCAGTAAACCGTGGCAGCTTCGAGGACTTCAGCCGTGGATGGCCTACGGTAGTCATATTTTTGTTCTTTTGTCTTATCCAATGTGTTGTATTCCTAGTTGTAAATCCCTAATTTTTGTAGAAATAAACTTGATGGTACGATTGGCTTTGTAATTATGTTTCCATAATAATAACTATTAAAATGATTACAATATGATGTTTAAATTTAAAAATAGAGGCAAGAAATATTGATTTCCCATCAAACTGCATGGTAACGTTATTGAAAAAATGGAGAACTGTGCTTATCCATTTTTCTTACAATTTCTTCCAAAATGTGATGAAAAATTCTGTTTTTCTTACGGCTGTTCAAAACTTCACGTATAATTTTATAATCGCTAAGGTCATCGTTGTAAAATCGTATCTACAAAATAAACTGTTGTGTAAACTTTAATTCTGGAATCACGTGAAATAGCTGAAGAAAACTAGAGATGGCAAAGTTATGGGGTGTCTTTGAGAGACAGAAAGAGAGAGAGGGAGAGACATAGAGAGAGACTGGTCGCGTCTGCCAAGGACTCTGCATAGGACTCTGCATATAATATGATGTTTAAATTAAAAAATAGATTCAAGAAATATTCATTTCCCATCAAACTGCATGGTAACCTTATTGAAAAAATGGAGAACTGTGCTTATCCATTTTTCTTACACTGGGAAAAGAGATTTGTTGATTCAACAAATCCGGCGTTCACCGGCTGTCAAGTAAATCATTTTGTCAGCTCAACAATATTTTTTTTCGCCTTAGCCATAGTTTGGTCTGCTGAACCGAGAAACTGTTGAAGAAACAAAAAATGTCATTGCTCTAACTAAACATTTATTTGACAGCCGGTGACCGCTGGCTTTGGTTGATCCATTCATTTTTTTTCTCCGTGTTCAATTTCTTCCAAAATGTAATGAAAAATTCGGTTTTTCTTACGGCTGTTCAAAACTTCACGTGTAATTTTATAATCGCTACAGGTCATCGTTGTAAAATCGTATCTACAAAATAAACTGTTGTGTAAACTTTAATTCTGGAATCACGTGAAATAGCTGAAGAAAACTAGAGATGGCAAAGTTATGGGGTGTCTTTGAGAGACAGAGAGAGAGGGAGAGACATAGAGAGAGACCTGGTCGCGTCTGCCAAGGACTCTGCATCGGATCGAGTGGAGCGCCGCTGTCGTTGGTTTTTCAATAGAGAATTTTACCGGGGAAAATCGAGTCCCATTGAGCGTCGAAGCTCTCGAGTGCTAGATGGCTGCCTGGAAGCTCGCGCGGCGCTTCAGAGTGCGATGGAGTTACGGTGTTGTAGGGATGACACCGCCCTTTTGCTTTATTTTTCGGGCGGACGGTTGCAGCCGCCAGGCCGAGAGCTCGCTGGTATTCGATTTTCCCCCGGGGGTGTGCGCGCGGCACACGGGGAAAAGTATTCGCCGTAGCCGGGAACCGGGAGCCCTATACGCGTATGAGCCGCACTGGTTTTGTACAACGTGCGGTGCGCGAGAGTCTTGAGAAAACCTTGTTCGTTGTACGAGAAAATGAGAAGAATGAAAGCGAAATGGAAAGGGAGAGAAAGAGAGAGAGAAAAAAAAACGGCAGCGACGAGGGAAAAACTGGTGTGTAGAGCGAAAGAGCTCCACCCGCGTCTTCGCGCGCGCACACCACGAGCCCTTTTCGCCCGGGTCCCGACCTCGCGCGCGAGTTTTTTTCCTCCGGCAAAAACAACCGGAGCGCACCGGTGACGAGAAGCGCCAGAGCCAACTCCTTTCTCGTTTCCGCGAGGTTACTTCACCCTCCGCGATTATGCTAGCGTGCTTCTTTTCGAGTGCCACGCACAACGGAGTGAAGGGAACTGCTGGCGAAAAAAAAAAGAAATAAGGAGTGGCGCGTGTGTAAATTTCCTCGCGTGGACTCGACGGAAAAGCCTTTCTCCCGTGAAATAGGGTACACCAAGGGTAAATAAACCGGGTCTGGCGAATCAACGGTTTTGTACGTTGCAAACAAAACTTTCAGTCGCTACGGGTTTTCGTCAAATGTGACTAAAGCTCGAGGAACTGTAGATGTCTTTTCAAAAAATTATTATATTTGCAGAGAAAAAATGATGTTTGGTGACATTTTCTAAGTCTCCAAGGGGGCTAGGGCTGAAATTTTCTAAGTACCCAAGGGATCAGGAGCTGAAATTTTCTAAGTCCCGAAGGGGCCGGGAGCTGAAATTTTCTAAGTCTCCAAGGGGGCTAGGGCTGAAATTTTCTAAGTCCCCAAGAGGTCTGGGGCTGCAATTTTCTAAGTCTCCAAGGGCCCTGTGGCTAAAGTTTGCTAAGTTCCCAAGGGACTTGGAGTTGAATTTTTCTAAGACTTGAAGGGGCCTAGAGCTGGAATTTTCTAAAACCCCAAGGAGTCTGGGGCTGCAACTTTTCTAAGTCCCCAGGGGGCCTGGGGCTGAAATTTTCTAAGTCCCCAACGGGCTGGGGTTGTAATTTTCTAAGTCCCAAGGGGCCTGGGGCTGAAATTTTGTAAGTCCCCAACGGGCCTGGGGTTGTAATTTTCCAAGTCCCGAAGGGGCCTGGAACTGAAATTTTCTAAGTCCCCAAGGGGGCTGGGTCTGAAATTTTTTAAGTCCCCAAGGGACCTGGAGCTGAATTTTTCTAAGTCGCGCTTTAGAATCTCCAGGCCCAAGCTGACCAGGGTCAAAGGACACATCCAAGCTGAAATTATTCTAAGTCCCCATGGAAGTATTAAATGCGATTTTTTTTACATCAACTGAAGAAATTATTTCTAAGTGTTCATTCTGGACTTGACGACACTGGACAAGTCTGTCAAATCCAGTCTGAACATCAAACTGGACGTGACAAGTTTGCGATTTGGGCGAACTAATTAAATATTGTATTGTCTATAGACAACAGCGGTCACCAGCTGAATGTTCTACAACTTCCTTGATGATAATAGAAGGCATGTTATGCAATGTCATACGCATTGATATTGGCCGTTGGATCGTTTGACGAAGATAAATTTAATCCCGCATCGCGCACACGATCGTAAAATGGCTTCCTCACATTCGGCAGGAGGAGGTGGACTAGTTGGACGCGTTTGTCCGTACGGCTCAAGGTTATACCGCGGGGCTTTTCAATTGGGCGTACATAGTGCTTGTAACGCCCAGAGCGAACAAGCTTTGTTTCGTCATTCTGATAGAAGCGACGGACGATGAGCGGCGAGCGAAAAAGCAATGCTTCCGTTGCTCTCACGAGCCCGGTCACCTGCGCAATGCATCGCGCGCTCGTCGAAAAGGGAACGAAAGGACGCGCACCGATATGCTTTGTTACACACCGCGCTTGTCCTCACATCGAACACGCGCGATCCGCACGCCGCCGTTCTTCTCTTCTCTTCCACTCGCCATGCCGCATACTGCGAGCACAAACGCACATTCATACAGGGATTTCCAGGCCACGTCGATCGAGCGTCACCCCCAATATTTCATTAACTTTTTATTCGTTTCGTATATTTTTTGACAACAGCTATAAAAACAGTTGACGGTGTCAGAATTCTCGACTTTCGATAAAATAAATCACAAAATCGAACGCACGGTTGTTATTATTTTTTTTTCTAAATTTATTCTTTAGAAAAATTAGGAAATTATTCTTTATTATTCTATTATATTCTATTATATTCTATTATATTATTCTTTATTATTCTTTTTACTCTATTATATTCTATTATATTATTCTTATTATTATTCTTCATTCTTTAGAAATTTAGGAAACAATGTTTTTTCTATTTTTGTTTATTATTTATTATTTCTAATCGGGATTTTTCTAAATTTTAAGACATTCTCCACGTGACAACTGCCATTAAATAATCCCCATGGATTAGCTGTATTTATTAGCCGCCATGGCAAAAGTCATAATAAAAAAATAATTGGCGCCTCAACCATCGACGCAGCAGCTGATTTTGACTCGGAGAATCCCATGGAAGCTGCACGTCCCACGTTATACTTGAGTAATCGTTTCGCCTCGAATTACCGGTCGGCCGACTAAATGCAAAGACAATACGACATTCCCGATGCTGAAATTTTTTTCGCGAATATAATTCCTCCGCAATTGGCGGGATCGTTCGTTAAATCTTCCTGACGTTTCTCGGTCTCGCGGAATTCGTGTAAAATAAATTCAAACGATTGTAACGAAAATATCGATGCGCCCGAGGGACATTTTTCCAATTCAATGGACCATTCTTCGATCGATCGCGAGGCGGAGATCGCGCACGGCGCGGGACGCGAGTGTTTCGACTCGCGACCGTGTTTGGTATCGGGAATGAGATGAACACGCTGTACATAGTCTCGTATTCGATATTACGAACGATCGGGCGGCGCGATGCAAGGCGAACGCGCCTCGCGATAGAGCCCAGCCGGTCGCCTCTGTGGCTCGGCGCACGCTTCGCGACGTCCACTTGGCTTTGCGCGGCACGTAGCCCCGTGGCCTTAGGCACTGCTACGTACCCGTCTCACGCAACCTTCGCTCCTCTCTTTTTTTTTTCGTGTGCCCACTGCGAGAGTGGGCCGCGCCCGCCCGCGTTCGCCCTACACACTTGACTTTCGTCCTTTTTCTCGCTGTCTTCGTATATTTCTTTTTTACCCTCAATGTTACCCTGTTTCGGTCTCTCGTTGTGGATACCGAGTTACCTCGTCTTGGAAGTTGTAACAAACCCTCGGGGAGCCGTGAAAACACGAAATTGTTTTGCAATGTTAATTATTGTAACACAATAATATATACAAAGAAAATGGATTATGGCTCGTATATAAGGAAAAATTAAATTAAATTAAATTAATTCGTATAAAATAATATAAAATAAAATAAAATAAAATAAAATAAAATACATTAATATAAAATAATATAATATAAAATAAAATTAAATTAAATTCATTAATATAAAATAATATAATATAAAATTAAATTAAATTAAATTCATTAATATAAAATAATATAATATAAAATTAAATTAAATTCATTAATATAAAATAATATAATATAAAATTAAATTAAATTCATTAATATAAAATAATATAATATAAAATTAAATTAAATTCATTAATATAAAATAATATAATATAAAATTAAATTAAATTCATTAATATAAAATAATATAATATAAAATTAAATTAAATAAACTGCACCGTAAAATGGATTTTGAATTAATGTCCTACTTCCGTCGAAAAGCGGCGCAATTTACATTGTATTTTGTACAAAGGATATTAGTAATACCACTAGGGGTGCTCGAGGGTCATAATCCATACAATAGGAAAGCTGGATTTAACCTTCGTTGATTTAAAATTACCAATCTTGACCATACCTAACCGTGCAAAACGGACCTGACCCTCCGCCTTAGAAAAATCGACCACCGGGATTGGAGAATCTTGGGAATCCGAAGTGATTAATTCCGGATAATCTGGGTCAAGTTTTCCCTGGAATCCAAGCACGAGGCATGTCGAGTTGGCCACGGAATCGCCCGACAAATGTTTCTATTTTATACATCACATTTAACGCGACACTCAAACAAAAACATTCTCGAAACAAGGGTTGAAGCGTTCATGCTAAAAAAATATATTTTTTTTTCTGCCTCACGTTAAAAAATAATTTGAAATAATTTTCAAAATTATTCAGCGGAAGCACAGCAACAGATGATTTAGGTTAAAAAAAAAAAATTACGTCATTCCACCGCGCAGTTTGCGCCGACATTTGTCACGAGTACTCGCGCCGCGTCTCTGGAGTTAGGGGTGCAGTAGTAATTGAGAGGGTAGCCGAGTGAGGATGAAGGGAACGAGCTTAGCCGAGGTTTATACGAGAGAGCGAAAGAAAGGCGAGCGGCGTTGTATTGCGCGAGCTCCTCGGTTGTGGCGGCTTCTGGCCAGGCTCTAAATTACGAAACTGGTCGGACCGCGCGCCGAGGCACCGCGAACTAACCGTGCCACACACGGGGGGGTTTCCACCTTGGTGCCGCCAGCTTTTAAGACTCACTTCTTTCGATCCCGCTCCCACTCCTTCCCCCGAGTCCGCGTCTCCCTCTGTCCGGCATTCGCCGCCGGCCACCGTTATCCGCGACCACGAAGTTCGTTTTACACATTGTTTTCTGGAAACGTAAAAAAAAAAACGGAGCTGAAATAAAAGTAAGTGAGAGTGGTCAACGACTCTGGGTTGCGGAAAGGTAAGGTACTCACTCTCGCAGTCGTACGGCGAGGAAGTAAAAGAAAAAAAAAGAAAAAAAAACGAGAGAGAGAGACCCAACGTAAGTACCTCGGCTCGATAAAAGGTTCTGATTCTTAACTTCGAAGCTGCAACGTGCCCTTTTTTCCTTCATTCGGTTGGTACAGAAAAAATAATGCAGTAAAAAAGAGGGATTGTTAAAAAATATATTGCGTCTTGTCCTAAGGAAGGAAAACAGTTAACAATGTCGACCATAATATAAAGACTTGGAAAGGTACCAATATGACCAGGCCGAGTGTTCCCTCCACTTTCATCCTACAACATTGTAAAACAAAAAACCGACAGTTAAATTAAAAACCTACACCGTTAGAATCTCAGTGCAATAAAAGGTTCTGATTCTTAACTTCGATGCTGCAATGTGCCCTTTTTTCTTTCATTCGGTCAGTACAAAAAAAAATAATGCATTAAAAAAGAGGGTTTGTTAAAAAATATATTGCATCTTATCAACATTGTAAAATAAAAAAGTCAACAGCTAAATTAAAAACCCGCAATGTAAGAATCTTAGCTCGATAAAAAGGTTCTGATTCTTTACTTCGAAGCTGTACCCTTTTTTCGTACCCTTTTTTCCTTCATTCAGTCGGTATAGAAAAAAAATAATGCAATAAAAAAGAGGGCTTGTAAAAAAATGTATCGCGTCTTGTCCTAAGGAAGGAAAACAAAATAAAATAAAATAAAATAAATAAAAAACCCAACAGTCAAATAAAAAACCCTCAATGTAAGAACCTCAGCTCGAAGCTTCCATTCCCCAATTCATAACCCGCATCGCGCCCACCTCAAATCAGAAACAAAATAAACCAAAAAATAATCCTCCCCACAAAATGCGTATCACTCCCAATCCCGCGCAAAAGTGCCCCAATACCCCCCGATAATCCAAAGGTCTCCCAAGATCAACATAATCAGCCCGGGAGTTTTCCCTCCCCACCCACCCCCGAGTTTCCAACATGTTAGCCTCGTTGATCGTTGTTCACACGGGCGAATTGCTCAAACGCCTCGGCCCGTTCATCCGCGTCGTTCGAACGTATTTGCCTACTCACGTCGTTCTGTTTGCACTCGAGGAAACTCGAGGCGGAATCCTCTGAAAATTAGGGAAAGGGCTTCGTCAGAGTCGCGCGCCACGACGACGGCGGCGGCACTTCGGGCTTAGCCCGTGTGGTAATCGGTTATATATTGTGAGACGATAGCAAAGTGGTATATCGGGGGAGGGTGTTCGGTGGGTAGTGAGAACGAGCATCGGGGCTGTTTGGCGAGGGGATGGCAAAGTTTCTCCAGTTACCACTATTTTACCTCCTCCTTCTCCCTCCCGATCTTCACTCTTCCGTTCGTTCCGAGAGAGGCGCCGCGCTACACAGCGTTAGTTGCTCCTTGTTAATTCTGGCTACAAAGTACTTAAGGGTCTAGGGGCGATTGCAAGGTGGCGACCGCGCGTCAGTGCCTGGCTCGCGCATCGCCCTGGGAAACGAGCGGCTGATGCAGTTCCGTAAAGCGCAACTTCGACAGACCTCGCAGCGGTGTATATAAGAGAGAGAGGGAGGGAGAGCGGGGCGAAAATAAAAGGATCTTTGAGAGAGAGACGCGCGGCTCCTTATATACCGCCTTCCACACCGCACGTACAGTTATACCGCGGCAACGGCTTCCACTCTCATCGTTCTCCCTTTCCGCGAGCTGTTCTTATTCCCTCTTCCTCCTCCCTTTATTCCGGCTTGCTCGTTTTAGGACCAGAGGCACTCGTCCCTTTTCTTGCACACTCAGCATTAAGGTCGAGGGACTGGTGCACGGGACAACGTCACCTCTCTCTCTCTTTTTTTCTTCTCCCTCTTTCTCTCTCTCTCTCTTTTGGTTTCTCTTTCTCTTTCTCTCTCTTTTGGTTTCTCTTTCTCTTTCTCTCTCTTTTGGTTTCTCTTTCTCTTTCTCTCTCTGGTTCTTCGCTACCCCATCAGCAACCCCGCCCTGGTAACACGGCGTTACCACCGTCACCCTCCTCGACACGGACACGAACACGACGCGCATTTCATACCCTCGCACCTTTCCCTGAAAAGCAAGCGCGATATAGAAGATGAAAGGATAAAGTTGTTCGCCGTTACTCGCGGACCGGTGAGCGCGAAATTGTATCCAAGTGCTCTCGCGCTGCGACGTTTCTTCGTGCAGTTTCACGAGGATGGTGACGGTGCTGATGCTCATTCTGGATCTGTATTTGGGAGACGGAAATTAAGCCAAGAGGCGGACGGGAGGATTCAGTGCGACCCACACTTTGGGACTTTTCTGACCCGCGGGACGGGATACTTTGTGAGTAATTCGTGTTTCTCGGGATGCTTCTTGTGATTCGCTTTCTTACGTGAATGGAATTATTTCATGGGTTGATGGTAATTGGATTTGAAATTTGAATGGGTGAGTAATGAGTTATTGGGACGATGATTGAATATTGTGTAATGTGAATAGAGACCTGTTGAAATATACAATGTATTGTAAGGTCGTCGGTACCGGACTGAAAATCGCCAAAACCGAACTCGGAAATTTTTGTTTTTAAAATATCGAGTTTTGACCTATACCATCGTTCTCAAGTCGTATATTCTACCCCTAAAAACACTGGTTACTAACCTTTTTAAATTGGTTTAAAAAAAATACTTTTTTGGCGATTTTTTTTCTGTCAAAAATCGTAGATCCGGCTCTTGACCGAAAATCGCCAAAATCGACCCCAATGTTTGTTTCTTTTTAAAATATCGACTTTTAACCTATACCATCGTTCCGAAGTCGTATATTCTACCCCCGAAAATACTGGTTACCAATACTTTTTACTCGATTTTGAAAAAAATATTTTTTTGGCGAGATTTTTGTTGTCAGAAATCATAGAATCGGCTCCGGACCGAAAAACGCCAAAATCGACCCCAATTTTTTTTCTTTTCAAAATATCGACTTTTAACCTATACCATCGTTCTCAAGTCGTATATTCTACCCCCGAAAATACTGGTTATCAATACTTTTTACTCGATTTTGAAAAAAATATTTTTTTGGCGAGATTTTTTTTTGTCAGAAATCATAGAATCGGCTCCGGACCGAAAAACGCCAAAATCGACCCCAATTTTTTTTCTTTTCAAAATATCGACTTTTAACCTATACCATCGTTCTCAAGTCGTATATTCTACCCCCGAAAATACTGGTTACCAATACTTTTTACTCGATTTTGAAAAAAATATTTTTCTGGAGGGATTTTTTTTGTCAGAAATCATAGAATCGGCTCCGGACCGAAAAACGCCAAAATCGACCCCAATTTTTTTTCTTTTCAAAATATCGACTTTTAACCTATACCATCGTTCTCAAGTCGTATATTCTACCCCCGAAAATACTGGTTATCAATACTTTTTACTCGATTTTGAAAAAAATATTTTTTTGGCGAGATTTTTTTTGTCAGAAATCATAGAATCGGCTCCGGACCGAAAATCGCCAAAATCGACCCTAATTTTTTTTCTTTTCAAAATATCGACTTTTCACCTATACCATCGTTCTCAAGTCGTATATTCTACCCCCGAAAACACTGGTTACCAATACTTTTTACTCGATTTTGATAAAAATATTTTTCTGGCGGGATTTTTTCTGTCAGAAATCGTAGATCCGGCTCCGGACCGAAAATCGCCAAAATCGACCCCAATTTTTTTTCTTTTCAAAATATCGACTTTTAACCTATACCATCGTTCTCAAGTCGTATATTCTACCCCCGAAAACACTGGTTATTAACCTTTTTTAATCGATTTTGAAAAAAATATTTTTTTGGCGACGAATTTTTTTTTTTTTTTGTCAGAAATCGTAGATTCGGCTCCGGACCGAAAATCGCCAAAATCGACCTCGGAAATATTTTCCTTCAATATATCACCCATAGGTCATTTTCACCCCAAATTTCCACCGCGTCTTCAGGTACTGAGAACGGATTAATATTCCCACACCTCAGGCTAATTAAATATAATATCACTCGTTCACAGCACCAGCAAATTTTCCCCACGTATACGACTGGGTCACCATTCTACCAAACCAAAAATATGCGCCATTCGACCTCATTGGTATGATCATCAGTGAGTCATTAATCGCCACCGTAGATTACCCCTCGAATCCACCGATAGTTTTTCCGCGTGGGGGTCGAAGAGAAATGCGTTCAATTACCCTCGGATGGAATCGGACTCCCAATTTCGAATTAATGAGAAGAAAGTCGATAGCCGCCGCCCCCACACACACACACAGAAAAATCCCGCGCGCGCCGCTGAGAAAATTCGCCGTAATTCAGAATAAAAATCTGGCCACCGGGCTCTCCATGCGTTCCTTGAGAGATTCGAAATCAGAGATACGTTTCACGTGGTACGTGCCCGGAATAACGTCATGATGCCCCCGCGAGAGACTCCCCGAGACTCCGAGGCAGTTCGACTTTTATCGAAGTGAACGAGAGTAACGTATTCTCGTGATCTAATCTGGAAGCGAGCCGGCCGCGCGTATATATATCGCGATGCGAGCGCCCCGATCCGACCAGGTACGATTTATACAGCGGCGAATGAGAGGATCGAATGAGGCATCGCGGAGGAACGAGAAAGAGGCAGCGCGATTCCAGCGTAGGCAGGAGGAAAATCTCTGACGGCCTCGCCGCGGCGAAATTTACGATGAAACGCCGCGGCGGTGCCCCCCGATCGTCGTCCTCTCGCTCTTTCTCATTGCGCCCCGCCCGCCGATCGCCCCCTGCAGGGGGATCCGCGCGGCGCAACCGAGGCAGAGAGCTCGGTCACATTTGCATAACGTTTACAGAGCAAGGTCGTATCGGCGGATACGTCACGATCGGCTGAAATTGGGAGGAAGATTTATGGAGCATCGGATCGAGAGAGATAGAGAGAGAGAGAGGGTTGAATACCGTCCTAACCCATCGCGGCCAGCCCGCCAATCCGAACCTATAAACCAGCTCCGAACTTATTCATTAGACTTATTTATATATACCGATATACACAGATATACATCTGCATCTGGTCCCCGCGCGACTATCAATTATAAATCAATGAATGAAATATATCGAGGCACGACAACGGGCTGACTTATTTGCGATACTTTAAATCGTGCTTCTATCGATTATTTTGGGGTTGGGAATATTGAGGGAGGTCGCCTGTCATAATTTCGTTTCGTTGTAATAATAGTCATTTAATTCTATCGCAGATGGTAATGTGGCTTGTTTTTGATTGGTATTTGTGGGTGATTTAGAAAATAGTATAGTTTATAAAATATGTAATGTATTGAATAACACAATGATATCAGTGAAATGAAAAAGCTCCTTTTCGTTCAATTTATTTTATGATTAATATAATATTAATTATCTGGTGATCTCATGTCATGTTAATCTTTACACACACTTTGTAAGAGTCGTTTATAAATATTAAATATAAATGTTATAGATAAGTCGAAATAAATATTTCATTGAGTTCGCAAGAGTGAGAATAATTACTTTCACTCTTACGGAGCGTGAGAAGAGTCAGAGTAAGAGTGGGAATAATTATTCTCACTCTTAATTATGTATTACATTAATTATAATGTAATCTTAATTATTTATACACTAATTATATGTGAGAACAGTGAGAGTAAGAGTGGAAATAAATATACTCACTCTTAATTATTTATTACATTAATTATTATGTAATCTTAATTAATTACCCGTTAATTATATTAATTATTCCCACTCTTGTAATAGTGAGAATAATTAATCTAACTCTCACAAACTCAATTTTAATTTAAAAAATTACAAAAATTTGATAACCAAATTAAAAATTACAAAAATACACACAATTGGTACAAACGCTTCCGATATTCGCAACCGTAAAAATATTCCTTCGCGGCGACGCGAGAAATAAAAATCGCGTAGCTGGTGAGTCAAACGAGGCTGGTTACCCTTTTTTTTTTGCTCGATTTATTTTATAGTTCATATTATATTAATCTTTGCATACACTTTGTAAGAGTGATTTATAAATATAAAATATAAATATTCTATATATAAGTCGAAATAAATATTTCGTCGAGTTCGCAAGAGTGAGAATAATTATTCTCATTAAAAAAAAATTTATAAAAATTTGATAACCAAATTAAAAAATACAAAAATACCCACAATTAGTATACAAACGCTTCCGATATTCCCAACCTTAAAAATATTCCCTCGCGGCGACGCGAGAAATAAAAATCGCATGGCTGGTGAGTCAAACGAGGCTGGTTACCATCCAACCCGCGTAAGGAATGGCCCGTTTAGTTCCCGCGACGTGGCCGGCTGGCGAGGAACATCCACCTAAGAATGTGAGGTCTCGGGGGTTTATATATCTGGGTAACTCTTTCGCCGGCACTACGCGGAGGCTGCCGGCGCTGCTACAACCCGGGGTGGTATATGCGAGGCGGGGCCGCCCGAGTGTCCTCCGGAAGGAGCCGACTCCGATATCTCGTAGGCAATGTGTTTCAATCCAACATTCGGAGTGGTGCTCGGTCTGCCCCCGGTGCTAGCGGCAGCGAAGGAAGGGCGTGCGAGGCCATAAGCGCGATTTCAATATTTTATGCACCCCCGTGGAGTTCGAGGTCGGGTCGAGGGTGGGCCGCCCGGGGTGAGTGCACCGACGGAGCAGCCGCGCAAAGGGAGTACAGTGATGTACCGAGTGTGTAGTACCTCTCCAGCTGCCGGAACTCCTCCACCACATTCGTGCTCCCCTTCCTCCTCACCCCGTCCTCCCCCTGCTCGCCTCTTTCTCCTCCGCTTTCTTCTCCGCGATTTTCCCTATCGCCGCACGAGATTCTTCTTGTACACCGCGAACTCGGTGTATATTCAGTCGCTGGGAAATTCGCAGCGTACGGGATACGTGAGCAGCGCTCTGGAGCTCCGGAACGGAGTGAAGGAGGAGGACGGAGGAAGGGCGTGAGGACGGAGGAAGAGAGAGAGAGAGAGAGAGAGATGGAAGCTGCGAGCTTGGGATGGATGGTTCCACGATTCCACGGGATTCCAAGGGATCCACGATTTTCCCTGCTTTAGCCCTTATACAGTCACTTTAACGTGCGCCGCGAGAGCGCAGCGCCAAGGTGGAGCTTTTCAACCCTTAACGTTTGCGGGACGTACGCTCTCGCTTATGCAAGCCGGATGAACGAAAATCAATACTTAACGAGGGAGTAAACGACGAGGGAGGGATGGATGGGGAGGGAGAATGAGACACCGAGGAAAGAAGCACCGAGTTTTTCTTTCGCGATTCGCCGGGTATGTCTCGGTGTATGGACACGTGTAGAGGGGGATTCAGAATGATTGGCCCACATTTTCTGCGGCGAAATCGCCGCTAGCTCGAAGTTTTGCAGCAATACTTTTAATCACTGATAATTATTTGACTCTGCTATAAATTTCAATAGATGGTCCAATATGGTCCTCCTGGGTTTCTCGGAGCCGCAAAATAGGTTAATGCTTAATTATTTTTATTAATACAATAAAATAATAATTAAATAATTAAATAAAATAATAAGTTTAATAGCGCATTTAATAATGATTTAATGATTAAATAATTACACCTAATAATAACTTTAATAATACATTTGATAATGATTTAATGAATAAATAATTAAATTTAATAATTTAATATTTAATTTAATGCAATTAAATTAAATAAAATAATTCTCACGATTAAAAACCTGAAACATTTTTTTTTTTAACTTGTTCGACAAAATTTGAAGAATCATTCTGAATCACCCTGTATACATGGTCGTTCCTCTCCTCGGAGCGGCTGACAGGTCGAGGGAAAAGGAATAAATAGTGAGAAAAAAAAGGCGACGAGGGAGTCGAAGTAAAATCAGAGGCAAAAACCGGCCGCGTACGTCGCTCGATTCTCCGGCTATACACCCATTTTTAAACTCGTTCGTTCGTTCGTTCGCTGCACGGTACGCGGTTATCGTGTAACCGAGGTTTGTCGAACCCTGACTTGGATTTAACGAGGAAGCTTCGCGGCGAAAAGAAACGTTTTTTTGTCTCCGAAATTCAGGGATAATGAGAACTGGATAGACGTGGCGAAATATCTCATCTATTTCGTGTATATTTTTATGGGGTCCCGTGTATATCACCGAGATGCAAATTGGACATCGGCGTGCGAACGCGAGATGCCCCCGAGGCTCCGCGTGTCGCCCGCGCGAACCCGGAGTGGGATAGATTTTCTTGGAATAAATTATGGCGAACCGATGCCGGAAAGCGTGAAAGTCCCGAGGCTCGAAACCCCCCCCTTCTTGGACGCGACTTGATGCCCCCGCCGACGCATCGATGAGCCCGAGCGCCCGATCTCCGGGCGAAGATATCGGCCGCGCAAAATTACACCTATTGCATTTCAGCAACAGCTACTTCCGCGCGAGAACGTGTAATTTAACTGAGCGGCTCGTTGAATATCCATATATCCACTTTCTTTTTTTTTTTTTCTTCTTCCTTCGCTTGGCTCCTCTGCCGGGTTTGGTTGGCCGGTGTCGCGATTCTCAACGTTGGTAGTAGGGGAGGTGAGGGCAAAATGGGACGCATATGCGAAAAATGGTTTTATGACCATAACAAGAGTGTATTTTTTTATTGCTTTTGATCCAAAAATTCGATTACAATCATAAATTTTGAGCGTAGGCAAAAAAAGTGCAAAAAAGGGCAAAATGGGACAGACCCTCAAATTCGGAAATTTGTGTTTTTTTTACTCTGTGATACTCCTTAATAATTATATTGAAGAAAAAAAAATTGAAAAAAAAACAAAATTTCGAAGTGAAGCATATGCGAAAAATAGTTTTATGACGATAACAAAAATGTATTTTGAACGTTTATTTAAAAAAAAATAAACGTTCGGGCAAAATGGGACAGACCCTCAAATTCGGAAATTCGTGTTTTTTTTTACTCGGTGATACTCCTTAATAATTATATTGAAGAAAAAAAAATTGTAAAGAAAAAAAATGTCAAAGTGAATTTTCAAAAGCCAGATTGTTTGAAAAATACGCTTACATGAGTTGAATTGTATCGAATAGACGCGATTTACACGAAATAGGGGTCTGTCCCATTTTGCCCTCAAAAATAGTTGGAACTGAAAAAAGGCTGTCCCGTTTTGCCCGCACCTCCCTTATACAATATATTGTATATGAGCGCGTTATATATTATATATGTGCAACGCGATAGCTGTACATAACAGCGCCCAACGACCTGTGCAGTACATATGCATGACGTACAATCACCGTTGGAAAACTCGCCCCTGGCAAATATTGATGGTGCCAAGTCGAGGGCATTTTTACTACCTGCGCCTTCCGCATAATTTCACGCGTTTTCTATTAGTTTTTACGCGCGCACGACGGACGGAGAACGCGGCGGCGCCCGTGTTACACACGAGTACATTAAAAGCTAGGTGCTAACGAGTTTACAGTCGTTTCATCCCCCCACCCCCCCCCCCCCCCTCACCCCTCCCGAAGGTCGCTAATCTGCTGGTCTCATCGCGCGATAAAGTTCCAGCGCGAAATCTTTTACGAGAATTGTTAACTCGAGGGCGAAAGAGACGAGAGTTATGAATTCGCGCGATCAGATAATTCGGAGCCTGTTGCCAATGTTCCCCGAAATAGTTACGAGAATTACGCGAAAGAATGTGGCACGTTGACGTTCGTTGCTCATGACCTGAGCGCGTATTACAAAATTATATAAAGGACTGCAAAATAAACTGCAATCGCTATTGTTTTTTTAGATAATTTTTTAATGAAAAGATTATTCTTATTTAAGTCCCAGTGTCGCCTATATTCACGAAGCTGTATTATGGGAAATGTGAGATTTTATTTTTATTGTTGATATCCGTAGCTCATGACCTCCAAGCGTATTATAAATATATAAAGGACTGCAAAATAAACTGCAATCGCGATTGTTTTTAAGATCATTTTTTAATGGAAAGATTATTTGTATCCGAGTCCCAGTGCGAAAGGTGAGATTCTATTTTTATTATTGATATCCGTAATTCATTACCTGCGCGCATATTATGAATATAAAGGACTGCAAAATAAACTGCAATCGCGATTATTTTTAACATCATTTTTTAATGAAAAGATTATTTGTATCCAAGCCCCAGTGTCGTCTATATTCACGAATTTATATTCGTGACCACCATTCGTCACCATTACTTCAATCTATTCAAATGACTAAATGAGATTATTTAACATTAATCAAGCCAAACTTTACATTGAATATGCAATGCTTAAAATTACCTAATTGTATCACAAATTACGTCCAAAGCCGTTTACACCATTTGTGGCCATCACCGTCATTTACATGCAATAGGTATGGCCACAAATGGATCAAATTGATGGCCACATACGGTACTAAGGTGGCCACAAACGGTACTTCTACCCTATACGAAAGGTGAGATTCTATTTTTATTTTCGACATCCGTAGCTCATGACCTGCACGTACATCATAAATATACAAACGACTCGCAATTATTTACAACATAATTTTTTCATGAAAAAATTATTTGTATCCAAAATTCAGGGTCGCCTGTGATCACGAAGCTACTATAAAAAACTCAAAAGGTAAGATTCTATTTTTACCCTAACTCGATCCGCGCGTGTCCGTCATCGGGGTCCCCATTGACGTGTTACCAAAACGTTGATGGAAGCGTCAAGCTTGTAGCTACATCGCGCGCCGCGCTCATCTTCAATATCGCAAGAAGCGCAGCGAAGCGGTTCGACCCTCAAGCGCCACTCGGCCGCTCTTCCTATAAATTTCACCTTTCGAAGAAGGCTCTCCGCGTCGAGGAAGTATAGCTCCACATCGATCCAAGGTCATCCTCGTCCACTGTGCGCCTCGGCCGGGCTTCCCTATGTGCGTTTGACCCCCCCGTCGCCGTCACTCCGCGGACCAGTCCCTCTTCTTCCTTCGACTCCTCTCCTTCGTCTCCTTCGCTTCTGCCTCCTCCTTCTCTTCTTGGCTGTTCGTACCGCAATTTCCACTTATCCATTACATCGGCCCCGCGTATATATCTATATACGTATTTATAACGCCGTTCCATCTATCGGACTCTTCGTCTTCTTCAGCCAGAGATGCCCCTTTTTTCTTTCTCTCCGTGTGTACCACTCGGCATTGATGGGTGACCGACGTCGCTCGCGCCGCTTGTTTTCTTCCACTTCGTGTACTCTGGTTAACGAAGAATCTTAAGAATGCAGGGTTTACTCGGAAAAGAGGCAATTCGCAACGGCAGCCATTGGCAGAATGAACCATGGCGATGGATAACGTGACACACGGCTCTTCATAAATTATTCAACCTGTACGATTCCAATTATATAAAACATTAAAACGGCGGCGCGGTTAACTTGAACTTTGGCTCTTGGGAAACTGAATACGGCTTTCGTGGAAATGGTTCTGTTGTATGCAAAATAAACATGAAGACAATTTTTATCGTCGTCCGGTAGAAAGTTGAGTCACAAAATCCATTGTTGTTGATCCATTCGTGATATGATTGGTTGTTGGACAGTTTTGGAGCGATAGTTGGATCTATGCGAATTTTGACGAAAAACGTAATAATAATAATAATAATAATAATAATAATAATAATAATCAAAAAATTATCAATGACCAATCGTATCACGAATAATTAATTAATTAACGTAATTATTATAATAATAATTACACTTTCGTCAAAATTCATAGATCCAACTATCACTCCAAAAATGATCAACGACCAATCATATCACGAATGGATCAACAACAATGGAATTTGTGACTCAACTTTTTGCAGGACGGCGATAAAAATTGTGTTTACGTTTATTTTGCATATAACAGAACCATTTTCATGAAAGCCTTATTCAGTTTCCTAAGAACCAAAGTTCAAGTTTACCGGGCAGAGGTTTATAAACGTGTATTCAAATTTTTTTAATGAAAAAGTGTAGATTGGTTTAAAATCCATGTTTTTTTTCGTGAAATGCAGGTTCTCGTGAAGTAGAAATACCGTTAAAGAAAAATATTTTCTCCAGTCCTCTTTTAGCTGAGTCGATGTCCTTTGTGAAAAAATAGCAGAAAGAAAGTTTTTTAACGGTGCCACCACGAACACTTGAAATAATCTTCAGTGAAGAAGAGTTTTTCGACAAACTCGGGAGGAATTTTTCACGACAATGCCCTTTTTACGACATTGGCAAAATGCTTTGGCGTATCTATCGCCTCCTCGACGCGGAGGGTGTAACGTGCGTATATATATGTAACCAATACGCTCTTCGGGTTCGTCCGACGAACTACATACATCTACTTAGATACTCGCTTCTTTCGCTGTGTGCTCACCACATCCTCGGTTATTGCTCGTTTCTCCTTTATTGCGAGATAGAAGCGAAGGAATTTCCGGGACACCGCGGCCACCGTCAGATGACGCACCCGCCCACTTCCCGATCTTACGGCACGACTCGAGGTGGCGCAAACACACCTAGTTTACAATATACTACTTTTTGCTTTATAAAACTGTTTTTCTGGTTACGATGTCATATTAATGATATAAAGGTCATCGAAGCCTACATATTTTATATATGAACAAATATTTATAAGCGACGATCGAGCTAAAAAAATTATAGCTTGAACGTAAATATTCAGAGCATCTTCGACGTATCCGCTACTAAAATGGGTCAAAACTGCTGCGGATATGTGAAGACGTCAAGAAGCTGGAAGACGATCTAAAGTAAAGGTACCGGTTTCGGTCACTGTACCGGTTTCGGCCATTTTCACTATATTTTTATTTCAAATTACTGTTTTGTGTATTTTTATGTTGGCACTTCAAGAGTATCCATATAAATTAACAAGTCTATCGATACAATTTTATTTCATTTTAATAATACAAATAAATCTGTGCTTTCGAACTTGGTGACCGAAACTAAGCCAAAGGTGGCCGAAACCGGTACCTTTACCTTAGTTGACAATATACTACTTTTTGCTTTATAAAACTGTTTTTCTGGTTACGATGTCATATTAATGATATAAAGGTCATCGAAGCCTACATATTTTATATACGAACAAATATTTATAAGCGACGATCGAGTTAAAAAAATTATAGCTTGAACGTAAATATTCAGAGCATCTTCGACGTATCCGCTACTAAAATGGGTCAAAACTGCAGCAGATATGTGAAGACGTCAAGAAGCTGGAAGACGATATAGTCGACAATATACTACTTTTTGCTTTATATAAAACTGTTTTTCTGATTACGATGTCATATTAATGATATAAAAGTCATCGTAGGCTACATATTTTATATACGAACAAATATTTATAATCGACGATCGAGTTAAAAAAATTATAACTTGAACGTAAATATTCAGAGCATCTTCGACGTATCCGCAACTAAAATGGGTCAAAACTGCTGCGGATATGTGAAGACGTCAAGAAGCTGGAAGACGATCGTGTTGAGAAAGCCGAGTCACGAACTTTTCGTTGCGTGATCTCACGTGCAGTTCCCACGAAGCCTCGTGTCCCTGGGCGTCATGAACATCATCTGTTATTACGGATAATGACAGAGCCTGAAAGACGAAGGAGCACAAGGATACAACTGATACCGTTTGTTGCTGTTGTTGTTGTTGGCTGTGAGTAGCTTCGACTGAAGACGAAATTGTCACTGCTGAAATTTAAAAAATCAAGATAATCATTATTGCGTTCTTGACTTCCACTCGAAACCATCATCAGGAATATTCTGGAACCTCCAGAATCCTCCAAAATTTTTACAAAAATCTCCATCTTAAAAATAAATGAATTTCCTATATTTGTTTATACAATAATTCAAGATAATCATTATCATGTTCTTGACTTCCACACGTAACCATCATCAGGAATTTTCTGGACCCACCAGAATCCTCCAAAATGTTTCCAAAAATCTTCATCTTAAAAATAAATTAATTTCCTATATTTCTTCAAACAATAATTCAAGATAATCATTGTCATGTTCTTCACTTTCTCTCTAAACCATCATAAGGAATATTCTGGACCCCCCAAATCCTCCAAAATGTTTACAAAAATCTTCATCTTAAAAATAAATTAATTTCCTATGTTTCTTCATACATCACCAAAGACGAAATAAATACAATCAGATTTTCAACTTTTTTTACACCCCTTAGAAAAAATATGTCTATTTTTTCCATGAGGAAGTCCAGTAAACAAAATCCTACACATTGAAACCGATAACTTTTCGACCACAATCAGCCGAGTAACGGCGATCCAAGAGATGGGAGCGTCGGGAGAGAAGCTGATAAAAAAAAGTTTGATAGAATTCGAAAGACGGAAGGCGCGCGTGTGTTGCGGACGCGGGCAGAGGCAAATATAAATCAAGGGGCCATCTCATCTGTTACTCATCCCCGGCCCCCTATATTTATCCGTTATCTCGTGAAGCCTTATCGGATTTCGCGGATCTTCGAATCTGCCTCCTCGTCCTCCTCGCGCTTCTCGTTCTGCCTTTCGAAGCTTTTTGCCGGGGTCCGTCTCTGGTCCGGCGATACCCACCACTCTTTTGTATATTACGGTACGTCGGCGGAACAGCCATTTTGCAACGCGCGTCGACAATTACTTCGGGGGGCCCCCGACGGTGCAACGAACTGCGGTGTCTGTGTATATACAGTACATGCAGCGAGCGGGTCGCACCTCGGGCGGTGATACTTATTGAAAGACGGGATGATGCCCTGCGCCTCGTGTACGCCAACTTCGCGAGACGTCTTCTCCACCGCTTCCTCCTTCCGCCGAGCAACTCTCCTCGAATTCTTGCCTCTCTCGAGACGAGAGCCGACGAACTCATAAATAAGAGCATAGCATGTCTGATGCTCCAGACAGCAGCCGCGCTCTGTTCATATTTTTGCACATTTTTTTTTGCGAATGCATCCTCACTTTAAAATTACTAGGGAAGGTTGTAGCAGTTATGGACACTGAACGAGTGATCGACGTTTGTGTTATAATCTTGTAATACTGATTTTGCTGCAGGCGCAGCGTTCACAATGGTGAAATTTGGTTCATAAGTGTATATATTAATTTTATGGGAAATGAGATTCAACGAAATGATAATTTTTTTTTACCAGGATTTTCCAAGATTGAGTTGAATAATTAAGTGTCGTCCAAACTAGGGTTGTCACACTGAGAAAAAAATTCAGTTGATCCAAAGAAATACATTTCAAAAATTGAAGTTGACTTCAAATTTAGTTCCCTTAACAAAAAGTTATTTGGGACAAAAATGCGAATGCGAAATCAAGTAAATATAACACTTGGTTCGAAGCAAATCTGTTGACCGCGCTGACATATTTGAATTGACAAAGTTGTTTTATTGCTTCCAACAATAATTGTTTGTCACCAACACTATATAAAAATGCATATAGACACGGTTTAATATTTAACCAAATATTTCAGGATTTTCAACAAAAATATATCTTTGAAGAGTTGACATAATTGGTTTTTTTCTCAGTGCAGAGCTACAAGATGTTTTTATATTCTGGATTGAAAGTACGGTTTTAAGTTACCACTAAAATATGTGTAGTGTAATTCCAGCTGAGACTTAAAAAAAATGGTTCCAGCTACTTTGAAGAAGACGCGAGGGAGAAATTGACATTACATCCAATTAGTTTGTAAATGGGGATAATATTAGTCCCGGTATCCCCGAACATTTAAGTTCATTCACGATCAATCAATAGCGCTGAAATGAGAATATTCATTAAATTGAAATAAATTTCGCTGGAACTTTCAATCCGCTCTATCTAAAGTGACTCGATGAATATTCCTAATGAGACTTGGCTGGGATCCCCGGTAATAAAGGAGTAAAACGTCTTCGTCGCTTGCCGCTGCAGGTAAATGAGATGCAGATCGAAAAAATTCTCGATCGGGACGACGACGACGACGAACGGAAAGACGAGACGAGACGAGACGGTACGTGGCAGCTGTCGTTGAGAATCTTGATTCGACGATTCCCTCCCGTTCAACTCCAGCTGCTCACTGCAGCTCTTGCGCGTCTCGATTTCGCGGTGTGTGGGAGGTCGATCAACCGTACGGTCGCTACTCATGGGATCCAACGAAGTGCTTCGCAGACGACTTTGCTTCGGGCGAGGAGAGGAGATCGGTCGCGGTGCGCCTCGGGGATGGCAGGTGTGACCCTCCGTCTTATCTGCATAAGCAGCGCCCGCTGATCGAAAATTATTTTTTCGTTCGATCCACCCCCGGTAATTCGTTGCGGCAAACCCACCGCCTTCTTTTTTATTATTGTTTTCGTTGTTTCTGAAAATAAAGGTTTTTTTTATGGGTTCTGAGAAGGATTTGGATCAGTTTACTTCATATCAACTGACATTAGTTGGTTCTGACGTCGCGTTGATGTGACTTTTATTTTATATACCTAATGATTTTTTTAAATTCAGTTTTTCAGTTATTCAGTTCCATCCGTTTTTCAGTTATTCAGTTCGATCAGTTTTTCAGTTATTCAGTTCCATCAGTTTTTCAGTTATTCAGTTCCATCAGTTTTTCAGTTATTCAGTTCCATCAGTTTTTCAGATATTCAGTTCCATCAGTTTTTCAGTTATTCAGTTCCATCAGTTTTTCAGTTATTCAGTTCCATCCATTTTTCAGTTATTCAGTTCCATCAGTTTTTCAGTTATTGAGTTCCATCAATTTGTTCATTTCAGTGGGTGTTAAGGTGCTGATGAATGTCCTGAGACTTAATTAATTTTCATTCACTTATTTACAAAAACAACGTGTTACGATTTTTCGCTCTTATAATGCAATTTGGAACCCTTTGAACGTCATGAGTCGTTAGGATTCGTATAGCTACTGACAAGTATCCATATAAGTCCGCATACCATCGACTTTTATCCGATACTTCTCGATTACCCGGTTTCAAGATTTTTTTCTTACATTCAATAACTTAATATATTTGTACGAACACAGTACGTTGAAAGTTCGTAACACTCTAAAGTATTGCACGCGTTTCGATTCACATGCGGGGCATTCATGATGAACTTATCCCCGATCTCAATGCACGAAGTAGCTTTTCCCCTTTGCGATCGCGAAATCCACAATAGACAGACGTTTACGACGGAATATATTTACCGAGTCGAAGGAAGAGATTCAGATTCCAGCATCTCCGGGGATCGCGTGCCTCACTGCCACAAACACATCGTCATTCGAACGTATAATAGAGGCCCATAGAGGGTGAAAGTCAAGCTCGGCCGGTGCGTCAAGGGTCCGCCGCTCCGGCTTCAAATATTTATCAACGTTCCCCGTGTGTGCGTCACACGATACACACGGCCACGATTGGAGGATATCGGAAAAGCTTTCGGCGAAAAAAGGGAACCCCTCTGTAGATTTCGTCGCTGGTGGGCTGCCCCTTTCACGAAGGGACCGCTCAAAAAAAAACTCCTCTACAGACCAGAGGAATCCGAGTTTTGTGCGTGCAGCGCCCACTCACTATATTAACTGTGGCCCCATACACCGCACGCGTGTGTCGGTCTCTCGCGGATAAAAGTGCACAACTGTAACTATGAAAAAAAAAAATGAGAAAAATGTAGGAAAGGCCCAGGGCCACCAAAGCCATAGCCGTTATATGGAAGGCAGCGTCATAACAGCAGGTAACCAAGCGAGAAAAGGGTAACGAGGGGTGGCGGGGAATACACGGCGGAGGCATCGGGTTGCACCAAAAACGAGTTGGACATTCTCCGCTCGTCTCACTCTCTCTCGGTTTTGTGCGACCCACCCTCGCTGAGTTTGGGCCTCCCATTCCTGCGCCTATCCCTCACTGGCATTGCCAGGACGTCTGGCCTTTGTGTGCGATTCAGGCGCTTATACTCGAATTCCCCTGCAGACACCGTCAACGAACCTGTGAGCAGCACTTTCGTGTAGGTGCATCAACTACAGTCTCTCCAAGCTCTCCCTTCGATCATGTGCACAGATACACACACATAGACGAGTCCTCTGAGGGTGAGGAGCAGCAACAGCGTCATAGCGATCGGGTGAAGGGCGAGGAGCTGGTACGAGATGGACGTGAGGGCGGTGGAAGGGTGTGGAATTGCAAGGGTGGAAATAGCTGATACAAATATGTATCAAGGGAGTTTGGTCTCGAATGGGGGGATGGAGCGGGGCGAGGTTGGCAGTCGGCCAGGTTCGATACACCTAGAGGGCATTCAGCATCTGAAACGGCCACGGTGCGCTCAAACTCTGACCCCCTCCACCACCACCCTGTCTGCGCTCTCTCTGCGCCCAATGTTACCACCACCGGCTTATCGCTATGTTGTGTATACGTTGCTCTTCAACACTACGCCAACTCTTATTGCTGGACTCGGCCGGGTGGTCAATGCGCAGTTGCGCCTTCCCACTTGTAAAATATACGTAACCCCGCCATCGGTTACAGGCACCCGCGTGGTGTTCATGTATTTAGTTATCTGTTGGAAGTACCTGCAGCCCCCAGGTACTGTAATAGTGGAAATTATATCTGCGTATCCGTACAAATTGCCACTACCGATTCCGTGGGCCATTTGTTAGCTCTCATTACTGCGAGTGGGGTCTGCTCGGCTCGGGGTATATTGCTCATTTATCGGGTTCGAATATGTTACGAATTGGAATGAGATGGGAGGGTTGGGATAGAAGGTGAAATGTGGAGAACAGAGGGTAGCGAGGCTTTCCAATAGATTCAGAGTAAACAATTTAGGCTTCGTGCTCACTTCCGGCACGTCGAGATGTACGGATGCTGAGGGAATAAGTGGATTCCCAATCCCACACAGCTTCTTCGCGTTACGGTGAAGGCACAGACGGAAACGGGATGGTTGAGGAAATTGTGGAATATACGAAAGTCGCAGGGCTCATTGGCTCTCGTAGGAAGAAATTTGCTGCCGTATCCAGGGGATTCTGTAGATCGGTAACTGGAAATCCCACTTTGATCCTGATACAATTTCAACGAATTATTTGCTTGCTGTCTTCATATACTGAATTCAACTGTGTTATGGATTGTGTCGTTTTGTGCACTTGCTGCCTTTGTTATTAGTGGTAACATTGATGAGCTTTCTGTACTCAGACAAAGAGGAATGAGCAAAAGAGGTTGGGGGAAAAGCGACCCTCACTTTGCAGCAATTGGAGAATCCATCGAATAATTTACAGGATGAAAAAAATATCTTCATTGCCGGTGCGGCGCTGCGGAGAAACGGGAGAACAATTCGGGTTATGTATCTGAACGAGAAAGCTCCCGGCCAGAGCGGGCAGAAAATACACCTATTGGCGGAAACCCGCAGTAGCTCGGAATTCGTTGCAGCGAAACGTAAAAAAAAATTAGAAAACCGTGCTGGCCATATTTCTTCGATGGAATGCGGTATAGAAAGTGATATACAGGCCAGCCTCGCGGCTTACCACAACTGTCTCGTACCTATCGGAGTCACCGATATAAAGTTGCTTATTAAAATTTTGCGGAGTCGCATGAAAAAAAAGAAAAAAAATTTGCAGCTACGTTGCAGAACGGACTAGAGATGGGGGTTAAGCGAGCACCTCTGTACTGAACTACCTGGCCTGTATTAATAAGCGAGCCCGCACGAAAAACTCGAGGGCCACCGTACAACTAGGTCCGACATTATTCAGCTTTTTTCGTACCGCGCAACCCGACGAATATAACGGGAGAAGCGGCAAGAGGCCGAAATACTGCGAAGATTGCAGGTGGGATATCCAACTTTTTTTTGCTTTTACTCCCGCGTAAAATTATTCGAGATTTCCGGATAAATTCCTCGCGGCAGATCATCGGAGAAATGGCCCCTCGGCGTTATCGTGCGAAATCAATTCGATGAACGCGTGTTATGTTGCGCGGTCTGACGCAGAGTGGAATCGGCGTGCCCACCAAGTGCGCCCTCTGGCGATACAAAATACTCGGGCCGATGAATGTTTGCGCCCTGCTATGTAGATCCTACGGTTTTACACGGTTTATCGGTGCACCCAATATTTTGACAACATTCTGGGAAAAACGTTTTGCTGTTACACTGAACTTCTTTTTTTTCTAGGATCAAAGAGAAAATTCAATTTTATTATCAAAGGGGTCGGGTGAGTATAAAAATATGGGTTTTTGTAGTCATCTTACAGATTCTTTTTCAAAAAGATGGTATCGAGTAAAAGAATATTTCTTGAAGAAAAATAATTCATGAGATAGATTGAACGTATCTTCCGTTATATGTAAAATTCTAGAAAATTTTAACACATATTTATCTCATGCATACAGAACTTTTTTCTGCTCCACTTTTCTGGATTTGGATGATTCCTACTGTGTGAGGAAGCGAAAATTCTTTCTAAAAAATCGAGCAAACTTTAAATTACCGACATTCTGTCAGAGTACAAAAATAATAAATGAGTAGATCAATTTATCAAGAGAACGAATCCTGAAAGTGTCCTATTATTCCAGCTACCTATTCAGATGGCCCATTGAAGTAATAGCACAAGCTAACAGCACCCTCTTGATAATTTAACGATCATAAATGATACGTAAGTTGTTCAAACAGTTAACAGAAAGAGGTCGTAGGTGCGACCCCTTCTAGGTGAAAGCGGTTCGGGTGTACGTAAGCCGAAGCTCAGAGGGCTTCTAAGATCAGGAGTCAGTGTTGGATATCATGAAAGCCGAAATATCGTAAAATCCAAAGATCTTAGAGCAAAGAATTATTACTAAAAGATCGAGCGAACTTTAAATTGCCAAAACTTTGTTAAAGTACAAAAATAATAAATGAGTAGATCAATTTATCAAGAGAACGAATCCTGAAAGTCTCCTATTATTCCAGCTACCCGTCCGTATGGCCCATTGAAGTAATAGCACACGCTAACAGCACCCTCTTGATAATTTAACGATCATAAATGATACGTAAGTTGTTCAAACAGTTAACAGAAAGAGGTCGTAGGTGCGACCCCTTCTAGGTGAAAGCGTTTCGGGTGTACGTAAGCCGAAGCTCAGAGGGCTTCTAAGATCAGGAGTCAGTGTTGGATATCATGAAAGCCGAAAGATCGTAAAATCCAAAGATCTTAGAGGAAAGCACACATACGCAAACCGTGTAAGCACGAGAAAACGCAGTGAGACGAAAATCCAAGCCAGTGTGTGTGTGTGTATGTAACTCGTGCCAACGTTAGAGACTGAGTGGAATGAGAATTTCGTCGGGGAGTATGCGAGAATGACAAGCGATGGAGACATGATATCCCAAGAGCGAAAGAGTCGGGAACCCCAACGTTAAACGTCAGTCAGAGTGAGACGTAGTTTTGAAGATAGCGCAGAGTGCAAGGCGGATGACGAGAGATACGCAGAAGTAGAGAAATGAGGGAAGCAGAGTAGGAGAGCGCTCAACGACGAACATGCCGGAGTAATGAATCGCTCCCCAGGCATGTTACCCTAACTATCCCGCACTCGGTCCCACCCACCCCCGGCGCTAACAACTACGTCAGAGATCATATAAACTCCTTGGTCCAATTCAGCCGTTGGCAACGTACCCTTCTGCTTATTACAAGCCGTTATGATCCTTCGCCCCGACCTCTTCTGCCAGAAAGCAACGAACGCCGGGCTCCTAGTCATACCGTAAGCTGTATCCCCAGTTCCCGGCCGTTTGGTATACATGTGTCTCTTTCCGCCGTTTCGGCCCGTTACATAGGACCCGACATTGGAGAGAAAAGCTTTCAGCTTTTGGTACCGGTTACACTCGGTTTGTCGCCTGGAAGACGCAGGACGCATTAGTATTCCACCGATAGTACATTAAGATGATTCAATTATGGAGAAACTCCTCTATAACTTGGCCTGCTGTCACGGCTTGAGAGTGTCGTCAAGCTCTTTGCTGCGCTACGTCGATGTTGGCTAAGTGCTTCCTGGAGATGAGGTTAATATTTTAGTAACGCTGTAAATGCGACGCGTATTTTTGGTATTAAATTGTAACGCAAAAATGATGACAAAAGAATGTTAAGCATTGTGAAGAACATACAAAGCTTCCTCTATGAAGACGCAAACGTTATAATAAGACATCGTTATAAATATTGAATGCAATTTATAAATATCTTGTATATTCTGTTGTTTACTTTGACAAGATGCATGACTGAGACGAGATGCGGTTGCCACGTTAAGGACCGTCATTAAGCGAGCTACCCTTCTATTGGAATTCCAAAGATCTCTGGCTTCGAACTAAAGACCCGCGTCCCGTAAGACGCAAGTCGCTCGACATCCCCGGATCCTAACGCGATTCCATGCACTTCTCTTTAATCCGGGGTTAAATGCCGGAGGTCAGACCAGGGCGAGAGAATCGCCAGCAGCGGTGCAAGGAGGAGCCACCCGCGAAGTTACGTCGCAATAATATAACTCCGGCAGCGGGTATCACGATCGCTTCCAGCGATTCCGTAGAATCCGCGTCTTCGAGTGTGAGAGACCCATAGATCATGAAACCACCGTTGATCTCGGCTATTTGCAGAATCCTCCTGCAGCTGGCAACTTCGGCGGAAGTTCCGTCGTCACAACAGCTCCTTCAAGGTGGAAAATATAGGATGAGAAAGGTGAAGACCTTACAGTACGACAAACGTCTTAGAATTTTTGCGGTGATCTCAAGAATACAGCTTGTAACTTTTTACCCAAAGCCTTTAACTATGGTAATCTTTTTTTCGAAAGCCTAGAAGAAAATAAAAAATATATTTTTTGACGTAATCAAATTTTAGTTCAAAATCTTATGAGGGCACAAAACATCCGAACCTCTACAATCTGCTGGTCAAATAAAAATATTTGATTGAATTCCAATAACCGCCCACGAATAAATTGCAAAAAAAAAAAGAAAAAACCAGAGCTCCGATGACGTAGCATTCGTTTAAGCAATCAACCGAAGTATATTGACGAAACTTGCTGCACGGCTCGACCCTCGTGTACACACATCGGCTCATCTCACTCGAGGCTACGAAATAAGCGCTCAAAGAGAATTTTGTATTATTGAAAGGGATTATTTGCGCATCAACACTGCCCCGACCCGCCGATCCTATTGTCGTGTAGGAAAACAGGACGAAATTTCAACATGTGTACATATTCCAGTTCCACATTCGTGAAATTACTCGGGCTCGCATTCGGCGGTCGTGGCCCCGTTGTTATCGGGGAAAACCACTCGTTTAGTTGATTCAACGCTGCGAGGACCGAGGTGTAAACTCAAAGTCCCCTCGTTTGCTTTACCAGCTCCCAATACACTTCAAACACTATACTTGCGACGAACCCCAGCGTTTGTACAACAGACGCGTCATAACATTTTGAGGTTCTGAGCAATGTCTAACCACCATTGACTGCAGTACACGAGCGTCATCTAACTGATTGTAAGGAACTAAAAAAATATCGAGGCATGCAATATTTTTTGACACGATGAAATGGATGAAAAGTAATAGTCTTGGTTTAACCAATATTTATTTCTTTTATCAGTTGCTCACCTGGATATAAACATAGGAGTTTTGATTTTCGAATTTGAGGATACAAATTAATAAAATGCTGTCACAATATTTAAGAGTCAGCATTGCGGTACGTTTTTGGATCCATTCGCGGCACTCTATTCTCCATAGTGAAAATAATGTACGTTTTGTCTGGTATCATTTTATTTGTTTCGTTTTTAATGGCATGGAGAGTGAAAATCAACATTAACAGCAGAAAATATCGACGAGTATTACTCATTATATTGGAATGAATACAATTATTACTCTATTCAGTATCTGCCATTGACTCCCGGTAGCTTACCGCGTTGTTATTGATTTTTTTTTCTCGCTATATTCATTCCGTATCAGTAGCATTTGTTACTCGTCGGCGCAAATTATAATTAGTTGGCATTATTGTATGTACAGCCATATATTTTGTTCGCCCAACAACCAGGTCACAGTAATAAATTCTTCGTGGCTTCGCTCTGCGGCTCGGATTATTTTCTATTGCCCAATTTCGAGTGACCGCGTCAGCAGTGCAACCGGACCAACGACAGTAAACGCACATATTAATCGAAATTTCATGGAAGCGCAGGAGGAAAAGGTTGCAATTAATTCCGCCCAATTAACCACGTGGAAATGTTCATTACGAAGCGACTTTCTGGGTCAGATTGTCGCGCTCAGGGGCGGCGACACAGGGCACAAGGGATCCGATATTTCAATTGTGCGTTTCGTCGAAACGACCCGCGCGTGCACGTAACATACACGTGTCAACACTCATTTGTCGTCCCCGCACACATCTCTCAACTTCTGACCCGCGTTTTATTTTCTCGTTCAGTGCGCCCCTCTATTGAACTTTACAGCCGCGACTGAGTAATTTATCGATGCATAATAAAACTCGCGTCCACCTATAGATGTAAACCAATCTACCTGGATGCCCGATGGAATAGTATCGAAATATTTGATACCTCCCAAAACGTATACAAGCCAATGCTATCTACTTCCAATACACACGCCCGTTCAATTCATACGCTTGTGAAAACTCTCTTTGATAGCTTCAATATTTTGGTAACGCGCAGACATATTGTGACATAAAACCTGCACTTTTTGAGGGAGGGCCGCCGCGGTAGGGGAATATTTGAAAATAAATATTATATAAAACTAGAAAGTGATTTGAGGCATGAAAACATTCGCGTCGAAATTCGTCTGGTGTAGAAGAATTTATGGCTGGGCGTGGATCGAGGACTTTGGTACGTGAAATTCAAGATTCCTGGTGTTGGTTCGGTTGTCACTGCTGATGCTATACTGGCTACCACGATACAGCCTGATTTGACAGGGAACAATGCATTCGGGTTTCTTATCTCAAATGAATTCAAATGATATGGATTCGCGAAACAATATGGCTTTCGGCCCCTCCGTGCATTCACGTTGTGTGGAGACAGCTGCCGAAGCTCAACCACCGACAACGCAAAGAGGAATAATACGTGCCTTGCACCATGGAAGACAATCGTGGTGTAGGTGCGGTTGTTACAGCATTGAAGATAGAGTCCTCCGACAGTGTGTCGTATCGTCTCAACACTCTCGGGAGTTGGCCCTCGGTCTAGCCACTAGTCTAGCCACTCTACCAGCTTTGTACATCTCGAGGTGGGGGTGGGGGCGGGGTGGGTGCTGGTTGGTTTCTCGTGCCGCAGCTATGCTGTACTCGAATGGCACGACTGGAAGCTCACCGAGCTTTGTCGCGAATCGACCCTCACCAAGACGGATCTACCGGAGCTTCGAGCGACACACCGGATTGCTCGTGTCTATCCACTTTATTGAGATCAATGCTTATTGAAAACGGCCATCTCGCTCGCTCCTGCATTCGCCGTCTTTCGCTCGATCTGTTTTTCCCCTTCCACGAAAAGAGGCTCACCCGGACTCGATCAGACGTTCTCCATCACTTATCCTCACTCCGCACTAACTCGTCCGTCTCTCTTTTTCTCCGTCTCTCGGAGTGGAGATGCATAGCGATCGGTTTGATTTTTTTTTCTCTTACAGTCCAATCAATTTTCAGTGTCCTAATAGTTTGGTTTTCTTCGTTTGGTTTGCCGGAAAGGTTGGAGGACTTCCTAGAGAAATTTTCCAGGAGTACTTAGGAAAAATGGCTGAGGTTTTCGGAGAAATATTTTCACCAGGATGCAGCTACTTGATTTAGTCATCAATGGTGCTTTTAGTATAATTATCCATAAGATAGCGTTGAAACCTGTCTGAGCCTAATGCACTGTTCACCTGTCTGACTCACGCAACTTGTCGGTCCGTTATGACATACCAAACGGAGAATTGCAGTCATACCCTCAGGAAATACTGCGAGTTCGAGCTCTCTCCAGTCTCTCGTTTGATGGAGCATACCGTACCCATAATACCCAGATATAAGCACGTGTCTCGCATCTCTTGTTCCTCGTCCTTCTGCCCATCCACCTGAACACCAAAGGAAACCCAGCCCTTTTAATTAAACCTCTTTGAGTGTTTAGATGAAGCCCTTGAACACCCAAGCACACCGTGCTCGGCTATGCCGAGACCGAGCGTCGTCCATGCTGCTGCAAGCACGTCCTCATCTCGAACGATAAACCCACATCGAACTTACCATTAAGATTTTGATTGGTTATTGATCGCGCCCGGGGAGTAGAGGCTTGGGAAGTGGGAACGATCCGAGAGCTTCAATCCTCTTGGGATGAGCTAAATCGGCGATCATCGCACCCACGATTTCTCTTATTATGGTATGCTATTTATCTGTATCTTCATTTTTTTGGTCCCATTTGATTTCGCCCCCTACTCGGCACCGACAGATCAATCATATGACCGTCAAGATCTATATTACTTATTTGTAGCACTTGTATTTTTATGTGTTCCAGATCATAACCACAATTCGTATTGATGGGGGACAGAAGAAAACAATAGTTTTTCATTCCGCCAAAAATTTAAAAGGAATTGTATAGCTGAGGGATTTAACGAAAAAGTATCCTGAAATACTTTTTGTATACATCTTTGCGAAATGGTGGAACAAGAAGAAGAGAACCATAAGAAGGTATAGAGAATGCGGCATAGAGAAACTGGTATTGGTAATAAAGACCGCAATTCCTAACGCGCGCTGCTTCTGCAAACAAGCCACTTCATTCGACTGATCCATACAAATTGAACCGTTAGAAATCAAGCACACACCGTTGCAGTCGAATACTCGCATACTTGTTTGGTGAGCTGGCCGCTATCTCGTCTGTAAATGGCCAAAAGGTGTTCCACCTCAGACCCCCCCCCCCCCCCCCCCCCCGAATTCTCTTTCACTCGGTTGATCCCTTGAAACACTTTTTCTTACTCCCAATTCCTGAACTAGATCGTATTGCTTTTCACGAAGGGTAATCAATAGTCGAACAAAAAGAACATTATGGGAAGTGGAAATAGAGGAGGTCATGAGTTCTACGAACGTGGTCCGTGTGCTAAGTGACCTAAATCAACGGTTTCAGCATTGGGTCAGCTCTTGAAAAGATCTATCTTTCAAGCATTTAATGTGTACGAGAAATGTTGATCACAACATTTCGTTGGCGCTTTTATCTGATGACCAAAATGCATGGAGAACAAGTTCAAAGTCAGCAACCTCCATGAAATCCTAGCTTCTGTGGTTAAGTAAGCAAAAAGACTCCCACAAACCAGTTCCAATGCAAACCCAACAACAATGCAAGTCTTCTCAGTCGTACATTCGAATGCTACTTGCGTTCACGTCTATTACCATACAAGTGTTACGAGTCAACATTAAATCACCCGCAACCGCATTCAAGTGATCTTTTTTTGAGGGGCTTTGATCTGAAATGGCCATGACTTCACGGTTTCAGCAATGGGTCAGCTCTTGAAAAGATCTATCTTTCAAGCATTTAATGTGTACGAGAAATGTTGATCACAACATTTCGTTGGCACTTTTATCTGATTACCAAAAAGCATGGAGAACAAGTTCAAAGTCAGCAACTTCCATGAAATCCTAGCTTCTGTGGTTAAGTAAGCGAAAAGACTCCCAGAAACCAGTTCCAATGCAAACCCAACAACAATGCAAGTCTTCTCAGTCGTACATTCGAATGCTACTTGCGTTCACGTCTATTACCATACAAGTGTTACGAGTCAACATTAAATCACCCGCAACCGCATTCAAGTGGTCTCTCTCTGTGAGGGGCTTTGATCTGAAATGGCCATGACTTTCAGTAGACAAATGCAGGCGAGGCACTTTGCGGCGACCGTGAGTCACTCCGTGTGCACCAACACACATGCGATCGTCGAGCATTTGCGCCTCGAGCTCGGTGTGGTGAATGCAAGTGCACGCAAAAGTGCAAGCTCTTAAATTATCGACGAATCCGATAAATACTCGCGCCTTTCTTGCGAGGCGGCGTAACGAGTACCTATGTAATACGTAACCACTCCCTCCTTCAGTGTGTTTCTCTTTGCCAGCCTTGCTCTCCACCACACATTGATCAGGTCTCAGTGCATGCTCGTTGCTTCGTGTGACTGTTGCGAAAGGCATTGCACATTTCCAGTGAAGTCGTCCGACTACAAATCGACATTGAACTTGAATGTCGAGAATTTCTCCGGTCGTTGGCAAATTGCGTTTAATTTTCTCTTGACGTATGTAAATATCTACTGTTAACTTATACTGCAGGTAATGCATGAGTTTAGACAACTGGTAACACCAAATATGACAAATACATATTTAACAATTGTAATTCTACCAGAATTTCACTGCCTGATGATAGACAAGAGAATATCAATTGGCCATCCACAACATAGATTCGTGTAACACAAAATCAATGCTGAATTAGAATTGTGTCGACTGATTAGCAGTTGCAGAGTTATGCGTTATCTAGTAGAGATGCAAACCCACCGATTACGTAATGACCCAGCAAATGGTTGCCATACATCAACTCGTTGGAAAAGAGCTGCCATTTAAAAAGCGCACTAAGACAGAAAAAAAATGACGGATATTTTCATAAAAACAGAGAGCGGTCAGCGCATGAAATGAGATGGACGGTGGACAGTCGGAGTCGAGACCGACAGACGCGAAGGGAGATATCCAGCGAATGGACGAGGAGTTGCGGCGCAATCCAGATGAGAACCGAGCGGTGGAAATGAATGAAAAGAAGGGAACAAAAAAAATGCGAATGAAGCAGGTAAAGAGCTCATGTTCCGAGCGCAGCCGAGTGACCAGGTCGTCGAAACGTATGCGGTTGAGTTGAATCTGTGCTGCGAGGACAGAGAGAGACCGGCGCGCACCCGGAGAACGAGATAATGTGGCGGAAGAGCGGAGAATGAAAAGAGAAAGAATGAGAGAAAAAACAGCGTAGCGGCGAAGGGGAGTGGATGAGTGGTCCCATTACGTAGTTGAATACAGCCTTTGTTATCATTGTTGCTCTATCTGTTACGGATAACCGTGGTGGACAATGAAGCTGCGTCGGGTGTGGACAATAAGGCACGTTGAAATTAAAACGAGTCAGCATGCACGCCGATGATCCCGTCGGGCTCATCTCCGATATATAGTTGACAGGCTTTGCCGTATTCCTCGTTCGTCCAGCGCATACGGATGGACCAATAAACCGCTGCTGATAAAAAATAATTCGTTTGTCGGTGCTTCCTGGCGAATGGTGCATCGATTTCGTAATATCGTCGTGCAAAATGGCAGTCGGGCATTGTGTACGGAGATAAGCGAGGTGATATACCGAGTGTACTTATGGTATATGGATATTCCGAGGGGGGGTTTAGATTGTTAGATAGGTAAGGGTGGGATATCTATTCTTGATCATTATATCCAGCGACAAAGGGTCGCGGGTGAAGGGGGGCGACGCGCCAGAACAGTGCCTCGTAATCATCTCACGAAGGATAAGCCTAATCGAATCTCTCGGTTTCGCGTTAACTCGGTCCAGACGTGCGTAAGAGCACGTTTCGCCACAGGCGTGAACCTCCCTCCGGGGCACCAGAAGGTCTCCCTGGCCTTCGCGTTTCTCTCGTATTTCCAGCCCCCCTGTTACGAAACGGCACCGGTCTTTATCGAATTGGAATCCTGCGAATCGATAGATAGGAATACTCCAAGTGTCGGCGTTACGCAGTTGCTTGGGGGTGGTGAAGTCATGCTTAGCTGTCACCTGTGGCATCTTTTATGTTCTGATGTTTTTTTTTTGGTTGAAGTTGTCTTCGATTATGTGGATACAGTTTCCAATCTAGAGGGAAATCTTCGGGACATTTTCGTTGCGCTTTGTTTAGTATGCTTCTCATGCACTTTAATTTAGTTTCTTCTGAAGATCTTTCTTTTTTCCATCTTGATCCACCTGCGATGACTCGCAATTTTAGTAAGCAATTACCTTGAGAAATAGAAGGTTCGAGTTAGAGATTAATTAAGGGTTAGATAAGATTTTTTGTTTAAGAAGGTTCCATAAAAATTACACATATCAACTTTTAATTTAGTATTCTTCAATCACTTTTGTTTTCAGCTGCAATTTAATTTGTTGCATGTTTGTTGATACTGATAAGACGGTCAATTAGTACTTCTGTCTACAGATCGAATACAAACGCATGTTATGATGATGAATAATTATTAGCAGTCATTATCTCGAACTTGATTTTGGGAGTTGGCATGAAGCAACTTCATACTCGATGAAAGTTGCATTTGTAGTTGCACAGCGTTCCGAGAAACGATCTCGATTAAGTAGAGCGGGGCCTGATGGTCTAAAACGTCGAGTTTCCGATGGGACATTGTTTGCGTAGTGCTGTTGCGAAATGCAAACTCTCGGGACTCTGCACGGTGGTCTGGTCGAATCGATAAGCGATAGTAACTTCATCGAGGCGGAGTGAACCATAGAGAAGCTACGGCGCGCGACAACAAGAGTACGTTCTGTGTAACACAGGAGGGGAAACTCTCGGAAAGCCGACAATGAGGAGTACGGCGGCTTCTCTACATAGATAACTACATTTCGGATAATCGCGCATAACTTAGCGTTGACCATTGAATAGCAATAACGATCTGCATCAGACTTAGGATAACAATCAGACACGGCGTAGCTCGTATGCCCCGTGGAAGGTGTAAACTATCAACAGATTACGGATTGTCGACAGCTACACTTGGTGTAACGCCTAAACTCGCCTTATCCTCATACAAAAATCAAATGCAGAATTCAATCAACTGTTACTGAGTGTCGAATAAATTTTAAATTGTGCACCTTAAAAACACAAACAGCATCAGTAAATAAAACCGTGACATTCATTTAATCAGGAGCGTCATATTTCACTCTTAAGGTAATACGACCGGTACAGTCCCGCCAAACGTGAGTTTCAGAGAATATTTCGAACACTTCTCAATGGGATAAAAGTCTGAAAAAAATCAAGCACGTTGTAGGTACCGAAAAGATTGATTTTGCATAATAATAATTCCAAAATGTTATTAACAAATAAATGTAAAAATGAATTGTTCAACTATTACCCGGTAACCCAACTTTTGTTCTGATGAAAGTTATTCATTCATTTTTCTGAATACGTATGAATTTTTTCAGAATGTTATCTAAATTTTTATAAATGCGGTTTTCGTCCCTTACTTTTCTTAAAAAAAAACGGAATTTTGAAAAATTAGACAAAATTGTCAGTAATCAAATGGTACAAAAGGTGTCAGTAATCAAATGTTACTGACTGACATACGAATTTCCATCTGTGCAACTTAAAACCATAAACAACCGTAAAATTAATTGAATCAGAAGCGTCATATTTCACTCTTAATTGCGAGTATCCAATTCTCTGCCGACAAATCAATTTTGAAAATCCGCAATAGTTACAAAAAACGCGCGTTCGCGAAACAAATAACAAAAGTAGTTTTATTTCGTTAAAGCGCAAACTTGAAGTGAAGGAAATATATTGAAACTCCGGCAGAGTTGGCCGCGGTTCAGTTAGATTGGTCAGTATAAAAGTTCGTTGAAGTACCTTGAGCCGCTCGTTAGCGCCAATTCTCTATGTGCTCGGAAAGTTGAGAAGACTGAACGTACGTGGCGATGGAGTTTTCGTTTCGCGGATAGTTTGAGGGATAATAAGAAAATCGATATAAGTCGGGATGGAAGATGTTGCGAAGGGATGTGTGCGTATATGTCGGAGGGCTGAAGGGTATAACGAAGGAGACGTGTATGGGTTGCAGGTTAAACTTTGATCGTTAAAGAACACGCGCTACTTCGTTTATAAGTTAAAAGAAGGAGAAAAAAGGAATATGACACGGGTGGAGGATGATCCAAGAACAGACGTAGTTCTCATAAAGCTATATTAAAGGCAGTTAGAACGTATACAGTGCCTGATCTTCTTGCCAATCCCACACGCCCATCTTGCCGAACGAAGAACTGATGTTACCTTAATGCCTAGCCCGATGTTAGTTTTACAGCGTCAGTTGTAGGTCCTGATGGTCCACTAAAACCATTAGCAGTAACGCGGGTCAGACAATTCTTTTCTTGTACGAAGCATTTGAGGAAACACAAGAATGGTGAAGAAACGTAAGAAAACAAATGTAGACCAGTATCATAAATAATTGTCATTAACGTTATCTTAAGGCGGGATTTTCTTTTTTTTTTTTTTTTTTAAGAAACCGTTAAAAATTTTGTTTGTGAATAGTTAACTGACGAATAAAACTACATGCCAAGTTTCATATCAATCCGTTGTATCAAGAAACGTAAGAAAACAAATGTAGACCAGTATCATAAATAATTGTCATTAACGTTATCTTAAGGCGGGATTTTCTTTTTTTTTTTTTTTTTGAAGAAACCGTTAAAAATTTTGTTTGTGAATAGTTAACTGATGAATAAAACTACATGCCAAGTCTCATATCAATCCGTTGTATAGTTTCTTCACAGAAAAATTTCCAAAAAGCGGTAAATTTAGGGAAAAAAAGACAATCCCCCCTTAATTTTAACGAAGTTTGGTGATTAAAATTGCTTGACAGCCATAAGATTTTTTGCGATGGTTTTTCTCGTTCATTTTGAATTGTCGTATCGTATTCTCAGTTATGAATAACCAGACGGGATGTAATATTAATAGGCGCTCTCTGTCATTTTGCGCCGCACACAAAAGCACGGGGTACCTAAAAAACAGGGGAAAACCGTGCACGAGATAACGTCAGAGCGCACGCCCGTTTGATTCTTCGTTTGTAAAACTCGTGTACGGTACCCGCTGGTATCACACGGGTATTATGATAAATTGTTCCGGACACCCGAGCGCGAAGTGTGCGCGCGGCAGCGTTTTCGCGTCCTCCATATCTCGCGAACCTTCCAGCCCTTCCAATTTATATCATGACTCGGTACGGAATTGTAACGAAATTGTTTTAAAACTCGTACATCAACCCGAATGAAACGGCGATGGGGGGTTACCGGGAATGGTCCTCGTGTTTTCACGGGAAACGCTCGAAAGCGGTACAGGTGGAAAATTAACGAACACCAAACTCACCCC
The DNA here is from genome assembly GCA_963932165.1 of Pimpla rufipes. NCBI lineage: Eukaryota > Metazoa > Arthropoda > Insecta > Hymenoptera > Ichneumonidae > Pimpla > Pimpla rufipes. The sequence continues at coordinate 26,551,872 of OZ010630.1, forward strand.
TCCGCGATAATACTTTCGTCATACCCCCGTGGGACATTCGCGCTAATTGAGACTGATGCCAAGCATAATACGATTAATTTTACAGTGACAAACGCACTTCATACAAATTATATATATATTTTTTTCTCATTTCGCGTAACTTGCGTCTGAGAGAAATTTACTCCCTCATCACGTTTGCATTGTGGCGACAATTAAAGTTAATTCATTGTCAAAGCAGTGCGGTGGTCAAAGGGAAAACATTACGTGAACCTGGTGTGCGCGTAAATATTGTGCGGTATAATCAGTGTTTGAAAACAGAGGACATTGTAAAAATTAACCGTGAACACAACGTTTCTTTGTAAGCACGTTACAAGTACAGAACTTTTATTATCGTTTCACGGAAGGTAACGGGCCAAAGTTCACCGAAATACAACGAGTTCGCGTGACGATAGAATCAAAGGTCCTGCACGTAGTGGTATTACTCGTGTATACGAAGCTTCACTCGGACGCGAACGCGATGAGAGATGTATTCCATTATACGCTACGGTGAAGCTTATTACATCGTTCCCTCGAATCAGACACGTTGTAAATTATTCCTTGCGACCCAGTTAAAGAAACAGGCGGCAAACATCGCCTTTTTACTTTTTTATCATCACTTCTTCGAAGCAACCTGGAATATCGATGTCAACTGTTCTTCCCCCGCGCGAAAACTAGGAGGAAATTCACAGCTCGGTGACTATCGTGATGGACTCATTGCTATGCACAATTCAATGCGAAGCGTTTGCGGGAACTTTCTCGCTCGCGTCTTTCTTCATTTTTTATTTCGGAGAATCTTTGCCAGCACGGAATAAATATTAGGCGGTGGAAACAAATAAGAGGATAGTCAGACAGAACGGAACACCATAAGTAATTAATTAGGTTTTGATGCTAATCGTTATTTTTGCCATTTATAATCAGATTACTTAGGAGACACAAAAAGAAACACAAAAAAATGTCCCAGAAAACATTCCCAGACTTTACTATAGCGACACTCAAATATTTATGTCTGATTCCCCGTAACTTTATTGGTCAACGTGCCGGTTCGATACATATCGATTTTCGCGAGCGCTTAGCTTACCCCAGAGAATTCTAAATGATAAGCTACATATGCAGCTTTCAATTTGCCACTAGTAAAACGCAACGCGTTAAAACAAAATGAAACACATTACAAGGTGCTTGAGCTACGTGAAAAATTTCATAGCAGTAGTAGTATATTTATTGACAATAGAAAAACAGGTTACAGCTTTACATTTATAATTACATCGTAGGTATTTGTTGCCTATTGCCAATGGGCCATCGACCATGGTCCTTCAGCCCTCGATTTTTACATTCAGTTTCTTTTCTTTATATAACTTAAATAGAGCAAGTATGAGATACACATTTTCTTGTTATTGTTATTATTATTATTATTATCTTCTAGTTATCTATTTATCTATTCTTCTAATTTCTTCTCATTATTTATTAGTTTCTTCTTATTGTTATTATTATTATTATCTTCTAGTTATCTATTTATCTATTCTTCTAATTTTTTCTAATTTCTTCTAATTATATATTAGTTTCTTCTTATTATTATTATTATTATTATCTTCTAGTTATCTATTTATCTATTCTTCTAATTTTTTCTAATTTCTTCTAATTATATATTAGTTTCTTCTTCTTCTTATTATTATTATTATTATCTTTTTTTCCTCAGTTATTTTCGTTGATTAATTCTAATTGGCAATATGTGGCACACGCGGTAAAACAAAATGAAACACATTACGAGGTCGCGTATGCTTGAGCCACGTGCAAAATTACATATTATTCCGTTTGAGGATGAAACGAGGCTGCGAAGATTTTCAGAGAACAGGAAATGGGAGTTATCCAGCGTGAGCGCTTGGCGTTCCGCTGTATTAGAAAGGATTTAGTGTTGAAGTACGTATAACGTTAAATTCCGGAGAACCACTCCCCGCCGGCAACCACGAAAATACTCGACGCCACGGACCGCGGGGGATCTACATAAAGAGAATCCATGCATATTCCTCGTTCGCTCGGCGCGCCTAGCGAGCTTGTTTCGGTTCGTGGTGAAGGCTAAACAATAAAAAAAAAAAAAAAAAACGAGAACCGCGGAAGCACCATGAGCTAGGCTGCTTGGATGCCGTCCACATGGCCATTACTTGACTGCACATAATCTTTGCCGAATCTCGGAAAATTACACTCGTAAAAAAATAGTGCTGTATTGCGGGTCTGGCAACGGGCCGTTCTCGTCGTCGCCGCCGCCGCCGCGCGTCTCCGGTCTTGAGGCAATGCCGCAACGAGCACTAACCTCCTCTCCGGATATTATAAGCGCGCCGCGATAAATTTAACTTCCAATTTTCCTAAATGCCCAGACCGCACGAGACTCCCGTTATACCCCGGCAAATTACGCTGTGCCTTTTCAGCGACTGTATTATTATTTGTTTCCCTTGGCACAACAAGACCGTGTCTGGTGTTTGCCGTATCGTCCGTCCTAGCCCGGCATTCGCGTCGGAGATTTGCAAATTACATGCCTCTGACACTGTGAATCCATATGTGAGATGTCTTCAACGTGTTTTCTAACAAAACTGACATAGACGTTGAATGAGTGTCCTATGTTCATCACAATAGGACGTTTAATTATCTCACTGTGAGTGTGTGATGTGCGATTTTTCTTTTCTCTATTTTCTTAGTTTGTATTTTATTTTTATTTTTATTTCATAGTATTATTTCATAGTATTGCGACTCTATTTTTTATTTCATAGTATTGTGACGGATTGTGTGTGAAGCGATATGGATTGTATGGATTGAAAGTGTCTATTGCATGCAATGTGTGAGGCATATTTTGTTTATAAAGATTGAAGGCGATATTCCTTTTTATTTTATATTTGTTCTGTATCATTATTGCACGACACTCTTACCGTTTCCTGAATACGCAAAAAGTAATTACAGTTCGGACCACATTTTAACCTACAGACACAATCATCAAAAATCACCATTGATTAGAAACAAAATAGTGATATGAAGCAAACAAGCCTGGCTCACAAAACTGATCTACGAACCCGGGAGGCCAGATGCGATGGTTGTCCAGATCAAACTTATATTCAACCACTCCAAGTCTATGCACAATCAACTACAACCCCAGTTGCTGCAGCAGTCTATAGGCCAAGTAGATTTAGCCTGTTGATGGTGCGCCGAGTTACGATAAAACGAGGCGGGGGGTGTTTCAGTCGACCCTTTGCATAAATGCTTTCGCGAGTCCAGGTCAAGACGAAGAACTGTGCCGTGGCACAAAGGGAATTCCTAGCTATCGGGCCAAATGGAAAGCAGCGATGGCACGGCGATGCCGTTGGGTTTCGCGTACACAGGTATTGCGGGGGTCGAGCAACCGCCGGGACAAGTGAGAACCACCGGGCTGAGATCGCCCGTCGGAGAGAAGCTCAGGAGGCCTCGGGAACGGGGTTGGAAGGTGGACGAGGAAGAGATGGCGGCGAGGTGGGCGGAACTCCAATATTCGGAATTTATATCCCCTCGTAACTCAGCCTGTTTCTGCACCTAATACCGGGCCTTGCGATGCGCCAGCGGTTGAGGAACATCGCGCTCTCCTGTCTGCTGTGTATACTCAAGGGCTCATGCTCCAGTCGTATTTGCGGCTTGACCGACATCTCCGCTGGCTAGTCTATGGCTCATAGGTACCTTCCCGTCCTACTCCCTTCTGTATTGCCCTTTGCCCGCAGGTTGCAGCCGGCCCGTCTTCGCAACCCCGGCGATCCGCGCAGCAGTTTCATAGCTAGACCAGCGCGCTGGTCTGTGAGCATCAGCAGGCTTTCATGAATTAATTTGCATCCCAAGGTCCGAGGTATTGTATATAGTGCGACGGGACTCTCAAGTGGATTTGTCCGATGGACGGGTCTTAAGAAATTCTTGATGAAATCGTTATGCAAGGGTCGTTCAATAAACAGTTCGATGGAAAGGACGAAATATGGAACTCTGGAATACCTTCTTTTGATTCCGGATAAGAATGCAAGCCAATGAAAGCTCCGTGGACGATCTTGAACCTTCGGATCATGGAGAAAAGAGGGTTGTTCAATGGACAAGTGGAATCTTCTAGTCTTCTGTGAAAAGTAGACATCAGGCTTCAATGATTCAACGATCCAAGGGGGCTTTGCTACTACTAAAGTCGTGGGCGATCATTACACTTCCATTTCATTTTCCATCACCGATGAAATTGTTATCCAAGGATCATTCAATAAACAGTTCAATGTAAAGGACGAAATGTGGAACTCTGGAATACCTTCTTTTGATTCCAGATAAGAACACAAGCTATTGAAAGCGCTGTGGACGATCTTAAACCCTCGGACAATGGAGAAAAGAGGGATGTTCAATGGGCAAGTGGAATCTCCTAGTTTTCTGTGAAAAGTAGACATCAGGCTTCAATGATTCAACGATCCAAGGGGACTTTGCTTCCAATAAAGTCGTGAGCGATCATTACACTGCCATTTCACCTTCCATCATCGATGAAATCGTTATCCAAGGATCATTCAATAAACAGTTCAATGTAAAGGACGAAATGTGGAACTCTGGAATACCTTCTTTTGATTCCAGATAAGAATGCAAGCCAATGAAAGCTCTGTGGACGATCTTGAACCCTCGGACCATGGAGAAAAGTTCAATGGGCAATTGGAATCTCCTAGTCTTCTGTGAAAAGTAGTCATCAGGCTTCAATGATCCAACAATCCAAGTGAACCTTGCTACCAACAAGACTGTAGGCGTTCATTACACTTCCATCTCACCTTCCATCACCCTCCACACCCTAAAACCTAAAAGCACATGGAATCGGTATCCGGATTTCCCGTGCCATCTGTTTGCCCCCACAACACTGTCCATCGGGAAATCATGTTCATCAGGCCCAAGAATAACCCAGGTCAACGCTTATCGATCTGTCACTGCCAAACGAAATTCACCGCGCAATCCGGTCTCCTGAATTCTTGAGCAGCGCCACAGGAACGTAGGAAAAAAATCTGCATGCAAAACGCCGCGCACGGCAAAAGTATCGGCGTCGGATGTATAACTCGGGCATGGTCCGTGGGTCCATGGAGCCGCCGCGCTATGCGAGAGCACTCATCAAAATTTGTAGCCTGAGGGGGCGCGCGCCGTGAACTATCGGCCTGGAAAATTCGCGCGGGATTCGTTCGTAGCACCGCTTGGGGAGAAATGGCGGGAGGCGAAGAGAAAGTGGAGAGAGAGAGAGAGAGCGTGGGCTCGATCCTCCCCGATGTTATATACATATATATGGGAGTTTCGCGAATGGACACGCTGCAACGATAAATTCGAGTGATCGCATATTTCATAGGAATCCAACGATGGAGCGTTGCGCGCCGGGAGGCGCTTTTCCCCGGAAATATAACTCCTTCGGGGATTACATCCTTCGACTTCTTGCTGCAAGGGCAGAGAGAGAGAGAGAGAGAGGAGCGAGAGAGGGTAGAGGGCGCTGTTTGTATATGTTGGGTCTCGGTGGCGTCGCCCACACCTCCCGCCATCATCAACCCCCTCTAGCAAGGTGCACCATGTAGCCGAGGTGTGTATGACGCCTCTTTCTCCCATCCTCCACCCTCCCCGGTGCCTCTGAAAGTGGCGCGAAGAAGCGCTCCGCACTGCTACAGCAGCGGCACCATCTACCGTATTTTAATGGGTAGTCGTAAAATAGAGGGAAAAATTAAAAATTCATACGCGCTAAATTTAAGACTCCCGGCTGGCTGTGCCTCACCGAGCCTCGGCGTGTTCTCCTCGCTCGACTTCTCTCCCGCACTTTCCTCACTCACCTTCTCACTCGAATTCCTCCCTCCCCCGTTACTTCACTCACCTCGGCTCGCAGCTCACCCTGGCAGCTCTCGCGCTCCGCTCACCAGAGATTTTCTTTTACGATGTTGGCTCCTGGTCTCCGCAGTCATTTTTTTCTTCTTCGTATTTCTCGCTCACCAGGAGCCTTGCTCACTGTCTCTCGTGTATGTACAGACCGCTCTAATGCCTCACATTGCTGCACTCTCTCTCTCTCTCACTCTCTCTCTACCTCACCCTCAGCCACCCACCGGCCACTCCATTGAAACTGCTGTGTGTGCTGCCTCTTTTGCCCCGGACTTACGACTCACGAAGGCGGAAACACGAAGCCGGAAGCACGAACGTCCGAGATAACGGGTGGAGAACACCCCCTCTATTTCTTCGCCCCGTCTGCAGCGCAGAAACGGGGGATGACGCAACGTACGGCCAACGCCTTTGTGCCACTGGAGAAATCGTCGGGAACTGTTACGCGGGCTATCGTGTCGTTGCTATTCCACCTCGCGCTGACGTCGGGTCAAGCTCGTTTCATTGCTTACTGACAGCTCGGCTTGTAAAGTTTGATTTCGTGCGGTGATCCCATAGCTCTGTGATAGAACGATTATCGTTATTCTTTCTGTGGGTATCGGAGGGAATCTCGCGGGAAGGACCGTAACACGCGAGTATGGAAGGCGTTTTTTTGATTGGCAAATTGTCATTGGGAAAATTTGTGCTGATCTTGAGAGGAAGGTGTAAAAATGTGGGAAGGAAAAATGTTGGCTAGCAATGCGGTTGAGGATAACGATTCGTGGTATCGATCGAGAGCAGTGGGGATAAAAAAATCGATCGCCGAACTCTGGCTCTCGTCGTATCGATAAGATTGGGCATGATGGTGGGGAGAGCGTGAGGACCGGAAAAACAAAGCACGAGAAGACACAAGCGCTTTAGTTCCGGACCAGTTAAGACGTGCGAACGAGCTTGATATACAGTCTAAAAATCGAAACGTATAAGAAAGTGTAAAGAAAGTGTATAGAGAACCCTCATTAACCTGGGCACAGTCCCGGTGAGGGCGAAAACCTCAAAAATTGAGGTGCAATCGATAATAACATTCGTGTAGGGTTTTTTTTTATGCCAGCGGCTTTTTCCCCACACTTTGAGCCAATAAATAGTGATTGCGTGGCTCAATCGAGCATTTTTTAATCATTTTTGTGACATCCTATGTCCATCCACAAAAAAGAAAAAAATCTCGGGACGACTTCGCGTTGAAGGATTTTCGACGAAACAAAAAACGTTCATCAATCATCGTATCCGAGTTGGAAAATGATGCTTTTGCTTTCCAGAAACACGTCAGACGATCCCGATTCTATCTCGCGAAATGCGAGACGCCCCGCGCATCAGTTTAATATCGAATTAACGGTGAAATTTATACGCGAAGAGGAGTTTGCATCCCCGGCAAAAAGTTCCATTCATAAAGCGGAGCGAGAAGCAGAAGTTTCGTTCCATAAATTTGTAGAGATATAAAGTAGAATTGCTGAACTTCGGTTGCAATAAAGTATATCTCCCCAATGCCGAATAATGTATTTTTGAATTATCAATAGCCAGTGGATGCTCTCCCGGCGTCCGGGAGGCCCCGCGAAGAAATTGCGTAAACTTCGTCATCCCTCAGTCCGTATTTTCCTCTTTCACTGTCGGTGATAAAAAAAAAAAAGTTTCCCCCGTAACTTCATCGTCATTGATTGTCGTATAAAATCGAGAGAGGGCGAGCCGCGCACGAGGCTGCCAGTGGATGTCGATGGTGGTCTAAGCTCTCGGTTGGAAATTTCATTTCCCTTCTTCCCCCAATCCGATGTGGCGCGCGCGGCGTGGGTGGCGGAGCGGGGGAAAGGCGATTCATTTTCCGCGAGTATACGCCGCGCGCTATATAACGTCGTGGCGCCGCCAGCACCCGCTTTCCAATCTCGCTTCTTCAATCTCGTCGGCGAGAGATGGAACACGTGTGTACCTATACGTGTTTACCGTGGCACATCGAGACTGTAGCAAAGGGTCTAATCTCCATGCTGAAATACAGAAGAAAAGCAAACGCTGCACACTGGAATCTAATAGTTTCGAGTTTTATCGTTGGGGTCGCTGTCGTTGTGTTAATTCCACGGTAAAAGAGGCGATCGGTAGTATTACGACGTGGCGTAAAAATTGATTGAGTTGAAAAACGGAAAAATGTCACATTTTCAGCCCCCACCCGAAACGCGATGTCATCTTTTTCTTTGCAAAAACGGAAATATGGATCCTCCACCGCGTTATAAGATCCACTTTATTCCCACTTGTGGTGAGACTCCATAAATCGAGCTTCAAGGTGGCGGCAGAATCGACTCAAAATCCCCAAAGGTTGATTCTTTTGGTAACTGCCCCATGGAAAAAAGTATAGTGAAAAATATATTTTTCGTTATATTCAGAAATATATTAAAAAAAAACATGAAATATGTATTTTATACTTATTATACATTTTAAATACATGCTGAATACATGGGAAGTATATTTTCAAGTATAAGTGCCATAACATATACATAACTAATTTTTCGTAAAAAGTATATTTATTATACTTTCGAATATACTTTAAATATACTTCTTTTCTATGGGGGTGAAGAGAGGATGATTCTATGGAGCTAAAAATCCAGCTTTTCACCGTCATGTTTTCATATCACCAAATACTGTTTCTAAGTTCTTGAATCCTGCAAATATCCTGAATGAAGACGAAACCCGAAAGTCCACGAAAAAAAATAGCGGATCTTAGTCTCACCGTTGGCTGCCACACTCACACATATTCCAATTAATCCGCGAGGCGTCCAATTAATCAGACCGGCTTAACTTCCGTGTGGCTCAAGTCAACCAAGTTCCCAATTCCCATGCGACTTCACCGCCGCCAGATAATTAGGCACTAATAACATTGTACGCCAGCCCGCGTGTCTCTAATATTAATTATAATTAACGTGTCGAACAATTAGAAAGGATTGAGGACAGCGCCATGCGACGACCTCTCGGTGAGGCCTTGCGACGCGCCGTTATAACTCCCACTTTGCCGCCTGCTCAGCCGGTTTCCCGGTGCCCTGGCTGAGCTTTGGATATTATATTAGCCACAGGGAAATTGTAATCCGGATTTGCGTCCTTGAAGCTTTTGGGCACCCGCAGCTAGTCCCAACGGGTTGACACTCGAAACAATAACGACGATAATACTCCTTCGACCGTTATGCAGATTCCCTTATTACGCCGGATGTGACGTATCTCGACCGCAGCCCTGCGCAACGCTGAGCGTCTCGTCCGTTCCGATGGTGTGCGAGCTCACTGGCGCTTCGCTATTGGCGGTATGTGCGCCGAGCGAGATGCCGTGGGTGAGGATATACAAGAGAGCAAACGGGCGTGGAGGGGGGACGAGCGAGATAGTTACCGTAACATTATTGTTGCCGCTTAATAGTTATCGCGGGACACCGGTGAGAGTATCCGCCGCTAGCCAACAGCTAGCGTAGCTCCGCGCTATAGACGCGCACACACAGAACCCACGGGGTTATCTTATACCGCGCAGTACGTGCGGAACGAGCGACTGCCAATTTGCATTTCCGAAAATTTGAGAACCGTCCGACCTGCAGATATATGCGTCAAGTGTGGCATTAAGTCCTCTTAGCCCGGTTGCGCGGTATAATAACCGCTGTAACAATAATAATAGGCCGCTTATTTTTTTGGCGCGTCTTTGAGAATTTGTGGTTGGAAAGTTGTCGTGAAGTTTTTTAATGCAAATTAGAGGAGTCGCACGCGCTGCCGCGCGTGCGTGGGAAACTTTTCGATAAAATCGACCTTGGAGATTTTTCTTTTCGAGATATCGACTTTTTACCTATACCATCGTTCTCAAGTCGCATATTCTACCCCCGAAAACACTGGTTATTAACCTTTTTTCATCGATTTTGAAAAAAATATTTTTTTGGCGACGAAAAAAATATTTTTTCTGTCAGAAATCGTAGATTCGGCTCCGGACCGAAAATCGCCAAAATCGACCCCAATTTTTTTTCTTTTCAAAATATCGACTTTTAACCTATACCATCGTTCTCAAGTCGCATATTCTACCCCCGAAAACACTGGTTATTAACCTTTTTTAATCGATTTTGAAAAAAATATTTTTTTGGCGACGAAAAAAATATTTTTTCTGCCAGAAATCGTAGATCAGGCTCCCGACCGAAAATCGCTAAAATCGGCCCCAATTTTTTTTCTTTTCAAAATATCGACTTTTAACCTATACCATCGTTCTCAAGTCGCATATTCTACCCCCGAAAACACTGGTTATTAACCTCTTTTCATCGATTTTGAAAAAAATATTTTTTTGGCGACGAAAAAAATATTTTTTCTGTCAAAAATCGTAGATTCGGCTCCGGACCGAAAATCGCCAAAATCGACCCCAATTTTTTTTCTTTTCAAAATATCGACTTTTAACCTATACCATCGTTCTCAAGTCGCATATTCTACCCCCGAAAACACTGGTTATTAACCTTTTTTAATCGATTTTGAAAAAAATATTTTTTTGGCGACGAAAAAAATATTTTTTCTGTCAGAAATCGTAGATTCGGCTCCGGACTGAAAATCGCCAAAACCGACCCCAATTTTTGTTCTTTTCAAAATATCGACTTTTTACCTATACCATCGTTCTCAAGTCGCATATTCTACCCCCGAAAACACTGGTTATTAACCTTTTTTCATCGATTTTGAAAAAAATATTTTTTTGGCGACGAAAAAAATATTTTTTCTGCCAGAAATCGTAGATCAGGCTCCCGACCGAAAATCGCTAAAATCGGCCCCAATTTTTTTTCTTTTCAAAATATCGACTTTTAACCTATACCATCGTTCTCAAGTCGCATATTCTACCCCCGAAAACACTGGTTATTAACCTCTTTTCATCGATTTTGAAAAAAATATTTTTTTGGCGACGAAAAAAATATTTTTTCTGTCAAAAATCGTAGATTCGGCTCCGGACCGAAAATCGCCAAAATCGACCCCAATTTTTTTTCTTTTCAAAATATCGACTTTTAACCTATACCATCGTTCTCAAGTTGCATATTCTACCCCCGAAAACACTGGTTATTAACCTTTTTTCATCGATTTTGAAAAAAATATTTTTTGGCGACAAAAAAAATATTTTTTCTTGCAGAAATCGTAGATTCGGCTCCGGACCGAAAATCGCCAAAATCGACCCCAATTTTTTTTCTTTTCAAAATATCGACTTTTAACCTATACCATCGTTCTCAAGTCGCATATTCTATCCCCGAAAACACTGGTTATTAACCTTTTTTAATCGATTTTGAAAAAAATATTTTTTTGGCGACGAAAAAAATATTTTTTCTGTCAGAAATCGTAGATTCGGCTCCGGACCGAAAATCGCCAAAACCGACCTCGGGAACTGTTTTTTCACAATATCACCTATAATAAGTTTTCATCTTTGACACCGAACTGATTTTGCTTATCACGGATTTTCCTGGCGACTCCTTGTGCTGACATAACACGTGCGTTTCAATCGACGCGCGCGGTAAAAAAATTGTCTGCGGCGTTAAGTCCGTCAATTCTCGCAAGTCTCGTCGAAGACCACAATTTTTTCGAAGCTTCGAGTGAAATTAGCCGCTCAAGGTGCGCTACGGGCGTAAGCTCGTCGGTTTTACAGCCAGCCCTTGGCCCGCGAGTCTGTGTCCGTGTTAATCTAGAAAGCTCGTAAATCCTCGATGTACTCGAGGCACGGCCACCGTGGGAGCAATTAAATTGTACGAAAATTGGTAGAGAAACGGACGTCGTGCCTGGCGACCCCCCCGAGCATCTATAGTGTATTAACTGTCCCGGCAAGCTTTTGCCGATAAACCGAACGGCGCACCTTTGCCTCGCGTCCCGTATTTCCTCGCGCGTCCCGTACGTGCACGTAAATACGTATACAAACGACTTTACGCAACCTCGTGTCTTCGAAATCCAATGACAAATTTCTATCGTGGCCCGCCGACCGAAAGCAATCAACTGAAACGGCATGCTACAATTTCGTACCTCGTCGCACAGCCATTTGGGATGCTCGCGCAGGGTTTTTCAATTAATTCCGCCGGTCTACCCATGTACTTAGCTCATCAATGACATCGCGACACTGGTTAATGTAATTACATTAACCATTCATCAGTTTTATTATCCCAACTCCAATGGAGAAACTTTCTTGAAATAAAGCTCTCTCTCTAAATAAGTTCAACAAAATGTATGAGTAATGTGGAAACTTCAACTTAGAAAACAACCGAAACGCTCCGCTACTTCGTCATCTAAGATGACGTTAGGACATTTCGCCCAGAAGTCTGGAATAAATATACACAATAATATTTACATACTGAGAAAAAAAATTGGTGAGACCAACCGAATATGCGTTTGCCGGCGGCGAAATAAATATTTGGTTAATTGGACATTAAATTTGGTTGAACGAGCCAACGCTTAGTTGAATCAAATTTTATTTAATTCACAATAACTATTATTTTGCTCACGGAACGACATTTTTATTTCCCTGCCCGCAAACGCACATTTGGTTGGTCTTACCAATTATTTTTCTAAGCGCAGAAAATTCATGGTAACCCTGGCAACTTTTAAATGACAACCATAATCACTGTCATCATTGAATCGTTTCTTGAATCGAATCCGCTACAGCCGTGAAATAAATATTCGCTTCAGCAGACCATGAACATCCTTCATCTGATTAAATACGTCATTACGCTGACAAAGCAATTGGATGACGTGGGATTCAGCCAAAGCATCCAATTTTTTTTCTACAGTAGCAGTTCACACTCGCAACCCTCCAATTTTAACGTCCTGCGTCCAAGAGTCAAAAGCGTCCCGCGCGTGAGACTCTCAACAGTGGGAAATGCGATGCCATCCAGCCTGGCCGAGTGTAACCCTTCCCGGTAGATTCAACGCGAACCGCACAGCGCGGTATCAAAACGTAATTACACTTCACGTGTAAACGAGTTTGCAAGTACGAGTTATTGCGTATGCGATTAAATTTGTGCAATGGCGTGCTCGCAGCAGGGTCGTCCGGGTGGTGGTGGGGATGGTGAAAAGGAAGAAGTGGTATAGAGGCGGCAGGGGGGTTGAAACGGGTAAACGTACGACTCCCTTGGCGAGTGGACTCCAAGATACACATCGTGTGCGTTCTTCCAGCATTGCCGTAACAAACCCTCGCACTACCCACCCCTCGTCGGGCGATGAAAGCGCCATTATTAAAATTATTATTGCTGTTCGTATCGTCGTCTTGTAATAACGATGTTTATTATTGTCGCCGCGCCGCGAACACCCCGGAGACGACAATCGGACGAGCTTCTCTCGGCATCTCGTTGTTACCATTTTTTTTCTCCACTTCTCGGGCGTTAACGTTATTTCCTCCATTTTTATTCTCGCCAGCGGCGTACCGCGGGATATCCGCTTAACCGACACTAATTGGCGGCCACAAGCCGCGCAACTACGGTTGCCGTGTTTCGCAGGTTGTATAAATTACGACCACGTAACGCAGGTGAAAAAGGGCGGCGTTGGTTGAAGTTATTCGGTGGCTCCTTCACTGTTAACACTTATAACACTTCGCACCCCGCTTTCCATATGGTAGGCTATCAGAAGTGTCATTTGTGTAATTTCAATGACATTAAGTTACGAATTAAAAAACATGTTACTTCATGCAGGAAACGGGACATAGAAATAGGACATAGGAATCAGGAAACAGGACATAGATCAATAGAATCCAACATCGTTCTATCGTCAAAACTGATTTGTCAACCCTTATTTCAATGACACTGCGTTACCAATTAAAAAACATGTTACTTCATGCAGGAATCAGGACATAGAAATAGAACATAGGGAACAGGAAACAGGACATAGATCAATAGAATCCAACATCGTTCTATCGTCAAAACTGATTTGTCAACCCTTAAAAGTCCTTAACTCATTTGATGGTTCAGCCTTTGCACCCTCCCTGATTTTTTAATGAAGCCTCTACATTTTAATGAACCTACCCGAATGTGGCAGCCATCAAAGGTTATCTACCACCAAATAAGTATACAATCCCATTTTTATTATATCATGTGTACCATCCTTCCGCAATAATAAGTGTACACAACCGTGCGACCGCGAAATTTAGGTGATATCAACAATAGCCCAGTGGGGCACAATGTATTGAATTTATTAATGACACCGATTGTACACGTGGTCGCACCCCTGCTGCTCCACTGCTCCAGTCCCGCGGCATAGGCAGCTACAATAGTCACCGCGGGATCCTGGTAACGATGCCTTCCTAGCACATCCACGTGTGCAGTCTCGCGTGTACCGTACACACACACAGCGTGTGATAAACTCTCCATAGCTTCTACAGATACGACTGCGCAATGTACCCAGTGCTTTTACCAACGTATACATTTAGACAAGGCGTTATCATGGGGTAGCTACGCCATGTACTTATGGCACATGCATCCCTGATAACATCGGATGGACGTCAAGGTGTAGGTCTCATGTAGGAATCAAAAAGTACGCTTTTGAATGGGCGGTCTAACTTTTGCAGGCGCAATACTAAGTTTAGGGCCCAACAACGAATGCTTTTTTGGACATCATAAGCCTAAAAATGGAAACCCAGTTAGTGGACTTTAGTGTACTAAATGCTTACAAATGGACCCTTTGGTGTTGTCAGGGCATGCAAGAGTCGTGCACCCATATGGGAATGCAAGTGGCAAGGGGGAAGAGGTGCACCAACACTGTGTGTGCGTCGCGAGAACAAGGGGAGGGTCGCGGGATCTCGGGATGTACCAGTTTCCGAGGCCGAGTCGCGGCCCGATCGACAATGGCTCCTGTAGAGATGGTAATGGCTCGTAAAGTGGAGCAACGGCTTTCGCGGTCTTAGCCCCGCTGGCGTGGCGCGGGTTCTCCAGGACCGGAAGTTTGCACCGGAGCTGAAAGAGCCTGGAGCGAGTCTCCTGCTGTTACACGGGGAGCAGGGTGAAAGCTAGAAGTGCAACGGCGGCCGTATACTATAAACGGCGAGAGGGTGAGCCTCGCAGCAATGTTTCGTGATTTACAGGAAACGATTATTAGGGATAATAAAGTTTACCGGGGAATTCTTTAAACACTTTGGGACCCGGAAGTTACTTCACCATGTGAACTTCTGGCATGCGTAGTTCCCCACCATCCCCGGTAAACTCTGGCAATGTTTTGTGATTTATGGGAAACCATTGTTTGGGATAACGTAGCGCACGGTCGAACATTTTTTTAAGCACTCGCTTCTTAACTCTCTCGCTTATGGGTAATGGAGAGTGGATAAAGCTGAGCCTTGAGACCCTTCAGGATTGGAGATTCTGGGCTGGCAGTGAGGATTCTGACATTAAACAGATTGTAGCATTAATACTGGCAGGGGTGATCATATTGTTCACAATTAAAGTAATGAGGCCTTAAGTAACTAAGTCGAAAGCTGTAGCAACGTTTATTTATGGTGCTCCTATTTAGGGAAGGGTTTTGATTGATGACAATCTTAAGTGAGTTCTTTTCGTTTAAGGTAACCAGTGTCCAGACGAAAAGTTACCCGAGTTGAAATATAGAACCTTCAAAAAACCTTCGTATAATGAAAATGGGTAATAACTGCCACTTTCGGGGGTTCTATGAAGGGCCGTGACTCTCGCTTCAACCTGCATAGCCTATCGAGATTCATCCGAGGGTCTGTGGATTTTATTTTCAAGCCTTTCTCCAACCTTCGTTCACTTCAGATGGATAACATGTGCCATGTCCTGAGGTTGAACGAAGCCTCCAACCCCTTCATACAGCCTGATCCAGCCTTTCCCTACTCCAAAAAAAGGATTTCTGGGATTCCAGAAATTCCAACTCGAGCAAAAAATACAAACTAACAGTCCAACACTCTTGGCTATTAACTCACTCACGTTTGCCCGACACTCATGCAGGAGTCACTGGTGCAAATTGTTGTGTCCACTCGTCCCCCAGCTATGATATTCCACCGCATATGTTATTAAGTGACGCCATGCGGAATCATATTCGGGCGAGGTGTACATAATCACACCATGATTAGAGTTTACCAATTACGGTGGCGCCAATTTCGGCCGCGGATCGCTCGATCGTCCAGGGAAATCTAATGCGCAGATGATGCCGGATGCATTCGCTTTCTGCGCGTCGCATACGCGGCTATTGCGACGCGCACACGCGGCAAGATGGATAGACGCGTCAGTGTACGGCGGACACACATCATATTCCAAATGGACACGTGCGTACGTCATGATTTATTATATCGAGTGAGACAGACGGATCGCGCGACCATTAGCCCATACACGTAGCCCGAGACTCTAACTGCATAATAAACTATATTCCGGGGAATAACGAGTGCACGACGGACACTCCACGGAGAGAGCAATGGGCAGCCTGTAGCCGCGCACGTCGTGTGCGTATTGCGCGATTGCAAACGCGTGAAGCGCTTGCTGAGCCTCGCATCGCGTTACTCAGCACGTACCAAGTCGCGAATACCGCGCACCCCTGAGCCTATACACGCCTCGATATATATGTGTCAATCGTTACAGCTGGTTTAGCACCGGCGTTCGCCTCCACTAGGGCGGTTCAAGGGGGTAGGTAACACACGGGGGCTTCGCGCCGTTTGTTCTTCCATGCCGGTGACTATGGCGTTGCAGCATCGATTTGAATGCTGCCCCGGAACACACTGAACAGCCGTGTCTGTGTCATGGTCGTCGTTCGCGCTGTTACAGCGTCGCTGGACGCGGTGTTGGTGACCACACATCACCTTCCGACTCGCACACCCTCGCGCAGAAAGGGACAATTTCATCTCCAAGTCCTGTACTCTACCTTCGCGCATACCCCCCGTTGTAAAGTGCAACTCCACGCTAGATTGCCCCGCCGATGGTCGAGCGAACGATCATCCTCGTTCCATTCAACTAGTCCAACGAATACTCAATGGGCTATAACGTGACGCCAGGCTCATCTTCCGTGGCTTCGAGTTTGCATCAATTTGTCATTAGGCGGGGGTAAAGTCACCAGTTAATGGACGGCTATACGGAAGCATTTATTTGATACGGGTGTTAGTCAAAGGTAATGCTTCCAGGCTGTAGGGGATGATAATCAACGACAGGAAAGGGAATCATGTGTAACATGTAATAGATCTTGGTTTCTCATGACAGAATATTTAAAAATTAGCATTTTGATCATATATTCAGATCATTACGTTCAGGTTTCATTTAACTAGTCCAACAAATACCCAATGGGCTACAATGTGACGCCAGGCTCATCTTCAATGACTTCGAGTTTGCATCAATTTGTCATTAGGCGTGGGGTAAAGTCACCAGTTAATGGACGGCTATACGGAAGCATTTATTTGATACGGGTGTTAGTCAAAGGTAATGCTTCCAGGCTGTAGGGGATGATAATCAACGACCGGAATGGGAATCATGTGTAACATGTAATAGAACTTGGTTTTTCATTACAAAATATTAAAAAATTAGCATTTCGAACGTATATTTATGGCATTACTGTATGCCTCACTAATGGCCAAGCGGACGAACGTTCATGTTCCATTCAACTAGTCCAACAAATACTCAATGGGCTAGAACGTGATGACTGACTCATCTGCAATGATTTCTAGTTAATGGACAGTTATCGAGAAACATTTATTTGATATGGGAATTTGTGAAAGGTTATGCTTTCAAACTGTAGGAGATGGTAACCAATAATCGAAAGGAGAATCATATGTAACATGTAATAGATCTTGTTCTTGCATTACAAAATGTTTTTAAGAATCTGCATTTAGTATACACATATATAAATGTCATTGCTATATGCCATTCAAGTAGCCCAATAAATGCTTAATGGGCTGTAACGTGACTCACATCTCCTTGGTTCTCAAGTTTGTACCAATTTGTTTGTATTACATAGGATAAACTAACCAGTTAGTGAACAGCTATGCAGAACCATTTGTTTGTCATGGGTTTTCGTCATAAGCGATGGTTCCAGACCTTCCACGATGGTAATCAACGTATCGAATGAAAAACACTTATAACATAGAAAAATCTAGTTATTTTCACAACGAAATATTAGAAACTGAGTCCTCAAAAATGTTCCTCTCATTACTCCACGGCTGACTATAGATCCGACATGATGTTTTCATACCTGCCGTCTGTCTTGACTTCTGTTATTTTGGTCAGCAACGAAAGTGCTTTTCATTTACTAAGAAAGCGATATCTTGTTGTCGTAGCTCCCGAGCCTCGGGGCGAAGTCATTTAACGCCTTATTTGCGTTGGCTCGGATGCAAGAACCGGAAATACACCGAACTGCTGAGTGCGGCGTGTATTGCTGGTAGCGGAGAGAACGAAAGTACGGCTGTTTCCAGGAGTTCCATATGCATTGTGTCTTTCAAACCGCCTGGCAAGTTACAATTTCTGTCTCGATATAGCGTCGTGCAGCGACGGTGCATCAATACGTGGGAGACACGGCGCCGCAATGATGTTTCTATCCCGTTACATAATCGCGCGAGTCTACCTGTATTTGCGCTTCAAAAGCCAGACGCTGACTGGCTCAAGCTGTTCAAAGTTTGCCCAAGTCAGGTACGACGGTGCTGGCGCAGACTCCTCGACAAAGTCTCGCTCGCGAGACACACCGCCGACAGTATTATATTTAACTCTCGAGTTTGGGGAACCACCCACCGTTCTCACACACTCGCAAACACCTGGCTTTTCGCAAGATTTACGAATCCCTGCGCGATAGACGGAAATGCATAGAACGGTGGCTCCCTACCTTTATAATGTGTGATGGAATTATAACATTTTTTAGATTCCTGTTAGGCCGCTATATTTCTGCATTGAAAAAATCAGTGGGGGAAAGCAAAAAAGGAAAAAAATAATAATATGACAAATATGCAACACATTGTGTAGCCCTTCCAATAACGCTCATCGGAACATCGAATCAGTTCCTATGACTGCAATACGCATAAACACGTCTTTATTGCGTTAGTAAAAATGAAAGCGATGCATAATAATATGGAACTCAAAATGTTTCTTTTTTTTCTGTCATTTGTTAGGAAACTACTATGCAAAAAAATTACGGTTTAAAAAAAAAAAAATTCGTTACCTTCATTCTAAAAAAAAAAAATATATTTACCTCATCACGCCCACTCTGGATGCCAATCAAGAGATTAATAAAGCCAGAATCGCTGAGACGCAGATCACTCGAAGATGCACGCGCCGTTATAACGACGGTGGGAGGGGGGGTTGAAAAAAAATGAAAGAGCTGAAAAACGTAAAAATGCAAAAAAAAAAAGAAAATGAAAATAAAGCTCATCGGTAAAGAGGGAGAAAAGAAGCGACGGGGACAAAAAGAAAGTGGGATAAAGCGAGGGACGGCTATGAAAAGGTTGGCTTGTCGGTGCAGCGAGCGGAGTGTCGTCCTCTGATGTGGTGCGAGAAGGAGGGAAGGTAACGACGTAGCGCGAAGCCAAGGGGTACTGCGCGCTGCGTAAGCCAGTCATTATAAAGCCATTATCAGAGGAGGAGGCGATGGCGAGAGAACGGGGGCGCAAAAATACCGCGTCAAATGCCCCCGCGCATATTCATGAGGACCGCGAGTGGGAAGCGCGAATAAAGAAGAGAGATGGGTACATCGGAGTACAGGAGGAGCGCGAAACGAGTTCGCGTGGGGGGTTCGTCGGCTGCCGGGGGGTTCAGCGGTAGCTCGACGTTCGCCGCGAACGCTAATGTATTCGGATTATTTGAACGAGCGAGTCCGATGCCCGCGCGCTCTGTGCATTCACCGTCTTTTTTAATCCCGAAAAACGCTCGTATCTCGCGCGCCTCTTCAAACGGGGCTCGAATCGCGAGCGGCCCTTCGCCGTCATCATCGCCGACAGCGAGGACGCGCCGCATATTCGCGCTTATAAGGCGAGGTGTCGTGTCCTATCACAAGCTGAGCGTTATGCACGCCGACGTGCAATAAGGACGAAGGCTGGATCGCCTGATGAAAAGAGAGAAAAAAAAATTAAATACTAAAAGCCTCGGGATTCCGCTTTACAAAGTTGATGATGGTTGACGAAGTGAATCGGCCTGTTGGATACCCTGGTGGGAAATCTGTCGCGTTACATCGGGCCCTGATCAGGCCCTGGTCAGGACCTGAGTAGGCCCGGATTCAACGCTAAAAATGGCCTACTAGTATTTTCTATAGTAATTATTAATATGTTTTCGAAGGAAAAGTAACAACCTAATATGGGCAGTGAGCGAAGCATAAATGATTACTCTAGCTATTAAAATCTAAAATTTGGGCTGTCAAGGAATGTGAGATAAGATATTACATTTTTCCGTCAAGCGAAAATTTTTTTTCAGAAGGGTCCAACAGTAACAAAATATGGGCAGTGAGGGAAACACAAATAATTACTCTAGCTATTAAAATCTAAAATCTGTGCTGTCAAGGAATGTGAGATAAGATATTACATTTTTCCGTCAAGCGAAAAATTTCTTTCAGAAGGGTCCAACAATAACAAAATATGGGCAGTGAGTGAAACACAAATAATTACTCCAGCTATTAAAATCTAAAATCTGGGCTGTCAAGGAATGTGAGATAAGATATTACATTTTTCCGTCAAAGAAAAATTTCTTTCAGAAGGGTCCAAATCTATTATAACTTTTTATGTTTTTTTACTACCTATAAATGAAATTTATTTTGCGCTGACTAATTGCAATTTAACTTATTGTCTATCAACAAAGATTTCACTATTTACGGACCACAAATCCATTTAACATTGGCCGTGTCACATTGTGCCCCACTCTCCCCTATAAAGACGACATAGGACATTGTCGTATGGTACAAGGAATACAAAAAATGGTAACCAAAAGTCGTGGTCTTCAATTTCGTCTGACACAACCTGCTGCTCCGTTGCCGAGTGACTTTAATCTCCGGGGACAGTGAAAAAAAATATATAAAATTTGCATCCTTCTCCTCTGCATTTCGAACCTGTAATAACGAATAATGCGACTCCAACGTAACACTTTACTTACAGTGTAAGAAAATAATAATGCCCTCGTATACCGCGCTTCTATATTTCTCCGGGGCCGTTCGGAGCCTCGTAAAAACTATGGCCATGTCCTCTAAACCTAACCTATAATTTTGCGAAGTATAACTCCACCACTCGCTCTGGCAAAATGACGTCGAGTGGCGACGACCGTAGCAGTTACGCCTTCCCTCCTCCACCCCCCCCTGCCGCGGCCGTCTCAACCCCGAGCCTTTTCGTCCCTTTCACTCGCACCTCAGCGAACGAACTGCACCATTTAATTTCATATTCCAGGGGCGCGGAGCACCGCCGTAATTATGTACTCATCACGCACCGTGCGTATGTACCCACGTATGCGGACTACTAAAACTCAAGTTTCTGCTATCTTTCGCGTGCGCCGTATGGAAATGTAAATACACCCTACGGCGTACGCGGCGTACGCACGCTCCGACGCAAGCAAATCGAGTGCCGCCGTCGCTGCGGAATTGACAACGTTTAGACGGTCTCGGGGAGATCTGAGCCAGTCCGCGTGAGCCGTGTGGATACGCAGAGGAACTTTTAAAAAAATATTCTTAAAACGTAGGTGATAAACGCTGTTTAAAGAATATATTTTTTTAATTCTTGGATGAGACCAAGAATGAACGAGTTTGGCAAGAATAAAATTCTATTTGGCTCATTTAAAGTAGAACGTGGAATTAATCGTGGCTTGTGATGCAAGAATAAATTTACTTTACGCGTGAGCCGTGTGGATACGCAGAGGAACTTTTAAAAAAATATTCTTAAAACGTAGGTGATAAACGCTGTTTAAAGAATATTTTTTTAAATTCTTGGATGAGACCAAGAATGAACGAGTTTGGCAAGAATAAAATTCTATTTGGCTCATTTAAAATAGAACGTGGAATTAATCGTGGCTTGTGATGCAAGAATAAATTTACTTTCCGCGTTAGCCGTGTGGATACGTAGAGGAACTTTTAAAAAAATATTCTTAAAACGTAGGTGATAAACGCTGTTTAAAGAATATTTTTTTAAATTCTTGGATGAGACCAAGAATGAACGAGTTTGGCAAGAATAAAATTCTATTTGGCTCATTTAAAGTAGAACGTGGAATTAATCGTGGCTTGTGATGCAAGAATAAATTTACTTTCCGCGTTAGCCGTGTGGATACGTAGAGGAACTTTAAAAAAAATATTCTTAAAACGTAGGTGATAAACGCTGTTTAAAGAATATTTTTTAAATTCTTGGATGAGACCAAGAATGAACGAGTTTGGCAAGAATAAAATTCTATTTGGCTCATTTAAAGTAGAACGTGGAATTAATCGTGGCTTGTGATGCAAGAATAAATTTACTTTCCGCGTGAGCCGTGAGGATACATAGAAGAACTTTTAAAAAAATATTCTTAAAACGTAGGTGATAAACGCTGTTTAAAGAATATTTTTTAAATTCTTGGATGAGACCAAGAATGAACGAGTTTGGCAAGAATAAAATTCTATTTGGCTCATTTAAAGTAGAACGTGGAATTAATCGTGGCTTGTGATGCAAGAATAAATTTACTTTCCGCGTTAGCCGTGTGGATGCGTAGAGGAACTTTTAAAAAAATATTCTTAAAACGTAGGTGATAAACGCTGTTTAAAGAATATTTTTTAAATTCTTGGATGAGATCAAGAATGAACGAGTTTGGCAAGAATAAAATTCTATTTGGCTCATTTAAAGTAGAACGTGGAATTAATCGTGGCTTGTGATGCAAGAATAAATTTACTTTCCGCGTGAGCCGTGAGGATACATAGAAGAACTTTTAAAAAAATATTCTTAAAACGTAGGTGATAAACGCTGTTTAAAGAATATTTTTTAAATTCTTGGATGAGACCAAGAATGAACGAGTTTAAGTCAAGATCAAAGTTCTATTTGGTTCTTTTAAAGTAGAAAATAGAATTAATCGTGGCTTGTGATGCAAGAATAAATTTACTTTTGGTATAGAAGCATCCTGATTGGGACTGAGCTGACTGAGTTTCAGAGGTGACGGAAATACTGATTATGGATGACGTGATGAATTTGAGGCGTAAGGAAATCGAGGTTCCACTGTATAGGCATGTCGTACAAATGTAATTGGGGCGAGGAGGCTGGCGAAACCTTACGAGAAACTCGAGCCGGGGTTGTAGGCACTATGTGCAGGCCCGGCAGATCATGACGCATGCGTGTATGCAATGTATATCGTATGTCTTGTGTAAATGCGTACATGGTATATGACATGCGATGCGATGTGGTAATTAGCAGTCGCGAATTCAGCGATTTAGGTTGGGAATATTGAAATGTCACGAGTGCAACCGGTTGCCACTGGCAACGAGGAACCATTGGCGAAAAGCATCGCGATTGATTGTCATGTGTGTAATTAATTATCCGGAGAATACAAAAAAGGCAAACTGAAAATGTTCATTACCGAACGTTTATGAAATGTTGATCTAAGTTCAGTAAAATGTTTAATAAAATAAAGTCGGTCTTAAGGGGGGGGGGACTATTTTTTCAGTTTATGGGCTGCAAATATTTTGCGCAAGTTGAATTATCATTCTACGTACGTTATTAAAAAGTATTTTTTTCCTGTTAAAATATACGATATAAATAATTAAAAGTACAGGAAATATTTTTTTTTCTAAATTCTTCAATTAGGCCTAAAAAAAATTCAAAAATGTTGAGGTCTATAACTATGTGGGAGTCTTTATATGGTACATGGAACCCATTTACATGACTGGCGAAATAATTCCGGACCCTCAGCTAAAATCCATTGCATTGTCGGCAAAACACCCCCTATAATAATCCCTAGGATTTTAGCTTACAGCACAGCCCAAAGCAATACTGAACACGCTTTAATGAAGAACCAACTGTTCTAAGACTAGACAATGCAGCATATCTGAAATAAGCGTATTGCATATATAACTATCTCCCTGTGACGTATGACGCGAATATCGACAGTTGGAAAAAGTCGTTTCGTGCCGAGAACGCTCGCCGCGGTTCGCGGGAGTTCTGGCTGGCGTCACAACCGAATTTCAATGCGACGAGGAGGCAGCCAACGATAGCGTAATGCGAGCGTGGAGCTATTCGGGCGAGAACTTTGCTTAGCGAAGAAAGAGGGAGAGAGAGAGCAAAGAAATGTGTGGAGATCTCGAGGTGGGCAGAAGAAGAAGGAGCGAGACGAAAAGGGCGAGAAGTAGGGAATGAAGGAGCGTGGGAGACAGAGACAAAACCGAAGTCGCGGGAGTTATAACGCCACGGGGAGAAGCCGCTGTCGTCGCGGCGGATGCTCGTAAATTTTCTACGCTCGCGCGCGCACGACCGACCGAGAGCTCCGGTTAGAGCTCTCCAGGTTCGCGAGGCGAGAGAAAAATAAGAATTCCAAGAGGACTTTGGCGTATCGGCCGGAAGACATCGATAGTTCGAGAGCCGAGGGAATAATACTGTATTGCAGTTAGAGCTCCGAGGATATCGTTGCAGACGGGATCGGAGGTTGCGCCTCGGCTTTCGAGGACCTGGGGGGTCAAGGGACACATGAATACGTATAAACGTCTGTCTCTGTACCTGTCTGTCTGTCTGTCTGTCAGTTTGTGTTTAGAAATATAGAAACACTTGAGGGTTACGTGGCATTCAAAAGTCCCTTGGGGACTTAGAATAATTCCGGGTTGGATGTGTCATTTGACCCCGGTTAGCTGGGGCCTGGAGGTCCTAAAGCGGGACTTAGAAAAATGCGTCCCAGGTCCCTTGGGGACGTAGAAAAAATCCTCCCAGGTCCCTTGGGGACTTAGAAAAATTCCTTGTAGGTTCCTTGGGGACTTAGAAAAATTCCTCCCAGGTCCCTTGGGGACTTAGAAAAAGTTAGATTCAAATCCCTTGAGGACTTAGAAATAGTTAGATTCAAGTCTCTTGGGGACTTAGAAAAATATAGCTTCAAGTCCTTTGGGGACTTAGAAAAAATCCTCCCAGGTTCCTTGGGGACTTAGAAAAATTCCTCCTAGGTCCCTTGGGGACTTAGAAAAATTCCTCCTACGTCCCTTGGAGACTTAGAAAAATTCCTCCCAGGTCCCTTGGGGACTTAGAAAAAATTAGCTTCAAGTCCCTTGGGGACTTAGAAAAAGTTAGATTCAAGTCCCTTGGGGACTTAGAAAAATGTAGCTTTAAGTCCCTTGGGGGTTTAGAAAAATTCTGGCTTCATTGTATCATTTGACCCCTGCCTGTTCGATTATCCTACACAGCGGCGGTGGCGGCGAGATCTTTTTATAATATAGAGGGATATTTTCGTTTCTCCTTGTCGGAAATCCTGCAGGATTTCCGAAAGGAGCTGCACCTTTTATGGTAGCCTCTTTTTCCAAGAGGCAAGACCACTTGACCTGATGTACTTTTACACTCAATAGCTGACCATTGAGTGTCTTTGGGATCGATGATTCAAGCATATGCAAAGAAAGTAGAATGTCATGACCGCCAATCCAACGTAATACATGATCATCTTTCGTGACTTTCGACCAGTTACAGTTAAAGCATTTTAGTCTTCCGAACGCCGAATTTTCTAGTGACGTCTCCGGGATTGGTAACGATCCTTCTCAACGTAAGACTTTTTTTCTGGTACGGCTTGGCGGTACCGAGCACGATGGCTTATCTGTAAATCATACATTCCGCTGAACGTCTGGAAGATATTCCAATTTTCTGAACTGTATCTCAGCATAGATCCTTCAGTTGGTTAGAGCTTATTCAAGCGATTCATATCACAGATAAATATATCGTTGCACCAGGCTTGTCGGTTTCGAAACCAACGATTTCGCGACGTTACGTTGCGAGTCACGCCCAAGCACCAACCAATAAGGCAGTCCTTTGACATAGCAAAGGCACACAGGCGGTTGAAGCCACTTGTATGATGCAAAACGATATGAGTCGTTTGCATAACTGGTTGTAGATCCTCCACGTTCACCGATGATCCGGCCGATGCTTTCAATAACCTGTGTAGAAAAACAAGCATAATGGTTATTAAATTTCACAATTTTTCGTTTACCCAATTTGTTCATTAAATAAGGAACTTTTTCATTCGGGAGTTTTTGTATTTTTGTACTTATAATTAATTCACCGCAAATACCAGCTCGTTATAAATAAATTGTAAGCTTTATTAAAATGCATATAAATACTACAAAATAATTATTGTCATAAACACACTGGAAATGTGTAATTAGAAATGAATATTATGGAACCTAGCCCCATTTCACAATTTTAATTCCAACGATGAAAGAAAAGTGTATTTAACACATCCGTGTATCTGTCGTGAAATGTGTGCGAATGTTATTCCGAATAAGGCTATACGTATGGCAATGGCAGTGGTTTTATAATAATTCATGACGCAGGGCTGTGTGTTTGTTTTAAACCGAGGCAGTTTCGGTACGCGAACCCTCCTTTAACCCAGAAATAATATTCAATATTGATTTAACGAGATTTGAAGAGACCCCCAGGCATAGCCCCGGTGCACGAGGCAGCCATGTCAATGGCAACGATTTGTCAACGTCTCGCACGAGAACCTCTCGTGCGCTCCTTCGGTATAGCGTGGCACACACGTGGCATTATATGGCATAGAAACTGTCTCATCGTCGCGGTTGGTCGTTTTGTAAATATCTCAAGAACGTCTCTATCGAGTGCTAACACACCGTGATATATATATATATTTCGGTCTACCTATATTCCCACGGCATCCGTGGTTTATCTCCTTTTGAGACATTGCTCACGGAAGATCAGAGATCACTGAATAATTCCGTGTAATATCGTCGTAATTACTTGAGGAACGTGGATTAATTCAAGGAGTATAATATGGAGCGGTTCGATGGGAGTTGATGAAGGTAGAGAAAGGCCAGGAGCGAGAGAGACAGAGCCGGGAGCAGCAATTCCAGCGATGTCTTTCTACTGCTCGCCCTTTTAATTAAAGATCTCAAAGATATGCAAATACACGTTGAAGCCCTTTGGAATTGCAACACGAAGGAGTCGAGCTTTCGGGCAAAGCTATATGGCTGGTTATATTCGCGTGTACTCGATTTGAAATGCAACCGGCGGATGTTCATTCATGCTTAATTTAGGCGCGCGCGCGCTATCGGACGGGGAGAATATTCCAGGAGACGAGGATGGAGGAGGGATGAGCGAGGGAAAGATCGAGATTACATATTTGTGGGGGTTAGTTGGGCGAACGATGAGCGGAACTGGGATGTGGGCGTCAAGAGTGGAGCGGATGAATGGACCGGGGCATTGATGAACGTTTCGCTGAATGAATTCCTTGCACAGTGCCGAAGGAAATGCAGTTTCAGATGTGGCAGCAGATGCTGCAGGAATTTCCAGAAGAGCTGCTGTTGGATCATTTGATACAATAATTGTGCAAACTGTCTTTAGTCATTTAAAAAAATTAACCCATGTGCGCTCTTCTCGCGATTATCCAACAGACGCAAAAAAAAATAAAAAATAAAAAATAGTCATGTTTTTGCTTCCTCATAGAGGAAGCTTTGTTTTCATGAAAAAATTTTTTTTCGAGATTTTCATGCCAGTATGCTTAGAATCACCTAAAATGTCGAGAAAAGTGGTTTAGAAAAAATGTCCGTATGTATGTGTGTGTGTGTGTGTGTGTGTGTGTGTGTGCTGGGCCTCGAAAATTCAATCGCCTCTCACTCAGAAACCGTTCGAGCGATCTGGCTCAAATTTGGCACGCAAGTAGAGTAGTTGCCCCTCTTCCAATGGCGAGATTTTTGATAACATATATACAGTCATTAAGATTTTATGTAGTTTTTAATTTGTTGAAAAAAGGGCGTGGTCGCTCTAACTTTCGTAAAAGTTCGACGATTTGGCTAAATAGTTCTTCATAATGGAAGATACGTTCAATGTTGTATGGTATTGAATTTCGACAAAATCGGTAAAGCTATTCAGATTTTATACAATTTTGAAATTTTCGAAAAAAAAAAAATTTAGCTCTAAATCACGTCGAATTTTAACAAATGATCCGAATTGTTGAATAGTGGAAAAACAACATACAGCCCTGCTACATACGAAATTTGGTGATGATCGGTAAAGTCGTTCGGATTTTACACCATTTTTAATTTTTCAAAAAATTTAGATTTTCGCGATAACTTCCGCAAAAGTTAAGAAAGTAAGATAAAACTTTGTATCTAATGAAAATGAGATGTAACGGTGTTTGTGACGGATTTTTCTTTTGTTCAAATAAAAAAAAGTTGCAAAGTAGAACTTTGCACATTGCTTCCGCATTAATTTTCGTTTTTCACAAAGCTTCCTCTATGAGGAAGCCAAAATGTTAAATAAACAAGCTTCTTCATAGAGGTGGCTTTGTGAAAAACGAAAATTAATGAGGAAGCAATGTGCAAAGTTCTACTTTGCAACTTTTTAATTTTTTTTTGTGAGAAAAAGTCGCGTGTATAAAAAAAAACTAGCGGCAAATTCGTTGTGTACGGGAAAAATACATCCAAATAAAAGTATAAAATATATATAAAAAAATAAAACAGTGTTTTTGCGCTTTTTTTGAAATTTTAATTTTTTCCCCGCATCCAAATGAAGTGATAAAAAATATATTAAAAAATAAACAAGTGTTTTTGCACTTTTTTCGATATTTTAATTTTTTCCCCGCATCCAAATAAAGTGATAAAAAATATATTAAAAAATAAAAAAAGTGTTTTTGCACTTTTTTCAAAATGTTTATTTTTCCCCGCGTTCCAAATTGCCTCATTCTGCACTGCATGGGCGTTTACAATATTTCCAAGAGAGCAGCTACCGAGGAAAGTGGCGGAGGCGTGAACAGATTGAAACGAGAACGGAACTCAAGCACTTTGGTCGTGTAATCTTTAATATCAATTCGCGCGGAGCAACGCGGCGAGAAGCAGAAAACAAGCCAGAACGAGGGAATGCGAAAAAAGTGTACGCGAGAGTCTGCGGGAGATGGAGGGATGGAACTCATATACACGACAGCCCTGAGCAGATAGCTTCAGCGAATGGCTTATTGCCTGACGCTACCGCGCGCGCGTTCCCCTCGTTATTTTCCTATTTTCTCGACTATTATGTGACTTTGAGGAAAAAGAGGAAATGACAAGCGGCGTTGCAAGAAAAATCTCTCCGCCAACCTCACGCGTCGGAATGAACACGATTGATCCATTACGAACAGAATGGGAGAAAATAAAAAATGACATCTCGGTTGGAATAAAAAGTTGGCGATTGTGGTCAACATTTTATTGTAAAAATAGGAATACATCACGTGACCTTAATGACGACGTGATATATTCCTAAATGGGAAGCCGAAATTGTTTCCCATTTCGTAAAAAAATATTAAAAAATATAAAAATATAAAAATATTCATAAAAAAAATTAAAAAATATGAAAATATTCATTAAAAAATTAAAAAATATAAAAATATTCATAAAAATATTTCTCTAAAAGATCCTGAGCGTATTTAACATCAAACGTTATTCATTTGTTCATCGCGATGCATGAAGATTCTCACAAAATTTCACGCAGACTCCCAACAAGCAAAATATTTATTTACCACTATAATCGAATAAAAAAAATGAATGACTAAAGACAGACGAAAAAATTGACAAAACCATCAGCGTGATTGCAACTTGAAAGCCTCCAAGTGTCTTTTTAAACCGAATTCTCCAATACCTAACGGCCGTTTGGCTTCGGCTCGGGAGGTTCCAAAGCGATCGTTTATTCCGTAGCAAATATTTCGTTGGGGACGAATCGGCCGGGCAAGGCCGCACAACCGGTGACTCGAATTACAGGTGGAACTCGAAAATGAATGGGAACGGAAGCCCACTCGTTCGCGCACTCGGCGAAACCCAAGTGAGTCTCGTTTTATTCATTGGCGGTGGCCCGAACCACCGCGTCGCGTGTGCACCGCCACTCCCGAGAGACCCTCGCGGATAAATGAAACCAAAATATTGGGACAAGTTTGACAAAGGCCCTTTCAATTCCCGTGCTAACCCCGAGTCGTGAATCGTCCCGGCGCACAGTTACCCGCTAAACGCACGCGATGTATTACGTACGGACAACCTCAGGAAATTAAGGACACGTCTCATATAGTCGCGACGATACTTAGCGCAAGATATATCGCGAGGATTTAACACGTGAAAATAATAGACGATAAAATTGTCCAAGTGGCATTTGTAAATTTGTCCACCGTTATTTACGTTTTACGGCCTAGGAATATAATACATAATTACATTTTGAGAATGTGCCCCAAATATGTAATCTCTCATCGTAATTCAGGAATTATCTGTGCGCGGCCCAGAAGGAAATAAAGTATATGCGAGATATATAAAAGATGTATTCCAGATATAAAAGATCTGTTTTTCCGAAAAATTGTATATGTTGGATTTATTTTAGGATGTATACGAAATCTATGCGAGCAAAAAATAGAGCTATTCAAAATGTGTTTTTCTGGTATTATTGTCCGGAAAGTTGTATAATCCAGATTTTCCATGCTTCTCCATATACTTTTCCATATACTAATCCATATACCTCTTTTTCCTGGAGAGGTGCCGAGCGAGTATAATAGGGTGAATGCATCAGTAATTGAACAGTCACCAGTGAATGAACAACAGCATTCTGGGAGTTCATGAGGAAATTCAACGATTTGGACGAACATTAGATTCTTGATTTGTCTATTTTTTTTAGCTACCTGCTGCGATTATTGAGTCGCAGAAGTCTACATTCAACAAAAACTGTAAGTTAGATATAGCCCGTTCATTTAGTAGTGTTTTTAGATTTTTAGCTTTTAGTATTTATTTTCATAGACTTTGCAATAAAAATACGATACTTTTTCAGCTGGTTCACAAAATTCAACATTGTGGTTAATAAAAAAAAAGAAAAAAAAAGAAAATAAAATAAAATAAAATAAAATTCTGGTCGTTAAAATGTTCGCAAACAGACTGAAACTATAACATTTTATAGAACCCCACGATAAACAAATCGTTCTGCTTAACTGTTCATTTACTGCTCCCTCTACCCTACACCAAGAAAAAAAGCAAAAAAATGTTGTCGGTAAGCTGTACCACCTCGTCCTACGTACGTAAACACCGGTTCCATCGCGAAGGGTCACAATGGGTGGAGCGGTGTATGATTTCAAAGACGACGTAAAAATAAATGAAAATATATAGAGCCGCAGTCGCGTAGGTATCCACCGGAGACGCGTAGAGGGGACGACACGAGGGGGGGGGCCAGAGGTGGAGAGAAGCACACAAGGCGGATCGTGTGGAAAGCCGGTGGTAAGGTGATACCGGTTCGCGGGACTCCGCGTTTCAACCATGATTCCACGGTGCTCTCATGGTCCGCGCGCCCTTTTTCAACGTCGTCGTACGTAGCGCGACGCGACCGCCGCACGCCGGGATCAGATTTGTCCCGACACGTCGAACTATTCATAACCCGATCTCGTGCAAGTGAAAACCCTAAAGGGTTCTAATATTTTGACAGCCATCTTCCGTCGGTCCTCCTCCTCCACCCCCATCCTCGATTCGCCTCGCCGTC
This sequence comes from Pimpla rufipes, assembly GCA_963932165.1. NCBI lineage: Eukaryota > Metazoa > Arthropoda > Insecta > Hymenoptera > Ichneumonidae > Pimpla > Pimpla rufipes. Next base: position 26,583,292 of record OZ010630.1, read on the forward strand.
CCCGTGCGACTTCCGGCTCTCTCGCAGTGGCATTACGATTCGAAAGAGGAAAATCGATTCGAAATATGGATACCTGATATACCTGTATATATCCATTCCCTACCTGTGCTATACCCGTTTGCGTTTCATTGAATACGTTGAATAAATTGTGAGGATGGGCGAGGGGGAGGAGGAGACGTGGGGGGCGGACGCGGGGATGGATTCAATAACCTCGCGCCGGAGTTCGTCATGCAGCCGAACCCCGGCGCTCTATATCTTCGCACCTGCTCCGGTGCTTGCACTTAATTTAATTCCACCTGTGGAACTACGGTCGCTGTGCTTGAAATAATATTCGAGTTAATGCCGTTATAACGTTTTCTTCTGGGCAGCTCCGATAAGGGGTGAAATTGTGAGGAGCTCTATCAGTATTGCGCAGCGTATTTCAGACGGCGCCGTACATTTCGCACTTTTGTTTTGTTTACTCCGCAGTTTTGGGATACTTTTTTTTTGTTTCTGTTTTAGTGAAAGATCACGCTTTCTCATATCGGGAGGGGATTAACTGCCAACGTCCCCCTTCAAACATCAGTGGGTAAAATATCTCGCATAATTGACTTAAGGTTAAAAAAAAATTAATTTAAAGTTTATAAAACCAACTTACAGTAAAAAAAAATAACTTAAAGTAAAAAAAATAATCTTAAATAAAAAAAAATTAACTTAAAGTTAAAAAAAAAATTAAAGTTAAAAAAAATTAAGTTATAGCTTAAAAAAATTAACTTAAAGTTAAAAAGAATAAACTTAAAGTTAAAAAAAATGAACTTAAAATTTAAAAATAAACTTAATAAATAAAAAACTTAAAATAAAAAAATAAACTTAATAAATAAAAAATTAAAAATAAAAAAATAAACTTAATAAATAAAAAACTTAAAATAAAAAAATAAACTTAATAAATAAAAAATTAAAAATAAAAAAATAAACTTAATAAATAAAAAACTTAAAATAACAAAATAAACTTAATAAATAAAAAACTTAAAATAAAAAAATAAACTTATAACTTAACTAGTTAACTTTTTTTCAGCAAAAATGTTATACATAGCAAACATTTCCATGGCAACCATTCCACGACATTGACAACCACGATTTCCCCAAACAAAAGCAAAACATTGTTTTTTCTTCAGATTAAAACGCGCGATAGCCGCAAATCCGCTTGTTTAGCGTTGTCGCGAGACAAAACGAGGATTAGCGAAACACGCTCGGCGGGTAATACCGTCGATAAATCTTTGCGGTCCAGGAATGAAGGAACGAGGCTCAAAGCTCCCGCTCGGATCGAGAGTCCGCGCACGTGTGTGACTGTAGGTATGTGGTATACGTCTGCATGTGTTCCCGGTTGCTCGCGAGTACGGCGGAAGGTGAGAGGTGAAGATCGAAAGGGTCGACTCTGGGCCAAGGTGTTGGTTCGCACATTACGCCATAATCCTTGGTGCACAATGTATGGCGCGGCACCCGCTGGGATCCTGAGGTACTGGTGCGGTTATGCCGCAACGTTGCTCGACCCCTTAAGCTTTCGACAGTCCCGCTAGCCGCTGTGCTAGAGCTCGAGAGTTTCTGCAGGGGGTTGGGAAGCAACCAGCTATCGTTCTCTCTCTCTCTCTCTCTCTCTCTCGTTCCCTCCCCCCCTCTCTCTCTCTCTCGCTCTCTGTCTCTCTCTCTCTCGTCCCCCCCCCCTCTCTCGTCCCCCCTCTCTCTCTCCCTGTTCCCAATCTTGAATGTTTCAAGATTGCGATCGCCCGCCGCTTACTTGACAACAATAACTTTTTGTGATTCATTAGTATTTTCAACCTGATTTATATTTATATTTAATTTAATTTATATTCCGCGATTTATTTATTAATTTTAACATAATTTATATTTAATGATTTATTTATTTATTTATTTATTTATTTAACTCGTCATAAAACTTGTTAGAATTGATGCGATGGCGTATACTTTCAAAAATGTACCTTTTATGTTTATTCGCTCGATGTAACGAACGATGCAATTAATTAATGTGATATTCACTCTATACAATTACCAAGAAACTGCTGTGATTACAACACGATGATAAGAATATTATTGTACAACATTGTAATTTTAGGCTGCTCTGAGGACCCATGGTCCTAGAGCATAATAAATCATCTATCTATCTATCTATCTATCCCTCTCTCTCTCTCTCTTTCTCTCGTCCCCCCCCCCCCCCTCTCTCGTCTCCCTCTCTCACCCGCTCTCTCTCTCTCTTTCTCTCCCCCCCTCTCTCTCTTTCTCTCGCCCCCCCTCTCTCCCTCTCTCTCTTTCTCTCGTCAACCCCCCCCCTCTCTCTCTCTCTCTCTCTTGGTCACCGTGTTCGCGCGCGACCGAGTTAGCAGTGCGCCGCTGTGCGCTGTACTCTCGTGTGCGCCAGCGCTGTGCTCCAACTGTTCGAGAGCCAGCACCGCATCGTTGCCATCAGCACGACCACGCGACACGCCCGGCGTTTCACCCTGGAGCCTGTGTGTGCAGAATACTCGTTAGTCTCGTTCGAGAGACCTTCACGTCTGTTACAATATGCTCGTTCGCGCAGTGAACGCATTCAACGATTTTGCAGAGAAATGGTGAGCTGGAAGGGAAGGAGCGAGAGAGAGAGAGAGAGAGAAGTGGCGAGGGGGGGCATCATCATTGTGAAGTCTCTTATTGCTTCGGCGCTAATTGCGATAATTATTACACCACACTGAAGTCACAATGCGCGCTTCAATGAGCATGAAATAATCAGGGACAATTTTAACGGTTGATCGGAGCTGCAACGAATTGGAGTTCGGGACACACGGGCGGGGCGCAAGAATAAATTGTTGCTGTGTAATGATCACCGTGGGAGAGGTCGTTGGATGACTGGAAAAAATGTTAAAATCAACATTTGTTTTTGTTGTGTTTAAGGCTTGAATCGAAATTTATGTCATTTTAATGTGTTAGAGAAAAATTGGGGAATTATCTTCTCACGAATTTTTTTGAGGGAGGTTAAATTAAAGTTTTGAACATTCACTGTAGTTGCGAAATAAAAATTGTAATTAAAAAATTACTAAAAATAAAAATTATTTTCTTTTTCTTTTTATCAAAAATTAAAATAATTTCCTTTTTCTTTTTACTAAGAATTAAATTTCTTTCTTTTCTTTTGAATTCTTTTCTTCATTTCGTTACTGTTTCTCGTCAAAAGGTGAAACCGCTGAAGCATTCGATTTTCAAGACTTCTCGCGAAAGGATAAAATCAAAGACATTTATTTCGTGGTGATATAGAGCCAAACTATTTCACGGCTTCTTTCAGTCGACTCGAGGCCAACGTCAGACGAAAGTCGAATCCGACTCCTGCAGAAAATATCAGCAGTTTCCAATTTACACCGTGTCGACTGTACTACGTGTGCTGGATATTCGGAAAATCACGGCGACCTCGATTAACATTAAATTTTACTGTTACCTTTTCGACAGGTCAGGGAAAGAGAGCGAGCGGCAGGGCGGCGCAAGCACGTCACGCCGAAGACGGCCCGACCCACCGGAAAATTCGCTTTCCCCTGACTAGATAGATATATACAGGGGAAGGACCCGGAGGGCGAGTAAATCGTCTCGAAATGAAATTTCCATTTTACATCAGGGAGATATCGAACGGAAATTTCGAATAATTGCACGAAACGAAGGGACCCGGAAGCCCCCTGAGGCTACATCAACAGCGCTCTCGTTTCGTCTCCTCGCACAGCCGACACGTCTCGACTGTAACTTCACAGCTTTCAGCGCACGGATTTATAATACAGCTTGCGCTACATCTGCGCCATAATGAAATTGATGGCAGGAAAAGAGCGAGGAATATCCCAGAATTCACCCTTAATAATCGTTGAAACGTTTTACACGCATCAAACCTCATTAAACCTCATTAAACTGTAAAAAAAATAAAAATGTCAGCCCGCACACTGTTAAAAAAAATAAAAATGTCAGCCCTCACACTGTTAAAAAAAATAAAAATGTCAGCCCTCACACTGTTAAAAAAAATAAAAATGTCAGCCCTCACACTGTTAAAAAAAATAAAAATATCAGCCCTCACATTGTTAAAAAAAATAAAAATGTCAGCCCTCACACTGTTAAAAAAAATAAAAATGTCAGCCCTCACACTGTAAAAAAAAAATAAAAATGTCAGCCCCCACACTGTAAAAAAAAAATGTCAGCCCTCACACTGTTAAAAAAGAATAAAAATATCTGCCCTCACTCTATTAAAAAAAAATAAAAATGTCAGCCCCCACACTGTAAAAAAAAAAAAATGTCAGCCCTCACACTATTAAAAAAAATTAAAATGTCAGCCCTCACACTACTAAAAAAAAACATAAAAATGTCAGCCCTCGTCTTTTGAGAAATCAAATCAGGCGGCCTTCATCAAAACCCGCAAAGAATAACGAATTCTTCCGGCAAAACGAAACCTCAAAGAATAATACCGACACCGAGCACAAAGTACAGTGTACTTACATAATAATTACATTACCTGCAAAACCGATGGTTGCATAATAACCCCCCCCCCCCCCCCCCGGTAATAATCCTCAAAGACACCGGAGTCACCGAGGAAGGATTTATAATTGATGAAAAATGTATTCGAGAGAGCACAGAGAGAGAGAGGAAGCCTCGACGTCGGTACAAGACGAAACTGCGGGGCAGTGAGCTTTGCAGGCTAAAACTAAAAAGGAGTGGAAAAAGTGATTGCGAAGATAACGAGTAAGAAGGGGGTGGATGGGGGGGGGGGGGGTCGGCATGTTCGCTGCGGAACAAGGGAAAGATGACGTAGATGTGCCAAGCTCTGTTGAACGAAGACTTAGCAAAGACGAAACGACGAAACGACGTCTTTCCGCTTGGTGAAAAGTCTTTTTCGAGAAAGGACACGAGAGAACGTATACGCCGGGCGAGGGGCGCACAGGTCGAGAGGGTGCGCGGCGAGGAAAGGAGGCGGGCGAAAGGATGAAGACAGGACAAAGGGAGCGGAGAGAGAGAGAGAGAGGAGAGCTCTGTCGAGGACGGGATCTCGCCTCGCTGGCCATGGCAAAGTCTTGCCGGCTCCAATTGAGCTTCAATAATTCGTGGCCGTGCGCCAGGAGTCCGGCAGAAGGAGCAAGACGTCCGGGGCTGAACGCGCGGGCTATGAACGCCGCGGTGCGGAAGGAAAATCCTGACAGAATGGAGGGAGGAATAAGGGAAGTAAAGCGAATGTAGAAGCCCAAAGCGAGAGAGGTGGATTCGCGGTGTGTGTGTGTTCCACGTTCGTGTGCTCGGCTACTGTGTGTTTATCGTGTGCGTGAGAGAAGGAGAGAAGAGAGAGTGAGGAGTGGGACGATGGTCAGGAGGAAGGATAAGGATGGAGCGGTGCAGTCAGCGGTAGAAAGGGGTGGATATGCTAGGGAGTTGAAAAGTTTACACGGTTGGACGGTGATGTATGGAGATTGCGCGTGCGTGACTTGCTTAGCGGCTCCTGCCAAGCTGAAACGCCTGGACTCTCATGCGGACTCTCTGTGTTCCGTCCACCGGATAGATTCCCATTCGCTTCTGTCTATATACGCGAACGCTTACGTTAATTTGTTGTCTCGAGTGTATTCTTCGTTGTTTTTTTTTTTTTTGGCATTGAGTTGCAAAGCCACGGTGGCTTTTCATTCAATGTCCATAATTGGGTTGATGGCTGTCAGGCTGTGCTGACAATGATGCTGATGGTTTTTTTTATTGGACCTATAGAGATTGGAATTTATACTCCTGTTCGATTGAACAATTAACCATTTTCCTTAAGTTACTGAGTATCGTTTACCGCTATAGGTGCTTCACTGTTGTGAGGGTGTAACGTCATAGTGACGTCATCATGATGTAGGCTAACCTACAATTTCTTATGAAATGTATGTTTTTCGGATATTAAATCAAAGCAAATGACATAAGAAATAGATTTATATGTTCATTTTTTTAAATCACTGTACAATTAGCCATTTTTGTAAAATTACTTCATATTGTTTACCGCTAGATGCTCCACTGTTATGAGGGGGTACAAACGTCATGGTGACGTCATCATGATGTAGGCTGACCTATAATTTCTTATAAAATGTATATCTTTTGGATACTAAATCAAAACAAATTGACATAAGAAACAGATTGACATGCTTATTTTTGTAAAAACAATATCAGTAATGTCTTATTTTTGTTGTAAAACGAATGTTGTTTGCAACCCCTCGAATGCAGCGCCGCCTTTTCGACTTTTTCGTACTTGGCGAAAAAGGTTAATAAGAGAGAGACATTTTAGAAATAAAAAAAAAAATTCTGAACAGTATTTAAGTAATTTTTTAACGTATCACCGAAAGACATTAATTGTTGAAGAGCACTGAAAAACCACCACCACTCTGTTTTGTGTATTTGAGGCTTCGCTCGTAGAGAGCTTTTTATAATGTTCACCGCGGAAGCCATCAATGATTTCCTGTCGGATATCGAGCTCGCGAAAAGTCTGGTCGCGCGGGGGTTTTCAGCGTGAAACTCGGATCTCGATCGAACTACCAGTCGCGGGGACAAAGTTCACCGAAACTTTTGGCGGTTCATTTTCTTTCAACGACAGGGAATCGACTGGCGTGGCTGCAAGAAGCTTGGGCGCGTCGCCAATACCCGCGTCCCCCGAGTCGATGAAAGATTTTCCGGACGAACGCTCAATCGGACTTATATTCTACGACATCGCGGATGGGACCAATTTCGGAATCTCGTTTATCGCGACCCAAGTTTTTCTATTCCTTTTTATGGGAGTCGCGTTGACGGTTAATTCGAAAAACTGCCCCGCGGATCAACATGTCAAATCGTATATATCGTTGAATATCGAACCGATTTGACGGACGTCAAATGACGAAATTTATAATTGAAAAAACTCACTTCACGAACTTAAAAGAGTGAATTTTTAAAGAGCCAAAATTACTGTCCGCTTCCGTTGTCAAGGCTAATAATTCTTTTTTTTTTTTGGGAACTTGTTTATCGAGCTTCCAGTTAATCTCAATAAGCATCATCATAAGCAATTTATAATTGGAAAGTCACTTCACGAACTTAAAGGAGTGAATTTTTAATGAACCAAAATTACTGTCTGTTTCCGTTGTCAAGGCTAATAATTCATTTTTTTTTTTTGGGAACTTGTTTATCGAGCTTCCAGTTAATCTCAATAAGCATCATCTCGGACATGAACGTTATCGACAGCGTAAAATGAAAGCGTTACCGCTGAATTGGATACAACGATATCCTTCAACGGAAATAAATCACCGGGCGGATATGAAATGTTGCCACGTCATTGGAAGGTTCAGCAGCGCCTATTGAACCATCTGCAGAGCGCGTCAACTTTTTCCGCCGTTGCAACGGGGGTTTCGCCTCTCCATTCAGGATGTCTCGCCGCTTCATTCACCCCTTAGACCTTTTTCCTCTTTCGTATAGGGAAGACCGAACGTTGGTTGGGTCCTCCCATGTCCGATCGACAGACTGCTTCAAAGCTCCCAACACATTCAGCGTGTATTCGCTTCTGAACGAGGCTGACTTTTCGGTTGAAACTCCTACAAGAGTCTCGGCACTCAAAGGCAATATGGACGCTCCCCAAAAGTCCGTATATAGGAGAAAGAATCCTGATCTCGCAAGGACCACTTTATCGGGATTCCGATCACCGGTCATTATGCAAAACATCTCGAACGACGCGGCCGCTCCTGCCATTTATACATAGCACATAATACACATAAAAAGCAGCGAACCTTCGCGTTGATAGTCATGTAGAACTGCCGAGATATCCCAAACACGCTGCACGAGTGTCCTGATCTCCAGAAAGTCGTGTCACGACCTTTTTTTTCAGGGACCATGAAAGAATAAAAGAAGCAAAACATCACGAAGCCGAGACTTTCACCAGGACGTCGTCCAATCCCTAATGTCAAGAGAGTCCGGACTAGGGTGGAATGACGCGTATAAGCAAGCTAAAGGTTCCCCCTTAGGCCTTCCCGATTTCACAGCAAAAATAACCAAAGCTGTCCACCAGGCTGCAGGCAAGATATCCAGAAAAAATCGGCATTCCACCGGCTTGCCAAGGATTTTCTTCTTTTTTTTCACAAAAATGACAGCAAAAATTCAAAGCATCCGAATAAGGGCTCTCGGGTGCAAATGAACGGGCGCGGCAGACCGGAAAGCGCGCTATTTCATAGCGCGCGGGCGGCATAAACGAGAGTGCAAAATGCTCCGGGACACACGGGGCATCAGCGATGATGCCTCCGGTGAATAGACCGAGAGCCCTCGATTCGCGCCAACACCACTACACGCAAGGTACTACAGGCGAAACCTACGGGCGCACGTTGAACATATGGTAATATCGGAATATCAACGTTGGAAAGGGGGGGGCGGATGATGTTTTTAGAGGAGTCGAATTGTGCCAACGCTCGTGGCAAAACACAGTTCAAGTGCTTTTACATATGCCGCGCAGCGGGCAGGGTTGGCAGTGTAACTACAAATGTCTGTCGGATTTCATCCGGCCGCGGCGAATATAGGCGTATGTTTATGGATTTCAATGTGAGTCTTTGATGCTAAATGCCAGAGACGTGTATGACACAGCGGTAAACGTGTAAAACAGTTCCGGGGGTTTTCGGATGAGCGTTACACACGATGGTTACATGACGCACGGGGTTAACTTTGTTAACGGGGTTAAGCCCCTACATTTATTTTAGGGACTTTACTTAGGTTTTTCTCGCGTTTCTTTCTTTTTATTTTTATTTTCAATTTTCCTTGTTTTTTCTTGTTTTGGCTCTGCTTATTTCATTTTATTTCGCCTGTCGAGAAGTTATCTTGTTCCTTTTTCATTTCTGTTTGCCTTCGCTTATATCAAATTATTTATTTTTTGTTGTAATTTTTAGTACTTAGTTTTTAGTTTAGTTTTTAGTTAGCTTTAGTTTTAGTTTTAGTTTATTTTTAAGTCACTTGTAAGATTTTTTCTTATTTGTGTTCCTAGTTTTTGATTGTTTGCCTCATGTTTTTGTATCGCGCATGTACGAATTTATGCACGGTGCGCTCAGGGGACTTCGGTCTCAGTGCACGAAATAAACAACTCATTCTTATTTTCTCTCTCATTTTAGAGGAGTCGAATTGTGCCAACGCTCGTGGCAAAACACTAAACTATGTAACTACAAATGTCTGTCGGATTTCATCCAGCCGTAGGCGTATGTTTATGGATTTCAATGTGAGTCTTTGATGCTAAATGCCAGGGACGTGTATGACACAGCGGTAAACGTGTAAAACAGTTCGGGGGTTTTCGGATGAGCGTTACACAGGGTGGTTACATGGAGCACGGGGTTAACTTTGCCAGCTCGTGCATCTACTCTGGTTCGAGCAACCCCTGCACCCTCCCCCCCCCCCCCCAACCCCTCCTGCACCACCAGCCCCTTCTCTCTTATCCCTCTCGCGGCGCTTCCATCGTGCTCGCTCCTGTCACGCCGCTTCCTACGGCGTTTCTCGCTCGTTGCAAGCTCCATCGAAGAGCGTTTCACTTTTGCTCGTAAAGCCGTGCACCACTTATCGTTCAGCTAGCGCGAGGCCCGGCTGGCAAGCTCCTTCATAACGTCTCGTTAAATTATTCATCGGCCGCGACGTAACCCAGTCGCCTCAACGTTGCCGTCTCCTTCCTCTGCTGTTATGCACGTTAGAGATAGAATGCGTGTGTTTGTGTGTGAAGGTGGCTGTGTGTGTGTGTGCGATATACATATTGAGCAGTAAAGGTGATACACGGATGCGTTTACTATTAAAGTTGGAGAGAGCAAAGTTTGCTCATTCAACCTTGGGCCTATCCTGTCGTGATGAGGAGTCTATGAAAGGCAGCAGACGTTCTGAGAAGATAAGTCTGTAGATCAGATCTTGTAGGAATATTAGATATGCAGTTAATTGATAATCTTAATTAGCTTTCGACGTTGTCTAGCCGGTTTTGGCTGTCGAGCAGAGGATGAAGAGAAAGATAGGCGAGTAATTGGATTCATACGAAGATTGACTAATATTTCAATATAATATAATCTAAAAAAAAAACTCAGTATTCGCAACCAATTAATTCGTTGCCAACTACCATTTTTTGTCGTTTATTGCTGATTGATCTGCTGACACAATCAAATATATCCCTTGGTGTCAATTTAATCATCTGGTTGGTTGGGGCAATAAAAGCGATGCAGTTTTTTTCCAAGCGGTTCTAAAGACAAAATTTTGGTCGTCAACGTCATTCGTCGGTCGCCTACACCGAGAGAAAAAGTTTCCTTGATTCAATGAAATTTCCTTGAAATCTCAATCTATGAAACATTTCTTTGAGGTCAATGAAATAATATCCTTAAGTTAATATTATATTTTCTTTGAACGATGTCATCAACCAAATTATAGATTATGCCCACCAAGTTTTTGGTTACGTACCATAGTACTTAGATATGGTCACCAATAATTTCGATGGTTTAACCAATGATTATCTTCTCGATTTGACTTGACTTAAGTATAACATGACAGACCAGCTCGCGCGAGAAACACCAATACGACTTATCGCGAATGAGAAACACGTTGACAGACCGGGTGCCGTCAAGTATATCGTTTCTTTAAATCAAGGAGATCATCTCATTGAAATTCAAAGAAATATTTCATTGAAATCAATGAAAAAATTGCAATCCACCCATTTCTTTGGTATCAAGGAAACTTTTTCTCTCGGCGTATAATATAATCTAAAAAAAAACTCAGTATTCTCAACCAATTAATTCGTTGCCAACTACCATTTTTTTCGTTTATTGCTGATTGATCAGCTGACACAATCAAATACATTGCTTGGTGTGAATTTAATCATCTAGTTGATTGGGGCAATAAAAAGCCAATGCAGTTTCTGTCCATCCGGTTCTAAAGACAGAATTTTGGTCGTCAACGTCATCCGTCGTTCGCCTGCTGACAATGAGTAATTAATAAAAAAATGTGGCAGTCGTACTAATCATCCGAATTCGATGCTCCCACCGTATCCGTAGTACCAATCGCACCTGTAGTACCTCGGCCATTCCACGCCGGATATTAAATTTCGCTATTTGGCGCGCCGAGATACGCGTACGAACTGCCTTGATGAAGACGCCGCGTCCACGGTCGGGCCAATTGGTTTCCAGAATGTCGAGCGGTGAGCTCCGGTTGACGCGACGACGCCTGTCGGTGCGCCAGTACTCCCTGTCTCAGGTGATTAAATTCGCAAGCCAATCCACTATCGATTAGTTTAGCCTGATTTCCTGAAGGCACGAACGTCAGGGGAAACCGGAGTAGGCCGTATAGCGCCCGACACGGGAGGCAACGTCGTCGTCGTCCCGGGCCGGCGTGTTGCACCCGTTCGCGGCTTCGCCGCCTCGATTGAATCATCTGACCGACATGAGCATAGGAGAGGACCCGCAGCGATATAGTGCCCAGAGATTCAATCAAAACGCTACGAAGCTCTTGGTGTAATCACCAGGAGGAAATGGCCCGATCAGGACGGGTTCGGACCGCCCAACGTGAATTATCGAATCAGCCAGATTATTCATTTACTATCGTCGCTATCAATGTTTATACGCCGCAGCCTCCGACATGTCGTCAGCCAGCTTCCCGAGTGGAAAATCTGCGGCGTTACGTCAGGCTAGGATTGAGCGATGTTGAGAAAAAAAAAATCGATGTTAAAAGAATGGATTATTTAAAAAATCGATGTTAAAAGAATGGATTATTTAAAAAATCGATGTTAAAAGAATCGATTATTTAAAAAATCGATTATTTAAAAAATCGATTATGAAGATTTGATTATTTAAAACACCGATTATCAAGATTTGATTATTTAAAACACCGATTATGAAGAATCGACGTTTCTAAAAAAACATCGGAACATCGATTATTTTACATCGGTAAAATAGAAAACAGTGATGTAGAAAACAATTAAAATAATATCAGCAAAATAATGTTATTCGAGTAATAAAGTTGCCCAAAGTCTCAAGGCACATTCCATACATGGTGATGCGTAAATCCGTTGGCGGTGAAATTTGCTCGTATACCTACTCGATTTTTTTTCGATGTTTCATAAATAAATATCGAACATCGATTAATCGGTTTTGAGAAACATCGAAAAAAAATCGGTTATTTGAAAGAAAAAAAAACATCGGTGCTCGACTAATCGACAAACATCGCCCATCCCTACATGAACAGGGCCTAGTCAAGGACTAAATGCAACGCTACAGATTTTCTGCTCGGGCTCCTAACAACTCGTGTCTCAAGTACCCACAAAACATCCCTTCAAAGCATAAACGAATCAATGAACTACACTGAGCATTTCGTCGTCGCTCTTCACTGCAAAAAAAAAAAAAAAAACACAAGTAAAACTTCCGAACAACGGAACTTCAAATGGACGCGTCCGTAAGAGCCGCAACGGCGGAGAGCCGGACGGGAAATAAGAAGGACGACGAGAATTTAAAATGAAAGTTTACGAATTCATTATGACGAAACGGGGCGGCCAAGGTGGGTCGGTCGGGGGGGGGGGGGGGGGGGGGGTGGGGACACGGCCAGTGGGGTCGGAGTTGTGCTCTCGAGGAAAAAGGTCTCGGTGCGCGGGGGCGTCTTTCAATTTTCCTCTTTAATTTTGCAGCGCACGACAATGAGCCCTCGGGCCGGTGATGATGCTTCTTCCTGGCTCCCCCCTCCCCCCCACCCCCTCATCTCTCTCGGGCTATCGAAACATAGTTAACTTCATAATTAAACGAGATAGCAGCGAAGTTTACAGTTTTGTCCCAACGTCGTCGAGACTTGAAAGGGAATCTCGTCCTCCCCCTGCCCCCCCCCCCCCCCCCTCACCCCCCTCCTCGCCCCCCGCACCATAATCATTGTTATTATCTCTCTCTCTCTTTCCAGGTTTTGTATAAAAATGCCATTTCTCATTTCTCCCGTCCCACGCATTTTCCAGGATACACCGTACAACGTGAGCTGTGTTACACTAACCGTGCGCGGTACCTAAACGCGAGGCTCGCGGCGCGAGTGTGCTGCGAAGTGGCTGCGCCGGGGACTTACGGACTTCCCTCTCTCCATTCCCGGACAATGCGGAGAGTTTCCCCCATTAAATTCTCTCACAATAAATTAGAGGCTATAAATACGTGGTTGGGGCAGACGTGCCTCGGGGTGGTTCACGCTGGCGTCGCGCGCGGCGCTGCTGCTCAAGTAGGTAAAGCCCGCGTTGCGCGGACTCCCTCGCGAAACGTAACTTTTCTATTATTTTCTCCCACCCCTCGCGGGAAGCCCCCGACCGCGAGTCGCCCGTCTCACGGTTACATCTCTTTCTTACGCCGCTCAAGTCAACCCGCCAAGTTTTTCAAACGCGCAAACCAACCCCCCTGCACCCCCCCCCCCCCTCCCCCTTACCCTTCCCATCGTCGTGAGGTTCACAGGGAGACTTCAGCTTTCCGGGCAACAGCTACAGCGATAAAGCTATGCGATGGCCTTACCGTTTCTCGCACTCCCTTTCTACCTCGTTCCCTCATCCTTCGCTCCCCCCCCCCCCCCTACAACCCCCGACTGTTCCCCATACAGTGGACTCTCCGATAAGTTAAGTTCCGAAAATTTAAGGCACTCCTACAAGTTAAGGATTAACGCTCCGGTAAGTTAAAATCGATCCTTTTCTGAGCTAAGCAATACCTCATAATTCTCTACCTTATACCTTCATAAGAAAATATAAGGTAGAGAAAAAAATTATTTTTTTTCTCTACTAAAAAAATTATTTCTTTTCTCTACTAAAAAAATTATTTTTTTTCTCTACCTCCTGCACAGAGAAAAAAAAATCAATGGATCAACCAAATCCAGCGGTCACCGGCTGTCAAATAAATGTTTAGTTAGAGCAACGACATTTTTTGTTTCTTCAACAGTTTCTCGGTTCAGCAGACCAAACGATGGTTAAGGTGAAATTTTTTTTTTTTTTCGAGCTGACTAAATGATTTACTTGACAACCGGAGAACGCTGGATTTGTTGAATCAACAAATCTCTTTTCCCAGTGCGATTATAATTGGCTCTCGGTCCCGCGACCTTAACTTATCGGACACTCCACTGTACCTCCTGCGCTTCACGCTCGTCGTTTCGCCAGGCGTCGCACACACACACACACACGCAACAAAACTAGCGGCCTCGCACGTATGTTCCGCATATCAAACGGCCTCGTCTCCCTCTATCCACATACACAGACACTCGTACTACAAGCGTGCGGTATATCTGGTATGCAACGTGGAAACAGAAGCGTCTCTCCGGCCGCAGAGCGAGCGCGACAGGAGGGGGGGCAGAAAAGGGGGGCAGGGGGCTGGAATCCCCTGAGCGTGTGCGAGTAGCCGTGTGGTAGCCCGGGCGTTTTGTTTATGCGCGAAAATTGCATTCCCCCTCGGGATAACGTGCAGTAAGAAGGAGCGCCTCTCGCGTAGGATGAGAATGAAGAGAAGTGGAAGGGCATTGAAGTTACCCGGAAACGGCGGAATAAATTCCCTCGCTCTCGCGGGCCGGTATTATAAGCTCCCGGTGGATACCGCCACACTGCGGGGCCAAAGTGGTTGCGCGCTTGGATTTTTATAATTCACTTTGAACGCACCCGTTCCCCCGGACTCTCTCTCGGTGTATCTGCCGAGTCCGACTCGTTGTTGCTACCGTTTTATCATCCGTCCGCGATGTAATTTCACGGCGTTTCGCAGAGCAAAAATATATCGCGCTCTCCCAGCGATGCTGACTGGCAATTCGGTTTTCGGTGAAAAGTAAAGAGTTTTTTTTTTTTTTTTTTTTTTTTCAAGGTTCATACTCGTGTTTTATCTCGTTGGGTCGCGAGAACTGGGAATTGTAGTTGATACCGCGGCGCAGGTTCTTCGCTTCTTTAATGACATACATTATTCAGCGCACGTCAAGTTGCGCAATTTTATTACTGTTATAATTCTAATGGTCCAAAGTGTACGAGGCGCGCGACGAAACACACGTGCTGTAATTCAGAGAAGTAAACGGGGGGTGGAGGGGGGAGGGGGGGGGGTACAAGAGTGCGAGAAACTTTGGTGTAGCCGCGGGACGCGACGTAACGTATGTGAGACACGGCTCCGTGCAGTCTTATTGCGGTCTCAAATCTTGGCAAGTATGTCGCTCACGGTACAAGTTTCTGGACACTTTGGTACGTGTGTGTTTGCAGCAAGAAGCTCGAAGCTGAGGGGGGGGCCGTCTTGAGAGGTATACCGGGGACCAAAACCGTCCGCGCGCGCCACGTTGAATTCTGCATGAAGACGCTGAGCGCAGAGATGAGCTGGCACTGCGCGCACTGCGCGCACCCGCTGCACACTGCGAGGAGTGATGCAGCGCGTGTACGCGATGTCTTTCGCCACCTATGGTCCCGGCCCTATCGCGGGTGTGAGAATGCCGGAGCTTCGTTACAGCCACTTGACGACAGGTGCGTCACTCGTAGACATCGTACTGTGATAAACCGTCGTAGGTTATTGCTGCACTGAGAAAAATTGTATTTTGTGCCACTAGTGCGTAAAATGTTATGCATGTTTGGCATCCTATATTTTTTACGTTGTGTGCGAAAAATTCAATTTTATGTAGGATGCGAAAAATTCCATTTTACGTGGCATGCGAAAAATTCCATTTTACGTAGCATGTGAAAAATTCTATATTATGTGGCATGCAAAAAATGCCATATTACGTGGCATGCGAAAAATGTTATTTTACAGATCGAAGGCAGTGCGTAGAATTTTACGCATACTAGGTAAAAAAAATATAATTAAATGTATCATTTATTTGAAAACACATCAAATACTGCAATATTTTATTCAACGTACTGTAATTCATATAAATATATTTATATATCGTTGACGCAATAAATATCCTTTTGGAAATTTAATAAAATGATCTCAATGACTCAATCAGGATGTTTAATACATTGAAAATTATATTTTTTTTCAGTGTGTGTGGTCGCTTCGCAATTTTCAAGCAAAACTGGAAGCTGCAGTAGTCACGACAGTACGATGACAGACGGACGAAAAAGCTTCCGCGGAAACACCGGAAACGAAAAAATCGCGGATGCACTGTTAAAATTGTTGGGAAGTTCAAGGGATATTCGGAGGTTTTTATTCGCAGACTGGTGGAGGGAATTTAGTAACACAAAAACGATGTAAAACTGCCCCGTGTTAAATTTAATGAATTTTAAAATGTTGAAATTAAACGTTTTCTTGTAATACCTCTGGTTTACATTACAGTTGAATTTTTAATTTTCAACATATTACGGTGAAAATTGGGGCTCAATTACGGGTCACAGAAATATATCCACATATCAATGTCAACTCACTTGACTGAGTACATAATTATTATTCGATTATCAATAAATATCGAACCGACGTACTGAATGATTTATCTTTTTTCTTTTTGTTTAAATCGTGAGTACACTTCAGCCACATTACGGAAGTCCTACTCGTCTTCGAGATCGAGCACTTCAGTACGAACTCATCGTCAATACGCCATCGGAAATGAATTCTTAAGCGTCCTTCTGCATTCTTAATTTTGTCGTTTCTGGTACCTGCGAAGTACCTGGAGGTAACGTCCTCTCGTGTACTTTCGAATTAATGGATTCAATCAAGAATGGATAGGGGCGGTGGTTGCGGAATCGAAGATAACGTATTGCAACCGCGATTAGAGTGAAGCCACCGATTTAGAGGACGTACGTATATGAAAATCGATTAAGAGACGAGTCAGGCAATTTAATGACGGAATAAATCAGACGTAACGCGACTGAGGTTGGAACAGACGGAGAGATCTCCGACGATTAATGATGGAATCTGGAATTGATGAGGTTAGGCGAACTCTTGGGAAATTTAAACGAAGGGGGGTGGAAGCGGCGATGTCTCCGAATTTAACTGGATGAAACGGAGTCTATCCGATTACGTCTCGGGAATTAATTGTACTCGGAATTAAGCCGGGTTTAAATGATAAGATTTTGAATACCGTGTTTGACAGAAAAGTCATTGATGATCCATTTAAAATTATATTGTATTTTATTTTATTTTATTTTATAAAAAATTTTTTTTATTAAAATAAAAATAAAATTTATTAAATTTAAAAAAATATATTTTTTATTATTTTATTTTATTAAAATAAAATAAAATTAAATAAAATAAAATTAAATTAAAAGCATATGGAAAAATACGACTCTCTGAAAAGTCATTTGAAATAATATTTTTCTTGCGTTCCACTTTACGATTTTTAAATTGTAGATCTGTTGCAAAAACAACTAAAATCACGCGATTCACTATATCAGTGCCCAAGGAACGAAATGATTGGTTGCAGATGTGTACTAAGGGCGAACTACGTAATTCGACGAAAATAAACACATCGCCAGTCGTAAAGGGATTCTAATCTGATGTCGGGTAGGAGGCTGTCTATTACGTACCACCTTCGTAATACGTTTCAGACTCAAAGTTCCACACGGTGTGAGAATTAGCAGCGGAAAGCCAGATAGAGACAGAGAGCGGCGGAGCTATTAGCGCCTGGATAAATTTAACCTGCTGGGCGTGCAGTAAACACGCTGTGAAAACGGATCCTAATGTCGAAGCAGCAACGCGTGACAATTCGAGCGCATGTTGCTCGGTCCTTAATACACGTACACGCTCTCTGGTGGTGGTCGTTATACCCGCCAGGCGACGAGCCGATGCCGTATCTAGCCCTGTGCAAATGCATCGTTACATCGCGGAGATTAATTCCATTTGCCAGTGTGTATGACTCGAGGGCTGCTGGTTTCATTAAGATTTCGATAAAGCGATTGAAGTACTCGCGCATTTTATTCAGTCAACTCAACAGCGTAATTTTTTTTACACATGTTTCTCGACATGTAACGTAAGGTTTGTTTTCTGGACGTGATTTTACGTACACTGTTAAAAAAGATTGGAAGTTTTTGTTCTTAAACTGATGAATTCAATTTTAGTCTACAATTGTGAAATTAACTTCATGTACTTTTATAATAAAAATACAGCAAATCATAAAAATTGAAGGACTTTTACATCAAAACTAAAAAGTAAATAATAAAAAATACTATGTTATAAATTAATTTTGGATTGCTTTAGTATGTGAAATTTAGAATACCAGTTTATGCATAAAAAATTCCAGTAGTGAACATTAAATTTCAAAAAGATTTTTTTTTACAGTGTGAGTTAAAAACGAGAATAACGAAATTACGGATTTCGATCAAAAAACTTTTCTCTGGCATAATACGGTTGAAGTAATCAGCCACAATCACGCGGATTAGCAGTGTTTAATATCATTCATAACGACAAATCGTCTCCATTGAGCTATTCAGCATCGTTCGTCCGCTCTCGCGAAATTGATCCCCCCGTTCAATTGAAAGTATATCGCGATTGTCGACTGCCTACGGGCAGATTGTGAGCAGCAATCCGACGCGCGTATCGCGCCGTAATTTTTACGAGTGGCAGATCAATAGGCAGTGACAATGGCGCACGTTGGACGATTGGGCATTGCGACAATGGGGAAAATATATGGCACACGCGGGATGGAACAACCGTCGAACTCAATAATGCCCAATCCTGTTTCGGCGATAATCATCGATGCTTGATAAAATAATATCTGGATGAACGGATCTGCCCCGCGAGCTTCCCGTGTCTATCTCTGTTAATAATTGACAATGCGATTGGCATCAAGTTTATTGTTCACCCATTACGGTCCGGTGATCAAGACGGATAACTTTGCCTATTGTAACACTGAGTCTTCCCAAAATTGAACTTTTTTAAATTGTTTCACTCATGGCTACAAATTTGGTGTGCAGCAAAAATAACTGAAATCCAAAATTATCTATTTGCAAATATAAAACTGCATCATTTTATCATTATTTTCACGTTAATATTATACAAGGGGGATACGACGTTTCGCTTGTCTCTTTGCACGAAAGTCACCGACGTTTATGACAACCTTAATATTCGGCGTACGGATAAAAAGCTTCGCAAATCAAGGATGTTTATGCTTCAACGTGAAAAAAAGTCTGTCATAGCCCGGTGTATATTAGAGAGCCATCATGCATGAAATATCTCGTAATAAATTAAGAATTCACGAGGACGCTATCTTGAGTGCCTCGTGTCTCATAAAAAATGCTGCCTTCGCGTTACCCGAGACTGTTGGACTTTGCTTTGCCTTTAGTGCAGCTAAAACGGATTGATTGATGATCTCCGCTCGTCTCTTGGCAGAGATCATAAAGCGGAAGGGTTTCGCTCGAAATTTTTGAATTCCCAAAACGATTCGTACAGCCCGGCCAATTACTCACATATTTGTTCGTACAACAGTAGGTATTCCAATCTCTCCTAAAATGTTTTGCGCTTTTTACTAGCAGAAAATCTTGTAGTACAGTTTTGCGCTTTTTACTAATAGGAAATTTTATAGTACAGTTTTGTTCTTTTTACTAATAGAAAATCTTTTAGTACAGTTTTGCGCTTTTTACTAATAGAAAATCTTGTAGTACAGTTTTGCGCTTTTTACTAATAGAAAATCTTGTAGTACAGTTTTGCGCTTTTTACTAGCAGAAAATCTTGTAGTACAGTTTTGCGCTTTTTACTAGCAGAAAATCTTGTAGTACAGTTTTGTGCTTTTTACTAATAGAAAATCTTGTAGTACAGTTTTGCACTTTTTACTAACAGAAAATCTTGTAGTACAGTTTTGCGCTTTTTACTAATAGAAAATCTTGTGGTACAGTTTTGTGCTTTTTACTAATAGAAAATCTTTTAGTACAGTTTTGCGCTTTTTACTAATAGAAAATCTTGTAGTACAGTTTTGCGCTTTATACTAATAGAAAATCTTGTAGTACAGTTTTGCGCTTTTTACTAATAAAAAATCTTGTAGTACAGTTTTGTGCTTTTTACTAATAGAAAATCTTGTAGTACAGTTTTGCGCTTTTTACTAATAGAAAATCTTGTAGTACAGTTTTGCGCTTTTTACTAATAGAAAATCTTGTAGTACAGTTTTGCGCTTTTTACTAATAGAAAATCTTGTAGTACAGTTTTGTTCTTTTTACTAATAGAAAATCTTGCAGTACAGTTTTGCGCTTTTTACTAATAGAAAATCTTGTAGTACAGTTTTACTCTTTTTACTAATAGAAAATCTTGTAGTACAGTTTTGGGCTTTTTACTAATAGAAAATCTTGTAGTACAGTTTTGCGCTTTTTACTAATAGAAAATCTTGTAGTACAGTTTTGCGCTTTTTACTAATAGAAAATCTTTTAGTACAGTTTTGCGCTTTTTACTAATAGAAAATCTTGTAGTACAGTTTTGTGCTTTTTACTAATAGAAAATCTTGTAGTTCAGTTTTGCGCTTTTTACTACTAGAAAATCTTGTAGTACAGTTTTGCGCTTTTTACTAGCAGAAAATCTTGCAGTATTCCAATCTTTCCTAGAAAACCTTGTAGCATTCCAATCTCTCCCAGCTAAATAAAACTGCAAACCCGCCAGGGTTTGGCCGTCGTAGATACGCTATCGATGGCCATCAGACCAAAAGCTCTGAACTGTGAAATGTTGTGTTCACGAGCCGATATAACCCTCAACCCGGTCTCACTCGTCGTTGGTGACTACAGAACTGCGTGTCGCGGCAGTAACGGGCTTTAATGTTCGATCGATAGCGATCTTCGAGAAAAGGCGGTCCTGTCGTTCCGTCGAGGTGATGGGAAACGAAATATATAACTATATAAATGCGAAGTGCGCTGATAGAATGGTCGGAAGGTCTGCGTCGCGAGGCCAAATCGCACACACAGCCATTTGGCAATTTCTTTTCCCTACTAAGGACGATCTTATCAAACGCGTTGCCTCGTTACTTTGTCAAATTGAGCGTGACCCACTTTGCCACGAGTGAAACGCTATTTTCGCCACACAGTTTTATCCATACACCCGCGTTGAGCGCGAAACACCTCTGGCAAAGTGTCGTTGGTAACGAGCTTGAGAAATATGGACTTCACGGTTACGTGAATTTGGCGAGAGGCTGAAGGGAACTTCGTGGAGGGATGGGAGCGAATACAATTCTGTGCAGCGAAGGGTGCATAAAGGCCTCTCCTTCTGTAACGACCGACCGTAATGACGTTCAGGCGATGAGCTCGGCTGCCTGCACATCGGACCTTCGCAGTGTTTCCAATCGATTCCATTGAAGTCTCGTTTCTTGCTGGCGGCTGCATGATCGATAGGGGTTTTCGCGAAAATCCTGGAAGGGCGAATTATATGCAATCCCGCGATGCGGTAGATCCGGCAAAGTGTGTATGGGGCATGAGTGCTGCAGGGAAGGAAGGGGCTCAGTTCTCACTTGTTCGCTTCTGCTTGTTTAAGTCAACGGATCAATGCACCCGATGGAAACTTGTTGGACCTTCCAGGTTACATCGTCGACTCTGGCTCGCTTGGTTACGAAGCAAAGTCGTTCTAATGGAATACGATGCAGCCCTTCGCTTCTGAGAATAAAGCCTTTGGCTATGGGTGAACCATGCTGGGTACGTTCCGGCCCTTAGCCGTTCTATTTGTGAATGGCTGTTCGAAGAGCCCCCGGCTGGCTGGATGGGGGTGGGAATGCGACGCTGGGCTCAATGCAGGTTCAGGATCGGAATGTCTTGCCTGCAAAGAGTTCATTCGATTGAAGGTCCAGCTGGACGTGTCATGTGAAATTTGTAGTACAGTTTTGCGCTTTTTATTAGTAGAAAATCTTGTAGTACAGTTTTGCGATTTTTACTAATAGAAAATCTTGTACTACAGTTTTGCGCTTTTTACTAGTAGAAAATCTTGTAAAACAATTTTGCGCTTTTTTACTAACAGAAAATCTTATAGTACAGTTTTTCGCTTTTTACTAATAGAAAATCTTGTAGTACAGTTTTGCGCTTTTTAATAGCAGAAAATCTTGTAGTACAGTTTTTCGCTTTTTACGAATAGAAAATCTTGTAGTACAGTTTTGCGCTTTTTACTATAGCAGAAAATCTTGTAGTACAGTTTTACGCTTTTTACTATAGCATAAAATCTTGTAGTACAGTTTTACGCTTTTTACTAGTATAAAATCTTGTTGTACAATTTTGCGCTTTTTACTAGCAGAAAATCTGTAGCGTTAAGGTCCAGCAGGGCCAACGTAGCCCTCGTAAGGGTTTGAACAGGCACGGATGTAACGTCACAGATTTTCAACCAGGGTAACAGAGGAGGAAATATGTAAGCTCGTTACACATGAAACTACAAGTTTGCTCACAAAACGGAATCCATCAGGTTTTCTTTGAAAACGTAGTCGGTAATACAAAATTATGCTAATGCCTTCCCACCAGGTAATGCGCTGAATTGGTCTTTGGAGCAGCAGCGCAAATTTGCGCTGTATATTTTTTTGCGCGTTGGCTGGATCAAAAGAAAATATTAACGGGGATATCTGCCGCAACGAGCGAGCGCTTGTCGTAATAATGCGCCCGAGTGACTTGCGCCGTATTAACCTGGAACTTGCAGTTACGTTACGGTATAAAAATGCACACGGCATTGTTTATCCCATCTGCCAGAATGTCGACGTGAAACGACGCGAATTATTCCGCGCGCGCAGTGTCAGAGCACGCGCATGTCTCTTTCCCGTTTCCCGTGTTACACCCGTCCTTGTTTTATACCGGCGAAACAACGCAATGCGAAAGTCAAAGGAATGCAGAAACGAGAGATAAAAATGCTTTTGCACGAATAGCACATAATGTAAATATCACGCGAAGCGTCAAACACACCACTTCGCTCTTCAATGCGCATTTCAGTGACCTGGAACTGGATCGGATGTCATTATCCGGTATATTTATTTTTAAACAAACGACCATTTAACCCGTTTAACATTTAACATTCAATGTTTTATTTAATCCACAATAAATTACGATAAAAATGAATCGGAAAACAATTTCAGTAGCTTTGGATTTTTCCGCGATATCAAAATTTAATTTGTATAACGATGGATTCGTTCGTCACTATCGTTATATAATATTACTGTGACATGATTATCGATGTTTTATTTAATCAACAATAAATTACGATAAAAATGAATCGGTAAATAATTTTGGTAGCTTTGAATTTTCGGAGGTCACATTTTTTCGCAATATAAAAATTTCATTTGTATAACGATGGATTCGTTCGTCACTATCATTTTATAATATTACTGTAACATGATTATCGATGTTTTATTTAATCAACAATAAATTACGATAAAAATGAATCGGAAAACAATTTCAGTAGCTTTGAATTCTCGGAAGTCAAATTTTTCCGCGATATCAAAATTTCATTTGTATAACGATAGATTCGTTCGTCACTATCATTTTATAATATTACTGTGACATGATTATCGATGTTTTATTTAATCCACAATAAATTACGATAAAAATGAATCGGTAAACAATTTCGGCAGCTTCGAGTTTTCGGAAGTCAAATTTTTCTGCAATATTAAAATTTCACTTGTATAACGATGGATTCGTTCGTCACTATCATTTTATAATATTACTGTGACATGATTATCGATGTTTTATTTAATCCACAATAAATTACGATAAAAATGAATCGGAAAACAATTTCAGTAGCTTTGAATTCTCGGAAGTCAAATTTTTTCGCAATATTAAAATTTCATTTGTATAACGATGGATTCGTTCGTCACTATCATTTTATAAAATTACTGTGACATTATTATCGGTCAATAAATTTGTTTTCAGCAGTACGATTCTAATTCACCTGACCTTTCCGGCTAATAAATTCGCCGCGGCCTTTGAACACAGTTGGAGCGATAAAACGATCGACAGATAATCGCGCTCTTGATCATAACTTTGTTAGCGTCTCTATAGCAACCGATTGTACGATTTATCGCTAGTTATTAATTCAACGAGCACGGCATTATATCCTCCAGGAGGTCGGGGATTGTGCCGGCTCCAAGGTAGGTGCAACGAAAGCGCGTATTGCTTCGGGTCTTCCGCAGTCGAGTCGTATAAGTGTATATAACACCAGCTTTCTGCCAGTTCTTACTCTCTCGGTATCAGTCAAGTTATACTGTTTTCTTTCGGTGTGTAGATTTAAAGAACGAGTCTAACCACAGTAAAACGTACTCCATAGGTCTTTGCGACTATACTGAGTCACGTACAGTATCATGATATACTGTCAAATCCTTTCGATATACGAAATCGAATACAGGGTATATTTCTACAGCGCTCTATATATCCACTATTATACGTCAGCTTTTCTATTACGTTGCCCCTAAACACCTCCCCATGGCGTCTCAGCACGTAGTACTTTACTTTATCGGTATTTTCTGTATTTTTCTGCGTTAGTCGAAACTCCAATAAATTGAGCCTCGAAAGACTCTGAAAACTATATTATTCATGTGATATTCTGTGCTTACTTTAATGTCGTGTAATCATGTTAGGACTTTCAACTAATAATTGACGAATTTTCGTCTTTGGTCTATTTTATATTTTTATATCAATCTTCAACTTTTTTCATTGTCACTACAACTAATTTATAAAATAAATATTAATAAATAACCAAATGCCTAAAATGAAAAAAGAAAAAAATATTAATCGATGTTTATACGCGTCGTTCAAGCAATTCATTCTTAAACCGGAACCAAGAAATAAATATGTTTAAATCAATAATAAAATTGCCATGTTGACAAAAATTATCTATGGTATATAAATTCTAAATAATAAATACTTTCGTAAATTGTACCATTCGTCCTGTTTTTAGTGAGGTTCGTTTCTGTCATCATTTCTCCGACGTCCATTCGCTCCTTTCTCCAGAACCACTAGCAAAAATATAATAAAAAAACAAGGTCAAAAAAATAAATGGCCAAGAGGAGAAAATAAGGATCTCGTCGTCTCTGTTCTCGGCTCTACGAGAGAACGAGCGAGAAGAGGCTGCAAACAAATCTCCCAATCAGGAAACACGCGGAGGCCCTTCGGGCCGTACATCATCTGTAACCTTGCACCTTGAATTCATGCGTGCGCGGCGAGCGGGTGGGCCCGAGAGAAAGGTGAATCGGTGTTGCGTCTAAGCACGCATTAAAGTTATATTACCCGCCCCCTCGAGGCACACAGGGCCTTTCATGTGCCTTTCGCAGCAGCAGTAAGCACCGGTATCATCGCTCCGCTCTCGCTGATGCTCTCTGCCTTCCATACACGCCTGCAAAAGTACGCCGGCTATATGTTGGAGGCCTCGTGCGCGCGGCGTTTCGTACGCACGTGTGGCCGATGCATAGCGGCTCTTTGCCCGCCGTATATGTGAATCATCCTCGCACAGAAGAACGACGCAGTCTGCGTTCCTCGTCGAGCGCGATGCATGTAGGGTTCATCTGGCTTCGTCGTGTCATTTTTTTTTGCGATTCATTTCCATTTTTCGATACTGTTATTAATTATTCTAACGAATGTGTACGAGAACATTGCAGGTAAATATTCAGATATCCAAATTCGAGAAATTTACTCGATAATTCGAAATTCGATAAAAATGCATTATTGGCTTTTGATCTCATTTTCAAAATACTTTGCCCCATTTTATTTGTTGAAATTACTATTACGTTTTCTCATTAAGATGCTTAAATGATGTATGACGTTTGGATGAATATTTTTGAAATACAAAAACCGTCAATGTTTTTTGAAGATGCACAACTCGTACATCAACCTTACATCGTTAATGAATTAACATTATTTATTAATAATATTAATTTATGGTATTTAATGTTATTTATTAATAACATTAATCAATAGTATTTAATACCACTTATTACTAATATTAATTAATATTATTAAATTATTATTAATATTATTTAATATTATTAAATTATCATTTATATTATTATTATTTATATTATTTAATATTATTTATTATTATTATTAATATTAATTCATCACACCCGACGTCAAGTACGAATCACACATTCACTGCCGTAGAAAATCTTTGGCTTTACGTCCGGCACTGGTCACGCCCTAATCGGGGCCACATTGCCCCGGCCAGGGCCCGAACTGAGCCCGATTTGGGCCGTATTCAACGCTACAATTTTTCTCCTAGTGTTCCCATTTCTCCCCCGTAACATTGCCAGACATGTTTCTCGCATAAACGTATTTAGCATACGCTCCTTGTCCCGCCGCGCCATCACGAAACCCTATTCGCAATATTCCAACAGCGCGTTACACCCAACGCGTGCTGCACATCAGCCCCACAATTTTCTTCGCCTTACGAGCGCACGAAGTGCGCGCGGTGCTCGAGTCAGCCAAGTCCCGCGCCGGGATCATTACCGTCGTGGCGAGGGCCACCGACTTCTCTGAAGCTCTCGTATCGTTGATGCCCAGATCGGGGCGAAAAAAAAAGAAAAAAAAATTCGACGAGACGCATTTGCACGAGAACGCCCGAGTTTTTGCGAGAAAGGCGTGCGCAAAGTCGATGCACCAGCCGAATATCAGCCCGCGGTGACGCTGCGCGGCTGAGACGATCGCAGCCCGGGTCGGCAGCTCCCGGGGGCAGCGCGAAGAGTGGCCAAAGCGCCTCCTCGCGATGATTACTCCCGTTTATGCAGTGCGCTCGAGGCTCGAGCGCCCCGTTTTTTTTTATTATCCGCTTACGCCGCGCTCGGCTACTCGACTCAAACCGCGCTCCATGCTCCACATCCTCCAATGTTGCCTCGAGGACAAACGCATTTTTTTGTCGCGCTCGCTTTCAGCGAAGCCACACGCGGCAGATGCGAGCGCGGTACTTCACGCAACTTCGCTCAAAAGCCGCGGCTGCCACACCACATGCACCGTGTGCACAGCCCGCGCGCATAACTATGTAGTACGTGCGGCGCGCAAGATCGTGTGAAACGTGATTAAGGCTTCAAGGCGTCCCTTTTCGCACTGTGCAGCGTCTCGGGGTATCGCCGGGCGGGACATTAATTCGCGCTCAAAATTTCATCAAACGCCCCGAGCAGGGGGTGGGGGGGGGGGGGGGGGGGGGGGTACATGTATCCCTGATAATACCGGATGGAAGTCAATGTGCAGGTTTCATGTAGGATGCTAAAAGTACCCGAGTTGAAATTTCTGCCCGCGTGGAAATATTTTATATGTCACCAAAAAGTTGTATAGGCAACATATATGTTGCATATAAAAATATATGCGACATATAGAACTTTTCGTCGATATATATTTCACATATAAATATTTCCATATGGGATGGCCTCCCTGGAATATTTTTTATGGAGTACGAAAAGGCCTAAAAGGTACGAGGTCTACATTTTTTTAAATGTGGTTTTCGCTCCTCATTTTTCTTGAAAAAAAAACGCAATTTTGAAAAATTAGACCAAATTCTGAAAAAATTCATACGTATTCAGAAAAATGAATGAAGGATTTTCATCAGAAAAAAAAGTTGGGTTACCAGGTAAATTGTCGAACAATTCATTTTTCATTTATTTGTTAATAACATTTTGGTATTGTTATTATTATTATTTTCAGATTTTTATCCCATTGAGAAGTGTTCGAAATATTCTCTGAAACTCACGTTTGGCAGGACAATTCATTTTTCATTTATTTGTTAATAACATTTTGGTATTATTATTATTATTATTTTCAGATTTTTATCCCATTGAGAAGTGTTCGAAATATTCTCTGAAACTCACGTTTGGCGGGACTGGTACCGCTCGTATTACCTTAAGTTATCCCACGTTACGTGAGACGTAAGAGCGATCTAACTTTTGCAGGCTCAATGCTAAGATTATCACTCAATAACGAATCCTTTTTTTGGGACATCATAAGTCTAAAAATGGAAACCCAGGTAGTAAATTTTAGTACACTAAATGTTCACAAATGGACCCTTTGCTGTTGTCAGGATATCCGCACTAAAGTCGCGCTCAGTTTGACGCCTCCAAGTTTTGCGTTACAGATTTTCGATTTTCCAATTAAACGTCACGCGCGCTCGACCGAGTTTCCACTTCAAACAATGCAACGAGGCCCCCTTCCCCCTCTCCCCCCCCCCTTTAGTCGAAGTATTTCCATGGAATACGGAGCGATAGTTTCAAAGGGGAAACACTATCTCGAGGATCGGTATCGGACACACACAGGACGCTCGGCGGGCGTGGAAAGTTCGAAAACTGCATTAGCCGCGGTAACAGGTCGAAGGGGTCGAAGGGGGGGGGGGGGGCTGATGGTGGGGATGGGGGAAGCCGACGGGGCAATCCCATCGATACACCTATCGGTTTTGCCCGCGCGCCACCAAACGATCTCTATTTTACGAGTTGACTTCCGCTCGATTGAAACGACGGGGCTAACTAACGAGAGTAACTCGCGGCGATCTCTTGCCAATCGTGTCGGGGGGTATCGCGCGCACTTCGCGCCACCGGGTTTCCTTCGGCCGGCTCTCCCTCTCTCTCTCTCTCTCTCTCCCTCTCTCTCTCTCTCTCTCTCTCATCCCCACTTCTTCGTACACCCCGTCCGTCGCTTTTGCTTCATTTGTACACAGGCGGCGCGATTGCTCGAATGATGTTTGCCCCGAAACTCTAATATACGAGTGTAAGTTTGGCTAGTCCGCACACGTTGGAACTCGACCACTTTCCAGCGGCAAGTAGTACATAGACGCTGAACGCGCCGCATGAGACGTCATATAGCGCGGAATAACCAGAGGCGATACTGAAAGTTCGGCTACCGAGGCATCGAGACGTCTCGGCAATTTCGGACCTCAGACCTTTTTTCTTGATGTGTACACACGCTGGTGGATGGGACGTAGGGAAGCAAATACGGAGCCTCTTAGGCCTGTGGCGCACGTGGATCGAGTGCCGGCGTCAACAGTGGGATATATTTGAGGGAAGCAACACAGCGATCAGCTGGCACGCTTTATTTGGCGTGAGGCGAAGTGACGAGCGGTTGACGAAAGAGAATACGGGCCTGTATTTTTCGCACGCGTTGGGATTGAGTTTTATTATTGTTTTTGGATTTCACTGGGACAAGGTTTTTTCATGTGTTGCTGTCATGATTTTTTTTTTTATAGATGCGGTCGATTTATTTCAAAGTGTGAAGAAATATTCGACTCTTGACGTAGTCGTGATGAGATTTGCTTGTGATCTAAACGAGATATTGTGTGAAATCGAGATAAAAAAAAAATTTGCAAGGAATGACAGGGGTACGTTTTTCGCGAAAAAAAAATTCGATTTCATAAAGTTTGAAAACCCTAACCGATGGGAAATTTCGCGCTAATTCCGAAAAGCACCGTTGTTTGCCCGAAAAACATGAAATTCGATGAGAAAAACTCAAAAAATGATTTTTCACTTTTTTCAAACTTTCGTCACTTCGCTAAAATCGAGGTTACTCTTTTTCGATCAACCAAACCTGGATTTTCTTTTTGCGTTCGAGAGAAAACTCTATAACGAAAAAAATGCCGCAAGGTAGAACGCGGTATCTTGATTTCTCAATTTTTCACAAATTCTCAATTTTTCACAAAAAATCGCAAAAAACGCAAGGGGTACCCCTTTGAAAAATTTGCAATTTTTGAGGACTCGACTTTAAGATTCTGTGAAAAGTTCAGAAATTAAGATATCGCGTTCCGTCTTGCAGCGTTCTCATCGTTATAGACTTTTCTCTCGAACGAAGGAAGAAAAATCCATATTCCATCGATCGAAAAAAGGTAACCACGATTTTAGTGAAGTGACAACTGGCTAAGCGCGCTAAACTCAACTAAATATAAAACACGCGAAATGAGACGCTTGTTGACGCGCGAAACGAGTTTTGCTGAAAACGCGACCATTAACAAGATGACATAAAGAAAGTATTATTGTTACGGGTCTCTTCACTTCCAGTGAAATATAGTATAATGTTGACGATACATCCGAGTCGTCCGGTACGCACAGCACAATCGGAGAGCCCCCTCGTTCCCCGGGGCTTTTATGCGTTGCGGCTGTGCGCCGCGCGCGCCCTCTAGCGGCAACGCGCTCACATATCAACACGGAAATCCCGCTCGTTAGAACCCTAAGTGCACAATAGTAAGCGGTCTTAACGACGTCGTGTAGCTATTGCTCGCCTGCTCGGCCCGCGTAGTGAAACAGAGAGAAAGCGTTGCTCGTTATTACGGTCGAGTAAAAAGTTCTTCGGGGCACATCGTTCGCGATACACTGAACGGTGGCGCTGCTTGCAACGTTGGACGCGAAGAGTCGTTGATGGAAACGCAGCATCTGTTACACCGGAAGGGCGGCGACAACGCTACGATATCTCAATGCTCTTTATCTCCTCTCGTTTTTCAACCACACTCACAACACACAGTCATCGGACCTATCAACTCGTTTCGTTGCGCAAGCGCAACACACGTAAAACCATACGGAATGTTTTCGCCACGAGCAGGTTTCGATGCACACCATAACACAACTTTTCTTGTAGCCCTGAAATATGTTCAATGATGTTGAAGTTCGCATCGTTGGAGTGCAACGAAATTCAGAAAAAAAATTAATTCTCATTAACTGAAATGATGAAATTACGTATAAAAAGTCATCATAGGAACTAATTGATATGATGACTTTTTATACCTTATTTCATTATTTGGGTTAATTAGAATTTATTATTTTTTTCTGAATTTCGTTGCATTCCAACGATGCAAACTTCAACATCGTGAAATACATCTGAAGAAATGCAGGATCAACGAAGCAATCAACAAATGGCCCGAAGTAATTTAGGACAATAGGTGGGTCACAGTCATCAAAGCTATCAACTGTTTCGTTGCACAAGCACAACACCTTAAAACATCTTGAAAATGGCTTAAAAAATCGTTAAAAATTGTTTAAACGTCTCGTTCGCTCCCAATTTTGCATCCTGTACATTCGGGACATTGTGGACTTTCATTGCAGCATCGGGAAAAAGTTCAGCAACATTTTTCCTCGACTCACAGTCGCAAGAAACGTCTTGGAAACACCTTAAAACACCTTGAAAACGCCTTAAAAAATCGTTAAAAATTATCTAAACGTCTCGTCCCCTCCCGGACACATAAAGCCCGCGTAAAACACCCGTAAAACCACGTTTCGCCACGTAAAATAACGTTTTCGCCACGAGCAGGTTTCGATGCACATCATCAAACTTTTCTTGTACCCCCGAAATACACCTGAAGAAACGCAGGATAAACGAAGCAATCAACAAATGGCCCGAAGTAATTTAGGACAATAGGTGGGTCACAGTCATCAAACCTATCAACTCTTTCGTTGCACAAGCACAACACCTTAAAACATCTTGAAAATGGCTTAAAAAATCGTT
Organism: Pimpla rufipes; assembly: GCA_963932165.1. Lineage (NCBI taxonomy): Eukaryota > Metazoa > Arthropoda > Insecta > Hymenoptera > Ichneumonidae > Pimpla > Pimpla rufipes. The sequence continues at coordinate 26,614,544 of OZ010630.1, forward strand.
AAAAATTATTTAAACGTCTCGTCCCGTCCCAATTTTGCATCCTGTACATTCGGGACATTGTGGACTTTCATTAAAAAATCTGGAAAAAAAATCTAGCAAAATGCCTCGACTCACAGTCGCAAGAAACGTCTTGGAAACACCTTGAAAACGCCTTAAAAAATCGTTAAAAATTATTTAAACGTCTCGTCCCCTCCCGGACACAAAGCCCACGTAAACACACGTAAAACCACGTTTCGCCACGTAAAATAACGTTTTCGCCACGAGCAGGTTGCGCCACGATGCACACCATCAAACTTTTCTTGTACCTCTGAAATACACCTGAAGAAACGCCGGATAAACGAAGCAATCAACAAATGGCCCGAAGTAATTTAGGACAATGGGTGGGTCCTCGAGTAAATCGGGGGCTGCGCAGGAAGGTGGAGAAGACGAAGACGACGACCGCGAACATCTCGGAAATAATTGCAGGCGAGCTTGTGCTTGTTCAATGTCGTCCCCGTCCTCGTCGTCGTCGTCGTCGTCGTCACCGCAACGCGCCATCGGGAGTCTGCAACAGCATCGGGCCTAGATCTATACCTCCCCCTCCGCACCCCAGTGACGTAATCCGTACTTTATTGTCTGCGAGGGTAGTGGTGTGTACGCTCGAAGACTCCGGAGAGTGCTCGAGAGCACTCGGGGCGAACCCTCTCTGTCTCTCTATCTCTCTTCCACCGCTTCGTGGTCGCAATCCGAGCATCCCGCTTCACTCTCACCCTCTATATTCACTCGCCGAGACAGACACCCCGCAAGATGATCAAGCAGTCCTTGATTGCTGAAGCGAACTCGCGGGAAGTACCGCGTACTGGCACTTCCCATACTTGCGCCTTGCTGCACTCTCCCTTGGAAAATAGACGGCGTCACTTTCGACGGGGTCGCGGAGGACGGAGACCCCGGGAATGTTATAGGGGCTGCGCTCGCGAAACCGGAAAGACTCGCAGTTCGAGAAGAGCCGAAGGGCAGCTTCTGATTGAATTCTTTTTGCTCTGTGACCCTTGATGTATGGACAGAAACAGAGGGGATAATACGGGTTGTGGAAAGTTATGGGGAAGTTTGCTGCTGAGGATCGGAGGCTGGGATTGTAATTGCAACGCAGCTCGGAAAAGAATGTCGGATCGACATCACATTCTCCGAAAATCGTCAAAATCGACCTCAATTTTTTTTCTTTTCAAAATATCGACTTGTAACCTATACCATTGTTCTCAAGTCGCATATTCTACCCCCGAAAACACTGGTTACAAAACCTTTTTACTTGATTTTGAAAAAAATATTTTTTTGGCGACTTTTTTTTGTCAGAAATCATAGATCCGTCTCCGGACCGAAAATCGACAAAATCGACCTCAATTTTTTTTCTTTTCAAAATATCGACTTGTAACCTATACCATTGTTCTCAAGTCGTATATTCTACCTCCGAAAACACTGGTTACAAAACCTTTTTACTTGATTTTGAAAAAAATATTTTTTGGCGACTTTTTTTTGTCAGAAATCATAGATTCGTCTCCGGGCCAACAATTGTCAAAATCGACCTCAAATTTTTTTCTTTTCAAAATATCGACTTGTAACCTGTACCATTGTTCTCAAGTCGCATATTCTACCCCTGAAAATACTGGTTATAAAACCTTTTTACTTGATTTTGAAAAAAATATTTTTTTGGCGACTTTTTTTTGTCAGAAATCATAGATCCGTCTCCGGGCCGAAAATCGTCAAAATCGACCTCAATTTTTTTTCTTTTCAAAATATCGACTTGTAACCTGTACCATTGTTCTCAAGTCGCATATTCTACCCCTGAAAATACTGGTTACAAAACCTTTTTACTTGATTTTGAAAAAAATATTTTTTGGCGACTTTTTTTTGTCAGAAATCATAGAACCGTCTCCGGGCCGAAAATCGTCAAAATCGACCTTAATTTTTTTTCTTTTCAAAATATCGACTTGTAACCTATACCATTGTTCTCAAGTCGTATATTCTACCTCCGAAAACACTGGTTACAAAACCTTTTTACTTGATTTTGAAAAAAATATTTTTTGGCGACTTTTTTTTGTCAGAAATCATAGATTCGTCTCCGGGCCAACAATTGTCAAAATCGACCTCAAATTTTTTTCTTTTCAAAATATCGACTTGTAACCTGTACCATTGTTCTCAAGTCGCATATTCTACCCCTGAAAATACTGGTTATAAAACCTTTTTACTTGATTTTGAAAAAAATATTTTTTTGGCGACTTTTTTTTGTCAGAAATCATAGATCCGTCTCCGGGCCGAAAATCGTCAAAATCGACCTCAATTTTTTTCTTTTCAAAATATCGACTTGTAACCTGTACCATTGTTCTCAAGTCGCATATTCTACCCCTGAAAATACTGGTTACAAAACCTTTTTACTTGATTTTGAAAAAAATATTTTTTGGCGACTTTTTTTTGTCAGAAATCATAGAACCGTCTCCGGGCCGAAAATCGTCAAAATCGACCTTAATTTTTTTTCTTTTCAAAATATCGACTTGTAGCCTATACGATTGTTCTCAAGTCGCATATTCTACCCCCGAAAATACTGGTTAGAAAACCTTTTTACTTGATTTTGAAAAAAATATTTTTTGGCGACTTTTTTTTGTCAGAAATCATAGATCCGTCTCCGAACCGAAAATCGTCAAAATCTGTCTGTCTACACCTCAGCTCAGCGCCGAAACATTTATGTCCACCGTTGCGATACCAAAAGGGAGTATCAGGTAGTGACATGATGGCAAGAGCGTAGTAACGCCACCCTGAACTTTCAAGCATGCGCTATTCGGCACTCTATTGCTGGAGAAAAGATACCTGATTTCCCGAGTGACGAGCGCAAATTGGATTCAGCGCTAAGCAAATCGCGATTCCCCACCGGTGTGGCTTTTCTCGTGGGGTTTCTTAACGTGTACATAGCGCCAGCGAAACATCGAGATTCCACCACCATTCGCACTGTCCATATCACCGCGACTGGTGCAACGTGGAAATAAATTAAAATCTATTCGTGGTCTTGGCGCATATGTTTTAGTGTCTCGTAACAATTTTCCCGAGGGTGCAATGCGGATAAATTGATTTCTGGCGTTCGTAAATTTTAACCTTGTTGCTAAAAAAAAAAAAACGAGGAAAAAAAAGTATGAGAACTAAAAAAATAACTGATTAAACTAAAGAGTTTAGATCTAATAGTTTTTTATTTATGCGTAATTTAATCAATTGAAACTGTAATAAAAATGCAACGTTTCGAATGGGTTAATATATTTTCCAAAAAATGATTTCAAGTAAATAATTTTTTTCAATAAAAAATGATTTCAAGTAAATAATTTTTTTCAATAAAAAAATGATTTCAAGTACCCGCCTTCCGATTAAAAAATAAAACATGCACAATCGCGTGATATTTACGGGCTGAAGGACTCCGGTCGATGGCCCATTGATCAGGTAAAAGTGCACTTGGCAAAAAAATGTATGTACGACACAATACTATGTACATGGTCAATAAAGCTCTTGTACTACTACTACTGATTTCAAGTAAATCTTTTTGTTTTCAATAAAAAATGATTTCAAGTAAATCATTTCAAGTAAATCATTTTTTTGATCTGAGATGTATTCATCATATCAACTTTCCACGAGGACAAGTTTCCTTATAGCAGACTTGCAATAACAATTCTATTTTTTTTTTTGAGTCAAGGTTGGCGATAACAAAAAAGCGGCTAATGAAATTTTCCATCTGCGCTTTCGCCAGCGCGGGAAGCTTGACGTGTAATGGATTTTCAGACGCTGTCAGATATCGCGAGCGAGCGCGATGCGACGCATTCGACAAAAACGAGACCCAACTATGCCGTAGTATATGCTGTGCTATCGGAATGCGATATATAAATGTAAATGAGTGGTGCTTTCGCGGTATGTGCAATTAAGAAGTTATGAAATTCTTCGCTGTCGGAACATCTTTCCTTGGCGGTCGTCTTGTGTCGTACGACGGCGAGAGGGGGTTGGTGGAGGCGCGAGGGGCGAACGTCGGGCGGCAAGTATTCCAGTTGATGATTTATGATTGCCCGGTGAGCCAGCCAGCGCACTACGTGATAGCTTTGCGCCGTCTACATTGGATAAAGCTCTCTACTGTCTCCATCTTCGCGGCTGCTGGACCATCTATACATATATGCTGTGGATAAGGTATATTCGCCCAAGAATATCGAATTACAAAAGAATAATTTAACATTTATGCATGCGAACTGTCGACATTTCGAAAATCGAAGAACCTCGCGAGAGTGAAGATGTGTCAGCACTCGAATCCTTCATAACAAATAATTCACGATTAAATACACGACGCTGAAGACTTTTCTATACGGCTGTGTCAAAAATTCAAGACGGTTGTCATCGAGAAGGGCTCGTCGTTTATTCGGTCTTCTCAAGCGTGAATAAGAAATATTTTTACTTATGGAACAGAATCAAATGGTTCGAACGTGACGAGAAGATGCAAAATGGAACACTTCGGTAATTCGAATTTTTCGATAAAATAAAATAAATAAATAAAGATAAAATGGCTCGGTAATTCGATGACTTTCATCAAATCTGTAATACAATTCGATTTGATAATGCAATAGAAATAAATAATATTAATCATCAAGAAAAAAATAATCTTATGTACGTTGCAAAAATTAAAATTTCTTATACTTTTTTTAAAGTGGGTCTGACAACTTTGGACAGATCCAGATATCGAATCATCATGTTCATCGCAAATAAATCACGCCTCATTAAAAGTTCACTATTAGCGGGGGAATTTGGCTGACCCACAATCGAGAATAAAATAAGATTTTCTCCTGAGACGTACGCCATGCTATTCCGGTATGCCAAGATATACGTTCCAATGGGATCAATAACGCTCGCTGAAGGTCTCTTCGCACCGTCGTGATACACGTATATAGGTACGGTTACTCCACGTACGCCGGTCAGTTTATCTTCCACTCATGGTTGACCTGTTTCGTGGGGCTGCTGGTACACACGGGACGCGATGCTTCCCTCCTCTCCACGCTTTGCATCTCGGCGGCAGCGTCGAATACGCTATACGGATCATTTCTCACCCTGCCCAATGGATTTTCGAATCTCTCGGATTCGACTAACTCACGGACGGCCGTTTAAAGCGGAACTGCCGATACGACGTCTATTAGCATACCGAATTGTATTGTGTCATCGATTGTTTTATGTACCAACTGTACCACCAATTTATTGAATTATTTTCATCAAACCATGCAGAGATAAAGAACTGTTGAATTCCACCTCATCATGAAGTCGGTGAACTCGGTTCGCAACAAATATATATATTTTTTACTAGGGGGGCTTCGCCATACCTAACTAAACCCTACCTAACTTTACCCTACTTAACTTAACCCGACCTATCTAAACCCTATCTAACTTAACTCTATCTAACTTAACTCGACCTAACTTAACCCTACCTAACTTAACCTTACTTAACTTAACCCGACCTATCTAAACCCTATCTAAGTTAACTCTACCTAACTTAACCCTACCGAACTTAACCCTACCTAACCTAACCCTACCTAACTTAACCCTACCTAACTTAACCCTATCTAGCTTAACCCTATCTAACTTAACTCTACCTAACTTAACCCTACCTAACTTAACCCTACCTAACTGAACCCTACCTAACTTAGCCCTACCTAACTTAACCGTACCTAACTGAACCCTACCTAACTGAACCCTACCTAAGTTAACCCTACCTAACTTAACCCTACCTAACTTAACCCTACCTAACTTAACCCTACTTAACTTAACTCTACCTAACTTAGCCCTACCTAACTTTACCCTACTTAACTTAATCCTTTTATATCCGAAAATAAGCGTAAATAATCTTCAGGCGTCGTCACTTCATAACGCTCAAACTGAATGCATTTTCTGCAGCTTCCACGTCTGCCCCGTTGTGGTTATTTCTTTCCGAATGACGAGGAAGTCAACGACCACAGGTTCTCGGATGATGATGAGTCGTCATGTGTACATCTGCCACAAGCCAACGTGAGTAAATGAACAGTTCTTCGCACTCGGTGGTGGATCGCTCGGTGCATCGGGCGGTCCGTTAGACGACGATTTTTCCATCGTAGCTACTGCTATTAAGTGAGAAGCGCGCAGCCGAGTGCGTGTGATCCCGGGGGATCGTGGCCCCCGGGACGTCTGTAATTATAGTCTGCCTCGTTGCCCGACCTAATGACGTACGATCACTCCGGTATAATATACCCGCGATATGCGCGCATTATAAATAGCCACTCGCGTAGGTACGCGCGCATTGCGCTGGATATATCCAGTACGTGCGCAACACTCGCCAACCTCAAATTAATAGGCAACCCATATTGCATCCCGCATAGCGCGGCACTCAAAAGGAATATGTAACGTATATCAAGCCGAAAGTACATATTGTGCCGTAATACCCGCGCTGAAAGATTTACTTCCACTTATGTTCACATGGGAATCGCATTGATGAAGACAAATCACCGTAATTAAATTAAAAATCCGTAAATCAACCCCCGACGCCGAAATTGTTGGTCCGCAGAAAGGGTAACAATGTTTTTTTGCAGGCTGAAGGAGTCCGTTCGATGGCCGAGGCCATGGAAAAAAGTATGGTGAAAAATATATTTTTCGTTGTATTCAAAAATATATACAAAATATAGTTGATATATATTTTATACTTATTATAGGTTTATTCTTCCACCAAGATGAGATTTACATTTTCACAAAAACTTGGCTTATCTTGGCCAATGTATGAAAATGTAACCTGTTGTAGTTTCACATTTTTTTACCAATAAAGTGAAAATGGCAACGTTTCAATTTGTTGGAATGCGCACATCGTCATTGATGTTTCATTCGCATTCGCGTTATCACATAGAGTGTGAAGACTTCACTCTGTATATCCACAAATTGCTGATACACATTCAAGTACTCCTCCTTTCAAGAGGTATCCCGTTTCGTCAAAAAGTGGGTCATGTTGCGAATCCTTTCCTCAGGAAGCTCAAGTATATTCTGGCCATACCCTCGCATATAATCATCCAATTTGCACGACATTTAATTCCGATATTTAAATTCATAGATGTAATTCTATACATAATAATTATAGACCGAAATAACAGACCGACCGCGACCTACATTTCCTTTTAATTATAATGAGTCAGTAATTAGACCCGCACACGAGATTCGTCCGGAAAAAAAGTGTCGCGACGTCCTCGCCGTGCACGAAACGCACATCGAGATACGCGGCTGTAAATGCAGATAGTTTGCTTTCCAATTAAAAATATTTCAATTTTTTTTTTTTTTTTTTACGCGTTGGCGGTGCGGCAGTGGCTGGCAGACCAGAAGCCGGTTTGCGGCTCCGCTGCGGCTTGGCGAGCGTTAACGCGGACGAAACGCTGGAAGCGCGAGAAATGCATCCAACGCGTTGCACCCCTGAGCGTTTCATGCGCGCAACCGCGGTTTACGGTATTTTCATTTGCCGACATAAACTTTACGCGCGACGGCAATTAAAAGGACGCCCATAGATATGAGACGAATTTGCATTCGCCAAGAGAGGTCCCCGAATGTCAAAAAGCCTCGATGGGAAGGAAAAAATATCTCCGCGTTTCAAGGCGATGTGACATTTCACCAGCTGGGAAAGAAAAATTGCAAACCATTTTTTCAAAAATGGTTTGCAATTTTTTTTTTTTTTTTTTTAAATGTCGAATATATCGAAGCAGAGGCAAAATTGTATGAATTTCGCCGAATGTCAAAAAGCCTCGATGGGAAGGAAAAAAATATCTCCGCGTTTCAAGGCGATGTGACATTTCACCAGCTGGGAAAAAAAAATTGCAAACCATTTTTTCAAAAATGGTTTGCAATTTTTTTTTTCAAAAATGTCGAATATATCGAAGCAGAGGCAAAATTGTATGAATTTCGCCTCGTATTTTTACAGACACATCAAAATATTGAAATCCATAAAAAAAATTCCTACACATTCTTTTTCTCCTTTTAATAAAAATAAATAAATAAAATTCCATGTCTTTTAGAATATTGAAATAAGTGTAGAACAAATAGACAAAATATTATCGCAATAAGTATAGTAAATTGTTTTTATATTTCACCCTCCGTGTAATTATAAAAAAAATAATCAAAAAATAGTAGCCAACTGGCCCAACCTTTCCCTACCTTTAAATATACGACCGAGATTCAAGCAAAAGACGCATTTCCGCAGTGATTCCCGGCTGCTGGATGCGATCTGCATGACTATAAACCTGCTGAAAACACTCATCGACGTGGTGAGATGATACATCCTTTCGGCGCAGTTAATGACGTAGCGGTACATCCACCAAGAGAGAGGGTCATCGTACGCCGCAACAGTTCTAACCGCAGTTTAACGCGGCGAGATGAGCCTCGGCTCTTGCGCACGGCGCTCGCACTCGGCAGATATCCCGTAAGGATTGTGAATTCACCGCTGCTGTATAAGATGTACGTATACAGGTACATCGTATGTATTTTGCCAGCGGCAACAAACGCGCGCTTTTCCCTCTCCCGCCGCTGTATGACTCGCAGCCTCGCGCCGGTTATGGTCACATCTCATACATCATGCAACATATAAGGGTTTATTTTGGCGTTATGTATCTCCCTTTAAAAAAAGTGGGTGTTTCGCCATAATTTTACCGAAGGTTTTGAAATGTGATGTATTCACGATTTATTCACCCGGCTACAAAAATATATATTTCTATTGTTTGTTTTATCTGTTGCAAATATATTTAAAAAATTGTTTGTTTTATCTGTTGTAAATATATTTTTAAAAATTGTCTGTTTTATCGGTTGCAAATATATTTAAAAAAATTGTTTCTTTTATCTGTTGCAAAAATATGAAAAAAATTGTTTATTTTATCTGGCGCAAATATATTTAAAAAATTGTTTGTTTTATCTGTTGCAAATATATTTAAAAAATTGTTTGTTAAATCTGTTGCAAATATATTAAAAAAACATTGTTTGTTTTATCTGTTGCAAATATATTTAAAAAAATTGTTTGTTTTATCTGTTGCAAATATATTTAAAAAATTGTTTGTTTTATCTGTTGCCAATATATTTAAAAAATTGTTTGTTTTATCTGTTGCCAATATATTTTAAAAAATTGTTTGTTTTATCTGTTGCAAATATATTTAAAAAATTGTTTGTTTTATCTGTTGCAAATATATTTTTATAATTGTTTGATTTATCTGTTGCAAATATATTTTTAAAAATGGTTTTCGCAAGGCTGCGCTCGCTGCAAAAACAGGTGCGGAGCTTCGGCAGGTATATCTGTAGCCAGACCCTCGACACACGTTTAGACAACACGCCTACGCCTTCGATATTTAATATCGATATCCCGCGATCTTGGAGCGCGGCGGCTTTAATAGCATAATCCTCGGGCGAAATATACGAGAGGCAGTAAACTCAGATCACGTACGCCGCTGGTTGTCCAGCGTCCTGGTATATGTATATGTATGAACGTATAATGTATAGTGCCAATATCGTGTACAATGGTGTGCTACGCTTTCGCCCCATCAGACCGTGGCCACTGCACTCGGTACTTTATTTCCATGTATAGCATAGTTATGGCCGGCGAATTTTGCCGGCTCGCGAAGATGCCACCCGCGGCAGCTCGATTTCCTCGCGCTGCTTCTATCGGGTCGGAATTTTAAGAAGAAATGCGTTCGCATGTAAAATATATCTGAAACAACGGGTATCGTCTCGAGGTCGATTTTTATTCGATTTGGAGGATTCATTCGTCGACGGAAATTTTTCTCCATTATAACCTTAAGGCCTCAAAATGGATTTTATGTTCACTGATCGAACTAATCAACTTATTGATTAAAAAAGTATTGATAAACATATTGATGCAAAAAAAGGATTACATTTGATTATATTTAAATTAAGTAATACATTAACAGAAATCTGATAAATATAAGTTTGAACGAGATACGCGTTTTGTTTAAATATAGTAAAGATTTATTTCAGTGAAGTGAACTTTTGATCGACTTCTTCACTTCAATTGTGCTACATTTTTAAAAAGTGCACATCATAGCTGAATAGAATCTTCATTCGGAATTCTCGCTTATTTTCTGCGAGATGGAAATGTCTATTTTATTAACTTATTGCATTACGCGTTTTAAGCAGAGCTTCACCGTGCCCTAAATGTGGATCGGTATCGGGCACACCGCGAACAGGTCAACCGACAGAAATCGTTCGATCTTCGCTATTTATGTATGCTCGATGCGTCAAGTCGTCTGTGAGAAGCATCGACCATCTATCGACAGAGTTGGTTAAATAAATTAAACTCCATTTGACACAAATGTACTGAAGCTATTAAAAAAAAATCACTAAGCTGAACAAAAATTCTGGTTCATTTGAATCAAGAGAATTAAATACTTAAATAAAGTTCATTCAAATAAAATTTTTTGTGGGCATTGAAATTAGTAGAAACAAATAAATAATTTTTTCAGTGGACGCCATTAAAGTCTATTCAAAGAAATAAATTGTATTTCATAGAAAGCAAATTTTAGATAAATGAAAGAAACAAATTTAATTAAGGTATTTATTGAATTTAACGTGACCTTTTTTCTGGCTGCAATTCGGAACCTATTTTGCATAGTCCAGTCAATCTCGTTCTTCGCATTACTTGACATAACTCGTATTTTTTATGTTTGCCCGTCGCGGTTAATGCGTTAACTATTTAGCCACGGGCACTTACACAGCAGGAGCAGAGTGTCGGATTTTTGCGAAGGCTTTGTCGCTAATTCCGTTATAAAAATATAAAAATAACGAGGGACGGCTAATTCACAAAGGATCACCATGCGCCAGAGGGGACGCCGTCGCATAAAGCACTCGTGGCCTCCGGATTATATTGTGTGGCGGGCCTTTGCACGGAAAATTCCAGATTCACTCTGTCTCTTGTGAACTCCTGCCAGACAATTTCATTTGTCTCGTGATTCGCGAGCTCTCGGCTAATTTGCAAATGTAAATAATACACGCGCGCGTGCTGTACCGCCGCTCTACTTGTCAACGTTTTGCCATGCTGCTTCTCGTTTCACAGAACGCTTCCTTATGGCCGCCTCATCAAGTTCATAAAACAGACGGTATATAAACACGGAGCGCCGTATAATTTCCTTTGCATGAGTGCAGAGGAAATAAACATATGCATTGATAGCAAATAAAGAAAATCTTTTTTGACGTAGTATGCGTAAAATTCGATTTTACGCACTGCCTTCGGTGCGTAATAGTACATTACGTTACAAGGGAGGAAAGTGCAGCTTTTCACCGAGTGTGAAGTTTGATGCCCGAGCGAAGCGAGGGCAGAAATTCACACGAGGTGAAAAGTTGCACTCCTCCCATGTAACGTACTATACTTTTCTCCCGATTTCGCTAAAAAATAACCACATTTCGTGTGTGCAACGCGGACGGAAAATAACCTCATTTTTTACAAGTGACGACACGCATGCGTAGTTCGGTTTCTATTACTCCCGCGCGGGCAGGAATGAGCTGATTACCTCCCTAGGGAGGTAATGAAAGCGGACTGCGCATGCGTAAGTCACGCGTCAAAAATGAGGGATTTTCCGCCCGCGTTGCGGACACGAAATGGGGTTATTTTAGCGGAGTCGGGAGAAAAATGATTTTTTTGCACAGTACGTAAAATGGAATTATTCGCGTACTACCTAAAAAATATGATGTGTCAAATGTGCGTAAAATCGTACTTTACGCACTTGTGAGTAAAATCGTACTTTACGCACTTGTGCGTAAAATGGCACTTTACGCACTTGTGCGAAAAATCGTACTTTACGCACTTGTGCGAAAAATCGTACTGTACGCACTTGTGCGTAACATCGTACTTTATGGACTTGTGGCGTAATAATTATAATAGTACCAAATAAACGGAAAAGAAAATTCAATAAATCAAAATCGTGAATACCCGAAAATCTACACACGTATAAAAATACACTCAATTTTATGCTAAAAGGTTTTGTTTTTCAGGCTGTCCTTCGTTCGTGCCCGTATATAGCCTCGCCCTCTTGATAAACGACACAAGTTCATACAATATCCAGCGGAGACTGTGGAAACGATTATCGGCGCGATCCAATTCCGATAATTGGCTTTCGCGATAGCCCGAACGCAGCTCTCAATCAATTTTTACGATGACGCGCCCATGCGGGCCTCGTCATTTCCTCGTTCCCTTTTCTTGAGCCTCAACTTTTTTCCTCGTAATAATAACAGTGGGCGTTGGAATACGGCTGCCTCGAACGTCGCTCTACGAGAGAAGCTTTTCTTGGACGTCGCTGACGGCATTGAGTCATAAGTTCCATCATACAGATTGATATATAACTGTAACACAAAGACCAGACCTATTCACTGCAATGCCGTAAGTATATAACTATAAATACAACTATTTGGAGGTTGAAGGAACGTTCGAGGTGAACCATCGACGTGAGACCGAAGACTATAACTGCTTCTATATCAGAGAAAACGACTCGTCCACGCATCCGCAGCTATAAAAGTATATAGAATAGAAATAGATAGAAACTGCTGCAGAAGTAGATAATAGAAATTGGTTACTGTCTTCGTAGTGCAATAAACATACAGTATGTACCATACAAAGTGTATATAGTACATCTAATATAAAAGGTTGGCCATTAGATGTAACATGACGTCGTCGGTGGCGGTCGAATGAAGACCAAATGAGAGGAAAAGGTATACAAAGAGATATTGTCCGATAGTCCCTTAAGAAATTGCGCCATGAAAAGATTGAACCAAAAAGTGAGCAACTAGGGTTCATTCGAAGAATAAAGTTCGTTATTCCACCTCCGTCTGTTCCTTCGCTTTCACTCGCGATCTGATGTATTTTTTTCTTCTCTTTGTCAACCCGTCAACTTGTCGTGTACCACGAAAACCACCCTTTCTTTGTTTCAGTTGATCCTTCCCTAACTCATAGCCCGGCGCAGTTGCGTCTCGTCGAGTCCTGTCGCGCCCTGTGTGCCATTTTCATCCCAGCGGGAACTTATGTCCAGGCATTGGGGATGATATCTCAGCCGAGCAGTCGTTGTCTACTTTCATTGTTTCAGCGAATAAGCGACGACTCAACCCTTCTTCATCGTGATCCACCCTACGTAATCTTTTGTTGAACACTCGATTTATCTTGGCTCTGCGACTTTTGTGCTGATACGTATAAATGTTCAGTTATTCCAGGTTTTCGAATTACCCTCTTCGTAGACCTGGCTAACCAAAGGCCGACAGTTGGTTGATTAATTAGTGCGAAATATCAACCCAAAAACAATATTTTTGTTAAACGATTCACAGTTCAGTTTCGGGAATTACCCTCACATAGACCTGGCTAACCAAAGGCCGACAGTTGGTTGATCAATTAGTGCGAAATATCAACCCAAAACCATTGTTTTTGTTAAACGATTCACAGTTCAGTTTCGAACGTCCAAACAAACAAAGACCACCGTATATTTTGAAAGGTAATTAACAATTCAATCGAATTAATTGAATCAATTGAATAAATAAGACTGACTTTCAATATGCATCATCATAAGTAGGAGATACATATAAAAAATGATTCTGCCAAAGTAACTTTTATTAGTTATATACAAAGTTACTTATATTTTTCTACCAGGACTTCCATTAATTAGCATTGAAGTCGATCTACCAACCATTATGAAATAACCCTCGCTTATTTCGTACAGAATTTTCCAACCTCCACGTAGCAATAACGTGCAGTTTTTTCAACATCCCATCCGTGAGGTATGTTTGGTTTGCCCTCGTCCGTTTGGCGGATGTCGCCAGAAATCTTCTCCCCCCCCCCCTCCCCTCCCCCCTCGTCCCGATTTCAAAACGGCAGGAATTAGCGAAAGCTGAAACCAGAAGCATTCGTCGGTCTCGGCCACTTCGAAACCCGCTCGTGTTTCGCCACCAACCCCTTCGCGACTCTTCATCCCCCGTCTGTCCTCTTTCATCGGCGCGCATACCCAGACCGTCACACACGCCGAGTCGAGACGCACGGCGAGCTCTCGTCGTCCCTTTATTCGACGTCTAAAACCCGGAACAATGAACGCTACCGTGTCGTCCTGATATTAATACATTCAAATTAGCCATTGTCGCTATAGGGCGCGGTTGAGCACACGACGGACTTAAACTTTCGAGGCAATGGCATTGCAAATGACGTGGCTCATTGTCAGCGTCGAGATAATTGGCGGTCTGGAGCACACGCGAGCACACCCAACACGAGGCTATATATGATGCGACAGTGGCGGAGAGCCAGAAGAGCGACGGAGAGACGTGTGTTCTTCTCTCCTACGACGAAAAGCAGATGAATTAAATGCTGGGATTCGGGGACGGGGCGGTGAAGGAGAATTGAATGCTGCCACCGGAATCCATACCTCGGATTCTCCGACGTGGTTGTTGTTACCTGTCTGCGTATTGCGGGTAGCGCGATTGTATCGGAGCGCGTTGCCTTGTGTGGCTTTTCCGGTAAACTTCATTGTTCGATTTCCCTGAGGTATTCGTGGGTTCTACGGACCTGAAGGCAGTTTTTGTTAATTGCTGTTATTCGATACACGGTGCGGTCGATTATCAAGGATTTTCAGCGGGCTTTTTTTTTTACGCACGCGGATATTCCCCATGGTTGATGAAAGCAACCATGTTTTTGATATTTTCTGGATGTGTACGGAAAATTGGACGGCGACTGTTGGAAGAAAACCTTCGGTGAAGTTCAAACAGCGGCCAATTACCCGCCGATCGAAAATGTTCGGCGTACGACTTCCCTGCTTTTGCTGCGCTGAACAGCGCCGCGATTGATCCGGCGTCACATTCATTAGGTTTCCAATTAACGGAAGCGAACGCTTTCTCTTTCACTCATCGAGCGGCCTTGTCGGAATTGTGAGGAAAAGGCAATTTAATGAGGAAAGTGCTGGTTGACCTGTTTTGGACTGACATTGTGCAATCGTAAACGAAGATGTATGTGGGGGCTCGTGCTGAGAAAGCAGCACATTGATGGTTCTAATCTTAATAAGCAAGATATGAAACCCGTATAGCATATTACAATTAATTAGTCGGCATTAGATAAGCTGCAAGATTAATTGCAAATGGGTATCAACATCGTGTGAATTAAATGCCACAATGTAAAATAATTGTTGTTATTCATTTACTTCTCTATTTTATTATTTTTCTCTATTTTATTATTTTTCTCTATTTATCTATTTATTACATTTACTTCTCTATTTATTACATTTACTACTCTATTTGATAGTTTAGCGGATAAGCATTCTGATTATATGATACGAAGCTGGAATTTTCTATAACTTCACTTTTGCATAACTTGGTTCCTGGTTGTTGCATAAATTGTTCTTGAAATTTGCGACGTAGATAAGCAGAAGATTCAATATTTCGACAAAAATATCCAGAGCATCGCTGCCGTTCTCCAAACTGCTGCAAAAATAAACAGAAGAAGCTGAAGTGGTTTTCCCACTCTGCAGTTCGTTGGATTGTCTTTCACGCGAATGCAACAACGTAAATCGCAACGTAGCCCTCAGCAGGTACGCGCGCTTCATC
Source organism: Pimpla rufipes (assembly GCA_963932165.1). Taxonomy (NCBI): domain Eukaryota; kingdom Metazoa; phylum Arthropoda; class Insecta; order Hymenoptera; family Ichneumonidae; genus Pimpla; species Pimpla rufipes. Next base: position 26,630,150 of record OZ010630.1, read on the forward strand.
CATACCTAATGGATGCACCAACAATCGTGTTTATTGCACGAAATGTCAACGAGTAACGCTGCACTTTGGCGGTAACGAGATTTTACTCTCTAATTAGCGGAACGTCAAATACAGGCGCACACATCTAATTATCAGCAAACACGCAGGCAACGTTATGAAGAACATTCATTCGTCACTGAATATTGTACACTTGCTCCGGGCAATAAATTATATAAAAACGAATCAAAGTGAAATAATTACAGTGCGATAATGGAAACTGCGAACTCGGATATAGAACGGGTTGCGCGATGTTTGTTTAAAGAATCTCGTTGCTCGCTTCCGTCGGATTGAGTTAAGCCAGTCAATCTCTGGGCTGAGTGTGTATTTAAAATTTAAACTTTGCAGGGCTTCTATTAATTTCTCTATTGCGGTCGTAACGAGCATTCAAGTAGGGCAGAAGTACCGGTTTTGGCCACCTTTGGTTCAGTTGTGACCACTGAGTTCGAAAGGACAGAATTATTTGTATTATTAAAATGAAAAAAAAAAAAAAAAAAATTGTATCGATAATCTTGTTAACTTTTATGGATACATTTGAAGTGTCAACATGAAAATACAGGGAAGCAACAATTTCGAATAAATTACAGTGAAAATTGCCACAACTGGTACATTGGCCACAATCGATGCATCTACTCTAGGTCATATATTTTCTTTTATTTCTCAACTAATAGTAACTTAAAGGGATGAAGGACCTCGGTCAATAGCCCATTGATAATACAGCAATTTTGTAAAATAGTATTGTAAGAAAAAAAAAGAAAAAAACCAAATGTACAGCCTATATAGTATTATCAATAAATTACTTTTACTCCTAATTTCGTATTATTTAGTCTTATTATATTGTAAGACACATACGTTGTAATATTTTACTTTCATACTACGTAACATTTTTGATTATTTTTCATTTTTTCTTTTCGTTTACTGTTTTCAATCTGGGTATTATGTTTTCACGGACACATGCTGATTTCGTACTTACATCTGTACCTATTTGCACTTACAGGGTATGAAAACCCGAGTGACAATAAAACTAAACTAAACTACTAGTAACTTCCAAAACTCGGCCAAAACACACCGAGCAGCCCAGGCCAATTGAGTGTCATGAAAGACCCTCAAAGTACCGGAAATATGACTTAACATGGGCCCAAGTAGCGTTCATTAATTCGCCAGTCTCGGAAGGAACGTCTCGTCTCGTCGTTTACATAAATAGCTGGGTCTCGCTGTCGGATTCCGCGAAGTCCTGGCCACCAGTAAACGCGTCACAGCGGAGGCTCCTTCGGTCCTGTATGTAAGGATCTGTTTATAGCAGAGCCAGGACACTCCACGAGGCAGAACCGGCGAGAGCAACTGGAGGTGAAGAGCTTCAGGAACCTCCGTCTCTCTTTCGCTTTACTGTCGTCGGTGTACTCGGCTCGCAGACACCACCACCACCACATCCCCCGGATAAGTCGCCGACGTGTCTCAATATTTGGTACGCTGCAGTTTCAACCGGGAATTTGCCTACCAAATGCGCGCGGCTTTCCGACAGCTCGAATATCCGCAGAACTCGTATTCCATTCTGGTTTTCGGCGGTGCTGACCAGCCGCACGATGACTACAACAGCGATGGAGACAACAAGTTGCATCGCTTATATCCTCTGTGAATACCGGGATCGGAATCGTTGGAATCGATTCGATGATCCTCGAATTTTCGAGACTGCCTGTAAATTCGTGAGACACAAGTGGAAAATCCGGCGACATTCTCGGACATCAGGAATCGAATGACCGCATCTGCTGTTGAAAATATGTTGGAGTGATTAATATACGTGCGGTGAGAGGAAGTGGAATGAGTGAACCGCGCGGATATAACGCCGCAGTTCAGTGAATCCTTCTGACGCGGTACTCACAAATACCGGAATTTATGCCACTTTTTTCAGGCAGGCAGCCAGCCGCGGTTACAATGTGTTCATTGTATCAGAAAGTAATTAAGCCGAAAACATTTTCTCTTTTCAGTGCACATCCATTGGGTCGAATTTTTCCACCTCTGCACGTAACATCCATAGCAGTGCGCGATTAATATAATAAAATGAATAAACAAAGTCAAAACAAAACAAAAAAAAAGTCTCGTAAAAATAACGAGGGATCAGGGGGTAGGGTAGAGGCAACAGTAAATGAGCATTTAAGCAGAACGTTTTGTTTATCATGGGTTTCTATAAAATGTAATAGTTTCAGACTGTTTTCGAAAATTTTAACGATTGACCAGAATGTTGAATAATTATGTGATGCAGCTGAAAAAGTCTCGTATTTTTATCGCCAAGTGTATAAAAATAAATACTAAAATTGTGGGGGTCAAAATAGCTAATTACCAAACCAGTGAATGGCTAAAATAGCAAATTTCAAAATGATGAACGGTCTGAAGATAGAATAGTCATTACTATGAAATTCGTAATTTCAGCCATTCGCTATTTTAATAATTCGCTGCTTTGATTCCATTTTAATAAAGATGTACGTCAAAATAGTGAATGATCAAAATAGCAAACGTCTGAAATGGCGAATTCCACAATGATGGCCATTCGAGATTCAGACCGTTCATTATTTTGAAATTTGCCATTCTCGCCATTCCCTATTTTGGTCATTAGCTATTTAGACTTTAGATTTATTTTAGATTTATTTTTACACTTTATTTTGGATTTTAGTAACCACCCTACTAAAGTCCACAAATAAAAAAAACAGTAAATGAACGGCCCATATCAATCCTACAGTTTTAGTCGAAAATAGGCTTCAGCGACAAAATAATCGCAGCAGGTAGCTAAAAAATAGACAAATTAAGAGTCTAATATTCCTCCAAGTCGTTGCAATTCTTCATGAACTCCCAAAACACTGTTGCTCATTCACAGGCGGTGCATTCACCCTACGGCCGTACACATAGTGACACACGATGCGGCGTACCGAGACGCAACCTACAGGTATCGGCGACCGCGCGGACACTACTCTGCAATTAAATTTACAAGGAGGCGTGGCCCGTGCACCCCGGTCCACGATATTCTCTCGGCACCGGTCCTCGCCTTTCCGAAAGTAATAATTGCAAATTATACTCTCACGTGCGCTGCAACGTCGGGCACTCGCACGCTCGCGAGACGCGCGCGCGTACCGTGTGGTCGCGGTGCCCATCACCACCACTGCCAACTTCGCGCTTCTCCCTGCAACGAGACGAGACACGAGGCTGGACCCGGGGTTCCCTCTTTCCGTCTTTCTCTCTCACGGGATTCATGTATAAATTAAACCAACACGGAGACACGAGGGCCGGGGGCGGCCGAGCGACCCGGCCGTAAGTATGCAGTCGGCGTACACACTACACTGTATACGCCGAGCGCGCGCGCGCTGATATTTTATAATAACGGACGACGATGATCGCACAGTCTCGCGCGCAACGCGGAAGACCCGCGTCGAACAGGCGGACGCCGGGAGAGTCGACGCCGCGGTCGTCGAACGGACCCATATATGCACACGGGGAGAAAGGTCACAGGCACCGTGCGGTACCGCGACCCTGAAACTGTCGAGAGATCTCGTGTGCGCTTGGTTATTCGCTGAGTGCGGCCTCGCGCGCGCGACTGTGCGACTGCGGAATTGCCCTTCTCGAGACGTAACTGTGGTTTGGCAAATTATTTCGACGCTAAAGGACAGTGCTTGAAGCAATCTTGGACATTTTTTTGTCTAATTGATGAGTCTTAATAATGGTAATAATGAGGTGGTAAATGAGTCTTAATAATGGTAATAATGAGGTTTAACTTTGATCGTAAGAGGAAAGAATCATTCGTAATCGAATAAAAATGTTTTGTATAGTTTAGTTTAGTTGCAATGTAATCTAAAAATTTGTAAAACTGTAGCACTGAATTTGCAAAAATAGCCTTTGTACATTAATTTGCAAAAATAGCCTTTGTACATTAATTTTTGTTTCGCAACCTATAGGGTACACCCTACTATGTGAGGAAGCATATTTATTAACTTTGGCTTCATCGTAGTGGAGTTTTTTTATGAAAATGGAAATTATTGCGGAAACTATGTGAAAGTTCTACTTTGCAACTTTTTAAAATTGAATTAATTCTATTCGTTACCTCTTTTCCAATTTTCGATTTCCAAACTTGATTTTTTTTAACAGGTCTACTACGCACAGAAACACTCTTAATAATCGTACGGATATTTGTTCTAACCCACTTTTCTTGATTTTTTAAACCATTCTGAGTATTGTGTCGTTTTAAACCATTCTGAGTATCGTGACGTTTTAAATCATTCTGATTATCATGAACGTTTTAAACCATTCCGAGTATCATGACGTTTTAAACCATTCTGAGTGTCGTGACGTTTTAAACCATTCTGAGTATCATGACGGTTTAAACCATTCTGAGTATCGTGATGTTTTAAACCTTTCTGAGTATCGCGGCATTTTAAACCATTCTGAGTATCGTGACGTTTTAAACCATTCTGAGTGTCGTGACGATTTAAACCATTCTGAGTGTCGTGACGTTTTAAACCATTCTGAGTATCGTGCCATTCTAAACCATTCAGAGTATCGTGACATTTTAAACTATTCTGAGTATCGTGACGTTTTAAACCATTCTGAGTATCGGGACGTTTTAAAACATTCCGAGTATCGTGACGTTTAAAACCATTCTGAGTGTCGTAACGTTTTAAACCATTCTAAGTATCATGACGTTTTAAACCATTCTGAGTATCGTGACGTTTTAAACCATTCTGAGTATCGTAACGTTTTAAACAATTCTGAGTTTTCATGAAAACCATAAGCTTCCTCTATGAGGAAGCAGAAATGGACAACCCTTCTATAGAAATACCCTATATCAAGATGCCTCGTTTCACATTAAGCTGCGATGTATCCCTACACATCCGTGAATCTCCGTCCGTTAGACGCGTCGTACGGTCTGGCGTGTCCACGCCAATGTGCGAAATTAATTTACGGCAATCGTTACCAGTTCAGACGGAAGCGAGCGAGAGTCCGCGTGAGAATCGCCGCAGAGTTACGAGCGAGCGTTGATGAGAATGGATGAATGTAATATAAACTATAGAGCGCCGCTGGCTGCTGTGACCGAGAAAAGAGACAGCGACATTCCCCGGTTGAAACTCGCCGCGATCAACGCCGCGTGTTTCCCAAACTCTTGAAGTTCCACTCACACCCAGTGCGCCGGCGGTTCTATACCCGTAACTACGTAGCCGTAGCCACTGTCTCTCGTGTATAGTTGAGGAGTAGTGGATAAGCTAGCTACTGGTAGCATATCAGTAACGTACCAGTGGATTGTTTCGCTGAGGCGAGAGAGACAGCCGGCCGATCCGTTGACGTAGCGCCCGGCGCTTCACGGACAGAACTTTGTGCTACGGGAACAGTTTACATCACGAACGCGAGCGATGCTTGATAAACGGCCCAACGGGAGCGAGGAAGACGCGGGAAACCGAGAACGTACGGGTTGCGCTATAACTGCGTCCGACGTTTTGTCGGTTACACACCGAGCAACTCGGTGATACTTCGGCTCGCCACTGCTAATAATTTTGCACGGAGTATATAGCCTGTATTGTTGTCTGTTTCATGGCGTACAAAATTAGAGTGCGAACAAATAGCACTTTTAAGTACTATTTTGTTTTAAGTTCTATTTTGTTTTAAGTTCTATTTTGTTTTAAGTTCTATTTTGTTTTAGGTACTATTTTATTTTAAGTAGTATTTTATTTTATGTACTATTTTATTTTAAGTACTATTTTATTTTAGGTACTATTTTATTTTAAGTACTATTTTATTTTAGATACTATTTTATTTTAGATACTATTTTATTTTAGATACTATTTTATTTTAAGTACTTTTTTATTTTAAGTACTTTTTTATTTTAGGTACTATTTTATTTTAAGTACTATTTTATTTTAGGTGCTATTCTATTTTAGGTGCTATTTTATTTTAAGTACTATTTTATTGCAGATACTATTTTATTGCAGGTACTATTTTATTTGAAGTACTTTTTTAACAAACTTATTTAAATTTGTTAATTCGCTGATCTCACAGCTTACGATATAAGCTGTCTGACACTTTTTTACAATTGAATCAGTTTTGAAGTCACCAATGCTTATCCATATTTAAACCGCAGTCAGAATCGCTAATACAGTTAGATTAATCGTTTTACAAGCCACGCAAATTCGATTGCAAGTATTCGTCACGTGAATAAATAATACCACGGAGCGAAATCTCATTTGCTCGCATTTTTATCCGGCACAAGGTACGCATGTTCACGCGAACACGTCCATATCGCGTACGCCATGAAAATCTGCGGTGATTTAGCCGTGAGCGGAATAAATTCTGCAGCGCGAGTTTTATCGCGCGACCCACGGCCGATATCCGGACATACGTCGGGACTTCGTGCGGATGCTGAGGGCAGAAAGGGGTAGGCAGCGGCCGTAGTGGCCCATTTCATACGAGTACGAAATCTCGTATTCTTATATATACACACTGGAGGAGCCGTAAATTTTCGGATGATATAGAGGGCGCATGCGGCGGTCGAGCGTGTTATTGGTGGTTGGTCTAGGTGCAACGTGACGACTGTGACAACGACGAAAATCCGTCAGCACAGTCATATACGTGGGTTTACCGCACCAAATTCCAAAAGAATATGCGGCAAGGAAGATTTCCTCTCCTACATTGTATTAAAGTTATCATGAAGGTCATGCATCTGTCTACAATGTTTTAGCTGAATATATGTCGAAATACAGCAGAATTGTTACATAGAAAAAATTATGCAGTACCCAACAATAATAAAATTATAGTACTGACTGCTATCCAATGACACTAATTTTAATCCATATGACGATTTTCATAACTTCTTAAATAATTCCATCGTAACCGTAATGAAACTTACAAGCAATTATAATGTATTCATTATTACTGTCAAAATAGTCCCAAGGAAGATTTCCTCTCAAACATTGTATTAAAGTTATCATGAAGCTCATGCATCAGTCTACAACGTTTCAGCTGAATAAATGTCGAAATACAGCAGAATTGTTACATAGAAAAAATTATGCAGTACCCAACAATAATCAAATTATAGTACTGACTGCTATCGAATGACACTAATTTTAATCCATATAACGATTTTCATAACTTCTTCAATAATTCCATCGTCATCGTAATAAAACTTCTAAGCAATTATAATGTAGTCATCATTACTCTCAAAATAGTCCCATAACCAGCCACTTCGTACAGTTGTGATTTGATAGTCGCCAAGTCTTACCAATATTTCACCGAGTGCTGAGTGTACCTTCGGTTTCGCAAGCGCAAGAACGGCTGGCGATCTTTACGTATGATTCCGCCGTGAGTTTGGGCATCCAGCTGAATTTCATGCTGGTACCACGACCGGCGCTGCGGGCTCACACGTAGTCGTACAATCAACTGCACGGATCCTAGGAACACAGTACTAGTGAGCTGACGTTAGCTGTACCCGAGCACTTGAGCCCTGGCTGTACTATGCATGCTATGGCCATAGTTATAGCTCGGCTGCGTTCATAGCACACGTTATGTACGCAGCCCTACTCTCCTTGCGCCTCGCGCAACCGCCTATGCCTCCCTCGACAAGGGTGTAACTAAACAAACATACGAGCCAGGATCGGGTTCCAAGCGTTAAATGTTTGCACAGGTAGTTGCGCAGCATTGGGCTACATTCGCACGGGGCTATCCCCATAACCCCCCCGCTGCGTGTACATCTTCCTTCCTTCCACGCTGTAACAGCGCTAGGCACATGGGCCTTTATGCCTATGCACGTTCGCGGATTGTCGGTATTGCGGCGGATGGAAGGTAACCCTGGCTAGGCTGGGTATGAGGCAAGTATCGCCACATTGCGAATCATCTTCACATCTAATCCTCACCCTTGACCATTTCTGTTCAACTGTTATCAATCGTTCATCCCTGTTTGCTTGACACATGCAGGATTTGTTTTTGCCTCATTTGAACGACAAAGTTCAGATGTTTAAAAATGATGCAATCAGATCCAGACTTATGCAGGCAAACAGAGAACGTCCAACTGGAAGTTCGTTGTCTACGTTGGCTGCTATGCAATCAGAATAATAAAAAATGTCTATCCAACTGTTACCGTTCGTTCATCATTGTTTGCTTTACACACGCGGGATTTGTTTTTACCTCATTTGAACGACAAAGTTCATATGTTTAAAAATGATGCAATCAGATCCAGACTTATGCAGACAAACACAAAACGTCCAACTGGAAGTTCGTTGTCTACGTTGACTGATATGCAATCGGAATAATTAAAACTTTCTATCCAACTGTTACCGTTTGATCATCACTGTTTGCTTGACACATGCAGGATTTGTTTTTGCCTCATTTAAAAGACAAAGTTCATATGTTTAAAAATCATGTGATCAGATCCAGATTTATGCAGACAAACACAAAACGTCCATCCGGAAGTTCGTTGTCTACGTTGGCTGCTATGCAATCAGAATAATTAAAAATGTCTATCCAACTGTTACCGTTTGATCGTTACTGTTTGCTTTACACATGCAGGATTTGTTTTTGCCTTGTTTGAAAGACAAAGTTCATATGTTTAAAAATCATGTGATCAGATCCAGATTTATGCAGACAAACACAAAACGTCCAACTGGAAGTTCGTTGTCTACGTTGGCTGCTATGCAATCAGAATAATTAAAAATGTCTATCCAACTGTTACCGTTTGATCGTTACTGTTTGCTTTACACATGCAGGATTTGTTTTTGCCTCATTTGAGCGACAAAGTTCATATGTTTAAAAATCATGTGATCAGATCCAGATTTATGCAGACAAACACAAAATGTCCAATCGGAAGTTCGTTGTACATTTTCTAGCTGCTATGCAATCAGAATAATGAAATGTCATCATTATTGATCGCATATCAAAACGACTCCTTGTAACTGTACGCATGATACAAGCTGTGCCTCAATGCATTGCGTGTTGCATTACACAATCCGTTGCATCGCGAGTGCAGGAATTTTAACAGCAGCAAGATAACCACAAACGTGCTACTGCAGCGTGTCTGAACACGACGAAGCTGCAATTCAGTCTCGTGATGTTTCAGCTTTATGCAACGCGAACGTTTTCGTAGTGTAACTGATCAGCTTTATGGAAGCAACTGCTTGGAAGTTCGAGAAGCTTCACCGGGAATCGTTTTTACACAACGTAGGCCTAGGTCTTGATATAGTTTACGGTATAGCGCATCGTAGCAGATTGTATATCCCATCGGACGTTAACGTACGATGCGAGGCTGATCGATGGCTCGTCTGTGTGTGCAACCAGGTGCACCTGTTATTCGCAACGCAAGCACGTAGTCCTTCTCCCCCCTACCGTGCCTTGTGCCTTCATCTCGAATGGAAAGTTCAACGGAGTGATGAAGCGAGCACCCTGCTTGGTGGCAGCCGACCACCCCTTCCAACCCCACACCCCCTAAGAGTAATTACCGTCATCGATGAAAAGCCCACGAAACTTTTTTTTTTTCACTCTTCCCTTTGTATAACCAACACGTTAGTGTTTTGCCACGGTAGTCAACAACGATAAACAGGTATACAGAAGGTTCATGAAATTACAGCGTTGGGAGAAGAACGAACGGATAGGCGTTGACCTTAATTAAAGTAGAGAATGCTACGTAATGGGAAATGCAGAGGTTGCTCCTTCAAGATGTGTAGAGACAAGCAGAAACGTCCGGTCTTAGCTTGCTGCAAGTGATGAGATACATTTTTCATTTTTCTCAGAAATCTTCTTCTCAGTTATTCACTTAAAAATGAATCTCATCATGAATAAATTAATGATTCGCTTAAAAATGAATCTGATTCTCAGAAATCAGATTCATTTTTAGCAAAATAATGTTTTACGCTTCGACCTTGTTTTGGGAACTCTTCAGAATGCATTAACTGCATATGGAATGAGAGAAACGAAAACAAGCGATAATGCCGTCATCGATGAAAAGCCCACGAAACTTTTTTTTTTCACTCTTCCCTTTGTATAACCAACACGTTAGTGTTTTGCCACGGAAGTCAACAACGATAAACAGGTATACAGAAGGTTCATGAAATTACAGCGTTGGGAGAAGAACGAACGGATAGGCGTTGACCTTAATTAAAGTAGAGAATGCTACGTAATGGGAAATGCAGAGGTTGCTCCTTCAAGATGTGTAGAGACAAGCAGAAACGTCCGGTCTTAGCTTGCTGCAAGTGATGAGATACATTTTTCATTTTTCTCAGAAATCTTCTTCGCAGTTATTCACTTAAAAATGAATCTCATGATGAATAAATGAATGATTCGCTTAAAAATGAATCTGTTTCTCATGAATCAGATTTATTTTTAGCAAAATAAGGTTTTTACGCTTCCACCCTGTTTGGGAAACTCTTCAGAATGCATTCACTGCATATGGAATGAGAGAAACGAAAACAAGCGATAATGCATCATTTTCTGTGCAGGTGAATAATGGATGGCGGACGATCGATAGATTCATAATCAGCGAATTGAAATTTGTTTATGACAAATTCATCCGCTTCGACATGCGCTTCGAATTGTTCAAGTTTTCGTAATCTACATTGATTGTTATTTTCATCAGTCGCGATTAAATAATTTCTCGTCGAAGTTGCCGATTGCCTCTTTCGGATATGCGCAGCCGTATGAAGTGGATTAAAGTCCCTCGGTCGGCAATCATTTCGAAAACAATCAATCTCTCGGCACACATTCCGCACCACCATTCGGGCGCGCGTGGTGCACGTGCAGATACGAATACACGTGTTGTAGGCATGGAGCATCCATTATAACCGCCTGCTAACCATGTATTTCCGGCTACGGCGCGCGGCTTAGCTCAATTTTCGTGTTTCGCGTTGGACAGCACCTTTAATTATCACAACACGCAACGCGGCAATCGGACACGGGTGTGCTCCACTTGTTTTCGCACCGTGAGCTGACGCGCGATAAGCTCGGGCGCACGTGCGCATTCGGTCGCGGCCGTGTGATTGGATTTTCGTGCCATGACCTCGGTCAAAAAGGTTGCGACTTCGGCACGATTGGACTAAAATTATTTTCACTCGATTTTGCGTCAACCGTCATTCTTTTCACAATATATCAAAATCACTGAGCTCATTCGTTACATTCTTAACACAATTCCACGTGGCGTCTGGTTTTCAATATGGAATTTGAGATTATTCTTGAAAATGAAATGTTGAAATTAAATGCACTGGCATAAGCTAGTATATTCAATTTAATGTCCAAATACTGGTCTAAAACTATGCGGAAATATTAAATGTCCCAATTAGTATTTTACTATTTTTAATAATAATAATAATAATAACTTTTTTTTAAATAATAATTTTAAATAATAATTATTATTATTACTTTATTTATAATAATTTTAAATAATAATAATAATAACTTTTTTTCAAATAATAATTTTAAATAATAATAATAATTATTACTTTATTTATAATAATTTTAAATAATAATAATAATAATACATTTTTTCAAATAATAATAATAATTACTATTTTTTTAAATAAATTTTTTTAGTATTTTAGTACTTTATAATTAGTACCTTACAAGAAAAACCTCCGATGTACTCCTTAAATTAAATTCCAAGTACCAGTTTGACATTTAAACACAACTTGAACCTCAACCTATTTTTTCTTAACCTGTAAATTGTGGGAAGAAGGTTTGTAAAGAAGCACGAAAATTGAGAACTATTTTAAACTTCGTAAATCCCACGAAAGTCGCACTGCACTACAGCAGAACGAAATAATGAACGCTTTCGCTTCCCTGAATTTTCGTCACGTAGGTCTGCACATATGCGGCGGTAATTGCAGTTGCAGTGCACTCGCGGTCACCCAAAGGGCGGTCTGCGTCGCCGCGTTCGTGATTCATACCCTCGGCCATTTACATTTTAATTACATTACGTTTGATAGCGGTATTAATTTTATCGACGGGTGACCACCAACTGCTGGGCCATTTCCGCTAGTTATCTTCGCTCGCATACTACGCCGAAGGGAACTGTCGATACGTGCTGCGTTCTGGAACAAGCCGAACGAGCTTAGATCCCACCGTTACAAATGCTGAAAGCCGATAACCCCAAATAGCCGTCTTCGGTGAGAAATAATTTAAGGGGATACAATGAATATTGGCACCTTAAAGCATAAAGCAATATATAAAAACGCACGTTTCAATTTTTTTATTTGTATATTCGTCTAACAAAATTCAAAAAATTTGAAATTTGCTGGACTCATAGATATCAATTTAGCTGATGTTTCGAAATTTGTTGAGTCATTTTGGAGATTTTTTTTTCGGTGGCTGAGTTCATACGAAATGCGTATAATATCATATTTTTGTTTTGAATGACGAATTGTTGAGACTTTTTAATTGCTTCATGTTACCCAAATGTTTCATTCATCACGAATTTTCACATCAGCAAAACTGCAAACAGCATAGAGAGGGATTCACCGAGAAAATTCGTAATCGAGAAACCCAGTCCTGGAACAACATATCAAAATTTTTTCGCTCGCGCAGTATCGGTGAGAACGAAACCGACATATAAATTCATGAACACGATCGGTCAGCGCGACAGAGCAAATACGAGCGTATCCAAACTCACTCGGTGAAATTGGTGGATTCGCGTGACATTTCAAAGGCTTAAAGTGCCATCCCGTACAAATTGGTAGCAAATATGGGAAATCGGTTATAAAATCGAATGAAATATTCATTCGAGAGAACTCCGACGTACAGACGAACGTGTAGCGTGCGCGGTCGGGGCGCACATGTTTTGGGTTGCACGCGTCTCGTTGGCATCCGAACAGTCGCTTTAGTTTTTAATTAAAATTTTATTGAAATCGATTCATCTCGCGGCGTGTACAGCGGGCTTCACCGACCCACCTATATCGGCACCTATAATTCGACTGGTGGCCTAATATCCGGCAACGAAAAGAACAAACAAAACGTATAATTGAATCTTACTAAACCCGCGATATGTATTTTTTGCTCTCTGCGCGGGAAGTTTATTACAATCGAAACATTGGTTGACGCAAAGACCAACAGATTTCAGGTCTGCCATATTTAGTCATCATAGAGGAAATTATTATTATTTTTTTTTAAGATAGTCCCCCTGCTTGCGTTCAATTTCGCATAAATTCGAGAAAATTGAGAGAGAATTGCAAGCACTTCTCGATGGTCTCAAAATCTGAAAAAATTCATGCACATTAAAGGTACTGAAAATATTAATTTGACATAATAATAATTCTAAAATGTTATTAACAAATTGATGAAAAAAAAATTGTTTAACAAATATTTCGGTGACCCACGTTTTTTTTTTGATGAAAATGATTCTTTCATGTTTCTGAATACGTATGAATTTTTTCCGATTTTTAAGTAATCTTTGAATTTTGGAAAATTTTCCATATAAAAAAACACCAAAATTCAAAGATTACTTAAAAATCTGAAAAAATTCGTGCGTATTCAGAAAAACGAAAGAATCAATTTCATCGAAAAAAAAACTTGGGTCACCGAAATATTTGTTAAACAATTTTTTTTTTCATCAATTTGTTAATAACATTTTAGAATTATTATTATGCCAAATTAATCTTTTCAGTACCTTTAATGTGCATGAATTTTTTTAGATTTTTAGACCATCGAGTAGTGCTTGCAATTCTCTCTCAATTTTCTTGAATTTATGCGAAATTGAACGCAAGCAGGGCGACTACCTTAAGGGTTAAAATGCGTATTATTACTCGGTGCCAATAACACGCGTTTTAACCCTTTGCAAAACAATGACAGGTGACCAATAATTGTGCAACGTTACACATTGTATAATTGTGCAACATTCGCTGAGTGAGACGTGCATCGCCCGAAGCCCTCCGAAATTTTGCCCACGTCCCGATCGACTCGTCCGACATGTGGCCACCGGTGCAACGGCTCGAGAATTTATGTAAATTCGTTGTAATAAAACTCATCAGACCTTCGCGAAATTTTTTGATGCCTCCGGGGCACACAGAGACGTTCGCGATCGGTGGGATCGACGGGTATTAAGAATTTTGCTGACCATCATCTATTTATGTGTTGGCGCATCGAGTAATTGCCGAAGGAGATACGGCCCGTATTAAGTAACGGTCGGTTGTGAATTTGTCGGGAGAGTCTTTATATATAGATTGGCAAATTACGTTATGCATCTGATAATCCTCGCGGAGATAAGGGTGACAGCGGGTGCAGCCGAACTGACGTGAACCATGTGAGTGACAGACCCTTGAGCGACAGCTATTTCAATATCATAAATAATTTATATACGTCTATCAACGGATCTCGCCTCAAATATTTCATATCTGAAGGAAAATTATTACAAAGGCGAGTTTTATTTAATCACACCGAAGTTCGTAAGTGTATGAAATGATCCTTTATACTATTAAAATAATTACTGACACAGGGAACAATAATTTATTTTTTAATCATTAAAAAGTTTCATAAATAATTTATATACGTCGATCAACGGATATCGTCTCAAATATTTCATATCTAAACGAAAATTATTACCAAAGCGAGTTTTTTAAATTTATTTTATTAAATGAACCTTTATACTATTAAAATAATTACTGACACAGGGACTAATAATTTATTTCTAATAATTAAAAAAGGTTCACACTGGGTGCTCCTGTTTGGAGATTTTAAACCGCTATTAGTGTCATATAAAAAAGATTCTATATTGTTACGGTCGGATTTTTCGGCATAAGTTCGATCTTAAAATCATCTTACGTTCGAAATTCGACTTGAAGTAGGATCTAAGCTCGACAACTTAAAAAAAAATCGATCCTTATTGACTCACACAACCAAAAAATAAATTGTGAACACTTCGCCTATCATGCTATAATTAGTGGAGTAACATCTAGAAATTAAAGACACGACTTTTTATCATCTAAATTTAATTCTAATTATGTTCGAAGCTTCATGCACCAGATTCCTACATTAAACGGTATCCACAACTCCGAACCTTGTTAATCATGCTCCCGATCTCTCGGCTAACTTCATTCCATTCTCATATCAATAAGCGTGATAAAAGTGCACGAAAGGCTACCGCGGTGGCACGGAGGAGGTGCTTATGAAGTTGCGATGGAGGCAAAGAGCCGCTCTGTTCGTTCTATCTCAGGAATACGAGTGAGGGGATCGAGAGCGAGTTAACGATAGTTGCCTCGGAGCGCCGCCACGCAAGATAGCCACCAATTAATGCGAGGGCATCAATCTGAGGCCGTGATGGTCGGCATCGCACATCCCCCCCCCCCCCTCCAGCACCCCGGCGCTATATTCGCGGCAGGCGCTTTCTTGGGTTCCCTCGCGGTTCTCAGCACTGCCGCGGCACCTGCGATCGCCCGACGCGGCCGAGGGGGCCGTAACTACCCCACGCCACCGTCGCCGCAGCACCGGCGGCCAGCAGTGCAGCGGCTAACCGCCTCGGCTGCCTACATCGACGACCTAAACGATTTGTAACCCAGGTGTAGCACCCCACGAGGCCAAAGATTGAGAGGCCCTCGTGGCGTCCGCGATGTAAATTAGTTTTGCCCCTTTGCCTACCCACACTGCATTCTTCGCTCCCCTCGAGCCTCGCAACGATTTGCCGATCTTCGTCGATTATCGAGAATCGCATGGTTTACCTTCCATGTTGACAGGAAGAATCGAACTTGATCGAACTTATTTTCGGTGAAAATAAGTTCGACTTCAGGACGGATCTAAGCTCGACAGCTTAAGTAAAAAAAAATCGGATTGATTTTTTTTTATTGACTCACAGAACCAAAAAATAAATTAATGGAGTAAAATCTGGAAATTAAAGACACGACTTTTCGTCCTCTAAATTTATTCTAAATTAATTCGTCGCACTTATTTTCGACGAAAATAAGTTCGAACTTATCGAACTTAATCGAACTTGTGTTCCACGAAAATAAGTCGATTAAGTCAATTAAGTAAAATTGAACTTATTTTTGAAAAAAATAAGTCAATTATTTTTGAAGAACTTATTTCTGAAAAAAATAAGTCAATTATCAAAAGATTATCAAGTCAATTAAGTAAAATCGAACTTATTTTTGACAAAAATAATTCGAACTTATCAAAAATAAATCGAACTTATTTTTTACAAAAATAAGTCGATTAAGTCGATTAAATAAAATCGAACTTATTTTCGCCGAAAATAAGTTCGACGTAGGAAGCTCTATTTGTGTCCAGCGGAGGACAAAAATAAACACGTTATTTTTTTTTTCGCTCGTCAAACACGGATACCTGGTTTTTTCATTCTGTGTGTTTTATTGCGGCTGGGCCTGTAGCTTTACAGGTAAGCATAGAGGTGTATTTATTCGGTGAAATTTTTATGATCGCTTCCGCACGCCAGGTAAAAGTAAACATGCGTCGTGCAAACGGTGGTGGGTTGGGAGAAGCGAGATTGGCGTATTGCCAAATCATTAGTTAGTTTGACGAGGCCCGGTGGAAATACGAGGGAAGATAAAAAAAATAAGTTGAAATATGCGGATGGGGTGAAGTGAAAAATCTATTATTCGGTGTTTCGATCTTTCGCATGAATTTTATAGCATTCGTTGACAATTTAAATATTCTGTATTGTCATCTCGATTCACCCACACGACACGTCAATGACGAAATATTTCTAATATTTATAGAAAAACACATACAATACGCATACAAAGCATGCAATATTTTTTTAAATATGTGGATGGGGTGAAGTACACGAAAAATCGACTATTCGGGTGTTTCGATCTTTCGCATGAATTTTATACCATTCGTTGACAATTTAAATATTCTGTATTGTCATCTCGATTCACCTACACGACACGTCAATGACGAGATATTTCTAAAATTTAGAAAAACACATACAATATGCATACAAAGCATGCAAAACTTTGATAATTATTTTCATTATACTTGTCGCATATTCTGAACACCACCAATTGCACTTTTATTAGCCTCCCTCGATGTTATCTCGCATCGCAGTCGCAGTGTATAAAAACTTGATAATTTGTTTAGCGCCCAAACTATTTCGCTTGATTATTCCGCTTGAGTTTTTCAAAGTTCCCGGCCTCATCCTTCCCAGCAGTCGTGTACAGTGGGCGCCCCTTTTATTCATTACACTCTGCATCTAACGGCGGCTATAAAGATAGCCGGTGGCTCCACGTGGCGCGAGCTTCGTCTTCATGATCCGTTACTTCGCAAGGAGATATATAGCGATCGCGAAGTCCGCCGCCTCGGTTTTCTTCGCTTCCCGCTCTGCCGGACCGCGCGCAACGCCCAAGTACAGCCACTCCAAGTTTATATTGGCTTAATTGGTTTTAAAGGTGGAACTTTACTTTGAAGCGCTTCGCTGTCTACCTCGGCCGTTTCTTTTATTCTCCCGAACTTAAGAGGGAGTGGGGGGGAGGGGGGGGGACAAAAAGTTCTATTCTATGGTAGCTGCGCGACGACCCTGAAGCGTTTGCACAGCCTCTGGTTGCGTATGGGGCAATCCACCCCGAATAGACCTGGATTTGACGTCGACCTCTCTGATTTGGCTCATTATTTTTTATAAGCTTAATTGGACCCTCAACAGCAATTTTTTTTTTTTTTAATTGCCATTTTTGTTTGTTTAATACATTTTTAAAGTGGCATATAAAACCTCATAATTTAACAATCTGATAAAATTCTGAAAAATACTTGGTTCAATAGCAAAATTATTTAGCTCATAGCCAAAGTGGGGACATTTTTTCTTCTTACAATTTTTAAGCTTTTCTATTTACAAAATTACAAAAAATTATGAATCTACCACAGACGATTGGTCAAATGTTTATTTATATAAAATCGGATTTTTCCGATTTTTTTTTGGATTTTTAGGATCTTTAGCAGATTTTTCCGATCTATGCACATTTTTTTAAATATATTTTTAACGTGACATTTAAAACACCATCTTTTAAAAATCTGATGAAATTTTGAAAAATACTTTGTCGCATAACAAAATTATCTAGCTTATAGCCAAAGTGGGGACATTTTTTCTTCTTACAGTTTTTAAGCTTTTTTATCTAAAAAATTACAAAAAAGAATTAATCTATTACAGGCTATTGATCAAATGTTTATTTATATAAAATCGGATTTTTCAGGATTTTTCAGATTTTTCCGAACCATGCACATTTTTTTAAACCTATTTTTAACGTGACATATAAAACACCATCTTTTAAAAACCTGATAAAATTCCGAAAAATACTTTCTTCAATAACAAAATTATCTAGCTTATAGCCAAAGTCGGAATGACCCTTTTTCTTATATTTTTTACCATGCCATTCGCTTTTCCAATGTTCCTTTTTAAGCACTCGATATTACCGGTAGAATCAACAGCAGGTACGCCGCGCGCAGCAAAAGCCTCAGTGTGATGCGACCCGTGGATGCATCCGCCATTCGCTCGATACTCATACAATCGTCGTATCGCAAATCCGTCATCATCGCGTTGTCACGTTTTTCCATTAGCCAAAGCGTAAATTCTATTTACCGCGCGTTAAAAAAACGGGGGGTGAATCTAATTTTCGGATTATTACGTATGCTCGCGGCTCGACGGGCGAGTGTCGAGCACGCGAGCACGTCTCGCGCGGTTGTTTATAATTAAGCGAGGAGCAATGATAATGAAAAGAGAGCTCGTCACACAACCGCAGCGTTCTGGAGTCTCGTTGCGGCTGAGTCGAGTCTGTAACGATTCGTCGTGCAGATTAGCGTGCCGCGTTCCGCGGGACGTGTCGTAGCCACCGACTGTGGCAGCGCAGCCTCGCATAATCACTAATTGTGCAAACAGCGAAGCACGTTAACCACGTACAGTACGAGTTGATTGTCAAAGGGGTTAATTATCCGGAGTCCGATAAATAGGATTATAAGCAAGCAAGCCCCGCGCAACGCTTCGGCAGCAAATGCGTATATGGATGCTGGAAGTATGTTGTAGTTGACTAGTCGGCGGGGGTGCAAAACACCCCCCCAGCTTTACCATCGATGCCTCCTCTTTCCCTTCGTTCGACCTTTATCGTCGCGCACGTGTGTCCACTTCGTTTGCAGACTGCAAATCAGCCGTTGAACCGTAATGCAAATGTGACAGCTCGTGTACCAAACGGTGTTTGTTTCATTAACAACAAGATTGACAATTTGTTACGGTTATTACAAACGTTACAACGGGTAATTTCGTAGTGGCTCTTGGAAATCAAGTTCGCAGTTTCATCATTTATCAGGGATGTTCTGACTATTCGCTGTGCAGTCGTGTTTTTGGCTTCGAGGGTCATTTGATTTCGATGATGTTGAAGTTTGTATCGTTGAAATGCAACGAAATTCAGAAAAAATCATTCTGTAGTTAATCCATATAAATTTTTTTTTTTCGATCTTTTGGTTGCTATGGTGACTTTTTATATGTATTTTCATAATTTGGGTTAATTACAATTAATGCAAATGTGACAGCTCGTGTACCAAACCGTGTTTGTTTCATTAACAACAAGATTGACAATTTGTTACGGTTATTACAAACGTTACAACGGGTAATTTCGTAGTGGCTCTTGGAAATCAAGTTCGCAGTTTCATCATTTATCGGGGATGTTCTGACTATTCGCTGTGCATTCGTGTTTTTGGCTTCGAGGGTCATTTGATTTCGATGATGTTGAAGTTTGCATCGTTGAAGTGCAACGAAATTCCGAAAAAAAAATCATTCTAGTTATTCCAAATAATGAAGGGCACGATTTTTTTTTTTTTTTTTGCGCGCTCTTGGTTGCTATGGTGACTTTTTATATCTATTTTCATAATTTGGGTTAATTACAATTAATTTTTATTCTGAATTTCGTTGCATTCCAATGATGCAAACTTCTACGTCATTGATTTCGAGATTTTTATGTCAGGACTCCAAATGGTCTAAAACGTCAAGAAAAGTGATTTAGAAAAAAATGTCTGGATGGATGAGTGTGAGTAATATGGCTATCATGTTATCGAAGAGAATATATAATATGGTTTCACATATTTTTCTATAGTGAAAAAAAAAATCGATACCGAGGGCTGGAGGGTTGGACACGAAGCCAATAGAAGTCGTGTAACTCGCGCGGTGCAGCGTTCAACGTCCTCAGCATCATTTATTAACGACCCGCGAGTTATCGACGCCAACAGAAGCCGCGACTTGCTTCGTCTATATACACCTCCACTCGACCGAGACTTACGAAGGGTACGTACTCCAACCGCATATATCCAGGAGTCATCACGAGCACCTGCGTTCACTGGGCCGCTGTGTGCGATCGCCGATCACTCAACACCGGTGGAACATGGCAGGAGAAACTTGACAGTTGCTGACATTATCCATACGGAAATAAAGTATATCCGAGATCTATGAAAGAAGTATTCCAGATATGAAAGATCTATTTTTCCGAAAAATTGTATATGTCGGATCTATTTTGGGATGTATGCAAAATCTATGCGAGCAAAAAATAGATCTAAGATATATTCAAAATGTATTTTTATCGTATTATCGTCCGGAAAGTTATACGAAAATGCATCTGGAATATATCCAGATACATTTTCGTATATATTCCAGATTCTGGATATATCTGGAATATATCTGGAGTATATATTCTGGATATATTCCAGATACATTTTGGTATAAATATATTTTCCGTGGGGGTATCCATCGGGAAAGGCGTGGAATATAAAAAGACGCATTCCTGATGACGAAGGCAACTCGGATGATTATTGACACTATTGCTGTAACCGGTAAAAATATTTTTCTGAAATGGCTTGAAAGGTGACTTATTTGATTCAATCCGTATTTAATAGTTACCCAATAAATTCAATTGGCTGGAGCTTATCTAACCAATTTTCTCCGTGTATTTATTTTGGTAAATTGAAAACTGGTCCCTTTTACCACCTGCGAAATCATGCACGGAAAAAAAATATTGCGGGCTGCCAAAAACAACTGTAGTCAAATCAAAGTCACTTCTAGTTCCTACAATTTCATATAACATTGAAACGACAACTCCACAATAGGCAAAAGAATATTTTATTGTTTCAATATTAAATCAGATTGTGACAACGATAACTGGAGTTCATTCAAAAACATTATTTTTGGCAGCCTGCAATCCACGGTTTTATTGAATCAATGATTTTTTTTCCGTGTGTGGCCTTATTTCGCCCTTTTACTTATTTCTTCATGAGGTTACTGACTGCACAAGCAGCCCTAGGCGGTACACGTTCGTTATGTCATTGCACCAACCTGCTCGCCTTTCCACCGAACAAGAAAATCAACGTAATGCCAATCAATAGTTTCGCCTCCACGTGGCTCTTCCGAAGCGTACGACGCCTCCGAACAGGTGAACGGGCGTACACACCCACACATAAAATGTTTAGACCAGTCGGATAGAGGAGCATATGTATGTATAGTATAACGGTGTATATATATATCGAGACAGAGAAACGCAACACCCGAGAATCTCGAGTAACACGTACTACACGTCACAACGCCCGGGTATACCGGGGACATTGATACGGACAACGAGTAAGCGAGAACTCCACGTCCTGACGTATCCGTCATTCCATTTCTGCTGAACTATAGCGTACGTGCCGTAGATCCGCAGAGACCGTCTATTATACATGCCGTATCCTGGGTGACTAGTACTATTATTATTCATTACATCGGCGTGACTGATGTGAGGTTGATTGAACTTCCCGCCGCTGTTGCGTCTTTTGTGTGCTTTTCTTTGCTATCGGATCACTGAGAGATCTGAACTTTGCATATTAGATCGCCTTCATTTTGAGTCTAGGAAGAGTTTGATGAAAATGAGACATCATAGAGTGAGACCCTAAAATGAGGCATCATTTCATAGAGTTTCTCTGGATTTCGTGAAGTGTCAAAAACTCATAAATCTGGTTTTGAAGCAATTGGTTTGTCCATTGATGAAAAAACCTTTGCTACCATCGTAAAAGGATAGAATTGATCCAGACTTTTCAGTTGATAACAAAAGGAAACCTTCTACAATTTTTATTTACTGACTCACCGCACCCTTGAAGCTTCCAAACAATATCCACAATTGATGAAAATGAGACATCATAGAGGGCAACCCAAAATGAGACATCATTTCATAGTTTCTTTGGATCTCGCGCAGAGTCAAAAACCCCTAAATCTGGTTTTGAAGCAATCGGTTTGTCCATTGACGAAAAATCCCTTTGATGTCATCATAACAGGATCAAAGGGATTTTATCCCTTCATCAATTCATCCCTTCTGGATGAATTCTATCCTATCATAACAGGATAGAATTGATCCAGACTTTTCGGTTCGTAACAGAAGGAAACCTTCTACAATTTTTATTTACTGACTCACCGCACCCTTGAAGCTACCAAACAATTTCACGCCGTCTCGTGCTGAACGATATCCACAATTCCAAAATATACATGCATATGCGAGCGTCAATTTCGCCTCCACCTTCCGAGGCAGATGGGGAAACTGGGATTGAGGGATCGCTGTGCCCCAAATTTATCCAGTCCTTCAGCCGAGCTCTCGCGCACTCGAACCGACTCCGTCTGGCTGGCCCATCAGGTTAGAATTAGATGAGCCCCTGGCCCTCTGGCTTCGAGCGATTCCAACAGCGCCATACACAACACCGCTCAGGGAAGGGTTAAGGCAGCTGGAAAGCTTAATTTCCCGGAGATAGTAAAATCCGTTGGAATTAATGAATATTTATGAAGTACATTAATGTGCGGTCCAAAGAATATTCATGAAAATCTTGCGAGGGCGTTTCCGCGGCGCGGGGCTTGTCCGTACATAGCGCAGAGAGAGCACCTAGAGCACAAGGTGCACCGAGAACTGATGATGCACCGTGCTGCGTGCATCCAGCAAAAGCAACAACTCTTCTCGGTTGAGAATTATGCCGGTCCGTACTGGCATTCCTCAACCTGGAGAACCGTAAGAAAATAGAAGTAATATGAAATACGGCGCGTTGGGTATGGCGCGGAAATACGAATGCCTCGCGGCTAACGCAACGTCAGATGGTCGCTTTCCATCGCCCTCGGCACCCAGAAAACGCATTAAAATATTCAAATAGAGGGTTTTAATCTCGTTTCGAATGTATATCTTTTGGTTATCTGATATCTTCGAAGCTTCTATACTTTTTATTAACTTTGGATTCTTGTGATACTTCTTACTACTTCGAATTTTGTGGGACATCTAGAAAAATTCATGTGCTGAGGGCATCTGGAAAGCTTGACTAGGTGCGAATCGCTTGTATTTTTTAGTTTTATCGTTTCTGGTGAAGTTCTGCTTGCAAGGGACTTCATATAGACGCTTCAGTATTTTAGCGAAGTGCGTTGATTGTTGCACACAACTTTTCTTCATCACCCAACGTACATATACACCTGACTTAACGTTGAAGTTTTGGCGCCGGAACGGAACAAAA
This sequence comes from Pimpla rufipes, assembly GCA_963932165.1. Lineage (NCBI taxonomy): Eukaryota > Metazoa > Arthropoda > Insecta > Hymenoptera > Ichneumonidae > Pimpla > Pimpla rufipes. The sequence continues at coordinate 26,653,616 of OZ010630.1, forward strand.
CGTGTATCTGCTGTTTCGCTGGCCTAGTTTCAACTTTTTTACAGGGTGAAACCAGGTGAGATGAGACGGCAGGAGCGATGAACCAGTTCATTTTTTCTGAAGATTGTGTGACTTACTTTTCCCATCATCCGAGACCCAATTGGTATGAAAATTCTAACCCTATTTACTTAGCATTAGTTATAATATTTTAGGCAGAAGAAAATTTGGTTTCACCGCAAATTACATAAACAGATTGAAAACAAATTGTTTGTGTAAAAATGCTGGCACCTCAAAGCCAAGTTGCTCCCTACGACGATAACATCAAGCATTTGCGGTGAGACCCAACAAAAAGTGATAATCGATTGAGAAAAAGTGTCCCGTCTCTTCCGGTTTTACCCTATAATTCTCCCGGGACGAGGAAGCTAACGCAAAAGCGGGACAGCGAACAAGAGAGATTAAGAACGACGTCGCCAGCGCCGGTGTGATTTCACTCTGTTTCTCATTAATCTCGTAAATTGCCGTCTTGACACGAGCGGAAAGTCTTCCTCTCGACTCTCTCTCTCTCTCTCTCGCCTGTCTTCTCTGGCCGTGGAAAGAACGGGTGCTAAATAATGCCCCAAATATCGATCTTTAAAATTGTCGAGACGGCTTCGCCGAGCTGAGACGCCGCTAATATGAAAATAAACTTTGCAAATGTTGACGAGAAACACGTGGTTGACACCGTTTCATGCAGCATCGCAATTTGTGTTTCGAACGCTCTGACAAAGCGCTTTTAAAGAGCCTTTAGTATTTTAAAGAGTCTTTAGTATTTTAAGAGTCCGCACGTGACTCATTCTCGCGTGTCATGTTTCCTTAATTTCCGTTTCCTGACATCCTGCAGAATTCTCCTGGTTTACATGAAACAAATCCTGTGCAATACAAATGGATTCAAATTCAACAAAATAAAACAACTCATTCAAATTCAAAATCATCAAAATAAAACAAAATATTCAAATTCAAATTCAACAAAATAAAACAACCCATTCAAATTCAAATTCAACAAAATAAAACTACCCATTCAAATGCAAATTCAACAAAATAAAACTGCCCATCCAAATTCAAATTCAACAAAATAAAACTACCCATTCAAATTCATGAAAGTAAAACAACCCATTCAAATTCAAATTCAACAAAATAAAACAACCAATTCAAATTCAAATTCAACAAAACAAAACAACCCATTCAAATTAAAATTCAACAAAATAAAACCACCCATTTAAATACAAATTCAGCAAAACAAAACAACCCAAACTTTCATTCGATCAACTGCAACGACGGCGAATAGCGAAACGCTGAAAACGCCGCTGAAAATGATAATCACAAAAGGATACTGTGCATCCACTCAGCAGCGCTGTAATCAGATCGCCCTTTGTAGAATGCAAAGATGGTTACCAAACGTAACGTCATCAGGCGCCACGCTTCACCAGCGCACCGCGGCTCTAAACACTCGGTGCACGAGCCGCGCGAGTCTATCGCACATCGCGACAACTAGACTGGAAGATATTAATACCTTATGAACAGCCACGTATGCCATATATCGTCGGAAGCCACTTGACGTGACACTAAAGCTGAAATTCCGTACGTCATGCGGGCCGTTGTCCTCGGCGACAACGGTGGATTGACAACGCGTAGGTGGCATTCGAGTTGCGACGTGTGCATAGATATTCGCATAAGTGCACCCGGCGTCTGTACACTGGAAACTCGCGTGGCAAAGTAGTTGTCGAGTATAACAAGACTTGTAGCGGAGTGAGGACGAGACAAAGACATAATAAAAGAGACCAAGGCATACCGCAGGTTCCTCCCCCCTCGCATTACACTCTAAATGAAGCGTATATCCTCCTCTTTTGTTCCGCCGTTACAGTAATGCCGCAGAAGTGAGAAATGCAGTGTACTATTTCACTTTTATTTCAAACAAAGTGCAAGAGAGTCTCTCGAAGGTTCATCTCATCGGGAAGTGGTGGCGAGAAAGAGTGAGAGAGAGAGAGAGAAAGCGAAAATGAAAGAGACAGATACAGAGTGAGAAAAAAAGGAGCGAGGAAAAAACGACGAGCGAAGTGTGCAATTTAATTCGCACGAGCAACAACCAACCCGCGCGTTGCCTACTATCAACACCGTATTATTATTGGCGTTTACGACCCACAAACGTCGGGCACTTTGCACTTCGGGGTTTCAGCTGAGAGAGGCGAGAGAGAGAGAGAAAGCTTGCGCTGCGCCGAGAGTAGAATACAAAAAGTGGGACCTTTCTATACAGCTCGGCCACTCTCATTCCACACCTCCTGCTCTCTTAACGCGAAATACATTCCGCTCAGTATGTAGGTAATAATACGAGATCGTAACGTCGCTCTCGGTAACTGGAGTAGGCAAAAAAGAGTGGGTGAGGGGCTGCGATATGTACAGGGTGATCCAGAGTCCCCGCACCAAATGAGTACCGGAAGTCCGAAATGGTCCCAGGAACGTGTGGGCAAAATTTAAGATTTTTAGTCCTAGTAGTTTTTGAATGAGAGCCGATTTACGATAGCCAATCTCAACTTTCCCTTAATTCGCCCTCAACTTACTCTCAACTTTCCCTTAATTCGCCCTCAACCTATTCTCAACTTGCTCTCAATTTTCCCTTAATTCGCCCTCAACTTACTCTCAACTTACTCTCAACTTTCCCTTAATTCGCCCTCAACCTGTTCTCAACTAGCTCTCAATTTTCCCGTAATTCGCCCTCAACTTACTCTCAACTTGCTCTCAACTTTCCCTTTACTCGCCCTCAACTTACTTTCAACTTGCTCTTAATTTGCCCTCAACTTGCGCTAAACTTGCTCTCAATTCACGTGAGTACGAATTAAGAGCAAGATGAGAATAAGTTCTCCCTCAACTTACTCTCAACCTTCTCCTAACTCGCCCTCAACTTACTCTCAACTTTCTCTTAATTCGTACTCATGTTGAGAGTAAGTTAAGGGCGAACTAAGAGCAAGTTGAGAGCAAGTTGAGGGCAAATTAAGAGCAAGTTGAGAGCAAGTTGAGGGTGAGTTCTCTGATTGGCTATCACAAATTGGCTCTCATTCAAAAACTACTCGTAATAAAAATCTTAAATTTTGCACACTCTTTCCTGAGACCATTTCGGACTCTCTGGACTCGTTTGGTGCGGGGGTTCTGGATCACCCTGTATATATATATCTCTCTAGCAGATAGTGTGGCAGAGTCGAGTGGAAGGTCGATGTGTTGCTTCGGGAAGAGAAAACCTCGAGGGGCTGCAGAACTTTCCGCGCGCAGCCTTCTTGTTCAACCTTCTCATCCCACCCCGTGTTTTCTCTATTCCACCTCGTGTATTCCAACCCGCCAGTCTTTAACGTCGCGCGCTTTCGCGCTCCCCGGATGCAATGAGAGTGTAACCCGTCGCTCCGTGCGTCTCGCCCGCTAATACCCGACCACTTCACTCGTCGCCTCACCTGCCAACCGACAACCCCTCACTGACAAATTATCTCCTAAGTACCGGTGAGTAGTTTTCCGCCGTCGTCTCCGTCTCACTCTCTCGCTTCGTGGAAACGCGAAACAACACTGAAACACGAGAATTCAACGAGAGTTTGTGTTTCCACGGTGAGGCCCATCGACTTTAATACCGCCGACGGTTTTGTGTTACATTCATTAGGCGATGTTGCAGCAACAATCGACACGAAGCTCAACGAGGTTTCGAGATCTCTGGAGCATCGACGCGGGATACGAAATATGAACAGTCGTAATGCGGACAAAGAGCCCTTTTGCTATGTCTGTAAGCTGGATTGTTTGTTTATCTTTTAATACGCTAATTCGGAGTCATCAAATTTCGATGTTGCAAATTAGTCGCGATTTTTGAAGCGCTGGATGAAGTTGAAGAGATCTGGTTGATATTTCGGTGATGTTTTTCGTTGGCTATTGATGGATGTTAACAAAACTCCAAATTAAATGTGCAGAGTGTGACGAGGGGGAAAAAAAATTCTTCTCACCCTGCAGGCATTTTTTTTTACAAAGTTCACCGTCATCGACCCGCTTTGCAATATTTCACCTCGGACGTAGCCGGATTTTCGCCGCGCATCCGTTTCTCGGCTGTCCACATTTCTTGTAATGACCGTGCAATATTGACTTTCTAACTACTATTTCGCGTCCGGGAAAAAAAAAAAAACGAAGGAAAACCGGGGAGCCTCCGACACGCCAACTGGTCCTTTTTATTTTCTCCACCCTGTTCCAACCTCCGTCGAGCCGACGGAAATAAATCTCCGCCGGGCCGGGTACCCGCTTAATTAATTTATCGATACGAGGGGGGGGGGGGGGGAGGAGGGGGAGAAAAAGTTTAGCAAAAAGGACAGAAAAAAAACGCGGTACGTCGAACTCTGCGGTGTTTAATCGGGTCAGATGATCGTCGAGGTCTGTGCCACACGGGTCGAATATCGAGCTGCCTCCCAGGCTGAGGGCAGAGAAAGAAGGGTCGAATTATCGTTATTAAAATAATGGAAAGTGGAGCGGAATCGGAGTGACTGGTTAACCGGAAGTGAAATGAGTGTGATGTATAGCGTTAAGCCTCGAGCCGCAGCGCCGAGTTTTATTTATCGTCGAAATTCTGCGGCTGGTTCCACGGACCATTTCGCGAAATCCATATTTCTTTCCGCGTATCGCGAAACGCTAACACGTCTACCGAGGGGCTTTTGCGGGGCGAGGATCGTGCAAAACGGCATAAAACAGCGACGCGTGCCATCACCGATAGGTGGAAAAGCGTAGCGGAGCAAAATGTTGCTGATTCGCTCGCTGAGCCGTAAGCGCCAGGTGCCTCGTTGCTCTCTCTCTCTCTCTCGCTCTTTTTGTTTAAGGAGGTAGTCTCGGTACAGTCTCGTCACATGTGAGTTTCGAGGGAAACTTCGAACCCTTCTCGATGAGATAATAATCTGAAAAAAATCAAGCATGTAGAAGGTACTGAAAAGATTGATTTTGTATAATAATGATTCCAAAATGTTATTAACAGATTAGTGAAAAAATGAATTGTTCAACAATTTACCCGGTAACCCAACTTTTTTTCTGATGAAAATTATTCATTCATTTTTCTGAATACTTCTGAATTTTTTTAGAGTTTTGTGTAATTTCTTTAAATTGCATTTCTTTAAACAAAATGGGCGGCAATAACCGCAATTTAAAAAAATTGGACAAAATTCTTTAAAAAATAGACAAAATTCTGAAAAAATTAGACAAAATTCTTTAAAAAATAGTCAAAATTCTGAAAAAATTAGACAAAATTCGGAAAAAATTAACGAAAGTCGGAAAAAAATTGACAAAATTCGGAAAAAATTAACGAAAGTCGGAAAAAATTGACAAAATTCGGAAAAAATTAACGAAAGTCGGAAAAAAATTGACAAAATTCTGAAAAAATTCATACGTATTCAGAAAAATGAATGAATAATTTTCGTCAGAAAAAAAATTGGGTTGCCGGGTAAATTGGTGAACAATTCATTTTTTCACTAATTTGTTAATGACATTTTGGGATTATTATGATACAAAATCAATATTTTCAGTACCTTCTACATGCTTCATTTTTTTCAGATTATCATCTCATCGAGAAGGATTCGAAATTTTCCTCGAAACTCACATGCGACTGGACTGTACCGCGACTACCTCCTTAAGCTCTTTCTCGTATTACGTATGTACACCTTTACTCGCATTTTTGCCAGCCCCGCGGTAACCGCGCACCGCTCACACACCCCGTCCGATGTTCACCGAGCGTACAACTGTATCTCAGGAATATCGCGAAACTTTATGCCATGCTTTATGTATTATACAAACAAAGCAGCGCCAACTCGCGTTCGCTTCTGCCGCTGGCATATTAATGTACGAACAATGCGAGAGCCGCCGTTCGATATGAAGCTTTAATGAGCTACGTTCCAACCGTATTATATGGAACATATATAGAGATATACGCGAGATGCGCGTGCATTCCCGATGAACGCTAAATATTATGAAGGACAAATAGATATATAACTACATTACATGATATGCGCGGCTACGTGCTCCAAGTTTCTATTGTTAGGCAAATTACATTGAATTTTCGTAAAGCGCTGGATATATCGCCGGAATATTTTAGTGGCATTAATGCCATTAATGCGAGTTATACGAGTGCGGCCACAAATAGCAGCGGTGAATTCGGCCTGAAGTGACTGCCAGGCTGTCGCACGACGAGACACGATAATGGGCAGTTCGTAATTTTGGGAAATTGAAAAATGGGTCAAGACTTTTTAGTGGGAAAAATTAAGGTGCGAAGGTATAACGCTGGAATATATATTTTTTTTTGCCGAGCGCTCTGCGCGGATATTAGCTCGGCGAGTGCCTCATAGACGCGGCGCGGCAAGATGCAAAAAGGGGCGAAAAAAAGTCGCCCGCACGAATAAACGGTACGTGAGTACGTATAGCAATAAAAAGCTTAATACCCGAGTATATATAATAACGTATCCGTGAAATACGTGAGCCGGTTATCTAGCCGTGAAAACTTTGCCCCGTGGGGGAATTTACATAACCGTTTAATTTGCATGAGTTTATTAAAATTTTCGGCGAGGCAAGAGGAGCAGTAAAGCATTGTACGTGCGGGTACGCGCTACATCGACCGCCAGGTGCGCCTAATATCTTTTAATACGAGAGACCGAGAGAATCAAGTAAAACTGAACGAGAGGTATATAAAGTATATAGACATCGGTGTAGCTCACCGGGTCGCCTTTTAAGCGGAAATTTTCGTCGAGACGGAAAAACGCGACTCACGCGAACCGGGGAATTGTGAATAAATTCAATTGTTTCAGAAAATTTGCTCGCTGTTTTAGTGAGGATCGTAATTCTCAAGATCCCACAAACGCTTTTGATTGCCTTTTAGAATTTTTTTCTATTAATTTTGTAGGATGAAGGTAAGAAAAGTTTGATCGTTGTCGTGGAAATACATTTTTTTATTCGTTAGGGAAAATGTTATACTTATTTGGCAACTGAGAGGGCAAAAATGATATTAATATGGAACTTAATAAGTATTTAAAAAATGGGAGCATGAAGAGGCCAATTTTTATAGGTAAAATGCGTCATCTTTTCTAACAGATGCTTTTAGTTTAGGCAAAGTTAGGTTAGGTAAAAAAAACACTTATTTAGCAACTGATTCGGCAAAAACAATATTAATATGCATCTTAATAAGTATTTAAAAAATGGGATCATGAATAGGCGAGTTTTTATAGGTAAAATACGTCAACTTTTCTAACAGACGTTTTTAGTTTAGGCAAAGTTAGGTTAGGGAAAAAAATAACACTTATTTGGCAACTGATACGTCAAAAACAACATCAACATGCAACTAACAAGTATTTTTAAAATGAGACCACAAAGAGGCTAGTTTTTATATGTAAAATACGTTATTTTTTGTAACAGTTCTTTTTAGTTTAGACCAAGTTATTTTTGGGTAAAAATAACACTTATTTGACAACTGATACGTCAAAAACAACATTAATAAGCAACCAATAAGCATTCTAAAAATTGGACCATGAGGAGGTCAATTTTTACAGGTTAAACACGTTACCTTTTGTAACAAATCTTTTTAGTTTAGGCAAATTCTCTCTCTTCCTTTTGCACGTAAAATATCCCTTGCTCTTTACCAAAGTCCCATAAACTTCGAACGTCGTGTCCAAAAAACTTGACCGTCACGTGGCTTCCGGTGTCACAAGGTGGCCCGAGCTCCCCTACATCACTCGTGAATTACAGTCGTAAATTCAACCGGAGCAAAGAGGACGAAGTAAAGCATCTTGCTTAAACATGCATCACCGGTCTTGCAGTCTCATCCTCGCGCAGAGAGCTTCCACCGTCGGCGTGCAACCCCAGTGGATTGTGTATCAGGCAGCGATTTGCGGATTAGCGAAACTTCTCAGCCACTGGAGGAAGGAAAGCCCATGTTTAACCGAGAGTTCGAGAGAATCCGACGAGGAACTTTGCATGGACGACTAACCGACTACCACTCCTGTAGCATACAGTCCCGTTGGAAGTCCCCCGAACTTGGACTTGCACAACTACCGTGCCTTAAAGTTCTCCGACACCCTCTATAATTCAAATCTAAATCACGCTCCGGAATCCATATAAAGACAATACGTGTGATGAAAAGTTTACGTGTGAAAAAAACTGAGATGATTCGTATCCAGAAATCTGACTGCTGACGAAAGTGTGAAGTGGGACTACACAAAATTGTTTTGGGAAACCCAACAGCCTTTCATTTGTTCTAATAGGGTTTGTTCTAATAGGGTTTGTTCTAATAGGGTTTATTCTAATAGGGTTTGTTCTAATAGGGTTTATTCTAATAGGGTTTGTTGTAATAGGGTTTGTTCTAATAGGGTTTGTTCTAATAGGGTTTATTCTAATAGGGTTTGTTCTAATAGGGTTTATTCTAATAGGGTTTGTTCTAATAGGGTAGAAGTACCGTTTTTGGTCACCTTTGGTCCAATTGTGGACACCAAGTTTAAAAGGATTTAATTGTTGGTGTTGTTAAATAAAACAAAAATGAGCTTGACAATCTTATCAATTTGTATGAATACTTTCGATTTATCAGCATTCAAACATGAAAAAACAAATATTTCAAATTAATTACAGTGAAAATGGCCACAAACGGTACAGTGGCAAAAAATGGTACTTCTACCCTATAACTAGAATTTTGTACACCATGTCACGTCATTAACAAAAACTGTTAATATCGAGACATTTTATCCCAAGATTTTTTCTTATTAAAGTATTGACTTCTGTCCTTTACCTTCCTTTTTTTTCCTATAATGTGTATCGGAAAATTTCATTTGTTTCTTGATCGATTTCGACTTCTCTTTAAATGATTTTGCAAAAAATTCATTTCCGAGGTCACTGATGACAAAATTCGTAGACCGAATTTCCTTTACTTCGTTTCGAATAAAGAGAATGTCAGAACGTTAATTAAGTCTGACTCAAGTTTAACAAAACATTGTAAAGATTTCACTTTCATCCCATTGACAGCGGACACTGCGTTGGCTTCGGAAACGAGTTTCCGCCATTTTCGAAAGATTGACAGCAACGCACACGAATGATTTAAAAAGTTTCGAATGGATCCGCGAAGCAGATTGCATCGTGCAGCACCTGACTCGCTGGCTCGTCCGTCGGGGGGTTCAAAGTATTGACGAGTGGACGCGAGATTGATTAAAAATGTAACAGAGGCGATGGTATACGTTTATGGTCCTCGCGTCGACGAACCGCCGCGCCAATGGAAATGGTAACGAATCGATAGATCGATGGAGGAGGCACGGGCGAAAATAATCATGAAAAGTTGAACCTTTGATCAATCGAGCGCGCTTTTATTCGTTGCCCATTCCGACTGATTACCGCAACGGGGCGAATTCGGTCACGTATGTGCGGCCGCCGATACACCATACGCAACGCATGAAATCAATGGCACCTGGGTTTCGAGGTCAATGAAATATTTTTCCCTTTACGCCGTTTCTGTTTGTCTTCTTTTAATACTCAAACGAACCGGAAATGTTGTTTTATTGCCGATGGAAAGCGCGACTCACACGAGCGCTCATCACTTCGGACTTAACGACATGGAAACGAGTGAAAAATCGATAAAGTCAACGAGGAACGCGAATTTTTTTTATCTTCCTTTTTCATGTTTTCACAAGTATTTCACGGTACGATAGACTTTAACAATCATTTAACTATGTTGAATTTTAACTGATTACTAGGCTAAATTTCAAGCTCATGGTCGTTTATTGCATTCAGGAAAATGAATCATTTTGTTTCATTTTTTTTATCTTATTTTTTTCATTAATATTCATGGGTTTGCATTCCCTATTTCCATAAGTCTGTTTGAATGATTTTAGAGCTAAAAAGGCAGGTTTTTCATCATCACGTTGCCATTGAAATGAGACAGAATAGAGATGATCCATATTACGATGGTCAGTATTTACTTTTCCTGTGCCATATAACAAAAACCAAAAACATCTAAAACAAAAAACGAAGAAATATTAAAAGTGTCAGAACTATATTGTGAGACTTTCATTGGGCCAAGATCGACGATGGGGGAGATATCTGGATGTACCCAAGTCGATAGTTACGTGTTATTGAGGTCAATGAAAGGGGAACTCCGCATACGGGAAGCATGCAATTACTTACTGAACCCAATGATCAAGGGTTCAGTGTAATGATGCACTGCTTAATCTTCGCAGCATAGACGCGCAATAATCTTACTAATACGCCTTGACCCATTCTCTATAATATCGGAAGCTTTGGAGATGTACATAGTAATGTGGACGATCAGACATACATATATTGCCGGAAATGCAGCAAATACCTTCCTGGAACTAGTTCCAATTCTGAACCAACATCATCATTGGCTTATCCTGTACAGCATGACGTCTAATTACTAAGCCGTCTACTAAGTGCTTCGCATGATAGTAACCTTAGCTAAAATTATGACCACCAGTTGAATCCACATTTCAGAGACCATAAGTGAAAAAGATTCCAGAAGGTAGGGTTGAAGTACCATTTTTGGCCACCTTTGGTCCAATTGTGGCCACCAAGTTTAAAAGGATTTAATTGTTTATGTTGTTAAGTAAAACAAAAATGGGCTTAACAATCTTATCAATTTGTATGAATACTAAACGAATATGGAAAAATAAATATTCCAAATTAATTACACTGAAAATGGCTACAAACGGTACAATGGCCACAAATGGTACTTCTGCCCTATATCAAAACAAGAGACGTACTGTTCAGCGTTCAATGTTCCTAGATGTAGGATAATTGATTTATGAATTTGTGAAAGGTGTTTCTTTCTACGAATTGAAGCTTTGCTGCAGCTTATCGTGACTTCCAGAATACCCAGAGACTTCCTTTTATTGCTTCTGTTCCTTTTTATACACTTCGCGATAAAAAATACGAGATTTTTTTAGCTGTATCACACAATTCCACGCTTAGGTCAATCGTTAAAATTTTCGCAAACAGTCTGAAAATATCAGGTTTTATAGAAACCCATGATAATCAAATGGTTCCGCTTCACTGTTCATTTACTGGTGACTTTATCCTACGTTCAGCGCTCAATATTCCTAAATGTAGGATAATCGATTTATGAATTTCTGAAAAGTGTTTCTTTCTACGAATTGAAGCTTCGCTGCAGCTTATCGTGACTTCCAGAATACCCAGAGACTTCCTTTTATTGCTTCTGTTCCTTTTTATACACTTCGCGATAAAAAATACGAGATTTTTTTTAGCTGCATCACACAATTCCACGCATAGGTCAATGGTTAACATTTTCGCAAACAGTCTGAAAATATCAGGTTTTATAGAGACCCATGATAATCAAATTATTCTGCTTCACTGTTCATTTACCGGTGACTTTACCCTACGTTCAGCACTCAATATTCCTAAATGTAGGATAATTGATTTATGAATTTCTGAAAAGTGTTTCTTTCAACGAATTGAAGCTTCGCTGCAGCTTATCGTGACTTCCAGAATATCCAGAGACTTCCTTTCATTGCTTCTGTCGCTGCTGCCGCCGCCACCGCCGCTATTGCCGCATCGGTGCTTCGCGCAAGCTGTTTCGTCGAGAAGTAACTGTGGACCGCAAATCTGGCTGGCCGAAAATCCCGGAGAAGTCTGCTGCAAAAAGATTTGCAACGGGGTGAAGCGACAGGCCAATACGGCAGGTCGGGAAGGAGCGCAAATCTTTGGGGGAAAAAGCTTACGAGCTCAGACATCGAAATTGGAACTACAATTCAGTAGACTTATCGTATTCGGCGGTTGGCGTTGGTGTGACTGCGGGCTGGCAGACGCGAAATCTTCCGGTGCGACGCGGAATGTGCCAGCCTCAAGTTTTGTCCTTATCCGCGGAAAGACTTCTTTCCAGCGCCCGCGGATGCTGAGGAGCCGCGAGAGAAAAGAAACAGCCGTCGATCCCGTTTACCGGAAGATCTCGAACTGAGAAGATTCTTGTATTACGCTCAGCGCGCGCGCGAGAAAGAAGGAATAACATTTTTCCACCGCGTGCCACGCAGAAAATACTGGAAGCGAAGTTTTTCCTTCCACGACAACGACGACGACGACGACGCCGCGTCACGTGACTCACGATTGAATGTCTCAGAGAAATATCCGTCTTACCGAAAGAACGAGTTCTCTGCTCTGAGGGGTTGGAAAGTTTTTCTCATTTTTTTTTTTTTCGCTTTCTCCCGTTTCCCAAAGAGCTTCGACACCCTACGCAGCCGAAGTAACTTCAACCTGTCAGAAGTGACTGGAGTTTCGTGAGTTATTTTTTTTTTTTTTCGGGTGTTTTTTTCGCGATTCGGTAGTTTGAAGGTTATCATCGGGTTTACATTTGAGGGGGATGACCAGGGCAATGAGTTTCAGCAGATGATGGATACTTTGTTATTGTGGGGGAGATTGAAAACAACTTTTTCTGTATTATTGCTGGTACCGTGATTCTTATTACTGTAGTTATGGAATTCTGGGTAAGTAGGAAATTCTGGATAATTATATGGATTCTGGGTAACTAGGGAATTCTCGATAATTATATGGATTCTCGGTAACTAGGAAATTCTGGATAATTACATGGATTCTGGGTAACTAGGAAATTCTTGATAATTATATGGATTCTGGGTAACTAGGAAATTCTGGATAATTATGTGGATTCTGGGTAACTAGGAAATTCTGGATAATTATATGGATTCTGGGTAACTAGGAAATTCTGGATAATTATATGGATTCTGGATAACCAGGAAATTCTCGATAATTCTATGGATTCTGGGTAACTAAGAAATTCTGGATAACTAGGGAATTCTATATTATTAGAGAGTCATGGGAAATTTTATAATTTTATACACAAAAACTTCCTATTCCTGAGAATGTTATTTTAATCAATTTTTGTACTATATACCATTCTTTAATTGAAAAATTGTTTATTAGAAAACATCGATGTCTAATCTCTGTTCAATTATTCCCCATAGCCAGGCCAAGATATTCGATAACGGCGGAACCGAAATGAGAAAAGAAGGTGGAAAAAAAGAAATTCAGTAAAAAAAAAGCAGCGACACGGAGATCCGCTCAATATTATATTTCTCCGCGTCGGCAGAAAAGCCAGTGGCTAAAATTAGCCAGCGGGTTGACGGCGAAAGAAAGAAGCGGAGACGGTGACCAGTTGCTGACATGCTACAATTTTCCGCCATCCACGGCTTTCTCCATTAGCAGCGAGAGCATTTCCGCGCTTCCTCAAGCTTCTTTTTATTCAGTGCTCCTGTAGTTCACGTAGTTACGTATGCACACACACACACAAAAACACAGACACAGAGAAACTCACACACACGCACACAAACATTTTCCCTGCGAGTACCATTCCGGAAGTCCGTTGGCAGAGCTTTTCGGCTTGAATTTCATGAATATTTGCGCTCGCGTATTCTACATGTTGGTAAATCGTGAGACTTTTCCGCTATTCACGCGTTCTTCCGGAAAAATTCTATTTTTCCCTGTTGATCTCGGAAATCCTCGTTTCTCGCATTTGTACAAGCTTTTCTCGCGCTCCTTTCCTTATTCAGTGGTTCACTGATTTTCCGCAATTTTTTTTTTTTTTTCTTTTTTTTCTCCCGCGAATACCTTGGAACTGAGAATAACCGCATCAACATGCGCAGTTTCCGGTCCCGGTGAGCATTCGCAACAAATTTAATTCACTCGCGCTGCCAGGGCGTAATGCAATTTCCCATTTCTCGTGCGGACGCGTGACAAGTCCTTCTCTCGTGCTCAAAGATGGAAAGCAACAGCCACGGGACTCCTGGGGCTGAATGGACGGTCGCGTGTGTGCAGAACCGGCGCGCCGTACATGCGTCCCTTCTGCACACGACGCTTAGTGGCGTGCGGAGCTTTAACCGCGGTGGGATAGATATACCGATGTCTCTTATGCATATAGCGTACGGTTGGCGCGGGACTTTCATTGTCCCGGATATCGAATCAGAGCGTTGTAATAAGAAATGAGGCGAAAACATGTAAGCGAAATTCGCTGTTCTTTGCTTCGGGGAAGTTTTGAAAGCTCGTGTCGCGAGGTTCGTGATGAACCAACATTTGAATAATTCGCGCGTGGCCGACACACAAACGGTAGGTAATATTCTATGACCCTGATTAGTGTTTGACCCAAGGCGACGTGTCTTTTAGGTTTTTATTGAATTAAATTAATTAAATGAAGTTAAAAGAAATGAAAAGGTCATCAAAATTAAATCAGATTCAAAGATCATCCAAATTAAATCAAACTAGGCTAATCTCACGCGCTGGCGTGCCTAAGAAACTTTTCGACAAAATCGACCTCAGAAATATTTTTTTCAAAATATCGACTTTTAACCCATACCGTCATTCTCAAGTCGTATATTCTACCCCTGAAAACACGGGTTATTAACCTTTTTTAATCGATTTTGAAAAAAATATTTTTTTGGCGACGAAATTTTTTTTTTTTTTTTTTCTGAAATCGTAGATCCAGCTCCGGACCGAAAATCGACCCCAATTTTTTTTCTTTTCAAAATATCGACTTTTAACCTATACCATCATTCTCAAGTCGCATATTCTACCCCTGAAAACACTGGTTAATAACCTTTTTTAATCGATTTCGAAAAAAATATTTTTTTGGCGCCGAAAATATTTTTTTTCTGTCAGAAATCGTAGATCTGGCTCCGGACCGAAAATCGACCCCAATTTTTTTTCTTTTCAAAATATCGACTTTTAACCTATACCATCATTCTCAAGTCGCATATTCTACCCCTGAAAACACTGGTTAATAACCCTTTTTAATCGATTTTGAAAAAAATATTTTTTTGGCGCCGAAAATATTTTTTTTCTGTCAGAAATCGTAGATCTGGCTCCGGACCGAAAATCGACCCCAATTTTTTTTCTTTTCAAAATATCGACTTTTAACCTATACCATCATTCTCAAGTCGCATATTCTACCCCTGAAAACACTGGTTATTAACCTTTTTTAATCGACTTTGAAAAAAATATTTTTTTGGCGACGATTTTTTTATCAGAAATCGTAGATCCAGCTCCGCACCGAAAATCGCCAAAATCGACCTCCAATTTTATTTCAAAATATCACCTATAATAGGTTAATCAATTTTGCACTGCTACGCTTTTATAAAGTTTTAAAAGTTTACGGGTGCTGCCCCGCCTGTCCTCTTATCAAATCTTTCAAATTTGACACCAAACTGATTTTGTTTATCACGTACTTTCCTGGCAACCAATCACATCTCTAATAGTTTGCTAACAATGCTTTCCGTGACTCATGAACTTTTTAAAAGAGGGATTAAACGATCAAAAAAAGTGTCATTCAACTATTTTTCTCTTCCCGCGTTAACCCTCAGTTTGCAAGATTCTCGCGCTGAAAAGATCGCGAGTTATTTTTCCAAGTGTCTATTCCATTGAATCAGAAATTGTTCTCGTCGATCCCGAGGAAAGATTATTTTTCATCAGTCTAAAAGTTTTATAGCAAATGCGGAAGAATGCCTGGAAAAATCGAAAGATCGCGGGTTGTCGATTACCGGATGGCCGGAGCGATCATCGAAAGCGTCTTAGGCGATAATAAAGACTCGGCGCATAAAGATATGGCCGAAGGTTGAAGGTGATCAGAGCGCGTGGGGTGCGGAAAAAGTGGGGGGCCGGGGGGTCTCACGTCCGATATTCATTTAAAGGACGGACGAGGAGGGAGATTCATCCCCGTGAGGAAAAAGTGGGTACAAGCGGGTGAGGCGCCGAAGAACGATAGAGAAAACGGAGGCCGGAGATCAGAAGAAAGTGGGGAAAAAAGGAGGACGACGAAGAAGAAGAAGAACTAACCCGCGGTTGGCTATCCCAGCGGATAATGGTGGACCTTAGCCGCGATATGAAAGTTTAAAGTTTTGATATTTTATTCGGTGCCGGAATAACTTTTAATATCCGGTCTTATACTTATATAAAAAAAAGAACCTCGCCTTTTACTCCATTTTTCTCTCACTTTTTTTCCCCTCGTGCCGCTCGGAACTTTCCGTCTCTGTCCGCTGTCTCACCATGAAGACGCGGTGGGCAAAAAGTGTATAAGAGGGATGCTGGAAAGAGATAGCAAAATATAAAGTAGACGGGGGGGATGCGCTAAAGAAAGAGAGGGGGGTCGGGGGAATATGGTTGGATTGCGCGGAAGCGAGAGGAGAGGAGAGAGTGCGTCTCGGCGGTCGAGTTTTTCAGAGTTTTAATGAAGAGTTTCGGCTCTTATTGGTTTCTCCTTAGAGGAAACGAGAATGAAAAAGGGGCGTATTCACTGGCTACGGATTTTCATTGCTCTCGCGACTCTGACTCCGACTTTATCTCTGCTCTTATCGTACATCGGTAGCCGCTCGTCCTTCTTTCTTTTTGGTTCTAAGCGGAGTTGTAAATCACGAATTTTTATAGAAATAAAATTGATGGTACGATTGGCTTTGTAATTATGTTTTTATAATAATAACTTGTACCGATTATAATTTGATGTGTAAACTTTTAAGTAGAGGCAAGAAATATTAATTTTCCATTAAAGTTCATGGTAATCTTGTTTTTAAAAATTGAGAAATACTATTAATGGATTGCGAAAATAATTGAGGACTTGTCCATTTTTCCCACAATTCCTCCAAAAATTTAATAAAAAAATTCGGTTTCTGTTACGGCTATTCAAAAGTTCACATATAATTTTATAATCGCTATAGGTCATCGTTCTAAAATCGTAACTAGAAAATAAACTGTTGTGTAAACTTTAATTCTTAAAGTAATGGGGACTTACATTTCTATTTTTCCCACAATTTCTTCAAAAAAATTTATGAAAAATTCGGTTTTCCTTACGTCTATTCAGAAGTTCACATATAATTTTATAATCGCTACTGGTAATCGTTCTAAAATCGTAACTAGAAAATAAACTGTTATGTAAACTTTAATTCTCAAAGTAATGGACTTACATTTTAATTTTCTCACAATTTCTCCAAAAATTTAATGAAATATTCGGTTTTCCTTACGGCTATTCAGAAGTTCACATATAATTTTATAATCGCTACTGGTAATCGTTCTAAAATCGTAACTAGAAAATAAACTGTTGTGTAAACTTTAATTCTTAAAGTAATGGGGACTTACATTTTAATTTTCTCACAATTTCTCCAAAAATTTAATCAAAAATTCGGTTTTCCTTACGTCTATTCAGTAGTTCACATATAATTTTATAAACACTACAGGTAATCGTTCTAAAATCGTAACTAAAAAACAAACTATTGTGTAAAATTTAATTCTTAAAGTAATGGGAACTTCCAACACTGGAAGTTCAAAGTACTCCTCGAATTTCAGCTAAAAAAAAGTAATTAAAAAAACAAAAAACGCAGAAAAAAAATCGGTGTACACGATTTCATGGGGCGGGGTAAGGGGCAGGGGGGGGGGGCAAGGACCAGCGATCGTCATGCCTTCAGGCCGGTAGATGGAATATTATACAGATGAAATGTTAACTAGTTGAGAAACTCCGGTGGCCGACCGGACGTAAGTTTCGCCAAAGTTCACGTAGCCAGTAAATTGTGCGCGATACAGTAGTGTCTCGCGAAACGGGCAGATTGCCCGCTCTCCCCCCCCCCCCCCCCCCCCCCCCGTCGGCGCAACCCCCGCGTCGCTACTCCGTTCAACTTAACTTCAACACGATTGTCCTCATCTCTCGGCCCTTCTTCGTCTTCCGTCTCGTGGAATGAAAATCCGCGTCTCGTAATATCCGCCGGAATTAAAATCATCCTCGTTTCTACAACGTTATTATTAATAAAGTGAGCAAAGAACTACGCCGGGACGCTATCACGATAATTAAAACAACTCCGCGTGCGATATTAATTGGATTACACAACTTCGGGATTACAACCGGCGCTCCGTCGTAATTCGACAATGTTACGTCGGGGGGCCCGAAGTTTCGCTCCCGGATATTTCCATTACGCTGGTATGTATAAAGGATTTCATTGAGAAGACGACGCGAACGGCACGCAGCGCATTTCCGAAATAACCGCGCCAACTTAGTTGGCTATTTCCGAGCTGCTTTCGCATCACGTTGTGTGTGCAGACAAGTCGAGAAATGTCATTTGCATAACACGAAAAGCACTTCCTGCTCGAAGTGGAATTTTCGGCATCGCTAAAATTTTACCGCTGTAACAGTAATTAATTTTCTTCGTAACTTCTACACGGGCGAGGGGAAACATCGTTTTTACGACGAGTTTGAGATTATCGGCTGACTTCGTGGAAGAAATTTCGTTGATTTTTTTCATATCACGGGTACTTCAGTTTTTGTAGTTAGAAACTTGGAGAAAATTTACATTTTTCGGAAACAGCAAACAGGTCAAGACGGTGGTAAATTAATTAGTGCCGCAATACAATTTTTAATGGAAAAATTTCCCTTCCCTATTGGCTATAGACGACCTGATATCCATAAGCCCTAAAACTGCACTCGCGCCTTTTTTTCCTTTTTCTTATTTCGTCGGTGAGGAAGAAAAAAAAAAGCGAATAGGTAGTAAACCGCAATATCGGATGGAGGTATAAAGCCAGAGAGAGAGAGAGAGGAAAATAGCCCCCCTCGTCTTTTTCCACAGGCTTCGCAGCCTGCGTTTCATGCTTATACCATACCAGAGGCTGCTAGAGCGATATCGCTGACGTCGGTGAAGTGAAGTTGAAGAGGTTGCGTTGCCCTCGAAATTCTACGCAATCATCGACTCTCTCTATTCCGCCTCCACTCCCGTTCACAGCGAATCGCGACTGGCATTCGCTGCACCTTGAACGGATTTTATGAAAAAAGGCTTATCGATTACGTCTTGCAAACATCGTACGACTCACGAAAAAGAAAAAAACGTCAATCCTTGTCTTCACTCCAGTTACTCCTGAACCAGATCTGTCATTTTTTGTTACCTATGCGCACATCCATCGCGAACCAAACATTATTTCATCTAATAGACAATTCCGAACAGCCTTCATCCCAGTTACTCCTGAACCAGATCTGTCATTTCTTGTAACCTATGCGCACATCGATCGCAAGCCAAACATTATTTCACATGATAGACAATTCCGACCAGTCGATCGGGAAAATGATGTCAGACAAAAATTCCTGCTTCTGGTTATCTTGCACCTTGAATGGATCTTACGAAAAAGGCTTTTCGATTACGTCTTGCAAACATCGTACGACTCATAAAAAAGTCAGTCCCTGTGTTCATGCCTGTTAGATCTGAAACAGAGCTGGCGTTACTTGTAACCTAAACACATCCATCTCGAGCCAAACACAAGTTTGCCTGATAGACAGCTCCGACCAGTTGATCTCGAAAATAAGATCAGACCGAAATACAAAAAAAAATGTCAATACCTGTCGTCATCCCAGTTACTCCTAAACAAATCTGTCATTTACTGTAACCTATGCACATCCATCGCGAGTCAAACATAATTTCGCCTGACAGACAATTCCAACCAGTCGATCGCGAAAATGACGTCAGACCGAAATATCTGTTTCTGCTTATCTCGCACCTTGGATGGATTTGACAAAAAAGGCTTATCGATTATTACGCCTTGCAAACATCGTCCGACTCATTAAAAAAAGAAAACGTCATTTCCTGTCTTCATCCCAGTTACTCCTAAACAAATCTCTCATTTCCTGTAACTTATGCACATCCATCGCGAGCCAAACACAATTTCACCTGATCAACAATTCCGACCTGTCGATAGCGAAAATGACATCAGCCCGAAACACCCGCTTCTGCATATCTCGCACCTTGAATGGATCTAATTAAAAAGGGTTATCGATTACGCCTTGCAAACATCGTCCGACTCACAACAACAACAAAAAAAACGTCAGTCCCTGTCTTCATCCCAGTTACTCCCGAACAAATCCGTCATTTCCTGTAACCTGTGCACATCCATCGCAACCCAACCACAATTTCGCCTCATAGACAATTCCCACCAGTCGATCACGAAAATGACATCAGCCCGAAATACCCGCTTCTGCATATCTCGCACCTTGAATGGATCTAATAAAAAAAAGGGGGGACCGGACCAGGTCTACACCAAAAAACTTGACGCAATAAAATCTCAACACGAAAAATCTCTACACGCAACAATGTTTCCATTGTTCTGTGTAAAGATTTTCCGTGTAGAGATTTTATTGCGTCAAGTTTTTTGGTGTAGACCTGGTCCGGTCCCAAAAAGGGTTATCGATTACGCCTTGCAAACATCGTCCGACTCACAAAAAAAAAAAAAAAAAAACGTCAGTCCCTGTCTTCATCCCAGTTACTCCCGAACAAATCCGTCATTTCCTGTAACCTATGCACATCCATCGCAACCCAACCACAATTTCGCCTCATAGACAATTCCCACCAGTCGATCACGAAAATGACATCAGCCCGAAATACCGGCTTCTGCCTATCTCGCATCAGGTCCATTTTAATTATGAAACGCGAGTTCATCGGAGTGATCGCGGTAATCCGGATAAAGACGGCAAACAGACCGGGCGAGTTTCTGTCACGAGTCATCGTGGCGTAACGAAGAAGAGATTACACCGCGACTACGAGGTGCACAGCCCCACCGTTCTACTACATGTATATATCCATACATACACCCAGCATTATAGGTCGCATCGTTGACGAGGTGACCCGGGGGCCGAACTCACGAGACATGCAACTCGCGCATTAGGATGCAACGTTGCACAGCTGCGGAGCTCTGTGACACTCCACTATTAATCGTCTATGCCTCGGGTCATGGCTCATGCATATACAGATTGTTTGCAAAGTGGCCGGTTTTAAGTGACAGGATAGGCGAAGCATCGTATTCCGTGTGCTATTTCGCGGGGGGGCGCCGAGGAATATCGATTCCCACCCCCTCTGTGCCGTCACTCTCATTCCAACTGCCCACCCCCCCCCCCCCTCATCCACCTTTCTGTACCGCATGAAAAACCGTTTGGCGTATGTGTCGCCCCCTTTCCGCACTTCTTTCTCCTGACTCCCCCCCCCCTGCCCCCCAGCAGGTCGTCGCGTCACTTCGTCATTGCAGCTGTGCGACACGAAAACTTGGATTCTCAACCCTCTCCACGGTCGCTCTCACGCTTTGTGTTGTTTTTCTGTCTCGGTCAGGCAAAAATCTCGTTTCGTCTGTCGATTTGCTTTTCCTCTGTTTGCCCATTTTTTTCACTCTTCTCGTTTTTTATTGTGTGAAATATTTTTTATTGTGTAAAATATATATTTCTTTAATATCAAATTTTAACCTATTTTTGGCAACGTTCTTTTTGTCAGAAATCGTAGATCCGTCTCCGGACCGAAAATCGCCAAAATCGACCTCAGAATCTTTTTTTTTTTTTTTTTCAAAATATCGACTTTTATCCTATACCATCGTTCTCAAGTAGTAGTAGAAGTAGTTTTTATTGAGTCCTGGGACAAAGTCCCCTAAAGAGTAAAGGAACATAAAAACACAAAGCAATGAATACATAGTAAGCGTGAAAAGAGTACAGAGCCAAACTTACGACTAAATGAGGCGAAAACAGGCGAGAAACAAAAGCAATCAAAATAAGCAAAGGAAAAAAAAATTGAGCAGACGTTGAAAAATGGAAATGAAGCAATACATACAAAAAGCAAAAGCAATCAAAATCAAAGAAAAAAAAAAATAAAACAAGACGCAAAACGCACTAAAGTAATTCGCAAGTCGCAAAACACTGGTTAGCATCCTTTTTAATCGATTTTGAAAAAAACAATTTTCTTTCCTTTTTTTTTATTTCCTCGACGATTCATCGTATCACGCCAATAGCACTTTTATCGAAAATATCCGGTGAAATTATGACTCGCGTTGCAGCATTTCCACCCCTCCGTGCAGTATCGACCAATTATGTCGTCTGGGAAGGTTGATGCCCGATGTACCCGCTATACGGGTTTTGTCTGATAACGCGCGTCTCTCGAGCGGCTGCATTAATTATCCAGGAGCTCTCGGAGCTCGCGCGCGCTCCGCCTCGCTCGAGAGAGCCGAGCAATGCCATTTCAGCGGGACGAGATAGCTCGTCACGCGTCCCCACGGCTCTCTTTCTCGTTGATGAAACAAACCGTGCACGAGCCGTTCGCGGTTCTCCGTCCCGCGCGCTGTTATCGAGTGCATCTCGTCAGGCGCCCACCGTAACAGGGCCCGCGGTCTGCAACATGCAGCCGCCGCCCCCCCCCCCCCCCCTCGACATGCGCAATTCGTTTTACAATTCGTGTGCGAGACCCGCCGCGGTTATAATACATATCAAACAATCTCTCGATTTCGTGTTTCGTACTCGTTTATTCGCGTGTGCATCGACTTTTCCATTATTATCGCCACCCCCGGCGCGCGCGCGCAGGACACGCCGAGTCACTGCACACACACTCGCAGTGTGCACTTTATAGTCGCCACTTTAATATGCCGGCTAATAACGAGCTACTTGATCAATTCACACGCACGGAAAAGGGAGCGCAAATTGCCGCAATCTCCTGCTAATTAACAAACATATTCATTTTTCGTTTCTTCACACGCGGCAAATTGCACGGTAATTATGGCCAAAAATTGTTTGGGAGTAAAGTGGGCGATTTGAACGCGGTGGTTCCGGCATTCGGTGAGTGACGACTGTTTGTTTCTAGGGTCACATTTAGGGTTTGTTTCTAGATGACAACTGTTTGTTTCTAGGGTTACATCTAGGGTTTGTTTCTAGATGACAACTGTTTGTTTGTAGGGTTACATCTAGGGTTTGTTTCTAGATGACAACTGTTTGTTTCTAGGGTTACATCTAGGGTTTGTTTCTAGATGACAACTGTTTGTTTCTAGGGTTACATCTAGGGTTTGTTTCTAGATGACGACTGTTTGTTTCTAGGGTTACATCTAGGGTTTGTTTCTAGATGACAACTGTTTGTTTCTAGGGTTACATCTAGGGTTTGTTTCTAGATGACAACTGTTTGTTTCTAGGGTTACATCTAGGATTTGTTTCTAGATGACAACTGTTTGTTTCTAGGGTTACATCTAGGGTTTGTTTCTAGATGACAACTGTTTGTTTCTAGGGTTACATCTAGGGTTTGTTTCTAGATGACAACTGTTTGTTTCTAGGGTCATGCATCTATAGTTACAGATGATTGACATCAAGTATCAATCAAAGTACAGAAGTTTTACTCTGGGAAGGACAACTCTTGACGGTGATAATAGCTCAGGAATATTGCTTGGCAATTCAGGCTGCCTGATCAGGACCTAATTAGGGTTGTCTTGCGATTGCGGACCACCTTTATTATACTTCGATGTAATTATTAATTACTAAATTAATATTAATTGGTAGCAATTAGTAATTAATAATTAATTCTTATATAATAGTTAGTAATTACTAATAGTTAGTAATTAATAATTAATTATTAATTACTAAATTAAAATTCAAGAAATGCAAGAAAATTCGTCAAGACGTACCAGAATTATATCCTTGCCCGGATCTCGAATAACATCAGAAGAGTCCGTTTCGGCCCGATCTCACATATTCTTCATTCGGCAAGTGCCATTGAAATTCGATCCCGCGAATCTGGACCAGATCGGCTAACATTAACCAGGCTTGGTCTGGAAACCGAAACGGATTCGGCATACCTCACTAATATCAGATCCAGTCCGGATCAAGTTGGCATCCCGATCTGGCCACATTCATTAATATCTGATTCGTCCCGATAAAACACCAGGCTACCGGACTGTCTGTATATTTCCGCTAGAATATTTCAGACACCTGACATCTTTAAATTACAAAAATACAAAGCCGAGTCTGATCTGGCGACTGAACCAAATTCGGCATACCTCCCTAATATCAGATTCAGTCCGGATCAAGTTGGCGTCAGGCAAGCCGATCTGGTATGATTCATTAATACTTGATCCGGCCCGATAAAACATCAGGCTGCCGGGCTGTATTTATATTTCTCCTCGAATATTTCAAACACCTGCCATCTTTAAATCACAAGAATACACAGCCGAGTCTGATCTGGCGACTGAACCAAATTCGACATATACCTCCCTAACATCAGATTCGATCCGAATCAAGTTACCATCAAGTAAGCCCGATCTGGCATAATTCATTAAGGTAGTCCTTGCGAATAATATTCATTTCGCATAAATTCGAGGAATTTGGGAGAGAATTGCAAACACTTCTCGGTGGTATAAAAATCTGAAAAAATGCAGGCACATTAAAGGTACCGAAAAGATTAATTTTGCATAATAATAATTCGAAAATGTTATTAACAAATTGATGAAAAAAAGAATTGTTTAACAAATATTTCGATGACCCAAGATTTTTTTTTTCATGAAAATGATTCCTTCGTTTTTCCGAATACGTATGAAATTTTTTCAGATTTTTCAGACTTTTCAGTACCTTTAATGTGCATGAATTTTTTCAAATTTTTATACCACCGACAAGTGTTTGCAATTCTCTCCCAAATTCCTCGAATTTATGCGAAATTAATATTGTCCTCAAGGACTACCTTAATACCTGCAATCCTACCCCATAAAACATCAAGCTGCCCAACCACACATTTCTGCCTCATGTAAACTTCAGCCGCATTTCACATCTTCAAACTACAAGTTACCCCACGTTATCTTTTTGTTATTCCAGGGTACCAAAACATCTGTGTTGTACGGAAGACACAGAATCGATTCCGAATATGAGGATCGCGAGCATCGAGGCCACCCAGCGGGTACCGCCGCCACGTTCGCATCAACAGACACGTTTCGGCAATCAATATTGCAAGCGTTGCCGCATGCAACTTTTATCGGAATGTCTCTTACGTGCTACCATCCGTCCGCTAAATTATTCGATGTCGCCGAGTACCTTCACCTTTGAAGTCGTCCGCGGCGGGTGCCAGCCTGCCGCGAACCTACCCATCTCTCTCTCTCTTTCTCTCTTTCTCTCTCTCTCTCTCTCTCTCTCTCTCTCTCTCTCTCTCTCTCTCTCTCTCTCTCTCTCTCTCTCTTTCTCTCTTTCTCTCTCTCTCTCTCTCTCTCTCTCTCTCTCTCTCTCTCTCTCTCTCTCTCTCTCTCTCTCTCTCTCTCTCTCTCTCTCTCTCTCTCTCTCTCTCTCTCTCTCTCTCTCTCTCTCTCTCTCTCTCTCTCTCTCTCTCTCTCTCTCTCTCTCCACGTGCAGCATGGGGCTCCGCCAGAAGCATGAGCATGCCGCTTTGCTCTCGGTCGCTTTGCTCTCGTCTTAAAACACACCGCGCAGCGAGTGAGATGAAGCGAGGAAGAGAGAGAGAGAGCGAGAGAGGGAGGAAGATAGCGACGCAGAGTCCCTTTCGCACTATATTACGTCCGGGATATTTTATGAGGTCGGGTACTCATGCTCTAATAACCACGAACTTGAGGTAAGAAGAAGAAAAGACCGGCTCGCTCCTCCGCGGTACCTTCGTTTCCACCCACGCGGGGGTGGGACGAAGACCCCCACCCTGCACGTCTGAACGCCGCCGCTTCACCGTAACGAGTCCCGCTAATGAATATATTACCCGCTATGCCCGCGATAAGCTTATTCGGATTTCAAGTATATTACGCGGTAAAACGGGAGATCCTTTCCTCCCACGGAGCTGGTACATCGTTAGGAGTTTCTATGCCGAGGAGCTTCTCTCGCGCGGCGACCTTTCCTACTAGCTTCTTTCATATCCCAGCAGCCACCGTCGACGTTGCTGAGGATGCTGTGATAGAAATTAATTTTCCGCGCGCGTTCGTTAAAATATATTTAACGTGTTGCCTTTCAACGGGTGAACGTCCCGTGTTTGTGGGTGAATATTTTTTGGCCTGGTTTGGTTTGATAAAAATGTGGGTGACGGAGGCTGTGGGGAGTTGCGGAGTTTGGTGAAGTTGGGTGGAAGTGGAGAATCTTGGACGTCAAGTGAGGTAAAGATTTGGGGACTAAGTCTTGTGAGAGTTTAATTTCTAGGTCTTCTTCGGGGTTGGAAGAATTTGGGTTTGTCATGTGGATGAAGTACTGAATTATTATGGATCATTTGTAACTGCATATTTTACTCTTACTGGATTCGATACATCGATTTATGATTTTTTTTTCAGGGAGACTAAACTCAAATTATCGACTCGAATTTAAATAAAAATAGTTCAACCGAAAGCTTGAATTCTCAATGCGGAATTAGCAGAGACATGAAATTCGTCGGCGCGAAACTTAGAAATCGTTCCTAACTCTTCAAAAGATTTTCCTCTCATCCGCTTCCAACATATCGATTTTCAATTTTTTTTTTTTTCCGATAGGCCAAACACCAAATATCGTCACAAGATGAAATAAAAATACTTCAATCGAAACCTTCAATTTCTTAAGACAGAATTAGCAGCATCATGAAAATCCTCAGCGCGAAACTTAGAAATCCTTCCTAACTCTTCAAAACATTTTCCTCTCATTCGCTTCAACAACCCTTTTTCGATTTTTAATTTCTATTTCAGACAAACCAATTCCAAAGTATCAACACGCTTAAAAAAAAAAAACAGCCGAAAGCTTGGATTTCTCAAGCCAGAATTAGCGGCGTCATGAAAATCCTCAGCGCGAAACTTAGAAATCCTTCCTAACTCTTCAAAACATTCTCCTCTCATTCGCTTCAACAACCCTTTTTAGATTTTCAATTTTTATTCCAGACAGACCAATTCCAAAGTATCAACACGCCTTTAAAAAAAAAAAAAAACAGTCAAAAGCTTGGATTTCTCAAGCCAGAATTAACGGCGTCATGAAATTCATGAGCACGAAACTTAGAAATCCTTCCTAACTCTTCAAAACATTTTCCTCTCATTCGCTTCAACAACCCTTTTTCGATTTTCAATTGTTATTTCAGACATACCAATTCCAAAGTATCAACACGCCTTAAAAAAAAAAAAAAAAACAATCGAAAGCTTGGATTTCTCAAGCCAGAATTAGCGACGTCATGAAAATCCTCAGCGCGAAACTTAGAAACCGTTCCTAACTCTTCAAAACATTTTCCTCTCATTCGCTTCAACAATCCTTTTTCGATTTTCAATTTTTATTCCAGACAGACCAATTCCAAAGTATCAACACGCTTAAAAAAAAAAAAAAAATCAGTCCAAAGCTTGGATTTCTCAAGCCGGAATTATCAGCGTCATGAAGACTCGCGTGGCGTGCAGCCCGGCAAAAGCGATACCACACGCGGCGTGAGTGCGCGGTAACGGCGGGGAGTCTCTCGTCGGGAAAGATCAGCTGATTCCCCGGGAGGCTTGGAAGCCGTCGTGGGAGTCGGCTCATACCCGCTCCCGGTTAGCTAACTCACCTATGCCCAAGCACCGAGCACTATATCGGTTAGTTGCACTCTTGTATAACATCGCCGGGTTCTCCAGGCAAAGAGAGGGTTGGGAGGGGTTGGGGGTGCGTTCTTCGCCCCCGCGCTATATTCACCCCGAGAGCCATTCCTATCCGGCAGGCAGAGCTCCGCCACATCCACCCCCCCCCCCCCCCCTCACCCTGGTTGCACCCCCAGGTTGCACGGAGTGCACGCCACCCTCCCGGAATTTACCGTCCTGCAGATTGCGGGAAACAAACGGCTCCTCGGCTCACTCCCGAGGTGGTTCCCCGGGGTGGCTGGCGGGGGGTGTGCCGTTCCGCCGAGACTCGGAGAGGTAGGTGGCAAAAGCAGGCAGCCCGAGGAATCGGAGATCGTGCGAAAGGGCGATGGAGACCGCGCGCCGTTTTCGAGTGCGAAAAGTGAAGAAGGGAAGAACCGGAGAAAGACTAAGTAAAGAGGGCACTGATCTCGAGAGTTCGCACCCAAAGTCGCCACTTATTTCACCGTGAAACGAGCCACCCATCCCATCCCCACCACCACGTGGCAAAGAGACTTCCGCGGCAGCCACGAAGGACGAGGGGAGTTTGCTGAAAATTTCGCCGATTATCACGAAACCCTTTTACTCAAGATCGCTATTGCCAGATTTGGGCGATTTAATGAGAATTGGATTCGACTATTGTGTACGAAGCCCTGAGTTTTATGGTTCTAGCTGTGTCGATGGGGGATTCGTTTGGAGTTTATTGGAGTTTTTGGATTTCTATGAAGAGGAATGTGGACAGCGAGGAAATGACACTCGTTAGGGGGCTTTGAGGGAGTTTGAATAAAGTCGTTTTTTTGAGGTTTCTGATTTCGGATCGCAAATTTTTAGAAGGGAATTTTATGTACCCCTTTCGTTTTTTTTTGCGATTTTTGGGGGTCTGCCTTTAATATTCTGTAATTTTTTTTTTTAAATCAAGATATCGCATTCCGCCTTGCGGTACTCTTTTCGTTATAGAGTTTTCTCTGGAATGCAAGTAGAAAATCCGGGTTCGATCGATCAAAAAAAAAGTAACCCCAACTTCTTTCAAGTGACGAAATTTCGAAAAAAGTGCGAAAAAGTTTTTCACGTTTTTCTCGTCGAATTTCCTATATTTCCGGCAAACAACGGTGCTTTTCGGAATCAGCAGGAAATTTCCCATTGGATAGGCTCTTCAAACTTTACGAAATCGCAAAAAAAAATTTCAGGTAAAACCCTAGCTTTTTGGTATTTTTAAATTTTTTAAAGTTTGGAAAAATCTCGAAGTTTTCGCACTCGCAATAAAAACGCTTAACCAGAAATAAAAGTACAAATAGCCACGTTCCAAGAGACGCCAGTCATGGCAATTCATGAAAATCCAGATTCGATCGATCCAAAAAAATGTAACCTCAACTTTTTTCAAGCGACGAAATTTCGAAAAAAGTGCGAAAAAAATGTTCACGTTTTTCTCGTCGAATTTTCTATATTTCGGACAAACAAGTATGCTTTTCGGAATCAACAGAAAATTTCCTATCAGATAGGCTCTTCAAACTTTACGAAATCGAAAAAAAAATTCACGAAAAACCCTAGCTTTTTGGTATTTTAAAATTTTTTAAAGTTTGGAGAAATCTCGAAGTTTTTGCACCCACAATAAAAACGCTTAACCAGACATAAAAGTACAAATAGCCACGTTCCAGCAGCCACCAGTCCTGCCAATTCTCCCACATTTCACCCACCCGACGTGAATCTAAGTTTAACGGTACACGAAGAGAAGGATCTGATAAAATTTACCGGACGCGATAGTAAAAATTACCAACGCGCCTGGTACTGAAAACCCACAGCCGCCACCCGAAGAACAGCACGAGAACTATAAGAATTTCTAACATATATATAATATTTTTTACCATATTTCATGGTAAAAATTCTCATCGTTCTAGTTCTTCTCGACAGATGGCGTTATATCTCCCCTCTACCGGAAATTTACAATAATTTTTACTAGAAATATGGTAAAAAGTATCAGATCCTTCTCTCCGTGTAGACGCGAGAAGACTCCGATAGTAAAGATATTCGGTTATCAAAGTCTAGGGGTATGGAAAATTTTCTGATCTCGCCGAGTTTATCCACCGTGGCTGTTCATAAGCTCGTATATACACCCTTCGATATTCTCTCATCTCCACTCTGTGTACAATACAACCGGGGGTCGCCCCCGCGGCGCCACGATCGCCAACTCTCGCGTCTCGTCGATCGTTTTACGCCGCGAAAATCTCGTTAGGTACGGAAATTGTTGCACGAGTAAGTTCGAGCCATTGCTTGAGCATTATAACGAGCAACTTCCCGTTAGCCACGCACCCCGCGAAACGGGGGTGGCTGCGAGGAGCTCCTCTTCTTTGCCCGCAGCTCAGGGCCGGCTTCTATCTTTTCCGCCTCTCCTTCGTCTTCCGTCCTCCTCGCCTCGAGCTGGCGATGAGAGCCTTAATCCCGTTACCGCTCGCAGGGTTCCTGGAGCGCAGCATCCCTGTCCTCACGCCCCGGCACAAAGCGACGCATCGATCCCCCCCTCGTTTTTTACGCCAAAACTGATAGAGGAGGCTATCAACCGGTTTCCCTCGCAACACCCTGGGAGATACGAGAAAATGTAAATATTATGCCCCTACACAGCGATAAATAACTAATCATCTTTTCCTATCAGAATATGCAAAAATGTGTGTGTGTGTGTATTATGGTCCCCGTCAGCATACCCCGGATATCGGTGGCGTTACGCTTTTGATATTATACACTCGTGGTGTATATCCGGTCGCCAGGATATAATCTGCATGAAAAGATTTATCGATAATTATAAAATCTCCGGGTAATTAGTTTCCGCGCCGGGAGGAAGCGCGCGCGGAGAAATTGTGTTAAGATAGATAATAAACCGAGTCTTGTTTCTGCTGTACCTCGGAGCCACGAATCTGTCGCCGTGGTCTTACACCGGCGAGTCTTGCGCCACCCGCAAGTGCCCCGTTCAGCTCT
The DNA here is from genome assembly GCA_963932165.1 of Pimpla rufipes. Classification (NCBI taxonomy): domain Eukaryota; kingdom Metazoa; phylum Arthropoda; class Insecta; order Hymenoptera; family Ichneumonidae; genus Pimpla; species Pimpla rufipes. The sequence continues at coordinate 26,683,925 of OZ010630.1, forward strand.
TTTTCCCCTGTCAATTCGTCCAATTAGCGCACAATGTCGTACACTACCAGGGTAAGCCGGAAACGTCGCTCGCTGTGTGCGGGGACTTGGACGAGTTATTGTTACCTGGACATGGGTTGAGGTGGATCGTCGAAGAAACAAGAAAATATTTTTTTTACTGATAGAAATATTTTTTCAATACTATCTTTACTTTATATAAAATATTAAAAAATATAAAAATATTTTACGAAATATTTACTAAACAAATTTTATTTTTATTTTTTTTACTAAAAATATTTTACTAAATATTTACTAAACAAATTTTATTTTTTATTTTTTTTTTACTAAGTATATTTTAGTAAATATTTTAGTAAAAAAATATTTTTTTTTTACTAAAAAGAAACTTAGTAAAGTAGTTAAATAGTTAGTAGTTAACTTAGTAAAATATTTTTTTACTAAAAATATTGTAGTAAAAAAAATATTTTTTTATATTCTCGGTATTACAATGAATTACGTAAATTTAATGACGTTTTTTTCGCTACGATAACAACCGCGATATTTTTAATCGAACTTTCAACAATCATGTATTCACCATTATAAGAGCAGTTGAAATTTGTATCGTGTATGGAAGTCACTATAAAAACTGACTCTGCCAAGTGTACATAAAAGTAATCTTAGTTTCTCTTAAAACTCGACAATACTTAACTGACAATGTCGCATTCTTGCACGCCACGCTGAAAGCGTTGCTCGCTACACAAAGTACTCCACAAGTTATTATGACGTAAGTTAAAGTGGGCCATCAAGTGGAATTATAAAAATAAATAAAAAAAAACGGGAATAGAAACTTTATCGCTTCCAGTTATTGGTAGAATCAGATACTTAAGAATTAATCTGGACAAACGAGGTGCAACAAAGCGTAATTAATGCTGTGGAATTTGTACCTCGATATTTCATAGGAATTACGTTCAATTACGAAAAGTTAGTGTGGTTTTTTTTTCGCTGTGATAAAAATCGCGATTCCGACTCGCAAGAATCGTGTAACCGCGATTATAAACGTACGTTCATATCGAGCACGAGCCACGATGAAATCTCACTCGGTTGTTACGGAAAAATAATTTTAGTTTCTCGTCAAACCCGACGATCCTTAACCGAAACACGGGGCGAGTCCGGATCTAAGTGGACGAGTGTAAGCCAAGAAATGTTTTTTCATAGGACATAAAAAAAATCATATCCTGTTTCCAAAGTGCTTGCAATTTTCTACTTATCGGGGTAATGGGTCATAAAGCTTTATATCTTTGCGTGATAGAGTATACGCGATACCCCGTGCTGGGCGCAGTTGTCTTGAGTCGCGAGCTGCACCAGTCGCTGCACGGAGGTGCGCAGAGTGAGCCTATTTTCTCTCGTTGGTCGTCGACTTATGCGTTGTCAATGGGAGCAAAACATTTCGCGAGCAAACGCAAACGTCTCTTTCAACGCAGGTACAGAGTGACATGCAGCGTGATCACCACGTTAGTCACGAACGCACTTTTTTTTATTTCTGACGAAGTTACATTCGCTTTTTTATTTTTACCTTATTTTACAGAACATCGATAAGATATTGGAAACGATTGTACAACGAAAAATCTACTTTTATGACTTGGTTATCTGAAGAACACTGAAAAAATAGTAGAATATGCCACGAGTGCGTAAAATACGATTTTACGCACGTGTGGCATACCATATTTTGTTACGTAGTATCTGAAAAATTCAGTTTTACGCATTGTGCAAAAAAATCAATTTTACGCATTGCGCAAAAAATGCACTTTTACGCACTGTGCGAAAAATTCAATTTTACGCACTGTGCGAAAAATTCATTTTTACGCACTGCGCGAAAAATTCAATTTTACACACTGTGCGTAAAAATTCATTGTACGCACCGAAGCCAGTGCGCAAAATTGAATTTTATGCGTACTACGTAAAAAAATTGTTTCTTTACACAAAATCCGATGAACACGAATTTCCAATTGATGTCGAATTCGGACCGAGTTTCAGATTTCCACAGCGAACGAACGCAACTTTCCTCGACGTAGTCGAACCAACGAATAGCTTTTTCCCAATATAAGGATATTAACTTATCTCATGATCCAAAAACTAATACCGCTAAAAGCGTCGGACTGTTTCTTCCAAATGCAACTTCCCGTCGAACTGGGTCAAATTTTGCGTCGAACGCGCCACGAACACCCCGTATAATACTCGGCCGACCTAGTGCACGTTCGCAACCCCTGGAATTCTCGCGGTGCTTGCTTTCTTCTCTCTTACCCGCGCGCGCACGGCTTTAGTCATTCTCGGCATTCAGAATGCGCGACCCACAAAAGCGAGAAAGAAGCGAGCGGCGAGGCCGCGCGCTGGAACCTCGTATGATAAAAAATGAGGTACACACGAAGCGTGTGTGGTCGCGGTGGCTCGGTTATTATTCTTCCGAGGCCCCGGAGCGGGGCTTGATATATCGATGCATAGATGTTGCGCCCTGACCGCCACGGCGCAACCGTCCGACCGGCAGCAGTCAACCCCCGGGAATGAAGGAATTAATACGCGACCCGGTCGTCGTCTCAGTCGCGGCCGCGTCCGCGGGTTACGACTTCCAGGCACGCGGCCCTGACACGACCTGGCCAGGCTATTTCTATTATCCCTCGCAGTACGACGAGCCTCACCTACAATGTTCTCGTCCACACCGCGCATTACCAAAGTGGATGAAAATAGCACGGCTCTTATGTGCGTCGCTTTGCCTTAATTCGTATCCTTAATAAGACTTCCTGGCCCGTGGCGTAATTTAAAATTAGTATATTAGTAATAAGTATATGAGTACGGCATACCATATTTTTTGACTTAGTGTGCGAAAAATTCCATTTTACGCACAGTGCGTAAAATTCATTTTTCATTTTGGAAAATGAATTTTTATTAATATATTAATGTGGCCTACCATATTTTTGATGTATGCGAAAAATTCGATTTTACGCACTGTACGTAAAAATTAATTTTCCAAAATGAAAAATTCATTCTGTTTTACGCACTGTGCGAAAAAATTAATTTTCCAAAATGAAAAATTAATTTTTCGCACTGTGCGTAAAATGGAATTTTTCGCACCATGCGCAAAATGGAATTTTTCGCACCGAAGGCAGTGCGTAAAATCGAATTTTACGCATACTATGTCAAAAATAACTTTTTACTTTTCAGCTTCAATCGCGATTCCCAACGACATTTCACCTTTTCATCTCTTCAAATGTCTCTCTGATTTGATTTTTTTTCTCTTTCACTCGTAATGATGAGAATTAAATACGATCGGTAGAATAATTAAACATCCCGAGCAGAAGGTATAAAAAAAAGTTAATTTCTATTTTCCGTCGCGTACACGAAAAAAATAACCCAACCCCGATGTGCGTCGCTTTGCCTCAATCCATATCCTTAACAAGACTTCCTGGCCCGTGACGTAATCCAAAAATAACTTTTAATTGCAGCCATCCGCACGACTATTTATATCCCACTCAATGCCGCGAATAATGCACAACTTGTTTCGGCCAATTATTCATCATTTCCCGCCTCAGCTTCAATCGCGACTCCCAACGCTCTCTCACCTTTTCATCTTTTCAGATGTCTCTCAGAATTGATTTTTTTTTCTCTCTCCCACCCCCAGCACCGAGAATTAAAGACGATCGGCCGGAGAATAATTAAACTTGGCGAGCGGAAGGTAAGAGGCGAGAGCGACGAAGAAACTGCGGAAAAGCTACGTTCGGGTGGCTTAACCTTGAATTAGGAAAACCCGATTGAATTGGAGCGGCGCATTTATGTCCGAACAGTAGCGTCCCAGTGTGAATAAGCGTTAATCTTTCGTAATTGGTTCCCCAGGGTAAATGCCAAATCGGTGAAAAAAAAATAGAAAAAAAAAAAAAACGAAGCGGAAAAGGTAACGATCGAGAGGGGGGTGGAAAGGAGCTCGGGAGCCGCGAGGAATGAATAGAAAATCGATTCTCGAGGCCCCTCTAACTCGGGCTTCGGCCGACCGACCCGCACCACCCCCATTAGCACTTCGATATCTACCATCGAGCTTTCACGAGCTTGCGCAACCGACCAGTCACCGTCTCTCGCCTCCACCCCCCCCCCCCCCCCCCCCGCGCCCTTTTCTTCGTCACTTTCATTCTATCGACGCGCGATCGCGGTCTCTACTGCAAATCTACGTTTGCCCGGATAATTGTAGTTCGCCGATTACGCTCGATTGGTTTGCCTTCGTCTGTCCGTATAACGACTCTCTCTCTCTCGGTGCCAAGAAAGTGAAGACGTGGGGAGGAGGGAAAAAGCGTTTCGGGCGACGAGCGGAGTATTCAAGACGAAGTTTGATTATTGAAACAAGCTTAATTGTTTGCTCTTCAAATTGCCTCGTCGTGTATATCGTAGTGTGATAAGAGTCGGGTCGATTGGTCCGATGAGCATGATGTATAAAAATGGTTGGTAAACGTAGAGGGGAGACTTTGTGGAAATTAGCATAGATGTGGCCATGATCCATGGTGTTTCTATGGTGTGAATCATGTCTACTCGTGTAGTGGTATAAATTACGAATTGTTGTGGTCTTATAACTTTTTATATGCACTTGTAGCTCAAGTTCTATAAGTATAGACGAAACCTCCATAAAAGTCAGAAAATAATGTTTGCAATAATTACACTCGGAAACATCATTTATTTGGGGAAAAAGAAAAGTCTTACCTCGTGCAGAATTAAAAAAACACATAATGTAAAATGTTTCTTTTGTCCAAAAACGTTAGGCATTGTCAGAATAATTATTTACAGGCTTTGTTACCGACTGAGTAGGTTTGACCTCCTTTTAAGGGGAGGCGAAACCTCCATGAGTGTGAAAAAGATCGCAAATAATTTTCGTAACAATTACACTCGGAAACTTCATCTATAAAAAAAAAGAAAACTTTTACATCACGCTCAATGTAAGACTTTCCGTTTATCAAAAAACATTCGTCATTGCCAGACTAATACTTTACAGTTTTCGTTACCGACTGAGCAGTTCTCACCTCCCTTAACATTTTTCCCTCATCCCATCGACTTTCGACCGACTTTTTTCAACTTACTTCCCAAAAGTTTGCATGCGCCGTCAATACTTCTACCACCTGCCACGTATCCTTTCATTAACCCCTGTCCTTTCACTGTGTGATTGACGACTACAAACAAGTCGTGAACACAGGAACCACGTGCAACGACACGAAGCACATCAAAGCTACACCTATATATACTCTAGACATGCCGCTATAATCCTGCAGCTGAAACGTCGCGCGCAAACGACGTGAAGTAACAAATGTACCGATACGATTTATAATACACATGCAGAATCGTCTGTACACGGCACCGATGTTCCGGCGTATCCTGGAGGAGGGACAGGAGGGTTACGCGGGAAGAGTCGTGCGGCAGTTAACCGTCCAAAGATCTTAATATTCCCCGAGCCGAGTCACGTCTGCCGTTAAGTCGGGCGTAACGCTCGTCGTAGCGAGTGCTCCGAGCAATTACAACGATTCGAGTTTCTCCGTCGCCCAAACCGATTTCCGTGTTTCTCCCCGCGTGTCTCTCGGCCCGTACGTCGTCGTTCACCTCCGCGCGGCTCTTGTCTGTAAATGTCGTGCGCCCTGGCCTCGCAGCCTCCACTAGCTTCTAACGAACAACTAAATTCCCGGCGGAGCGTTATTTCCCCTCGTCGCACACTCCACGGGGATGTGAAGGGATTCCACGGTGCAACAGCCCGAGGAATTGGGTCAGCCGCGATCGTCGAACGAGCGCCAAGTATACGACAGCCTGGCGGCAGCGGCTCCCTCGCTGAAAGGCAACGAATACTATGCCAGGTACTTTACCAATACCAGGCGCACCTTCCGTCAGAATTGTACTCACCGGCTTGAGTGGGAGCAAACTTGTACGTTGACTCGTGTTTGAAGCTTCGTTGGTTCGCGGAGAACAGGAAAACGATAAATCGAGCATGAAAACTGCAGTGCCGGTGCGTTTGGGCGCAATCCAAGTCAGCTCGCGAGCGATATGCTCTCGCGCATTCGTAAAAATATTGGGGACGAAATAATGTTGCCCTCGGTACTGGAGAAAAATAAGAAAAATGGAATGTTATGGAATGTGGAAAGCAGCTACTGGGTTTTGATGTTGGGAATTAAATTGAGTTGTGAATGGCATTTTGTTCGAATATCGTTTGGTTGATTTTGTGAATAAAAGGAAGACAAGAAGAACGTCACACTGGTTGCCTCATTTCATTTTGGATTAGGGTAAAAAATATCGGGGACGAAATAATGTTGCCCTCGGTGTTGGAGGAAAATAAGAAAAATGGAATGTTATAAAATGTCGAATGCAGCTACTGGGTTTTGATGTTGGGAATTAAATTGGGTTGGAATGGCATTTTATTCGACTATCGTTTGGTTGATTTTGTGAATAAAAGGAAGACAAGAAGAACGTCACACTGGTTGCCTCATTTCATTTTGAATTAGGGTAAAAAATATTGGGGACGAAATAATGTTGCCCTCGGGGTTGTAGGAAAATAAGAAAAATGGAATGTTATAAAATGTCGAAAGCAGCTACTGGGTTTTGATGTTGGGAATTAAATTGGGTTGTGAATGGCATTTTATTCGAATATCGTTTGGTTGATTTTGTGAATAAAATCCAGACAAGAAGAACGTCACACTGGTTGCCTCATTTCATTTTGAATTAGGGTCAAAAATATCGGGGGCGAAATAATGTTGCCCTCGGTGTTGTAGGAAAATAAGAAAAATGGAATGTTATAAAATGTCGAAAGCAGCTACTGGGTTTTGATTGGCATTTTATGACAAGAAGAACGTCACACTGGTTGCCTCATTTCATTTTGAATTAGGGTACCATTTGTGGCCATTTTCACTGTAAGGCATTTCAAATAATTATTTTCCCATATTCCAATGCTAATACTTCGAAAGTGTTCTTACAAATTCACAAGATTATGCAGACAATTTTTTTCTTATTTAACCACATAAACAATGAAGTCTTTTTGAACTTGATGACCACAATTGACCACAGATGACCGAAGGTGTCCAAAAACGGTAATTCTACCCTAGCTAAAAACGCTGCACATGACTTCACGAACGAAGTCGTCTCGTCAGCACTTAATTCGACTACTGTTTAATTAATTTCGCAAATAAAATCCAACCAAGACGAACGTCACACTGCTTGTCTTAATCCACTCTGAATTATCTAGCTAAAAACGCCGCACATGACTTCACGAATAAAGTCGTCTTGTCAGCACTTCAAGTGACAACTGTATAATTAATTTCGCAAATAAAATCCAACCAAGACGAACATCACAATGCTTGCCTTAATCCACTCTAAATGACCTAGCTAAAAACGCCGCACATGACTTCACAAATAAATTCTTCTTGTCCGCACTTAATTCGACCACTGTTTAATGAATTTCGCAAATAAAATCCAACCAAGTCAAGCGCCACACTGCGTGCCTTAATCCGTTCTGAATTAGCGAAAAAAAAAAAAAAAAACGCTGCACGTGACTTCATGCAAAGTTCGCCGGTTCCCATGCGCACCACCGGCGACCTTTTGCCTCCGCGGCCTCCGTCAACAAGAAAATTGTCGCCCAAACAACGCGCGCTACGAGAGTGCAGAGCGGGAAAACTAAATAAAAGCTTCAGGGAGGGTGAAACGAGGCACAACAGCAGCGAGAGAAGTGGTCCAGGTCGACGGGGGCCTCCCGAAAGGGTTTAGCACAAAAACGACTGGTGCGTACTTGTGCCAGTGAGCTCCTTCACTATTTTGTGTACCCACTGCTCGCTCGTACACGCTTTACGCTGCAACGAGTTTGAGAGGGAAGGAAAGGACGCGGGCGATGGAATATAGCCGCGCGCACGCCAGAAGGTTGAGGGTGCTCGCAGATGCATGAACTGCGTTTAACTTCCTGACACGCTCTGATTCCCGACCTCGCACCGACCACACCGCCGCCTCCAGTCCTCCGCCCTCGCGCTCGCGTCTTGGAACAGAAGTTACGCAGCCGAACGCGCCTGAATTGGTTGATTGGAGCCTCAAGATATCGAATATCCACCCAATACCCACGTTGATTTTTCGATGGAACGTTTGTGACCTGTAACGGAACTTATGACCCGTTGGTTGAGTTGAAGTGAACCAGGAATTTAATTCAGGAATTAAAAATACAGGAAGTTGATACATTGATTATCATGAAGGAAATGTTGAAACCTTTAAAGTGGTTTAAAACTATTATAGCAAATCATGTAACAAATCAGCAAGGAATAAGAAGACCTCATTCGTTGTCTCAATTGGTTGATTGAAGTCTGAAGATATGGAATATCCACCCAATACCCACGTTGATTTTTCGATGGAACGTTTGTGACCTGTAACGGAACTTATGACGCGTTGGTTAAGTTGAAGTAAACCGGGAATTTAACTCAGGAATTAAAAATACAGGAAGTTGATACACTGATTATTATGAAGGAAATGTCAAAACCTTTGCATTGGTTTAAAACTATTATGGCGAGTCATGTAACCCATAACAAATCAGCAAGGGATAAGAAGACCTCATTCGTTGTCTCAATTGGTTGATTGAAGTCTCAACATTGAATACCCACGTTGATTTTTCATCAGGACGTTTGTGACCTGTAACGAAGCTTACGATGTGTCGATTAAGTTGAACTAAACGTAAATTCTAGGAAGCTGATTCATTGATTATCATGTGGGAAATGTCAATACCTTGGAAGTGGTTTGAAACTCCCATAACGAGTTATGTAGTCAAAAGAACACCTCATTCGTTGTCTAATTTCATCGACTGCAAAGTTTTTCCGCAAAGACGTTTGTGACGCACAACGAAGTTCGCGATACACGCAGCGCCTACATCCAACCATCGTTGATTACCACCTGACGTTGATTACCACCTGAAAAATGTCAATCCTCCAGAACTCGTCGAAAACTCTCACGACGAGTCGCAAGCAACCTGCAGTATCGAATCGTCACAAATGTCTGCGCTCTGCAACCACCTATACCGTCAATAGAACTATTTACTGTTATGCCATCGAGTTTAAGGTCGAGAAATTCTTCAAACGAGATCGACAAAAGCGAGCGAGACATGACGTCAAGCATTAGGACATAGACAGACCTGTGGAGCGCGAGAAAAGGACGCTGAGTAACCGAGGTGAAGGCATGAAGAGCCCACAAACCGTCTTTTTGTCCCTCGGGCAATCACGTCACGGCGCCACCACCACGAATATCGTTTCGTCTTGCGACGACAACCTCGCCGCACGAGCGAAGAAGCGGAAGAAGGAAGAGGAGGAAGAAGATGCAGGCGGAAGAAGAGGAAGCAGAGGAAGAAGTCAGCAGCAGGAGCTAATGCGACTTCGGGGGATGATGGAATTTGCAAATCACCCCGTACTTCATTTTACTCCCATCCGTCCGCTTTTCACCCTCCTACGTATAGAAGGGGTGGGTACCAAATAGTCTGCGTTCAGTGCACGAGTCGCTTCACCACCGACGACGCAACCGCGTCTGCAGACCCTGGAGACCTCGTGAAGTCAGCTCGTATAGGGGAGACCGGGGTAAAATGGGCCACCGGGGTGAAACGGTCCGCCTTTTTTTAAGGTCGAAAAAAAAAACAAATTTGTGTAAAATGGGCTCCCGTCTACATCGTAAGTTTTGAGGCTTCTTTCTTCGTCACAACATTTTTTTCCCGCCGTCTTCAGTGATTTTTTTTTATTCGCTAAATTTTTTTTTGTTTATTTTTTATTCGGCAACAGTTTTTTTCTCCATCAATTCTTGCCTGTACGGCGAATCTGTCACGACTAAAATGTGCTTTTATGTCACATTTTAGTAAAAGACCCAAATAATCAACACTCGTGCCGATCGGTAGCGTTTTGTGTAGTAATTCATATTTGTGTCGGATTCTGAGGGGGGCCCGTTTTACCCCGGAATTTTTTTTTGTCGACGCTCAAGTTTGATGCTTGGTGTCGAATTTTTGAGTGAAACGCGATAAAAAAAAACACTTTGGGTTTTGTCATAGAGCCATTTTTTGCTTAGGGGGTTCGTTTTACCCCGGAATTTTTTTTTTTTTGCCGACGCTCAAAATTGTTGATTGGTTCCGAATTTTTGAGTGAAAAGCAATAAAAAAAACACTTTGGGTTTTGTCAAAGAGCCATTTTTTGCTTAGGGGGTTCGTTTTACCCCGGAATTTTTTTTTTGCCGACGCTCAAAATTGATGATTGGTTTCGAATTTTTTAGTGAAAAGCAATCAAAAAAACACTTTGGGTTTTGTCATAGAGCTATTTTTTGCTTAGGGGGTCCGTTTTACCCCGGAATTTTTTTTTTGCCGACGCTCAAAATCGATGATTGGTTTCGATTTTTTTAGTGATAAGCTATAAAGAAACACTTTGGGTATTGTCATAGAGCTATTTTTTGCTTAGGGGATCCGTTTTACCCCGGCATTTTTTTTTGCCGACGCTCAAAATCGATGATTGGTTTCGATTTTTTTTAGTGAAAAGCGATAAAAAAAACACTTTGGGTTTTGTCATAGAGCCGTTTTTTGCTCTATGACAATTTTTTGCTTAGGTTTGCTTAGGTGGTCCGTTTTACCCCGGTCTCTCTTATACAGTCAGTACGTTTCACACATACATAAATCCAGCTCCCATGTGTACAGGTCGACTATACTCACGTCCAGGCGGCTCCCTCGCGCTTTATCCTTGAGTTAAGCGGGAGCCACGCATTTCGTCTAGCTCTCGTCTTCCTTCGCGCCCTTTTCATCCCGACAGCACTCCTGTTAACCCCGACGGTTTTAATAAAAAAGTTGGAGAGCTCCCGACTGCCTCACCCGCCGCCCGCGCGCTTCTTTCCTACTTTCTCCGCCGCTTACACCACCCGCCTTCGGCAGCATCCCACCCGCAGCGTGTATACGTTACGTGTTCCGCTCGTTCCGCACCTACACATTCGTCCACCTCAGACACGGCCACCTCGTTAACCGGCAACTTCCAGCGCGAACGACCGGATGAGAATTTTCCCCCTAATCTCTGGGGCACAGGATGACGTGACGGGTGGGAGAGGGAGAGGGAAAAAAGTTTTCTTCTCGTGTCCGAACACTAATCGCCTTTCTGGTCGTCTGTTGGTATGGCGAAGAGAACGCGTCGACATTTTTTACGCATTTTTGCTTTGGGTGAAAAGGTTTTCTTTCACGTTGAGGGCGACTATAGGTGTCTCTTTGGTGTTGGCAGCGGGTTTTTGCGGGATGTTTATATGCGAGTTTCTATATGTTAGAATGAAATGTCGGCTTGTTTCATTTGAAAGCATCGGAACAGCCTTTGAGGAATTTTAAAAATATGGTATACATTTTTTTAATTCCTCATTAGAAATATAGTAATTTTTAATACACTATGTAGTAATTTTTTAATATCCAGTGTCTTCCATTTTTCCAGTCTTCTGGAAAACGGACGTTAATTAATTAATGCTTCTGAATATTTATTAATGTTCGTATTATTCCGAGGCTGTAATATGCAAAATATCCCCAGGCATGAAGCTTCGCAGAAATAATTACAAAAATGTATCACCTGGCTTATACTCCCGATTGGATATTAAATTACAAGGTAATGTAGTCGGTCACCTATATAGGCAGCTAATACCGAGTGTGGTGATTTTTCCATGTACAGCAGGATGTCTCATACATTTTTTATAAAGCAACAAAAAAATTCGTTAAAAATAAATAAAAAATGAAAACTAATCTCTCACTCTCAATAGTGCGAAAATAATTACTCGACTGTCGTTTACTGGAACGTCACTTAATGAGACTGTAAAAACGAGAGATCGTTACAATTGTTTATTTATCCAGCATTAACAAACGTACGGATAATAAATGTTTTTTTTCTTCATTTTATTAATTTAAATGTACTGATGTATTTATCACATTTAATTACATTGCAGCAGTTTCGTGCGAACCGAATGGAAAATGATTAAAACATTTTTCATAAAATCCTAATTAAACGATGTCAAAATTTCTCATTGCCGAGAATTCCAAGGATTTCAATTTCCACAATTGAAATTTCCACAAGCCAGAAAAAGTTTAATAACAAAAAAACAAACAAATTTCTACAGTCCGAATAACTGAAAATAAAGACCCCTTCAACGAATCCGAAAAAATAAGGATCTCGCTTTCGACTTACCGCGGCTTCCTTCCACCCCACCCGGGACTTTCCCTAATTGTCGAAAGCTCCGCGAACTACCCCCCCCCCCCCCACCCCCCCCCCCCCCCCCCCCCCCCAGCGTCGCCAATAATATCACGGCGACGCGAAGCGTAAGGGGGGTAAGAAATTCGCGAGAAGGAAATCCGCCCATCCGGTTTTCGCCTCCACTCGTCGGTTCCGCGAGCCGAAAACTTTTCGACCGCATCGACGAAACGGCAAACTTCAGCCCCCGCGGTACGTGCAGCTTTTATATCCACTCGCCGCACACCTCGCGGAGTTTCCCGCGGCCGCGCGACTTTATTTAGCAAACGGCGCGGAGACGGGCGTATAATAAGAGTATCCGTGTGTGTCAGCCCGGGAGCGAGAAGCGTTTAAGCATAACACCATTCGTATAATTTTTCCGCTGCTCGTCGGAGCGCAGTGCCGCGCGACGGAGAGAGAGAGAGAGGTGGAGAGTCGCGGCGGAGAGCCGAAACGAGAGGGAAGTGAATATAAGCGCGAGAGAAAACGTGTATAGCGGGGCAGCCGTCGAAGTGAGCAGCGCGGCGTATTTCGTATTTCCCCGCGCTGAATACGCTCATATATATATTTATATACAGGGTGATTCATAATGATTCTTCAAATTCCCACGAGCAAGGGTTGAATACTAAAAAGAAATTGTTGAGATTATTTAATCGTCAGAATTATAAACTCGATTCAATTTAATTCCACTAAATTAATTTATTAAAAAATGAGCCTGTTTTGCGGCTCCGAGAGATCCTGGAGGACCCGATTGGTGCATCCGTTGAAATATATATTAGAATTGAATAATTGATCACAAATGAAAAAAAAAAAAAAAAAATGCGGCGAAAATTTTAGCAGGTCCCACAATTTGTCCTGAAATGTGGGACAATCATTCTGAATCACCCTGTATATATCTCCCTCTCTCTCGCGTCGTCGCCCGGTAAGCCACCTCAACATCTCGCTTTTGAATAATTATCGCAAATAAAAAAAAAAATGTGGCAAAAATTCAAGCAAGTCCCACATTTTGTCCCAAAATTGTCCCAAAATGTGGGACTTGAACATTTTGTCCCAACATTCGAGCAAGTCCCACATTTTATCTCAAGATTGTCCCAAAGTTGTCCCAGAATGTGGGACTTGAACATTTTGTCCCAAAATTCGAGCAAGTCCCACATGTTGTCCCAAAATTGTCCCAAAATATGGGACTTGAACATATTGTCCCAAACTTGTCCCAAAATATGAGACTTGAACATGTTGTCCCAAAACTCGAGCAAGTCCCACATTTTGTCCCAAAATTGTCCCAAAATGTGGGACCTGAAAATTTTATCCCAAAACTCGAGCAAGTCCCAAAACGTGGGACAATCATTCTGAATCGCCCTGTACACATCTCCCTATCTCTCTCTCGCGTCGTCGCCCGGCGAGCCGCCTCAACATCTCGCTTTTACAACTGTGCTGGCAGGTCCCGGTAATTACCCGCCGTAATACTTATGTTCCCTCAATAATGCCTCGGCACGAGGAACGGCTACGTTGCGGGTCCGCGGCGCGGTGCGTTCAGCCACTCGGAGCGGGAGAGATCTCGCCGCCTCAACTTACTTTGGCGCTTCGACTGTTGCCGCGCGTTGTACGCCGAGCGAGAGAGGGAGGAAGGGCGGGAGGGAGGGGGAGGGAGCTTTGCATCGCGTGCATTCGCCGCTCGCTGCGCCGAGGCACGTCGGGAACCCCGTATTATTTGCGTACCTCGAGGCGTGAGCGACTCCGTGTATACTTACGATGCGCGAGAGAAAGACACACCGACGCGCCCCACACGAGCGTTTCGACGGCCCGGAAACTTTTCGCCGCTCTGTCGTGGAATATAATACCGGCTTGTACGGTTTACGCTCACGTCCTTGTCGTCCGCGTCGACTCGCGCGCTCCGGTTGCGTTCCGTCGCTGTATACGCGAGAGAACACAACGCAAGCGTTGTCGTCTGCACGCGCGCGGCTCGCTGTGTGTCGACACTTTTCACCGGGGGCTTCCGCGAGCCGCGCGCGCTCGTCAAATGAGCGCTGCAGTCGCGCGGACTCTTTTCAAAATTGTCTATGGCGTGTGGAGAAAGAGACTCGGAGCAATTAAGAATTTGCTTGGTAGAAAATAATTTGTAGCGTTGAATTTGGTCCAAGTCGGGCCCTGGTAGGGCCCTAAAAGGGCCAACCTGAACAGGGCCTGACCAGGGCTGGATGTAGCGATGCCGCGGATTTTGTACTAGAGTTCGTTAAAAATACAGATAAGAATGACTCCCTAGTAGAAAATTTGTGGTGTCACGTTTTCGGCCCAGGTCAGGCCCTGATCAGGCCCTGTCAGGGCCCAAGAACCTCCGTCAAGTGAACAGAAAAAAGTCAAGTGAACAGAAAAAAGTCTCAAAAATGGATTCACGATATATCCAAATAAAGTGCTCATTATATGCTAATTATTCGTCAAAATGATAATTTTTGTGCTCTTTTAATTTTTCCAAAAATCAAATTTGAAAATTCCTGTGCTAGCTTAAAGTTAAGCTAGCAACATTTTCTTTCGGTTTACAAAATCAACCTTTTCGTTACACAGGAAAAAAGTGCTTTTTATATGTTTTCGAGCCATATATTATTCAACCCCAAATTGTTAGCAGAAATATATCTTGTTTTTTTTTTGTAAAGTTTTTAAGATCTGGTACCAGAAAAAAACGACCCAAAATGGATTCACGGTAAACTGAAATTTAAGTGAAATTGAAGTTAACTTAAAGTTACCTTTTTTGGCGGGGAAAAAAGTTAAAGTCTGCTAACTTTTTGCCTCATTTCTCGTGTAAAATTTAGTTGCCAACCCGCAATTTTTTTTTCCAAAATCCTTACCCAATAAAAACACAAACCGCGATTTCATTACGCAAACCGCCGTCACAGCGGCAACTTACAAAACCCGATAATCCCGAATTTACGATTATCCCCGGAGAAAATCGTTTGTCCCAAGGTTAAGGATTCTTTTTGCCGCGGCGAGCGGCGCGCAGAGAGCCCGACGCGTCCTCGCCATAGAGTGGAAACGCCGGGACGGTCCCAAAGGCTCGGGCGAAATGGAATTAGAGCAATCCCGTTGCTCGGCCCTCGCTTCGCCTTCGTCCTTGACTCGCCTAATAGTAATTAATGTGCTCCGTGAAGCAAATGTAACTCACGTAGTGCGGGCAAAGCGGGGGCGCAGATCGCGCGTGGAGAGCCAGTCGGGACGTATAGAATGGAGGGTATACGGATCTCTTACCTCGGGGGGCCACGGAGAACGGGCGACCCGCCACGGCGAAAACGATCGAGACAAGCTCGGGGACAGTACGTTTCCCCCTTCAGTAAGATTCACTGGCTTCTCGTACTTCGTATACAGCAGCGACAGTCCGCCCGACTTGCGACTCCTGCGACTCCAGCTGCAAGGATGGAATTAGTGTTACTCCACCTGGGCGCACTGTCAATGCACTCTCGGTGCTGCTGCGCTGTACGTATCATTTTTTATAAAGCAACAAAAAAAAAATCGTTAAAAATAAATAAAAAATGGAAACTAATCCATTTTTCCAGTCTTCTGGAAAACGGACCTTAATTAATTAATGCTTTTGAATATTTATTAATGTTCGCATTATTCCGAGGCTGTAATACACAAAATATCCCCAGGCACGAAGCTTCGTAGAAATAATTACAAAAATGTATCACCTGGCTTATACTCCCGATTGGATATTAAATTACAAGGTACTGTAGTCGGTCACCTATATAGGCAGCTAATACCGAGTGTGGCGATTTTTCCATATACAGCAGGATGTCTCACACATTTTTTATAAAGCAACAAAAAAAATTCATTAATAATAAAAAAAAAATGAAAATTAATCTCTGACTCTCAATAGTGCCAAAATAATGACTCGACTGTCGTTAACCGGAACGTCACTTAATGAGACTGTAAAAACGAGAGATTCGTTACAATTGTTTATTTATCCAGCATCAACAAACGTACGGGTAATAAATGTTTTATTTTATTTTATTTTATTCATTCAAATATACCGATGTATTTATCGCATTTAATTACATTGCAGCAGTTTTGTACGAGCCAAATGGAAAATGATTAAAACATTTTTCATAAAATCCTAATTAAATGATGTCAAAATGTCTCATTACGGAGAATTCCAACGATTTCAATTTTACAGAATTTTAAAGTCAGACGTAGAATGGAGGGTATACGGATCTCTTACCTCGGGGGCCACGGAGAACGGGCGACCCGCCACGGCGAAAACGATCGAGACAAGCTCGGGGACAGTACGTTTCCCCCTTCAGTAAGATTCACTGGCTTCTCGTATACTTCGTATACAGAGCGACTCCTACGACTCCAGCTGCAAGGATGGAATTAGTGTTACTCTACCTGGGCGCACTGTCAATGCACTCTCGGTGCTGCTGCGCTGTATACGTATCGCGCTGCAGCGACGACGTGGCTACTGAGCGACCTACGTGTCATCAACTATTCAGGTTACTCTATGGTCAATACTGTAACGTGAATAGTTGATAGCGCCAAGTCGCACTCGCACTTGCACTCAGTGGGTTCACTATAAAATGCACGACGTTTTCCACGTTTTCTCAAACTTGACAACTGCTTTTCCTGGTATCGGTGGTGTTCTTGTTTGTCGTGAAATTATCATCAGTGCATGAATGTTAAATTATTGATTTGAAATTCGCTGTAAAAGTCGCTGTATAGTCAAGACGTATCGCTGTTGACGCGCTTGGTCAACTTAAGAACTGCTTTTCCAGATACTAGTAATGATTTTTTTATTGTGGAACTTTTATCAATGCGCAAACGCTGAAGTAGGAATTTTATGGCAGTGTAAAGCTCACCAAGAGTGGGAAAAAATGGAACCACAAATGGATTTCGTAAATTTTGAAAACCGTATCCGATGGGAAATTTTCCGCTGATTCCGAGAACCACCGTTGTTTGCGCGAAACACATATAATTCGATGAGAAAAATGCAAAAAATTAATTTTCACTTTTTTCGAAATTTCGTCACTTCACTAAAATGGAGGTTACTTTTTTTTCGATGGACCAAACCTGGATTTTCTTTTTGCGTTTGAGAGATAACTCTACAACGAAGAGAATGCCGTAAAGCGAAACGCGATATCTTGATTTCTGAATTGTTTACAGGATGTTAAAGTCAGACCCTAAAAAATCACACGTTTTTAGAAGGGGTACCCCTTTGGTTTTTTTGCGATTTTTGGGGGTCTGACTTTAAAATTCTGTAAAAAATTAAAAAATCAAGATATCGCATTCTGCCCTGCGGCATTCTCTTCGTTATAGAGTTTTCTCTGGAACGCAAAAAGAAAATCCAGGTTTGGTCGATCGAAAAAAAAGTAACCTAGATTTTAGTGAATTTACAACTGGGTATCCGCGCGGAGTGTTCGTATGTGTAGATTAACATAAATCAAAATTTCTAATTTTGGGACAGACTTGAATTAAGGGGGGGGGGGGGGGCAAGGCTTTCTTGTTTAGGGCAGCTTTAATTAAGGGGGCTGGGACAAACAGACAAACTGTTTAAATTTATGCCAATTCATTAAGTTTACAAAAAAATAAAATATCCATCCGTCACATCAGCACCCAAACACCCCAAAGAAAATTTTAATCCACGCACCCCAAAATTGTATCTCCTCCCCCTCCTCCTCAATTTCCCATTGCCCAACCGAGCCCAGGTTGGCCATACTTTAACACTTTCGGCCACGGCGGCTACGTGCGGCCAACTATATATACATTCTACTATACCGGCGGGCTAAATATGATTACGCGGGTGTTGGTGGCGGTGCCTCCGGTGGTCGCGAACGTGCCGCGTTAGGTGCGCGCCATTCGCTCTCCTCGCCGCCGCTATGTGCCGGCAGCGTCATATGTAGGTTAGGTAATGTAACTATAGTGGCGGTGGGACCGTCGGACCGCACGGTATCGCGAGCAGCACTTTTAAACAATGAAGGCTGATTGAATCGGCCCCCGGGTCGTGGGGGGGGGGGGGGGGGGATATGCCGACCGGAGTGGCGGCGCGCTCTTTTGCTCAATTCCGAAACGCCCGGGTGTAACGTCGGTACCACCGAGCGAGCGAGCGAGCGAGCACTCGACATTCTGCGCGCTGTACGTTCACCGCACACGTACGGCACCGCAGAAGCTCCTGGTGCTGGCGCTTCTGACGCTGGCTTCCGACCACCCCGGCCCGCCGCACCCGAGCTCAAACGTGAGCGCGCCGATATATACACGGTGTCCCATTTTCCATTGAAAACCATGCCACACCATATTTGCATTGAAAAAAAAAAAAAAAAAGTGTCAGCCTCCTTAACGCCGTCATTTTGAAATTTCGATGGAACGACTAATTTTTTTTAGACGGCTTCCTTCAAACCCTACAAATTTCATACGACTCATTTTTCATTGAAAAAATCATATTTAGATTGAAAAAAAAAAAAAAAAAAAATGGTCAGCCTCCTTAACACCGACATTTTGACATTTTGATTGAACAACTAATTTTTTTTTAGACGTCCCCCTTCAAATCGTACGACTTTCGTACGACTCATTTTTCATTGAAAAAACCATATTTCCATTGAAAAAAAAAAACATGTCGCCATTTTGAAATTTCATTCATTTTGAAATTTCGATCGAACAACTAATTTTTTTCAGACGGCTTCCTTCAAACCCTACAACTTTCGTACGACTCATTTTTCATTGAAAAAATCATATTTAGATTGAAAAAGAAAAAAAAATTGTCAGCCTCCTTAACGCCGCCATTTTGAAATTTCGATCGAACAACTAATTTTTTTTTAGACGTCCCCCTTCAAACCCTACTTTCGTACGACTCATTTTTCATTGAAAAAAACATATTTCCATTGAAAAAAAAAACATGTCAGCCTCCTTAACGCCGCCATTTTAAAATTTCGATTGAACAACTAATTTTTTTCAGACGTCCCCCTTCAAACCCTACAACTTTCATACGATTCATTTTTCATTGAAAAAACCATATTTCCATTGAAAAAAAACATGTCAGCCTCCTTAACGCCGCCATTTTGAAATTTCGATTGAAGAACCAATTTTTTGTAGACGTCCCCCTACAAACCCTACAACTTTCATACGACTCTTTTTTTATTCGGAGCCCTATTTTTCGAGACAAATCGGGTGTAAGATTAAAATGGGACACCCTGTATACCTATACACGTGCTGCACAATACGCAGCGCTATATCTGTATGGATGGGGAGATATATAGGTGGCTATACGTGCCCCGATCGTTTGGTCGGTGCATCGCCGACCGTCACTTCGGCATTCCTACGGCCGGGGCAAGGTGGATGCTCCACCGGAAGCGGTATATCTACTTACCGAGTCCCCCGGGCGTCGTTTATCTCTTATAGCAACGCTCGCTCTGTGCGCTACGCGCACATAGCGAGCTTCCCCCCTCTCGCGGCTACCCTCGATATCGTTCACCAAGTTTTCGCGATGTTGGCTCCTCTCCCCCCCTTCCCAATCACCATTTCACCGGGAAAAAGGGCTGTTACAGGGACGAAAATATGGGCGATGAATGCGGGAATTCTCGCGGTACTTGGGTGTTGAGGCGATGTGGTTACTCGTTTGGGAAATTATTTTAGTGATATAAACATGTTTATATCACTAAAATACAAAATAAATGAAGTAAAATTAAAAAAATAATAATAATAAAATTAAATAATAAATAATAATAACAATAAAATAATAAATAATAATCTTTATATATAATTATTCTTTTATATATAATCTTTGTATATATATAATAATTTTTTAAGGCGTTTTCAAGGTGTTTCAAGGTATTTTCATTGGCCCCATGTGACCATTTTTACCCAAGTGCCCCAAAAATAAATCAGTGCCCAACGACCAAAATCGACCGTCACGAAAAAAACCCACCAAACCTTCCCAAAATTCTTTCTCTTCAATCGCACACACGAGCCGCGAGTCGCGAAGCCCCTTAACTCGCGATCGATGTGGAAGTTCGTTGATCGCGACCGCATTATTAAATGCAAATGCGAGAGCCACCCAACGTACAATATCCCCGGATTCCTGCGGATGCCTCGCCGCGGCGAAATCACGAAATTGAGCGCACGCTATCAGGCAATCCAGTCAAAGTCTGAGCAGTCGGAATCGTTTGTATTAACCGAGTTGGTGGCGGTGGTGATGGTGGTGGGGGGAGGCTCAATACGCGCTCAGTGTGCGAAACTCGTTCGCGTGAGCCTATAGCGTATAATAGCAACTGCTACGTTACGCGGTGAGAGCGAGAGAGCCGCATAAATGCCGGCGTCGCAGTTGATTGAAATTTATGTTTTAATTCATAGCCAAACCACGGGGGTCGCTCGGACAGTCTCGCAAACAACGGGTGTACACAGGGGGGATGAAGGGGGTTCGAGGGGGATGAAGGGGGCACATTTTTAACCTCGCCTATGGTCTCTGCGTTCTGCTCGCTCGGCGTTGGTCGTTTCGTTTCTCTGTTTGCTGTTAATTTAACGTGACGCGCAGAGTCCGAACTCCGAGTGCGTCGCCACGGCCTAATAAATTTCGCTCGGAGACTGCGGAGAAGGAGGGAAACCTCTACGCACCGACCCGGACCGCTTCGCACACCCCGTTCGCAAACTCGATGGAACGTCGAATTACCCACCGCCCTCATTGCCCTAATACGTTCGGCACTCTGACCGATGTGGTCGAATTTTTTTTTTTTTTTTTTTTTTTCTATGAGGTTAAGGTAGTGTGAGCGGTACAGTCTCGCCATATGTGAGTTTCAAAGAATATTTCGAACACTACTCGGTGGGATAAAAATCTGAAAATAATGAAGCATGTTGAAGGTACTGATAAGATTTATTTTGCATGATAATCATTTCAAAATGTTATTAACGAATTAATGAAAAAATGCATTCTTCAACAATTCAGCCAGCAATCCAACATTTTTTTCGGATGAAAATTATTCATTCATTCTTCTGAAATTTTTCTGAAATTCTTTTAAATGCGTTTTGCGCCCCTCATTTTTCTTAAAAATAAACGCAATTTTGAAAAATTAGACAAAATTCTGAAAAAAATCATACCTATTCAGAAAAATACATGAATCATTTTCATCAGAAAAAAAAGTTTGGTTACCGGGTAAATTGTTGGATAATTTTTTTTTTTATTAATTTATTAATAACATTTTGAAATTATTATTACGCGAAATCAATCATTTCGATACCTTCAACGTGTTTGATTTTTTTCAGATTTTTATCCCATCGAGAATTGTTCGAAATATTCTCTGAAACTCACGTTTCACGGGACTGTACCGCTCGTAGTACCTTAAGTACGAAACCCCCTACAGTCAACGTGGTTCTGCCGAACTACGCTCTCGTCGATCTCTCGGTCTTGCGCAGAGAGATTCGAGGCAATGAAAGTCGGGGGCTGGGAAAAAAAGAGGAACGAAGAGCCACACCCATGACAGCGGCCGTTCGTGACAAGCGAACGAGCTCGTCGACGCCGACGATATATCGTGATTTAGTTTTTGCGCGCGCGCAAAAAAAAAGAAGCGAAAAAAAAGAGAGTCGAGAGAGAAAAACACGAAAGGATAAAATTCGCTGGAAGTGCGCGCGGAGGGCGATGAAATAGAGAGATATAGGCGAGCAGCGTAAACGAAGCCGTTGCGCCGGGCTCGCGCGGCTCGTGCATAGTTGCGCCGGTTGCGCCCCCTGCACGTGCTAGTTCAACGCGGCGGGATACGCGAAAAAGCGGACGCCGGACAGCGACGAGAAATGCGCGACGCGGAA
The DNA here is from genome assembly GCA_963932165.1 of Pimpla rufipes. NCBI lineage: Eukaryota > Metazoa > Arthropoda > Insecta > Hymenoptera > Ichneumonidae > Pimpla > Pimpla rufipes. Next base: position 26,705,920 of record OZ010630.1, read on the forward strand.
CGAGCGACAGAAATATGGCGAGGCTCGCGATAAATCCTCATCGGTGCGGGGCACACGAAGCGTCGTGAAATACGAGGGGCTCGTAAACAAATTATATTCAGTGATTTTGATACGGATGCCAAATTTACGAGGACTCCGACGCTGTCTGCATGAGCAATGCAGTGTTTGGGTAATGTAGAGGCGATTCGGGCGGGTGCGAGGCAGAAATATAGTAAACGAATAAATCGGTCTCGATGTAGGCATCGATTTTAGGACGTTCTGACGAGCTTGAGAAAATCGAAGTTCGTCGGGAGTTACGGAAAGAGACGATAATTCGATAAATCAATCAAGGGGCGTCAATCAGAGTCCCAAATTTCGGAAACCATCCGAAATTTAATTTCAGTTAAATGTATTTCGATAATTTATTCCTGCTCGTATTTTCAGTTTTAATTCTCAATTATTTCGATAATTCGTTCCTGCTCGTATTTTAAGTTTTAATTCTCAATTTTCTCGATAATTCGTTTCTGCTCGTATTTCAAGTTTTAATTCTCAATTTTCTCGATAATTCGTTTCTGCTCGTATTTTAAGTTTTAATTCTCAATTTTTTCAATAATTCGTTTCTGCTTATATTTTAAGCTTCGATTCTCAATTATTTCGATATTTCGTTTCTGCTCGTATTATGAGTTTTAATTCTCAATTATTTCGATAATACGTTCCTGCTCATATTTTAAGTTTTAATTCTCAATTATTTCGATAATTCGTTCCTGCTCATATTTTACATTTTAATTCTCAATTATTTCGATAATTCGTTTCTGCTCATATTTTAAGTTTTAATTCTCAATAATTTCGATAATTCGTTTCCGTCCATGTTTTAAGTTTCGATTCACAATTTTTTCGACAATTCGCACATAAATTATTATCGCAAACCACCGAAAATCCGTCGCTGCGAAAAGTTGTCGCTCGACGCGATTCGTTCGATCGCGTCGAGACCTTCGTGAAAAAGCCGCGAATAAACAGGGCGCAAAGAGGCGGATCAGAACGAAGCGAAATGAGCAAATATTATCGCGCGCCGCGTGATTCGTTGTGTCTGAGTTTACTTTGCCGGCAGTTGCCGCGTTACACACGGGATCGCGGAATAATTGACTGAATTATAAATGACAACATTTCATCGAGAAATGGTCCGCGCGCATAACGAAAGTTCAATTAAATTTCAATCGAAAATGGATGCGATACATATTATACAGCGCGTTGTACACGCTGTACCCGCGGGTGTTACGCCGTAATTTAAACCCTCGCACCGATTATATTCGGGTTTACACGGGCTGTGCAAAACGTGCGCCTGTAATAATCCTTTCAATTTGTCGTTAGAGCGAAAAACCGGAGGCCTCGCGGATGTCGCCGGGGCGTTTAAGGAGGGTGAATACCGTCTTTGCGGGGCAGGAGGCGAGAGGGGAACGCCTATGCATATTCCCAGGAGTTAGAACGCAGCCGCCAACCTCGGATAGTGAAATAATCAAGTAATCAAATATTCGTAACTAAGACGAATTTTAACGAATAAATAGCGGAGTAATAATAATAATAATAATAATAATAATTGAAAACACATAAAATATAATAAATATATTAAATATAAAATTATAAAAATATAATAAAATATAGTATTAATATAATAAATATAATATAATATAATTAAATTACAAAATATAAAAATATAATAAAATATAATAATAATAATAATTGAAACACACATAAAAATATATTTTTATGTGTTTTCAATTATTACCCATGCTTCTATAATCAGATATCAGATTAAGGTGTTTTCGTTTTACAATTGCTCAATAACTATGTAGACGGTCGATTTGAACCATCGTTCAGTTCTTTCTAAAGATGTGAAGAATAATATGAATCTATTTTTATTCGTTTCTTAATCATTTTTCTATCCTTTCAATTGTTATAACCAAACTTGTACCTGAATTTCCTATGTTACCCGTGTATAAGAGCGTAACTTCGGTTTTTAATTACTCGACAGCCATCCAGACAATTGTAATGAAATTTGTCATGGAGATGTATTTATTATCGACGAATATCCTCCAAAAATGTAAGCTTACGCTTATCATTTTTAGTTGAGTATCAAACCTCCTTAAGAACCCGGACGAAACGCGAGCGCGGCCGAGAGAAAAAGCTACAGGAGATACGAGGCAACGAACATCACTACCCGCGGGCCGCCCGGTGTTTCCGACCCTCTCTGTACACCGCGCGCAACTGTATTACTTCTTGCGCCAGTCGCGAGCGCGCTGTTAATTAATTCCGGACAAGCGTTTATCGCTAATGAAATTAGCGATACGATCAAACTCATTCCACGCGTGGCGCGGGGGTTTAATGCCTTACTTTAATCCCCGGTTTATACACACGTGAGCGAGCGTCAAGGGGGGGAGGTACGCACAAAGCAGTCGCTGAACTCGCTTCAAAGTATCCGAAATATGTTTGCGCTGCGTCTGTCACGTATCGACAACCCGCCGGGTTGTTTCAGCGACAAAAATGAGCCGTTGGTTGTTGACCGAGGCGAAGTCAAAGCTCGGCCTGTGCTGGGAAAGGTCGGGGTTGGAGGCGACCAGTATCGATTCGATTACTGTTGATAGCAAAGCTTTTTGTAATATCGAATTTTCAGGTGTGTCACAATTATTCGGTTGTCGTATCGTATATTACGCCACTAGTGCGTAAAATACGATTTTACGCACGTGTGGCTTTCCTTATTTTTTTACATTGTATGCGAGAAATTCCATTTTTTTGGGCACCAAAGGCAGTGCGTAAATTCGAATTTTATGCATACTATTTGTAGATAATTCTGTCACTAATACTAATTCTTCTCCCTGTAAATACTTACAAAAAAGTAAACTTTCTGTCACTAATACTAACTTTTCTCCTAGTAAATACTTACAAAAAAGTAAACTTTCTGTCACTAATACTAACTTTTCTCCTAGTAAATACTTACAAAAAAGTAAACTTTCTGTCACTAATACTAACTTTTCTCCTAGTAAATACTTAGAAAAAAGTAAACTTTCTGTCACTAATACTAATTTTTCTCCTAGTAAATACTTACGAAAAAGTAAACTTCCTGTCACTAATACTAACTTTTCTCCTAGTAAATACTTACAAAAAAGTAAACTTTCTGTCACTAATACTAACTTTTCTCCTAATAAATACTTACAAAAAAGTAAACTTTTTGTCACTAATACTAATTTTTCTCCCAGTAAATATTTACAAAAAGTAAACTTTCTCTCAATATTACCAATTTTTCTCCCAGTAAATATTTACAAAAAGTAAACTTTCTCTCAATATTACTAATTTTTCTCCACAAATACTTACAAAAAAGTCAACTTTCTGACACTAATACTAATTTTTCTTCCACTAAATACTTACAAAAAAGGCGACTTTCTGACACTAATACTCATTTTTCTTCCACTAAATACTTACAAAACAAAACCACTGTACCCTTATTTACTCCGCAATTTTCCCAAATGACGTGAACGACACCGAAAGCAAATTGCGCGCCGGGGCCAACAGAGCAAATTAAAAAGTTCTCATTACTGTTCACGGTTCATTGACCTTCGGAAAGCAATCTCACGCCCTCACTTTATCACCCCTGCGGGAAGGTTGTTTGCCGAGCGCGCGCAGTTCATGTTCTCAAATTCGCGGTGCGTAGGCAAAACGTGGTGGGTATCGACGGGATTGATCTGCGAGGAGCTCCGAGGTGGATTCCGCGTGTGAACTCCCGGGGGTGCAATGCGAGGAAGGAAAACGATACGAATCCAGACGGTCCGGAGGTATACGTCGATGTCGAGATGGTCTCGAGTGAAATTGGCGCCCGCCGCGGTCCCGTTGGACATAAATTTCAATCAGTGGGTTCGCCGGGAGTCGCAGTCGGTGCCCGCGGAAGTATAGCACAATCGCCAGTGAAGCCCGACACCGCGCGCGGCGCACTCGCCGAAGGCATCACGACGCCCACCCTCCGGCATCGGCATCAGCCGGCAGAGCTCGAGCTATTTATTGCCACCCTGATCCCCGGTGGTGAGTCGATTGAAATTCTCCCCCCCTCAACCTTTCTCGCTGCTGCTTTTTTTTTCTCCGCACTCGCCCCGCGCGCCGACTGTTCCCATTGTACGGCTCCGGGCTTCGATCCGCGTTAATTATACATTTTAAAGGCGATGCTCTCTAATCTTGATTTTTTTTCTCGCGCCCCACGCGCGCTCTTTCTGTGTTTCGACGGGGTAATTAAATTTTTTAATTCGTTGTATTTGAAATGTTTGTCAGAATTATTTGTAAATGGAATGACATTTTTTTTGTGTGGTTTGGATGATTGTTGAATAATTTTCTGGGAAAAGTGGACGAATATTCTTGAGGAAGTCGCAGACTTTTTTGTAGAGCAGATTTGGTGACTTTTTATAGTGTGTTGCGACGCACTAATTAAATTTTTTAATTCAGTGAATTAAAAAACTCTGTCAGAATAATTTGCAAATAGAAAAACATTTTTTTCTGTGATCTGAATGATTGTTGAATAATTTTCGGGGAAAAGTGGACGAATATTCTTGAGGAAGATGCAGACTTTTTGCAGAGCAGATGTGGTGGTGATTTTTTAGTGTGTTGCGACGTACTAATTAAATTTTTTTAATTCATTGTATTTGAAACCTCTGTCAGAATTATTTATAAACAGAAAGATATTTTTTTCTGTGATCTGAATGGTTGTTAAACAATTTTCTGTGAAAAGTGAATAACTATCCTTAAGGAAGTCGCAGACTTTTTGTAGAGCAGATTTGGTGACATTTTTAGTGTGTTACGACGTACTAATTAATTTTTTTAATTCATTATATTTGAAACCTCTGTCAGAATTATTTACAAAAAGAACATTTTTTTAATCTGAATGCTTGTTAAATAATTTTCCGTAAAAAGTGAATAAATATACTTGAGGAAGTCTCAGACATTTTTCAGAGCAGATTCGGTGACACTTTTAATGTTTTCAGCTGTTTTGTGGCTCCAACATTTTTCTCGCTTGCACAAAAAAATGATATGACGACGTTTCTCTCGCCTCGAACGATTCTTCGTAAATTTCGTCTCCGCCTTCTCATAAATTTGTCGTATATTTCGCAACAAAGTGCATAATTGAAGTTTGACTATGGCGAGTTAAATAGAAGACGTGATAAAACGGAAGCAGGCTGTTCGCGCATGTACAGCGCGAGGTAGAAACGGCGACTCTTCATCCCCTAATGGAACTCGGGAAGACTGTAGTGAGCTTGAGCCAGATTTTCAAGAGAACCTGCAGCGGCGGCATCAACAGCAGCAGCCTTAGTCTCAGTCTCATTATTACAGGAAAGTTTGATTAGGTGGCTACGTGTTGCGAGACATGAATAGCCCAGAGAGCTATGGAGTTATCAAACTCGGTAAAGGGTAGGGAACTTGCTCATTAATGGATCGGTGCTTCGTCGATGGCTAAGCAAATCTACGATGTAATCCGCGACTAAGTTCGAAGGGTGACGGGGGGGAGGAACCGAGGGAACTCCGCAGACACGGCGGAACTGGTAGCGACAGCGAAATTTCGCTAAACGCTCAGGTTCAAACTGCGTTTACACTGGAGACTTCGGCTATGCGTATTCCCAATTACTTGTCCCGGGCGACTCTCAACGTTCTGTCAACTTGTCAGTCGTCGGACTGCCACGATATTCATTGGCCGAACAGTTTTTTTTTTTGTTGCTAGGGTAGAAGTACCATTTTTGGCCACCATTGGTCCAATTGTGGCCACCAAATTCAAAAGCACTTAATTGTTTATGTTGTTAGATAAGAAAAAATTGGCCTTGATAATCTTGCTAATCTGTATGAATATGTTTGAAGTGTCAATATTGGGAATACGAAAAAATAATTATTTTCAATGAGTTACAGTGAAAATGGCCACAAACGGCACAGTGGCCATAAATGGTACTTCTATCGTGTTTGTAAAGTTGCAATTCATTTTGCTTCGAGACCAGGAAGTGTCGCTCAAAATGTTATAAAGAAATGCTGGAAGCATCCAGCAACCCTGGGAATATCTTATCTTATATTTTACGCAATTCTTTGTTATCTTTCTTTCTTATTTTATATCTTATGCAACCCTGAGCATTTTTTTAAACAATTTCGTACCACTGGTTCCCGCTTGAATAGAATAGAAAGTGAAAAATCATAAATATATATTGCGGAATTCGGTAAATTGTCGAGAATTATTTTAATTTACCATAAAAAAATAAATACGTTTTAGTGTCTTCACTTGGTTTATTCTTGTACTGTGAGTATCGTGACAATTAACTTTTTTTTTTTCATTATTAGTTTTTCGCTTTTTTCATTGTTGCCGGGTTCACTACGACTTTTCATCTTGCCAAACTTTTGTATTTTATTGTTTAAAAAAATAAAAAATAAATGATATATTACTATTATTATTTTTTTGTTTATTTTTTATTTTTTATTTTTATTTTATTGCTCACCGGATGAACCTCAACAGTACTACAATATGTCCCAAAATTATTGCCCATCTTACCTAAACCCACTAATTGGTGGTCTCAATGTCACTGATTACTCGGTGCAACCAAGTAACGAGCAAAGTTACCCATGCAGGTCGTTGCGGTTGTATCTGCGTGCCCCACGACCAAACGGTACCACTTCTAACGTCACACTATTGCGAATGAAAATCATAACAAAATTGCGCTTACCTTTCGCTGCTGCAATCAGAGACCTCGAGCGTTGATCATTGAACAAGAAAATCTTGCCGCAATTTTTTTACCACGACTTCAGCAACGTATGAATGAATCGATATCAATATCTCTCCGTAGGAAATGAGTTGCGAAACTCAAACGTCGATCGACTTCATGTGCAGCCGGACACGGAGAAAACGGTTTTGCTATGCCAGCAAATTTTTTGTTAAAATAGTTAGGCTAACCATTTTTTTTTGCTCGACTAACATATTTTTTTGTTCGACGAACGCATTTTTTTGCTAGTACAACAATGTTGCTATTTTGTTAAAATAGTTGTCACTATTTTAACGGTTTAAAATTTTTATTATTTGTATAGTATAAATTATAGTATATTTGTATAGTATAAAATATAAAATTATTAAATTATAAATTAAATTAAAGTTAATTATAAATTAGATTATTAAATTATAAATTACATTATTAAATTATAAATGAAATTATCAAATTATAAATTAGATTATTAAATTATAAATGAAATTATTAAATTATAAATTAGATTAAAATCAATTATAAATTAAATTATTAAATTACAAAAAAATTATAAAAAATTATAAATGTACAAATATAAAATTATTTGTATAGTAAAAATTGTAGTATATTAAAAGATTTGCTGACACAGCGAAACCGTTTTCTCCGTGAACAAACAGATATGCGCGGTGAATTTGACGCTCGGTCTATACGTGGTAATGACCGCTTAGCGGGCCCTCAAGATGCAACCGATAGTCGAGAATTAATTGATAGCTCGAGTATATGGGATTCGCGCGCTCGCATGAACGGAGAAAATCCACTGGGGGAATCCGCGCGTATAAACCCAACGCGGGCACTTGGTGTAAGTAGCGCCGCGCGGTGGTTTCATCGGCCTCGCTGGAAGGCCACAGCGGGATAGTCAAGTTTTGAGATGTAATCGGGTAGCTCGTTAACGCGAATGCGAGATTGCATCGGCCACTGAGAGAGGCTCAGATCTCACTGACGCAAGCCTTCTTACTCCGCGCGCCCGCGGAAGCCCGCGATCGATATCGTAATACGACTCTCCGCATATAGCTTCGGCTCGTACCGCCTACGCGGGCACGACGCTTTTTCATTGAATTGCCGCGGAGCCACCGCGATCGCGGTACTTGTCCGCCGAGTTCCAGTACCAATTATCGACTAATTCGATTTCTCGCTCGTACGCCGTGACTATATGGTCGGATAATATAAGAGTCCGAGGACGGAAAAATTGTCTGTAAAACATGAAGCGTGTCGGAGCAAATTATCCGGGAGGAAAGTTGACGGTGACGACTGGCTATTTTTTATGCTTTCTGATTTCGTAATTTAAGTGGAGAACAGGCGTCGTTTTTTTATACAAGAAATGCGTCACCTCGCTTTGAGTGACACCAGGATTTTTGTATTTATATCATTTTTTCGATTCGATAATTCGATTCGATTCATTTTTTCGATTCGATAATTCGGTCCGAAGAAAATTGACGGTGACGCCTGGCGATTTTTTGTGCTTTCTGTTTTCGTACTTAAGGTGGAGACCAGGCGTCATTTTTTTATTCAAGAAATGCGTCACCTCGCTTTGAGTGACACCAGGATTTTTGTATTTATATCATTTTTTCGATTCGATAATTCGATTCGATTCATTAATTCGATTCGATAATTCGATTTATCGCTCGTACTGAGGAAGGAAAAATTGTCTGAAAATTGACGTGACGCCTGGTTATTTTTTATGCTTTTTCATTTCGTGATTTAAGTCGAGACCAGGCGTCATTTTTTTATACGTGAAATGCGTGAAATACCTCGCGATAACCGACACCAGGATTTTTTATTTATCTTATTTATATCATTTTTTTAGAATAAATTTCTTGTATTGCAATAGCGTGAAATACCTCGCGAAAACCGACACCAGGATTTTTTATTTATCTTATTTATACAATTTTTTTAGAATAAATTTGTTGTATTAGAATTGCGTGAAATACTTCGCGAAAACCGACACCAGAATTTTTTATTCGTCTTATTTATATCATTTTTTTAGAATAAATTTCTTGTATTGCAATTATATGTTGCTCAAGATCTGATGCCTTTTTTATGTATGGTAAAAAACAATTATTTAATACTGCAAACCACTTATTTTTATTGTTGACGTTACGAAGTTTAACGAAATGCATCTTTTTAGTTCCATGGCAAATGGTCAATAATAAAAAAAATTATATCTACATTATAAATGTCCTGCCAATAATAATTCACGAATTCCGATGTACTCACCTCCGATGCATTCTTGACTAAACGTAAGGGAAGCCGACGAAGGATATGAAAGGTATTCATCAAAAGAAATATAACTCATTCATTTAGAAAAACATTTACATATTTATATATATAAAATATAATACATTTTGTTACAGTGTAGATGATAGTGTAGCGTTCAGTTATCATTTTTTTTTTATTCGTATTCTCGTCGTTAAATGTCGAGGCGAGGGTATAGACGGGACGTCGGGAGGGGTTTCGGGGGTTGGGGTGTGAGGGGGTTTAGGTATAAATCTAAGAGCTGTTTGGAAGGGTAGGTCGGCCGGTTCTTTTAGGTTCCTTTTTTTTCTCTCCCTCTCTTCTTTCCCATCTCTCATTATATCTCGTTTACGTAAGGTAAATAATAACGCTAGAAGATAGACACTATTCGCCCATCTAATCGAGTTTTTTTTTCGTGGGCTCAGGATGTTATCGTCCCGGTGACCTCCGACTTCTGACTATATCGGATCGTATGTAAATCTATAACTATATACAGGATTCTCCCTATGTACACACACGCACTATGCTCATTCGATCGTCCGTTTCGCACGCGTTTCTCTCCCTTTCTGTCCACGGCGAAAAGCACATTTTTCGTTAGGACGACACTGGCCGCTTCGCCGTCCAACCCCATCCGTAATACAATTCTACGTACAATACATACAGAGCCGGCTTCGTCTTGGTTTCACCGCGTTTTGCCCACATGGAAATATTTATATGTGAAATACATGTCGCCGAAAAAAAAAAAAAAAAAACGTATATAAAAATATATGTGAAATATATTTTTATATACGTTTTATTTTGTATATAAAAATATATGTGAAATATATTTTTATATACGTTTAAATTAATTTTATATATATATTTAAATATAAATATATATATAAAAATATATGTCGCATATATTTTTATATTCAACATATATGTTTCATATAGAATTTTTTGGCAACATATATTTTTTACATATAAATATTTCCATGTGGATTTGCCCACAAAGGCGATCGGTTCGCCTTACCTGTTGCCGATTTTTTTAATCAATCGATAGCTGAATCGATTCGATCGGAGCGTCACTTTTCATACGGATGAAAATATTTATTCTCCCCTTCTGTCTCGACTTACGCTAAATGAACTCGCGGGAATAGGACGTCCAACACGAGCTCGCGTATTAATGATTATGTCTCTCTCTCTCTCTCTGCCTTCGGGTCGAGGAAAAAGGGAAACGCAAAAAACGCGACGAAACATCATTTTGCCGCGGCGAAACCAAGGTGTCCGTAATTGGAAATGAACTAAGTGTGTGAGACACATGATGCAAGAATCGTCGATTATTTGATGCGTGATATCGTTTATGTGATTTTTTCATTTTTTTTTTTTTTTTTCGCTTTCTCACTCCGAGTCATTTAACATTTCCTCCTCGTCTCACAGTCGCTCCATCCACTCGTTGCTATCTATAACATTATACTCCATTTTAATCGAGTTTGAGAATAACGCGCGCGCGACACTTTGCTGATTGTTCTGTTCATATCACTGGCAGTTGCTGGCGTTCTTTTTTTTCATTTTTTTAACGGTGTTGTCTTTTTTTTTATTTTTTTATCTCTCGACATTCTCGTCGCAGGCAGAATCGTCGATGGCGATCGGATCGGTAGGATTTTTTTTTTTTTTTTTTTTTTTTTTTTTTCATTGAACGCCTATTGTTTCAACAAGAATCGCGATTCCGTCGTCGTTTCTGCCGTGAAAACGATCGTCGTGCCGACCTACGAATTTTCAACGTCGATCGACAAAAGCGTAAAGAGATACGCGTAAAAAGTCAGCGACAAGCGAAGCTCTTTTGGGACACGTTGGAGCGCGACGATGACGATTATCAGATCGTAACAAGCGTTAACTGCGCGACTCGGCACGACGACGACGACGACGACGTGCGACGAGAAACACTGTCGACCGATGAAACGAGAATTCATCTCGTTGGCAATTTGCATCTCGCTCGTGTTGGCTGCTCGATAGCTTTTTTTTTGTTCGTTCGTCTCTCTGTGTTTAAATTAGCCAGAAAACTGCCCTACGGTACTACACACACACAGATCCCCTATGACATTCACGAATAATCGTATTAAATTGTAAAATATCTCTACGTATTATATCGATTAGTCGCCTACGTGAAACCGCTCGAAATAGCCACGAATTGTTTTTATTTTTTTACTTTTTTATTTTTATTTTTTATTTTTTTTTTTCAAATCGAAAACGCGCGGCCCTCGTACCTAAACATCGAAAGTCAGTGATTCGGAAATTGGGCTGGGGGAAAAAATACAATCAGGTTGTTTTTTTTTCGTGATTCCCGAAAGTCGACTCGAGATCGTCGCTTAATTTTTCGCTTAGTGAATCGAAAATTGGGCGGCGGGAAAAAAAACATTCATGTTGTTTATTTTTTTTTTTTGATTCCCGAAAGTCGACTCGAGATCGTCGCTTAATTTTTATCTTAGTGATTCGGAAATTGGACAAGGGGAAAAAATACAATCACGTTGTTTATTTTTTTTTCGTGATTCCCGAAAGTCGACTCGAGATCGTCGCTTAATTTTTATCTTAGTGATTCGGAAATTGGACAAGGGGAAAAAATACAATCACGTTGTTTATTTTTTTTTCGTCATTCCCGAAAGTCGACTCGAGATCGTCGCTTAATTTTTACCTTACTGATTCGGAAATTGGGCAGAGGGGAAAAAATACAATCACCTTGTTTTTTTTTCGTCATTCCCGAAAGTCGACTCGAGATCGTCGCTTAATTTTTATCTTACTGATTCGGAAATTGGGCAGAGGGAAAAAATACAATAACCTTGTTTTTTTTCTCGTGATTCCCGAAAGTCGACTCGAGATCGTCACTTAATTTTTATCTTACTGATTCGGAAATTGGGCAGAGGGAAAAAATACAATCACCTTGTTTTTTTTTTCGTGATTCCCGAAAGTCGACTCCAGATCGTCACTTAATTTTTATCTTATTGATTCAGAAATTGGGCAGGGGGGAAAAATACAATCACATTGTTTTTTTTTTTTTTTTTCGTGATTCCCGAAAGTCGACTCGTCGCTTAATTTTCGCTGAGCTCGCGATCGAAGTTTAACGGAGAAGAAGGTCGGGGGTTGGCTACGTTCTCGTGGATACGCGAGATAATGTACGGCGGGTCGTCGGGCGACACGGTTTTGCTGAACGGGGGAAAACGACTAGGTGCAAGGCTAAAGAGAACAATCGACCCCTCGAGCCGGCTGTGAAACCCTAGACCTCGGGGGTGATCTTCGGCGTCCCGGGTGAGTCGGCCACTCGGGGGGTTCGTACAAAAGTGTGTCTCGAGCTTTACCGCAAAGACGTGTGAGGTGCACGCGATAGAAATCCGTGTGAAAAAACGACAAACGTCAACAGCGTGATTAGCCGTCGTGGACAATTGGCCGCGAAGTATCTTCGTCACGTGAAATGAATTAAACATCAACGTTGAACGCAAATAAATTCTCAATTCTCGTCTCATTCAAAATAATCTTTCTGTCTCTCTCTCTCTCTCTCTCTTTCTCCCTTTACAATTATTAATATTAGTGTCGTGTATAGCTTAAATAAAAATAAATAATCGCTTCGTGTTATTCTCGTATAAACCTTCCAATAAGCTCTAAACCGTGAACGCATTGATTTTACATTCAATAAACTGTACAAAATGTTACAAAGAGCCGACGGTACAAGCGTTGGTTAAGTCATTAAACTCGACAGGGGCTTTCAGCCCGTGTTTCATCGATTCATTGGCGAGCAAACGATACGCTCGTCATTGTCGCGTCGATTAAAAATTGCATTTTTTAAATTCTCTCTCTTTCCTTTCGTTGAACCACTCGGGAATCAACCAATGCTTGCACGACTCCGACAAAAGGTCTACCGATAATGATCTAATTAACAAAATATACAGAACTTGAGCCACGAAGACCCCGCGATTGCGGACGGAAAAAGCGCGATATTTGGTGATTGCGTCGTGGAAAAAATTGTTCGCCAAAAAAAAAACAAACAAACGCAAGCAGCGTTTTTTCGCTATCGCGAGAAACAACGACGAGGCGCTTGACCGACGCAAGTCGCGAGGCCCTCAGGTGGCGCATTATAAACAGCCAACGTTAACCCGTCTCTGCTTCTCAAGCGCGAGAAGCTCAACCGATTCTTTCAATTCATTTTCACGAGTAGCAAGTAGTACGATCGAAGAATTTTCACGGATATCCCTCGGCCGGCGAAATCAACGTCAGCTGCGTCATCGCGAAACGAGAACATCGCAAAATAAATGTGATCAAAGTGATAATGAAGTTGCATCGTTGGAATGCAACGAAACTAAAAAAAAATTAATTCTAATTAACCCAAATGATGAAATTAGGTACAGAAAGTCATCATAGCAATTAGTATCTATGATGACCTTTTATGCCTAATTTCATCATTTGGGTTACTAATTCATTTTTATTCTAAATGAATTCCAAATTCTAAGAAAGAATTCTAAGAAAAAATTCTAACAAAAAAATTCTAAGAAAGAATATTTTATAGAATTCATGTTAGAATTCGGTATTTTGTTGCATTCCAACGATGCAAACTTCAACATCATTCAGTGTCACACAAATAAAAATAAAAAATCGCTTGTCAAACAAGACAAAATTCGACGACATCCCGGACGCAAAAACAAAGATCGCCGAGCCGCTTCCGTTGATCACAACACCGAGGGACATCTGTGGCAGTGAGAAACCGCGAAAACCATACAGACATAGTTAGGGGGGGTAGACGCGCATCGCGCCCGAATTTCCCGGGCATTATTTAACATCGCGAAACGAGCGAGAGTTCCAAAACGTCGGAAAAAATCTTATTGCGCTTAAACACTAGCGGCGATTGGTTCTTGGGCGCGTTTCGGTAACGAGTCGGACTCGAATTTTCGCGCCACGATTGCGTCCAATCTCTCTCTCTCGATTATCTCCTCCGTCGCGGAAACTAAAGTGATTCACCGTGAATGGGATAGCCGGGCGAGAGTTGTTCACCTGATAGCTGCGAGGATGACCGGAAGTATGAGAACGATGGAGGCGGTCGTGGAGCCGGAGCTCCCGGTGACGGGACCCTCGCTGCTTCGCGACACTTTGGTTCGCACCAGCTGGCCCCGCTCGATCGCGTTCGCCTCGTCGCTGTTCGGATCGAACGGCGCACCGATGTCGTCGTCACGGCCGAATTGCCGCGACAGTTTGTTCCTCACGACCTTCTTCGCGCACGGCAGCGTCATCTCCTTGTAGTGCTTGTGGATCCGGGGGTAGTGAGCCTCCGGTATATCCGTGCCGGGCAACAGTTCGCCGGTGCTGCTCGAGCACAGTGGCTTGAATGTCCCGTCGTGAGTCGCGTTCTGGAAGCTCTGAAAACTCGTCTCCCAGTTGTAGCTCATCAGACGCTCCTCCAGGGTCAGACCGCGAAGATCGGTTGGCGCCTCGATTGTCACTGGTATGCCTCTGGAATCAGAGAAATTGTCTCGTTAGGCGCGGTGACGATGAAGGTGGGTTAGGATGAGGTAGATGAGTTACGATCGGCGTTTCTACAATAAAACGCTAGCTTGATGGGAATTATCTATCTTTGAAAATGTAGAAGAGGTATAGAACTTTTTGCCGATGTAACATATTTTTAGGTGTTCAAGATGCACCTCAGATGTATCTCATTAAAATATATCCGGCGAATGTACAAAATATACAGGGTGCAACATAACTATTGTATCAACCGTGGCACTTAGGTAAATAATGACGACATGAGTAAAAAATCATTGGGGTAAAATCTCGTCCGGTCAAAATTGACCGAGTTACAAGCGTTGATAGGGGATATAAAACATCTTGCCGATATTATTTAATTGTTTATAACTTATATATATTGAGTGTACTTTATTTCCATAGGGTTAAAGTCTTGTTGGTTTGCATTACGTTCCATCTAATTGCTTTGACGTAAAAATGGATTCATACATTTCTCTTAACTGTCAAAATGGACTCCCATATGTACTAGCAAAGTTTTTAATTCAATCGGAAGTCTTGAAATTATCGTTGGCATAATTTTTCGCACCGGCAAATTGCGGGCCGCGCTCGACACGTCCGAGGGTTACAAGGAAGAATGTATGACGCGCGTATAGGACGCTGTGCATTAAGCCGGTGACCCCCTTTAATCAAAACAATGTTACGTGTTGGTTATGAGAGCCGACGTGCGAAGGGAGACTAACAGGCAATTGAGATTATTCGTGAGAGACGCAACGTCGGTGAACGACATGATTGCTCGTAAAGAGGCAATCGGCCTACCTCGAACGATTCAACGGTTAATCTAATATAGAGCGAACCCCCGCGCTACCCGCACAATGGAGAGGAAGCTCGCGGCGCTCGACGACGTTGAGAGATCTTCGGGGGACTTACTGCGAGAGCTTCTCGATTCCGAGACTGTGAAGCACCGTCGGCAGGGACGGAAGTGAGTAGCAGAGTGACAGCTCGATGCGTGGATAGTACAGGACGGACACCAGGCAGGTCTCCTCCTCGGTCGTCACGCCTCCCAGGGTTATCTTCTCCCGGCTTTCCGACGAGTACGTGCACTCGGCTATCAAATGGTCGCCCTGTGTGGAAACAAACAAGAAATGCGTTCGTATGAAGTCAGTGCAAGAATGTTAATCTATAAATAAACGAAAAATCCAATGTAACCGGTTGAAAATACGTTCTTATGAAATTCAATGAAACAGGGTGAAAATGCGTTCACATGAAATCCAATGAAACACGGTGAAAAATGCGTTCATACGAAATGCAATGAAACAGGTTCAAAATACGTTCTTATGAAATCCAATGAAAGAGGGAGAAAATGTGTTCATATGAAATCCAATAAAACAGGATGAAAATAAGTTCGTATGAAATCCAATGAAACAGAGTGAAAATGCGTTCATATAAAATTCGTTCATGGTTCATATGAAATGCATTCATATAAAATTCGTTCATGGTTCATATGAAATGCATTCATATGAAATATAATGAAACAGGGTAAAAATGCATTCATATGAAATCCAATGAAATAGGTTGAAAATGTGTTCATATGAAATCCAATGAAATAGGGTGAAAATGTGTTCATATGAAATCCAATGAAATAGGGTGAAAATGCATTCATATGAAATGTAATGAAACAGGGTGAAAATGCGTTCATATGAAATCCAATGAAACAAGATGAAAATGCGTTCATATCAAATCCAAGGAAACAGGGTGAAAATGCGTTCATATGAAACATGGTGAAAATGCATTCATATGAAATTAAATGAAACAGGGTGAAAATGCGTTCATATGAAATCCAATGAAACAGGGTGAAAATGCGTTCACATGAAATCCAATGAAACAGGGTGAAAATGCGTTCATATGAAATTAAATTAAACAGGGTGAAAATGCGTTCATATGAAATTAAATTAAACAGGGTGAAAATGCGTTCATATGAAATCCAATTAAACAGGTTGAAAATGCGTTCATATGAAATCCAATGAAACAAGGTGAATAAGAAACTGCAACCTACCGGATAGACTTTGACTGGACGTTGAAGCCTCCTGTACTCCTGGTAATTCGGATCGTAGCTGGTGTCGGACGCGATCGGCGGCAGCTCCTCGCCGTTCCTGATCTGCCGCAATCTGACTTTCCGCCCGAGCTCGTGCGTGTGCATGATGACGGCGAACATGTTGACGCCGCTGTCGGGCACCGTCTGGCCGGTGCAGTCGGCGACGCAGTGACCTTCGGACACGACACCGCGCTGTCGCGGCGGCACGATGTGTCGCCAATTGGGATCAATGCCGACACTCAGGATCCCGGCCTCGTGAATCCTCAGACTATCGGTGTAGAACAGCCGTAGTCCCGAGCTGTCGGTCATAAAGCGGTCGCGCTGGGGATTCGTGTAGTGGGTCTCGAGCATGTAGAAACGCGGCCCGCTGTGCGGGTCCAGAGCGTATCCGGCTTCCGGCGGATAATTGAAGCCCTGAATAACAGATAAACGGGAAATTGCGACGTTTTAGCACAGATTTTCCGGCACGTCCTGCGGGATGGCTTCTTCCACTTTCATCATAAAAAATATACAAAAAATACTACTATTAGCGTGGGGAAAAATTGAACCATCATTTTAGTTGGGAGACACTCCGAGGATATCCAAGAATTGTTCCCTCTTATCACCTACATCCTGATCTTCTGGTTTTTTATATTGTTGTTGAGTCAAGGGATACGAATTACAAAGCCACAAGTGATGGTTTAAATCGTCAAAAGACGTCCTACAATCTAAGCAAATGTCAGATTGCTGTTAAGTGATCCTGAATGTTTGTTCAGTCAGAGAAATCGTTCTGATGGAATCTATTCGAAACAAATAAATGTGTTTGAATGAAATTAAATAAATAATTTATTTTATTTATGAAATTGAATGAAATTAAATAAATAATTTATTTTATTTATGAAATTGAATGAAATTAAATAAATAATTTATTTTATTTATGAAATTGAATGAAATTAAATACATCATTTATTTTATTTATGAAATTGAATGAAATTAAATAAATAATTTATTTTATTTATGAAATTGAATGAAATTAAAAAAATAATTTATTTAATTTATGAAATTGAATGAAATTAAATAAATAATTTATTTTATTTATGAAATTGAATGAAATTAAATAAATAATTTATTTTATTTATGGAATTGAATGAAATTAAATAAATAATTAATTTTATTTATGAAATTGAATGAAATTAAATAAATCATTTATTTAATTTATGAAATTGAATGAAATTAAATAAATAATTTATTTTATTTATGAAATTGAATGAAATTAAATAAATAATTTATTTTATTTATGAAATTGAATGAAATTAAATAAATACTTTTTTAAATGTAATTTATGGAATTAAACCAATAATATATTTAATAGCCGGCCTACTATTATTTATTTGGACCGAATAAATGTATTTCATTCAAATAAATGTTATTTGTTCGAACAGATCCCATCAGAACGATTTCTCTAGGTGTTTGTCAGCGCTACGTCGTCAAGTCACCAATTTCTCGCTGTCAACATGACAAACTCCAGTCAGCCGTGTAAACATCTTCCAAATATTCGTAACAAACTTGAGACCTCAGAATTTCTCTCGCACTTCACCAGTTATTCATGAACGCTCCACTTCCTTCACCTCAAAAAAAAAAAAAAAAAAAAAAAAAAAAAAAGAAAACTTCTCTTCGCATGAACAAAAATTGAACCATCATTTTCCTCGCGAGACGCCGCGAGAATATCCAAAAACTGCCGCCGCCACCTTCGTATCACCTCCCGTCGCCTACATCCCGCGATCTTCTGGTTTCCGACTTCGTTCCTACATACGCGCTCGAGTCGACACTCGGCGATCCGACAGTTCGAAACTGGGACGAGTCGGGCGAGCGCGAGACGTCGACGTCGAACGAGGCCACCGCGTCGTACGTGCCGCGGCCAGAACTCTAACGACATCGGCGGCGGGAGACATAAGGACGATCGAGTCGGGATGAGAGTCCGCGACGCCCATCTTCGCAGGGAACTCACGTTCAACCCGGGGACTCTGCGGCGTCTCCGAACTGGTTTGCGGTCGACGCGCACCGCCACCGCCGTCGCCGTCGTCCTGCGCTCCTCTCTCGCTCTCCTTCTCTTCCTTCCCTTTCTCTTCTCCTCCCGAAGCGCCGTCGCGGATCTCCCATTCGTATGCATTACAGAAGCCCCGGGATTATCGCAAACTGCGAGTATCTTCGCCGAAACCCCAACGTGGAAAAAAACTTAAAAGCCCCGCGGCCCGCGAGCGCGCTCCTTTTGCTCCCTTTGCACGCTGTCGTTTCTGGCCGAGGCGCACGAAGAAGAAGTGTCGGAAGCTCCGAAGGAGCTACCGCGAGGATGGAGAGCGAGAGAAGGTGATGTGTATAGGACCCGGTATAGAGACCGGGGTAAAACGGACCCCCTAAACAAAAATTACTCCACACTCAGAGAAAAATATAGTAAAATAGTTGGTCGAACGATACCGATATAATTCGCAGGAGGAACGATCATATCGATTGGTACTGGATACTATGTATCTGATTAGTTAAGCTATTATTACGTTTGCAGCTATTATTTTTTCGCATTGTCGTAACTGTAAAACATAAACGTACCCCCTGGCAATTATACTCTATAGTAAAAATATAGTATTGTTGTTTCAACCATGTGTTTTTCTCTCAGTGCATGACAAAACCCAAAGTGTTTTTTTTTATTGCTTTTCGCTCAAAAATTCGAAATCAATCATCAATTTTGAGCGACGGGAAAAAAAAAAAATTCCGGGGTAAAACGGGCCACCCTGAGAATCCGGCACAAATATGAATTACTACACAAAACGCTACCGATCGGCACGAGTGTTGATTATATTTGGGTCTTTTACTAAAATGTGACACAAAAGCACATTTTAGTCATGACAGATCGCCGTGCAGGCAAGAATTGATGGAGAAAAAAAAATGTTGCCGAGGAAGCCCGCGAATAAAAAAAAATCACGGAAGACGGCGGGAACAAAAGTTTTGACGAAGAAAGAAGCCTCAAAACTTACGACGGAGATGGGAGCCCATTTTTTTTTTTTCCATTTTTTTTTTTTTTTTTTTTCGATGATAAAAAAAAGGGGGGCCCGTTTTACCCCGGATGCCCGTTTTACCCCAAAGGCCCGTTTTACCCCGGTCTCCCCTATATATACACGTCTTTCTTTGCAGAGTCTTTCGGAACGACTCGGCGCAAAGTCAAACGAAAAGTTAAATCCCATTTCGCGCCGCTATTACAGCTGTACAACGAGGGGGGGGGGGGGAGAAAGAAGAGTGTATCGTTTTTTTCGTACCTCCGAGCCCAGACTCCAGGTTGCCGCGATCGTGTTGCACTGCAGGGCCGACGCCTCGGGACCGTAACAGACACCTCCGCCTCGCTCAGCGGTCGCCTTGCTCCAGTGTTCCAGTTTCGAGGTCTGTCCGCGACACTCGTACAGCGTCATGTGATGCAGGTACCTCAAATTCCCGGGCTGGATCACAGGCTCGTACTGCAAGCAAAGAAATCAACGGTTTAGCACAGGTTCTGTTTATTTTCAGTGTCTACTGACATTTTGGTAGGGAGAAAAAATAATCGGGAAACGATGGTTAATCGACTGTTGTATTAAAGATTTTGTTAGAAGAAAATAAATCAACGATTTAGCACAGTTTCTATTTATTTTCAGTGTCTAATGACATTTCGGCAGGGGGAAAAAAATTGGAGAACGATGGTTAATCGACTGGTGTATTAAAGATTTTTTTTTTAGAAGAAAAGAAATCAACGATTTAGCACAGTTTCTATTTATTTAAAGTGTCTACTGATATTTTGGTTTGGACAAAAAAAATCGAGGAACGATGGTTAATCGACTGTTGTATTAAAGAATTTTTTTGGCTGCCGTCTCTGAAAATCTGTGACATTACAACCGGCTCTGGTCAGGCCCTGACCAGGTCCAGATTTGCGCTGTCAGGGCACGGCCTAGGCTTGATTTTGGCTGGATTTAATGCCACAGATTTTCCAGTAAGGATAGCAAAATGTTTAGCAATCGCAACCAATTTTTAGCTCCGTCAATATATATATTTTTTTTTCGTGGTCAACGGAACGTTTACAGTGATTTATTTTTTAAGTATCCAAATAAAAATAAAAACGTGTCTCCTTCCCGAAATTTTCAGCAATTTTTTTTTTCGTTTACCAATTTTTTAAATTTTATTCGTGGCCACCACGACGTTTACAGTGATTCATTTTTTAAGTATCCGTATAGCCGATCGACAAGTGGATAAAAACGTGTCTCCTTCGCGCTGAATTTCCAGCAACTCAGCCGCGTATAATTCCGTTTCATTCATCTTTATTTACTACTTTTCACTTTTACGCTCTCGTTTCCGCGCGATATCGCGCGGGACGGGGGGGGGGACGGGGGGGAGGGAGCGGAACACGATGCAATCGCATCGCGCAGTTGGGTCACGTGCAATCGAGTTTCGAGATCCGGGTAGTCGCGCGCGGTCCATAGTCGTGCGGAGCACGAGGCGCCCGCCTAACGGGAAACTACGTCGCGACGGTAGACGCGGCCACGTTCACCGAGACACTTTGCACACCGTGCGCGCCGCGCGACTGTGTGCGAGGTTTGCCTCTGCCGAGGCGGTAGATCTCCTCGACAACTTTGGCGTGAACGGCGTGTGCGACGGGAATTCGCGAAAATTCCCGACGACGCGCGTCATCGAAAAGTGCGAAGTACCTCGGAAGGGGGATGAAGGGGGTGAAGGAAATCCGGCGGAAGATCAAGAATCGTGTTGAAAACTTACCTTGACGATGTGGTGCTTGCGACTGATGCTCGGCATCTCAACTATCCGGCACCAGAGCAGCGTCTCGTGCTCCGTCGGCAGTTTCACCTGCAACGAGAAATTTATTTATTTTTTATTTAATTTGTCACGGATAAAAAATACAATTTCGGGATGCAGGGATGACCCCGGCATTCAGATGTCTTTTGACACGAAATTTGTTTATTCATTTAATTTCTCATGGGTAAAAAACCAAATAAAAAAAAAAGCCAATACTGAAACTAGAAACTAAAAAATAAAAAATAAAACTAGAAAAACTAAAAAATAAAAAATAAAATTAGAAAAACTAAAAAATAAAAAATAAAACCAGAAAAAATAAAAAATAAAAAACAAAACTAGAAAAACTAAAAAATGGAATTAGGAAAACTAAAAAATAAAAAATGGAACTGAAAAATAAAAAATGAAACTAGAAAAAATAAAGAATAAAAAATGAAATGCTATAATAATGAGACACCAAAATTACAGCATGAAATATAAGGAGACGTACAAAAATCAACAGACATAGATACAGCTAAACTGGAAGTTGAAAATAAACTAAGAAACAATCTAGAAATATATCTTCGATGAAATTTTGCGGCACGGAAAATTGGCAAAAAAAAGAAGAAGTAGACACAGAAAACTCTGTTTGCGGTAATTCGGTATCCAGCTCGTCACCCCCGGGCGGCACTTCGACCGATATCGCCGCGATTATCGACTTCGTCTATGTGTACTTTATGCATGCAATTTATGACAGAAACACGATGTATCGTAGTCGCGTTCACGGTGAACACATATTATATAAATACTGAACAGATATTTCAGGTGCGCGGGGGGGGGGGGGGCTACGTGTATTAGCCAAGCGTGGACGAGCTCGCCGAGCGAATCGCCTCTCGTGCTGGTGCAAAGCCAGAGTCTCGAACGAGATGCTCACGGCACCGGAAAACCAAATACCGAAGCTTGAATTCAATTATCGGGCCACCGCGTATCCGGCCGGTACGTCGCGAATTGCGCGGCGGATGAAAACTCGCGGGGGTGGCGCGCGCGATACATACGGACAAAGGTGGGCGTCGTGAGTATGATCGCGTTTTTTTTTTCGCACACTACGTTGCGGCCGCACACGCGCGAGGATCGATGTATAAATGCGTCACGTGTCTAGGAGACTAGAAAAAAAAAAAAAAAAAAAAAAAAAAAAAAGCAGACGCGAATTTGTCGAAAAAGCTCGCAGTCGCGAATCCGTTTAGATTCGGCGTCAACCCGCGCGGCCTTTTACATCGTCGCGCGGGTTATTCGCGGGGAATTTGACTCGACGATACGATGGAATTTTTTTTTTTTTTTTTTTTTTTTCAGTGTTTACGGAAATTTCGGTGCGGAGAAAAATAATCGGGGACCGATGGTTAATCGATTGGTGCATAAGCGATTTTTTTTCTAAACATATTGCTGTCATGGCAACATTTTTAGCTGTCACGGGATATTTTTTTCGCGGGGAATTTTGATCCGCCGTTTTGATGGCATTTTTTCTTGTAGTATTTACTGAAATTTCGACGCAGAAAAAAATAATCGAGGACCGAAGGTTCATCGAATGCTATATTAACGATTTTTTTTCTAAACATTTTGCTTTTGCGTCAAAATATTTAGCTGTCACGGGGATTTTTTTATGTAGAATTTGCCCCGCCATTTTGGTGAAATTTTTTCCTTCAATTTTTATAGAAATTTCAGCACGAAAAAAAAAAAGAAAAAAATCAGGGACCGAAGATTAATCAATCGCTGTATTAACAAATATTTTCTTCTAAACATTTTGTTGCCTCAGCAAAATATTTATAGCTGTCACAAATTTTTTTTTCGCGTCAAATTCGCCCCGCCGTTTCCCACAAAACCTCCCAAAGAAACTTCCGCCTTCGCCGTTTTCGTCGCCATCCCCGCCGACTCCCAGGGGCACCGAATGCCCCCGATGGCGAAGACGTGACGGCAAAGACGCGCGCGCGACACTTTATCCGACCTTGGGCACTTCGCTCTCTCGAAGCCGCGCGAATTATGCGGCTGTATGAATGAATAAATTTCCATGTCGTTAGCGTTTTCTGATTTCGAGTCATCCAAAACCCAAAGGCCGCAAGGCCGCAAGGGCTCCGCATTCTCGGTGGGTGTATTTTCGCCGAGGGCTGATGCGTATTCGCGTTTTGTTACGACAGCCGCGAGTGAGAGAGACGTATATATATAGTATATATATATATATAAACGCGGGGCGAACTCCGCGCCAGACGCGGAGCGTCTAATTCCGTCGGGGGGCGACGAGCCGAGGCGGCAAAGTGAAAGCTGACGTTTCCGCGTTTGTCTGCCGCTGGGCGTTAAGTCCGTCGCTAATTGGAAAAACGGCGGCTTCCGCGGAAAAGTCCTCGGGGAAAATCGTCCTCCGCTCGTGTGTCTCGCCAATTCAGACACCGGAAACCCGCGCTGCATATATACGGATATAATATGCGAGCTCGATATATATAATTGTTCGTGGAAAATATAACCGGGGTGAGCGACACGTGGACAGGTATAAAGTTGAGGCGACGGAGGGAGAAAGCGAAGAGGCTGAAACGGGTGCGATAAACTCGGAAAATGCCTCGTCGAGTGGTTCAACTTTCGCGGCGCTTCGGCGGAATTAGTGATTTCGCGATTACCGCGAAGGCGCCAACGCGATTTGTGAGAGCCACAAGGGTTGGACGTTCTTCCTTCGTTGTTATAGATTTTTTACTCAAAGCGCAATTTTGCTTTGCCCCTCTGCCAGTATTTTTTTTTTTTTTTTTTTTTTTTTTTTATAATCGCCGTACGCGGAAATCGCTCACACTTTGGATTCAGCTTTCCAGCCCGGATGCGCCTGGGGTAGAATTATCGCGGCCGCGCGGAAGAAGCGCGGCAATTACGCTCGCGTGCATTATTGACAGGACCGTCAAGCGTGCTCCACGCGCTCTCGAGGACGGCGATTTCGCGGATGAGCCGAGGCGCCACCGCGGAATAATTGACGTTCACGACGCGCGCGTCGCCGACAGCGATATTTATACGCCCGGGGAAAAAGTTGACTTGAAGGTGAACTTGAAAGAAAAACTTCGGAACTTAAAGGTAACTTTTTTCGTTTTTTCCGTTTTTATTTAAGTCGTTTTTTTTAAGTTATCTTAAAGTTAATTTTCTTCCAGGGATACTTGAAGTGAATTTAAAAAACTTGGAAAAAATTTAACTTAAAAAACATAGAAAAAAGTAAACTTAAAAAACTTGGAAAAAAGTAAACTTAAAAAACTTAGAAAAAATGTTACTTGAAAAAAAACTTAGAAACTTAGAAAAAAGTTATTTTAAAAACTTAGAAAAAATCCTCTATTTGTAATTAAAAAAACGTAGAAAAATTTTTACTTAAAAAACATAGAAAAAAGTAAACTTAAAAAACTTAGAAAAAAGTAAACTTAAAAAACGTAGGAAAAATGTAACTTAAAAAAAAACTTAGAAACTTAGAAAAAAGTTATCTCAAAAAACTCAGAAAAAAAGTTATATTATAATTATATATAATTCACATATCTTGAATATACTTTATTTCCATAGGTGAACATCGTGATTTAATTCGTCACATCGCCATCCTGATTTAATCCGTCATACCAATAACGTAATTTTTGTACCCTGATTTCATTGAACAATAACATAAGTACAGAAATACGAGTTAAGTAGTAACGAAACAGATGAGCCTTTCGCCGATCCCCCTCGTCACCCTGTGATCCATCAAATCACACGTCCTTTTTCACCCCGTTCCTACCTAATGCTCTTGTCGAGGAGGCGCGACGACACGGTTTACCGACGAACACGTGAGACGAATTCCCGAACGCGCATTTGTGTATCGTGCAAACCACCCGGCTGCAAGCCGCACACACGTGACGCAGAGTGAATTTTTATCGGATGCGACTCTCACTCTCGCCCGGCGCGTCTCTATTGTGCGCCACGGTCGCGCAAATCCCCGGGTGCTCCGGTAACATCCGATAAGAACTGTTCGTTCATTAGCGCCGTCGACCCGCGGCCGCACGGATTAAGCCCAACATTATCGCGCACCAGAATCCGACAGCCAAACCTCCCACCCTTCCTTCGATCCCAAGAAAAAAATTGATCGATACTCGGATCGATAAATCGAAATAATTCGCGCTATCGAAGCTTCTCGCATCCTCAGCGCTTCGGGCGATCAATAATTCGCGAATGAATTATTCATTCCATACAAAAAAGACTGTCAAGGTGTCGCGAAGCGCGCTGAAGAACCGCCGGAAAATTCACCAGGCCTGTTTATCCCGGTTGCCAACCGCGAGGAAATTCACCACCGGGTCAATATCAATTTTAATAAAGTTTCAGATCGAGTTTGCTCATCTTCCGTCTTACGACACTCGCCGACGATGTAAATAGGGCGCGTGACGAGAGGACTGCGCTGTGTGTGGATTTGTCTATCCGTGTATAGCGTGGTCGTTGCTGCACACGAACGAAAGGAGATCCAATATTTACTTTGTGTAACTCCGTTACGAGGAGGCCTCGCGTTATACGCCACGTGAACTCGTGCTTGCACGGTACTCAACGGATAATCCGTAACGTGACTGGAATTTCCAAGTAACATTAGTGCCGCGAAACGAACACAGATGTGTATAGACATCAGGTTTGTACACCGGCCGATTCGACCGGTTGCTTATTTCGGAGCTTCGGCGAAACATGCCAATTACCGGGGTCTATTTTCGTCGAGCCTGCTGGACAGTTCGGAAATGCTGAAACCTCTTGATGAATCAGTTGATGAGCTGAGAAGCCTAGGAAGCCGCAAGGATTTGGTCAAGAATCCGAGAACTCATCGAGAGAAAAAGATTCATTGATTCAATGAAATTTGTTTGGAATCTCAATCTATGAGACATTTCTTTGAAATCAATGAAATTTTGAGAGAAAGAGAAATTTTGAGATTTTGAGATTTTTGACTTTTTGAGAAAAAGTTTCATTGATTCAATGAAATTTCTTTAAAATCTCAACGTATGAAACAATTCTTTGAAGTCAATGAAATAATATCCTGATGTCGTCAAATCTCGAAATGTCCTGATGTCGAAATAATATCTGATATCCGGATGTCGTCAAATAAATCATTTCTTTGAATCAAGGTGAGTCACCATGTCTTTGAAATTCAAAGAAATATTTTATTGGAATCAGTGAAAAAAAATTCAATCCACCCACTTATTTGGAATCAACGAAACTTTTTTTCTCGCTGCACTTGGACTGAGAGTTCGAACTTTAAGACCGAATTGATTTTTCACCGCGAAACGAGGCCTCCTATGCTTTGTTAATCGACCCGTCATTTCGTCTTCCGGAGTTGCCGGCGAATGTGGATCACCGGGTAAGACGTAACGCGACCGAAATCGAAACGCCGCTTGGCATTTAATTTCCGTGGCAGAATTCGACTTTTCCAATCCTAGAATCGCCTAAACTTGGAACGCAGCAAAAACGGTTGATTTTATTGACGCGTTGCCACCCCACCCCCCCCCCCCCCCCCTGGATAGCCGATATGGACGGATTTCTTGATCCACTCAGACGATAAAAAAAGCTTGCGGGGCAGATCGGATAACGAAGTCCATTTCTCAACTAGAAATATCTCCTTGTTCGCCGAACTTGCGATATTTATCATGACGTTAAATCGTTGAATTATATTCGCGTCCGTATCGAGATATCCCGACTCGAAGAGAATCTCGGCCGACGTGTTTCCGCCCCGGGGGGTGATGGTACCATTTTCCTATCACGATACACGTGCAGCGTGTACGACATTCTTGTACACTCGGCTGTCCCGATTCCTCGAGGATGGGAGACACCACAAAGCGAACGTTACTAACCTGTTGATTCAAGACGTCCCACGTCTCGAGGGGTGACGACGGTACATCCTGGTCGCGGGATGATCGCTTGGGCTGCGAGTCTCGTTGTACCAGGTAAAGCGGACGGGAGCCTCGAACGGTGCCGTCCTCGGGAAGTCCCCCGGCTACCGAGACCGGCTCTTCGGCGTGGTACTGCCAAACGACTTGCATGGTATCATTCTGCAAAAAAAAACAAAAATTAATATTACAATCATGTTGACGGAAATGCAGGAAACAAAAAAAGATCGGCTGATACGGCGACAAACGTCTTAAGGAATTTCGCAATTACCCACGAAATTCCATCGCCGGGGAATAAAAGTCTCGTATTTTATTTCGTCGCGGACGTCGGAGTCGTACATACGTCATGCGGAAACTGGAACGCGGGAAGCGTGCCTAAACGGAAATATATATCGGGTTCCTGTCGACGTTTCACCCTCTCTCCGCGGGGGCACCGCAAGAGGGAGGGAGAGAGACGACGACGACGACGACGACGACTACCCTTGGCTCTATTCCAATATCAGAAGTCCGCATAAATCATACAAGAGGAGAGCTCGCTGCTCTAGCGGCCGCAATCGTATTCCGATTCGAGTGGCCGTTATCGACCTAACAAAACCGAGTTCACCGTGCGAGGGAGATACGGAACGTTGGCGTCGGAGGAGGAGGACTGGGTTATAGCGGAGCTGCCTGCGGAGCCTAATGGTCACCGAGTAGTTTCGTACTTATATCTAGAATTCAGGTTGTTGTTCTTAAATAGTCAAGAAAATGCAGCCTTGCCGAATAAGCCAAGAACGAAGAGATTGTTGCTTTGCATCATCATCAGCTCAGGTGATCAGAAGTGGTCACCAAGTAGTTTCATACTATATGCTGAATTCTGATTGTTAAGTCAAGAAAACCAGTCAGAAACAGTGAAGAAAACCAGCCAGAAACAGTGAAGAAAACCAGCCAGAAACAGTCAAGAAAACCAGCTAGAAACGGTAAAAAAAACAACCAGAAACAGTCAAGAAAATCCAGCCAGAAACAGTAACAAAACCAACCAGAAACAGTCAAGAAAATCCAGCCTTGCATGCCGAATAATTCAAGAACAAACAAATTGTTGCTTCGCATCAACATCAGCTAACGTGATTAGAAATGGTCACCAAGCAGTTTCATATTTATAATCAGAATTCCGGTTGTTCTTAAACATTCAAGAAAATCCAGCCCTGCCAAATAACCCAACAACGAACAAATTGTTGCTTCACATCGACCTCCTCACGTGATCAGAAAGGTGATTCTCGGACGTCCAATGAGACATCTGGACTCTCCTAACGGCCTCCTTTAAAGGTCCAAGGGGAATGATGCGATAACAATGAGATAAACTTCCCCAAAACGGTGAAATCCAATGCCTTATACGCCAGAAGAAGAAGAAAGTCCTCCACCCAGTCGTCATACGGGCTACGACTGAGACAGCCATAGAAGATTTCGCCTCGTTCCACGTGCGTGCGAACCGCCGCTGCGGCCTTCCCACGTGGGCGAGCTCGGCCGTTCGTATAAATTGCGACCATTTTCATTTACGTGCTATTGCCGGTTCTGGAAGGGAGCGCGGGGGCGAACACGAATCTGCGCTCATTCTTTTACGTAGGAAGGGAAACACTGCCCAAGGGATTCTCGGCTTACCCCTCGGAGCTTGGTAAATTGTTAGATGGGATCCGTGAAGCGGGGGTTACGCGGTGCGAGGGTTCAACTACCCCGGTTCACCTATTGCCGAGCGCGGCTGGGCTGTCATGTTCGAGGCTTCATTCCCGGGCACAGTCCGATACCACCGAGGCTATAGGGCGACCCCATCGGCAAGCGATAGACCGCGTGGGAGGTGTAGGGTAAGGTGAAATAAGGTGAGCCAATCGTAGCGACGTTCGCCACTTCAGTCTTGGTTCAATGCGATTGGCTGACCCGGCGCACAGAAACCCCCCCACACTTTTCACAGGCGGAGACACATTGCCAACCTGGTTGCCACTTTGCGCCCGCGGTGTGAAGAACCGGTGTGTCAATCAAAGAAAAATACATACGTCATGCGATGCGCAACCTACTGCAAAGTTTACGATGCAGGTTTGCTGTAGGTTGCATGAGAACATCGTGGTGCAGGGTTTCACGGATATTCCGTATTGACGGCTGTACGGACGTGGCACGTTCGAGGGGTCACGCGGAGACATAATCAGGGGGTGACGACATATCGATTGTTGTATCAACGAATTGTTTGCTTTCGTAGGAAACGATTAGCTACTGCAGTGAAACTTTTGTCATATGTTTCTCTCTGACGTGATTCAATCTTGACATCACATATTATTTGCCGAACGTCCGTTTCTATTGAAGGGGCGATGGTCGCAGGTCTTATCGGCATCCACACTATTCAAAGCGTAGACACTGCAAACCTGGTTGCTACTTTATCCGGTGAGTCAATCAAAGAAAAATACATACGTCATGCAATCCGCAACCTACTGCAAAGTTTACGATGCAGGTTTGCAGTACGTTGCATGAGAACATCGTGGAGCAGCGTTTTACGGATATTCCGTATTGACGGCTGTACGGACGTGGCACGTTCGAGGGGTCACGCGGAGACATAATCAGGGGGTGATGACATATCGATTGTTGTATCAACGAATTGTTTGCTTTCGTAGGAAAACGATTAGCTACTGCAGTGAAACTTTTGTTATATGTTTCTCTGTGACGTGATTCAATCTTGACATACGTCATGCAATCCGCAACCTACAGCAAACTTTACGATGCAGGTTTGCAGTACATCGCATGAGAACATCACGACGCTACGTTTTACGGATATTCCGTATTGACGGCAATCCGGACGTGGCACATTCGAGGGGTGACACGAAAACATAATCAGGCGGTGACCGACACATCGATTGCCGCATCAACGAATTATTTGCTGTCGCAGCAAAACGTGCAGCCACCACAGCAAGCTTTCAGCTACCTCAGCAAAACTTTTCGTGACCCCTCCGTCAATATATTTTTCTCCGTATAACGTGATTTAATCTCGGACATGACAAATTATTTGCCGAACGTCCGTTACCCATTGAAGGAAGCAGCGAGGGTCGCGGGTCTTATCGGGTCGTAGCATCGAGTTGCAGTCTATAGATCCGTCAACGTGGATGTGACACCGCTGTCGTCGAGCTCCTCTTTCAATCCCGATAACACGTGGACGCGAAAACTACGGCGTTTTTCTTGGGCAGCGTGCGAGGAGGACAACCACCGTCGCTAGCTCGTGACACTAGACCACCTGTACGTGGGAAGTCTAGACGCGGTGCAATTTTCCGGTAACCGCGGTGTCCCCGCAAAGTGATCCAATCATCGTGTGTCTATAGAGTCGGTCATCGTGCGCGTCCGTCGCCAAAGGGGAAAAGAAATAAGAGAAACTCGGCACGGCACAATTCGTCTGTTTATCCAAATAACGATGTTCCAGGGTTGTTGGTAAGTTTCAACGCGTCAAAAGTGACCTCAGGTACCTTTGACGACAAACCACCTGGGAATAACCATTCTGAGGTGATTCGTCGTCAAACGGACATCTCGGAATAGACAACCGAGTCACCGTGCCCGAGTTTAATCAACTCGAGGCCTCGACACGCTCGGCTATCAACTTGTATTAATAACCGGCTGAAGTTTCAGTCGCGGTTTTATTAATAGGTTGTTGTGAGAAACTTGGCCGGCGTCAGGTCGAAGCTCGCGAGAGGCTTTCGAGGTTTCGCGTATACAGGGTGATTCAGAATGATTGGACCACGTTTTGGGACAAAATGTGGGACTTGCTGAAATTTTCACTGCAATTTTTTTTTTTTTTTTTTTCATTTGCGATAAATTATTTAATTCTACGATAAATTTCAGCGGATGTAATTTTTTAATAAATTAATTTATTAAAATGAAATTAGAATTGTGTTTATAATTCTAACGATTAAACACCCGCAACAATTTTTTTTTAATATTCAACCGTTGCTCGTGGAAATTCAAACCGTCTAAGAGGCAAAATTTTTTTTTTTTTTTTTTTTCATTTGCGATAAATTATTCAATTCTACGATAAATTTCAACGGATGCACCAAACGGGTTCTCCAGGGTCTCTCAGAGCCACAAAATAGGCTCATTTTTTAATAAATTAATTTAACAAAATTAAATTAGAATCGAGTTTCTAACTCTAACGATTAAATACTTTTTATATTCGATTAAATAAAAAAAATATTTTACAATTTAGAAATATATTTATAATATTTCATAATTCAGACGATTACATTTTTTTTTATATTCAACACCGTTGCTCGTGGGAATTTGAAAAATCATTCTGAATCCCCCTGTATATAAAAGTACATCAGGGTGTTGTACGCGTCCACGAGGCACGCGGAGGGGGAAGACGATCACCCTTGTGCGGGACAGGGGTGACTGAACGGTGGATAAGAAATCAAAGTGATTGCGCGCACCGTTGGGCCACGTGGCGGACAGATTTATCGAGCGCGCGCGCGCGAGTCGTACGTTCGGCGAGCCAGCACGTATACCGCATTACGGGCGGGCGGGCGGCATCGTCCCCGGGAAAGGGAATTCGAGTCGTCGCCGCGCATAGATTCTCGGCAAACGCGACGGGGTCAGCAGCTCACGCTGCACCCGCGACACACGTGACACACGAGAAAACAACTCCTCATTCGTCCCTTAAGCCGTCAACTCGGTACCAACAACCGCGGGCATCGCGCGCGCAGTTTCTTCTGATAATGATAAGCTCGACTTCGTCTCCCAACCGGCGACGACATAAACCCGAAGTAACGCCGCGTTTTTTCACGTCGACGATATATTTTGGGTAAGCAACTGGCCATCCGGTGCTTTGCTATAGAAAATCTGTGGCGTTACATCCGGCACTGGTCAGGCCCTGATTAGGACAACGTTGGTCTGGTCCGGACCCGACTTGGGCCGGATTTGACGCTGCAAATTTTCTACTAGGGTGGGCAGGAAGTTTTGCACCTTATTAAAGATCGTAAAATACTCAAGCGTTCTGGATGACCACGTAAAAAGCCTCGCCCATGGAAAAAAGTATATTTAAAGTATATTTAAAAGAATATGTGTTTTTGAGTATAATAAATATTCTTAAAAGTATATTTAAAGTATATCCGAAAGTATATTTTTGAGTATAATAAATATTTTTAAAAGTATATTTTTAAGTATAATAAATATTCTTAAAAGTATATTTAAAGTATATTCAAAAGTATATTTAAAGTATATTCAAAAGTATATTTTTGAGTATAATAAATAAACTTTTGACGAAAATTTAGTTATGTCTATATACTTTTGGACGTACTTTAAAACTATATGTTTTGGCACATACACTTAAAATATACTTCCCATGTATTCAGCATGTATTTAAAATGTATAATAAATACAAAATACATATTTCAAGCATATTTTGTACATATTTTTGAATATACCGAGAAATATATTTTTCACTACACTTTTTACCCATGAGGCAGCTTTGCAGGCTGACTCGACGTGTTTCCGGATGATCAATGTACGACCAGTGGGGTGGCAAGAAAAAAGAAAGGGGGAGGGGGGTGTCTTACAACGTTCGTCTCTTTCCACTCGAGGAAACAACGCTTCAACTGGCGAAAAGAAAAGTAATTATCAACTCGACTGCAGAACGAGGGGGGCGGTGGGAGTGGTAAGGGGTAAGGGGGGAGAGGGGGTGAAACGAAAAAAGGGGGCGAAAAAGGTTGTTCGCGTGCGGCTTGAAGAACGCGTGTTCGCCTCTTCGTGTCAAGGACGATCATCGAGAGGAGAAGAGAGCCGCGCGCCGGGGGTGCAAAAAGCTCGCGGAAAGTGCGCGCTTGCTGCATTCGCAGCTTCCGCGGAAAGCCGGGCGGCTAATTGCGCCGGGACGAGAAAAAACATCGGGCGCCCCCCGCGCGCGCCGAACAGACTGGAGCGGCGCGGCTCACCGGTTATCGGGAAACTGAATCCCAGTTGGGATTTTGTGACGTCACGGAAGCTACGACAACAGCCCGCAGGTAACTCGATAGGTAAAACTAATATTGAACATTTCTAAGTAGAATGTGAAAGGGTGTAGTATACGTGTTATATATATATATATATATGTGGAGAACCCGGACGGGAAAAGCCCGTCCGGGTTTGGATAATAATAGCAAAAGCAACAAGGGTTGCTCGTCGCTCGTTGCCCTCCCGACGGCCCGAAAGGGTTTCCGACGCGCGCGCGGGGGGTTTTAAAAAGCAATTACGGGTATTTCCAACCGACGCGTCACACAGAATCATTTCGGCATTTTACACGTTTCTCGCCCTGCATATATACACGACCAGCTCGTCGTTCTTGCGCTCCCGCCTTTTCTCATTAATTCCCGCGCTCCCCTCTTCTTCTTCTTCGCGTCGTGATTACCCCGAATGGCCCCGGCCATTATCGGGCTAACGTCGAGCGTTTATGCTCGGCGTTGCGATAACGAGGCGAAGGGTGAAACTAACGAAAAAGGAATTCTCGGTGAGGTTTCGCGGCTCGTTCCCAGTAGGGTGTTATGATAAATTTGGGTGGTCGAGCGATGGAAGATCGCGAAGTTGTCGAGTGTTTTTCATCCACCTTAAGGAATCATCACAGTGCGACCCGTCGAAAAATCACTGATGTTCGCGATTTTTTTTTTAATGGTTAGGGTAAAATAATAGGTCGGGTTTTTTTTTTGTACAAATCAAGACACTATTGAAGAGTACAAAATTATTTTTTGTAAGGTGATTTATTTATTGTTCAATATTGTTATAAATTATTGAAAAGTCCGGTTAAAAAAAAGGTCCTGCATGGTGTCCAGGTGTGTGGATTTAGTCCTGATCTGAACCAAAAGTTTCAAAAAGATTATTAATCTGTAGGAAAGCCGCCATCGTCCTATGGAGTTTTTTTTTATTTGACAAAATGGCGGCAGTTTGAACAAAAAGTGTCGAATTTAGCCTTCTTTTCGACAGTTTTTCGTAAAAGAAATAGGAAGATTAAAAAAAAAGAATGACGAGAAGAATGTTCTGTCCAAATTTGAAATGGATAGCTTGAAAACTCTTTCCTTGAGAGTGGACACCGTTTTAAAAAACACCATTTCGAGATAAACGCGTTTGAAGTGAGAACTTTTAATATAAATCGTTTACTTACGATCAATATACGAAATAATTCGAATTTCGATTAAAAAATTTGAGAGAATATTTATAACAGTGTATACTATCCGATAATGCAAAAAAAAACTATTTTAAAAATATACAACACACTGCGATGATTCCTTAAGGGGGGTGAAAGTTGATAACCTATCGCGATAGGGAGAATCGGAGCGGAAAAAAATGTGCTCGCTGCGGGCATCGATTCGTTGAATTCGCAATGAAACGAGAGGGAAGCGAAGTTGCGGGGCGACAAGGAGAATTTTTTGGAAATATGTTAACTTTGTTGGAGAGAAAACCTCGTGGAGCTGCCGATAGCCGCGGCCTCGACGTAACTGGGACGTGCGATCAAATATTGAATCTCATTCGAGGCCGATTACGAGCGCAGCGCCGACAACCGGGTTATTCCCGGCCCTTGTCAGCCCGTGGCTCGCGAGTTCCGATAACGAGTTTTCACCCCGAGGTCAGCGCGGCGCGCGAGCGCGGAGGCTGCGGAGCTGCAGGTGCACGCGGAAAATCCGCGACCGGGCTGGGATTTCGAGCGCCCGCCACCTGGCTAGTTTACCGCTGAATTGGAAATTATCAGCCTCGACACATGGTCAAACATTATACGCCACCCGCGAAGTTCAATATTCTGATTTACAAAGCAAACGACGGACGAATTGCGATATAATTACGAAACAAAATTGTACGTCCCGAAACGTTTTGGAAATTTTAATGTGAACATTTTCTCAATGAATTTGAATTTCCCACTACATACATTTTAATGTGAACATTTTTTTCAATAGATACAAATTTCCTACTAAATAAATTTAAATGTGAACATTTTCTCACTACATTTAGATTTCCTACTAAATAAATTTAAAAGTGAACAATTTCTCAATAGGTTTAAATTTCCCACTAAATACATTTTAATGTGGACATTTTCTCACTAAATAAAAATTCCCCTCTAAATAAATATAAATGTGAACATTTTCGCACTGTATTTAAATTTCCCACAAACTAAATTTAAATGTGAACATTTTCTCACATGTATTAAATTTCCTACTAAGTAAATTTAAATGTGGACATTTTCATACTAAATTTAAATTCCCCACTAAATAAATATAAATGTGAATATTTTTTCACCAAATTAAAATTTCCCACTAAATAAATATAAACGTGAACATTTTCTCACTAAATAAAAATTTCCCACCAACTGAATTTAAATGTGATCTTTTTCTAACTAAATAAAAATTCCCCACTAAATAAATTTGGACGTGAAAATCTTCTCACTAAACTAAAATGACCCAGTAAATAAATTTAAAAGTGATCATTTTCTCACTAAATAAAAACTTCCCACTAACTAAATTCAAACACGAACATCTGTTTCAAACTATAAATCACCCAAACATTTTTTCACCCATTATTTACCTAAGAAAACGAAGCGAGTGAATAACGCTGATCCCTTCAGCCCGGTAGAACAGACGATATATCGGTTCCCGATATACACCCCCCGGGGCGAAAGTGCCTCTCGGCTCTTCCGAATTTGTATATTAATCCGGGGGCGTCGAATTTTCGCGCCCGACTATTGATAGTCCGGATTGACGGATGAGCCCGTGGAATTTGCGCGCCGGTAACTCCGTTAGTTACGCGATATCGGAATATCAAATGTAGTTTGATGCAGTGCGCGTTGATGACGGGAAGGCTGGGAAATTCGATCCCCACGCGAGCGTGCGACGCGAGCGTCCCCCGTGGACGCTCCGCGCATCCCCGCCGCGCTATACGAAGTTGCATAATTAAGGAGGTGTATCCGGGAGAACGACAATGCTGGAACTTCCGGAGTTCGCCCGATCGAATCCGAGCCCGCGTTCGCCAACGACAACAGACTCGGACAGCCCCGCAGCCGCGGGGGCTTCGTCACGGTGTTATATATCGTCGGGCGCTGCGCGTCCTCCGAGCTCTCGAGCCCTAAATTATTCCAACGGTGTCTCTACACCTCCCGACATGTCCCATGCTTTCGCACATAGAGCTCCCTCCCATCATCATTAAATAATATCGATCGTCGTTTATCCGCACTCCGCGACCGCCTCGGCACAGTGCCACAGCGTCTTCTGCGTGGTATAACCACGACTTACTGTGTGTCATTTGGCGAGCACGTAACGCGAGTTACCCGTCAAAGTTGTCGCGCTCGCCGCGGCTCGCGTCCTGCGTACGACAAACTTAGTGGGACGAAAGTAGCGAGACTAAAAATTGGCATTAAGTACCCAGAGAAATCGTTCTGATGGGATCTATTTGAACGTAATAAAAATTTATTTTTATGAAATAAATTTTATTTGAACGAAATAAAAATTTATTTTAGTGCAATAAATTTTATGTGAACGAAGTAAAAATTTATTTTAATGAAATAAATTTTATGTGAACGAAATAAAAATTTATTTGCACGAAATACACATTTATTTGAATGAAATGAAAATTTATTTGAACGAAATAAAAATTTATTTGAACGAAATAAAAATGTATTTTTATGAAATAAAATTTATTTGAACGAAATAAAAATTTATTTTTATGAAATAAAATTTATTTGAACGAAATAAAAATTTATTTGAACGAAATAAAAATTTATTTGAACGAAATAAAAATTTATTTGAATGAAACAAATTTTATTTGAACGAAATAAAAATGTATCTTAATGAAACACATTTTATTTGAACGAAATAAAAATGTATCTTAATGAAACACATTTTATTTGAACGAAATAAAAATGTATTTTTATGAAATAAATTTTATTTGATTCAAACAAATCCTGTTAGGCCGGCCATTAAATAAATTAATCTATGTAAATAAAACAAACAGGCCCTGACAAGGTTAATAGGGCCTGACGAGTGCCTAAACAGGGCCTGATCAGGGCTGCATATAACGTTACAGATTTTCAACTCGGGTCGCACCGATGGCAGCCGAGAGCCAAACGTCACGTGTCGCGTATCTCGGTGCGATATCCACGCGTATCAGGAATAAAAATCGCGGTGAAAATCGACCTTCCGTGCCTCGAATTTCTCGCGACGTTGCGGACGTCCTCCGAAGGAGTTGCATTCCCGGGGCTTTTGACTGGGGCTTCCCGCATCGGGACAGCCGCCGCGATAGCAGGGATGATAAGAAAGGGCCGCGCGCGCAACGAGATAGTTAACCGGGGGGGGTCGTATAGAGCGACCAGGCGCAATCCGGAGATTGGATTGTCCCCGAAAGCGGGCGCGGGGCCGAAAGTGAAAAAAGATATAGGTGGCTACGTGCGCGCTGCGCGTGGGGGGGGGGGGAAAAGAAGCCCGGGGACAGACCGGAATGTGTGGGGCGAGCGAGGGAAGAGGACGATGTGGACGTTGCGGAAGTGCTCGGGCAACAACCGCGGGGTGCGCCGGCGGTAAAAATAACTCGACGAGTGAAATGGAATTCTCCGTTACCGAGGGGGGGGAGGACGAAGCAGTTCATGAGGACGCGCGGGAGACACGGTGCAGCCCGGTTATCGGGGGAACCGGGTGTTATCTTAATGGCACTTATTGTCTTGACGTATATAGCGAGACTCGGCTCTCGCTCTCCTCTCGGCAAGCGACGTACGGCTTGCCGGGGAAGCCTTGCCGGGGAAGCCCGGTGGTTGCCGCCTGTGCCGCGAACTGAGAAAAATAATCAGGGAGTGATAACAAATCGATTGTTGTATTGACGTATTTTTTGTTGTCGCAGCAAAATTTTCAGCTAACACAGCAACATTTTCAGCTGCCACAGCAACATTTTCAGCTAACACAGCAACCTTTTCAGCTACCACAGCAACATTTTCAGCTAACACAGCAATGGTTTTAGCTGCCACAGCAACATTTTCAGCTACCACAGCAACATTTTCAGCTACCACAGCAACATTTTCAGCTACCACAGCAACATTTTCAGCTGCCACAGCAACATTTTCAGCTACCACAGCAACATTTTCAGCTGCCACAGCAACAATTTCAGCTACCACTGCAACATTTTCAGCTGCCACAGCAACAATTTCAACTACCACTCCAACATTTTCAGCTACCACAGCAACGTTTTCAGCTACCACAGCAACATTTTCAGCTGCCACAGCAACATTTTCATCTACCACAGCAACAATTTCAGCTACCACAGCAACATTTTCAGCTACCACAGCAACATTTTCAGCTACCACAGCAACATTTTCAGTTACCACAGCAACATTTTCAGCTACCACTGCAACATTTTCAGCTACCACAGCAACGTTTTCAGCTACCACAGCAACATTTTCAGCTGCCACAGCAACATTTCCAGCCACCACAGCAACATTTTCAGCTACCACAGCAACATTTTCAGCTCCCACGGCAAATATTTCGTTTGAAAAAGCAGGGAGGGTAAAGAAATACGCAAGTTCAATAAGAGAGAAAAGCGGGGAAAGCTGCGCCCGTTAAATCCACGAGAGGCGACATCTGGACGTGTAAAGCGTATCAACGCGAAGCTCGTTTTTTGTCGAAAAAATGTCTCGAACTTTTTCCCTCCGTCGAGCGAACTTCGCGGGCTACTCGCCGGGACAAATTGCCACGGAGCGGCGTTTACGACTGTACCGCTTATGTAACGCGCACCGCGCTGATGGCGAGTGCTACGCCTGTGTTAATAAGGACCTTTGTGGCGCGGCAGTTAAGGCACATTCGTCTGTGCAAGGGATTGCCACAGGGTTTCCCGCAGCAGCTACATTCCCAGGCAACGTACGCGGCGCCGGGGTTGCCGATGTCAGGTCGTTATCGACAGACGCGGAAAGGGCGAGTTTCTTACGCTGGTAGGCGCGCACCTACATTGTCGTAACACGTGTACAGCGTCCCGAGGACGGGGAGAGGGTAATTGAATTGTGCACGCGTGGTTGGGACGGTTGCGCGCGATTCTGGAGAGGAATTAATGAGCTTTGAAGGGCTGTTTACGAATAAAGCGTCTTAATCGTCAGAAAAAAATACAGGATTACGTGGAATTTCGAGCACCACCCAGTTTCACCACTGAATTGGAAAACATCAGCTTCGACACGTGGTAAAACATTATTTGCCACACAAAGTTCAATAATCCGATTTGCAAAGCAAACGATGGACAAATTGCGATATAATTACGCCAAACAAAATTACTCATTCCCAACATTTTGTGGTTAATTAAAAGGGATTTTTTCAGGTGATTTGGCTTGAAATATAAATCAACGAAACATTTTATTTTTGCATTTTCTAGCAAAGAATTACTTTAAGAATTACTTTAAAGAATTACTAGCAAAGATATTACTTATATTTTTTATATTTGAAATGTTATTATATTTAATATAATAATATAATAAATTATAAATTTTTAATAAATTTATTTTATAATAAATTATAAATTTTTATTTATTATAAATAAATTTATAATAAATTAAATCCGACTGAATTAATTCCTGCGGTTATACGTAGAGTAGGCTGGAATACATTGATACGCTTGTGTTAATAAGAACCTTTGTGTCGCTTCGCCTTCGCGGTTGAGCCACATTCGTCTCTGCAAAAGGGGATTGCCACAGGGTTTCCCTGCGCAGCCCCCGCATTCCCAGGCAACCGCTAGCTGGGGTTGCCGATGTCAGGTAGTTATCGACAGACGCGGAAAGGGTCTCGTTTCTTACGTCGCTATAGGCGTTCACCAGCATTGTCATAACAGCTTCGTGAGGGCTGAGAGGGAAATTGAATTGCGCACGCGTGTTTGCAACGATGCTTCAGACGGTTCAGCCGGTTGTTCGCGAATCCACAGCGGAATGAATGAGCAGCGCACAAATCGTCTTACTCAGTCTGTTATCGCGTAGACTGTGCGCAAAAAAAAAATAGAGACGGAATTACGCGAACGCGTAGCACACGTGCTCGCAATTCTTGCTGTTCCAGAGCGGCTTACATTCCTCCCTCGATATACCCGACGCAGTTGTAATCCTCGCTCAAGCCTCTTATCCCGATCGGTAATTAGGCACTCGATTTGCACATACATCAGCCGGATGATTTGCATTCATCCGGCTTCATCGATTACAGAATCTACGCTTGTTTATATATATAGATATATATATATATATTATGTATGCATATAGTTGGTGTATGAAACTGCTTTTCGTCTGAAATCTCGGGGGAGCATTTTTTCCGCCGTTACACGGATCGCGAAAGGAGGAGCGGAAAAAAAAACTGCAGACTGTATAAATCCCTGGGAATAATTCCCGGCGGACTGCGAGGCAAGCAGCGGTGGGACAATGAAACAGCGGCGCGCGGGAGAAATACGAGGTGGAAATTTTCGAGAGTGAAAAGCGAGCGGAATGAGGGAAAACGAGATTACGCGGGGCTGGTTAAAAAGCGAGCGCGGGGGAGGCGAGACGGCGAATATCGATGCGGACTGTATGTCGCGAATCGGAATCGGGAGTTTCTGTCGCCTCTCCGGCCGACGACTCTCAGTTTGAACCGCGATCGAACCGAAAGAAAATACATTGCACATACATTTAATAACGAAGTGAATGTAAATAGGCGACGAAAAAAAAAAAATATATAAAATAAAAAACAAAAATAAAAATAAAAATAGAATAAAAGTAAAATATAAAATAAAAAACAAAAATAAAAATAAAAATAGAATAAAAGTAAAATATAAAATAAAAAACAAAAATAAACATAAAAATAGAATAAAAGTAAAATATAAAATAAAAAACAAAAATAAAAATAAAAATAGAATAAAAGTAAAATGTAAAATAAAAAACAAAAATAAAAATAAAATAAAAAAATCAGTAGAAACTCAGCCACCTGTTTCGCTTATTTCGCAGTCCCTTTATTTCCATCTAACGTCCCTCAGTTCGAATCACAATCGAACAAAAAAAAAAAAAACGAAAATACATTTCACATAAATTTTCACACGAAGCCCAACCGATTTAAAAATCCACCTTCCACAATCCCCATAAATTTCACTCGATTTCAGTCATAAATTCAACCACCTATCTCGAGCAACGTTCAGCATTTAATAACGAAATAAATATAAACAGCCAAAGAAAAAAAAAAAAAAAAAAAAAAATCAGTAGACGCGTCGCGGGCGTCTCATGGCGAAAATGCAACGCGTTAATTACGCCGCGGTGGCGTTTAGCGGTCTATCGTCGCGCGCACTATTTCCGTCCTCGGATTATACGCAACGTGCCGCTCCTCGAGTCTCTCCTCGCGCTTCCTGAATGTGCTCGGTGGTGCGCGCTGCGAGGAGGAGGAGTAAAACCGCGGATTAAAGTGGGTATCGAGAATGCAATATGCAAGTTGCCCCCCCCCCCCTCTTACCCCCCTTGGGACCCCCACGGGTTTCATTCGCGCGCGGGAGTCTTCGGCGCTACCGGATGGGATCCAATCGTCGCCTCTTGGCAGCGCCACTCGCGCTCCTCTCTCTCTCCTATATCTCAACCGGCATATGCGCTACGCCTGCCAAAAGAAGCGATATCGAGAGAAAGAGAGCGAGCGGGATCGCCGCTCGCGTCTGCGGAGCGATAAAGAAACACGCGGGGGCTTCGAGGGCTTCGACTACAACTTTGTATATCTGTATATATATATGTATATTATATAGATATAGATGTGTCTGTATATATATATATATATATATATATATTATATAGATATAGATGTGTCTGTATATACATATATATATATATGTATATGTATGTAAGTGGCTGAGGGACGCAGACAGGAAAAACGCCGCGAGAGATATACATTCTCGTCAGCGGGTTGAAATACGCCCGATCGACTTAATGCATATATACGCCGGGAAGTCTGCGCCGCGATATTGAGAGGCACAATCTCCCGATGCCGAGTCTGCCGAGTCGCGGCTTACCCGGCGAATGCGCGCACTCACGTTCTCTGGTAGTTTATTACACTCGAAAAGTGCTCCGTAACCGGAGACCGGGGCGATATGGCGTTTCTATGGTAGCCCGGAAATATTTTATTTCTGAACCTGGTGATTGACTTTTTAATTGTTTGTCAAAGTGTTGTTGTTATTTAGGTATTTGTAACTTTATTTTGCGCGTGCGGTTTTTGGTTTGTCGCGGTGGAAATTCGTAGCATTGCGTCCTGATTACCTGATAGGGGCCCCTAAATTTTTCTAGAAATAAATGGAAATAAATTTCCGAAATACGTCCTGAGAAAAATTGTGACTTAGAATTAATTCGTGCGCCAGAAAAGAGAATTATTAATTATTTATTATTCATCATTCATTAACAATAAATAAATTATTACACTAATCTTGTTATTTTTGTTAATCAGGAGCAGATGAGAGTCTGATCTAACACCCGAAATTTCTACTCCGAAATACGTCCTCAGGAAAATTGTTAATTATTCCTAACTCGAGCGCTAGACACGTGATTTATAAATTATTTATTATTCATTACACATCAACAATAAATAAATTACTATTGCTACTTTTGCTAATCAGGACCCAGATAGAAGTTTGATCTAACACCCGAAATTTCTACTCCGAAATACGTCCTGAGAAAAATTGTAAATTATTCCTAACTCGAGTATTAGAAAAGTGAAATATCAATTATTTATTACTCATCAACAATAAACAAATAACTACACTAATCTTTTTATTTTTGCTAATCAGGACCAGATGGAAGTCTGACCTAACACCCTAAATTTCTACTCCAAAATACATCCAGAAAAAAATGGTGAATTAGAACTAAAACGAGCATTAGAAAAGTGAAATATTAATAATTTATTACTCATCAACAATAAACAAATGACTACACTAATCTTTTTATTTTTGCTAATCAGAACCAGATGGAAGTCTGATCTAACACCCGAAATTTCTACTCCAAAATACGTCCTGAGAAAAATTGTAAATTATTCCTAACTCGAGTATTAGAAAAGTGAAATATTAATTATTTATTACTCATCAACAATAAACAAATAACTACACTAATCTTTTTATTTTTGCTAATCAGGACCAGATGGAAGTCTGATCTAACACCCTAAATTTCTACTCCAAAATACGTCCTGAGAAAAATTGTAAATTATTCCTAACTCGAGTATTAGAAAAGTGAAATATTAATTATTTATTCCTCATCAACAATAAACAAATTAGTACACTAATCTTGCTATTTCCTTTACTGTGCTAATTCACAATACCGTTTCATCTCACCCCGACCATCGTCACAACCGTGCACCAGGTTGACATTATCAGATGTAACACACGCCAATTCCAGACGAAACGTACGGTATTACAATAACAATCTATCCGTCGATCGTTCATTCAGGAGATCCCGGGACTAGAAGCTCCCGCTACCACCGCGAGTTTATACACAGGCGCACCGCGAA
Source organism: Pimpla rufipes (assembly GCA_963932165.1). Taxonomy (NCBI): domain Eukaryota; kingdom Metazoa; phylum Arthropoda; class Insecta; order Hymenoptera; family Ichneumonidae; genus Pimpla; species Pimpla rufipes. Next base: position 26,749,643 of record OZ010630.1, read on the forward strand.
GATGGGCCCGATAATGTCGATCATAGATCGGAAATCGAGATGAATCGCAGCAGCAGCAGCGAGCGGATCGGCGTGATTTGCGCGGGGCAGTTTCGAGGCTGCTGTTCTCGTCGGCCGCGGCGCACGAATCAAATTTCTCCCGGTAATAGAGAGAGCCACGAAGGTTTCTCGCGGTGAACGCGCCGCGTCGGGCATACACATTACATCTTTCTCGAGGAAGTGGATCTGTTAGCGTGATTTCTAGGAGGCAGTCGAAGGGGAGTTCGCGATAGCCGACGAAAGGTCGTGATCAGATAATGAGGATCGCGGTACGAGAGGCCGAAGATCCACTCCTCGCGATCAGCTTCGTCCCGTCCGTCTCTCGATAAGCCGCATTCGCGAGGCCAGCAGTGGCCAACACAGAGGCAGCTTCTTCTTCCCTTCGGGAGCTACACGAGCGTACAATATATTATTCGAGCGAGAAACCGAGAGACAAACGACAGAGGAGAAACAAGAGTGAAACGCGACCAGTCGAAGGGGATGATGGCAAAGGCAGCAGCTCGTTTCCCAGGCTGGAAGTTTTGTTATTTTTTTATAAAATAATATTTCCATTAGGAATCAATAGACTCATTAATGGATTCTATTATAATTTTAATCATTTATATTTAAAATATAAATGATTACTAAAATGATAAAATATAAATGATTCACTTTTTTTGTAAAAAAAAAGTTTATAATTTTTACTGTTTTTGTAAAAAAAAAGTTAATGATTTTACTTCATCAATCATCACTCGTCAACAATTAACTTTTTTTTGTAAAATTATTACAATAAAAATTGTAAAATTATTACGATTATGACAAATACAATAAAATTATTACAAGTACATTTCACTTTTTTTCTAAAAAAAAAAAAAAATTAATCATTTGGAATTCCGGGTCATCGATAAAAAAAATACGTTTACATCATTCAATAAGGATCAATATTCCGATTTGCACAGCAAACGATGGAGAAAGAGCGATATAATTGGGAGACGAAATTAAAAATTCACAACATTTTGTGTTTAATTAAAAGGTATTTTCTCATGTCAGTTGGCTTGAAATATAAATCATCGAAACATTTAATTTTGTATTTTTAGCAAAGAAATGAAGCGAATAAATTAATCCCTATAGCTATACGTAGAATAGACTACAATGTATTAATATGTTTGCGTTAATAAGAACGAAATTAATTGACGAATAAATCGTGATAATCGTCATTAAAAAAAAAAAAAAATTTCGAGCACCATTCAGTTTTACCACTGAATAAAAATCCTCAATTTCGTCACACGATCAAACATTATTTCTCCCACAAAGTTCAATATCCCAATTTCCAAAGCAAACGATGAACAAATCGCGACATAATCACGAACCGAAACTCCCAACACCCAACATTTTGTGTTTAATTAAATATATTCTCATGTCATCTTACGTCATGACGACCATGAAACCGAGAGACAAACGACAGAAGAGAAACAAGGAGCCAGTCGCAGGGGATGAAGAGCAAAGTCGTCGCCAGCCTCGCGTCTCCCAGGCCTCTAAGTTTGTTAAACTATCGCTGATTCCGAGATATTTGCCCCGAGATTACGCAGCTTCGTTTAACTTGGCCGCGCCGTCGCTCGTCTCGGGCTGTTTTGCCTCGCCTCTTCATCCTTCCTACACTCATCGATACAGGCGACGTTGGTGGTACCGAAGCGACGAGAATCGCGTCTGTCTTCCGGTTCCAACCGTGCGGCTCTCTCGACTCCACCTCGGTGAGCTTTGAGAACACTTCGTGTGCTCACCTCGCGCCCTATATACGTACGTCATACTTCACCCTTGTGCCTATATATATACATACATATATATACATATATATTCACTTTTGCGCCGCGCGCGGGAGGAGAGAGCAAAAGTTTCCCGCGCTCGAGTATCGCAAAGTGGCTGTAATATAACCCTCGTAAAAGTTTTCGTAACCCGCGGTGTAATATCGAGGAGCGACGAGGCAAGTTCGGCTCCTCGGTGAGTTATCACCGACGGCCAGGGAAGGGGGGGGGGGGGGGGGGGGGGAAGGGGGCAGAAGGGAATTGATTACTCGCTCGTAAAATTCGGGGCTTAATTATCAGAGACAAATGAATCATTTATTGGCCGCCGTGCACGCACGGAAAAAAAGGCTTGGTTGGATCTACTAAGAACTTGGTTAGATATGCGCCAGACAATTAATTGTTTAGGTTAACCCTAAGTAAAAAAATTATATGAAGTTTATATGAAAGGCTTTATATACAAGCTGTATGCGAAAGTGGACATGTAGAATTTTCATATGTTCACTTTCTTTCATATCATAATCACTTTCTTTCATAATTTTCATTTGTTCAATAAATATGAAATTATTTTCATAATTTAATTTTTTTTAAATGTGAAATTATTTTCATAATTTAATTTTTTTTTAATATGAAATTATTTTCATAATTTAATTTTTTTTAATATGAAATTATTTTCATAATTTAATTTTTTTTAATATGAAATTATTTTCATAATTTAATTTTTTTTTAATGTGAAATTATTTTCATAATTTAATTTTTTTTTAATATGAAATTATTTTCATAATTTAATTTTTTTTAATATGAAATTATTTTCATAATTTAATTTTTTTTATATGAAATTATTTTCATAATTTAATTTTTTTTATATGAAATTATTTGCATAATTTAATTTTTTTATATGAAATTATTTTCATAATTTAATTTTTTCATATGAAATTATTTTCATAATTTAATTTTTTTATACGAAATTATTTTCATAATTTAATTTTTTTTATATGAAATTATTTTCATCATTTAATTTTTTTTTTAAATATGAAATCCAGCCAAGCCTTTTTTTCCGTGCTGACGTTGATTTGGCTGCGATGTGCAGAACGCAGCGTAGACGCTATGTGCAGGCTATGCGCACGCAGTGATTCCGGTTTCGTATATATATCATGCGATAGTGGGGGAGAAAGGGGAGACAGAGTTAAACTTTGGATTCGGGATTATGCCGTCGGGCCATCGCGTGGGTTAAGTGCGCCAACAGCGATTTGAAGGATAACCGCAGACATAATAGTTGCATTATCGCTGCCGACAGAGCATTTCCCTGGCTGAATTAATCGGCTTGGCATTACACGTACCAGACGTGACGGCGCGGGGAATAAGCTACGGTTATAACGCGGACGTGAACACTCGCGCGCGCGCACGCACGCCATCCAATCGATGTCCAGCATCTCGATACGTAATATCGTCCCCCCCCCCAACCCCCTCCTCACGCTTGCCCTATATCATCCCCCGGTTGTGGATTTTCCTGCTGAATATATATTTTGAAATATCACCGAAATTGCGCGGAGTGCGGAGCGAGCGATTGCGTCGATGGGGATCGTGAGTCAACGCCGACAAATCCGTCTGTCGTGTCTTTGTAACGTTAATTACGTTAATTAAATTTTCAGTAAATTGATAACAAAAATGATCAATAAATTAATTTAAAAAAGTATCAATATATTCATAAAAATTATCAATAAATATATTAAAAAATTATCGATAAATTGATAAAAAAATTATCAATAAATTTATTTAAAAAATGACCAATAAATTGATAAAAATAAATAAACAAATGAATTGACAAAACAAAAATTACAGCGAAAAAATCATCACCGAGTGACGGTCATCGATTTTTATCGATCAGTCCATAAATTGAAAATAATTTGGTATATTAAAAAAATTAATGATGTACCTCGTCTTTAAAATTATTCTAAATAATGTAATAAAAAAGAATCGCAGCGGTAAAATCATCAATAAACAACACTTATCGATTTTTATCGTTGATCATCAATTTGTAATAATAAATGCCGCGTCTAAAAAAATTAAATTATGCACCTCGAATTTCATTAACCGTCGGCCGTTCAAGCGACCTGCATGCATTTTTTTCGATAATGATTCTCGTGTGGCTCTTACAACGATGCTTAACCTCGACCTAACGCCGGAGTTTAGCGTCGCCATAGCGAGCGGGGGGGAGTTCGCTATACCTCCGGGCACTTCTGGCGCACAGAGTCGCAGCATTGACCAATTTTATCGGGGCTACCGTTGGACATGCAAATTAGGCTGCATACAAAACAAGTTAATGGAAAGCGGAAGCGATCGCGTTCGCGGGCCGGTAAGTCGGTATAGTGGGCACCGTAAGTTCGGGGGAATCGTGGGGGGCGACGCCGAGAGAATGGAACGCGGGAATTAGGTGGGGCGAAGGAGCGGAAGAGCCGAGCGGGGGTGGCCCGGTGGGGGGTGAGGCGAAAGGGTGGCGCCACTTGGTCATGCAATCTTGTGCCGCGCATTCTCACGGCAACTTTCACTGCTCCGAAACGGCGCGAGCGCGATCCGCTCGCGTGCCAAACGCTTTGTGCATGCGCGAATTTCTGCACATGTATGAGGCGACTCGTCACTCGCATCGCGCAGCTCGGTAATCGGGACCAATGACCAAGAAATATTATGAGAATTTAGTGGTTTGTTGGTATCGACGTATCCGATTTTTGGAGATGCATCACGATTCACGATGGGAGCAGGAAAATTTGCAGGGTTGCATTGGGACTCTAGTCAGGCTCTGATAGGGCCATCGTGGCCTGAACACTGCCAGCTGTCATCCAGCTTTCGGAAGCCTCAGATTTTTTAGCAGGGCAGATGAAATAAATATTAGGTTTTCTGGAGAATTTTTTGTTATTAAAATAAATTTTCCACTTGGAATCAATAGACTCATTAATGGATTCTATTATAATGTTAATCATTTATATTTCAAATATAAATGATTAACTTTTTTTGTAAAAAAAAAGTTTATAATTTTCACTTTTTTTGTAAAAAAAGTTTATAATTTTTACTTTTTTTGTAAAAAAAAGTTTATAATTTTTACTTTTTTTGTAAAAAAAAATTTAATCATTTTACTTCATCAATCCTCACTCGTCAACAATTGACTTTTTTTTGTAAAATGATTACAATAAAAATTGTAAAATTATTACGATTATGACAAATACAATAAAATGATTACAAGTACATTTCACTTTTTTCTAAAAAAAAAAATTAATCATTTGGAATTCCGGTTCATCGATAAAAAAAATACGTTTACATCATTCAATAAGGATCGATTTCAAAGGTCAATCAACCGCCACTTTGTGTTGATTTATCGCCATATTTTCCCGCCAATTGAAATTTAATGGAACTTTTCTAGTCGAACGACATTACAACTTTTTCGCTCAATGAGGCGGGAGGGGTGAAGGAGCAGGGGGTGAAATGGAGAGGAGACGACGGGGCTGGATTGGTGGAAGAGGAGGGTAGAAGTGCAAATACACGAGTTCCAAAGGAGAGGCAAAAGAAGGAACAGGAGGAGCAATGAAGAATCCCGGGGACTCCGCGGGGGGGCGTCGCAGTCGTCGAATCCTTAGAAGAAAATTCTGTCTCGCCAGAGTCCGGCAATTCCGGTGGGAAATTTCCGAGTCGAATCGTGCGCGCGGCACGACATAGAGATATACCTATTCCCTCTGTATCTCCCCCCCCCATCCCCCCCCCCCCCCCCTGCAGTCCCGGTCGATCTTCCCGCCGCTCCCTGCGGATAATCCGCAGCCTCTCGCCGGCCTTTTTCGCTGCCTTTGATCCGTTACTATAAATATTTATATTCTTTCTATACATCGGCCCGTCTCGCGCGCGCGCGCCATCTGGGAAAGTCTTTTGCAATACGATTCGAGGAAAAACTTGTTTCTGGAAAGCGTTTCGGAACGCGCCGAGATAAGAGGGGGAAGGGATATGGCGGCGATAGCGGCGGGTAGTAAACTATCGGCGAAGATACGTTTGGAAGAAGGAAGAAAGGTTTTCTCTCGGATGCGATGAAATCAGGCTGCGAGATGGCGCGAAGCCATAAGATGAGGAGCGAGGAGGAGGAGGGAAAAGAAGAGGAGGAAGAAGTGGAGGACGAATAAAGCATATGGTGCATCAGTCTGCGCGACCGCGACGCGACACAACGTAAGGGATTCTCACGAGGGAGCAATGCGAGTGGATCGAGTCTCGTGGCAATCCCGACGAAACTGCTCCGTTCGTTCGCGAAACTGGAAACAGACATACCGATGGATCTGTGATTTTTTTTTTAGTGGCCGGTTTGATTCGACGCAACAGCCATTTTTATATGGGGTGGATGTGGAAAAAAAGCACTGAGAAAAAAATAATAATTCCATGTATTAAATGATTTAATTGAAAACACGTAATTGTAGTAATATTTTTTGTTAAAATGACGACATATTTTGTGGGACGTGATTGAAATAAATATCCTTAAATATTGTTGATTTGATAAATATCCTTTTGAAAATTAGCAACAGGATGATTTCATTAACTCAATCAGGATATTTAATAAATACCATTATATTTTTTTGTATTGAATAATTTATTTGAAAACACGTAATTGTTTTTGACTAATATTTTTCGTTAAAATGTCGAAATATTTTATTGATCATTCTATTATTAAAATAAATATCCTTAAAACTCCTTGATTCAATAAATATCCTTTTGAAAGTTAGCAGCACGTTGATTTAATTGACTTAATCAGGATATTTAATAAAATCGATTATATTTTTTTCTCAGTGTAGTGGCGACTTTTGGCCATTTTTGTAGCCATTTTTATTACTAGATTCTTCAGATGATTATTTTCTCATATTTGCGTTTGATTTTCCGATTAAATTGCTATAAATTCACTGAATAATCTGCTGTACTCAGTTTCATTTTCAATTCGATTAAAATTTTTGTTTTATTCATTTAATTGTAAATGGCCACAATGGGACCTGAGGTGGCCACAAATGGTACTACGTTTATACCCTGCCGCACGCAGCGAGAACGTCGGACGATTGGCCAGCCGGCTGTAGCGGAGTTTTGGATATTGTGCCGCAGCCACCAATCGAACTTTGACTCGGCCACTCAGCGTCGGCGCGCAACCTTCGCCTCTTCGTCGCCGTACTTTGCCGTAAGTGGATCCATATACGACGTGTGTTATATAGGTGGTTAGGCTCGCGGCTACCTACGGCCAGGTCGCTTGGTCTCAGAGTAATAAACCGGGAGCGAGGCTGAAGGGAGAAGCGAGGTCGCCGCACCGACGGACTTGGTCCCTCAATCTCGTTCTACCCACTCCCGGTGCTTCTCCCACTCTCTCTCGTAAAATGGCGAAATTTAATCAAACTTTGCCTTCGGGACCCGTTGAGACCAGCGGCGATATCGGGATCCAGCAGTCAGATGCACGTCGCACGGCGCAAACGTCGTTTTATGCTTCGGGGAGGATCGGGCCTACCCGGGGTCAGCCCCGAATTCGCCTGTCTCTCAGTGAGGAATCAATTTTTCTTTCGCTCGCTCGAGCGAGAGATTCGCGAATTTTTTTTCATCCAACTCACCTTGTGAGGCTTTTGGAAACTTTGACCGCGTTTTTGTCGCACGAATTCATAGGTCTTTTATAATCGTTTAAAATTTTTTTTATTCATTCGAAATAAATTTATGCACTTTTTTGGCGAAATACTTTTCGAAACTTTGACCGCGTTTTTATCGCACGAATTCCTAGGTCTTTTATACGCGGCAATGTTTTTTTTAATTTTCTTATTCATTCGAAAGAAATGCATGCATTTTTTTTGTTGAAATACTTTTCGAGGCTCTTCGAAACTTTGACCGCGTTTTTATCGCACGAATTCCTAGGTCGTTTATACGTAACAATGTTTTTTTATTTTCTTATTCATTTGAAAGAAATTCAGGCTTTTTTTGTCGAAACACTTTTCGAGGCTTTTCGAAACTTTGACCGCGTTTTAGTCGCACGAATTCCTAGTTCGTTTATACTCAGCAATGTTTTTTTATTTACTTATTCACACGAAAAAATTCATGCATTTTTTTGACGAAATACTTTTCAAGGTTTATCGAAACTTCAACTGCATCTTCATCACGCGAATTCCGAGCCCGGGAAAACTTTTGGAACCCAAGCGAAAACATGAGGTCGCTGATATAATCCGCCCTTTGAGTTGAGCCTTGAACTTGTGAACTTCGTTGAAGTTCAAACTTCAATTGCAGCCTCAATACACTCTCGACTCTCATCCCACAGCAACACGTGAATGTGGCAGTCACAGCCGCCATATAACGACTCTCGTCGGTGAATATTTTGGGGGTCGCAGCGTTACTCAGCATTTGATTAAAGTTCCAAGCAATCAAGATTCGCGGTGGGCGGAGGTCGCGATACTCGACACATTATTTCGAAATTTTGTATTATTCAGAAAAATTAGATTTAGAAAAATTAGATTCAGAAAAATTAGATAAAAAAAATTAGATTATTTCGAAAAATTATATTATTTCGAAACATTATATTATTTCGAAAAATTATATTATTTCGAAAAATTAGATTATTTCGAAAAATTATATTATTTCAAAAAATTATATTATTTCGAAAAATTATATTATTCCGAAAAATTATATTATTCCGAAAAATTATATTATTTCGAAAAATTATATTATTTCGAAAAATTATATTATTTCAAAAAATTATATGATTTCGAAAAATTAGATTATTTCAAAAAATTATATGATTTCGAAAAATTAGATTATTTCGAAAAATTATATTATTTCGAAAAATTATATTATTTCGAAAAATTATATTTTTTCGAAAAATTATATTATTTCGAAAAAGCGCGAGGGGTTTCTTAAATACCGACATGCGACCAACTTTTGGGCGAAGCTTCCGAGCCACACGGTAGAAACTAAAACTAAAACTCGAGATCCCTCGATCTTTCGCTTCCCCTGATGTCTCTTGAAAATCCAGCGCATCGAAGTATCGAGACTGCAGAACGTTCGTCACGCTCTGTCTCGTCATCGGCCCGTATAAAACCGGCGACCGTACGTGGGTGCCACGTGTGTGTCACGTGTATATCTATACGTACAGCGGGTCCGGATACAACCTCACAAATTCCGGCATACGTATTGCGCCCCGGAGTAGCCTTAATCTTTGCCTAATCCCCAAAGCCTGCGCGCCGGCCCGGATCGCCCGGAGGAATCTCGGCTGAGCCGGAACGCGAGATTTAATACCGGCAGCTCGCCGAATCCTCCCCCCCCCCCCCCCTCCCCCCTCTGTGCGATATCACGTAATCATAAGTCTTCGATGCGCGCGGCTGATGCATCGGTGAACGCCGGATCCGCGCGTCGTCGGCCAACGCGGCGAGACTTAAATCTCGGTTACATCATAAATTGATAGACTCGGACGTTTTTATCGAACTTCGCTTGATTCCCGCACCCGACCCCGGAGCCGAAAGCGGAACGCTTTAATCCTCCCGCTGCCGGTGAAGGTTTTTTTTTTTTTTTTTTTTTTTTTTGGGGTTTTTGTTGTTGTTTTGTTTCGGTAATCGGGCATTCGGAATTCAAAGCTCGGGGGGATTTGAATGGTTTAATGCGGGCTGGAAAAATCAATCGTGTCAAACGGGCAAAAAGATTTTTGTGTAATTTTATTTTATCTATTTTTTTTTTTTTTTTTGGGACTGTGGACATTTTTGGGCGATAAATTATCGTTCTGATTTTAATTCAACTTTAATTCGCACCCACGTAGGATTTTTGTGTAATTTTATTTCACTGTTATTTTTTTTTTTTTTTTTGCAGATTGTGACGATTGTTAAGCAATTAGTTATCGTCTACTTTAATTCGAGCTTTCATTCGCATGACTTTAATTCGCACCCAGGTACGATTTTTGTGTAATTTTATTTCACTCTTTACATTTTTTTTACGGACTGTGACGATTGTTAAGCGATTAATTATCGTCTCGACTTTAATTCGCACGATTTTAATTCGCACCCACGTGCGATTTTTGTGTAATTTGATTTCCCTCTAAATTTTTTTTAACGGGTTCTGACGATTGTTAAGCGATTAGTTATCGTCTCGACTTTAATACAAGCTTTAATTCGTACCCACGTAAAATTTTTGTATAATTTTCCTCCACTCTCAATTTTTTTTTTCCAACTACGAAGATTGTTAAGCGCTAAATTATCGTCTCGACTCAAATTCGAGGATAATTATAATCCATCGTTTCGCATCATCGACAATTGTCCACCCCTCGAGTTGGTCTCGCTTTTCAGCTGCACATTCGGCCAGGATAAACGGAGCGGAGTTCCGCGAGTTTCCTGGACGAGATCGGAAGACCCGTAAAGAGTTCGGACTCGAGAAGCTCCGTTAACTGTCATTACTTCTCTCGAAGGGAGAGTTCGCAAGCCGGCGGAGTGGAAAGGGTTGCTCGCGGGGGGATGAAGAGGGAGGCCAAAGCCTTCCACCGGGCGTTCTTTGATAAGCGCGCTCACAAAGCCCTCGCATAGCCGTCGACCCCTTTCGTTCTCCTCCCTGGCAGAAGTTTTCCCGAGGAAGCCGGCAAAAGGGTGGAGCGAAGTCCGCCTCGTCGTCTTCTACGCTTGTTGGTCGTCGTTACGTTGCATCCTCGTTACACACGGCGGAACGTAACTCGGGTTCGATCGTTACGAGAAAAAAAAAAAAAAAAAAAAAAAACAGAAAGGAAAATAAAAAAAGAAAATTCTTTCGTTAACTGTATACACACGTCTTGAGGAGTTCACGTCCCTTGGAGCAATTTCAGGGAGGAAGAAAAGCGCGAGAGGAAAAACTGGCGGAAATATTTTGTGGGACGTGATTGAAATAAATATCCTTAAATATTGTTGATTTGATGAATATCCTTTTGAAAATTAGCTGCAGGATGATTTAATTAACTCAATGAGGATATTTAATAAATTCCATTATATTTTTTTGTATTGAATAATTTATTTGAAAACACGTAATTGTTTTTGACTAATATTTTTCGTTAAAATGTCGAAATATTTTATTGATCATGGTATTATTAAAATAAATATCCTTAAAACTCGTTGATTCAATAAATATCCTTTTGAAAATTAGCAGCACGTTGATTTAATTAACTCAATCAGGATATTTAATAAATTCGATTCGTTTCTTATTTATTTTTATTTTTATTTATTTTTCTTACCCATTTTTTTTTTTTCATTTTATTGGCCACTGTACCGTTTGTGGACATTTTTATTATTATCTTCTTCAAACGATTATTCTCTCATAATTGCACGTCGATTTTCCAATGAAATTCGTATAAATTCACTGAATAATCTGCTCTACTCAATTTCATTTTTGGTCGTCGTTACGTTGCATCCTCGTTACACACGGCGGAACGTAACTCGGGTTCGATCGTTACGAGAAAAAAAAAAAAAAAAAAAGAAAGGAAAATAAAAAAAGAAAATTCTTTCGTTAACTGTATACACACGTCTTGAGGAGTTCACGTCCCTTGGAGCAATTTCAGGGTGGAAGAAAAAGCGCGAGAGGAAAAACTGGCGGAGGCGAAAAATGTGGGGGGTGAAAAAGTTGCCCGCAGTCACTCGGCTCCCGGGACCTCAGGCAGTGTTATTTCTAGACAATGCATTTCCCGCTACCATTATTGAATTTCCTTTTGCACCTATCTGAAAATTCTTCCCCCAACGAAATCCACCAGACGTGCCGGGCGCTGGGTGTCCGTTTTTCTCTGTTTCTCTTTCTCTCGTCGTCTCCTCGCTCACTCTGCACTCGATCCTTTACCGTGTTTCAGCAGGCAATACGAGATTCGCCCGCGTCTCCGGCACACCTGTGTACCACATCGAAATACTGCGGACTGACTAGTTCTTATCTGCGGACTGAGATGCTGTTACGAGGCTGCGCGATGAGAAAGAAATTGAGGAAAGGGTTTCTCGGTTTTCATCTCTCAAAAGTGACACTACAAAACGGTATTTTTGGTGCCAAAAAAACGAGGTTTTTAGTCGATAATTTTGACAAGTCAGAAATCGGGTGGACTGCAAATAGGGAAATGATTGTAAGACATTTTTTTCACTCTTCAATCATGAACAATTAATTTTTTTTTTTTTTCAAAATTAAGTTGACGATTTTTGTTTGCCAAAACGTGATTTTATATAACAATTTTCACAACCCAGAGGATTCGGATGAATTCAAGTATGAAAAGAATTATAAAGCATTTTTTATCGCTCTTCGATTGTAAACTATTAATTTTTTTTTTCAAAACTGAGTAGCTTATTTTTTCCAAAACGTGAATTTTATGTGACAGTTTTCGCAACCCACAGGATTCGGATAAATTCATGTATGGAAATAATTATGAAGCATTTTTTTTTCTCTCTTCCATCATAAACTATTAATTTTGTTAAAAATTAGGTTTCCTGTTTTTTTTCCAAAACATGCTTTTTATATGATAATTTTCACAACCCAGAGAATTCGGATGGATTCAAGTATGAAAATAATTACTAAGCATTTTTATCGCTCTTCCATCATTAACTATTAATTTTTTTCAAAATTGAATCGCCTATTTCTTTCAAAACATGCTTTTTATATGACACTTTTCACAACCCCGAGGATTCGGATGATTTCAAGTATAAAAATAACTGCAAAGTATTTTTTTTTTTCACTCTTCTATTAAAAACCATTTTTTTTTTTTTTTTCAAAATTGAGTTAACGATTAACACCCAGTCATCCCTACTTCTCAGCACTCCTTTCCTCTCGCTCTCGCGTTTCGCCTCGTTTCCGCCTCGCTATATCCCTTTTCAGATTTCCGGCGTTCCCCGCCCCGTCCCGCGCGGCAACGACTATCGGAAAGCGAAGACGCTAAACTAGATACCGTGAGCGTGATAGGAAACGTGGAACGGAGGCAGAACCAGGTCAGCCAGCCAATCCCGATTGCGAGACACACCAATCTCCCTACCGTCTCACCTGCTTCTCCGGCTGCACCCACTGGCTTTTCTTCGTCTCTATATCTATCCTCACTTACGTCTGGCTCCTTCCCGACTCGCTCCGTTCTTTTTTTTTTTTTCTTTCTTTCCCCTTCTCCTTTTTTTCAGCTCTTATTCCTTTACTCCACTTTCCTCCGAGCCGCTATAGCCCGCAGCATCAGCAGCGAGCTTCTTTTTAACGGTGCAGCCCGGAGGATCCTCAGGGAAAAAGGACCGAGCGGTCGGCGTTATACACGCCGGTTGCGATATACACCCGACAAACAAGACTGCGGGCAGGCGAATCTCGCGAAATGGAATTGCGCCTCTCGCCGAACTGGTTGCGCAACGGGCGGACGGCTACGGAGTGCGATACACCCGGTGCGATGGAGTTTCCACGGGGGATAATCGATTTCCACGTGGTGAGCTCCGCGAAATTATCCTAATTCTCCGCGGGACATCCGCGATCGTTTTACAAGGAAAATCGTGCCGAGATAAGCGCTGTAGACACGACAAAAAAAAAAAAAAAAAAATGTGGCTTTAATTGCGAAATACGAAAATTTAATTCCTGATCGGACTGTCGAAAAATATAAGCCGAAATTCAGGGAAAAAATTTAATGTTTCCTCATCAAGCGACTAAATTAATTTTGGAATACAGAAATTTAATGTCACATCCACCAAGGAAAATCGTACCGAGATAAGCGCGGTAGACACGACGAAAAAAAAAAAAAAAAAAAATGTGGCTTTAATTGCGAAATACGAAAATTTAATTCTTGATCGGACTGTCGAAAAATATACGCCGAAATTCAGGGAAAAAATTTAATGTTGACTCGTCAAGCGACTAAATTAATTTTGAAATACAGAAATTTAATGTCACATCCACCAAGGAAAATCGTGCCGAGATAAGCGCGGTAGACACGATGAAAAAAAATGTGGCTTTAAGTGCCAAATACGAAAATTTAATTACAAATCCCTCGGTGGAAAAGTACTCCCGAAATTCAAGAAAAAAATGCAACGTTATTTTTGAAATACAGAAATTTAATGTCACATCCATCGCGAGGTTGATCGAAAAATATGAACGGAATCGAGAAAAAAAATCATCACGGCCTCGCTGGGCTTATAAATGAATTGTGAAACGCAAAAAATGTAACGTCAATTCGACCGCCCGGTTGATCGAAAAATACGCACGAAATCCAGGAAAAAAAATGAACATTCCCTCGCCGGGTGCTTAAATGAATTTTCAAATACCGAAATTTAATGTCACATCCACCGCCCGGTTGATCGAAAAATCCGAACGGAATGCCAAAAAAAAAAAAAATTCATCATTCCCTCGCCGAGCTTTTAAATGAATTGCGAAACGCAACAAATTTAACGTCAAATCCACCGCCCGGTGGATCAAAAACTCCGCACGAAACGCAAAACCAAAACGCGTACAACACGTAGCCTTGTCAGGTGCTCCTCGCAATATTGAAATATCCCCCCCTCCTCCCCCTCCCTCCGTAAAAAAAAAGTGAACGTTACAACCACCGCTCGCGCATTGCGAAGCTAATTACAACATTTATACCACACGCATCTCCCTCGAAAGTGAATAAACATTTCGAGCCAAAATTCGCCTCCACTCGACGTAACCCCGTAATTCGTGTATCGCCGTCGTTAAAAATTTTATATACGCCGAACGTTTGATGTAAACGAGTCCGGTAAATTATCTTCAATTTACGACGACATATCCAGCGTGTTTTGCCGTGTATGAAATCGCGGGAAATCGATGGGGGGGGACATCAAAAAATTTTCCGGGGCACCAAGGGGGGCGGGGATGACGAGAGGGGGGCAGGAGAAAATGGGGGGCGAAAATCCCGGATTCGTTCGGCTGGCTAAAATACCTACGACGATCGGGGTCACCAGGGTTCAGTTACCATAAAGGGGGAGGGGGGGGGGGGGGTGGATGGCACACGTCGACATCACCGTCGACCCCCATCGCAGAAAGCATAGCGACGAACGCGGGGGGGGGGGGGGGGGGGGCGATATTCACACACACCCCAACATTAATTTAACGCCGGCCTCTCGTCGTTCGAGACGAGACTGTCTGCATACTAAAGCCAATTCGCAATGTCCGGCAGGTTAAACGCGCTCGACGCCTGACGCTATATTAATACGCGATATCAATGTATATACTTCGTTCGTTCCTGGCGACTCGTTGTATATACGTTTCGTGTAGTACCGGGCGGTATAAACGCGGTGGGCGCGACATAACCGAGCCGATGTAAACGGGGGACGTGACGCGGAGTCACCGGTGATCAATTCGTGGCTCGTTGAATTAATTCGCGGACACGGTGATCGCCCCCCCCTTCCCCCTTTTTGTGCCCCCTCTTTGCCCCCCCCCCCCCTGATAGCAACAATAGACTGCGGAATTATTTGGAGCGACTCAATAATAGTCGGTCTGTGAACAACTTGAAAGGTCTGGAGTTGAAGCGCCGGTAAATACGATTTGTTATTATATGGTGTATATATGTATATTATATAGATATAAATGTGAGGCTTACAAATGGACTGGAGGTGTCGCTGTAATGCTCCGGCGTTTTGATAAATGCGAAACTATTAATTACGAGATTCGTGTAATTATTTTTCGGTGACTGCGTTAACGAAGCCGCAGTCACCGCCGATTGAAGTTCGTCGGTGGCGGCAGCGGAAGTGGCTAATGTGTTGCTATAATAGTCGCGTGAATTAAAATTCAGTGATTGTTACTTAGCGGGGACTAAGAGCACCGCTATTATTTAAGCTCTCTGGAAAGGTCAGATCGCGTCCTGTGGGATGGACGTTATTATTGCCTACTCGAGAATAGAACGCTGAGCAAAATTAGCTTGAAGAGCACGGCTATATTTAGTTTTGTAAAAAAATAATTGAAAATACACAATAGCAGCGCAATAAATGTTAAAAATAAAAAATCCGGGCTAAAAAGATTATAATTTAAATTAAAATAATTATAACAAATTATAGCAAAAAATATAAATTAATTCAATTAAATGAATATATAGTTATATTATTTATATATTTAGTTAAAAATTAATTATAATTGTAAAATTATAATTTATTATAATTATAATGTATTATAATTATAATTTATTATAATTATAATTTATTATAATTATAATTGTAAAATTATAATTTATAGAATACAAAAAAATGTATTATGTTTAATTTCATTGTCAAGAAAGAACCATTACTACTTCGGCTACATCGAAAATTTCTGATATATCCAGCAGCTATCGTAACGGAAATTCCGTAGCGTTACATCCGGCCCAAGTCAGGCCCTGCCAGGGCCTGACTTGGCCCCTATCAGGACCGAGTGTAACGCCGCAGATTTAGCCCCCAGGGTATCACGGAACCTGCTCGTCACCCGAGCCAGCCTGTATCCTGGCTTCACCCGAGACATCCGACGAACCGCGCGGAGATTAAAGGCGAAAAAAAAAAGTCAGCAAGTGTAGTACGAAAGCGGAATGAAAAAAAAAGGAAAATAAATAAAATAAAAAAAGAAAAAAAAAAGCGCGCGCGGCGAGAGAAGAAGAGTTGTGTAACCGTTGAAGCCGACGAAGGCTAAGGCGTCGGCGGATCGATGGGAGTAATTAAAAGTTGAAGAATTCCCGTGAGTTAGCGACGTCGATAACGCGCGGGCCCGTCGAGACAAGCCTCGCGTGACCGTCCGACGCTGATAGGACGAGAGGTGTATATATATGTATTATATAGGGGAGACCGGGGTAAAACGGGCCCCCCTTTTTTTTATCATCGAAAAAAAAAAGTTAAGCTAAAATCGGCTCCCGTCTTCGTCGTAAGTTTTGAGACTTCTTTCTTCGTCAAAAATATTTTTCCCGCCGTCCTCCGTGATTTTTTTTTATTCGCGGGCTTCTTCGGCAACATTTTTTTTCTCCACCGATTTTTGCCTGTACGTCGAATCCGTCATGACTAAAATGTGCTTTTGTGTCACATTTTAGTAAAAGACCCAAATAATCAACACTCATGCCGAGCGTTTTGTGTACTAACTCAAATTTGTGCCGGATTCTGAGGGCGGCCCATTTTACCCCGGATTTTTTTTTTTTTTTGCCGACACTCAAAATTGATGATTAATATCGAATTTTTTAGTGAAAAGCAATAAAAAAAAAACACTTTGGGTTTTGTCATAGCGCCATTTTTTGCTTAGCGGGCCCGTTTTACCCCGGAATTTTTTTTTTGCCGACGCTCAAAATTGATGATTGATTTCGAATTTTTGAGTGAAAAGCAATAAAAAAAACACTTTGGGTTTTGTCATAGAGCCATTTTTTTCTTAGGGAGGCCGTTTTACCTCGGAATTTTTTATTTTGCCGACGCTCAAAATTGATGATTGATATCGAATTTTTTAGTGAAAAGCAATAAAAAAAACACTTTGGGTTTTGTCATAGCGCCATTTTTTGCCTAGGTGGCCCGTTTTCAAAATTCATGATTGATTTCGAATTTTTTAGTGAAAAGCGATAAAAAAACACTTTGGGTTTTTTCATAGCGCCATTTTTTGCCTAGGTGGCCCGTTTTACCCGGAATTTTTTTTTGCCGATGCTCAAAATTGATGATTGATTTCGAATTTTTTAGTGAAAAGCGATAAAAAAAACACTTTGAGTTTTGTCATAGCGCCATTTTTTGCCTAGGTGGCCCGTTTTACCCCGGTCTCCCCTGTATATAGCCAGGAGTCGCGGGGGAGCACCGAGAGAGCTCGAGCCATCCGACAAGAGGGAAGCGTCATTCGCCGGGCTTTCGCCCCTCGGCAAACCAGTACAGCAGGCAGCGCGCGAGTTACTTCAATTCCCTTTTATCTCCCGATAGACGCGCGACTAGCCCCCCCCCCCCCCCCTCTGTCTTCCCCGCACCCGCAGCCCCGCCGGCCAAACTACCAATCTGATAACACTTATAGTCGCTTCCAACTGTAAAGTTACTCGCACTCCGCTTTTTCATCTCTCTCACTCTCCCTCAGTCGCCCCCCTTCCACTCTTAGCCTCTGTCTCGCTACACAATCTCCGACTAATTAACAGTTACTTAACTGTGCTTAATCATTCCCCGCTTTGCGAGGAGCGTATGGATACTCAACCTGGCTCAACACCCTTTGCGTTTCTTTTTTTTTTTTTGCTTTTTTTTACAAGGGGAGGTCTAATCTAATAAACTTTTTTGTTAATTTTTGTAGTCCGGAGGGAATTAGAGGGAAATTTGTGGACTGAGATATTCGGGGGTCGTGACGATATCTGCGATGATTTGTATTCGTTGGACTTGAAGAAAAGTTGGTTTGATAAACTTTTTGTTAATTTAGATGTTCATCGAGAAAAAAATTATATTTGGGGACTAAAATATTCAGGGCTGTCTTAACGACACCTGCGATAATTAATATTCATTGAATTTGAAGAAAGATGAGACTTGAACGTTTTTAATATAAACTTTTTGTTAATTTCGTCGGCGGTTGGAAAAAATTATATTTGTGTACTAAAATATTCAGTGGTTTCATTCAGTAAAAATTCACTAAAAATGCACTAATATATTCAGTAGATTCAGTAATCTTGAATAAAAATAAGCCTCAAACTTATGTAATCTTTTTGTTAATTTCGTCGTCCGTTGAAAAAAAAATTAAATTTGTGTACTAAAATATTAGTCTTAATGACACCTGCGATGATTTTTCTTCATTGAAATCGAATAAAAATAAGCCACAAACTTACATAACCTTTTTATCAATTTCGTCGTCCGTTAAGAAAAAAAATCAAATCTGTGAACTAAATATTTGTCTTGTCTTAACGATACCTGCGATAATTTCTATTAATTAAAATCGAACAAAAATAAGCCTCAAACTTACGTAATCTTTTTGTTAATTTCATCGTCCACTGAGAAAAAAAATGTGTGTACTAAAATATTGGTCTTGTCGTAACGACACCCACAATGATTTCTAGTAATTAAACTCAGAAAAAAATAAAACTGATTACACAACACCTCTAATTACTATTTAACCCGCGATTCTCACGAACTAGAAAATCATTTCAACCAAGTGAGATGTTACCCGTATATCCGGAAGACCCGGGTCAGGTAGAAAATTACGACCATAACCCTAGCGCACCGGGGTTCATCCCAGATCCTCTCGTCCCGATAGGAGCCGCGCGTCGAAATGCCTAAAAATGTGTACGTATACACATCGACGTCGCAAAATCGGGCGTACGGCCCGGGCGATCGGGGGACGACAAACTCGGTGATGCACGTTCATTGTGCGCTATACGTCGCCGCTCGAGGACCCGCAGTTTGTCGTTTCCGATAAAATCGCGACGTCCCAGCGCTTATTTTATAGATTTTTTTACGTCCGCGTCTTCTTCCGGGATTTCTATATCCCTCGGCCGTCCTTTTTTTTTTTTCTCTCTCCCCGTCACATTGATGACTCAACCGCGGCGAAGCTTTTTCGAAGTACCCGGGCGGGCCAGGTCGACGCGGCCACTCATCGTGCACATCGAACAATCTTTTTTTTTTCCTCCTTTTTCTCAACCTCCATTCGCCATATATATAGCTATATTATATATGGGGCATTCCATACCGATTCGACCTGGGTCGGACCCTCGACCTCTCGGATTTGGTCGAAAATGTGTCATATGATTGGACCAACTCCAAAAAGTACAAGAACATTTTTTCAGATTTTTTTTTTTTTTTCATTTATTTATTTATTTTTACGATTTTTTAAATGTAACATATCGTTAGCCCAATTTTAAAAATCTGAAAAAATTCTCAAAAATTCTGCATGAAATAACAAAATTTTGGAGCCTAAAGCCAAAGTGGGCCGGATTTTGCTTCTATTTTTATTGTATAAAAAGCTATTTAAAAAATTCGAATCGAAAGAGGAAAAGTTTCATACAAAGGTGAAATCGGTATGGAATGCCCCATATATACGGCCAGGGCGAACGTGCAAATCCCCTGTTTCTCGGGTCCCGAGGATTCCAGAGATCGAGATCAGCTGTATGGATTCTCTCTCGAGTCTCGGGTTACGTGTGCACCACTCGCATCACCGTCGCTCCGCAGTTCTCGGCTGACCACACGAGGGCCTCGCGCGCGAGAGCGAATCGACGGAATATCGCGTCGAATGAATAAGACCGCGCGCGACGATCGTTGCAGCGCCACTACGGTCAAAAGACACGGGGATAAACTAAACCGAGGGAGAAGGGAGCGAGAAACACACGGAGACAGGGAGAGACGGCGAGAGGCGAGGCGAATAATAAATAAAGAGGCGCAGTCGTTCGACCGCAGGATGCGATACCCTCTGCGCCTGAATGTACCGCATTAAAAAAAAACCCTTCGAGGTGTCGATTTTTATCGACACTCAACACCGATCTCTCATCCACGGCCAGTCACGCAATACGACTAGGTATATACAGGGCGATTCAGAATGATTGTTTCGTGTTTTCGTCAGCTGGAGCTAATTTCCATTTGCGAAAAGATTTGGCAGCAATTTTTTTCTTAACTAGGATAAAACTTTTCGCCAAAATCGACCTGAGAAAGATTTTTTTTTAAATAGCGACTTTTAACCTATACCATCGTTCTCAAGTCGCATATTCTACCCCCGAAAACACTGGTTATTAACCTTTTTTAATCGATTTTGAAAAAAATATTTTTTTGGCGACGAATTTTTTTTTTTTTCTGTCAGAAATCGTAGACCCAGCTCCCGACCGAAAATCGATAAAATCGACCCCAATTTTTTTTCTTTTAAAAATATCGACTTTTAACCTATACCATCATTCTCAAGTCGCATATTCTACCCCCGAAAACGCTGGTTATTAACCTTTTTTAACCGATTTTGAAAAAAATGTTTTTTTGGCGACGAAATTTTTTTTTTCTGTCAGAAATCGTAGATCTGGCTCCCGACCGAAAATCGATAAAATCGACCCCAATTTTTTTTTAAATATCGACTTTTAACCTATACCATCATTCTCAAGTCGCATATTCTACCCCCGAAAACACTGGTTATTAACCTTTTTTAATCGATTTTGAAAAAAATATTTTTTTGGCGACGAATTTTTTTTTTTTCTGTCAGAAATCGTAGATCCGGCTCCGGACCTAAAAACGCCAAAATCGACCTCAGAAATCAACTTTCAATCAACTTTATCATTCTAACATTTAAACACCTGCAGCAAAAATTAAAAAAAAATTTAACTACTGCTCCTCAAAATTTCAAGAATCATTCTGAATCACCCTGTAGCCCCGCCTTTATATTACCACACGAGAGAGATATGCAGGCGATACACACGTAACGTTCGTGTATGAAAATACCACATGTGTTTGCATACGAAGCTGCGATCTATATTAGGGTCTGACAGGTGACGAGTAATTTTTTTTTTTGCCTTCCCCACTCTCGCTCACAGCGAAGACAAAACATTTATGGGCGGCGCGTTTCGTCGACTCCGGTGTATCGATGGACCAATAATTCGGCTATTAGTCGCGGCGCATCGATAAAGTCTGCAGATTGCTGGCGCAAGCAGATCGAACGATGCAGTGCGGAGCGAAGGACGCAGCGTTATAGTCGACGACGCGAACGTCGGGATTATATATCGGTGATGGCTCGGGGAGAATGACGCGTCATCGGATTACTCGAGTGATTAAGCCAGCTCGCGTGTCAAATGAACGACGGCATTATCGTCCGATACTGTATATTTCCGTGTGCACGGATATACACGAGGATGTGTGGCTGCAGGCGCAATGCTATAATATGGAGCACAATGGTGAAGCCCGGCTGCTCCGCATTGACCGTCGGGATTGACACTCGCTGCCTGCACAGACCGAGACCCTATGTTAATGCTAATCGATATACATCTCGAATGGCGCAATTCACTTGCTTATAGCCTGGTAAGCATCGGACGTACACGTGGATGTTGGGAGACTGGTTGAAAGGGTGGCTGACCAGTGACCACAACGACGACTCAGGGTACATCAGGTTGTGGGAATTAAGGTCTCTTTTTTTTTAAGTTATGAGTGAAATATTGTGAGAATGCTAGTTTTTTTTAAAGTCGAGCTCATTAAGCGTCTCGTAAAATATATAATTATCATTCGACGTTTTTTTTTAAGTGGAGCTTATCAAGCGGCTCCCAAAATATATAATTGTCATTCAATATTTTTTTTAAGTGGAGCTCATCAAGTGTCTCGTAAAATATATAATTGTCATTCGATTTTTTTTAAGTGGAGCTCATCAGGGGTCTCCCAAAATATATAAATGTCATTTTTTTTTAAGTGGAGCTCATCAAGCGTTTCCCAAAATATATAATTGTCATTAAATGTTTTTTTTAAGTGGAGCTCATCCAGCGGATCCCAAAATATATAATTGTCATTCAATGTTTATTTAGTGGAGCTCATCCAGCGGATCCCAAAATATGTAATTGTAATTCAATTCTTTTTTAAGTGGAGAACATCCAGCGGATCCCAAAATATGTAATTGTAATTCAATTCTTTTTTAAGTGGAGAACATCCAGCGGATCCCAAAATATGTAATTGTAATTCAATGTTTTTTTTAAGTGGAGCTCATGAAGCAGCTCCCAAAATATATAATTGTCATTCAATTTTTTTTAGTGGAGCTCATCCAGCGGATCCCAAAATATGTAATTGTTATTCAATGTTTTTTTTAAGTGGAGCTCATGAAGCGTTTCCCAAAATATATAATTGTCATTCAATGTCTTTTTCTTAAGTGGAGCTTATCAAGCGGCTCCCAAAATATGTAATTGTCATTCAATGTTTTTTTCAAGTGGAGCTCATTAAGCGGGTCCCAAAATATATAATTATCATTCAATTTTTTTTTTTTAAGTGGAGAACATCAAGCGGAACCCAAAATATGTAATTGTTATTCAATGTTTTTTTTTAAGTGGAGCTCATCAAGCGTTACCCAAAATATATAATTGTCATTCAGTGTTTTTTTTTTAAGTGGAACTCATGAAGCATCTTCAAAAATATATAATTGTCATTCAATTTTTTTTAGTGGAGAACATCCAGCGGATCCCAAAATATATAATTGTCATTCAGTGTTTTTTTTTAAGTGGAGCTCATGAAGCATCTCCCGAAATATATAATTGTCATTCAATGTTTTTTTTTAACTGCAATTTAAGTTCCACGATGCAATTATCGTAGAAATTCATTGTTCGAAAATGCTGAGTAGACAGGATTTTTTCTGGTAAGATTTTCCCCGGATTTTGTGAAACGTCGCTCACGGTCCACCGGTTCTTTGTATCGCTGTTACCGAGCAGGAAAACGACGCCGTGTCCCGAGGACACTGCACGTCGTTCCGATAAACTTGTGTGATAAGGTACGTCGTGGAAGAGATGAGAGAAAATGTCGTGCGGAGCCCGCGAGACGAGAGATGCGGTGACGACGAGAATCTTTTGTAGCCGTTCCATGAAAAATTCTACGTGACACATTGTGAACCGAAGTTTCCAAACTAAACCCACTTTTTTAAAGTTCTGATAAAAATGACTCGTTCAACAAACGTTTGTCATTCACTGATTTACACTGATTTATAAATTAATCTAATTTTTCTAATTTTTTTAATTTTCTAATTTCTTGCCTAAATTCGAATTTTTCTAATTTTATAATTTCTTACCTAAATTCGAATTTTTCTAATTTTCTAATTTCTTACCTAAATTCTAATTTTTCTAATTTTCTAATTTCTTACCTAAATTCGAATTTTTCTAATTTTCTAATTTCTTACCTAATTTCGAATTTGTCTAATTTTCTAATTTCTTACCTAAATTCTAATTTTTCTAATTTTCCTAATTTCTTGCTTACATTCTAATTTTTCTAAATTCTAATTTTTCTTTCACATTTTTTCTTTATTTCCAGAAATACCAGACTGCAATTTCCAGTTGTCTGTATTATTGATTCGAATCGAGTCGTTAGGTTCTGTAAATCCTTCGGCAGTAAAGTTTTACTGCCGCGGGACTCGGCTGATAATAAGATCCCCTCTAAGAGGTATCGTAACGTGAAATTCCGAGCTTTGCTTGTCACGATGAGGATGATGGCTTTTTTCGTGTGAGGGGAAAAGGTTGATCGTTTTTCCAGGTGAACGCACCCTTCGTACCGGCCGAAGTAGATTAAAAATGGGATTCCGGGGTGAACGCTTCGGGGTGAACAAGACACACTTACCGTAATCTTGAGATCGCGAGGATCGCAGGTGTCGTACTGCCTGCTGAAACGAAGAACCGTGTGGGTCTTGTTCTCGTAGCCGAGCAGCAGGTGGTAGTCCTGACTCGCGTCTATCTGGGGATCTCGGCTGGCGTCCTTCACGTGGCGATCCTGCAAAATAAATATTTCATCGTTAATATAATTGCCAGCAGTGGCCCGCAGATTAATGACCCTCATTTCGTGTGCTCGTCGTCATGAATAAAAATCATGAATTCCCACAGTCGCGTGCAGAGCAACCGAGTGAAGGAAATTCACAGAGAAAAATATTAACGGAGTGACACAACAAAAGTTTTGCAACAAATTCTAAAAATGTGCTATGGTATCTAAACATTTTTCTATGGCTGCAAAAAATTCGCTAATACAGGAGAAGATTTGTCATCACTCCCTGATTATTTTTTTCCATTAATGCCCATAGAAAAAAAAGTATTTTTAAAGTATATTACAAAGTATATTTTTGAGTATAATAAATATACTTCTCATGTATTCAGCATATATTTAAAATGTATAATAAGAATATAAAATATATATTTCAAATATATTTTGTATATTTCTTTGAATATAACGAAAAATATATTTTTCACTATACTTTTTTTTCCATGGGGGGAAAACGTAATTTCATGTAGTCACGTGGGGTTTCAGAAATTCCGGACCTAAAAAAGGACAAATTATTAGTGCAAAAAAAAAATTAGGAACGCCGATACCGTCAAATATTTAATTTGACTCATGCGCAGCTTTTTCCAGAATCCCGTCGCGATTTTCTCTTGAGTATTCGAGCCGCTTCCACGAATCCTGGTATGTTTGCGGAGGATCGATGGGCATTTTACCCTCGGCAGATAAAGCTGAGACGAGAGGAGCCCGTCGGAATCCGTTCGCTTGCACTTGGCCGGCTTCGGCTCGCGGCAAAGTGCGCATTGCCGCACGGCGGTTCCCTACGGTGCCCGTTGAAAAGGGCACCGGCAGCTCTCTCGGTACACACGAATATCGTCGTGCGTTCGACCGCAAAGCCGTGATGCGAAATTGATAGTCCCCGTGGCCGGTGCTGCACCGGCATAACCCACAAGTGTGCAGAAGAAGAGAGAGAGAGAGAGAGAGAGAGAGAGAGAGAAAGAAGAAGTGAGATAATAAGTAAAGAAAAGAGAGAGGGGGAGATGTATATATAGGTATAGAGAGAAAGGGTCTCCAGGCTCCGGTCAGCTTCGAGAAGTCGTTATACCGTCGCAGGAATACCGTCACGTACGTTTCGCCCCCACCAGACGCGTCGAGCGGAGGAAAAAGGACTTCGACGGAAACCGAGAAGAATGGACCTTGGATGTCTCATCAGCAACCAATGCGCATTTAATCACGAAAAAAATACATTTCGAATAAATGATTTTCTTAGCCTTCGTATAATCGTTCGATTAATTTTTATTCAATGCCCTGAAGATGTAAATCCCAAAAATATCAAAAAAGATATAAATCCCGAAAATATCCGAAAAGATATAAATCCCAAAAATATCCAAAAAGATATAAATCCCAAAGATATCCAAGAAGATATAAATCCCAAAAATATCCAAAAATATATAAATCCCAAGAATATCCAAAAACATATAAATC
The DNA here is from genome assembly GCA_963932165.1 of Pimpla rufipes. Taxonomy (NCBI): domain Eukaryota; kingdom Metazoa; phylum Arthropoda; class Insecta; order Hymenoptera; family Ichneumonidae; genus Pimpla; species Pimpla rufipes. Next base: position 26,775,240 of record OZ010630.1, read on the forward strand.
CCAAAAATATCAAAAAATATATAAATCCCAAGAATATCCAAAAATATATAAATCCCAAAAATATCCAAAAACATAAAAATCCCAAAAATATCCAAAAAGACATAAATCCCAAAAAAATCATGGAAAAAAAATGATTCCGCGAAACACCTCCTCGTATCTCAATGACTAACATCACACATCGACTCGACCAAAAATCGACCTCCAAAAATGTCGTTCCCTGCACCAAATAAAAAAAAAGTATTTCACCACCCCGAAGGCCTCCTGCTCAATTATACCGACTTTCGTCGCCACGTTTCTCGGCAAAGTGGCCGACGAATTATATCGCGCAGCGACAGATTTTCCAGCAGCGATCGTGCCGCGCGGCGCGCGAGAACTCGCGGTTTGTCGGCGCGGTGGGAGCTCGGAGGAAGGAAGGAAGGAAGGCAGGCGGAGCAGCCGCGGGAGGATGAGAAGCGACGGAACGGACGGATAAGGAGCTCCCGCGGCAAGCCGCCGGGAACGGCTCAATCAGTATCTCGAATCGTGCTGCTTCTGCTTCTGCCTAGCTCTGCAATGCTCTCGGCAGCCCAGTCGAGTGCCTCGCCGCTGGTACGTCTGGGCCGTAATGCCGGCCGCACGCTCTGGCCACTGGGGTGTCGGGACTCTGTCTCTCTCTATCTCTCTCTTCAGTCGAAGCGCCTCGCCGATCTCGTTCTCGCGAGAGCGGCTCCTTCCTCCCTGCACTTTCTATATCTTTGCTTCGCGTGCCCAGTCTCCCGAGAGATTGGCAAGAAAAGCGGTAGCGCGAGGAGGATGTCCCGGGCTCCTTTGTCGCCGACGGGTTTGCAACGCGTGTAAACCAGTGGGTAATAGCTCCACGCCGATATACTCCACGGATGGATCTGCAGTCCGGAAAGGTATAGAGCTGACAGATAGGAGAGGAAGCCCGTGATCCGGAGGAGATTGAGACGAATTGCAGAGGTGGAGGCATCCGCTGTGCGATAGCTGGTTAAGTTAACGCCGGCACATTTACATCTCTTGAGGATTACAATAATTTGAGATTCGGGAGCTTTGCTCAGAGTCTCCAGCCCATTCTGTGCTGTGTTGTGTTGTGCTGTAATGTGCTGTTATGTGCCGTCCTGTGTTGTGATGTTATGTGCCGTCCTGTGTTGTGATGTTATGTGCTGTCCTGTCCTGTATTGTGTTGTGCTGTTATGTGCTGTCCTCTTGTGAGTTCTGCTGTTATGTGCTGTCCTATATTGTGCTGTTATGTGCTGTTCAATGTTGTGTTGTGCTGTTATGTGCTGTCCTGTCCTGTATTGTGTTCTGCTGTTATGTGCTGTCCTATATTGTGCTGTTATGTGCTGTTCAATGTTGTGTTGTGCTGTTATGTGCTGTCCTGTCCTGTATTGTGTTGTGCTGTTATGTGCTGCCCTCTTGGGTGGTCTGCTGTTATGTGCTGTCCTATATTGTGCTGTTATGTGCTATTCTATGTTGTGTTAAGTTGTGCTGTACTGTGCTGTGCTGTGTTGTGTTCTTACTCAAGTTAATTTCAGCAACCAATAAATAATATAGCATACAGCGATATAGCCTGAAGCCAAAGTGCTGTATTCAGGTCGAGATGCAAATATGCCATTGAAAAAAATCCAACACACGTATAAATAAGGAACCCACAAAAAATGTGACTCACTCGATATATCATCGAGATAGACAGAGAGAAAGAGGGAGATATAGCTAGCAAGCGAGAAAAGGATGAGGCCTCTCTCTCTCTCTCTCTCTCTTCTCGGAGAAACGCAGCCATAGCGCCGAGCTCCGCTGCCCATCGAAGACGAGTTTTTGTCGCGAAAATTCCAGGCCGCCGTCTCGATATAATTATCCAGGCGAAACTCGTGCCGTGTCCACGGATGACTGCCCGAGGTAGACTCGGAGGGCGAAAGAGCGAGAGACAGAGAACGAGACAAGCGATTGGTCAGCCGGCGGCCGGCACTCTCGCTCCGGACACCCCATCCATATAAGCATTGTTTGCTCGTAAAGAATCTCCTCTATTTTTCCGTCCCGCAGTCGGGACGTTTGGTCCGCTCGAGTCGCTTTATTAAAATTTAATTTGAGCCGTGGCGGCGTCGGGTCCCGACGCCTCGCGCGTTAGTTGCTTTTGCGTGAGTCCCCGCGAGTCACGCGCACACAAACTGCATAGTCGTCGTCGTCGTCGTCGCGCGAACGGATCGCCGACGAATCGGCACAAGCGGTGGTTTTGTGCTCGAGTCGCGTGGTCCCCTCGCACGAGACGAAAGAGCAACTCGTGTGTGCCTCGCTCGGCTCGGCCCGCGAAATTTCTTTCTCGCCTTCTTCGTCTTCCTCCACGCTCTCCTTTCTTTCTCTCGACCACCGCTTATATTCGCCCTTTCATTCTCGCGTTTCACTTCGTTTTGCCCTCGCACCGACTTTGTTATTACCCATTTTTTCGCCAATCCCGAATGAATGCCTCGTGGTATGGTGAGAGGGGGAAAATATGTGGCTGAGCACGTTGCACCTTTTGTGCGGTTTCCGCCCTGAGGATATTTATGCTGGAATGGTGAAAGGAGGGGGAAAGAGAGGCTACGCTGGATACGGTGGGCAGAGAAACTGATGTCGGTGGGTCTGATGTGGGACTGAGTTAACAGAAACTGGTAAATAGGAACATCTATATTTTATTGATGTGGGTCGAATCTTGGAACCTGAAGATTTACGACCTTTTTTTTTGCAAATTTATGGCTGAATGTTAATGAAATGTATCATCATAAATGATGTTGAAGTTTGCATCGTTGGAATCCATCGAAATTTAAAAAAAAATCTAATTTCATCATTTGGTTACATTTTTTTAAATTAATTCTCATATCATAATTTGGTTATATTTAAAAAAATTAATTCTAATTTCATCATTTGGTTATATTTTTAAAAATTAATTATAATTTCATCATTTGGTTACATTAAAAAAAATTAATTATAATTTCATTATTTGGTTATATTTTTAAAAAATAATTATAATTTCATCATTCGGTTACATTAAAAAAATTGATTATAATTTCATCATTTGGTTATATTTTTAAAAATTAATTATAATTTCATCATTTGGTTATATCATTTAATTATAATTAATGCTTTTATTTCTGAACTTCATTGCATTCCAAAGATGCAAACTTCAACATCATCACCAAATTGTGAATTATTTGGAACACAATTCTCGCCCACTTTGATCGAATTTTGGGCTTTTTAATAACGACCTCCGCGTCTGATTCACCTCTGACCTATTTCTGGCGTTAATCAATACCCAGGATTGCGACCGTTAGCGGTAATTACAGGCGTACTATACGTCGTGTAAATGGAAACAACCGGTCTTAAAATATCCCCCGATGGAACCCGAAGACTCAGCTCGAGAAAAACCTGCGCGAGTGAATCGACGACGAATTCCGAAGCTCAATGTCGACGTCTCGCACGCCCACGAGACTCAAGTGTCGTGTACCTCGATGTTCGTTGAAAGCCTCTTAACAATTGACTCGAACAACCCGACATTCGCGGCTATTTCAGACTCGCCGTTCACCGAGTGTCTTTCTATCGTCTGTCATTCCCGAGTCCTCGTGGCCCCCCCGTAATCATCGCAAAGCGGTCACGAATTAATCGATCTTGCGCCTGTGAGTCTGACTCCCATTTTAGTTCACCAAGTTTCGCCCCCTCCGGTAAATATAAATATAAACGAGCATCGCACGTCGAATCCGCAGCATCTGCAACACTAATATAGCCGAGCTGATCGCGTCGAGCGACTCCCAAAATGTAAAATCGTCACTGCCGATGCATTATTTAAATATTCGCAAAGACAAAAGCGGTCAAAATTAACGAGCTAAGGAGTCGCTGCAGATTTGAGCGAAACGCTCGGAATTAATACCCGAGATTACGAGCAGCGATTTAAATAACAAAATTCCCCGGAGTAACCGCACTAATTTGTTATCGGATTTCGATATCGCGCGGAAAATGCGGCCTATACGCGTTGCTCGTGTCAGCTTATTTAGCGTCGTCCGCCGTTAGCTTTTGCAAATTTATCGCACTCGCTGCTGGATTTATTTTGAATAAAGGCAGCGCCGATTCGGGCCGCGTGGAATAAACAATATCCGTGGTATACATAAGCCGTAACCATGCGGATCGTCGGAGCAAAAATGGCACCGAGGGTGAATCGTGGTCGTCGCCGTCGCGACGCAGCGACGACTCATAAATATCCCGGAGCATAATTGTTTTGCATTATGTCTTAGAAACGCACGAGTCGCCCGCGCAAAATGTCGCGAAAAGCTTCGCGCGCGCAGCGCGAATATATTTATACGTGAATTGTGGAGCACTACGCACTATAAACCGGCGACCGTGCGCCATTAAACCACGTGCAACATTTACCACGTCGGCAGGACCCGCCGCGCGTCGTTCGTGAAAAAGGTGCTTGGCAAGCGTTTATAGTCGTACATTATAGCTATATGAATCTTATGGTGGACATGTCAACCCCATAAAGTTCTACTCGGAGGCTTCGAGGCGTTTTGCGCATCCTCGGATGCTAATTCGCGCTTTTGATATACGAGGTCGTCGCTTCTGAATTCTCAATCGGGCGGGGAAATAGGAGGTACAGTAGAACCCCGATTAATCCGGTCTCGAGCATCCCGCGGTTAACCCTTGATCGTAGATACATTATCGGGGAATTTCATGTTAAATTGCTATGGTAAATTTTACCAAGTGTGACCACGAAGGGCTAATCGGGGTTCTACTGTACTGATCTCACTCCTTTCGTCCGATTCGCAATGATTGCATGCGAAGGATGTAAAACACCATCTATGATCTCGTTACGAAATTAAATTATAATACGATTCGACGTGAACAATAATTCCGCGTCCGGTAGATGAATACCGAGATGATTACGCCTCAATTATTCCTATCATTCGGAATGATAACGAGGGTCAGTGATTCCCAGCTGGTTTTTACCTCCCACGAGGTAAACGGACGCATCTCGTTGGGGCGGCTGCGCCGACGCGATTTTTATGTAAAAATCGCTCGAAGGATATAAAACACCATCTACGATCTTACTACGAAATAAATTCTAATACGATTCAACATGAACAATGATTCCACGTCCGGGAGATGAATACCAAGATGATTACGTCTCAATTATTCCTATCATTCGGAATGATAACGAGGGTCAGTGATTCCCAGCTGGTTTTTACCTCCCACGAGCTAAACGGACGCGTCTCGTTGGGCCGGCTATGAGCCTCGCGCTATATTTTCATACATAAGTAGATGAAAAAAATATAATAGAGGAAAAGCGGCGGCGCCGACGCGATTGTTCATGCGCTCCAAGCGGCGGGCCTCGCGGCGCTCGTGCCGGTTATTACACCAATTACCGCGTTGTGCGAGCTGCGCGCTTCCGATCCGATGGATTCAACGAGCGGCAGAAAGCGAACGTATTAGTGCCCCCCCTCGCCGAGTTATTACGGCTGATATAACCGCGCGTCGAACTCGCTCTTGCATCGAAATACACAAAGCACGTGTTTCCCGCTCGCGCGCGGGAATCGCGCGCACCGGATTCACGGCCCTAACTCGCGTAATAGCGCGAGCTCCGTATATACGCGCGCAGAAAGGGAAAGTCTAGCCGCTGCACCCGGCGAACCGCGTGAGATGCATAGGCAGAGCTGGACCGATGAGTCCCCCGATTCGCTGGATCTGTGGCATCAATTCCGCGGCCGATCGAACGTAATCAATTTCGCGCGCGGGGATCCCGCAGCTTCTCCCGTGACTTACTCGCTCGCGAATCGCATGCGAATCGCTCGGATTTCCCTGCGTTACGAGCGAGAATCACGCGGATGAAGTGAGTGGATGATGGGGAAAGAGATGCTTGGCGATATTACGGCGTGTTTCGACCCCATGGAACAAAAGTATATTTAAAGTATATTCAAAAGTATATTTTTGCACTTTTTACGAAACATTAGTTATGTCAAATATACTTTTGGATGTACTTAAAAAATATATTTTATGGCACATATACTTGAAATATATTTCTCATGTTTTCAGCATCTATTTAAAATGTATGTTAAGTATAAAGTATAGTATATTCCAAGTATATTTTGTATATATTTTTTAATAAATATAAATTAGTAATCAAATTAGAAAATTATAAAATATGTAAATAGAATTAGAAAATACATCAATAAAATTAGAAAATATATCAAATTAGAAAATACATCAATAAAATTAGAAAATATATCAAATTAGAAAATACATCAATAAAATTAGAAAATATAGCAAATTAGAAAATACATCAATAAAATTAGAAAATATATTTTTCTCTTCACTTTTTTTCCATGGGGGCGAGCGCCGATGGGTCTCGACCCATACACATGTAACGCGAGAATGGGTCAACCCAAAGGTTGACCCATACTCGGAACGCCGGCGTCGCGTTGGAAGTCGAAGCGTTCGTGTCGACTCGCCGGTTCGCCTGAACTCGTTTTTTTCCGAACATGAATAATAAAACCGACACACAGGCGCATACGTAAGTAGGTGAAAATATAATGGTTAGCATGATACGACGAAAGCTCGAGGGAAGCACGCATCGCGGCTTATTGCGGTACCCGTGGAAAAAGGGAGTCGTGGCTTCGCCGAATCGTACAGACATATCGCACGTTTGTGTCCAACACGGAATGTATTCTGTGTAGCCAGAGGAAAATCCACGGAATCGATTTGGAATCAAATGTGTGATATGTTGAAATTAATGTGTAATGTTGGCGACTTGTCGAACACAAAAATGCGCAATCCTGAAGGGGGATTCGTAATCTCGGTTTCCAGATCGCGGAAGGTAGACAAAATTACAAAGCACCTTTTTTGTTCTCCCAACACGGAAATATAACGAACAGTCATCGTGCGCGCCACTCGCCACACTCGCCGGTTTGTTGTCACAGTTCTCACGAAATCGCGTGTAATTGATAAAAGAAAAATTCTCGGTGGACGCGCGTGGAACACACAAAGCAGTGGGTGTAATGAGCCGGGCGGGCAATCGACACGCGATCGGCGAAAAAAATAAAAATGCGGCTCGTTCACGCGGGTTTTCGCCGCGACTGCGTATCGGGTGTACAGATGGATACAGAGTGATTCAGAGTGATTTTTCGAATTTTCACGAGCAGCGATTGAGAATTTAAAAAAAATTGTTGCGGGTATTTAATCGTTGGAATTATAGATTCAATTTAATTTTGTTTAATTTAATTAATTTACTGAAAAATGAGCCTATTTTGCGGCTCCGAGAGTCCCGGGAATTAATTATTTGTCGCAAATGGACAAAATTGTCACGAAAATTCGAGCAAATCTCACATTTTGTCCCAAAAATTGCGATAATTAATTAATTCCCGGGTCTCTCGGAGCCGAAAAATAGATTCATTTTTTAATCAATTAATTTAACGAAATTAAATGAAATTGAGTTTATAATTTCGACGATTGAATTAAGGATTGTCCCACATTTTGTCCCAAAATTAAATTAATTTATTAAAAAATGAGCCTATTTTGCGGCTCCGAGAGACCCGAGAATTAATTAATTATCGCAAATAAAAAAAAATTGCGGCAAAAATTCGAGCAAATCCCACATTTTGTCCCAAAAATTGCGATAACTAATTAATTCCCGGATGTCTCAGAACCGCAAAATAGGCTCATTTTTTATTAAATTAATTTAATTAAATTCCCCACATTTTGTCCCAAAATGTGGGACAAAATCCTTCTGAACCACCCTGTATATTTCGGAGCGCAAACAACACGACGAGACCGGCAGCTCCCGCATGTCGGGAATTCTCCGCGCGCGTTTCAGCCGCTGTCCGCTTTGAAATCATTGTCACTGATAACCCCGAAAGGCTAGTGACAATTTTGCACGCGTCGGCTCGAGTTGCGTCTGTAATCTAGATTCCGTAAATTCGATACCACGCGGGTGGCGCGCTGTAACCATACGTTGCGAGCTCGCGATGTTGACGTGTTTCAGTGTATTTTGAAAAAAAAAAGAAGAAAAAAAAAGAAAAATAAACGAGGACTAAAACGCCCGGCGGCTGTTTGTAACGATTCGACGCCGGCGAGTCGACGTCGATCGTCATCTCTCCTCTATCACTACAAATAATACAGGCCGTCCGGCAGTCGCGCGACAACGTTGGAGAGCAACGCGTACGATACACACTTAGCCGTTCTCGCGTGATGCGAGCGGGACACCGGATGCATCATCAATAATTTATTTTATTTTTTCCACGAAGGTAAACCACATTCGTGCGAATGCGAGGCTGTCGGAGCTCCCCGCGGACTTTCGTTGAAGCGTAAAGTTTTTTTTTTTTTTTTTTTTTTTTTTTTTTTTTTTTTTTTCAGCTGTCACACATCGCTCTCGCGTTCGTTTCGTCGATAATCCACCTCGAAACTCGGCTCGACTGGATATAACCCACGTTCACGATGGACCGCCCGATTCAACGGGCTCCATTGACACGATTTTTTTTCAACCCCGCGACGCGCGCGCCATCTGCTCATTTAATCAATTGTATCCGGTATTTCTCATACGTTTTAGAGGAATTAATGGTTATCTAATGACTCCGAATCGTCGCTCCTAACTTGTACAACGTCATGTTACTCTCGACACACGACACAAGAAAAAAATAAAAGCTATTTTTTATGTCTTTAAACACTAACAAAAAATGTTTATCTTTGGTACCTTCGGACATTTAATATCATTCAGCTATTCTAATCACCATATTGACAGTACAGAAACTTCTCAACCCTCATCGCATCCATTGAAAATTTCACCTCGCAAAACGTGACAAAAAAGCAAAAAAAAAAAAAATCCAGAAAATTATAATAAAATTTCGTAATAATTTATGACTTTCCCCCAGCGATATATCGTGATTACTGCCGCGTAGATCCTTCGCGATCCCTGCGGAACGAGAGACGATCTCGTCGTCCCTCGTATGGCGCCCTTTGGCTCGGCTCGGGTTTTCCGATCGAGCGAGCGAGCAGCCCGAGGGGTGGCCTTTGCGACGCCAGAGAGGCGAAGTATCAATTAATGGGTTCCCATTGAGCGGTACGACGGGCGTCAGACGACCGGAGACGCGAGCGTCTCGGTGCAGACCGAGTGCGAGAGGCCGCGATATGTGTGTTGCGCTCTCGCCCGTCTATACGGTAATGGCTCGAGATCCTCTCTGCGAAGCCTTCCGCACAGGAATTCCCGAACGTAACAGGTGACGCGAGGCCGCGTCGTTGCCGATGCCTCCTACGGTCTCTCCTGTCTCGCGGCGGTGCCGGCATCACGCATCAGGAACCTCGATTCTCCGACGGCTTCACGCGTTTACGAGCCATCGACGTACCTCGCTTAAGGTAGTCCTTGCTTCTAGTATTCATTTCGCATAAATTCGAGAAAAATGAGAGAGAGAATTGCAAACACTTCTCGATGGCATAAAAAAATAAAAAAATTAAAAAAAATAAATATCTAAATAAATAAAAAATATAAAAAATAAATAACTAAATAAATAAAAAATATAAAAAATACATAAATAAAATGAATGCACATTAAAGGCACTGAAAATATTAATTAAAATAAAATTCATTTAAAAAATGAAATGCATGAATAAAATTCATGCACATTAAAGGTACCGAAAATATTAATTTTGCATAATAATAATTCGAAAAAATGTTATTAAGAAATTGATGAAAAAAAAACATTATGTGACAAATATTTCGAAGACCCAATTTTTTTTAAATGAAAATGATTCCTTCGTTTTTCTGAATACATATGATTTTTTTCGGATTTTTAAATCATTGAAATTTGTACATATTTCTCGAATAAAAATAAACAGGTCGTGTAATGTGCTTGATTTTTTTCAGATTTTTGTAACATCGAGAAGTGTGTGAAATTCTCTCTCAATTTTCTCAAATTTATGCGAAATGAACTGTAATAGTGCAAGGACTGTCTTAACTCTCGACGATTAAAAAAAATCGTTCCCTCCGGCTCTGCTTCTCCACAAGGACGCCGGCCAACCGTTTCCGGTGACATTCCGATCCACCCACCTCATCCACGTCCCGGCGGTCCGCGTGAATAATAATGATAATAAATCCCGATCATCCACCTCTTGGCAGCGGCCGCTAATACCGCAACGAATGGTTGTAAAAAAAAAGACGAAGAAGAAGAAGAAGAAGAGGAAGAATCTAGACAGTTTCCAAATATACACAAAGAAGTCGGATTTTATGGACGATACGCGCGTAAAAACAGACCGTATATCACGGCCCGGCCGCTCTCGACTTTTATCGCTTATTTTACGCCTCCTCGGACGCCGCGCGGCTCGCACGATTTTATTGAATTTCACGCGCAGCGGAGAATCGAAATCGGCGGAATTTGAGTTACACTCTATGCGAGAATTTTTTTTGTTTTCTTGACTCAAAGCCAGGGAGAAAAAAAAACAGAGAAAAGGCACACGAAAAAAAAAAAAAAAAAAAAAAAAATACAAATTTACAACGTCCTGGCAATTATTGTCTGTTTTGGCCCTTTTTGTCTTGCCGCGTCAGTTTGTCTCTCGTATTCCAATTCGTTTATTCCCAAAGAGAGCGAAGAGATACACGAGTCACGACTGGAAGATGCGCGACGTGCGCGTCGCCCCCCCGGTGTTTGCGCTCGATCCCATTTTCGCAGGGAACACGAGAAGCCCGGATAGCGAAGACGCGGCAGCGGCTTCGCTACCCGTCGTCGTCGTCCTCGACGTCGGGGGGAACATGTAGGACATGCAGTGAGCGAGCGTGCTCGGCTCCGCTCCGGCATAGCGAGTCAGGGATGGGTGGGCAAAATGGGACGCGAAAACGAAAAATCGTTTTATGACGATGACTAAAGTGTTTTTTTTTATTGCTTTACACCCAAAAATTCGATTATCATCAATTTTGAGCTTCGGTAAAAAAAGAGAAACAAAAAAAATGCCGGGCAAAATGGGACAAACCCCCAAATTCGGCAAATCGTGTATTTTGTAATGATTATTTATTTTTTTTTAATGTTATGACAAAGAAGTTAAATATTTTTTTATAGTGACTTCAAAAGCCTGATTTGAAACGAAAAAACTGATTTAAAAATGAAAAAACTGATTTAAAAATGAAAAAACTGATTTAAAAATGAAAAAACTGATATAAAAATGAAAAAATTGATTTAGAAATGAAAAAAACTGATTTAGAAATGAAAAAAACTGATTTAGAAATGGAAAAAAATATTTAAAAATGAAAAACTGATTTAAAAATGAAAAAACTGATTTAAACATGAAAAATTTATTGAAAAAATGATTTAAAAAAAAGTGAAATTCCCATTATAGTTGCGTCGAAACTCGTCATATAGAAGCGATATTTCCAAAATGGTGTTTTTGTCCAATATTACCCCACAAAAAATCGAAAAAAAGAAAACCGCTGTGCCATTTTACCCCCATGTCCCATATTACCCGCCCAACTCCTTCGTATCTACACACGAGTCGTGTGTCGAGAGCGAAGAAGGTGCGGAGGATGAGCAACAGCAGCAGCAGCAGCGCTCGCAGCAGCAGCCCGGGCCATTTCGTACGACACAGAAGCACGAAAGGAACGACGGAACAAGGCCACAAGGATCAGAAGCAGAAGCGCGGCATTTCTCCACGTCCGCACGTGTAGCCCGGCGGCCTCCCCTTTCGCCGCTGACGCTCGGCTCACGCCGCGCGCGACTCGCCTTATCGTTCGCACATGCCGCCACGGATCTCGCTCACGAGGCTCGCGCGCTCCGCAAGAAGAGAGCCTCCTGGAAACATTTCAGGATTCTGTGTAGCCGCGCGGCGCGCCCGCCGAGATGTTATAGATACACCGCGCGCGACGTTACACTACACGACAAATACTGCGTGCGTGGAACGGGTGGTTATAACGCGCGTCCGGACGTTTGCCTTCCTTTTCCACCGGGGAATCCCGGCGCGGTGCGGATCAGGCGGGAGGCTTCTGCGTGCCACGCAGAAGCCTCCACCGTCCATTATCGCTCGATGCGCACATTCCCGCGAAGCCTCCCAACGTACCCGGGAACGTCCGCCTTATTTGGGTCACACAAGGGTTATGAGCGACCGGAACGCGGAGAAGGGCCGCCCGGGAGGATTTTGAAACGTCCTGGGGTATCAAAATATTTTGACGCGAAGCGTATAAAGGAAGCTGGGCCGATGGATTTTATTATTCGAGTTATTATTTCGTAGATACCTTTGAAAAAAATAGCGATAATGATGCAGAATTTTTTTTTTTATAAAAAGTAAAATGAACATAATAAAAAAAATAATAATGATAATAATAATAAAAATGATGAACATAATTTTAAAAATAATAATAATAATAATAATAAAAATGATGAACATAATAAAAATAAAAATAAAAAATAAAAATAATTTAGTGACATTGGCGAATTAATAATTACTATGCCGATAAGGCAGAAACTTTCGAATTGTCGCCATCTATTGAAAATTATGACAACTCATCAAAGGATATCATGAAAGCTAGAAAAGAAATTCCAGATTTTGTTAAAATAAAATCCTAGGCGATCTAAATATCCTTATGCGACCTACAGCAAGCTGAGCCTTTGGATCTTGTTGTAATTTATTATTCTAGAAAGAACCTTTGACAAAAAATATGGCGAGAATGATTCGACGACGTGAAACTTATTGATATTTTTATTTTATTCCACGCCAACTTCGTGTCATTCATTCTTTATACAAAAGCGTCGAAAAATGTCTGGGACGACAGTTTTACCGCCACGCGAAAGAAGCCGGAAAAAAAAGGAAGGAAATAAAACATGAGATTTGGCACTTAAGTATGTAGAATTTGTATAGGACGGTGGACACCCCCTCGGTGTGTGCGCTGCGCACACCGTAGAGTCGACGCGAGTCCTTAAGGCGTTAAATAAATAAAGGGATCAGTCGTCTCGTGTGTATAACACGCGGGATGGAAACTATACCCGCGGCAGTTTGTCTAGCGCGAGGAAGTCGTCCGTACGGCAGTTTTATCGGGCATCCGGGGTCGTTGTAATGTCCACGGGGGAATCGTTTCGCGTTGTAAGTGACGGAGCTGGCTGAGCGGTGCGACGCAGTCGCCGAGGGTGTTTCCACCGTTTCCTAGATGTTCGAGAATAATAAATGGCACACTGTGGTACAGTAAATCCGCGTTACCGGCTGCGGCGGGCAGCGGGAAACGGCGCGCGTGGTATCGCGTTATGCAATGGGCGAGACGTTGGATATCAGAGAAATGGAGAGAAGAGCGAGACACCTGGAATAAATCCGCAGGAAAAATCGAAGTATTAAAATGGTATTTCTGTAGTATGAACCGTCAAAGTATTCAAAGTATGTCCCAGGTGAAAAAAATATTAAATGGTATTAATACCCAGGTGAAAAAAGTATTAAAATTGTATTTCTGCTGTATAAACCGTCAAAGTATTCAAAGTATGTCCCAGGTGAAAAAAATATATATGATTTAATTAATTCATCAATAATTCCATATATATAATTTATAAAATTCTTATATCTTCTAGACATAAATTAATTACCTGTATGTTCATTATATAGAAATTTAATATGGAATATATATGCCCAATTCCATACATGAGCGCTGTATATAATCTATACATAAACGATATTTTTTTTTTCTCTTCGGTATGTCCCAGGTGAAAAAAATATATGGTTTATATACAGCGCTCATATATGGAATTGGGCCTATATATTCCATAGTAAATCATATTATACTCCATATTAAATTTGTATATAATGAACATACAAATAAACAGACTCACAATTTTGTATAAGGTCTGTAAATAGTCAGCGCATAATTCATCATTAATTCCATATATGAAATGTATAAAGTTCTTATATCTTCGAGACATAAATTAATTATCTGTATGTTCATTATATAGAAATTTGATATGGAATATATATGCCCAATTCCATACATGAGCGCTGTATATAATCTATATATAAACGATATTTTTTTTTTTTCACTTGCGTGTCGTGTTGGCCTCAAAAGTACTTCATTTAATACTAAAAAAAAATTGAATCCTCAATCACAGGAGTATGTCTGTAGGGTACAATTTGCGACTACTAATGGAAATCTGAGGTCAAAAACCGAAAATTAAAAAAAACTTAGGCTAGACGTTACGTCAATTATAGGTTTTTAAAAATTTTCTGTTCAATTTTTCAATTTTTTGGAGTATTGAATGAAGTGTTTTTGAGGCCAATACGACATTCTTGGATACTTCGACGGTTCATACTACAGAAATACTATTTTAATACTTCGATTTTTGCTCGGGGAAACCCGCAGGAAAAAAAACGGAGACAGAGCGAACGAGTCAATAAAGGTTGTGAACTAAAAAAAAAGTTGCCACAATATCGATGTTCCGTAGCCAAGAATTATTTCTATTTCCTGATATCAGCGATACTCGTTCAATTTTAATCAACCTCCCCCCTCGCTGATCGCTTCCGAGACCCTCGATAAGCTATATCCACTGTCTATAGTCGGAAGGCAAAAACAGACACCGCGGAGAAAGCGAGGAAAACGCTAAAGTTGCGGTCTCGAAGTGCCCCGAGGAGTTCGATTGACCCGGACGCGAAATACCAGCCGTAATTACGATGATCGAAGTCTCGGAAGCTCTTTTGTGATTTAAACTTCCTTCCTTCCTTCTCTCGCTCTGCTCGTAGTTCTTGTCATTCCCGATTCAATCCGACGGCGACTCGACGGATTAAAGTCAAAGAGAAACTCTCCTTGCTATTTAAGACAACGCTCTCGATTACCGCACGTACACCAAGTGCAGCCGGGACTGCTGCAAAAGAATCGCAGACAGTGCGGCTAAACGTCCGAGCGATACTCCGGGGAAGCTGGATCGGCTCGCCTTCAACCCTAGCCCCCCTTTTCCCTTTTCCACTAGCAATTACTTAAGTTCAAAGTTTGCGAAACGCCGCCCTGCATCCCCCAGAGCTGTATTGTTACCTCTGCTGGCCTCGTTGGTACTAACTATACAATTTTACTGCATTCGGCTCAACATTTTTTTTTTTTTCGATGCCACCAGACGAGACGTATTCACGGTTAAAATATTAATTTATATAAATGGAGCGTAAGAAATTATATACGATTTTACTGCATTCGGCTCAACATTTTTTTTTTTTTTTTTTCGATGCCACCAGACGAGACTTATTCACGGTTAAAACATGGATTTATATAAATGGAGCGTAAGAAATTATATACGATTTTACTGCATTCGGCTGAACATTTTTTTTTTCCGACGCCACCAGACGAGACGTATTCACGGTTAAAACATGGATTTATAAATAAATGGAGCGTAAGAAATTATTTGTGATCTGCTTGATGCGAAACGATATATTTAGTGTCGAAGATATTCGACGCATTATTAATGGAATTATTATAAAATCAGGACGCGATATCAGAAACTGTAAAGATACTTCGGATTCAGAGCCGCCAATAAGGGGAGACTCGGCGGCGTCTTGACCCCAATTATATCCAGTTCATATCGTCTAGTCTTTTGGTAATAAATGCCCGAAATATGTGGATCAATTCTGTACGCAGGATTTACTCAGTTTTAAATAAAAAGAAGACGGGCGAATAATTTTGTCGCGCGAAAACGAACATTTTTTATTCCCACCCGCACAAAAATGTGAAAATATTCAAAAACCGACAATTGATGAATCTTAAGTGTTTGTAAAATTTCAGTTTTTTGACCTCAGACTTCCATTACTAGTCGTAAATTGTACCCTAAAAACTCTCTTGAGTGTTTGAAGACTCAACTTTTTTTTTCGAATATCAAATGAAGTATTTTTCAGTCCATTATGACATACTTCGAATACTTCGACAGTTAAAGACTTTTAATTCCAATGGTTTTAAATTTTTTCCATTTAAATTAAAATATTCCCTTTAATTTAAAATTATATTAATTTTTAATTATAATTTTATATAATAAAAATTCAATAAATTAAATAATTAAAAAGATTTAATATTAAATCTTAATAAAAAAATTAATATAGATAAATTAAATAAAATTAAATAATTAAAAAAAATTACTACAGAAATACTATTTAAAAAAAAATAAAATAAAATAAAAAATAGCAAAGTAAAAAAGGTTAAATAAATAAAATGAAAAAATACCCCTGTTATTGAGGATTGAATTTTTTTTTTTTATTAAATGAAGCATTTTTCAGTCGAATCCCAAGTAAAGATTGATATTTATTTAAACCGCGTTTATTTAAGCCACGTGTGCCGCGACTGAGGAGGTTAAATCAAAGGGTCGATCGCTTTATCGTCCCCGAATAAGTCGTTGGCTCTATAATTTACACCTATATATATATAAAACGTCTGCGGAATCGACTCTGCAGCTTCTCGTCGCTCCAGTCGCGAGGAGAAGCAGCAGCTACGCGCCCACGCAACAAGAAGTCGACCGTCGCGATATCGGTCCCGGGGCTTTGACATGAAATATTTATGGAGCTTCCGTCGGGGGTTCGCCCGAGCCGCGAGTGTGTGGCGCCTCGGCCGCCGCGCTTCGGATGCACCCGCGACGTACGGCGTATTACGAGCAGAGAGCTCACTCTATGAATATATACATTCATTTTCGTCGCGTATATATACATAAAGCGTGGGTGCCCCGCGCGTGTCGCTCAGAGTGCGCGTCGGAGAAGAAGTTGACGCAACGAAAGAGGAAAAAGACGAGGAGGCTGCGCGCGAGGCTCGGTCGAAGGTCCCGGAAGGGAGGGTCGCGCGTCGCCTGTAACTCAAACGGCACCTGGGACAGTCGAAGTTCGACCCCCCGCGGCCCACGGGAGTCGGCAAAGTTTGTCATTCGCTCATCCCCCCCTCCCCTCTTTTTATCCTCCTCTACAGAAAACCTTTTCAGAGTTGTAAATCCACGTTAGTTTAAGAAACAAAAGGTACAGTACTGTTTGCATTGTTGGTGTGATTTAATAATAATAACCTGTGATTGTGAAATTATGTGTGACATTTTGAATAGCTGCATGGATATCGGATTTTTATCAAATTTTATTTTTTGATTTTAATTTGATTTGATTTAAAAAAAAAATTTATCAACTTTATTTTTATTTTTTTATTTTGATTTGATTTGATTTGATTTTATTTTATTTTTATCAACTTTTATATTTATTTTTTGATTTTTATTTGATTTGATTTGATTTTTTAAAAGTTTTATCAACTTTTATTTTTATTTTATTTTGATTTCATTTGATTTAATTTAAAAAAATGTTATAAACTTTTATTTTTTTAAATTTTGATTTGGTTTGATTTGATTTTTAAAAATGTTTATCAAATTTTTAGTTGATGCATTATTTTTATAATGCATCAACCGCGTGTCTCAATTTTTTTGGGAAAATAAACGTGAAATTTTTCTCTGAACAAATATTCTTTGCAGTCATTGAAGAATGTACACATTGTATTATAATTACTCCGTGTTACTATAATTAATTAACAATTACAACATTAATTGCACCATCAACTTTATTTCTGAAAAATTTGGAGATTTACAACTCTGTAGATTTCGAATTCATTCCTGACGACGAATATCACGAAAAGCCTATCCGAGCTCTGAAAGGACATTTGGTGAGTGGGGCTGATGAAGAAGGGGTTGAAGGACCCGATAAAAAATGACACACATATATATATAGCACATATACATATATACCACTTTTGCTTTCTCCTTATCGCCGCCCGTCCATCGTGAGTTTCTTGCCCTCTGGCCGCGACTGCAGTAGGCAGTGAAAAATCACGGAACGATTTCTCATCGCGCGCGGGGCTACCGGTGTCGTGAGTGAGGAGGAAGACGCGCGGGGTCCCCCGGAGAAGATACCGCGCGGACGCGCTGTATAAATACCGCGGCGCGGGCTCTCGGGGTGAAAGGCATCGAGTGCCACCCGCATCAGATAATATTTAAATTAATGATAAACATTTATAAAGCGCGTTTTGTTATACAGAAAACATATTTGGATCATTGTGACGCGGGGCCCCGGCGAGCGGCGCGCGCTGTACGTGCGGCGAGCATCGCGGCCGCAGCGAGAGAAACCCAAAGAAACTATAAAGAATATATTATATACAGGGTGATTCAGAACGATCATCCCACATTTTCGTCAGCAACTGCCGATCGTCACCAGTTCTCGAATTTTCGTAGGATTTTTTGTTCGTTTGTCATAATTATTTAATTCTACTAAATAATCATCTGAATAATTTCTACTAAATGATTTATGTTCATTATTTAATTCTACTAAATAATCATCTAAATAATTTCTACTAAATAATTTGTGATCATTATTTAATTCTACTAAATAATCATCTAAATAATTTCTACCAAAAAATTTGTGATAATTATTTAATTCTACTAAATAATTTCTACCAAAAAATGTGTGATAATTATTTAATTCTACTAAATAATTTCTACCAAAAAATTTGTGATAATTATTTAATTCTACTAAATAATTATCGCAAATTAACTAATTCTACTAACAAAACAGTTTAATTGTAACCAAAGTTTATAGTTACGACGATGAAATACCTGCAACTTTTTTTATTTTTTATTAATTGCGACAATAATTTAATTTAACGATAAATTTCAACGTATCCACCAATCGGGTTACCCCGGATTCCTCGGAGCCGCAAAACAATTTAATTATTTAATAGGTTAACTTAACAAAATTAAATAAAAACAAAGTTCATAGGTCCGACGTATCAAATACCTGCAACATTTTTTCAAAAATGTTTGTCTATGGCTCAGCAAAATTTGAAGAATCATTCTGAATCAGCCTGTATACACAGATACACATACAGATATACACGTGAATTGGAGGGCCCGAGCCGAAAGGCATTGTACGCGGTGGCCCCTCTCATCTCCATAACGGGTCCTATCTCCAGCTTTATTTTTCTCCGGCTCCGTCTCTCTTTATCTTACACCGATCCGAGCCTCCCGCGCGTAATTCTCGTATCTCCTCGACCCTCGCCACATACATCCTCCGTGGTTTCTGCGGCGGTAGCGAGAGCCGCGGTCCGCCGTTTTTTTTTCTCTCCCTTTTCTCCAGCTCCCTCTTTATTTCTCGAGCTCGTGTTTTTTTTTTAATTCCGATTTTTCTCCTCTCCGCAACGTAGAGAGCCTGCCGAGGCTGCGCGACTTCGTCGCACGCTTATTCGTGGCTTCGTTTGCGTCGCTCCTTCTCTCGATTCGATTTTCGATTGTCCTCTTCCTGCCCTAAATCGTCCGAATAAAACGGGGGCCGCGAAATCGGCTGCGCGCCGCTTCGACGACGACGACGACGACGACGACGTTAATCGCGTCCTGCCGGAATAGCCGCGGAGATACCATCGGCATATAAGTGAGAAAGACGAAATAAACTCGATTCGATCGCCCGCTCGATGATCCACGACGAGAGACGCTCGCCACACGCGTTCGAATATAAAATTAGACGCGAGTCCCGCGGGCGATCGTGAAACCGGACTCGACGCTAAATTGCCTCGTGAACGAAAATAAAAGTGCGATCGGTGTTTCGGAATCGATTTTTCGGGGCGAGAACAGTGTTTTCAGTCCCCATTACTTTAAGAATTAAAGTTGACACAACAGTTTATTTTCCAGTTACGATTTCATAACGACGACCTGCAGTGATTATAAAATTATCTGTGAATTTTTTAGTTGCCGTAAGAAAAAAACGAATTTTTCATTAAATTTTGTTTATTTTAATTATTTTCATTATTTTCATAAATTTGTATTATTTTCATTATTTTCATAAATTTGTATTATTTTCATTATTTTCATAAATTTGTATTATTTTCATTATTTTCATAAATTTGTATTATTTTCATTATTTTCATAAATTTGTATTATTTTCATTATTTTCATAAATTTGTATTATTTTCATTATTTTCATAAATTTGTATTATTTTCATTATTTTCATAAATTTGTATTATTTTCATTATTTTCATAAATTTGTATTATTTTCATTATTTTCATAAATTTGTATTATTTTCATTATTTTCATAAATTTGTATTATTTTCATTATTTTCATAAATTTGTATTATTTTCATTATTTTCATAAATTTGTATTATTTTCATAAATTTTCATTATTTTCATAAATTTTCATTATTTTCATTATTTTCATAAATTTTCATTATATTCATTATTTTCATAAATTTTCATTATTTTCATTATTTTCACAAATTTTCATTATTTTCGCAATGCATTAACAGTATTTCTCCATTTTTTTCAATAACATTACCATGAAGTTCTATGGGAAATTAATATTTCTTGCCTCTATTGCAAAGTTTACACGTCACATTACAATCATTACGAATTATTATTATAAAAACATAATAATAAACCCAATCATACCATCAATTTTATTCCTATAAAAATTAGGGATTTACAACTCTAGGCGAGAGGCCGACGAAGTCAGATTCCTCTGGGCTCGTCGCTGGGAATTCGCGACGGTGTATAAAGTGGGCCGACGTCGATAGCTCGACGCACGAGTCGCGCGGGCCCCGAGGTGTCGCGCGAAACTGCGGAGCCTATTAACCCTGCCTCATGGAATTAGGGAAAAAAAAGGTGGATGAGAGAAAGAGAGAAAAAAAAAGAGAGACGTTTATTTCGTACCCTGTGATGAGAGACAGAGAGAAAAAAAAATAGCCGGACGCCGAAAAATAAAATACGACGTGTGAGCGTCGAGAAAGGTGGAGAATCGAGGAAATTCGAGAAGCTTGGAGGTCGGGATCAACGGCGGCGGGAAGTCTCTTTAAACGAGCGGCCCGAGCCCGGGCCGAGGGATCGAGATCGTGAGACCGAGATAAGTGCGAGGGCGACAGGAGGGTCCCGAAAAGATAGAGCCACGTCCGGCAAATAAAATAGAGGCGTTTCGTCACGGTCTGCCGCCTCCAATCCCCGGGTATATCTCGCGCGCACGTGAGACCGACCGAGGAGAGCGCGTCTTGTCCGCTTCGCGCTAGCCGCGCGCACGAGGCGTTAAACGAGAGGAACACCGGTGAACGCACTTTTGAGTATTACTTTTTTTTATTGGCCTCGTCTATACTGTAATGCAGCGTTTTTTTTATTTTTATTCGGGCGCGACGCGCAGGCGTCGAACACCTGTAGTTGTGGAGCTGGTGGAAAATTTGTGGCGTTGGGGGTCGGCCCGAATTGGGCATTGCTGAGGCCGAGGCAGAATTGATGCGGCCTGATCCGGGCCTGGCTAGTTCCAGATTCGCACCGGCTATTTTTAATTTTTTCGTGAAAAATAAAAAAATAAAAAATGTTATATTAAATAAAAAAATAAGATTAAATAAAAAATGAAATTTTTCGTGAAAATTTTTAGAAAAAAATGATGTTAAAAAACCACAATAACGTGTTGAAAAAAATCAAATAAAAGTAAAAAGTATTTTCGCACTTTTTTCGAAATGTCATCACTTCACTAAAATCGAGGTTACTTTTTTTATCGATCTTAATATTAACCGATTTATTTTTATCGATCTTTTTTCGATCGAGCAACCCGACAGTCAATCAGAGAACGAATAACCCCACAAAAATACTTACATAGAAAATGCGAAATATTTTTCCTACCAATTTTTTTTAAAGAGGGCTAACGAAAACAAGACGTACCGAATCATTTGTCTCGCCCCTCTGGAGACCCAAGCGTTTTATAACCCGTAAGTACAGTTAGCGCAACGAAATTGAATTCACGTGCTTTCCCCGGCGGGTACATTTTTACCTGCCGCGATATTTCCGGAAATCCTCTCGCCCGCGAGTGTGTCTCGAGTTTTATTTATCGTTATCGAAGTACCGCGGGCGCGCGGAAAAATAGCGCCCGGAGGAAGCTGGAAAGCGATCGCGGGAGTTGATTTATCGACGGGCGGAGAGCGCGGCCGGAATTGCGCGAGAGGTTAGAAATCGCGATGGAGAAGTCGGAGAGTCACGGGGGGTGAGGGGGCGGGGGTGGGGGGGGGGGGGTAGAAAAGTGACGGGGGGAGCCGGCTGCGTTCACCGAGGCGTCGCGTCGGTGAGAAACGCGACGCGACGTGGAGAAATAAAACCTCCTCGCGTCGACGGTCCACACGGGGCGCGAGCGGTATACACACTCGATTCTATGGGTCTCTCGCGTGTCGTTTTCAGTGTAAACATTAGTTGTGTGGCTGTGCGGACGCGATCTCGTCGTGCGGCGAGCCGGCGGGATGGGGTTCGCTCGCGCGTGAAAACGCGGACGGGGGGACGGGGGGAAGGGGGACGGGGGGACGGGGGAGCCCCCCACGGGTTGAGAGACACGTCCGACACCTTACAGGATCCTTCGCCGTGGATTTCGACCCGGCAACAGAGTCCCCGTGTCCTCGCGACGTGTGTATAGATGCCGGTGTACTACAACACTTCGAAACATGGGTCAGGATGTCGCCGCGCGCTGTAAGGTGTTCTCCGAGAAACGACCTGGGCCGAGAGGTATTATAAACTTATAGGTGTAAAACTGGACATCGCGGAATTCGATACGTAGGGCCTTGGAAGTGGAGACAAGTGGAACAATGAGGTGCGAACTGATTGGCAAATATCGGTATGGCATTTGCCACAGATATTTCTGACGTAAAATTCGATTTTACGCACTGCGTAATGTGAATTATTCTTATAATATATCATATTACAGTCGTGAGATGTAATTTTTGCTCACAGTGCGTAAAATGTAATTTTTGCGCACAGTGAATAAAATGTAATTTTTTCGCACGGTACGTAAAATGTAATTTTTTGCGCACAGTGCGTAAAATATAATTTTTTCGCACCGTGCGTAAAATGTAATTTTTGCGCGCAGTGCGTAAAACGTAATTTTTCGCATACTACCTGAAAAAAATATGGTATATGCCACACGTGCGTAAGATTTTACGCACTCGTGGCATAACACACTATTTTATTCTTAAGAGCAAAAATATCAGAGTATCAGAACGAACCACCCGAGTCCAAGTCGGGCCCTGCTCAGGCCCTGTCCGTGCCCTCATCTGCACCTACTTCTCACCGTACCTAACACCAGTAGTTCACCTCTTTCCCTCCCACTTCCGGTTTTTCCCCCTCTCCGAATAAACCACGCGTTCTCCAGATCATCATTAAATCGCAATTAAATCATCATCGTATCACAATCATAATTAAATAAATGACGAAACGGTCTCGCTTAATGAGGCGAACGCCGAGACACCAGGTAGTAACATTACCTCAAAATTTTCCTCCCCGTAATTAATATCCCGATCCGTTGGAGGCTCTATTGTGCGGTACTTAGGAGCCCCGCTTTTTCGCGCGTCAGAACCGACGTTACAACCGCGACGATAATGGCTCCGACGTCGTCGTTGAATCCGGCGCGTAGCCACCGCCGCCGCGCGCGCCACTCCATTCCCTCTCCCCATCCGTAACCCCGGGGGCGAGGCACCGTCGCGCCCCATGCATATTCGCCGTCCCCCGCTGGTATTAGTGCGTTTACTAAGTAAACTCGGCAGCGCCACGGCGTTATTAATAAATTACGATACACCCGGGACGTTAATTACGAGGTGCGTGGCGGCCGCCGCAGCATGCAAGCACAAGAAGCATGGCTACCGGTGTGTAGGAAGGAGGAAGCCGCGGAGCACTAAAACATCAGGCAGCAGCAGCGGCAGCAGCGGGTTTCGCGCTGCGACGCTATAACACTACGCCAGAAAGAGGATACATTTTCTAATTACTGCGAGGGGCACACTGGAGGGGGCCCCCCTCTCTCCTCATGCAGGGGAAGGGGGGGGGGGGAGGAGCGAATACCAGTAGCCGCGGGAGATTCCGGGGCAGCGATAAAAAAAAATCGAGGGAAAGAATGCGCGGTGCGCGTGAGTGGAAAAGGAGTAAAGACCGCGTCGGAAAAAAAGGAGGATGAGGAGGAGGTGGGAAAAAAAAAAAAAAAAAAAAAACGTGTAAGAGGGAACGATAAAACGCCGGCCCACACGGGAGCTGCGCCGAGGTGGGCGTAATGTGGGTCTCTGTGCTGCGGAAGACCGGCATGGAAAACCTGCGCACCGCGCATTATGCTTTTCGTATTTCAGCTCATACCGACATTACTGCTGCACTTGCGCGGACCTCAAGCGCGGGTTTTCTATATAGGGGAGAGCGGGGCGATACGGGCCCCCGGGGCGAGACGAGGCCCCCCAATTCTCAGGTAGCAACGGGGCGTGATGGGCTACCCAAATTTTTGGTGAAAATTTAATTTTTTAAAACGAGCTCGGATAGTGAAAAGTAGGACGTGGAACCTTCAACACCCAAATTTCAGAATGCAACATTCAGGCAACAAATGAAAAATGTACGCTCTTAGAAACATTAAATTCGGCGTTGATTGCTTATTTCAGCAAGAAACGTGATTGCCAGCACAAAACACTGCCGCGATTTGAATTGACTCCACGAATTGAGCTGTCCGTTTCAGAGTGAAGTAAGAAATGCCTAACAAATGTAAAGGATACGGTATTGGGCAGTTGCAAAGAAAAAAAAAGTGCAATTTTTGGGGGGCTCATCTCGCCCCACAAATTTTTTTTTCGCGGACGCACTCTAAAGACCGTTGGAACATTATTTTTGGGTTACAAATAGTTCATTTACGCTATTTTTAAATCCCTATCACCGTTTTTTCCTTAAGGGGCCCATATCGCCCCGCTCTCTCCTATATGCGCCAGGGTGGAATTTCTCGCTGACGCGAAATCGCGACGATACCGGGTGAACGACGTCTACGTGGGGACCGGATGCGGTGCGATGCACTTCGGAGTGGTTCGCGAACGGAGACGGACTGGTTTTCGTGATGCGCAGCAGCATCAACGAGCAAACTGAGAGAGCGTTCCGAAACTCTCGGCCGCACGGTTTATTCGCGAGACCCGCAATGAGTGGCCCACGGGATAGGAATAAGAGCGACGTACTTTGCGCGAAGATACGACGAATTTACGATCTCCATAGCCGGTGGTGAACGTCTCTCGCGGGGATGAGAATATCCCAGTGTCGTCTAGCGAGACGCGCGACGTTCGCGTCCGACGGTCTCTTGGGATCCTCTTCGCGGTGGAATGTCGTGTATATATATATATATGTGTGTACATGTATTTACATGGATCGTAAGTGCGAGATAGTCGACGGAAGTGCAGTATGTTCGCACCACACCGACGCGACGTTCCGCGCACGAAAACGACGATGACGAGGCGTAACATCAAGGAAATTGTCAACGAGCTGCTGGTGCTGCTATTGTCCGGGCAATAAGGAAACACATGAGTAGGGGACGGAAGACAAGAGAGATGAATACACACACGAATTCCAGAGGCACTTCCCGTGGCGTGATAAAAGTTAGCGAGAGAGACTGCGATGGAATTGGGTTGTCAGGAATTACTGCGAATGAAGAGAAAACTATTGATGGTTTATCTATTTGTAGTTTTCATTTATGGGATTCTGGAAGTAGGTTTTGAATAGGTGGTTTAAGTTTTAGATGTGCTATAATAAGATTAATATTCAATGAAGAATCCTTTTTTTGGGCGTCATAAGCTTGAAAGTGGAAACCTAGGTAGGTCACCAAAGGCTCACAAAAAGACCCTTTGGGGTCATCAGGAATCATGAAGACAAGCATAGAAAAAAAGAACTCGAATTAAGCTCGAATTATCCATCGGTGGGTAATTTATGTACAGTTTTCATTTATAGGATTCTAGAAGTACGTTTTGAATAGGCGGTCTAATTATTTCCAGGCGCTGTAATAGAATGATTATCCAATAAAGAAAGCTTTTTTAGACATCATAAGCCTGAAAATGGAAACCTAGGTAGTGTACTAAATGTTCACAAAGATACCCTTAGGTGTCATCAGGGATAGAAGACCTGAATGAAAGAATCCTATTTTGGACATCATAAGCCTGAAAATAGAAACCTAGGTAGTGTACTAAATGATCACAAAGAGACCCTTAGGAGTCATCAGGGATAGAAGACCTGAACAAAAGAATCCTATTTTGTACATCATAAGCTTGAAAATGGAAACCTAGGTAGGTCACTACAAATGCACACAAAGGGAACCTTCGATGTCATCAGGAGTCAAAAAGACCTGGACTAAACGTCACACTACAAGTACGATAAAAACAACTCGAATCAAGGAAAAAAAAGAATTCCCCAAGTTCAGCACATCACCCTGCAAGTCCAGCAAACATTGTCTCACGATTTCACATCGTCCCGCCCATCCACCGTCTGTTTTGGTGTAACGCATTAGGATTTGGATATTGGAAATCTGGCTGGCGCCGGTGATCGCTATTCACGCCGGATTCGCGCGGCCGGAGATCCTAAAGATACATAAAGCGAGCACGTTCCTTCCGTGGCTTATGTCTTTATCTCTTTTTCAACCTTTTCCTCGCCGCGCGGCGGCAGCAGCAGCAGCAGCAGCCCCCGACGTTTGCCACTGCGGTAGCGCACAATTATTGAAAAACGATTTGCCTCGCTCGACTCGCGGAATATTTCCAACGTTTCTCGGGGTAGACTGTATAATATATTCCGTATATCTGGCGGGATATTCTCGTTTATGCTTGCCGCACGCTTTCACGCTCTCCTTCTCTCTCTCTCTCTCTCTCTCTCCCTCCCCCGGGTGTATCATTTTCTCGGCTATACGTCGTTCTTTCTCTTTAAAACAGCGAGCGGAATCGACCGGCCCGTGGAGAGAGAAAGAGAGAGAAAGAGAGCCCACGGGCACCGCTGGCACCGCGTCCGTCGGCGGTGCTACGGTGTGGAGCACACAACAGACCGAAACTTCAGTGGACCTCGAACGTTCCTCTCGTAAAACGATTTAACGACCGTGCAGCGCGCGCTCGCCCAGTCCTGGAATCGACATTTTTCATAGAGCTAATATATTTCGGCTCCCTCGCCGAAAGTCCATGGTGTTCCCGGCGGGGCTGCCGGCAGAGGCTACTATATATCGGCGGTGGATACAGCGGCGAGGAACACTCAACCGTGTATACTGTGTATGGAAACGAGGCGGGGCATTAAAAACAAGGCAAGAGGAGTTAAAAAAAACGTGGAACAAAGGAGCGAGGAGCCGGTGTGCCAACGTTTCCGTGGAAATTTCGAGGAATTAAAAACTGCGGCGAAGCTAGCAGGACTTGGGCGTCGTTACTTTAATGCCCGAGTGAACGAGGGATGCGAGGAAAGACGTCAACGTGGCAATCGAAGCGGTGACTTCTGGGTCTGAGAACTGCGGTGGAGGTATCGTCGTTTCTGTTGATGATACAGCGGCCTAGCGGTCGACCGCTAAACCTACCGGAAGGTGCAGGAAATTCCTAGGAGGTACCTGGAAGTGCAGCAAAAGGCATAACCCATAAGTGATGCTTCAATCAGGATCAGGATGATCGTCAAGCTGAACGAAGATGATGATTTTCAGCTATGAAGGTCGTCATCATACCTTTATGGACTAACGGAAAGCAAGCAGCTACCGATGTCTCTTAAAAGTGCAGCAAAAGGCATATCCTGTAAGTGATGCTTTGGTCAGGATCAGGATGATCGTCTAGGTGAACGAAGATGATGATTTTCGGCTATGAACGTCGTCATCATAGCTTTATGGACTAACGGAAAGCAAGCAGCTACTGATGTCTCCTAAAAGTGCAGCAAAAGGCATATCGCCTAAGTGATGCTCCGATCAGGATCAGGATGATCGTCAAGTTAAACGAAGCTGATGATCTTCGGCTATGAAGGTAGTCATCATAGTTTTATGGACTAACGGAAAGCAAGCAGCTACCGCTGTCTCCAAAAAGTGCAGCAAGAGGCATATCCCCTAAGTGATGCTCCGATCAGGATCAGGATGATCGTCAAGCTGAACGAATACGATCTTCGGCTATGAAGGTCGGATCGTCATACCTTTATGGACTACCGGAAAGCACGCAGCTACCGCTGTCTCCTAACTTTAACTATATTCCTCGCTAGAAGACGTTTTATGGGTGACGACGACAACGACAACGGTGAGGCTTTTGGGACGATACCTTTTCGGGTTTAACGCCTCCCCGAGGAGGCATCTTGGAGAAAATTGGAAAACACTGTTGAACGTGGGCGGACACGACGACGATGTCGTATAATCACGCATAGACAGCGTTTCATGTCACTGTAGGATCCATATAGTCATCGAGACATTGATTGTTATGGAATGGACATTGATGATTATGGCAGGGTCGAATGTTAGCTGCCACGATATACAGCGGCTACATCCACGCAATCCTGTCGGCTCTCAGGGTCTACGTCGAAACCCGCTGACTTCACTTCGGCCCCATCGTCGGTGATGTTTCCATAGCGCGTTTCAGCCACTCTCGCTTTATCGCCCTGGTCCGCGTTAAGTAGTTCGTCGACTGTACACTCGGGCCGAAACGAGCGGATAAAATTAGCCACTCGCGACTTTGTAAACTCGCGGCCCGCCTCGTCGCGGCTCGTATAAACCCCGCGTTCGGTGTGAGCACCGCGAAACGAGCGCGCGCGCGCGCGCTTTCGACTTGTTTGTATCTGATGCGATATGCGATGTGGCGCCGGCGCTCGCGGTTTCGCTTCATCGCGTTAACCACATTCCGCGAATCCTCGCAACTTCTCCCTGTTGCACTGAGGCTCCCCAAAAAGGTTTGTACAGATCTATCTGGTTTGGAGGTGTAAATCCATGTGAATAACAAACTCCAACCTTTTTGGACTTTTATGGACACGTTTGGAGTTCATTAGAACGTTGCGGTTTCATCGAATTCCTCGATACAGCGTCAAGATTTATGAATGCGAGTCACACGTGAACCAAGGGAATATGGATCATGGCATAGGGTCTCGAATCCTAACCACATTCCACGAATCCTCAACTTCCCTGTTGCATCGAGGCTTCTCAAAAAGGTTCCTACGGATCTATCCAGTTTGCAGGTATCAGTCCATGTGAATAACAAACACCAACCTTTTTGGACTTTTATGGACGCGTTTGGAGTGTATTAGAACGTTGCGGTTCCATCGAATTCTTCCATACAGCGTCAAGATTTATCAATTCGAGTGACGCGTGAATTAAGAGAATATAGATTACGGCATAGGGTCTCGAATATCCTAAAGACATTCCACGAATCCTCAACTTTACTTGTTGCATAGAGACTTCTCAAAAAGGTTCCTACGGATCTGTCCAGTTTGTAGGTATAAATCCGTATGAATAACCAACTCCAACCTTTTCGGACCTTTATGGACACGTTTGGAGTTCATTACAACGGTTGCGGTTCCATCGAACTCCCCCAAACCGCATGAAGATTTATCAACCCAAGTCACGCGTGAGTCAACAGAACATATGGATCATGGCATAGAGTCTCGAATCCTACAAACTCCCTGGCTGTATAATTAAAGAGTGAATCATCGTCGCCCGCAATCTTGAAAGGCTTCGCGTCACACACTCAGGAACATCTTTCATTCGATTTCACAGTGGGGCGCACGTCTCGTGAATTGGTCTGCATTCCTTGGGTTAGCTCCCTTTGCTATCGGACGCGTCTGGTCAACGAGCCGCGAGAATGATGATGACGCTGCCGAACGCTTCGCGTGTACGCGGCTGGAAATAGAGAATCCGTGCTGCGAGTGCTGCAGAGCGGATGAACGAGATAATAGAGGCCACGGTTGTTTCTATTTTCGGCGTGTCTCACCGGTATCACGCTACGTTTGCACTCGCCTCGTCGTCGTCGTCGTCTGGCTCATCTGAATCATCATAAGACAAGTTGTTGGCCCTGCACATCGGTCTTTGGCAGTCACCATAGGATCTCCTAAAGCCTAGAAGGGGTCGTCTGTGCCAATGACTGCATTTTCGGTGTCTTGCATTGCCGATCTCTGCACTATCCATGCCTACAGCCATCCGAACGTGTCAGAGGTCTCCATTTAACGCAGCCAACGTGCGTTCATCAACGAGCTCCCATAGCCTCATAGCTTCTGTCGTCATACGTTTACTGACCCGGCCTCGTTTTCCTTTCCAGCCTCGACTCATCAGGCCTCATTGACGACACCCGGAAATTCGATGATCCGCACCGACCGATCAACCCACAACCCGCTCTGCGAGCTTCCTAAACGCGATTACAATCCTTTATCGTACGATCAGCTTGCTCGGAATTAAGATATGTGATCGAACGAGTCGAATTCCGATGCGAATTCGATCCACCTGGACCGACATGTGAAACGATCAACGAGTGGATAAGAAAATACGCCGCCCAACTGGAACAACGAGCGCCCTGGCATCGCGCACATCGCGTATCGAGGCACGTACAACGCAAACCCATCGGCGTAGCGCGCGTATGGAGCAGAAACGGTTGCAACCTCCAGCAATTCCGCGGATTCTCGAAAAACGATGGAATCGACGCACGAAACCGTCCGACGGGTCGGCCAATCGCACAGTTGCACCTGCGGCGCTTCCAGCCCTCCTGACCATCCGGATATCCAGTTACGGCGTGGCTGCTGCGGGATCGATGGGACTTTTCGTGTTTCGCTGCGCGCCCCACGGGAATCCTATCTTCGGGATTCGGAATAATTTTTCAAAATCCTGCTGCTGCCGCGTGACCTGGTTGCTCGGACGGCCTGCAGCGAATCCACTTCAGCTGTCATACAAATTATCGTACACCGAGAGAAAAAATTTCCTTGATTCGATGAAATTTCCTTGAAATCTCAACCTATGAAACATTTCTTTGAGGTAAATGAAATAATATCCTTAAGTTAATATTATATTTTCTTTGAACGATGTCATCAACCAAATTATACGTTATGCCCGCCACGTTTTTGGTTACGTACCATAGTTACTTAGATATGGTCACCAATAACTTCGATGGTTTAACCAATGATTATCTTCTTGATTTGACTTGACTTAACTATAACATGACAGACCAGCTCGAGCGAGAAACACCAATACGACTTATTGCGAATGAGCCAAACGTTGACAGACCGGGTGCCGTCAAGTATATCGTTTCTTTAAATCAAGGAGATCATCTCATTGAAATTCAAAGAAATATTTCATTGAAATCAATGAAAAGATTTCAGTCCACCCATTTCTTTGGTATCAAGGAAACTTTTTCTCTCGGTGTAGTGGATGATATTCGGCTATGAAGGTCGTCATCATACCTTTATGGATTAACGGAAAGCATACAGCTACAGATGTCTCCTAAAAGTGCAGGAATCCTATCTTCGGGATTTGGAATAATTTTTCAAAATCCTGCTGCCGCGTGACCTGGTTGCCCGGACGGCCTGCAGCGAATCCACTTCAGCTGTCATACAAATTATCGTATAACCGGATGATCGGTTGGGTCGAAGAACGATATAAAAACAGCCTGTTTATCGGGGTGGTTGAAGACGATTCCGAGGGCATTCACTTGTGCAGGCGGTTCAAAGCGCCAGCGAGCTGACCGTTTAGCCTAGTGGCCGGCTCGGTCGGACTGATAATCGTTGCGGACGCGGCCGGCTGTGGGTTGAGCCGCTTATTGGCCTCGTAAAACTGACTCATCGCGCGTTGTCGGAATGGCAGCCGAGTATCGCGTGGTATTCTGCTGAGCCTGGCGCTATTGGACGTAATTCCGAGTCAAGCAGCTCCGAATCGGCGCTGGAATCCGTCTTGATGAGAATCGCTTGATTTTACAGGCCAACCATCGGGGAGCTGCCCCTCAGAATTTCCTCAGCCTCTTCGTGTCGCACTCGTTTGTCCCTCGCGTTGATAATCTTAACGAGGTGCAAGTGCGTCCGGCCCCGCTCGAAACCCCCGGCCGCAATACGCGTTGCGTGATCTCCGTGGCGGAATTTTTTTTTTTTTTTTTTCGCCGGCAAAACGCGCGAGTAGTGACGGCTCTTTGAGAAATGAACGTCACACGCGTTTCGACACACTGTGGAGAGACAATGAGGCTTGGGATATGGGAGGGGCGGGACAGGCGTCTTGTTTCCGTAGTATAGGCCATTAACTATTCTGACTTCAGCGTGAGATATTGTCACGGTGCTGTTCGATGCTGTGGGCTTTGAGTAATGCGAGTCTCAATGCGAAAGCTGTACACACATAGAAAAACATCAACGGAGTGATGACAACATTTTTGCTGTAGCAGCTGCAAATTTGCTGAGGCAGCTGAAAATTTTGCTGCGGTAGCTGAAAATTTGCTGAGGCCGCTGAAAATTTTGCTGTGGTAGCTGAAAATTTGCTGAGGCCGCTGAAAATTTTGCTGTGGTAGCTGAAAATTTTCTGAGGCCGCTGAAAATGTTGCTGTGGTAGCTGAAAATTTGCTGAGGCCGCTGAACATTTTGCTGTGGTAGCTGCAAATTTGCTGAGGCCGCTGAAAATTTTGCTGTGGTAGCTGAAAATTTTCTGAGGCCGCTGAAAATTTTGCTGAGGTAGCTGCAAATTTGCTGAGGCCGCTGCAAATTTCCTGAGGCCGCTGTCAATTTTGCTGCAGTAGCTGCAAATTTGCTGTTGCCGTTGAAAATTTTGCTGTGGTAATTGCAAATTTGCCGTGGCCACTGCAAATTTTTATGTTGTTGAAAAATTTGCCGTGACAAGGAAAAATTCGTTAAAGTACAAAAATCGATTTGTTGTCACTCCCTGATTATTTTTCTCCGTGCAACGGAATGCAGGAGTTAAATCATCGTCACAATTGCGCAGGAAAAGCTGGATGGCAAAGTGGATGGCCTGAATATGTCGCATAAAACCCACAACTGCCTACGAATACCTGCACGATATTCCGACTCAAGGTGATTGGGCGTGTAACAAAGTACGACAATGATATGGAGGCAAACGGGCGACATATATATCGTCGATCACACACGGCCTACTGAAACCACCCGGTCTCTTTCACCTTCCACTCGAGGCGAGAGACGGCGCGAGCGACAAGTACAAACCGAGCGGAACGCGCGCGCCGGGCACACCGATCGCAATGCATTCGCGCGTCCGTAATATCCCCGCGTTATTAGCACACGTCCGTTCGAACGCTCGTTCCGTTTCACCGCGCCGTCCGGCCTCGGCGAGCGGACGCGATGAATCCGCGCGATCGGTTCGAGCGAGACAGGAGAGTCCGGGAGGAAAGACTTGGGTTCGTGTTTTTCGACTACTTTTTTTTTACTTATCTCGCCGCTTCTGGGCTCGGCCCCCATGGAAAAGAAATATTTATTTACTTATTTATTTATTTATTTATATATACTAGGCTAATCACACGCGCTGGCGCGCGTGCTTGAAAAACTTGCCAAAATCAACCTCAGAAATTTGTTCTTTTCAAAATATCGACTTTTAACCTATACCATCATTCTCAAGTCGCATATTCTACCCCCGAAAACACTGGTTATTAACCTTTTTTAATCGATTTTCAAAAAAATATTTTTTTGGCGACGAAAAAAATATTTTTTCTGTCAGAAATCGTAGATCTGGCTCCCGACCGAAAATCGCGAAAATCGACCCCAATTTTTTTTCTTTTCGAAATATCGACTTTTAACCTATACCATCATTCTCAAGTCGCATATTCTACCCCCGAAAACACTGGTTATTAACCTTTTTTAATCGATTTTGAAAAACATATTTTTTTGGCGACGAAATTTTTTTTTTTCTGTCAGAAATCGTAGATCCGGCTCCCGACCGAAAATCGCCAAAATCGACCCCAATTTTTTTTCTTTTCAAAATATCGACTTTTAACCTATACCATCATTCTCAAGTCGCATATTCTACCCCCGAAAACACTGGTTATTAACCTTTTTTAATCGATTTTGAAAAAAATATTTTTTTGGCGACGAAATTTTTTTTTTTTCTGTCAGAAATCGTAGATGCGGCTCCCGACCGAAAATCGCAAAAATCGACCCCATTTTTTTTTCTTTTCAAAATATCGACTTTTAACCTATACCATCATTCTCAAGTCGCATATTCTACCCCCGAAAACACTGGTTATTAACCTTTTTTAATCGATTTTGAAAAAAATATTTTTTTGGCGACGAAATTTTTTTTTTTTCTGTCAGACATCGTAGATGCGGCTCCCGACCGAAAATCGCAAAAATCGACCCCATTTTTTTTTCTTTTCAAAATATCGACTTTTAACCTATACCATCATTCTCAAGTCGCGTATTCTACCCCCGAAAACACTGGTTATTAACCTTTTTTAATCGATTTTGAAAAACATATTTTTTTGGCGACGAAATTTTTTTTTTTTCTGTCAGAAATCGTAGATGCGGCTCCCGTCCGAAAATCGCCAAAATCGACCCCAATTTTTTTTTCTTTTCAAAATATCGACTTTTAACCTATACCATCATTCTCAAGTCGCATATTCTACCCCCGAAAACACTGGTTATTAAACTTTTTTAATCGATTTTGAAAAAAATATTTTTTTGGCGACGAAATTTTTTTTTTTTTTGTCAGAAATCGTAGATCCAGCTCCCGACCGAAAATCGCCAAAATCGACCCCAATTTTTTTTCTTTTCAAAATATCGACTTTTAACCTATACCCTAATTCTCAAGTCGCATATTCCACCCCCGAAAACACTGGTTACTAACCTTTTTTTAACGATTTTTGAAAAAAATATTTTTCAGCGAATGCATCTCTTATACATACATCTCGCATATACTGTATTTCAGCCGCGAGTGTCTTGGGATCTCGAAGAAACGCAGGAAGAAATAAGACCGCGGTTGAAGGATGACCCACGAGAGTCGCACACACGCATCGCCGTACGTGGGGACCAAGTGGGTGCACACCAAGAGATCAAGGAGACAGTGGGAAGGGGGGGTCCAGGTCGAAATTGGCGAATGCGCGGTCGCGCGTACGCGAGGAGAAAAGTGGGGGAGGGCTATGCTCAGCTCTCTTCTGCTCTGCTCTTCTCTCTCTAGCGGTCCGGATAAAGCGTCGCCACTGCGAGTTATTTACCCTGTTTAAAGTGAGCAGCCGTCCCATTATACGACGCGCCGTAAGTTGCGCCCGGTCGACATGCACGCGCACAGCCACCACCACCGCCAGCCACACGCGAGTGTCCATGTGACGTTCCAACGTATACACAGCCGGTAATACGTGTGGCTTGCATACATTCGTGGGTCTCGCGTTCCGCGGCTGCATACTCGGCGAGGGTCCCGCGGATTGCGCCGCGCGCGGCTCACACGGATAATGGCTGTCTTACACAACGACGGGAAATAAAGGGAAAAAAATGAAAAAAAATGTATGTAGACCGCGCGTTGGATCTGTATAAGTGAGGTAGCGGATGGGGCGCGAGAGGCGGCGAGCTATAGCGTTCAGCGAAGCGAAGATCATTGCCGCGCGGGCCCCGGAGGCGCAGCAGCACTTTGCAGACGTGGGTCGAGGGAATGTGTCGGGGGGGGAGGAGGGGGGCCGAAAGGAGGGGGAAGATTTGCGGCGAGAAAGAAAGCGAAGGTGGGGAGAAAAAGTGCGAGAAAGATGGAGAGTCGAGGGAAGCAGAGCAGAGAGCAGCGGAAAGCGAAGCTGGAGGAGGTATCATTGCATCTTCTCATTACCATAACTAGTTCTCCACCCCCTCGAGCCCTCCCGCTGGTCTTCTTACCCGACTGCTCCGACTGCGCCTCTTTCTCCTCTCTGTGTTATATATTT
Organism: Pimpla rufipes; assembly: GCA_963932165.1. NCBI lineage: Eukaryota > Metazoa > Arthropoda > Insecta > Hymenoptera > Ichneumonidae > Pimpla > Pimpla rufipes. The sequence continues at coordinate 26,810,802 of OZ010630.1, forward strand.
TACCCTCCTTTCACTCTCTCTCTCTCTTTTTCTTCAGCTCGCCTGGTTGCCTTTTGCGCCGGCGACGCACACGTGTTGGTAGTCCGCGTGCGGAGAATCTGCGAGGGGGTACCTTGACGATTTGTTCGTGGGGCTGCCCCACCGCTTTGCACTAACGTTGTAAGGTTTTTTTTTGGGTTGGGGTACTGGAGGGGATTCGCTATCGTGATGCCACTTACTTGTAATGATCATTGGGAGTAGTTACGGAGAGTGGGTTGCGTCAAACGTATTCTGACTGCTTACCTGAAACATAGAAAGGAAAGACATTGTTAGTAAAGAGGTTTCGTAAATGGAAAGACATTGTTTGTAAAGAGGATCGTATCAATCGACAACGCGGGTCGATTGATATGATCAATCGTATGAATTCTATGAACTAATCCTATGACCCTATGAATCCTATGAACTAATCCTATGACCCTATGAATCCTATGAACTAATCCTATGACCCTATGAATCCTATGAACTCATCATATGATCCTATGAATCCTATGAACTCATCATATGATCCTATGAATCCTATGAACTCATCATATGATCCTATGAATCCTATGAACTCATCATATGACCCTATGAATCCTACGAACTCACCATATGACTCTATGAACCCTATGAATTAATCCTATGACCCTTTGAATCCTATAAGCTAAGCCTATGACCCCATAAATCCTACAGACTAATCCTATGACCAGGATTACTTTCTGTCGCACCTTCGCTTCCAGTCCTTTATTTTTTCCAAGAAAAAAAGGTTATAATGACAAGAGTTAGCGTCATAATGAGTTCACCCATCGCCGCTACCATCATCTGATCAAGTAGTCGCAATCAACAAAAACAAAAAAGGTTCTACGTTGTCGAATCATATTCTCCATCACGATCATCGACCATCGCGACTACTCCATTGACAAAAGAACCCTGACTGATCATACCAGCCACAACAGAACCCACATATCATAACACAGGATACGTCGACGTTCGTTTCACGAGATGAGATGTCGAAAGAACCCGCCCGATATGGAACCCAAGGGCGAATAATCTCGAGGATACACCTACGCCCCAACCATTGTAAGCCGGAAGCCGAGGAAAGTCGAGCGAAGCCAGAAGATCGGCTCCGATAATCGCGAGTCTTGATATAGCTGCCAGCGGGGTCAGCTCAAAAGTCGTCTTTGCCGTCTTGGCGCGGTGGCGCGCGAGGCACACACAACCCGTCCTTTCATCTCGTCCGAAGCTTCGCGAATCGCAGCCAAGAAATACAGCCGAGCGCACGTGGCGTATCTCGCTCTTGCGCCACGCGCGCTTTCAGCTCGAAATTCGTGCACGTTGTGCGCGGCGGAAAAAGGAAGCTGCGGTCAGGTTGAGGAGGCGGTTATGCGGCGTCGGTGCGGCGTGGCGATCATGAATCATGCGAAACGAGACGCGTCGTCATTCCGCAACAGCTCACGACCGACGACCGACGCTCAAGCTCACTTCGTACCCTTCCGTCCTGCAGAAGTCGCGACGCGCACGGTTTATGCAAGCAGCTCACCCAACGTCGACGGTTTCCTACGCCAGTCGCGGGACACGAACGAGGCTATCAAGAGCGCAGCCCGAGTTCCTTCTGCGGTGCCGCTGAAGCGGCAGCAGCAGCAGCAGCCGGTTCCTCAAATCTTGATGCGAGCGAGTTAAGGTCTGGATGCTCACGACGTGGCTACAGCGGCTACAGCGGCTGCTCCAGCGTATGTGACTCGGGCGAATTTATCGTCGCTGCACGAGCACGGTGGTCCTGAGGCCTGGAAGGTGGGCGAATAATCGGGCCAGTGGCGAGCGGAGGGGGAAGGCGAAAAATGAGGGAGCCAGGAGGAGGAGGAGGTGGAAGGGTGTCCTGCATGCCACTTGGAAGGATTGGGGGATTGAAAGAAAACAATTAAATAATCGGTCGCGGAATTGATGGCAGTGCGCAGGGCCCAATGATTGGGATAACCGATGAAAGAGCTGGGAACAAGAAAGCGTTTATTATACCCAGCGGCGCAAGGAAGGTTCGTCAAATGCATTGGGCCAATTACCAGCGATGAAACACAGGGTGGCCGTGGCGGGAAATGAGATACGTGGTCCGTGTAATTTCTCTATTGGGAACGAACGAGGTTGCCGTGATGATGACTTACTGGCCACATGATTAAAAGTCAAAGTCAGAAGTCTTGTCGATCGGCTGTACGCAAAGGTCATGTTGATATACGTAAAACTGAGGAGAAATGAAGAGAACGAAATACTGGCCACATGATTGGAAGTCATAGTCAGAAGTTTCGTTGATCAACGGTACGCAAAGGTCATGTTGATTTTACGTGAGATTGAAGGGTGATGAAGAGAAATGAAGACTACGAAACGAAAGAATAAAAAAGAAGGCTAAAGGAAAATGGTTAGACTGGAAGATGAAACTGGATGGTAACTACAAAGGAGCAAAGGGCGGAGGAGAAAAAGGCAGGACATTGTGAAGAAGAGGAAAGAGGAAGAAAATGGTGGCGTTTTTGACTCTATGACGCCAAACGTTTTCATGATGATCACTTTTTGGTTCCCATGATGATGACTTACTGGACACACGATTGGAAGTCAAATTTAGAAGTTTCATTGATCAACGATGAGCAAACGTCATGTTGATTTTACGTAATACTGAAGACAAATGAAGAGAATGAAACGGAAGAGAAAAAAAGACAAAAATAAAATGGTTACACTGGAAGACGAGGCTGGAAGATAACTACAAAGGAGCAAAGGGCGGAGTAGAAAAAGGCAGGACATTGTAAAGAAGAGGAAAGAGGAAGAAAATGTAGGCGTTTTTGGCTCTATGACTCCAAACGTTGCAACGATGATGACTTTTTGGTTCCCATGATGATGACTTACTGGTCACACGATTGGAAGTCAAAGTTAAAAGTTTCGTTGATCGACGGTACGCAAACGTCATGTTGATTTTACGTAATACTGAAGACAAATGAAGAGAACGAAAAGGAAGAGAAAAAAAACAAAAATAAAATGGTTACACTGGAAGACGAGGCTGGAAGATAACTACAAAGGAGCAAAGGGCGGAGTAGAAGAAGGCAGGACATTGTATAAGGAAGAGGAGAGAGAGGATGAAAAGGTAGGCGCGGATAAACCGTCGAAATACCGGGAACGTCGTGCGGGCGATCGTGCGCGACTCTTGGGCTCGCATCTATTTGTCTGTCGATCGAATCGTTTTTGGCTCTATCGGCAGGCCGTATCGGTTTCGTGAGGACAGCGCGCGGTAGCTGGGGGGCTGCCTGCAGGGTTCGCGAAGATCCGTGGCCTCGATAACGCCCCGTGAATCGCAAACCGCGAAGGCACTTACATTTTTATCACCGTTCCGGCTGCCTCGCGCCGCGGTTGCTCTTAGCTTATTCCTCTCGTCTTGTCTTCTCCGTCCTCCGTCCTCTCGTCTTGTCTTCTCCGTCCTCCTTCCTCCACCTCCGTCGCTCCAAGATGTTCATCCCGCGACTCTCCGCCACGGTGGACGCAGCGTCCCGTCCGTCTCGATCCTCCTCGGCCTTCCAATGCCTTCCGGCTGGCAGTTCCTCGAAGCCGGGCATTCATGCGCGCAACCGTTTTTGTCTCGACGCTCGCGCGACATGCCGCAAGAAGACACCCGCCGGTTGCGGAATTTCGATAGGAGGCGGGACGTCGAGTTTGCTGGAGGGACGCGACGTCAATGAGGATCAACGCTAAATACTCCGATGGATGTGGTTGAGGAATATCGGGTTCTGGATGCAATTGGATCGATAAATCCAGGCGGAAATTTGTGGTGCAGGTCGCATCAGGTGAGCAGAGACGATCAGAACCTTTGATCAGTACCTTCTTCTTCTTTAGGGTAGAAGTACCTTTTGTGGCCATTTTCACTGCAATCTATTTCAAATAATTGTTTTCCTGTATTCCAATGCTGATACTTCGAAATTCATACAAATTGGTAGGATTATCAAACCCATTTTTGTCTTATTTAACAAGCTAAACAATTAAGTCCTTTTGAACTTGGTGGCTACAATAGGACCAAAAGTGCCCAAAAACGGTACTTCAACCTTATATCCCCCTTACAAAAAATTGACGCATCGAGATTTCACCAAAAGTCCTTCAAGATTATCAAGCTGAAGATTATCAAGCCCATTTTTGTCTTTTATTTAACCAGCTAAAAAATTAAGTCCTTTTGAACTTGGTGGCTACAATAGTACCAAAAGTGTCCAAAAACGGTACTTCAACCTTATATCCCCCTTACAAAAAATTGACGCATCGAGATTTCACCAAAAGTCCTTCAAGATTATCAAGCTGAAGATTATCAAGCCCATTTTTGTCTTTTATTTAACCACCTCAAAAATGAAGTCCTTTTGAACTTGGTGGCTACAATAGGACCAAAAGTGCCCAAAAATGGTACTTCAACCTTATATCCCCCTTACAAAAAATTGACGCATCGAGATTTCATCAAAAGTCCTTCAATGCGATATACATCCATTGCTGCCCGCTCGCGATTCGTACTTCAATCATCGTCAATTCATACCGCGACTGACCAACCAACCTACAAACACGTTACACCCATCCTTAAGCCTCCTTTGCTCATAATTTCTCAGCAAACAAATTACGCAACAAACTCGCGAGAGCCGCTCTCGCGTTCCAAACTAACGAAAGTCGCCCATCGCTACCGTAGCAAAAGCGCTCGGGGTATTAGTGTCAGTTGAACTTTGACGACGGACGTAGTTAAGGCGCGCCGCGGTACCAAAAATCGGGGGCGGATGGTAACCGCGCGAAGGTCGGTGAAGTGGACGGAAAATCGTGTAGTATATATAGGCAAAGAGAGGGAGGTAAAACTGGCCGACGAGAAAAGCACCAACGCTGCTGCTGACTCGGCAAAGTCGACTTTACACCGCGACTCTTGTTACGGCTGACAATATGGCGCAACGCTGCTCCCGCTGCTGCTGCTACCGCCGGCTTTCCGGGTAAGGGTTGGTCTACCAGCTTGTTTACTTGTCCCTCTGTCTTTCTCCCTTTCACGCCATCCCTCCGGCTGATGGTATATAAACCGTCCTATAGCATGCAGCCAACGTTTCCACGGGGTAAATGCTGTCTGCCTCATTCGCAATCCTTCGCTATCGGGCCGGGTTGAAACTAAGTCGTCCGCCTGTCTGTTCCGCGCTGCTCCCAAAGAGCTATGCACACACACAATGCCCGGGTACCACTGCTACCATGTGGCATCCACCCGAGTCAGCCGTCTTCATCCACCAGTCGTAACATTACCAACCTTCGAGCTTTGCGCTACGCCGTCCTACCACTTTCGTGTTTCTCTCTGTGAGCATCAGTTTCTGTCTCTGTCTCTCTGTCTCTCGGGTCTCTCGTATTAAGCCAGTTTCGCTCCGAGGATTTCGTCTTAAGCCGGGTCGTTAAAACCCGGCAGATTTGATTCTTTGCGTCTCCCCGCATGAGAACCAACTAGCGAGGTTTCTGAGTCTCATCATCCCCCTCGTTGCGCTGCCTCTTCTCTCTTCTGCCTCACAGACTTATTGTTTCTTTGTCTCATTTACTTACGCGCTTCTCAGCTCGCACCGAGAATCGCTTATCTCACTCCGTGCGCTGTAATCTCACACTCGGGGCTCATAAGTCTTCGGGCAATAATAATGCTGGGGTTTAGGGCAGTTGGTAAGAAATGATGGGGTGGGTTTACGCGTAGCTTTTGCCTAATAGCGGTGCGTGAGTCTCATGCCATATGAGCTCTGCGCTTTCTCGTTGATAATCCAGGCCGACATAGACAAAAATGCGTACGGAGTGATAATAATATTTTTGCTGTGGTAGTCACAAATTTTCTTTGCAGGCTGAAAATTTTTCTGTGCAGGCTGACAATTTTGCTGTGCAGGCTGAACATTTTGCTGTGCAGGCTGAACATTTTGCTGTGCAGGCTGAACATTTTTCTGTGCAGGCTGAACATTTTGCTGTGCAGGCTGAACATTTTGCTGTGCAGGCCGAAAATTTTGCTGTGCAGGCTGGAAATTTGCTGTGCAGGCTGACAATTTTGCTGTGCAGGCTGAACATTTGCTGTGCAGGCCGAAAATGTTGCTGTGCATGCTGGAAATTTGCTGTGCAGGCTGAACATTTTGTTGTGCAGGCTGAAAATGTTGCTGTGCAGGCTGAACATTTTGCTGTGGTAGCTGCAAATTTGCTGTGCTGGCTGAACATTTGCTATACAGGCTGAAAATTTGCTGTGCAGGCTGAAAATTTGCGGTGCAGGCTAAAAATGTTGCAGTGGTAGCTGAAAATTTTGCTGCTACATCAAAAAATTCCTTAATACAACAATCGATCGGTTATCGCTTCCCGATTATTTTCAGCTCCGCGAAACGACCGCGTTGCGCGCGCAAGAAAACTAATGGAGAATCGTGAGCGAACCCGGGAGTTGGCGGGCGCCACCTGAGCTAAAAGTTTTATCGACTCGCGAGGTTGCGGCCGCAGCGGCGGCGGCGGCGGAGGAATATAGACCAAGGGTTGAATGTGCAACGGGGGTTGAAAAAGGTGGAAAAAGGGAAAGAGCCGAGGACGAGGGAAATAGGCTTTAGCGGATTTCCCGAGGCAGATTGGAGATAAAGCTCGTGAAAGGCTTCGCGGCGGGGAGGTGGAGACGTTTCTCCACCAGTGGTTGCCGCTCCACGCCGATGATACCTCGCGCCCCCCTCTATTTTTTTTTTTTTTACTTCTGACCAAGAAATTCCCTGCTGCTTTTTTTTTCTCGGGTCTACATTTTTTATGCCGCGACACACGTTGGGTAATAAAAGTCCGTGCGGGAAGCCCGTAATAAGAGCGGCTGGGGAGGAAAAAAAGGCGGCCTTTTCGTCTCGGGGGAGAAGACGACGGGGACAAAGGGGATGAATAAAATAAATGCTGTAATAAACACGAAACCCCCCTGACCTCCAGTAATAATAAACGCAATAACACCCACGGTTTTGTTTTCCCTGACTTTTCGTTGATGATAAGGAAAAAATTGCGAAGGCGTCTCGCGCGCGCGCGACGTCAATGAAATGAAAGGCTTTTGACCGACTGTCGTGAGGGGAGTCGCCGCACCCAATGTACGGGAGGTGCGGGCAAAATGGGACGCATGAGCGAAAAATGGCTTCATGACGATAACAAAAGTGTAGTAACAAATTGATTGCTTTTGATACAAAAATTCGATTCCAACCATCAATTTTGAGCGTCGGCAAAAAAAAACGTGTGGGCAAAATGGGACGGATCCCCAAATTCGCAAATTCGTGTTTTTTTTTACTCGGTGACACTTCTTAATGGTTATTTTGCAAAACAAAAAATTGTAAAAAAAAGATTTTTTTTTCAATGTGACTTTTCAAAAGCCAGATTGCTTAAAACACTCCAAATTGTTAAAAATCTTTATATTCCGCTTACATGCGTTGAATTGTGTCGTATAGACGCGATTTTCACGAAATGGGGGTCCGTCCCATTTTGTTCGCACAAATAATTGGAACTAAAAAAATAGGTGTCCCATTTTGCCCGCACATAAATAATTGCAACTAAAAAAATAGGTGTCCCATTTTGTCCGCACAAATAATTGCAACTAAAAAAATAGGTGTCCCATTTTGCCCGCACAAATAATTGAAATTGAAAAAATAGGTGTCCCATTTTGCCCGCACCTCCCTTACTTATATACCGTGGAAAAAGGCCGGGCGAGGACGAGTCGAGTCGACGCTGAGGTCCGACGTCGCGGAAACACTCGGAAAACGCGCGAGAGACACCGGGAGATAATCGAGAAATCACGGGACTTCCTCTCTCTCTCTCTTCCTTCCCCTCTTAGCGTCGCCAAGTGGATGTCGAGTTGCCGTTTTTCCTGTCACGAGCAGTAGACGCTGAAAGAGCCACTCTACTGTCGTCGAGACACCCTCGGCATGGTCTCCGCGACTATTGCAGCGCGGAGACATTCGACGTGAAAATGCGCTCAATGAAAGCGCCCGGCCTCGGCGGCACTGCGGATGTCGCGGGGAATTTCGCACGTCGAAAGCGGCGCTTCCGCGCTTCTAATATTTTTGCTGAGAAAATATGGCACGAGGACCTCCCGCGACGAGATCGTTTTGTACGGAAATCCAATTTCGCCACAGTGGGATATTAATTTTCACTTTGTATCGCTGTTTATTTTTTTGTTTTTTTTTTGTTTTAATATACTCGTATTTTACTTACTAGGACGTCTGATAATTAATTGTACTCCCTGCTCGATTCCTACAATTAATCAAATTAATGTCTATGCCTGAACCACGTGACAAATTTTAGGAGGATGTCGCGAGGAGTTTCACACGTCGAAAGCCGCATTTCCGCGCTTCTAATATTTTTGCTGGGAAAATATAACACGACGACCTTCCGCAACGAGATCGTTTTGTACGGAAATCCAATTTTGCCACAGTGAAATATTAATTTTCACTTTGTATCGCTATTTATTTATGATTTTTTTTCTTCGTTTAATATACTGGAATTTTACCTGCTACATCGTCTGATAATTAATCGCACTCCCTGCTCGATTCCTACATTAAATAAAATTAATTTGTGTACGCCTGAACCACGTGACAAATTGTAGACGTTATACGTGATAACTCTGCCGGGTCTGCAATGACGAAATGTTAGGATTTTAGGATAATAGTTAGGATTTTATCAGAATTGAACCCTGCTAAAATCCTTGTTCTTCATATCAATTTCATATCAATATTATTTTTCACCCAAATTACATCATCACTCCACAAATTGATCCAACTTATTAACTTCCACTCCTTTCCTCAAATAGCGACAAATCGCAAACATCATAACGATTCAATCCTCACCGATCCAAAAGCGCGAAATTAGAAACAAAAATGGTATCCTCTTCAAATCACTTTACCCCGCATTAACGAGGCCGCGCGCCATGCTCCATGCTCATTGATAAATCGGCTTTTCGGCTCGGTGACTCATGGCGCCCCAAGTTATTTTGTATGTATGACGAGGTGCGCGGCAACGTATATCGAATAACGGGTGACTGCAGTGATGGTTTTGACGGTAGAGATGGTGGGTCGGATTGCACATGTAGTACATAGAAACAGAGAGAGAGAGAGAGAGAGAGAGAGAGAGAGAGAGAGAGAGAGAGACCCAAAGAGAGACCCAAAGAGAGACAGAAACACACAGCGGTCGCGCTATTGCGTTATCGTCTGTCGATAACGCAACGAAATATCAGAATGTTACCCCGTGACACGAGCCCGTCGAGGGTTGCGAAGATATGCAAGTGACGTATGTCCGTTTCGTCCCTATGCGCGCGCCGATATATACAGTCGGGTGTCTCCCACCTCGTATATCCGCACCAGCAAGAGGGTAGAGACCGCGTGCTACGCATAAATACGATTTTACGGTCCTCGATTTACGATCGAATCAGCGTTATCCGCCACGATAAATCTATTCTCCCGCCGAGTGAGTGGAGAGTGGCGGAAGGGTTGAACGCGCGAGGCCGACAGGACAGAATAAAAGGCGTGGGTCGAGAGAGAGAGAGAGAGAGAGAGAGAGAGAGAGAGAGAGAGAGAGAGAGAGAGAGAGAGAGAAATCGAGACTGCGGCAGGAGGGAGACGAAATATTATAGCAGGAAACGTGCCCGCCGAAATACTAGGTGTTTCTCGCGCTCGGCAATCGTCGGGCGACTCGCGCGGTCAAACATCAATTTTCATTAAAATTAAACGAGAAACACGGGAATCGCGAGAGAGAGAGAGAGAGAGATATGGAGAACCAGCGCGAATCGCCGAATTCAGCGCGACCGCACCGAGGCCGCTATACGTGATGTCCCAATAGCCGCAACAACAGTGTGAAATATTGTCGGAAAGCGGCCGGGGCCAACGAACAAATAACGCAATTGAACGATCAGCGTGTGCGGCGCGGATGCTCCGCGACTGACTGACTGATCATTCCAGCTGTCCATTTCCGCTTCTCGGATTGAGCGCGCTCAATTCATCGTGTGAGAAGCCAACTCGTTCGAAGTGCTCCGTCGAAATCGAAGTCATCCGGAACTATCGTTTTGGCTGTCGTTCACTTCGCCCTCTGTGTCTCCCTCTCAGTTTTTTTATTTTTTATTTTTTATTTTTTATTTTTTATTTTTGATTTTTTATTCTGTGTGTCTTTTCTCTTTTTATTTCTGGATTAGGGTGGAAGTATCGTTTTTGGCCACCTTTGGTCCAATTGTGGCCACCAAGTTCAAAAGGATTTAATTACTTATGTTGTTAAATAAAACGAAAATGGGCTTTGACAAACAATTTTATGAATTTGTATGAATACTTTCAAGGTATCAGTATTCGAATATGGAAAAACAAATATTTCAAATTAATTACGCAGTTAAAATGGCCACAAACGGTGCAGTGGCCACAAATGGTACTTCTACCATATGTTTATTTTGTTACCGCTTGCGACTTTTGTTTTATTTTATTGTTGCATTGATCAATTTTTGTATTTCTGTAAGTTTAAGGCCTATTTTGTTATGATGCGATGGCTTTTTGTATATTTTGTGGCGTGGTGTTCTTAGGGGACGCAATAAATCCAACTCTCTCTCTCTCTCTCTCTCTCTCTCTCTCTCTCTCCCTTTGAGGGGGTTGCCTTACAGGACCACACTGGTCCTAGTGCAATAAAGCATCTATCTATCTATCTATCTATCTCTTTCTATCCCGGTTGTCCATCTTATTCGATCAGCCTCATCGCGGAGCCCAAACGACTTGCCTCGTCACGCGCGTCCCGCCTAACAAGCCAAATCATTTGGTCAGAAAGGCCTCGCTGCCTCTTTAATTATCCCCCCAACCATACACGAAGGTCCCAGGGGGTGATCCACGTTCGTGGAATCGACGAATAACAGACGATACGAATCACTGATATTCACCTGCCGCCTCGGCTTCGGCGACCCAAACTTTTCCACCGTGACGCCTTTTCGTTCCTGGTTGTCGCTTTTGTTTCTCCACCTTCGGCCGCGCCGTTGGATACGAAAATAACCAGGTCGAGCCAATGAATTCGAGACGTGATACCTCGGAGTCCCAACAGAACACTCGTTCACGCCCCACGTATGAAAGTTTCGACAGTATCGGAAACATCCATCGCACGGTGGCTACGCTCGCGTTGGGAGATGAGAGACGAAGAGAGAGACGCTGAGAACCAGAAGCCCCGACGAGAGATGCGCAACCGACGAACCAGCCGATAGCCAGGTAGCTATTGGTTACCCAGGACGAAGCCCCGAAGTTATACCCACTGCGCTGGAATCCGATCTACATTCAAGGAACGAGAAACGATCCATCATTCCATCGTGGTCCTCCTGGCCCGCTCTCCGCTGTACCCCGGATACCCTAGACCCTTATCCATCCACATTCGCGCGAGGCGTCCTACTGTCATCTCATTTCCCTCATTCCGCGTCTCGTTCCAGCCTTCTTTCTTTTTTTTATATTGTTTTCAGCGAGATTGGCTCTCCCGGGGCGAAGTCTTGATGTCGGGTAATGCAATCCTTAGAAGGTATTTCCAACGCGCCGCCTGGTGATCCTGATAACACCGGATGGACGTCAAGGTGTAGGTTTTATGCTTTTGGTTTTAACTTTTAACTTTTGTAGGCGCAAAACTAAGATTGGGACCCAACAACGAATGCTTTTTTGGACATCATAAGCATGGAAATGGAAACCCAGTTAGTGGACTTTAGTGTACTAAATGATCAGAAATGGACCCTTTGGTGTTGTCAGGGATCAACGAATGCTTTTTTGGACATCATAAGCCTGAAAATGGAAACCCAGTTAGTGGACTTTAGTGTATTAAATGATCACAAATGGACCCTTTGGTGTTGTCAGGGTCATGGGATGTAAAATGTGCTTCGCTTGTTCCAACACGACGAGTGAGAGCCTTATTAGCAGGGTCAACGTGGCCTTGATAAGGGCCTGACCAGGGCTGCATGTAATGCTACAGAGATTTTCTACCAGGTTACGTGATGAGCCTACCGGATCTGCAATGGCGAAACGGAAACCACACATGATAACAGTTTGGATTTTATCCGGATTGAACCTGTACTTGCTCTTCATATAAATTTCATATCAATATTCCTTTTCGCCCAGATTATATCATCCCTGATAACACCAAGGGGTCCATTTGTGAGCATTTAGTACACTAAAGTCCACTAACTGGGTTTCCATTTTTCAGCTTGTGATGTCCAAAAAATCATTCGTTGTTGGGTCCTAAGTTGGGTCCTAAAAAAGCGTACTTTTTGATTCCTACATGAGACCAAAACCTTGACGTCCATCCGGTGTTATCAGGGATCACTCCGCAAATTGATACAACATAACTTCCAGTCCTTTTGGCAAATTGCGACAAATCGCAAACATCAACGATTCAATCCACATCGATTCTCAAGCGCGAAATTAGAAACAAAAATGGAATACCCAGGATACCCTAAACCCTTATCCATCCACATTCGCGTTCGCCATCCTACTGTCATCTCATTTCCCTCATTCCTCGTCTCGTTCCAGCCTCGCGTCTCTCACTTCTTCTTCTTCTTCTTTCGTTTTTTTTTATATTGTTTTCAGCGAGATTGGCTCCCCGGGCGAAGTCTTGGTGTCGGGTAATGCAATCCCTCGAAGGTATTTCTAACGCGCCGCCCGGTCATGGGATGTAAAATGTGCTCCGCTAGTTCCACTACGACGCGCGCGCGAGTAGCACGGTTTATGATCGCGTAAAAGTGATTTCGCTCGAGAAGTTGAGGGAAAGAAAAAAAAAACGAACGAAGGAAGAGGAGCCGAGGAGGTGAGGAGGACTGGAGCGACCGGAACGAGAAGACGAGAAGCAGGCAGGAGGAGGGAAAAGAACACAGAAACGTAATACACGTTGGGACTATGGCGAGAATGGGAAACAAGCTGAGAAAAAGTGTAAAATGAAGGGGGAAAAGAGGGTAAAAAAAGGAGGGGGGCGGGGGGCGAGCCAGGAAAGTGGAGTTGGGAATGAAGAAAGACGACACGAGTCTCACTCTCGGCTCGCGGATTCCGTCTGATATACCTGAACAACGACGCGGTCGGCTTTCCCATCGGCACCTTATATTCCACGGACGCGATATTCAATAGCTCGAACGAACTCGTAAATTTTAAGGACTCGCCTCCGGCTACCGATATTACCCGAGCCGCCGCCGATTCACACCGGTCGCTGTGTTATACAGCGGGAAACGTACAAAAAAAAAAAAAAAAAAAATACAAAAAATGAACAAATTAAAATTTAAAACATTTAAAAATAAAAATAAAAAATAAAAAAAGAATAAAAATAAAAAATAAAAAAGGACCATAATACACGCCGCTCGAACGAACTCGTAAATTTTAAGGACTCGCCTCCGGCTACCGATATTACCCGAGCCGCCGCCGATTCACACCGGTCACTGTGTTATACAGCGGGAAACGTACAAAAATAACAAAAATAACAAAAAAACACGTTGACATCAAAATCTCGAAAAAATTTTTTTTCACTAAAACAAAGCTTCTTGAGGAAGCAAAACAAAAATAACAAAAATAACAAAAATAAAAAAATAAAAGGCTGTTAATACATGCCGCTCGCAAAACTATAAATTACACGATTCCGCTATTAGAAGTTTCTTGCGCCCCCTCGCAGCTGGATGCTGGATGCTTCGCGGCTTGACAGCGAAAAAAAAAAAAAAGAAATTAAGTTTTGCAGCTTGCAACTTGTTCCACCGTTCAAGATCCGAGGATCCGAGGACGAGCAGGACGGTCGTCTTCGTCTTCCAGCGCTGCACACGAATACCGAGGGAACGATAATCTCGCCCTCGGTTAAGCGAGACCAACGAGTTCCCCGAGACAGAACTCACGGACTTGAGTCGTGAAATCGAGCGTGACTCGGCCCTTGAGGATTGTTTACGTGCGCGCACTCTTCCTCCACGACCACCGACACACACGTTACGTGCATCGCGGTTTTATGTGTGTGTGTGTGTGGTACCCGGTAGTCCTCACGTTGCAGCGGAATTCATCGCGCCACACCGACGCGAAGTCACGCGAAGTAACTATTCGGATCGTTAGCCACTCTCGTCGCAACGACGAGTAGTGGAGGAAGCGCCGAGCTTGATACACAACACTGAATCAAAAATGAAATGTTTTTATCTCGGGTATCGATCGCGTTTTAATAGGCACCGTGATAACGAGGCCTGGGAGCGTTTTGTGCTGTTATCAATGCAGACAGGAGTGGCCTCGGGATGTATCTCGGGATGTATCTGAAGGCTGAGATAGGCTGGATTCTCATTTTGTGTTATTTATCGCTCCTTAAAATCGCATTAAATCACAATTTGGTTCTGGCGAGGAACAAAGTAAAGGAGAATAGGAAGCGAAACGATTAACGAGTAACTTCAGCTTGTGGAATTAACCGGAACCAACTCTACTTATTATTAGCGAAGGTCCCCAGATTATAAGATTGGAAGATTGAAGTCACGCTGTCTGAAAAAATTGCTGGGGCAAAAATTGAAGAGCCAATGAAAGGCCTGGATCAGCCAGCCGCAATCGCGTGTTGAAAATTAAAAGTAGTAGAATTTGGCGAGAAATAGTTGAAAATCGATTAAAAATGAAGTAAAAAATAAATAAAAAAATAGTTTTTAAATAAAGTAAAAAATGAATAAAAAATAGTTTTTAAATAAAGTAAAAAATAAATAAAAAATAGTTTTTAAATAAAGTAAAAAATAAATTAAAAAGTAGTTTTTAAATAAAGTAAAAAATAAATAAAAAATAGTTTTTAAATAAAGTAAAAAATAAATAAATAAATAGTTTTTAAATAAAGTAAAAAATAAATAAAAAAATAGTTTTTAAATAAAGTAAAAAACAAATAAAAAAGTAGTTTTTAAATAAAGTAAAAAACAAATAAAAAAATAGTTTTTAAATACAGTAAAAAATAAATAAAAAATAGTTTTTAAATATAGCAAAAAATAAATAAATAGTTTTTAAATATAGCAAAAAATAAAAAAAAATAGTTTTTAAATAAAGTAAAAAATAAATTTAAGAAATAGGTTAAAAATGCAAAAATCGTAGTTTAGTACGAGCAGGCGCCTCGACAAATAAACACATGTCACACTATTCCTCATTAGTGACCCAACTAATTCAATACGTATTTCACGAAATTCTCGTGATCCTGCAACCCTCGGGTCTTCCTGCAACGAGGACGAACTGAATACGAGCGACAGGCTAAATGAGGCAGGGGATGAAGGATCTCGGGACGAGGCACAGAGCCGGACGAATAAGGAGGGAAGGAGGAAGCGCGGAGTGAGGATCAGACGGGACGGTGAAGCGTGTGCGTCTCTCGTCCTGTGGAGGCCGTTGGCGTCCACCCACGGAGAAGACCGTAGGTACCACCGAGCGTGTGCGGTGCGCGCGCGGAGACCCTCGCGGGTTTCTCGTTAAGCCCGGTTATATGTTAATGCGAATCTGAGCTCGCGATACATACTGTAATATAAGTGCTCGGGTCTCTCTCTCTCTCGGTTTTACTCTCGGTACAGGACCAACCGATAGCTACGAATGCGACTACATGAGGGAACGAGTACTCTACCGGCTCGTAGCAAGGAACATCTCTAGCCACTCGTCCATAGCACGCGGCGATACCTACAACGGTTGTTAACCATACAGCTGTGTAGTACGACGGACCCTACGGCGAGTTCGCACAACCTTCGCACAAGCTTCCCACTGTCGCCTCGGTTTTTGGTCTTCTTGTTCCCACTTGTGTTGCTTCTGGTCGCGGATCAGCATTTTTTTTGTGTTGTGAGTTTGTTTTCAGGATCTTTGGAGCTTGGTTTTTTTTTTGGGTGGCTGATGATGAGGTTCATGGATTAAACCAGTTCACGTAACGCTGTCAGTGATGTGGGGGCAAAAATTGACGATATTGAAGTTTGCATAGTTAGAATGCAACGAAAAAATAAATAAAAGTAATTTTATTTATAAAAAATAAATAAAAGTAATTTTATTTATAAAAAATAAATAAAAGTAATTTTATTTATAAAAAATAAATAAAAGTAATTTTACTTATAAAAAATAAATAAAAGTAATTTTATTTATAAAAATAAATAAAAGTAATTTTATTTATAAAAATAAATAAAAGTAATTTTATTTATAAAAATAAAAAAAGTAATTTTGTTTATTTTTAAATAATTCAGAAAAAAAAGTAATTTTATTTATTTTTAAATAATTCAGAAAAAAAATAAAAGTAATTTTATTTATTTTTAAATAATTCAGAAAAAATAAATAAAAGTAATTTTATTTATTTTTAAATAATTCAGAAAAAATAAATAAAAGTAATTTTTTTTAATAATTAAAAAATAAAAAATAAAAGTAATTAACCCAAATTATGAAGGGCACGAACATCTTTTGTTTTGTTTTTTTCTTTTTAAACGTATTTTCATCACTTGGGTTAATTACAATTAAATTTTTTTTTAATCCGTTAGATTCCATAAATGCAAACTTCAACATCATCGTCACTTCAGTTTCCGCCTCTGCCTCAATAAAACCGTCTACTTCGTTAATTCCACGTTTGCTGATCAAACATCAAAACAAAAAAATACTCCAAAGACCAGAAGATGACGTAACGACCCAAAGGAAGCCGGAAGCGACTAAATCTCGAGAAGCGAATCTCCGTCATCATTTCTCCCATAACCGAATTAACTCCCAGGGTAAGAATCAAGAAACGGCGAACGAAACACGCGCGAGACCCAGAAAATAAATTTTCTCCATCACCCCCGCACGTCATTTTTTTCCGCTCTCCCCATAACAGCAGCAAAATCCACGTTCCACGTTCGCCACGTCCGCGCGTGGAGAGATCGTGTGGGAAAGTTTCTTTCACTTCTCTCATTACAAGAGACTCGCTCTCTCGTCTATGGTGAAAGAGAGAAAGAGAGAAACACAGAGAGGAAAATATGGTTTAGAGTTGCGAAGTTGATTCGTAATCTCGGTCTCTCTAAGTACACGTTGAACGCGCGCGAATGCAGCGTGGCCGCTGAGGATGGAACACGAGGATGAAATCGAGTTTGCTGAATTCTCGCGCACGCGGAAGTTCATCACCCACGTCCCGGCGAGGGATCCACGTACGCGCCCAGCGTGCGGTACGCGTTGCATTCAGCGGGGAAGCTCCGAGGCGGCCGCAGCTCGTTGGACCGCAGATTTCCATCGCGCGCGAGCGAAACGAGTCCAAACAGCCGCACGCGGGGGCTTCGTGACAGCCGCAACGAGCGAGAGGAAACGGGACGCGGGGGGAGGAAAACGAGAAAGGGCGACGCGGACGAGTTACCGCTGTCGACTTCGCGCAGCGTCCACGAGGCCGCACGGCCGACGCGGTTCGTGTGTGCATAACAGCATTTACCCTCCCCCTCCGTCCCGATAACCCCCCACCCCCTCCACTGCATCCCCCCGATTCCTCTTTACCCGACAAAAACTCGACTATTCACCGCGCGCGATATTTATTTTCTCCGTCGCGCTTCGCCGCGCGCACTTGTGCTCGAAAACACACGCGAGTCAACTGTCGAACTCTCCGTTCTGTGTTTTTGCACACGCGGGGCTTTCCAGTTGTTTTTCGTAACGCGCGAAAAAAAAAAAAAAAAAAAAAACGAGGCGCGCACGACAGTCGTGGATTCGCAAGTAAAGCCGATGGGATTGTAACGACTGGAATTTTATGGGGTGGGGAGTGTGGATGAGGGTGTTACGAGAATTTCGGGGTTGAATTTTAGCGGCCAATGTTGGTTCCATTTTCGATACTTGGGCACTTTTTAAAATGTTTTTTGAAAAAATAGAAATTGAATGGAATGGAAATGGTGATGTTGGTGGACTTGGATTGGATGGAAAATATGAGTAGATAGACTGGTGGGAAATTTGTGAAGTTACATTAGGATCTGGTCAGGCCCTGATTAGGACCTTTTTGGCCATCCTAAGGCCTGACCAGGGCCTGATTTATCGTTCTAGATTTTCCACTGGGGGAAACTGAATTTGTCTACTTTTTGTAAATAAAAATGCACTCTCGAAATATTTGAAAAAAAAAATAATAATAATAATAGATCGCCCTCGAAATATTTGAAGAAATGAAATCAAAAAATAAAAAGCTGAAAATCTACTTTCTTCCTAATTAATCCGACGTCGCTGGTGTTGAAAAAAAATTCGCGAGGCTGTACAAAAATTGCAAGCCCTCAAAAAATGGTATCGCGTATTCAGTGATTCGGAGCGGCTCGCAGTCGGATGATTTTAAATAAAATAAATAATTAATAAGGGCCCGATTTAACGTTATAGACTCTCCACTAGTAAAAACTGAATTAGCCGATTTTTTGTAAATAAAAATACGCTCTCGAAATATTTGCCAAAAAAATATATCGCCCTCGAAATATTTGAAAAAAATGAATCCAAAAAAATAAAAAGCCGAAAATCTACTTTCTTCCTAATTAATCCAACGTCGCTGCGTCGAAAAAAAAAAAAAAATGTGAGCATCCGCGAGGCTGTACGAAAATGTTAAGCCCTCAAAAAAATGGCATCGCGTATTCAGTGATTCGTAGCGGCGCGCAGTCGGATGATTTAATATAAAATAAATAATGGTATTTGCCATGGGTGCGCTACAGGCGAGAAAGAGGAGCCTGTCGAGGGCTTTTTCGAGTTTCATTTAATTTCGCTCCGCGGCTTCGAAATTCACGGTATAGACGCCGCCGCATAATACCACTACACGAGAAACGCTCGAGAGGCAACTCTTGTTTTTCCTCTCCCGCACACTCGAGCTCTCCGCGCGCGCCTCGATTTTCCTCCCGTTCGTACTTCCGGCTCCCGCTTCTCGTATTAATTTATTTATTCTGCTACATGTACCGCGCAACCGCCGCCGCCTCCGTGGCAGCGAAAAGTCGAAGTTGAAGTGGTTTTAGCGAGCGCTGCAGCAGCCACGACGAAAAATGACTGAATAACCAAAAGCTCGGCTCCGCGATGCCTTCCCTCACTTTTCTTTTTTTTTTTCTTTTTTTTTCTCCACATTCGCGCGTCTCCATTGTGCCGTACCTTCTCGCCCGTTTAATTTATATAATACCCGAGAAACGATTTCGCAAAGGGATCGGTATTAAATAAATTCACCTTATATTCCACGGACGCGATATTCAATAGCTCGAACGAACTCGTAAATTTTAAGGACTCGCGAGCCGATTTAAGGAATCCGAGCCGCCGCCGATTCACACCGGTCACTGTGTTATACAGCGGGAAACGTACAAAAAAAATAAAAAATAAAAAAATAAAAAAATTAAAAATTAAAAAAGAATAAAAATTGAATAAAAATAAAAAAATTAAAAAAGAATAAAAATAAAAAAATTAAAAAACGACCGTAATACACGCCGCTCGGACGAACTCGTAAATTTTAAGGACTCGTCTTCGGCTACCGATATTACCCGAGCCGCCACTATCCACACCGGTCACTGTGCGGCAGCAGCCACGACGAAAAATGACTGAATAACCAAAAGCTCGGCTCCGCGATTCCTTCCCTCACTTTTCTTTTTTTTTCCTTTTTTTTCTCCACATTCGCGCGTCTCCATTGTGCCGTTCCTTCTCGCCGTTTAATTTATATAATACCCTCCAAACGATTTCGCAAAGGGATCGGTATTAAATAATTTCGTTCTTGCCTGCTCGGAGCTCGGAGTCTCGAGAGTTCAGTTCCGGCGCGAGCTGCGCGCAGCTCACACACAGAGAGAGAGAAGAGCCACGAGGAAGGCGAATTAACTCGGTCAAGTTGCGCGTCGAGGCCTCGAGGCGAAAAGTTTCTGAAGAGCGACTCCTTGGGTTCCGCGAGCCGAGTCGGAGCTGGCAACACTAAATTCGTTCGACGTCGTTCCCACGATTATTCGACGTGCGGATTTTTAACGGCGGCCGACTTCGGACGCGGTGAAACGCGGGGGAGGGGGGCGAGATGGTTATGGTAAGGTGGGAGGAAGATACACTGATAAATGGACCGGGGGAACGAGACGGAAAATAATACGCGGAAGGACACGAGGAGCGGGGGAAAAAATAGAGAAATAAATGAGACAGGATCGAGAAGCGAAAGCGAGAAAGGAAATTAAACGGTCTTGCACTCGTAGGTGAAGGAAATTTAAAGGGCCTCTCGGAGCACGGAGAAAAACCCCCGCGGCGACACTCGCGAATCTCTCGCCAGACTACCTGCTGGTATAGCCGAAAAGTTGTACCGAGAGCTGCGGGAGCGAAGTGATCATTAAAGTGGGAGGATGTAGGTGCGAATTAAAAATATATCGCTGTTACGGACGATCTGGTAATTTTTTTTACAGATTACGGGGTACTGAGACACACAGTAGAATTTTTTGTATATAGTGGGATGTCTCGTTGATGAGGAAAAGATTTATTTATTTATTTATTGGATTTAGTATATTATTATTTGTTATATTATATTTATTTTATTTATTTATTTAAGTGAGAATTCGAACGGATTTCAATGAATGTGTTTGATTTATGTAACTAAAGTCAATTTATTGTCTTGAATAAAATATATTTTTCGCCTGACACATTTGCATTTGTGTATTTATACAAGCTCAGACTTTACTTTCCCGAGACCATTAAAGTCTAAAGATATAGGAACGAATGAAAAAAATTAAACGCTGTTACGGACGATCTGGCAAATCCGTACCGATTACAGGGTACTGCGATACAGTAGAACCTCCCGTACAGTGCAATATCTCGTTGATATCGAAAAGTGTATTTTTTTATTTATACAATTTACTATATTATTATTTATTACATTATATTTAATTTTTTATTTAATAGGTAAATATCCAAATGGCTTCCAATAAATGCATTTAATTAAAGTAATCAAATTTAATTATCCGTCACAAATAAAAATACATTTACAATTTTATCCATATATTTATATTACAACCTCCAACTTTAATGTCCCGTAAAAACGTTTCACCCACTGGGAAAAGAGATTTGTTGATTCAACAAATCCGGCGTTCACCGGCTGTCAAGTAAATCATTTTGTCAGCTCGACAATATTTTTTTTCGCCTTAACCATAGTTTGGTCTGCTGAACCGAGAAACTGTTGAAGAAACAAAAAATGTCATTGCTCTAACTAAACATTTATTTGACAGCCGGTGACCGCTGGCTTTGGTTGATCCATTCATTTTTTTTCTCTGTGCCGTCGCCAACATCTCGGGAGCAACGTACGAGCGTCTCCACTGTACACGCAAAGCACGAGCGTAACACAGCTCGCGAGGAGACGCCGCGAGCGAGACGCGAAAGACAAGAAATGACGACGCGAGTGAGTAGCGTGGAGCGAGTGAGCTCGCCTCACCCGTTCGTCCGGTCGGGACGCCCGGGGCTGCTGCTCCGCCGGTCTGGTTCTAAGATTACGATCATAACGAAAAAGCTTCTCACTGGCGATTGGCTATCGTTCGGTCTTCGGTCTTCGGCGGCAGCCGCCGCGGTATGAGAACGTCCGGCGCGACTGCTGCATGCAGTCACTGCGTAGCGAGTCCGATCGGTAAGGAAGGGAGTGGGGAGGACTGGATGTATAACAAAAAAAAAAAAAAAAAAAAAAAAAATGAAGAGGAGGAGGAGGAGAACAAGGAGATCGAAGAGGGGAAAAAGAAGGCATCTCCTACGATGAAAGAATGACGACGACGACGAGGACGACGGGAGGACGGAAGACTCGAGCGACACCGAGTGAACGAACTGAGGATACGGAGAGCCGCGAGGATCAAGAAAAGACGGCGCACATTGCTGTGTGTGTGTGTGTGTGTCGAGGTCCTGGTGCACCGCCACCGTCGTCGTCGCCGTCGCGTCGGCGGCCGGCATGCATTATGGAACGCCGGGAACTGATGCCGGGGCAACCGATTCCGCTGGAAAAATTGCGGACACGCGAGAGACGAACGCGGCAACGGCGACGGCGGTGCGCGGCAGATTGGCCGAATGAGACACATATAGAATCGCGGCTTCTGGGGTTTTAGGAAGGTGGTTGGCTGAATGTGGCGCGACTAATTTGGAGCTTTTAAATCGGAACCGGATGACGATGATAAGTGACGTCAAACTGTTTGGGTCGATGGAAAAAAAATTGGGCTAAAATGTATCTCATTGAAGGTTTTTATGTGACGAAATTGTTTGGGTTGATGGGAACTAAATTTCTGTGGGGAGGGAAAATAAAAGAAGCGATGAGGAATTTTGTTGTCTTTTAAAAAGGTTTTGTTGTATCTGTGCTAAGTTATTTAATTAAGAAAATAACGATTTTGGTGTGTCACGAGATTTTTCCTTCTTCTTCTTCTTCTTCGACCAACGAATTTGACGAATTGAATTAGATCGTCTGACTCGAAATTATTATATAATCGAATTATCAGTTAAACTGGAACCGGATGACGATGACAACTGACGTCAACATCTTTCAGTCGACATAAAAGCAAACGGCTCCAAAAATGTATCTCATCGACACTTTTTCCATGACAAACTCATTTGTATTGCCAGGAAAAAAATGGCTGCATAAAAACAGAAACTTGCAATCCGTAATTTTGTTGTCATCCAAAGTGGTTTCATTGTATCCACGTTAAGTTATTCAATTAAGGAAACAACGTCTTTCCCATGTCACAAGATTTTTCCCTCCTCTTCTTCGACCAACCCAACTAACATTTCCGATCATCCAACACAAAATTACCCCTATAAATATGGTAATAAATCGGCTGGAGGGTAACGCAATATCTCGCCGGTTTTCATCCTCCTCGTCCGATCGGTCTCGTGCGGTCAGCTATGAAGAAGCGGCTAATAGGGAGGACACGACGTCACCGACGGTGAACGAGCAAACAGGACGGCGAGAATACGAGACGCAGAGGCTGCCGATACGACGTGGAACGCGGTCGGCGGGGTATACAGAACATATAGACGCGCAGGAAACGAGTGGAAAAGGAAGAACGAACGAAAGAAAGCAGGATGATTGGTTTTCAGTATATCCACCGCGTCGCTCCTTATTCCGCCTGCATTTTATGATATAAGAAATCGCAGATATCTCCGCGATATGTTAGCCTTGTCGGACGGCTGGTATCCTCTCAACGTTCCGGCGGTGTTTTCCTCCATGTGTTTGTGTATTATCGATATAAGCGTCCACACACAGCCAGCCAGCCAGCCCCACAGACTGGAACCATCTGCAGCAATCGATCAATCGCTACGTGTGTACTTGCTTCACTTCGTACACCACACCGGATATATATTCGTCTCGAACGTCTGCAATCTGCTCGATACACAGCGCGAACTGTATCCGCTGAATACTTTATACGGCGCCGGTGGCTATCCGGGTCTGGCGAATTGCAAAAAAAAAAAAAAAAACGTGTAATTGAACCATCCCGATCGAGTTTTCGTAACAGGGCTAATGACCAGGTGTGACCTTTCGGCTAATGTCAGCGTGTAAGTCGTCCAACGACTCGCGCGGTGGCATCAATAACAATACCCGGGAAAAAAAGGGTCGACGGCCACGAGTATCGCGTTTATAGACTCCTCAGGCTGCGACCTCGAACGAGAGAAACGCTTGTAACACCGGCGACAATGAAATGCCTTTCATTTTTAACGCTCCAGGAGCAGACGAAGGAACCCATCGCGGTTCATTGAAAATTCCGGTGACGCGAAAAAAAAAAAAAAAAAACGAACGTCGATATCGGTGCGGTTGACAACGGAGAAGCTCGCGACGTGGGCGATATCAGCGTATCGACTTTTTGCGAGGTATCGACTTTTAGCGCTTTCAACTAATATGTAGAAGTGGGCGAAGCCAGAGAAAGAATATTTTTCGTCTGAAATTCCGTTTATTGAATAATTTTAAGGTTAGGTTTTGCGGCAGTAAAACCTATTTTAATACCTGCGGCAGTAAAATATATTTTATTTCCCCATGGAAATAAAATATATTTTCAACATATATAACTTTTGGATAACAAACATATTTTTATCTGTTCAAGATATATCTCAGATATATCTCATTAAAAAGGTAGGGTGAAGTTAGGTAGGGTTAAGTTAGGTAGGATTAAGTTAGGTAGGGTTAAAGTTAGGTAGGATTAAGTTAGGTAGGGTTAAGTTAGGTAGGATTAAGTTAGGTAGGATTAAGTTAGGTAGGGTTAAGTTAGGTAGGATTAAGTTAGGTAGGATTAAGTTAGGTAGGGTTAAGTTAGGTATGATTAAGTTAGGTAGGATTAAGTTAGGTAGGATTAAGTTAGGTAGGGTTAAGTTAGGTAGGGTTAAGTTAGGTCGGGTTAAGTTAGGTAGGGTTAAGTTAGGTAGGTTTAAATTCTTTAGGTAAAACTTAGGTAAGTTAGGTAAAATTAAATAGAGGAATATACTTTATTTCCATAGGAGATTTTAAAGCCTAAGGGTCCGTTTATGCCTTCAATGATTGTTTGACTTTCGCCTCGTCAAACTATATGAACGGCAGACGTATCATTGCGTTTCATACGCTCCACGTGCACAGGGGACGTACGTCCACATCAGCTGACGCTTACAGTTATTTATGACATTCCATCCGGCCGATTGGTCAATAAGAAAGAGTCGCGAGAAGGCGTTGCCATACCTGCCTGGATGTCGTGCGAAATAAGCGGCGAGTGTCCGGCACCGGGCGGCCGAGATTGAGAGAGCACCGCGGCTATCGGGCACTCGCGAGTGAGCGAGACGCAACGACGGTAATGACAGGGCGCGCGCAACAGAGGCCGCGCACTTCGGTTGTTCGGAGGATTGATAACTATCGGATCCGAACGATCGAAACGGGACACCCGTTACTTAACCGCCGAACTACTATCATTATGTAGCTTCCACCCCGGTGGATTAGTGTTCTCGAACGATCATTACGATATTCGTACGGAAGACCGGCGGCAACGCGGTAGCTGCCGCGCATAACGCTGATCCGGTGGTATACACCGCCGTCTCGGAATAACCGCGGTGCTCCACTTTAACCAACGCCGGGGTATTTGCAACGCGGTATCGACGCGGGAAGACAGCACATATATTATTGGGGCATCAGTGCCGCATGGTATAACCACGAATTTACGATTCCCCGCATCATCTGGATGTACCTCGGTTCGATAAAATAGCCCGCGTTTCGGCGCAATTTCTAAATATACGGAGGAGAGAAACGGTTGGGTCAACCAAATCCAGCGGTCATTGATTGTCAAACAAATGTTTAGTTAGAGCAATAAAATGGTTTCTTTTTTAAGATTAAGAAAGCCGGTAGTTGAGATGAAAAAAAAAGACATTGTTGAGCTGACTAAACAAGCTGAGATTCGTTGAATTAACAAATCTCTTTCCCCAGTGTATCTTAAGGTCAATAAAATCCTCTACCTTAGCACTAATTCTGAGTTCCTAACGCAAAAAAATGAATCGTCCATGATGATTATATTGGCCTTGAAAAACTCCATCACGTATAGGAGACAATTCAACCCGTCGTCAGATTAGACCCCAGCAAAAAAAAACGTAGACACTCAGATCTCCCAGTTGCGATATAATAAAGTCACGTAGACCTCGTTGTCGACGACTCACCTGAAGATGAACCTGACTGTTGTTATCGACCCAGCCGATGACTATGTCCGCGCCTTCCTGCCTGTCGTCCCGCGTGAACCCAAGCCCCACGTATCCCTGGGTCTTGACTTGAACCTCGAACATGATGTCGTGCTCGCCGGGTGTCCACAGCACCAGGAAGTTGTTGTCGAGCACGGCGCTGTTCATCCATTCCACTCCGGCCACTGCGTTCACCAATCCGAGAAGAAGCAACGAGATCGTCGCCACGAGAGCCTTCATCTTGCCTCACTTCCGCTCGTTCCTGTGTCTTAGGCTCCTAGCATCTGCAAAGAGAAAAAAAAACACGTTAGGGACAAGAAAAAATCCAACAGCTACACTAAGAAGAAAAATAGTTGGGAAGAACCATCTCCAGCATATACTGAACCTCGAATTAGTTGCAGCAACTAAATTGCGATAGGCTATAATAAACTAATAGGTAAGACCAACGAGTCGGTTCCTATAACTAATCGCAGAGCTGTTTAGACCTTCCAACAACCATAGGAGGGGTGCGACCAACCAGTTAGTTCCTAAAACCAACCAGCGTTTCGTATAACCAACAAGTAGTTGTCATAACCAATTCCTCCAAGTATTTATAGAAACCCATTTGTCAGTTGTCTCCCACTACTCTTTATTCTCACAGTACAAATCGTTTCAACCCTACATCGACTCCGGATGCAGCAACTACATTGCGATAGGCTATAATAAACTAATAGGTAAGACCAACGGGTTGATTCCTATAACTAATCGCAAAGTTGTTTAGACCTTCCAACAACCATAGGAGGTGTGACCAACCAGTTTGTTCCTAAAACCAACGAGCCTTTCGTATAACCAACAAGTAGTTGTCATAACCAATTCCTCCAAGTATTTCTAGAAACCCATTTGTCAGTTGTCTCCCACTACTCTTTTTTCTCACAGTACAAATCGTTTCAACCCTACAACGGCTCCGGATGCAGCAACTAAATTGCGATAGGCTATAATAAACTAATAGGTAAGACCAACGAGTTGATTCCTATAACTAATTGCAAAGTTGTTTAGACCTTTCAACAACCATAGGAGGGGTGCGACCAACCAGTTAGTTCCTAAAACCAACCAGCGTTTCGTATAACCAACAAGTAGTTGTCATAACCAATTCCTCCAAGTATTTCTAGAAACCCATTTGTCAGTTGTCTCCCGCTACTCTTTTCTCTCACAGTACAAATCGTTTCAACCCCGCATCGTCTCCGGTTCGCCAGGCCTCATCGATGTGCAATCCAAACGGCGCGCGTCACCCGATCCTTTATAAACATAAATAGCACCGCGCGCGCAGCCGATTGAATACGCGGCGCGAATGCACACGGAGAACAATAAACAATAGCTCGTGTCGCGCGAGACACGTGACCGGTGTACCAAGTGTCTCTCATTCCCTCTCTCTCCACACGCTCAGGGGATGAGAACGAGAGAGAGAGAGAGACGAGGAAAATCGTTTCCCCGCAGCGTTAGAGGAAAAGTGGATTTGCTCTGCAGAGGATTCCGTTCGATTCTCCAAGGGCTTTAGGGGGAAGAGAGGGCAAGGCGTTGACAAAGTGAATCGTGAGCTCGGCTACACGAAGCCTGGAGCACCGACGGCACCACCAAGCGGCATCAACGCCAAGCGTCCACATAGGTATACGGATGAACCCTACATAGCTATATGTAGAGCCACCCTACCCACAGGCTGATCTCCACCGTCGACGCTGAAACCGTCTACGGAAAAGCATCACAGTAGTTGGTCACCTATCGACGATCGGCCCAACCACCTGCAACATGGCCCGCGGACAACACGGACCAGAAAGGGACGCAGCCTGATGCCAACACCCGGAGTATGACTTCCTCTTGAAGGACCTGCAACCTCGTTCCACAACCCCTTCTACACACCCCTCGTACAACACTCTGGCCGCTGCTCCGCTCGCTCGGTCGTGATTTCACCGCTTCACGGACTACCGGAGCATCCGGCAATCTGGAAGCAATCGATTCAATTAACAGTAACGCCCGGTGTAATGCGTAAGCGCGCACGAGGTGATGCATCGACGGGAGGAGAAGCAGCAGCAGCAGCAGCTGTCGGACCGGCGGCAAACTCGAATCGACCGAGCGTGTGCGGAGTGGCGTCAACTTGGATCTCCTGAGCGGAGCGGACAGAGGGAGAGTCGGCGCGTTTGTCTGGACGCCCCCCCTGATGGATCCAGAGGGTCGCGGGTGGCGCGGAGGCCACCAAAGCTTGAATATAGTGGGTGCGACGTAGTGAAGAGGAGGGCGAGAAGGGTGAAGAGGGGGTGGACGCGGAGAAACGAAAGGGATGAAAGGGAAGGTGTGAGGGGGGTGGCCGCCGCGTTTGCCCGGAGAATGGGGCGAGTAGGTGCAGCGTTGGAACACTATGGACGGGTTTGATTTGCGGCGTGTCGTTCAGTCGATTGCTCTCAAATTGCGTCCCGCGCACACCGGTGGCATTGAGGGCGCGGGGTGTCCGCGCGTTTCGCCAATGTTACGCGCCACTCCTGCGCCGGGGACCCGCTCCGCGAATCACCTCTCGGCGCCCGGCGCACCCGCTAGTTCGACAATTCCTGTACGGACGCCGCGAGTGAATCGTTTACCTCTGTCTCTTTTCCGCTGCTGCCGCTGATGCCGATGCTTGGGGCAGGGTGGATGGACACTCTACACTCTCGTCAGTTTTCACCCCGGCAATCCGCATGCGGCCGAGTTTTGTTCTCCATACTCTCGTCGGCTCGTAAAGCTTCACGGCGCAATTCGTTGTCCATACGGATAGCGGATGTACTCGGTGAGGGACTCGACCCCCGCGTTTGTGGGGGGTACGGGGGGTGGGAGGGGGTTGAGGGTGATGCAGTTTGAGCCTGAGCGTAACTATGAGTCAAATAAATCCCGGCAATACGAACGAACGAGCGTAAATACGAAACGCCATCGCGGTAAGCGTGACTCAAAATCGAGAGAGTCGATGTTGTGTGGATCGCTCGATCCATACGTGCCGGGTGTTGGTTCGCGTTGTAAAGTTTGCGCGGGTTGCGCGGAGCGGAGGGGAATTTGCACTCGGAAAACCGGCCGATCGACGGGGTTTATAAACTCTATCATTAATTGAGAGAGAGAGAGAGAGAGCCCCGGACTGAGCTTTTACAATCAAACATTTCGTAGTCCACGTTATGGACGCGAATGTTTGTGGATAATTCCCGGCGATGGATTATCGATGCCCGGGCTTTCGATGTGTACTGCGAATGTAAATCGACGGGGTGGGTTGAACATGTTGGTTATGGCGGGATGGAGTTGCGCCTGTCATTATTCGGACGAGAATGATGAACGCTGGGGGAATATAACGAGTCGACGATTTGGCGCGCGATTAGGGAGTCATCAAGCTGAACCGGGCGAACGAGCTTTAAACAAAGTAGTTGATGTTTGTAGTGTTTGCTGTTTTTGTTAATCGTTGGCTGTTTTTGATGCTTTGTGAATGTTCAGACAGTTTATGATGCAGACTGCAGACGTCATAAACGCTGTCAAAAATCAACAGAGGATTAAAAAAAATCAATCAGGAGTTCCAAATACTTTCATTAAATTGTTGACTTGTTTTTCTTTGATTGGCACCGGGTTTGAGAATGTTTGCCTTGGATCCCATGCGGCCAGATTGATTGTGACGTTTATGGCGGGTTCGAGTTGCCTTTTATTATTCGAACCCAAATGATAAACTCCACGGAAATACAACGAATTGACAAATTGACGTACGATTAGTGGGTCACCAAGCCGAACCGAACGAACGAGCTTTAAACAAAGCAGTTGCATATATCCCTTTCAGTGTGTTTTCTATTTTCATTAACCGTTGCCTATTTTTTGCTGCTTCGCAAATGTCCAGACGGTTTTTTACTCAGACTGACGTCATACAAACGCTGTCAAAAATTCAACACTGACAAAAAAAAATTAACCCGAAGTCCAAAATACTTTAATTAAATTCATCCCTTCCTCCACCAAAACTTTTTGATTGATGCCAGCCCATCGCCCCGAGCCTTCGACCAAAAGTCCCTTTTCCCCTCCACAACAGAAACGTCCACCTGTCTCACGTGACGTGTGTCACGGTGCCGGACAGAATAGTGTTCCACGTAAGCCCGAAGATTCAGAAAGATCGTTAGGAGATGACGCGACAAGGTGGACGACGGCTAGACGGCTCTTCCTCTTCGCTCCCTCGTTGTCCACGTCTTCGTCGTCGTCGCGTGGTGGACTCCGGACACCGAGAGACGAGAAAGAGTTGAGAGAATGAAAAGAGAAGGGAGAAACTCGCGAGGGGGGGGGGGGGGGGGGAAAGGGGGGAGCAGGATGGCCACGTCAATTAGGGGAGAAGAGCGCACGAGCTCCGGAACGAGTCCGCTGGTCTCTCGCGGCGCGTTCGCTGCGGCTGATGGTTACTTCCCGGGCGAGTCGCCGGGTATTCTCTGCCACCGCCAACGACGACGACGACGACGACGAGCCGACCTGCCTCCACGGCGGGTTAACGAACAAATATCACCGGGGCAGCGCGATTGACGCTAATCGCCCTGGCTATCCGTCATTGTGAAAAAGTACAGAGCACATCTTGCGTCGCTGCTGCTGCTGCCCTTCCGTCCTATATCGCGAGGCGAACGAGGGTATTAGAACGAAACGAAGACGAAGTTATGGAGTACGAGGGAGTCTCGAGGCCGCGGACTACGCGAGCTGACCGCGAGGCGGGTCAGCACGTCGCGGGTTTTACTATACGAAGAATCCACCAGGCGGCAGCAATTATCGAGACTATAAAGTCAGTCCGGACGAGGTTTACGGATTGATTTTCCACGGCTGACAAGTGGAAACGGCACGTACGGCAAATAGCAGCCGCCGACGACGGCAATCACCATATTGTTGCCCCGCGGATACTCAGAAATAATCCGAGAGGCTCGGCCGCGGCGTACGAGGAGCTATGAATCTTGGAGTAACTTAGTACCTCCTGAAAAATAAGCTCTCAGTGATACTAAAGCCTTGATTTAATTTAATTATATACATTTATTTGTTATCTCGTATATCTACGTAATTTATTATTATTTTGTGTCATCTCGATTTTGGGTGCTGCCTGTCGTTGTCATAATTGGGCTTAGCTCGTTATTAATTAAATAGTGTTATCGTGCTTTATTGATAATATAATGAAAAATAATACATTTCTTTGTTATAAATTATAAAAAATAAATTATTTTTAACTTAAAATAAAATAAAATAAAATAAATTTTTTACTTGTATATTGTGAATAGGCCATCAATCGCTGTCCTTCAGCACGTTAATAAATAAATAAATAAATAAATAAATAAATAAATAAATAAATAAATAAACTCAGCGCCGCATTGCCTCATTCCTCATTGGTGAAATATACCACCATAGAACCTTGAATTATACCCTCCCGCGAACAATAAACCGCGTGAATCGAGTCGTGATGAACCTCGAGAGTCGTCGTCGTCGAATGAGAACCGCCCGCGTTTCGTGCGCACGTAGCAAATCCGTCGTGTTCCTTTGCCCGTGTATATTTCCTTCTCGCGGAGAATTCGCACCGGTGTCGCCCCGGCGCCCAGTGCGGCCCGGCCCATTCCCGGTCTCCGTATGAAAGCCAGCGGCCGCTCGCCGGCCGAACAAGAGGCGCAATGTCAGCGAACTGCAGCCCCGCGCTCATTCACCGCGAGGTCCACACACACACACACACCGAGCTATCCCTAGCTCTGTGCGAACAAGCTGCGGTGGCCCCCGCCCCCCCCCCCCTTCACCCCACTGTACATCCCACCCGGCACGCCGGCCGCCTTCCCATCCCTTCGCCCCACGTGACCCAGTTCCGGGTTTCTAAAATGACCGGAGCGCGAAACCAACTTTCGTTCCGGTCTCGTCGCGCCCGACTATGCGGGTAGTGGGTACGAAGAAGGGGGATGAAGGGGGGCAGGACCCTCACCTCGTTCGCAATCACGGTATTCATAACGCGCCGGGTACAAAGTTGACTCTGGTTCTCGTCGAGCGACGTCGAGCGCGAACCGCGGCGAAGGGGGGGTCGCGAGGGGGGCAGGGGGGGAGGGGGGAGGGATCATAGGGCTCTCCGCGATGGCTTGCAACGTTGTCGGGGCGGTAAAAAGTCGAAACTCCGGGGGTTGGCGAGAGGAGGGCGAAGGAAGGGGGGGGGGGAGGGAGGAAGGGGGTGAAAGGGGGGCAACTCGATGTCGGACGGCGGCGAAAAGGCTACGGTACGAGTATAAGTGATGTAGCCAGCGAGCCCTCGGAGCGTCGGAGTGCGGATGGTAAGGGGGGGTTGGGGCGCAGCGGGAGCTCGAGCTACCCCGTTGGCGGCAGCCACGAAGCCCCCCAGGGGGGGCGGGGGGACCGCCCGGAGTTCCTGCTCGCCTCTAGGAGTAGAGGAAGCCAGGCGCAGTCGTGAGAAAGATAAACTCCGAAAGTTAAAAGTAACTTGCCGCGAGCGAATGGTATATAGGTGGAGTTTTTGATACACAGCCATGTACAGGTTATGTACTACGTATCGTGGTACATACCGAGGGGGGGGGGGGTTGAAACGAGAGCGCGGGGGATAACCGCGGGTACGGCGACCGAGGAAGGTGGACGCCCGGCGAATCGACGAGACGCGCGACGTGCGGCGAGAGATCGTAAATAAGTTGAGTGTAAAAATATATATAAGCTGTTTATTTTGCATCCGCAAAAGTGGGGGGAGGAAAAAAAATTGTTGGAGCGAAAAGTGCGATACACCGGGGGATGCAAAAAGAAGAAGGGGGAGGGAGGGGGGAATAAACGGAAGAGAGAATAAATAATTGATCGCGGATTGCCAGGGAAATTTTATATTCTCCGCTTTTGTATATCGCAACCCGGAAGGGGGGTTGTTTATCATTCCAATTTACATTTCATTTGCAAGTTAATGGAAACGTCGCGCGCGATGGACGCGGACGCTGTGGGTTTGGGTATAGATGTATACGTCTTGCGCAGCGCAAGGAAGTCGCAGGACCATTGAGGATCGATTTCCTGGCGTTTCCAGTTGCGCCGCATAAGTTGACGTGCTTCGTGCATGGGGAAATCGTTAATTAATCGGGGCTGGACTGACGAAAAATCGTATCCTAATATATTTCTCAGCTCTCATTGATAGCGCGCTAAAATACAGAGAGCACATTTTATCAAAGCTGCGGCAACAATATGCCGGCAATTTTCCAGGTACCAAAGGCAGCCCATATGGAAATAAAGTATATGCAAGATATATAAAACATGTATTCTAGATATACGAGATATATTTTGTCCGAAAACTTCTATATGTCGGATATATTTTCAGATACACATGAAATATGCGCGAGCGAAAAATTAATCCAAAATAATAGTAAATATGAAATGATATGATATTGAGTATGATATTTTTAATAAGAAATATGAAATGATATGATATTGAGTATGATATTTTTAATAATAAATATCAAATGATATGATATTGAGTATGATATTTTTAATAATAAATATCAAATGATATGATATTGAGTATGATATTTTTAATATATCCAAAATATATTCATATTATAATATATTTTGAATATTTTGAATATATCCAAAATATATTCAAAATGTGTTTTTATTGTATTATCATCCGAAAAGTTCTATACGTCAGATATATTATCGCGTATATTTATTTCCCATGCGGGAATCTGCGAAAAGGTCCGAAGGGTCAGCCACGAGTCGCCCCTAATTAACCCACCCGTTAAAAAATCCTTCAGCCCACCTCACACACGACTTTCCCGCGCCTCTCGTCTTCTTTCCCACGCTGAAAGAAGCCACCCCATCAAATCCATCCCACATACAGATAACCCTTGCAACTTCCCCGCGTACGTGCATCACACATATCCCCCCATATACGGTTCACATTTTGAGCAAGAGGCAGACACATCTCTCAGTCCCACTCGCGTTGTGCGCATCGCCGCGGCGGTCCGCTTAGATTTAATTACATTTCTATGAGCCCGGGCAAAATGAGGGAGTAATGGGCGACGGGTTTTGCGGAGGCCGTAGGAAAACGGAGCGAGAGGTACGTATATCGCGTCCAAGGAACGCGCGGCGTACGGAGGCAGCAGCGCTCAGCGTGTATATACGGAGCAAAGGCAGGGCGAAGCGTATACGTGAAACATGTATAGCTGATGGCTGGGTAGGCAGTGCACAGAGAACGCGAGCGAGGTGCGCCCGGCGTTCGCTCGGGTGCCTCGGTACCCCCGGGAATGCATAATAGGTTATTTAGCCACGGTAGCCGCAAGGTAATGCGACTGCGGGACGCAGGCGCGCGCGCGACGACGACGGGAAGGAGGCGAAGGAAGCAGCGCGGCGCGCGGAGAGAAACGAAAGCAGCAGCAGCAGCAGCAGCAGCAGCTCGCGAGCCGAGCGCGTCCACCGCCTCTCACGTGTAGCTCGCTGTATGTATTCCGTGTGTATTAGGCGCTGGCTCGGTGCCCCGTGAAATGCAGTCGGTCTTCCAGCCCCACAGAGGACCGAGAGCTGCTGCTGCTGAAAGATGCTTTATGCGCCCGGCTCTCTCTCCGCCTTTTGCCTCGCGCGCTGTACACACTGTAAACCGTAATGCGTGTACTTAGGTGCGGGAAACAGTCGGAGCATAAGGCGAGCGAGGAATTTTTGCGAGGAAACGGGGGGGGGGGGGGGAAAAAAATAAAATAGCGTCGTTAAGAGTGGTGAGGTGGAGAGGAGAAGAATACGGGCGAACGGTGAGGTGGGAACGGATTGGGGAAAAAATGGGTGTGGGGCGAAAAGAGGCTGGTTGGGGGTGACGGGAGGATGAAGGGAGGTGTTTGAGACGATGGGAACACACCGGCTACGCGATAATCGATGCTACTAGGATTTAACGCTAAACAGTCGTGCTGGGGTTTTTTTTTTTGTAGAAGAATCTTTTTTACTGGGGGGCTACTTGAATATTCAAAAATAAAATGTAGATCTTTATGGCAGTTAAATTCGTGTTTTTTTTTTCAAAGAATATAATACATTTTTTTTTTCAAAGAATCATTTTTTTTAATTCAAATAATCATTTTTTTTTTTTTTTTTCGAATATCATAATTTTTTTTTGTTTTTTTTTTTCAAGTTATACAATAATTGTTTTTTTTACAAATAATAGAATCATTTTTTTTCTTCAAATAATATAAGGATTGTTTTTTTTTTTTCACTGAATACGTCGAGCAAAAAGCGCTAAATAGGCGAATTTACTGTTTCTGCATGAGGGTAAAAAAATAACAAGACCCAACGATGTTTCCTACCTCCGGAATCAGAACGAAATTGGCGGCCGTCGGTTTGTCTACCCTGCAGTCACGCTTCGCTATATATTCAGCGCCGCTATTACCCTCGAAGTTTCTTGTCGGCAATTCCTCAACTGGTACCTTCGTGGAAACGACCGATTACGTGCAGTCATGTATTTCTTTATCTCGCGTCTCGGGGGCCCGATGTGCGAACTCGTGTGTTGCGGCGATATTATGCGCCGTGCGCTACTTGATTATTATACATTCGATCTAGATTTTTTTATTCCTCTCTCTCCTTCTCTCTCGATCTTTCTCTTTCTCACTCCCTCAATCTTCAACCTATGCTTACATTTTCATATATTTCCAGCCTTTCAGTCAAACCTCGAATCAATAAATCTCCACAAACTCAACGTGCGATTTATACACGACGTGCAAAAAAAGAATTAATTACACAAAAATGCAGATCCTGAATATAAAACTTTTCTTCACTATGTGCAGCATGTATATAAATTACATATCTCGACCGCACCTGACTCTACTTTTTCGTCTTGCGTACCTGACCCCCTGCCCCCTCTCCTCGCCCCCCTCGCTCGCTATTTAGTGCCAAGCATATCTTTTCCACATATTTTTCTTTATATCTATAAATTACACATCTCGACCGCACCTGACGATACATTTTCGTCTTGCGTACCTGACCCCCTGCCCCCTCTCCTCGCCCCCCTCGCTCGCTACTTAGTGCCAAGCATATCTTTTTCCACATATATTTTTTTTATATCTATAAATTACACATCTCGACCGCACCTGACTATACATTTTTCGTCTTGAATATACCTAACCCCCTGCCCCCTCTCCTCGCCCCCCTCGCTCTCTATTTAGTGCAAAGCAAATCTTTTTCCACATATTTTTTCAGCATTTTTTTTATATCTATAAATTACACATCTCGACTGCACCTGACTCAACATTTTCGTCTTGCGTACCTGACCCCCTGCCCCCTCTCCTCGCCCCCCTCGTTCGCTATTTAGTGCCAAGCATATTTTTTCAGCATATATATTTTTTTTCTGTCTACAAATTACCTACTGCACCTGACTATACATTTTCGTCTTGCGTACCTGACCCCCTGCCCCCTCTCTTCCCCCCCCCCCCCCCTCACTCGCTATTTAGTGCCAAGCATATCTTTTTCCCTGCCTCCCGTCCCCACCTCATTTCGCAAGTCCGGAGTCTCTCCTCGCATATATAATTAACCAGGCCAAAGGCAAGGAGGGGCTCGACACGCCTCTTCGCTGTGACCCAGCGCAGCAACGCACTCGCGAAACGCACTTACGCGTACTTCCCATGACAAAATGGCGGGTCCGAGGGGCTCCCGGGATTGGCCCGCAGAGTCTCTCGCGATAAACGATGCGTGACGTCGAAACTCCTATACGGAGCTGGAAACGCGTAACGCGACTCGTCGCCTGAAACACCGAATGGAAACACCGAGTGCGCGTTTTCGTTGGGTCACTCGCGCGCGCGCAGCTGCGCGCGGGAACGGAAGCCCCGCCGCGACGCACCGCGCGAGTCGCACGCACGCATCGCGGCGCACGCACTCCGCGCGTCGCCTAACCGCAGGAGAAAAGAATACGCAAGAAGGAGGCCATCTGCATCGCGTCCCGCGAGACCCAAGGAGACAATCGGCCGGGCCCATCGGTACACACATGTCTGGTTCTTCGTTCTTCTTCATCCTTTTTTTTCCCTCTTCTGGTCGTCTTCGTCTTCGTCGTCTCCGTCGTCGTCGTCGTTCGTAAAACGGAAATCATTACAGGGCCTCTATGAGAACTCTGCGCGTAATACCAGTCGCAGACTGACAACGAGGTGAAGTTTCCTCTTCCTTTGGCCTCCTCATTGTTTTAATATTTTTTTTATATTTCAGGTTCTCGCGTTTTACACCTTTTTTTATTTCAGATTTCCGCGTTTTACACCTTTTTTAAAATTTCAAGTTCCCGCGTTTTGCGCATTTTTTAAATTTCAGTCTAAGGGAATTTCTAGACCTAAATTTGAACTCGATTTTGAAGTCACGATCCAGCTTAAGATCCAACGTTATTTTTTAAGAGGTAAGGAGGCCCCGCAATACGGGTAATCAGGTGGATTTCTGTTACGCTTTCCGCGTCCCGCGAGACCCGACGAGACAATCGGCCGGGCCCATCGGAACACACACGTCTGTTTCTTCGTTCCTCCTCCTCCTCCTCCTCCTTTTTTTCCCCTCTCTTCGTCGTCTTCGTCTCCGTCGTCGTCGTCGTCATTCGTAAAACGGAAATCATTACGGGGCCTCTATGAGAACTCCGCGCGTAATACCAGTCGCGGTCTGACTGCTGACAACCGAGGTGAAGTTTCTTCTTCCTTTGGACGCCCCGACGACGACGACCGAGATAAGAGATTTTGCGGGACTCGCTGTGTGTGTGCGAATGACAATTATAAATGTCCGGTCGCACACACTAATGGCGATCCATTATTCACGCGGTGCCTACGTATGTAATTTTCATGTACGCTACACGAATGTGCAGCCAGCTTCTCGTGTTCCGCGGTCGCGGAGATACGTGGATAACGATTAACGTGGCGAACGCATATATAGACCGCGAAAGCGCGAGCTGCACTCACCTCGCGCGCCTCGTCATTCATTAGGAATATCTTCCCTGACGTTTCCATTACTGTCAGTAACCCCCCCCCCCCCCCCTTATACGATGCGCCCAACCGGCATCGATCGCAACCCCGGGAACGCCGCCCGGCTTAACGCGCTACCCTAATGACGCGAATCCCGCGTATTTGAAACATGACAGCCGCACCCGAGAGAGAGAGAGGAAGACGGGAGGATCGCGCGACGCGTGAATGGACGTCTCTGTCGGGGCGATGATAGGTGGTTAATATCACTCGCGATAGCTGCGAGGCGGTAACGCGAGGAGGGCAAGGAATAATCAGGGTAATCAGGTGGAGTTTCTGTTAAGCATATTTTTTTTCAGGAGAATTTTGGAAAATTTTGTTGCTGTGATTTTCACATTTTTTAATTTTAAATAATTACATAATAAAAAAAAATCATATTAGGTTCCCGCCTTTTACACCTTTTTTATTTCAGTCTAAGTCAGTTCAGTCTTCAGTTTTTTTTAAATTTCGAATCACTAAATAATTTTTAAACATATTTTTTTATGTATTCTAGATTCCCGCATTTTACACTTTTTTAATTTCAGCCTAAGTCAGTTTAGTCTTCAGTCTTTTTTTGAATTTCAAATAATTAAATAATTTTAAACAATATTTTTTATGTATTTTAGGTTCCCGCATTTTACACTTTTTTT
The DNA here is from genome assembly GCA_963932165.1 of Pimpla rufipes. Classification (NCBI taxonomy): domain Eukaryota; kingdom Metazoa; phylum Arthropoda; class Insecta; order Hymenoptera; family Ichneumonidae; genus Pimpla; species Pimpla rufipes. The sequence goes on from OZ010630.1 coordinate 26,848,947, forward strand.
TTTAAATTTCAGCTTAAGGGAATTTGTAGACCTAAATTTGAACTCGAGGTTGAAGTCAAGTTCCTACTTAAAATCCAACTTTTTTTAAAAGATTGAACTTAATAGTAGGATTTTCAGAATATTTCCTGCTTAAGTTCAGTTGGAACTTTACAAAAAAATAAAAACTTGAGACTATAAATTCGAACCTATAAGTAGCCGCCGGCAAATTATGATTTTGATGTTACGAATTGTGTTGCTCGAGAATCGATTGAGTCTTGTAGGTATTTTTTTTCCTGTTTCGTGCTGAGGTTGCGTTTCCGCAATTCGCGTATTTCGATGCACTATCGGGTGTCCTGGGAACGGCGCGCCGGAGTCGCGGAAAGACGCGCGCGGAGAGGAGCAGGACGAGGGCGAACTTCGTACGCCGCAAACAAATCACGCGTAATGAGTAATGAGGGATAAACCGCAAACCGGATGCGAACTGGTGTGCCGGGCTACGCGCTACTGCTAACTGACGCTGCGGTCGCCGCGAAACTTGCCTCGCCACGTGTATTATATACGTAAGATTCATATTTCGCGAGAATCCGCGTTGACTATGAATCGCATTATTCAACCTGTATATCTATGTGTAATAATAGTGGAATTATAACGAATTCAATTTCAGTCTCAGTGAAAGCACAGAAAATATTTAAAAAAATTCTACGTCGCCTGGAAATTTTTATCCTGGTTTTAAACATATTTCCAAATTATATAATAGTGGAATTATGACGAATTAAGTTTTAGTGAAAGCTCAGAAAAAATAAAAAAATTATTTATCGCCTGGGAACTTTGGACCTGATTTTTCACATTTTTCCGAATTATATAATAGTGGATTTATAACGAATACAATTTTAGTGCAAATAAAAAATAAAAAATAAAATATCAGAAAAAATAAAAAATTTTATACGTCGCCCAGAAACTTCGGACCTGGTTTTGAACATATTTTCGACATTAGTCTATCTGCGTGCAGCCAGTCGCAGAAATAATTATAATTTATTTACCTTCAGTCTTTAAAAAAAAAGCATGAGGATGAACAGAGAGGTAAATAAATAGCCACGTTTAAATTCGTTCCAGCTGACGTCCCAAAATTCGAAATGTGGTTAAAGCGAGTCTCCGCCGCGTTCGCGATCACCGCGCGACGACTAAGCAGGTGGAAAATGTATGTGGAGGACTTTTTATCGCGGCCGCGATAGCATCGCAGCGGCAACGCGATTCCCGCACGTTCCGCACACAAAACGCGCTCGACAAAATGCAAATTGAACGAGCGCGTCACGCCGTCGATTAACTTCGAAAAGATTCGGGTGTGCATTTTCGTTCGCGAGCCCCGGGGGAGGGAGAAAATAGGCTCTTCGTCGCGATTAAACGAAAATTTTCGCGTTCAAGAAAGGAGGAAGCGAAAGCCGATTTCTCGCGCTTCTGCGGTTAAGCGAATTTCGCAAAATTTTAGCGCTCACGATATGCACTAACCGCCTTTGGAACATCACGTATACACTGAGAGAAAATCAATGTTGGAGCCAAATACGTTTCAGATAAAAATCTGAAAAAATTCATACGTATATAAAAAAATAAAGAAATCATTTTTATGCAAAAAAAATTTGGGTCAACGAAATATTTGTTAAACAGTTTTTGTTAATGAATTTGTTATTAAAATTTTGGAATTATTATTATGCAAAATTAATCTTTTCAGTACCTTTAGTGTGCATGCATTTTTTCAGATTTTCAGATCATCGAAAAGTGTTTACTCTGGCTCTTTTCTCGAACTTATGCGAATTGAACACTTCGCGATCCTACATCCTTAAGGTAGTTCGAACGCCTAGAGTCCATTTCGCATAAATTCGAGAAAAATGAGAGAATTGCAAAGACTTCTCGATGGTCTAAAAATCTGAAAAAATGCATGCACGTTAGGTGTACTGAAAAGATTAATTTTGCATAATAATAATTCGAAAATGTTATTAACAAATTGATGAAAAAAAAAAATGGTTTAACAAGTATTTCGATGACCCAAGTTTTTTTTCATGAAAATAATTCCTTCGTTTTTCCGAATACGTATGAATTTTTTCAGATTTCACATTGTTCACGTTGAATTTTGTGCATTTTTTATAGTGAAAATATGTGATATAGGGAAAATATGAAAATATAGGGAAAGAAAATATGAAAATATAGGGAAAAATTGAACCAACCCTTTTCAGTTGGATCACGCGTATTTGGCTCTAGGGTAGAAGTACCGTTTTTGGCCACCTTTGGTCCAATTGTGGCCACCAAGTTTAAAAGGATTTAATTGTTTATGTTGTTAAATAAAACACAAATGGGCTTGACAATCTTATTAATTTGTATGAATACTTTCGAGGTATCAGATAAAAAAAATTAATTACAGTGAAAATGGCCACAAACGGTACTTCTACCCTATTGTCAATTTTCTCTCAATGATCCTCCTAACGTTTCGCAGTTCTAACGACCCCGCTTTTCATCTCCAGAAGGACCAGCGAGAGAGTCGCGAAGTCACCACGTCGCGCTGCCGGCGCCGGACGAGCAATTATCGGTGGTGTCACGAGCGAGGTTGACCGCGCGGTGGAAAGCAACGAGCTCGCGTCCAACGGGTGTTAGACTTTCGGGTGAATCGACGAGGAAATGGAAACAGACGCGGAGCTCGTGAAGCGAGAAGCGCGAGATACGCGCGTTGCGCAAACGCGTCCGGGAAAAACTTTTCTAATTATCAATTAGCGGGATTCGGTTGTATCGTTGGCCGATTCGCGGCTTTCGTGCATAGTGGCTGTTTGCGGCTGAACGCGCGGAGAGAGCGGAGTGTCTGCCCCCCCGGGATACTCGTCGACCAACTTCAAAGTGATACCGAGACGCGAAACACACGGGAGCAGCTCGCGGCCAACTTCTCCCGCGGCCTCGAGTTGTGCGAAATGTTCAATGCCGCTCGGCGATGCCGGTTTGTTTCTACGACGGTATCGGTGGCCGCCGCTGCGCGGCCACCTGGCCGAGGGCGACATTAGCTTAATTGAAATGTGAAGAGCGATACCGCCCGCGCGAAACATTGCACTGACGCTACACGGTGTATACACCAGAGTGTTTGCGGGACAGTGCGCGATGCGCGCCACTTCTGAGAGCGCTTTTGGCTCGTCGTGAGGTTGGGCGGATGTCCAGTCATTAGACGTTTGACGCTATATACAGTCGACCGGGTGGGACCAGATATTAAATTTGAACAGCGAATTTTTATTTGAAATTGAAAATATTTTATTTGAAATTGAAAATATTTTATTTGAAATTGAAAATATTTTATTTGAAATTGCAAATATTTTATTTGAAATTGAAAATATTTTACTTGAAATTGAAAATATTTTATTTGAAATTGAAAATATTTTATTTGAAATTGCAAATATTTTATTTGAAATTGAAAATATTTTACTTGAAATTGAAAATATTTTATTTGAAATTGAAAATATTTTATTTGAAATTGAAAATATTTTATTTGAAATTGAAAATATTTTATTTGAAATTGAAAATATTTTATTTGAAATTGAAAATATTTTATTTGAAATTGAAAATATTTTATTTGCAATTGAAAATATTTTATTTGAAATTGAAAATATTTTATTTTATTTTTTCATTTCGTCTTTGTAATATAATTTTTATAGTAGCTTCGCGCTTACCGAATTGAGGCAAAAAAATTGCAAGTAATCAAGTTTTTTGCATTTTTTGGGGAAAAATATCGCGCTTAGAAAAAAACGAATCGAATTAGTTGTGTGCGGGCAGAATAACGTCGAAAAAAAATAAACAATAAAAAAATAAAAAATTAAAAGTGTTTTCGCTCTTTCTCGAAATTTTGTCACTTCTCTTGTGTTTTATGAGAATTTTTTTTTCTTCGATTTCGTAAAGTTTGAAAAGCTTTTCCGATGGCAAATTTCCTGCTGAATCCAAAAAGCATGGTTGTTTTCCCGAAAAATAAAAATGTTGACGAGAAAAACGCGAAAAATTATGTTTTTTTCTTTAATAATGGGTTAATTTAATTCGTCCGAGATTTCCGTCAAGTCAGGAACATTCCTTGATAAGTCAATCAACGGAACGGTGAAAGCAAAACGTTCGTGGTCTCCAAAGCCACCGGCTGCATCGACCAGTGGTACACGGGGTTGTAGGACAAGAAGCCTCGCAGGCATCGCACGTTCGGTAAACTCGCACGAACCTTCCACAACAGTTGCTAATTGTGCTCGCTGGCTGATACAGATTCTCAGGAGGTTTCCGCTACGTGTGCAAAAGCTCCCCGCAAGGTCCGAACAGCAAAGCTCTCGTTGTCGCTTTTCCACCCACAATCAGTGAAATATGAACTGTCCATAAAAGAGCGACGATAAATTGCAAAAGTCCTGCAAAAAACTTGGATCGCTATACCAAAAAAACTTCCGGTTTTTCGTAGAGTCATCGACGCCACCGACGGCCCCAAAAATCATCGAACCAGCCGTTCCCATATTTCCTTTTTTTCCCTAAATTCTTCAACGTCTCACAGCCAATAAATTACGTACCACATAAATCGCAATAAAAATAAATCGCAACCCCATATAAAAAATTCGTCGCCAACATAACCGACATTGTCGATCTACCAAAACCTTCAGTAAAAATTGACACCTGATCCACCGTCAATCGACACATGACTGACGACCGGAATCAAAACCCAAACAAGCGAAAAAATCCAGTGGTCAGAAAATCGGCGACGAAAATTGACGAAAAATTACCAGTAAAATGACAAATAAATGGCGCAACGTACGAATATAAAGACGCGCGATTATGCATCGAGCGCCAATTCGACGGTTTATCGGTCCAATGAGAGGGGCGATAAAAATATGTCAATCACAATTAATAAACCGGTTCAGTGCGCGTATAACCCGAGGTTGACGTGACGCCGATAATCGATCGGCACCGACTTTTCAAGAGAGTTACTCGATAGCTCTACAACACGCACGCCTATCATATATATTTTATATATACATGTGTAGCATATGACACTTTATATGCATACAGATATATGGGGCATTCCATACCGATACGACCTGGGTCGGCCACTCGACCTCTCGGATTTGGTCGAACATTTTTTATATGATTCTACCAACTCCAAAAAGTACTGGACATTTTTTTCAGATTTTCTTTTCATTTATTTATTTTTTTACGATTTTTTAAAAGGTATAGCCCGAATTTAAAAATCTGAAAACAATTCTAAAAAATTCTGCATGAAATAACACAATTTTTTAGCCTAAAGCCAAAGTCGGCCGGGTTTTGCTTCTATTTTTATTCTATAAAAAACTATTTAAAAAATTCAGAAACGAAAGAGGAAAAGTTATCAAATTTTTCTAAAATATTGCTTTCTCCAAGAGCTTTCTTTTCGTTAAAAAAAAAAAAAAAAATGCGAATCAGAAAATGTACTCACTGTTCAATCAGGCCGGAATCGCAAAGCAGTTTCTCTCTGAGGAAGCCAAATCGACCCAGGTCGAATCGGTATGGAATGCCCCATATATATTATATATGATACCAGGAGTGGCGACTATATATAATATGACCCCCTCGTATATATAGCGATGCAAGGCTATGCGGCCGCAACACTTGGTCACCGCACTCGAAAAACGATCGCGGCACTTCGTGCGGTGACTGATCGATCGATCTCCAGCGACACGACTCGTTGCAACGCACGCAGCGCGGCAGTTGCAACGGAAGCCGTATTATACGTGTATACGCTTGAGGGTTTTACCCACCGTGTGTTGTCGATCTCTCTAATCTCGTTTTTCCTAACGATAGACATCGTTCCCCCCGTGTATCTCCACTTTCTTTTCCCTCAACCCCCTCGCCCCCCGTCGTAACGGCCCGGACGAAGCTCCACGTAATTGAATAACTCCGTATATATGATTCAAACGAGTTCCCAAACGATCACGTATCACTCAGCAACGAGGAACGTAGATTCTCGACCGACAACAAACACACGGAATTAAATGTAACGGGACGAAAATTGCTTCATCCGATGGAACGAAAAAAAAAAAAAATGAAAAAAAAAAAAATCGAGTCACGAGATGTTCGTGGAGATGATCGAATGGTTGCAGCCTGCAGTCAGAAAAATCGTGATGGACTCGATAAGAATTTTTTATTTAATATTTTTGTTTTTATTTTTTAAAATATTTTGTATATTTTTATTTTTAAAAACATTTTTTTATATTTTTATTTTTAAAAACATTTTTTTATATTTTTATTTTTAAAAACATTTTTTTATATTTCTATATTTTTATTTTTTAAAACATTCTTTATATTTCTATGTTTATTTTTTAAAACATTTTTTATATTTTTATATTTTATTCACATATTTTTGTTTTTACATTTACAATCATATTTTCGATTATTATCGCAACTACATCTTCAAGTCACCTAAAATTCCTACCACGATTTTTCAACTGAACGTGCCGCAGATCCAACAAGGATTCATAGATGCATCTTTCGCCGTCGCAATTTCCCCAAAACTACGAAAACAACAATTCCGCTCCTTCAGCGTAGCCGAAGCTTCGTCCCCACGAAATCATTTTTCGCGAAAAAATTTCCATCACGAATCTCCAGTAGCACCCCATTTACGAATTCGAAGGGGGTACGGCGAGGATCAATTGCAACGGCGATGCAATAAATTCGGCGCGCGGGTAAAACTGCAAGAGCACTTCCGGTTTTTCCGTCGAGCCATCAGCGACGCATCGGCGGCGACCCCAGCGGCAGCGCCAATCGTCGGAGTGGATAGAGAGACTTTTTTTTTTTTTTTTTTTTTTTTTTTTTTTTTAACGCGTTCACCCGTGTCTCTCGGCGAGCGTGTATAACGGGTGCATATATAGCGAGCTCGCGTCCTGTATACCTATGGCCGATACGTGTTTCATGCAGCAACGCGTTCACTCTCAATCTATCAGAGCCGCCGCGTCGCGGAGGGTTGGAAACTCCTGCGACTCTCGCGGCGGGCGCGTCTCGCTCCATTCCGTCCGATCCGTGCGGCGCCGGCGATGCTGCTGATCCTGTCGACGGTAACGAGAAAGCAAAATAAATGGCGGCGATGCGGACACGCGCGGGCCGCGGGGTATCGCGACCATTGGACCATTGGAACCAGCCACCTCCCGTCCTCCGCCCTCTTCGTTTCCACCCTTTGCCACGCCACGCCGTTTCACGCGTTTCGTCTCGTTCCATCTCGTTCCGCACGGTCTGCACCAATCGAGCACTCTCGCGCTAACAAGAGTGCCAGTCGATGTTGCCGCTGATGCTTGGACCTCGGTTTGGCTGATGGGTCACACGACGCTTCGGTGCCACTCGCGACGGCACCCCCCCCCCCCCCCCCCCCCCGGTTGGGTCGCTGCGGGGAGGAGGAAGCGTGGTAACAATCGGACTTATTACAAAGGAATTTTTTATTGCGGGATCGCTGGATATGTGGATTCGAAATAATCACGAATTAATCGAAATAATTTTTGAGGAATTTAGGCAGGGACATTTTTGGTAGGAATGTAATAAGGGAAATTAATGAATGACATGAAGTAGAATTTTGCACATTGCTTAGTCATTAATTTCCATTTTTCGCAAAGCTTCCTCTATGAGCCAAAGTGAATTAAAAAAATGGTGAAAAAGGGAAATTAGCAAAATTCTACTTTGCAATTTTTTTAATATTTCACTTATAATCTGGCTTCGAAAAACTTGCGTCACAAGATTGACATCCGCAATTTTGTCGAAAATGGTACCAGGATTTTTTTTTTCTCACCTGTTCCTAACTTCCTATTTATACGAATGATTTTAATGATCGTGGCAACCCCAAAAAAGTGCTCCTCGCACCGGCTGATTCGAAAAAATGTGTCTCACTTGGAGCGCATTTTTCTCCCCATTTCCCTCAGCGCGGGGGGGTCCGCAAATGGCCAGGGGTTATAGGTCACTGCGCCCGGCGAAAAGGGTCGTGAATGAGGAAAATTTCGTATTTATATGTAACGACGAACGTGCCATTTTATTTCTCCATCTTGCTTCCTGTGCTTCCCTTCACCCTCCTTTTTTTTCGCTTCCCTCCTCATAGAGATTTCTCATTTTATTATGCGGGCCACTTTTACGCCTCGCGCGTCGTTCCATTTCTATTTAGATTTCGCGCGCGGCCAATGGGCACCACCTTACGATCGCACCGCACGTGTTCGGCTGCCTCTTTGCACGTCTCCCCCGGGAGACAAGAAAACCCTGTTAAGGGAGTCCTCGGAACGCTTTTGCCGCTTCGCTGATGTGTTTCCAGGCGGGCGGATGGACACATCGCGCGGTCCGCGGGAGGCAGAGAATTCCGACTCTCCCGGCCCTTTGAACGATGATATCGCAGGTACGGCAGGCCTCTCGCAAACTCGCGCCGACGATCACGCATCGTCGGGTGTCTCTCATCGTCGCGGCCGTCTTCCTCGTTTATTCTCGGGGCGCCCATAACGACCCGTCCGCTCTCTGTGCGCCGCACTCGCCGCGCGGTATCAGCATCGATTCCTTCCCGCCAAGTGCTCCAAGTGGTTCGTTACCGGACGAGAGGAAACGACGAAACATCGCCGAAGGTTTCGTCGTGACCGCAGGGAGCGACGATTCAGTGACGATGAAAATTGCACGAAGGTTTCGACCACGGGTTATGCGACAATTTGAAAATGAGATTTTGAAAGTTGGCGATTGGAAGAAAGTTTATGTTGCGTCTTGACTCTATTGACATTTTATTAAAAAAAAGATATTGAATAAAAAATGAAGAAAAGTGCGTGACTTCTTTTTTCTTTATGTCCCAAAAAGCAGTGACAAAAATTGAGCGAAAAACAAATAATGCATTATCCATGAATTAAAAAATACAAGATGGCAAATTGACAAGGAGAAAAAAGTAAATATTACATCGTGATTTCATTGGCATTCCATAAAAAAATACTGTATCAAAATGAAGAAAATTGTGTAATTTCATTAGCGACATAAAATGACCCAAAAATGGACCACGCTCCACTGATGTAAAAATTCGCTTTTCAAAACTCACAAACAAACAAAAATTAACATTCCACGTTTCCTCAATTATAATTCCTAAAAAAAGGATACCACCAAAATGATGAAAAGTGCCTCATTCATTTTTTTTTTTTTTTTTTTTTTTTTTTTTTCGAAACACCGAGCTAAGTTCCCGACGAGAGTTACACATCCGGGCAGACGAATTCCCAGAGCCAAAACGCCGGTCTCTCGCGTTCGCGCGCTGCATATATGCATATAAGTGTCGGAGCGCGCGAATATTCTCGCAAACGGTCGGACAGCTCCCGAAAACACGCTGACGCCCCGTGGCGCTGCGACCGGAGAGGATTTGCATCCGTAATTCCCGCCGTCGCTTTGCGCACGACCAGAGCTCGAAACACGCGCGTGTGCAGAGCCCGATGAGACACCCGGAGGCGTCGCGTCGCGTCGGCGCGGCTACAGTCCGACGCCGCGTATCCCAACCCCCGGGGGTCGTCGCGTCGCGCGCAACGAAAACGTTGCAGCGGGCCCCTCATCAGCGTCGATTACCCGCGTGTATAAGTGCGTCATATCGGTTCGTGCATTACGAGGGGCCGCATTAAGAGGCCGTAAACGAAAAAGCGGATCGACGGTCAGAAGGCATCAGCCGGACCGCCGAATGTGCACGTAATAATAATAATCGTCTCCTTCGGGGCAAACACGGCGGGGCGTCAATTTCGTCGACGATTTTACGCTCGCGTAATTTTTGGTAACTATAAAGTGACAAATGTACAATGTAAAAAAAATTCATTTGAAATTTAATGTTGGGTACTGGAAGTTTTCATGCATAAACCGATATATTAAATTTAATATAGTAGTGCTATCCAAAATTAATTTACGCCATAGTAAATTATAAAAATAGCAATTTTTATTGTTTACTTAAATCAATAACAAATTTATAAAAATACTTTGAAAATACTAATACTTCAATTTAAAACACTTTTTAAATTTAAAAAATGGTAATTTTTATTATTTACTTTAATTTTGGTGCAAAAGTCCTTCAATTTTTATGATTTGCTTTATTTTTACTATATAAAAGTACATTAATTTTATTCCACAATTGTAGCTTAAATTTAATTCACCAGCTTACGAATAAAAACTTTCTTTCCTTTTTAACAATCATCAAAATAATTGTCAATTTATGGTTATCACTTTATAGTTTCCAATACTACATTTTTCTTTCAGTGTGATTTTTCATCAACTTGTGATGTTCGCCTCAAAAACGCTTCTGCGCCGTTTTGTGTTCCTCTCACGGGCGACACGAGGTGAGACGGAGGCGAACTCGGGGAGGAGACACACGAGACTCTTTTCGGGGTGTCAAAGTTGCTGAACACGAAGTAACGGGAGGCCGAGGAAGACGGAAAAGGAGCGAAAGAGAGAAGAGAGAAAGCGAGAGAACACGAGGAGAGTCGAGAAGGAAGAGAAAGGGATAAAAGGGAGAAACTCGACGTGGCGTAACGCGAGTCGATAAATGGGTCTTCGCTTCGTCGGCGAAACGCGACGCAGTGAGACAAAGAGGACCGGCTGAAAATATATAGATATATATATGGGGCGCAGAAAAGGGAAAAGGGATGATCGAGAGGGGCGCGAGTGGCTTCTGTCGTTATATGTATAAGTGACAAATGTACAATGTAAAAAAGATTCACTTGAAATTTAATGTTGGGTACTGGAAGTTTTTATGCATAAACCGATATATTAAATGTAATATAGTAGTGCTATCCAAAATTTATTTACGCCACAGTAAATTATAAAAATAGCAATTTTTATTGTTTACTTAAATCAATAAAAAATTATAAAAATACTTTGAAAAGTCGCCTATAACGGTGGTAGTATTATCGAGTCCCACTACGAAAGCTCCAGAATGCTGAAGCTGATGCCGGCTGCTCTGACGTAACGCTGACGATCTTTCCCCCCCACCCCCAACCCCCTAGTGATAATGACAAACTGCCACGATGCGGGCGGCCGTGCAGTGCGGGCTACACCTACTGCCGGCTTCGCGTACGCGAAGCCCAATCGCATCACCCACTACGCCAATTTGCAGCGAAAGCTCTCCGGCCGGCCGCACGCGGAGCCGCGAAGGCGCGCGGAACACGCGACGACGTCACTGAGTGATGAGCGCGGTTGGCGTCGACGATGAGTTGGATACGTTGTGTTTGCACAGGGTGACTCAGAATTAATGCTGCTCTTTGGACATTTTTTTTAATACATTTTTTTCAGACTTGCATATTTTAATGGACTGTCAAGGAATGTGGGAATTATTTTTTTACTGATATAAATGTCACAAATTTGTTATCGTCCAATGAAGTTTTTTTTTTTTTTTTTTTTTTTTTTTTTTTTTTGGTGCGGATTAGACACAATTTGTGGAAACAAAACTGAATTGATTGTAATGAAATTTGGATCACTTGAATCGCACCGAATTTTTTATTCTGTTTCGATAAATTATATTTATAAAAATATAAAATATATTTTAATAAAAATATGTATATTATTAAAAAATAATATATTATCTATATTTTTATATAATATGTTGTATAAGATATTATTAAAGTTGAGATATAAGACGCAATAAAATATCAAATTAAACTACTCATTGCAAAGCATTGCTGAAATAAATTTATATCTCACGTGCTGAACCTGCGGCCGTAAGTGACAATAATAATAATTTATTTTTCTCACTAAAGCGGTCCACGTGGCTTCGGAAGCCTCGAGCCAACCGCATTGGTTCATTTATCAAAATATACGAGGCTCCCAGTCAACCACCAGCAGCATCAGCAAAGTGAAAAAAACTGCTAACTCGTACTCGAGGGACGACCGCAGCCGCCGAAAAAAATGTGAGAAATTCTTCTGAATCACCGTGTGTGTGTATTAGGTCGCCTCGTCGACCCCACACTGAGGAAAAAAATTGGTTAAGCCAACCAAATGTGCGTTTGCGGACCGCGAAGTAAATATTTCGTACCGTGAACGAAATAATAGATATTGTGAATTGAGAAAAATTTGATTCAACTAGGCTGGTTCGTTCAACCAAATATACAGTCCAATTCACCATATATTTACTTCGCGACCCGCAAACCCACGTTTGGTTGGCTCAACCAATTTTTTTTTCTCAGTGCAGCGCGCGATATTTACAACTTTGTGCGGTTTTGCAGGATCCGCGGGGGGTCTAGAATACCATTCGGCCTGACGGTCGCTCGTTTGCACGGGTCGGTAATATACCGACGAGTGCGTGCGGTAATTGCCGGCACTGCGGGCTGCCCGAAAATTGGGACAAAGCGTGGCGAGCCGAGGCTAGGCGGACGATAGAAGCGCTCGGGGAATATATATATATATACCGAGCTATCGCGGCCTAATTTGTTCCGCCACGCCCCGATTCACTCTCGATTCCGGCAGCGCGAGCCACGCGCGTCACGTCAACCCGCGTTTCACCGCGTGCACCGCACGCCGCTGCCGCAGCATGCGCCGGGGTTATAAAATTGCGGACGAATCTCGCGAGCCGCGCAGGCGGTAGTTTGCGAATTTACGCCTTCGGTTTCTGGCCAGCCACGTGCTTTACGGTTCATTCCGCGAGAGGGGATGATTGGCGCTCTTAGGCGGCGGGTTAATTAAGCCGGGTTAAGCCGCGATGACATGCGACGAGTTTTGTATGTGGAATGAAGTATGTTTGAAAATATATGAGAGATGTAGAACTTTTGGTCGAGATGTTTATATAATAAACATATTTTTATTTATTTAAGATATATTTCATTAAAATTTATGAATATATTAATATATATGAAATATAGCAGATGTAAAACTTTTCGCCGATGTTATTTCAAGATATATACTATAATTATAAGACATATATAATTGTAATATAATTATAAAATTTATGTCATTATAAAATAGTTATAAGATAGATATAATTATAAGATATATAAGTTACATAATTAAACTTATGTAAAATATCTTGTAAAAATATCTTTAAAATATCATGAAAATACTTTATTTCCGTAGGGGATACGAATACCGAATGAAGGTAGTAACGAATTTCGAAGAGCACAGTTTTCGCCATTTTTCAACTTAATTCAATAAAATCCTACCATGGAAAAAAAATATCATTGATTCAATAAAACTTTGCAATGTCACATTTAATTCCTACAGTTTGCTATGATATTAAAACGACAACTCCAAAATAGTCAAAACTATATTTTATTATTTCAATATTAAATCAGACAGTGACAATAATAAATTAAATTATATTAAATTTAAAAACATTATTTTCGGCAGCGACGGTTTTATTAAATTGAATAACACCTTTTCCCCCGTGATACCAACGTTAATTGATATTTTCACGCCTGTCAATTTAAGCTACAATAAAAAAATCGCACCGATCTAAAAAATTCTAACAAACGTCGTCACCATATAATCCATTCTCACAATAGTTAGGGGCTGCGTGTGTGTGGTCCCCGGAAGGATTATTCCGACGAAAAACAACGGGGTTTATAATGCCACGAAGTCCTCGGGGTATAACCGCGTCGGGGCATCAGCTAATCCCGTAGGAGTGCACGAAATAAGAAGAGGAATGTAAAAAGTAAAATAAAAAAAGATAAAGAGAAAGAAGAAAAAAAGGAAACAAGGAAGAAAGGCAGCTTGAGAGCGTTGTGAAGTCGCGGGTACCAGGAAAGTCACTCAGACCGAGGCATTCAGTAAACGACAGTGCCGGAAATAGTGGGGCACACTTGTCAAGTTACCAGCCCGGCGCTTTCTCTCCCCCCCCCTCCCCCCTCGCCCCCCCCCCCTTTCCTCTCCCTCTCTGTACCTTCAATTTCTGCGCTTCTTTCTTTTCCGTCGGTCTTTATGTCGCGCTTTTTCGTGATATTCCACCACGACGGGTGCCTCAACACACATTTATACCGCACGTACCGCCCCCCCGGGCAGCACTCGCGGCAAAGTAGCGGGGAAGTCGCGCGGGAATCCCGCGCGCTCTGCTCCCCGGAGAGCCGGAGTTGCTTCCGCGAGAAAGATTTCGTTTCAGCGAGAGCGACGCGCGAGAAAGTCCAAAAACGCCCAAAGACGCGCGATGATCGATATACCGACGGATAAAAGTATCGGCGCTGATGTGACACCCGACGGATTGGAATCCGAGACGCCCGCAGACACTACGCGCGCCGCGCCGCTACATTTTTACGCTGAAAAGTCGGATTCCCACGTCGGGGATCCGTCAATTCTCGAAACGCGCGAGATGTACGTATTTTTTTGTATGAATAAAAAACTTTTTGTAAGAATACAAAAAGGAAAAAAAAGAAAGGAATAAAGAATTCTTTTTTTTTTTCTAAAAAATCTATTAGGAAATAATAAATTTTTTATTCTATTAGAAAATCTATTATTTTAGAAAATATTAGAAAATCTATTATTCTAGAAAATTTTAGAAAATCTATTATTTTAGAAAATTTTAGAAAATCTATTATTTTAGAAAATATTAGAAAATCTATTATTTTAGAAAATATTAGAAAATCTATTATTCTAGAAAATATTAGAAAATCTATTATTTTAGAAAATATTAGAAAATCTATTATTCTAGAAAATATTAGATAATCTATTATTCTAGAAAATATTAGAAAATCTATTATTTTAGAAAATATGATAAAATATTAGAAAATCTGTAGCGTGAAATCCGGGCCAAGTCAGGCCCAGGTCGGGCCCTGGCAGGGCCTCCCTGGGCCTCATCAAGACCTCCCCAGGGCCCGATGTAACTTCACCAATTTTCCACCATCGAAAACCGAAAATTCACCCGGAGAAAAAAATACGTTTTTTCGCGCCTTATTTTATTTTTATTTCTTATTTTTTATTCCCGCTGCCGTTATTAGATAATTCACGGAGGCTCCGCGCGAGGAGCTGAAAACGTTCGAGCTTACGAGGGCGAAGCCGTCGACGAGCCCGTGGAGACGCAACGAGGTAGCGCGTCGACACTCGGAAAGGTGAAATGAAGAGGCGGCGGCGACACGCGTTACGAGCATAATAAGAGGATCGATTAACATAGAAACTGCCTTATCGAGTGGCGTTTATACGACGCGCGCGCGCGCGGATGTGTATTTTATACACCGCGCAATATGGCTGCGCGCGCGCGCCGGAGGTGCCGGAATTTACTGCGACGAGAGCCGGCCGGGTCGAAAATGAAATTCCAACTGGGCGGACAAATTGGTCGTTTTGGCGAGGGTATAACGCGAGTTACGAAACGTACGAACACGTCGTAAACAAGAGGAAGTAACAGGCTATCGAGCCCCTTGAGTTATCAGACGTGTACGACTGGGAATCGCCGGCGTTTCCTTCTCCGCATCCTTCGCTCCGTCGTTAAGACCTTCTTGCAACTCGCGTCTCTCTCGCTCGAAAGAGACGCGGATCTCTCTCGCCATAAAACGCGTAAAATCGCTTGCCATGAATGAAGTCGAAAACACGATATAAAATTCTTCGAGTGTCACGTTTGAAGTGAGTGAAAAGGTCACGCGGCCATTTCGAACACGCCGTTTCGAAAAATTACACGCATTTTTTTGTTCGCTCGTTTAAATGGGAATTGCGAAATAACGACGAGAGAAGCGATTTTTCGAGTGACATTATTTTTTGTAAATTGATGTACAA
Source organism: Pimpla rufipes (assembly GCA_963932165.1). Taxonomy (NCBI): domain Eukaryota; kingdom Metazoa; phylum Arthropoda; class Insecta; order Hymenoptera; family Ichneumonidae; genus Pimpla; species Pimpla rufipes. Next base: position 26,864,604 of record OZ010630.1, read on the forward strand.
TATGGGAGGGATTTGATGTGAATTGGTTTTGATGGGCCGATGATTGATCAATCTATTTATATTTATGCGAGTGATTTTGATGTTCGATCTGAGGACACCAAATATGGCAGAATCAACGGAATGCAGAGAGAGAGAAAATTCGGGTCGCGAATTACCAGCAATTAATGTCTAATAATTGACTCACGTGAAATATTCAATTCCGTAAAATTGTGGACTGGTAGAAAAATCCAATGCTTACCTGAAACATAGCAAAATAACGAAAAAAATTAGTACAGACGTACAAATAGTAGGTATATATTATAATATTATTATTATTAAAATAAATAATAATATTATTATTATCAAAATAAATAATAATATAAAATATTATTACAATATTTATTATAACAGTACAAAGTCATGTTTAATCTATATAAATCGACGAAGCAATTTGATTTGCATAAAAATAAAAATAAAAATAAAATGTTTATCACGAATTTTTTATTGCAATTCGCGTTGGCGTTCCTTTCGGTTTCGACTGCGGCGGGCACGTCGCGCCGTCTCGTTCGAAACCCGCCAGCAGTGTCAGTCAGTTTCCACGGTGCGACACTCGCGCGTCGTATAACGAGCGGCAAATCCACTCGGATCCCTCGGTGTAACCCGTGTCTCGTAAAAATCCCGCGATACAGCCTTCCACACGGCGGCGGCGCGCATCGCGCGTCCACTACTCTCTTTGCTTTCGTAAGAATTTACGACCGTACGATGCTAATCGGGAAGCGAGAACTACGTTCGGGCACCGCGACGAGCTTTACGGTGAAGCGGAGAGCCAGCGAGATGAGGCGAGAGAAAGAGGAAACACGAAGACAAATTTTTACCGCGTGTGGATACATAAAATCCGAGGCAGAAGTAGAAAATCGGCGTGGGCAGAGATTTGGGGAATTTGTCGTTCCTCACGCTGGGCGTGGAAATAAAAAAAAATAAAAATAAAAATAAAAAACAAATTATAACGCGAGAACCGAGCGAGACGAACTGGAGTCGATAGCGGCAATTTTCTCACGTATAACGAGACCCTGAAAACCCCCACGAATTATTCTCGATTCCCTTCGCAACACCCGGCTTAACGTCGACAAAACCGCCGGTAATACGCGACGAATGAAATAATCGTCGGAAAATCCTTTTTTGGTGTCCGAGCGTAACGCAATAAGGCGACCTTGGCGCGCGAACAGTTTTCTCGTCGTGCTTCCCGCGGCGGCGAATAATCGGCGCGACGAATCGAAGAATCCGTGTTCACGCGTATTATGGCTCAGGTATCCCCCGGATGCGACGCTATATAGATGCGTGGATTGTATATCTATATAGGTCGCGCGGTGGCTGAATAAGGGCGAGCCGCGATTCGCACGAGCGTAGGTGCGACGATGGAATGTGACGAAGGTGAGCGAGGATGCAGGGAGAAAGACGTATAGCGCGCAGTTAACTTTGGTGCTGCTGCTGCTGCTGCTGCTGACCACGTGGAAAAATAGTATGTTTCGGATATATGGAAAAATATATTCAAAATAATATCAAATGTATTTTGTCCGAAAAATTCGACATGTCAGATATATACGAAATATACGCGAGCAAAAAATATATCTAAGATATATCGAAAATATATCGATGATATATCGTAAATATATCGATGATATATCGAAAATATATCGATGATATATCGCAAATATATCGATGATATATCGAAAATATATCTAAGATATATCGAAAATATATCTAAGATATATCGAAAATATATCGAAAATATATCTAAGATATATCGAAAATATATCGAAAATATATCTAAGATATATCGAAAATATATCGAAAATATACCGAAAATATATCGAAAATATATTCAAAATGTATTTTTATTATATTATCGTCGGAAAAGTTGGATATGTCATATATTTTCGTATATATTTATTTTCCATATGGGTGCTGCTGCTGCTGCTGCTGAGATGAACAGGACGTAGTAGGCAGGGAGAGAAGCTGCGTATGCGCTCTGCTGGGTTCGTCAGGCGTGATCGAGGATCGAATGGTCGAAGAACTGGTTCGACCGGAGGGCGACGTGCGAGAGTCCAGACGACACGCTCGATGTGCGACGCTTGAGGTCTTCGGTCCTCGTTGCACGCAGACGGATGAAGAGGACGGGATTGAGGAACCAAGACAAGAGGAAAAAAAGCATCGTCATTCCACCTTACGAACTTCGCTCGAAATCTTCGCAACAGGACAAATTGCATCATGCATGTTTGGTTTGCTAAATTGTTGATTGCGAATACGGGAAAAAATTGCGTTAAAAAGTTGAATTATTAATTGCAATGAATATAGGAAAAATTGCATTAAAAAGCTAAATCATTGATTGCAACGAATATCAAGAAACGATTTTAAATTGACCATCAAGACTAGCCGATCAGCCACACAAAACACCATAAAAAATCCATTGACGCCGCAAGAATCCAAACAATAGAAGTTCGCGGCGTCCATCCTTTCAGTTCCTAGCAAAACCAGGAATATCCGGACTGCGGTCGTCGTTCAAACCACGTGGCAAGGAAAACAGAGTCAGGGAACAACTTTGTCGGTCACCGGCGGTCAACGTTTCTTCGCCGCGCGCGCGCGCGGGGGAGCAAAAAATCGTCCCGAAGCCTCGGACAGAAAATTTCCGCGGTGAGAAAACACGGGAAGGCGGCGGGCTCTCTGTCGCTTCTTCTGTTTGCGAAGAGCCGAGGGTGACGCGTTGGTTGCGGTGCGACGAGCAAACGGCCGGCGACCACAGAGAAAGCTGAGGCAGGTAGTACACGAAACGTCCCAAAGCGCAGGGATGTTCCGTGCGGGCGCGTGTGAAGAGTCGAATATATACTCAAATAAAAACCCAACACCCGTACCTGCCGTGTCTATTCGGTAAGGCACACCGACCGCCTCGCACATACAGGGTGATTCAGAATCCCCGCTCGAAACTGGCTCTGGAAGTCCAGAATGGTGCCACGAACGCGTTTGCAAAATTTGAGATTTTTATTCCTGGTAGTTTTTGAGTGAGAGCCATTTAAGTGACAGCCAATCAGAGAATTCGCCTCAACTTACTCTCAACTTTCTCTCAATTCGCCCTCAAGCGAGAGGGCAAATCTCTTAATTCGTACTCACGTTGAAAGTGAGTTGAGGGCGAATTAAGAGCAAGTTGAGAGTAAGTTGAGGGCGAATTGAGAACAAGTTGAGAGTAAGTTGAGAGTAAGTTGAGAGCGAATTAAGAGCAAGTTGAGAGTAAGTGGAGGGTGAGTTAAGAGCAAGTTGAGAGTAAGTTGAGGGCGAATTAAGAGCAAGTTGAGAGTAAGTTAAGGACGAGTTAAGAAGCAAGTTGAGAGTAAGTTGAGGGCCAGTTAAGAAGCAAGTTGAGAGTAAGTTGAGGGCCAGTTAAGAAGCAAGTTGAGAGTAAGTTGAAGGAATGTTCAGAAGCAAGATGAGAGTAAGTTGAGGGAATGTTCAGAAGCAAATTGAGAGCAACTTCTGCCTCAATTCGCTTGAGAGCGAATTAAAAGCAAGTTGAGACTAAGTTGAGTGCGAATTCTCTGATTGGCTGTCACTCAATCGGCTCTCATTCAAAAACTACCATGAATAAAAATCTCAAATTTTGCACACGCGTTCCTGGGACCATTTCGGATCACCCTGTATACCAATAGCCCACACTGCCTACACGTATATATGCGAGGTCACGCAATGGTCCGAGTTCGTCCGTAGGACACCGGAGCGCTGCTTTCTCGTAGTGCAAACATCGAAGGCGCTCCCAAGAAGACCTCCAGGTCGTCTTCCTCGCTCTCGCACACAACTCCGCATGGCATGTGGCGTCCCTGTTCCTATCCCATCCAATCCTCCCGGTCTCCTCATCGTCCCATAGAAACCATCGCACCGTGCGATGGAGCAGCTCATCTCTCGGTCTCTCGCACGCTCTTCGGTGTGCACAAGCGCGGTCGCCGGTGCCTCGCACTGTGCCATCGGGTTGCCGGGTCTCCGATGCCGGTACATAGGCACCAGGGGGGCAGGGGGGAGGGGGGAAGGGGGGCTGGATGCACCAGCAGCAGCAGCAACAGCAGCGAGAGAGAGAAACAAAGACTCGCGCGAGCTGCTGGAGAGCCAGCACGTCGGTGACAAATCATTGTCGTATTCCACGTAGCAAAATCAATATTTGCCGTGGCAGGATGTGCGGTCGTCCATCGCTGGTTGTAATTCCACCGGGGTGTCGGGTATTCTCGAGACGCGGGCGGCCGACGGCCGTGCGGCCGTTACGCTTCCACGGGCCCGTCGCAGCTGGGTCTTATCCCTCTTGGCCGCGCGGCGATGCTGAACGACGTGAAGCAGCGTCGCGGCTATGACTGCGTATAGATGCAGATATTCCTGCTGCGTGTTGCCGCCCGCGCGCGCGAGCCGCGCGGGCATCGATCTCTTATACAGCGCGTAGGAACGTCGCGCGCGACATGGACGGAGTATTAAGGATCAATTTACCCGCCGAGTTTCCGCTCGGCGATTTATCATTACGCGAGAGTCGCTCGCGGTATTGAAGCGGGGTGTTTGAACGCGGGGGTGATGAGATTTGATTTTATTTTATTTTTATGCTATGTTATCATTTTGGGGCAACATGGTTTTGGAATTCATGGTAGTCATTATAGTTGCATTTGATGTGTACATTTCGTGAGCACTTATATATTAAAGTTATTTATATAAGTTTAATGTAAGTTTAATGTCGAATTAATATAATTAATGCCGAATTAATAGAATTAATGTCGAATTAATAGAATTAATGTCGAATTAATAGAATTAATGTCGAATTAATAGAATTAATATAATTGTAATGTCGAATTTTATGTTGTATAATTACAACACAAAATAAAATTCCAAGTTTAAACGCAACATAAGTATTTAAAAATAAATGAGTTTTCAAAGAAATGAGATAACATCTAGATTTATCAGATACATTTTTTTTTTTTTTTTAGAGAGAGAGAGATCCACATCGAGTTGCCGGGTCGGGTGAGATTCTCGCGCGGGCATTTCCATCGGAAGTGGCCATTTTCAATGATCCATCGGCGCGAAGCGGAATCCGACGGGAAATCTCTATGGGCGGGTCGTAAAATTCGCCGGGGGGGGGGGGGGGGATCGAAAATTATACGACGGAAAGGAAAATCCCCACCCTCGCGATCCGGGGGTTCGACCTGACAGCGCGCGCGGCGTCTCCTCTTCGCGAGAAAAGGCTTCCCGCGCGAACGCGGCTTCGAATAACGGACGTCTTTCTCCGTCGCGCGATTAGGCGAGCGCCAAAGCTCCGTCGGAGGGATTCCGAGACCCTCTTAAGCCGGGATAAGAGCCAGGCGACGGCGGCGCCGCCGCCCCCGCGCCTCACGACGTCGTCGACGTCTGATAGGATATCTCGGGGGCTCTCGAAGCCCGAAGGACGAGGCCACCGCGAGGGCTTCGAGAACCCGTGTGTTATCCGAGACACGTTTCGTCGTATTAGGAGAAACGCGTGACTCGGCCGCGACGACGCGGAGACAATGAGCGTGCGGGGCGAAGCCAGTCGCGAGTCGCGAATCGCGAGTCGGAGAGACTTGGGAACTTTGAGGGAAATTGAGAGACAACTGGGACACCAACAGGGAGAGAGGGAGAGAGAGAATGGAGTCGAGGGAGAGTTGGGTGTTGGTGACGATGTTGGAAGCGAACTGCGCACTGTGCATTTTGGATCTGGGATTAATTGAGTTGTGCTGGTAACATTGGAAAACAGTACATTGTAGGAAAATCGAAACTGGATGGGTAGCGAAAAGATTCATTTGAGGACAGAAGAGAAATGAGGATGCAACGAGCGTTGAAATGCGGGCTTTTGGGTTGATGACATAGGAATGAGGAGAAAGATGCATTCGAAAAATCAAGGGAGTTGCGATTCTTGTTGCATTGTTGGATATAAATGGCGCACTGGGCATTTTGGATCAGGGATGAATTAAGTTCCCCTCTTAATGTACAGGAAAACAACATTGTAAGAAGGCTGAGAATTGAAAGGGCAACACGACTCATTTGATGGCAGAAACGAAATGAGGATCCAACGAGTGTTAAAACGCAGGATTTTGAGTCGACGAAATACGAACAAGAACAAAAAGATTGAAAAAACTCAAGAGAGTTTTGCTTCAATGCTATAGAAATTAATGTCGCACTCTGCATTTCGAATCTAGAATGAAGTTCCTCTCAACATTGAAAAACAATATTGTAGGAAAGTCTTGTGACTGGAAGAGTAACAAGACTCATTTGACGACAGAAGCGAAACGTGACGATCAAACGATCCTTAAAACGCGAGGTTTTTATAGGTTCACGAAATACGAACAAGAACAGAAAAAAAACCCTTAAAAAAATCAAGAGAGTTAGTTCTTGCTTCAATGCTATAGAAACGAATGTCGCACTCTGCATTCCGAATCTAGAATGAATTTCCTCCCAACATCGGAAAACAAGACTCCACGATGACTATAACAAGACTGAAAGTGTAACAAGACTCACCTCAGTACAGAAGCGAAACTTGACGATCAAACGAGCCCTAAAACACGAGGCTTTTAGGCTAGCTGACGGAGTATACGAACGAGTAGCGAGCATCGCGAGGCATTCAAAAAATGCTCGTTACGCTGGAAAGTCGCAGAGATCAAAGGCGCACCTGGTGGGTTCCCGTTGAAGTAATTCCATCGCATCGCGGGCCGAGAATAATTCGCACCAAGTCCCAACTTATTTTATGTCGACTTTCAGCGTCAGCGATGGGAGAGACCATTTTTTTTCCTACTAGAATTGAGCCGATTTCGCAGGACGTCAAACGACTCAGGAATCCTACGTTCGATAATGCGATTTCCTCTCTGAAGCGTCCTAGACGGTTTTCCAGAAACCTCAAGAATCGTGTGGAGGAGGAGGCAATAGTAGGGCGCAGACGCAAAGACAGCAGAACGCGGAGAGAAATTTCTGTGCTGTGACAGCAAAGAAAAGTGACGACAAAAATTGTTTTGTTAGGCGGATCAATCTTTTGTTCGGCTGTCAAATCAGTTTTGCTGGGCTGACAAATCTTTTGTTCTCCTGAACATAATTTTTGATGGGCTGACAAATCTTTTGTTCTCCAGAACATAATTTTTGCTGGGCTGACAAATCTTTTGTTCTCCTAAATATAATTTTTGCTGGGCTGACAAATCTTTTGTTCTCCTGAACATAATTTTTGCTAGGCTGACAAATCTTTTGTTCTGCTGAACATAATTTTTGCTGGGCTGACAAATCTTTTGTTCTGCTGAACTTAATTTTTGCTGGGCTGACAAATCTTTTGTTCTCCTGAACATCTTTTTTGCTGGGCTGACAAATCTTTTGTTCTCCTGAACATAATTTTTGCTGGGCTGACAAATCTTTTGTTCTCCTGAACATCATTTTTGCTGGGCTGACAAATCGTTTGTTCTCCTGAACATAATTTTTGCTGGGCTGACAAATCTTTTGTTCTCCTGAACATCATTTTTGGTAGGCTGACAAATCTTTTGTTCTCCTGAACATCATTTTTGCTGGGCTGACAAATCTTTTGTTCTCCTGAACATCATTTTTGCTGGACTGATCAATATTTTTGTTAGCCTAACAAAACGATTTTTGTCGTCACTTTTCTTTGTTGTCACAACACAGACATTTCTCTCCGTGGGCGAAGGGAGATTATAGGGAGTTAAGATCGAGTTTCTCGCGGGACATTCTGGGTTTATCACGGCAGTGACGTCGTTCCCATTGTCTTTGCCGGCGGGCCTAACGTCATTAGAGTCTTCGGGTTGCCGTTGCGGTGTTTCAGCTTCTCGACGTCCCGCGCGCGACGTACGTACAGCGATCGAGGACGATATATAGACGATCTTCGTGGCGCTGCTCGACTCCTCGGATGCTCGAAATGCCTGGTCGAATTAGATCGAGCATCTGCTCTCAACTCCGACTCCACGGCTGATGGTCTCGTCTCGTCTAGTGGTGGCCCCGAGACTATACGGATAGATCGCGTTCCTGAGTCGAGGAACTGACAATCAGAAACCCGACGGCGGGCTACCAAGGAGACCTGACCTCGCGTCCGACGCGCCCGCATTATACACCGTCACGCGTTTCTCGGGAATACGATTTCATCGCCTCGAGGTGTATTGGCCGACTGATGTGAAATGTGGAATGGCGAAATGGCGGAGTTAATTTGTACCTATGATTTCTGGGTCTCTTTCGAACGTACGTTGGATTTAGGATCGTTGTGGTCACTTTTGTACATTGATTTTCAGATATCTGTCGGCAATGCGATTTTAGTGTCTTGAGGCTGTTGAACCTGATGCGAAATATGGAATGGCAGAGCTAATTTGTACCTATGATTTTGGGTCTCTTTCGACCGTATGTTGAAATGACAATCGTTGTAGTCATTTTTGTACACTTATTGATTTCCAGATATTTGGAAATGAGGCCAAAATGGCAGAGCTTCTTCCCATTTTCTGGCAGAATTTCGTCCCATCATTATTTTGGAACCGATCGACTATTCATCGGAATGACAATCGTTGCAGTAATTTTGGTACATATAGCGTGGATAATTAATTATAGCGATCCAGGAACCCATTCAACACGTTTATCCGATAATAAATAAGAGCTGCAGCATAATTCATAAAAAGGTAATTTTTTGTGACGTATTCAATGTAATCAGTTACTTTACGTCTTTGGCCAGCTGATCTGCCTATCTAATTGGTTTCATTCTTTTGTCTTATTTGTCTCGCTCAATAAAAAAAAAAAACAAATAAAAAAAATGAACCCTGAAATAATCGACAACTCAGAAATTCGTAACTGAACAACAAATCAGGAAACGACTTCACACACAGTCGCCATCGTCAGGTATTTTTTTAATTACCCGAGAAGCCTTCTCAGTCTCCCCAGCCCCCCGACAATCAACCTCGCGGTGTACTCGACATGCAAACGAAGCCCCCGTTGAAAACAGAATCGAACCCTCGTCAACCCTCAGCATAAAGACAAATATCCCCGGCATTCCGTATTTCCGTCTGCGCGAAAAGTGCACGCGGTTATGTTGATCGCAGCCGTACGTACATCATGCATTTCCTCCCCGGTCAGGAATATAACGCCGATGCATAATTTCGAGCGACGCAGCGCAGCCGAGTCGTCGGAGGCGCAACCGCACCCTCTCGATCCATGGTTGCCATGGATACAGGTATCGCGATTACTTCGTGCGTGGAATTTCTTTTTTCTCTCTCGCCTCTCATCACCCCCTCACCCTCCCCCCCCCCCCCCCCCCTCCTGCCGTTCTCATCTTCCCGATTCTCCATCGGCTTCTTTCTTCCCCGCACATATTTTTTCATCCCCTATTATTATTATCATCATTATTATCATTATTATTATTATCCCAAACGAGAAAACGTACGCGGTGAGTGGTATAGGTGAGGACTGAGGCTCTTGATCTACGCGGCTCCGCCTCGGTACGATAAAAAAAAAAAAAAAAAAAAAAAAAAAAAACCAGAAGCGAGGGTTCGGGGTTCGACGACAGGACGTGACCTCCGAGCCCGGGGCGATCCGAACGCGTCCGGGACGCGATGGAAATTCGAAGGGATATCACCATACGACTGAGCGTCGTCTGCGTTACGCCGAATGAGAGAAAAACAACGTGTGTTATACGTCTGCAGTGAAGTGCGGCGCGATGGGAGTATAGAATTAAACATGTACAAATATATATATATATATATATATATATATATATATATATATATATATATATATATGAATACACATATATAATCCACCCTATATATACGTTTGCAACCATCTCCCTCCCCCTCCCCCTCCCCCCACCCCCTCTTTTTCACCCCCAGAGTGCGAAGGGTGCGAGAAAGCCCGGCTCGGTTTGCATAATACCATCGGCCGCTCAAGTGCGAAGCGTAAGCTGTTTTACCATTTCCATTCGGCGATAATCCCGGTAAAATATTATTTTAAAGGTGCCGGGGGGTGAGCGGCGTCGGATGAAAAGCGGCGTGCCGGAGAATTCCGCGGGACTTCCATCCCGGCCTCGTCGTGCCGTACCTACTATACACCCCCACCCCCCACCCCCCTTCCAACCCGCGTAACTCTGTACGCGTAACGCGCGGAATTGCTCTGCCTCTTTCGCCGCGCCATTCCCATCGTTCTCTCCTTTTCAACCCCCCCCCCCCCCCCCCGCGTTTATACCGTGAACAGTCGCGTAGCCTCGGCTCTCTCGCTTCCTCCGACATTCTCTGAAATGTCGCTTTCTCCCTTTCTGTACTCCTCGTGCAGCGGCGCACGAGCAGCGCGGTCACTCTCGTCGTACGCGCGCATGGAGAGGCCACGCGGAGGGCCACGCAGCCTCGTTTCCCGCGGCCACCCCCGACGACGACGATGTCCTCTTTTCCTCTCTCTCTCGCTCGCTCGCTCGCTCGCGCTTTGTGTGCGCACGACAAACACACCGGGAACACCGAGAGGAGAGCGCGCGCGGGGGCCCATAGGGCGAGCAGGTGTGCCAACATCACTTGCGTTAATCCTCGCATCCCATAATTCTCTCTCTCTCTCTCTCTCTCTCTCTCTCTCTCTCTCTCTCTCTCTCTCTCTCTCTCTCTCTCTCTCTCGCCGTTTCGCTTTCTCTCTCGCTGTTTCGCTTTCTCTCTCGCTCGCTCGGACATAACCCTCGTGTTTCTGATTCTCTCTCGCTCGCTCGTGGAACCCTCGTATCTTTCTCTCGTTCGCTCGGAGAACCAAAGTGTATCTTTCTCGCTCGCTCGGAGAACCAAAGTGTGTGTCTCTCTCTCTCTCTCTCTCTCTCTCTCTCTCTCTCTCTCTCTCTCTCTCTCTCTCTCTCTCTCTCTCTCTCTCTCGCTCGGAGAACCAAAGTGTCTCTCTCACTCTCGCTTGCTCGGACAAGCTTCATGTTTCTCTCTAGCTCGCTAGGAGAACCAAAGTGTTGCTCTCTCTCTCGCTCTCGCTCAGACAACCCTCGTGTTTCTCTCTCGTTCACACAACCCTCGTGTTTCTCTCTCGCTCAGACAACCCTCGCGTTTCTCTCTCGCTCTTACAGTGCTCGCCCTACGCTCCCTAGACGCTCGCTGGTACGCTACACAGCAGCCCCGACGCAGCACCAACGGCGAACCCACTCCCCACAATGGCCACGGAATATCATGCGTCGATCGGTATAATTGAACTGTGACATCGGTTGCAGCTAAATCGATCGAGGCTGCGCTGCGCGTTCGCCGACGGCCTAAAGTGCACGCTGACGGCGTTACGAAACTCGTAAACCGCGACTCGATCGACGTGCGGAGAGGGAGAGCAAAAACAGTGGAGCCGGATGGTAATTCCGAAAACTCCTTGACAAAAGCGATCGGCTACTCCGATCGATTTCCAATAAGTATTCGAGGCGATACAAAATTAGGCCCTGGCTTTGAGAATTTTCAGTAAATGAATTGATTGCTAAAAAAAAGGAACTCATTAAATTAATCACCGTAATTCGTCCCGTGTTTTTCTCGCCCTGCAATTGCGATGTTTCATTTATCTGTAATTCGATATAGAAGGGCGACTATTGGGTCACTTCGATTAGATCGTTAATCAATAGCTTATCGCGAGTTCCTTCCCACTGTAACGAGTTTCCAACTGAGCGAAGGAGTGCAAATCGATAATTGCTCGTCCATTAAAATCCAATATCGAATTCTCCCTTTTTTTTTTCACTCCCTCTTAGTGTCCAACAAACAAAAAAAAGTATCGCCTGTAACGCGACCCCCAAAAAAAAAACTATTTTCTCGGCTTATCCGCCACGAGCAGTCAGCAAAGGACCCCACGGATGCCCCGGGGCCATAAGGTCCATCTGTCCTCACGTACTTGCGAATTCGAGATTTCAAAGCGCCACCACTTCGACCCCCCCCCCCCCCCCCCCCACGATTTCGCCGAGCGTCGTCAATACGATCGGCAGGCGTCGCGACGATCGGAGAGCGACCAAAGAAAACAGACGGCGCGAGAACGAACGGAGTCGTCGTTGCCGGGGTATATCGGGAAAGGGCGGAAGAAGCTGCCGCTCTGGTGTTTGTGTCGAAGGTCGCGACGGCCCGGGGCGACGGATACGTGAGGGGGGAGGAGAAGGAGAGGAGGAGGAGGAGGGAGGAGGGAGACGAAAAGTGCGCCATGGAAAAGAGGCGAGCCGAAGGCAATAGGAGAGGCAAAGGAGATATCGTTTACTGTCAAAGAGCGCCCCGAGGCTTCGGATGCTCGGGCCGGCGAAATCGGCCACATCTCGCGCATACAAATGCCCGGAGCGTGAATTCCTCGGGAGCGGCAGGAAGCGGTGGAAGCTGCGAGCGAGCGTCAGCGTCTCTCTGCGCTACGTGTGGTGGTGCGCGGCACGTGTATCACGTGCACCGTGCGCGACTGTAGACGCGTACGGGTCGCTTCGACCACGGGGAGCGGTGGAATTGAGAGTAGGAGGAAAAGGCGCGGAGAGGAAGCGGAGTGGTGGCTTCCAGTGCGCCTGCGGCGCACTGGAAGCGCGTTAAACGAGTGGTATATGGGGGAAATTTTGTGCCAAATTGATCACGATTTTTTACGTGATTTCTGTGACTTGAAATAGCAGTCAGGATTTTTTTCAGATTTTTTTAATGAGTTTTGAGCGCGGTGTAATTTTTTTTACGTCTTGAAGCGAAAACGTTGAGTTTTTATATAGAGTAAAATGTAATATGAAAAACTTTTTGGAATATCGACTTTTAACGTACACCATCGTTCTCAAATCGCATATTCTACCCCTGAAAACACTGGTTAGCAAACTTTTTTAATCGATTTTGAAAAAAATATTTTTTTGGCGACGATTTTTTTTTTTTTTTTTTTCAGAAATCGTAGATCCGGCTCCGGACCGAAAATCGCCAAAATCGGGCCCAATATTTTCTTTTCAAAATATCGACTTTTAACCTATACCATCATTCTCAAGTCGCATATTCTACCCCCGAAAACACTGGTTATTAACCTTTTTTAACCGATTTTGAAAAAAATATTTTTTTGGCGACGAATTTTTTTTTTTTTTTTTTTCAGAAATCGTAGATCCGGCTCCGGACCGAAAATCGCCAAAATCGGCCCCAATTTTTTTTCTTTTTAAAATATCGACTTTTAACCTATACCATCATTCTCAAGTCGCATATTCTACCCCCGAAAACACTGGTTATTAACCTTTTTTAACCGATTTTGAAAAAAATATTTTTTTGGCGACGAAATTTTTTTTTTTTTTTGTCAGAAATCGTAGATCCGACTCCGGACTGAAAATTGCCAAAATCGGCCCCAATTTTTTTTCTTTTCAAAATATCGACTTTAAACCTATACCATCAGTCTCAAGTCGCATATTCTACCCCCGAAAACACTGGTTATTAACCTTTTTTAACCGATTTTGAAAAAAATATTTTTTTTTCGACGAAATTTTTTTTTTTTTTTGTCAGAAATCGTAGATCCGACTCCGGACCGAAAATTGCCAAAATCGGCCCCAATTTTTTTTCTTTTCAAAATATCGACTTTAAACCTATACCATCATTCTCAAGTCGCATATTCTACCCCCGAAAACACTGGTTATTAACCTTTTTTAACCGATTTTGAAAAAAATATTTTTTTGGCGACGAAATTTTTTTTTTTTTGTCAGAAATCGTAGATCCGACTCCGGACCGAAAATTGCCAAAATCGGCCCCAATTTTTTTTCTTTTCAAAATATCGACTTTTAACCTATACCATAATTCTCAAGTCGCATATTCTACCCCCGAAAACACTGGTTATTAACCTTTTTTAACCGATTTTGAAAAAAATATTTTTTGACGACGTTTTTTTTGTCACAAACCATAGATCCGTCTCCGGACCCAAAATACCCAAATCCCGCGATTAAATCCCAGCTACAAAACAAACTACTCTAAAATGTCTTTCTTAAATCGCAATGAGGATTTACAACTCCGAAATACGCACACAGCATACCGACTTCCATGTATCGAGGAATTTCATTCTCCCTCCCCGGCTGCTCTAAATCATGCGCGGCCAAATGAGGTAGAATCGTTTTGCAAATGCCGGGTATAGTAGCGATACCGATAACGATATTTCCGAAATTTATAGTTGCTCCTACGTTATACACACGCGCAACTAGCCGGGTCAGAGAGAAAGAGAGACAGAGAGAGACAGGGAGAGAGAATTGGTTCGGGGGGCGCGATGGCGCAAACCCTTATGGCACGTGAGTGCATCGGCCGGCTAGGTGGTACGCGGGTCCGTTCCTGTTATACTCACCGCGCGCTGGAAGCTGGTATACGGCCGCACGGACGACGGGCTTACACCACACGTAAGCCCGCTGCCGCGATATACGCGCGTTACGCTCTATGGTCGTGTAACTAACGGCACTCGTGGTCGATCCTATCTTCGGGTCTCCCTCGCTCGCGCGAGCGCGAGCTCGTATTGTCTTTCCCGCTATCGCAAACACGCCCCGGCCTGGCCCACCCGGCGCCGCACGGCGAAAAACCGCCGCCGGGCTGACCGGGGCGACGACGCATCGGCGGCTATATTTGACTATTTTCGATCCGGTTGTTTCGCAACTCGTCGGGTCCATCGAGAACCCCCGAGGGTGGGTCGAGTAACAATTCGCGCCAAAAATGGTCATTTCTGACATCGGATTTTTGAACATTTTTTTTTGTTTTTTGTTTTTGTTTTAATGAAGAAACATGTTTACGATAGTTGCACATGCGTAATAATTTAATGTATTAAAGAATTTTAATGTATATCAAAAGCGAGCGGAAGGCTCGTAGTCATCGATTCACAAACGTCTAATAATATTGCAAAAGGAGTAATTCGTTCGATAAATTATTAAAATAATAATAATAATAATCATTTTTTTCTTCATTTTTTAATATTTTTTAGAGAGGGGGAAATGTTTTATACACCATGGAGGGACTTGTTTCCTCCGTGTGCTGGAATCTCCTACGAATAATAATAATAATAATAATAATAATAATAATAATAATAATAATAATAATAATAATAATAATAATAATAATAATAATAATAATAATAATAATAATAATAATAATACGCCTTCCGAGTTATTAGAAAAACAGACGTTAAAAAAATTATACCAAACACAAATTTGTTTTTAAAAATCTGAAAAAAATGAAAAATTGTTACGAAAGAATAAATAAATAAAAATATATTTCGTCTCGAAGAACTCCTGAAAATCCCAATTTTTATCCCATCCCTCCAAACACACCGAGAAACTGATTTCTCAATCGCCCCAATCACCGGTGTTAGGTGTGCAGAGAGCGCACGCACAAAAAGACACGAACTTTGGGATCATAGACCTCGGTGTGCGCGCGTACAACACGGTCGACCGGCACATAGCAGTTGGAGCGAAGAGAGGCTGCCCCATTCATATCCCGCAACGGTGCGCGCGGCTCATCGCGTGTAGCGCGGCGCGCGACGCGAAAGATCGAGGAGGGATCGACGCGAACCACGCGCAATGAATGGACGATATATACCCACAAGGATCGTTTTAAAGACCCCCGCTCAATGGAAATATTTATATTTTCGTTTCCACGACGGCGGCGGCTAAGCAGAAAGCGAGGGCTGTGTGTGTATATATCGTAAGCAGAGGACGAGAGACGAAATACACAGAGAGAGCACAAATATGTAGGTTGCTCGGTCGGGCAACGGGGGAAACCGGTAGGCATAAGCCGGCCGCATGCGGGCCGCGCGCTCGCTGCGAGCAAACCGGGCTCTGGCTGCTCTCTCTATGTGTATACCGCTCGAGCCTGGACCCCGGGGGCACATTATTATTTATTCATGCGGTTTGACGAGCGAACAATCGCCAGTATTTACCGGGCCTTTTCACGCTCGATGTCAGGAAAATTGTCTGCCCCGCGCATGCTTCGCTTTTTCTCCGTCGCTCGCGCCTCGCGATCCAGCCGGACTCTCGTCGCGCACGCCGCCCTTTGTGACGCGGTCTCGTTTTCTATTTGCCCGAGCGAGGGGAATGAGGGAAAAGCGAGACGCGTACCACCGAGAGGGACGGAATGGAGCTTCGGGATTTTTCTCCGCGCGAGGGTTTTTTTTTTTTTTTTTTTTTTTTTTTTCTTTTGCGAAAAAATATATAACCGGCCAAGCGTACATCCCGACATCTGGGCTGACCTACTCTCTTGGCCTGGTGAGCGAGCAGCGAGAGCAGCGCCCTTCCCGCACCGCACGCTGTTCGCCCATCTGATGCCGCCAAGTCGCACCGCTGGCACGACTTTCATATCCTATTTTTTGTCTTCTGTTTTTTTTTTTCTTTTTTTTTGGGTGGGATTTTTTTTTAAGCATTTTCATTTCATTTTGTGCGCTCCCTGTCGTCGCTACTGGCATTGTTTCGTTTTCGTGGACGTCGGAGTGACGACTCGTGGCTCGTTGAAAATTGACAATTTAACGCAGGAAGAAGGGATTTTGAGAGCGAGGATTGAAAAAGGGATTTTCTCGGGGTAGTAATTTCCTGGCGTCTACGGTTTTGGGGGCGAGAGAGTCGTGATGTTGGCACGATTGTTTTGCTTTTTTTTCTATTTGCGTTCTATTTGCGTTTTGCTATTTGCGTTAATTTGAATAACGCTTAGACCTACTTTTGTGGGGTTTGAGATGGAATTTCGAAGTTTCGATCATGGAATTTAAATACATAAAAATAAATAAAAATAAATAATACGTGTGTAAATAAAAATAAAAATAAACAAATAAAACGTGGGTAAATAAAAATAAATAAAAATGAACAAAATGTGTGTAAATAAAAATAAATAAAAATGAACAAAATGTGTGTAAACAAAAATAAATGAAAATGAATAAAACGTGTGTAAATAAAAATAAATAAAAATGAACAAAACGTGTGTAAATAAAAATAAATAAAAATGAACAAAATGTGTGTAAATGAAAATAAATAAAAATGAACAAAATGTGTGTAAATAAAAATAAATAAAAATGAATAAAACGTGTGTAAATAAAAATAAATAAAAATGAATAAAATGGCCGCAGCTCGTTGAAAATTGACAATTTAATGCAGGAAGAAGGGATTTCGGGGCTGAGGATTGAAAAAGGGATTTTCTCTGTGTATTCATTTCCTGGCATCTCCGCTTTTCGGGGCGAAAGAGTCGTGACGTTGACAGGATTGTTTTGCCTTTTTTTTGGGGGAAAATTCGTAGAGGAATTCGGGCGAAGGTCCGTAGTGAGAGCGGTTAAGATTCGACTGAGGCTCGGGCCGAATATTGATCAGGGAGCATCGAGCCTCTCGTCTCGCCCTTCGGCTTTTGGTATTCCGAAGGTTCGTTACACCTTTTTTCACGCCCTTAACCGTCGACGCCCTCTTCGCACCTTCCGGTGCGATCGGAGCCGCAGATATCGCGCAGCTTTTTTCACACTAAAACGGGCGAAACATCCAAGCGCTCGTTATTGTTATTATTGTTATTACGTCGAAGTAAAGTTATTCCGAGCGTGTCGCCGGGGTGCGGGATATCTCCGAAAAACCCTTTTGCATCGAGGACGAAGCGGGACGTCGAAGTGCGTGAGGTTAAATGAGGTCCTGTCGTATAGTTTTTGCATAAATTCGAGAAAAATTACAGAGAGAATTTCTAACACTTCTGGATGGTACAAAAATCTGAAAAAAATGCATGCTTATTAAAGGTACTCAAAAAATTAATTTTGCATAATAATAATTACAAAATGTTATTAAGAAATTCATGAAAAAAAAAAAAAAATTTCAAGAAATTTCCCGGACATCGAAATTTTTTTTAAATGAAAATTCTTCGTTAATTTTTCTAAATACGCATGAATTTTTTCAGATTTGTAAGTTCACTTTGAAATTTGTGTTTTTTATAGTGTGCAAAAATACGACAGAATCTCCTATGGCAGCCGATTATCGGTCCGGATCGTCTGCACTCCGGTCGAATACGTCGTTACTCATTCCCGGGGACGGCTTTCGATCTCTCGTCGCGACCGGTTATAAATCTTCCCTTGCGTCCCGCGTAACCCCGACGCCCGCCACCCCGCGAAACGCGCGAAAAACACTCGCGAGTCGTCGCGGCGCCGGTTTATGAAAAATGCGCCGATTTTTTTTTTTTTTCGAAAAACGTCATATGGAAATTCCAGAATCGCGACCGGCGGGCCGACGGCGGCTTCGTTAACGTCGGATCAGCCTTGTCTACCGTATCAAAATATACGTCACACGGTCGCCGATCTCCCGCCGATCCACGCGGCGCATCGGCCGAACGGCCCACGAGAAATATATACAGAATAAAAAAAAAATAAAAATAAAAAAACGCTGCACACGTCGCGTCGTATTAAAACGCGACGTGCGTGGGAGAAATAAATAATCGTCCCCTCTCGCCGTGGCAAACGTGCGAATTGCGGTGCGGGAAACGGACGAAAAAAAAAAAAAAAAAAAACACACACACACCGCGCCAAATATTTATTGCGGTCAGGTTCGGTGGAAAAAAAAAAAGTGGTTGATGTGAGCCGAGCGGAGCGTCAGCGAAACGAGACAAGATGAGGTCGAGGGCGGGAAGGACGAGTCAGCAGTGTCGGAACGCCGGGCATTATGCAGATATATCCACGTCCACCGTAAAAAAAAAAAAAAAAAAAAAAAAAAAAGTATATTCTCACTTATACATCAAGCCTCCCGCATCTACGAATGATTCGCGCGGCGCTTTATACACATTCACGCCGGGCGCGCACCGAGTTATTTCGCAAACGATACGCCGCGCTTTATCCGGCATCTTAATAAAATTCATGAACACGAGTTGGCGTCGACGAAAACTTCTTCGCCGATCGTAGACTCCCGATAAGAAGCAAATTACCTGCCACGCGGCGGAGCAACCACCACGCGCCGCCCGGGTGTACGAAAAACCGGGTGAGGCTCTCCGTCTCTTCTCGCTCCGGCGCAGGAAAAACGTGGCCGAAAGCCGAGCTCAAAGTTTGGTCTCCGCGAAGCCCTGGGAACCGTGGGGGGGGGGGGGGGGGGGGGGGGCGAGGCTGAGCCGCGAGCAAGCGGCGCAAGAAAAAGTTTGCTGTTTCATCCAAGTTATTATCCTAGAATAGCTCATCGTGTCAAGCATCCTATTTTGCCTCGTGAACCCAATTTAAAAGCTAATATACATAGCAGTAGCGTCTACGCCGCGCTGGCTTTTTTCGGATAAACACAAAGTACGGTCAAGTTTATACATATACAGATATATATAATATGTACATATTAGGGTGAGAAAAAAAAATTAATTTCAGAAATAACGAAAAAGGAAAAACGATTTTTTTCTTTATTTCTTAATTTTTTATTTTCCACCGCGTGAAAAAAATTAATTCCAGAAATAACGAAAAAGGAAAACCGTTTTTTTTTTCTTAATTTCTTAATTTTTTATTTTCCACCACGTGAAAAAAATGAATTCCAGAAATAATGAAAAAAACTATTTTTTTTTCTTAATTTCTTAATTTCTTCATTTCCGAAGTGTGAAAAATAATAATTCTCGAAATAACGAAAAAGAAATAATCTTTATACTTATTATACATTTTAAAGACATGCTGAATACATGGGAAGTATATTTCAAGTATATGTACCATGTGATATACTTTTTAAATACATCTAAAAGTATATTCGACCTAACTAATTTTTCGTAAAAAGTATATTCATTGTACTCAAAAAATATATTTTCCACTATACTTCTTTTCCATGGGGGCAGCGATTTTACGATCCGGCCGGCGCGAATGCTGCCCGCAGTTGCTGACTGCAAAAGTCTCCCCCCGGGAGCTTCGTATCATCCCCGCGACGAATCGAACGTGATATCGCATTATGGTCCGCGATACACCTAATGTCTATGCTCGCTGGGAGCCGAAAGAAATGGTCCACGTATTACCCGCGGCGAAATCCCGTTGACTATGCGCGGAGACGTTGAAATAAATCCCGGGATTAGGTCTCGCGAGCCCGGAGCCTCGCTCAGTCATTCTTTCGACGTCCCTTTTTTTATTTTTATTTAGCCTTCTTTTTTTATTTTCACTCGCGGCTGTCGACTCGTGGCGAATCGAGAGCCGCTCGAAAAAGCACGAAGCATTTTACACACTCGTGTTGCTTTGTATATATATATAATATATTATGTATGAATGTAAGTATGTATATAATGTACGCGTGGTTCACTCGATCCCTGAGAGGGTTTTCGACGCCGCTGTGTTCAGCACCCAGCGTGGCCCGACGTTCATTTGCAATATACGCTTTGTGCCTTTGTACGCAGTCGTGTAGGAGGTCGGTGTCGTTCACGCTGCCCTTGGCTCTCGGGTTACGTCGCGCCCCGTCCGCACCACGATGGGCTGAAAAACCTCTTCGGACTCGATTTTGTTTTTTCAGGATCGTTAAATCCACACCCGGCGCGATCGCCGTGTAGCTATGTGTATTGTATGATATATGTGTATATCAGGGTGTGTAAAAAAAAATGATTTTGTTTTTTTTTACTGTGAAAGTGTGAGTATTGATCGCAATATACGCGCATAATTTTTTTTGTCATTTTTGTTTTTTTTTAATGTTGGCGAAAAAAAAAATATATCTTGATTTAGCCACCTCTAAATATTATTAGTCAGTAAATTAAGAAAAAATAATCTTACTCGCTATTTTTGTTTTTTCAGGGTCGTTAAATCCACACCCGGCGCGATCGCCGTGTAGCTATATGTATTGTATGATATATGAGTATATTAGGGTGTGTAAAAAAATGATTTTGTTTTTGTTTTACTGTGAAAGTGTGAGTATTGATCGCAATATACGCGCATAATTTTTTTTGTCATTTTTGTTTTTTTGAATGTTGGCGAAAAAAAAAAAATATCTTGATTTAGCCACCTCTAAATATTATTAGTCTGTAAATTAAGAAAAAAGAATCTTACTCGCTATTTTTGAAATTATTATTTTCCACGCGGCGGAAATGAAGAAATTACGAAATTAAGAAAAAAGGTCGTTTCCTTTTCGTTATTTCGAGAATTATTATTTTGAACATACTTTACATTTTTTTTTTTTCCATGGGGGTGTATTGGGGGTATAACTATGCGGCGAAGTCGGTGGATCTTTCGCAGTTCGGCGCGCGCGCGCGGGGGGATCGAAAATCCCCGGTCGTCGGCTTACGTCGCTCATCTTCCTCTTCCGCCTCGCGTTATCGTATTTCTGTCTCTCGTTCCGCGGAGCGCGGAGCTCTGCTTCCTTCTTTCAATCCCGACGGCGGGCGAGTCTCGTTCCTATGCAAATCTTGGCGAAAGCCACCGCTGCAGCGCTGTGCAACTCAGCTGGTACGTCCCACTACCTCAGTTTGAATCAGAATTCCATCTGGTCTCGGGCGCGGTCTACCGTTTATGATTTATTCGAATATCGTCCCCGTTGCCGGCGTATTATGTATTCCCGAGGAAAGTCGCGTATCGCGACGGGGTCCCTGTTACGATATACGCGGTGTATATTATGTATAAGTGAGTATATAGATCGTGTTTATGCCGCTGAGAAAGTAAACTTGAAATTTAAGTTTTCAGTTCGCGAATACGTCACGCGACGTATTTGCGTTAATTTGAATAACGCTTAGACCTACTTTTGCGGGGCTTGAGATGGAATTTTAACGTTTCGATCACGGGGTTTTAAATAAATAAAGATGAATAAAAATAAATAAAATGTGTGTAAATGAAAATGAATAAAAATAAATAAAATGTGTGTAAATGAAAATGAATAAAAATGAATAAAATGTGTGTAAATAAAAATGAATAAAAATACATAAAATGTGTGTAAATAAAAATGAATAAAAATACATAAAATGTGTGTAAATAAAAATGAATAAAAATAAATAAAATGTGTGTAAATAAAAATGAATAAAAATAAATAAAATGTGTGTAAATAAAAATGAATAAAAATAAATAAAATGTGTGTAAATAAAAATGAATAAAAATAAATAAAATGTGTGTAAATAAAAATGAATAAAAATAAATAAAAATAAATAAAATGTGTGTAAATAAAAATGAATAAAATGTGTGTAAATAAAATGTGTGTAAATAAAAATAAATAAAAATAAATGCGTGATCACCCTCAGCAATTAAACTAATAAGGATGACGCGGCGATATGAACGCCTTTTTTATCCTGGCAACCACGTTTTTTTTTTACTTGCATTTGAAACTTAATACAACGTCTTGAGAGGATCCTTCGTTCTCTTCGCAGGTTTCCTTTGTCGAATCGCCGCTGCCCTTTGTCGAATTCAGTCCATGTATTCGAATACATATATATCAACACAGTTGTATATATTTCGGTTCGAGTATCGACGAGTATCAACGACGAATAAAGATTAATTATCGTGGCGAATGTTGCGTCGAGTTCGTGTGTGCTCTCGAAATTTTCGGCTCGGCCTGGCCGATGCGCATCGCCCGCGGTGATCGAATTCCTCTCGTCGATCGCCCGGGTCGATACGGCCCTCGATCTCGAGGCTCACCGCGCCCGTCTTTCTCATTCTCTTTTTCTCCCCCCGCTCGCCAACAGGATTCATCGGTTTTAATTGAATCAGATAACGTCAGCCCACGAGGCTGTAGAAGAAAAGTGACAATGTAGTGAAAGAGTTTGGTCATCTCGTAGATTCCACTTCCGCTTTTGGGTCGATGTCCAGAAATTTACGTCACGAAAATCGCTGTATTAATTCCGCACTTTTTATTCGCGAGAATAAAAACAACAATTGCGCTATTAATTCCGCGCTTTTTATTCACGAAAATAAAAACGACAATTACGCTATTAATTCCACACTTTTTATTCACGAGAATAAAAACGAGAATCGCTATTAATTTCGCACTTTTTATTCAGATTATCAGCAACATTAGATCGTGGAAAATCATTTCGATTAAAACCAAAAAATAATTTTCTTTCTCTGTATCAATAATTTCATTTAAAAAAATCATATGAAATCCTCTCCCGCTTCCCTAGTTCAGGCGTATAAAATACAAATCGGCTCACATCTCCCCCTCGCCCCCTCCCTCCGAAAAACGAAGCCCTGAAATTTACCCGAAAACAAATTAATTTCGTAATTTTGCATTTTTTATTTGCGTTACCAGCAACATTACATCGTGGAAAATCATTTCGATTGAAACAAAAAAAAAAACGATTTTCTTTCTCTGCATCCCCAATTTCATTAAAAAATCATTTAAAATCCTTTCACTCTTCCCCACTTCAATCATCCTTAATAAAAATCGGCCCACATCTTCCCCACCATCCCAAAAAACCGAAACCCTAAAATGTCCCCGAAAACAAATTAATAAAAACATCCAAGGGTGTCCCCATCCTAATAGAAAGGAACCCACACACGTCGTGTCCCCTCCGCACATGTCGCGAATAACCCAGATCCCCGACGACAGTTTCACCGCTAAACCCGGCGAAAGAGACACAACAACGGAAATCCCTCAACGTTGTGTCTTTCCGCTTGTAAACAAGCGTCCACAGGGACTCGAGACGCGTCCGCCCTACGCGACGGTGACGCGTGGGGCTCACATGTTACGGAATACATTACGCGAAAAAAAAAAAAAAAAAAAAAAAAAAAAAAAAATCTTTCCAAAGGGCTCATAGGGCGCGAGCGATACGCAGGGTGCACCCTGCGGTCCTGACGGTTGACGTTAAGCGCCGTCGACGTTTTCCCAAAAAACCCCGACGAATCCCCTCAACGAGGGAAGGAAACAAGCCTCGCACCCCATGCTCACCCTGATATACACGGGGGTCGCCATAGCTACACGTGTGACGTGTTGACGCGGTCACGTGTTCGCTGGCTCGAAATCGGATAGTCCCGGCCCGGCATTCCCGGACCCTTCTTATACTCGCGATATGACTAAGTACAGCTTCGCCCTCACAACCACCACCATCGAGATCCGCAGATAAAAATATATATTCATGACTCATGAATCTAATACGACGCAATTAGCCGCTCATACATCTCCCGAGTGATTCATGCGGCCTGATTATCCAGTAATCGACGCGCCGAGCCCTCCGCGCGTCACTCGCGCGTCAAAGGCGCCTCGTTCATTATTCATTCGCGAGTTAATTTTTAACGAGAGCCCCGCGCACCGGCTCCCCGCGTATACTTTGCGATGCATGGAGATATAGAGGAGGAGGCGACACAGGAGACTGCGGAGGTCTCATTGTGCTCGCGGCGATGTAACATCGAGTCTCGAGATATATCCGAGCTGGAAACGGAAACACCGGAGGACGCACCGAGTAATCCCGATGGGAGGAGGAGGACGAGGAGGAAAATGTAACCTTAACGTCTGCACGCTTCGACAGACATTTTCTTTTCAGGAGCTCCTGCGACGTACGTCCTGGGCCTTTTTTTTCTCATGATGCTGAAGTTTGCATCGTTGGAATGCAATGAAATTCAGAAAAAAAATTAATTCTAATTAGTACAAATTATGAGATTAGGTATAAAAAACAATCATGGCAACTAATCGCTATAATGATTTTTTTATACATAATTTCATAATTTGGGTTAATTAGAATTATTATTTTTTTCGAAATTTCGTTGCGTTCCAACGATGCAAACTTCAGCATCATTTTTTCTCTCTCTCCCCGGGTGAAAAAAAATATTTTTTTTCACCTTTTTTCAAAATATTTTATAAACCATATATATGGTTTATATACATTGCTCATATATGGAATTGGGCATATATGTCCCATAGTAAATCATAATATACTCCATATTAAATTTGTTTACAATAAACAGACTCACAATTTTGTATACGGTCTGTATATAGTCAGTGCATAATTCATCATTAATTCCATAATTTATAAAGTTCTTATATCTTCTGGGCATAAATTAATTATCTGTATGTTCATTATATACAAATTTTATATGGAATATATATGCCCAATTCCATACATGAGCGCTGTATATAATCTATATAAACGATTTTTTTTTTTTTTTTTCACTTGGGTCTTTCTGTGAAGGGACTCTCTCTGAGGGACGAAACGGATATGAGCGGCTGTGGCTGAGCGAAATCGCGGGTTGCTCGCGATATTTCAACCGTGCCAGCCAATCCCCGTATCATAGCCCGGGTATGGGAGCAGCTTAGCTTCGACACCCCGGACGGCTAATCCTTGTACAGGACCTCCCGATGCTTCTTTTTACCCGGCTCGACACACCCGGTTACAGGAATACGTTGCACGTGGAGGGTAAAAGGAAGGCTGGAAGATTTCAGGCCGGCTTAGGACGCGCTGACGGACCGAGACTAATGCAGTCGACTTTCGCGTGTGTAAGTCACGGAATTCTCGTGCGTGTATCGCGCGCGCGGGATTTCGTACGATGGGAATTCGAAGTGGCGGAGGAGGAAGCCGCGTATACCGACGGCGACAAATCGTCCAGAGATTCAGCCTCGACCGCGCACCGAGCGTATAAATCGTAAGCCGGACGCGCGAGCGACAAAGCTATACTCTGTTTTCGAGCGATTTCACCGGTACGACGGGTCGCTAAATCATTCGGTTTGGAAGTTGGAGATTGTAGTTTTTCGTTTTTTTTTTTTTTTTTGATGTTTGGAAATATATGGGAGACGTGGAATTTGTTTCCGAAGAATATGTAATAAACATATTTTTTTAAATATAAAAAATGTAAAAATATTAAAATATGTAATAAACATATTTTTTTAAATATAGAAAATGTAAAAATATTAAAATATGTAATAAATATATTTCTTTACATATAAAAAATGTCAAAATATTAAAATATGTAATAAACATATTTTTTTAAATATAAAAAATGTCAAAATATAAAAATATGTTATAAACATATTTTTTTAAATATAAAAAATGTAAAAATATAAAAATAAAAATTAAAAAAATACAGAAAATGTCAAAATATTAAAATATGTAATAAACATATTTTTATCTATTTCAGATATGTCTGAGATATATCGTGTTAAAACGAAAATGCCGGAAGCAGCGGAAGAGAAACGAGAGAGAGAAGCAGCGACATTTTGCAACAGTAGCCATGGAAGAGGTAAAAATCGACTCATCGAAGAGCACCTAGACGAAAGCAATTAAAAGGGTCGCGGCAGCCGAGGGGGGGGGGGGGGGGGGGGAGGCGACTGAAAAGTTCCGCAGCCTCTCGAGGGGGCAAAAACGTCCGGCGAGGAATCGACGAAATTTCGGATTTCGCGAATCAGTCGAGAGGGCCAAATGAGATTCTAATTAAAAGGGACCGCGTCGCGGCTGAAAAGGAGACGGGGGAAATCTCGTGAAAAGTGGCGAAGCAAAGGGTGACCAGGGGATGAGGAGGAGGAGGAGGAGGAGCAGCGGGCGGGAAACCAGAAGGAACGAGGATCGCGAAGCCAGCCAAGTCAGCGGGGATAGAAAACTGCTCGCTTCGGCAAATGGGACAAAGGAAGCCTTGGATATTTCAATGGACCTCGGAGAGCGACCCGGGAAAGGAGACAGACAGATAAAAAAAAAGGGCGAAAAGCGAGAGGGAAACACGGTTGGGTCGTCGCGGAGAAGAATCGGGGCTTTGGGTCGTTCGCCCGGGAGTTGAGAGCCCCGAAGACGCGGAATCCACGTGTAGGAGTCGTGAATGAATAAAACGCTGAGGACAACGCACGACAGACGAGAAAGGGATGGAGATAAAGCGCGAGGGGAAGAAGAAAGAAGAAAAAAAAAAAAAAAAAAAAAAAAAAGGAGACAAGTCCAATGGAAGAGTCAGAGGTAAGAAAATTATAGAGAAACAGCAGGACGGAAGGTCGATACCGCGGGAACAGCCGGAGCATCACCCGTGTGGCGTCACATCGCGCCATCGCTTTTCCCTTCAGTCGGAGGGAAAGAAAGTCTCGAGTCATTAAAACAATTATGAAAGAACGCGGGGCCTCTTTTGACGCTGCCCCCGTGGAAAAAAGTATGCAAGAAAAGTGTATTTTTCGATATATCGAAAAATATATAAATAATGTACGTGGTATAATAATCATATCTTTTTTTCGTATACTTTTTATATATTCGGCGATATCACATATTTCGCGCGAACGTATATCCGGGTAAATATACGTGCAGTATACTTTTTTGTATATTCCTATGTATATCTGACGAACATACGTACGTTAGATTTTTTGTATATTTTGTATATTTGTATATTCTAATATATACTTTTCATACTTATAAAGTATACATTGTTAAAAAAGATTGTAAGTTTTTATTCGTAAACTGGTGAATTAAATGCAATCTACAACTGTGAAATAAAATGAATGTACTTTTATAATAAAAATACAACAAATCATAAAAATTGAAGGACTTTAACATCAAAATTAAAGTAAATAACAAAAATGACTGTGCCGTACATTAATTTTCGATTGCATACTGTTCATAATTTGCATAATATTCAATTTGGTATACTGGTGTATGCATAAAAACTTCCAGTACTGAACCTTAAATTCCAAGTTGATTTTTCTTACAGTGTACTGAAAGTTATATCCCAAATATACAATTTTTCGCGAAAGTATACATGGTGTAAAATAAATATACTTTTCAATATATTTTCGAATATACTTTTTTTCCATGGGGGTGCTGGTAGTGTTTATATGTATAGTTTATATGTATAGTTTCCATGTCTGCGATAGTCGCAGCCCTTCGCACCGTAAAATAAATCTACTGGAAATTTAATCTTCAGTACTGGAAGTTTTTATGCATAAACTGGTACACTAAATTTCATATACTACTGCAATCCAAAATTAATTTATGGCATAGTAATTTTTATAATTTACTTTAGTTTTGATGTAAAAGTCCTTCAATTTTTACGATTTGCTTTATTTTTACTATAAAAGTTCATGAATTTTATTTCATGATTGTAGATTACATTTAATTCACCAGTTTATGAATAAAAACTTCCAACTTTTTTTAACAGTGCGACTATGACACACGACTCGTTTCTCGTGATACGAGAAACGAGTGTCTCGTGATACGAAACGAGTGGAAATGAGTGTCTCGTGATCATCGATACAGGTGGACGACACAAAACGTGCTGCGGCGACGATGAAACGAAGCGAGAATGTAACCCTCGAGAGGGAAACGCAGCCGACGTGTGGATCCCGCCTTCCGCGTTGAGGGATTCGCAGTCTCGTGGGGGACGAACTGTCGAGTCGTGTTAGCCTTGCACAGTCACGTGACTCGCTACTTGTTCCCTTTCCCTCCTTGCGCACAGAGAGGAGTGAGGAGGTCGTTAACGTTCGGTTCCTCCTCGTGGCCGCATCTCTTGAACGATAGCGAGGGATGGTTTATGCGGAAGCGCAACGCCTGTGTAGACGGCGGAAGGTCTACACGTTTCCATGTGAATTCACGATTATCTCGGGGAAGACGCGATTCCGGTTTTATGCCAGTCCCGCAACGACAATTGACGCTGCTGCTGTTGCTGTTGCTGCTGCCTGAGGACTGAGTGTCGTTAATGTTACCTCACACTACGCTCGTCTCACGGGGAAACTATCAAGATTCATTGAAGATTATTTTACAACGTTCTCCACGACAACGTGGACTGACTGGGGAGCTGCAAGGCGGGTATGGTGAAGTAACGACGACGGCTGGAATGGTGGGGACGACGAACGGGTTACGAGGGTTGTGGAGGAGGTGATTCATCTGTTTCTGTCGTGGTCGTCATTGTTGAGTTCTACACAAAAAGAAATCGTTGCATTGTTGCTGATATTGAATAGTTTGGAGGGATTCAAAGTCCTTGATTTGTGGTTCATGAGGTTTTTCTTTGCTGCTGTGTTGCAACCTTTTTCAGGGTTATAAGATGTGTAAGTTAGTTAAGTTAAGTTAGGAAGTTACTAAGATGTCTAAGTAGTAGTAGTCATTGTGTTCTACACAAAAGGATTCGTTGCATTGTTGCTGATATTGAATAGTCTGTAGCGGTTCAGAGTCCTTGACTTGTGGTTCATGAGATTTTTTTTTCTGATTTATTGAACTTTTCAGGGTTATAAGATGTGTAAGTTAGTTAAGTTACTAAGATGTCTGAGTCGTAGTTGTCATCGTTTTGTTCTACACAAACAAATTCGTTGCATTGATGCTGATATTGAATAGTTTGTAGGTATTCAGAATTCTTAATTTAATGTGGTCCATGAGATTTTTGTTTACTGCTATGTTGCGACTTTTTCAGGGTTATAAGATGATTAAGTTAAGTTGCAGTTCCGCTGAAAAGATCTATGGAATTATGGGAGGAGTTGCATGGACTGCAGAATCAATGAGTGATGGCAGCAAGCAGGACCAGGATTTTTTTTTTTAATGCTCTCTGAAACTGTCTCCATGCAGTCGTGGAGGGAATTAATAATGTCGCTTTCCGGTGTTGATACGGGCATCATTGGACATGCGGAACATCCGAACTACGGGGGCCGGATGACGTGCGCAAAAGCGATGGGAAAATGGAAGCGCGTTTTGCTTGATTGACATTCGTGATTTCGTCGCGACACAGTAACGAATATACGCAGCGATATCACTGCACATCGATATTCCGGGTGTCCGACGAGGGAGAAGCTTCATTTATCACTTGGATTTCGCAGTCTCTTCGGCTCCGGGCGATCTCAAGCCCGGGGAAACAATTGCAGTGGAAACCTTGCGAATTGCCTCCTCGTTATTTTGCACCTCTGATTTTATCAATTTTGGCTTCACCACAGAGGAGGCTACGTCAATGATGTAAAATAATGAGGAAACAATTTGCAAGGCTCTATTTTGCAGTCTTGTTTATGCTCGAAAAACATTTTTCAAAATATTCAGTGTGGTAAAAATGCAGCCAGGTATTTCATAATTTATAGGAGTTAAAGTGGAGCACATCAGACATAAAAAAAAACAAATTGCAATCAAATTCGAACTACTCTATCGATTCTCCTCAAAATTGGCAATGATCATGGTTTACTGTAAATCCACTTGTGTACAAAATTTCAGCCTAATATATATTAATATACGAAAGTTATAAAAAGCCTAAAAAGACTTTTTTCCAGATGACCAAAATGGTGTCAAATCGCCACAAAGACATTTTTTCTATACAACTTTGCTGGACCTGTTGAATCATTTTTCATACCCTGTCACTAAAAACCCGAAGACAATTTTTATATCACAAAAAAACAAAGCATCCTCCACGAGGCACCAAAAATAAATGGCGTCGAAATTCCCGACTAAATTGACGTTATCGGCCGCTGTAACATCGTTTCGCTCGACGTTGGCTCTTCAAGCTTGGTCGGATGATTGAAAAAACAATATTTTCCCTCCTCGCGTGTTTCCGCCGGGCGACTATTAACCTCCCGTAAATGACAATTATATGGAACGCGAGGGGGCTGTTATGGTGCTTATCGAAAATCGATAACGAAACCAGCGCGGGCCCTGCGACGCCGCACGTGCTGACCGAGCAAAAACGACTAATTACAATTGCCAACCCGATACAAGTATATTTTACGCGGTTACAACTTCACTTCCCCCCTTTTTTTTCACATCCATAGTACCATTTTGCTTTACTCACTCAATCCCAGAGATCAATATTGCCACGTCAGCGTAACCAAGTGGGAATCGCGATCTCAGTGCAAGACAATCCAAAGTGCTTACCTGGAACATAGAAAAAAAGAGCAGTTTCGTTAATGACGTCGTTCGATTGGCTCGAAGGCTTCTTTATTGTATATAGCTGCGCATTAATAGGAGCAAAAAAAAAAAAAAAAAAAAAAAACATTAAATACATACAGACATCACGTGTCCGTTGATACGAGGGCACAAACTACATAGGCAACGTAAAAGTATATCGACGAGAGATCGCAGAGAGAGAGTGGCAATTATCGATCGAACTGCCACGAGTCATCGTGCGGCCATCACGGGGGCTACAGCACATCCTGGGCAGGTTGGCCGATGCCCTCCTCACGACGAAGATCGAGGGAGATCGGGTCGAAGCTTCGGCTTCGCGTCCTCGCGTTACTCATCAACGATGGAATGACGAGATTACGATCTTAATAACTCACTCGGGGGGCCTGCGAGCCCGGATATCGTCCTGCGGTTTTTACGCTCGCTCGCCGGTCGGGGGTCCGGCAGGTGGCGAACGACTTGTGCCTCGCCACTCGTCTACAGTGTTTGCTATTCGCTTCTACGGCTGCAGAGCGAAGAAGCAACGTTAACGACTCATTCACGCCAATTCCGCTATTCCAGCTTGGCGTATATCTGGCGCGATTGTCTCGTTGTGGGGTTGTCACGCGATACCTGAAACCCTGTTAAATGGTAACCAGCATACACCGAGAGAAAAAGTTTCCTTGATTTCAAAGAAATGGGTGGATTGATTATTTCTCATTGATTTCAATGAAATATTTCTTTGAATTTCAAAGAAACGGTCTCCTTGATTCAAAGAAAGGATATACTTGACGGCACCTGGTCTGTCAACGTATGGCGCATTCGCGATAAGTCGTATTGGCGTTTCTCGGGCGAGCTGGTCTGTTGTGTTATGGTCAAGTCAAGTCAAATCAAGAAGATAATCATTGGTTAAGTCATTCAAGTTATTGGTTAACATATCTAAGCACTATGATACGTAACCGAGAACATGGTCGACATAACCTATACTTTGGTTGATGAGATCATTCAAAGAAAATATAATATTAACTTAAGGATACTGTTTCATTGACGTCAAAGAAATGTTTCATAGGTTGAGATTTCAAGGAAATTTCATTGGCGCGATTGTCTCGTTGGGCGGTTGTCACGCGATACCTGAAACCCTGTTAAATGGTAACCAGCATAGAGTCGCATTTTCGCCTGCAAATTGATGGTTGCAGGTAACACAATTGACGAGCAAATTCAGAATCCGTGGAGTGAATATAAACAGCGATTGCAAAAAGAAGTATAAAGGAGGATAAAGCATTGCGGACAAACGTGGCGAGCTACGTGTATAAACGGGACGTATAATATCAGGGACAGCAGCCGTATAAGGCGATCAACAATGAGCTCGGATTCCACGGCGACCTTCGACAATTCGCCAGTTCGATTGTGGAATTGCACTTTCGCAGCCTACAATTGCAGATCGTTGCCTCGTTATGGCGACGTGTAACAGAATCGGATTCGCTGGACACCTATGGAAAACCATAACATTATTCACTCCCTTAAGGGTCAGTCTTGTTTCAAGCTGAGCGCGAAATCGGCGCCGGAGATACCGAGACGCGTCCACACGAGTCGCCGAAGGGTTCGGCTGATTGTTGCACAGTTGTTGGTCTTTCGATGCTGGTTATAGACACCATCAGCGAATATGGCGTCTCTGAGGGACGCAGCAGTCAAAAGGCGCTGGTGACATTGTAACAACTGGAATTTCTCTCTGGAGGGTCAGTAACTGCGTCGTGTTGCAGCGACGTTACCGCTTGTAGGCAATGCAGGGTGGCTCGTTACAGTTATTGGCTGTTTGTCGTTGGTTATGACCTCTATGGAGAGGATAACTTGACTATCCGGTCAAGAGAGGCCGGCAAGATGACGGTAAGGACCAGGTTGATCATAGCTACCGGCTTCTTGATGCTGGTCACATACGCAACGTTTTATGGGTCATGAGACATGCCATTCAGAAGGCTCTGGTAACGTGCCAACAAATATTGGCTCTTAGTCACTGATCATGGCCTCTACATAGATGACCTGACTATCCGATCAAGAGAGGCCAGCAAATGATGGTAAGGATCAGGCTATGGCTACAGACTATCACAGCTATTAGGCTCTGCTTGTTACAGGCACCATAAGCAGCAAATATGGACCACGTGGTACAAGACACACCAGTCAGAAGGTTCTGGTAACATGCCAACAAGCATTGGCCTTTCGTCGCTTGTTTATAGCCTCCTCTATAGAGGCTATGACTTGGCTATCCGGACATGAGAGGCGAGCAACATGATGTTGAGGATCAGGCTGATCACAATATGGACCACAAGATTCGCCAGTCAGAAGATTCTGGTAACATGCCAATAAATATTGTCCTTTCGTCGCTGTTTTTGGCCTCTACAGAGGGTATGACTTGGCTGCCCGCTCAAGAGAGGTGAGCACCATGATGCTAAGGATCAGGCTGGTCACAATATGGGCCACAAGACACCAGTCGAAAGGTTCTAATCTGGTAACATGTCAACGAATGACATTTCTTTTTGAAGGGTCAACAACTGCATTGTATTAGCATCGTCACTGGCAAAGCAGGCTGGTTATACACTGGCTATTAACCTTTCGTTGTTGGTTCCAGGCATTGTGGCACCTAAAATGGACCATGTTAAGAGACCATAAACAAGCCGATAAGCAGCCAACGTCAAGCCAATCCTACATGAGACATTCATTTGTTTCTCGCGAGCCAGAAAAACCGTAGCAACTTTGAAACGTTTCAAACTTCTCCTCTATCCAACGTCCGAATATCTTGGCCTCTCTTCTCACGGCCGATGACTGCGCCATACTAACTCCTCTGTGCGGTCAACCTGCAGCCGACTGCGGCGAAAGTGGATACGCGTGTAAGTCCGCGGAATCGCGTTCTGTACGACAGACCACCGCCCGGCCGCGGCGTTACATTCGCCGCAACTCGCGCAACTCGCGACTAGGCTTTCGCGAAATTATCCTCGGTTTGCACGAACATCTGGTTTCGCCGTGGCCGCCCCCCCCCCCCCCCCCCCGCCCCCGGCGAACATAATGGGGTAATACACAACCAGAACACCGTGGTTCACGAGCCGAGTGCTGGACGAGCTGCTGGCGTGCTTGCAGCGCCCTCCTCGGCTCTTCCGCCGGTAACGGCATCGTGGCCATAATTGGCCGCGACTACCGGAGCTTCCAGCTCGTCGTCCAGCGCCCTTCCAGCTCACCCTTCCGCCTCCCTTCCGCCGCATCCACTCTCGACGGACCCCCTCCCGAGATTTTATAATCTTCCCTCCCACATCGAAAATTCTTGTCAGCAACGCGAAGCATCCAACGTTACACTTGATTCCCATTTCCCGCTGCGTTGTTGACCTCTCACTGCGTTGATATCCGCGATGCCTCATTCGACGAATGTCCAGAAGCATCACGAGAAAATAAGACTTATTCTCGTCTCCCTCTCTCTGTCTTATTTTTTTTCTTCCTGCTGAATCGCCAAGGTAAGAATTCCACTCGCGAGCGACGCTGATTGGATTCGCGAGGGAAACCCAATTGACGGCCCAATTGAAACGGGACGTAAGTAGGTCGTCCTTCTCCTCCTCCTCCTCGAATACACGTAAACCCTGTTTGATTGGGAATTAGGGACGGCTCGGGCGTCTCGTCGGAAGTCGAGGGAATAAATTTCCTCGCGATTGTGAGACTCGCGCGCGCCCGGCTCTGATGATTCAGCGGCCTCGCGACTCTGATGCGTCTGGCTCGATGTCGACCGTCGCGATAGACTCTTTGACGGGGACGTCGAGCGGAATATATCTTCTCGTTCGGAAGTATCAATAGCGAAAGAGCCTTGAACGTAATTCAGTCACCGTGGCGACAAATGGGCCGCAACGCTTTCCGTAAATATTATAATACTCCTCGGCTGGTGGGATATAAGTTCGTTTCGAACGAGAAACCCGGAGCCACGAAGACACTCTGTTTGCTTTTCACTCTCCACCTCGGCGATGGGAACAAAATGCCTGATGGTCCGCGTCGAGTCTCCATTTAAAATTCGTTCTTTTACATTCGTTTAAGCTACCCGCTCGGTTTTCCTGGTAGTAGGAAATCTGTGGTGTTGAATTCGGCGCTGATCAGGCCCTGGTCAGGCCCTGGTTAGGCCCAGATCAGGCTCAGATTAGGCCCAGATTAGGCCCTGGTCAGGCCCAGATTAGGCCCAGATTAAACCCTGGTTAGGCCCTGGTCAGGCCCAGATTAGGCCCTAGTCAGGCTCAGATTAGGCCCTGGTCAGGCCCAGATTAGGCCCTGGTTAGGCTCAGATCAGGCCCTCGTTAGGCCCTGGTTAGGCCCAGATCAGGCCCTCGTTAGGCCCTGGTCAGGCCCTCGTTAGGCCCTGGTCAGGCCCAGATTAGGCCCTGGTCAGGCCCAGATTAGGCCCTGGTCAGGCCCTGGTCAGGCCCTGGTCAGCCCATGACCGAATTAATGCTGCAGATTTTCTTGCAGCCTGCTTTTCTCTCGGCCGCCGTCACCACCCATCGTCGATTTAAACGAAGTTTCCGAGTTTACAAAAACTCGCCGAATCGCCGCGAGCTAACCGCGCTGTTATTACGGCGAGACGCGCGACGATCGAGCGCGCCAAAAACCGGGAAAGGCGGACGAGCAGGAGGCGAGGGAAACGCGGAACCGTCGAGCGGGTCACACAAGTGTTTCATCGATCAGAGCGACGCGGCGGCCGCCGCCGACGCCGCCGTGTAGGATTGATCGGCGCGCGAGACGCGAGGAACCGGGAGGGAAAATCCGCGCGAGGCAAAACAATCGCAGACGAGCGGCGGAATAAAGCGCCGAGGATAATTGCCGCGCGCGCGCGCTGCGCGGCATACAACAATGGATCGTTTTGAAAAATCGCTCGACATCTCGCGATCGGCGCGCGGGCGGCAAAAAAAAAACTTGGAAAGAAGTCGATCCCTCACCCGGCGGCGCTCTCGAGTGACCAGACGTATTTAATCCATCCGCGCCCCTCGGGCGTAATTAGCGGGCTATATATATATATATATATACACGTTATATATATATACACACAGCCTCGAGTCAATGAATGGGAAGATTCAGTCCGGCCCCGGCGACGAACGCGCGCTGCTGGTTTTCCGCGAAATTTATTCCTCATTTTCTTATACCCCCGGCGGGTCCGCGGAACCCAACGCGCGTCGCGTCCTCGTTTGGGAAAAGGGATGGTGGTTGGGGTGCGCCGGCGATAGGCGGTCACAAAGGGGGAGGGGGGGAGGGGGGGGGGATAGGTGGAGGTGGAGGAGAAGTAGGAAGAGACGGAGAAAGAAGCGGGAGATCCGGGGCTCTCGGTGGATTCCGGCTGGCGCACGATAAAGGCTTGAAAAATGGCGGGTCGTGACGCTGGAACGTCCCGCGGGATTCTCGCGGCCTCGCGAGGGGGACGAAGGGGGGCGAATGGGGGGAGGGATCGCGTTTGCCCGCGTTGCGGGAAACCCGGCGACACACGGCGAGCGAGGGAGAGATCGGGTAAAAGGGGGGGGGGGGGGAGGAGTACGTCACGGAACGTCCGCAAAATAGGTCGTTTCACATGCGGGCCCATTGTTGGCCGGGCACCAGTGGACTAGTGACAATGGCACACCGGCCATGAGAATCGAGAGACCGGGCTGGTATTAGTAAATGCGATGCGTCGTTCCCTTTATCTACTGGTTGTGACTATATGTATATATGTGTATATATATGTATACATCTGTTGTACACTGGCCATTCGTCCTTCCAGCAACGAGCGATATCGATCGTTTCGGTACCCCGCGGTCTTCTGGTCTCTTCTTGCGCTGTCTCCCCCCCCCCCCCCCCCCCCCACCCCGCCTCCTCCTGCCGACCCGGTCGTCGCTTGACCCACCGTGAAGCGGCGGCGAGGGACGCCGTCAACGCCGGCTTTGAGATTTCTATGTCCGCAACGTCGGAAAGAGAGGACTTTTTTTTCGTGGTGCTTCCGGAAGGTGTAATTAAATAGGATTTCAATGCCGAGTCTTGCGGTCGTGTTCGGGCTTTGCAGGGGGAAAAAGGAGAATGCGGGACGAAATGTCAACGGAGATTCGGGGATTTTGGGAGCGATGTTTGTATGGGAGACGTAGGAATGTCATTGCGGTGACGTCATTTGTATCCGAAAGGTAGGATTGAGTGGGACATCTGGAATGTTTTTTGCATCCACTTATTGTTTCTTTTTCCTGGGTATAAAATTACAAGAAAGTACAGAATGTGGACCATAAATTGAGTTCAACGTATCCGACGTTTAACGCAGACGTAGGAATGTTTCGGTGATTACATTATTAGTTTCCAAAAGATTTGATGAAACACGACCTGAATCTAATAATTAAATGAATTAAATTAAATAAATTAAATAAATTAAATAGATGAAATAAATGAAATAAATGAAATAAATGAAATAAATGAAATAAATGAAATAAATGAAATAAATGAAATAAACGAAATAAATGAAATAAATGAAATAAATGAAATAAATGAAATAAATGAAATAAATGAAATAAATGAAATAAATGAAATAAATGAAATAAATGAAATAAATGCATTAAATGAAATAAATGCATTAAATGAATTAAATAATTATTTTAAAAAAATAATCCACATCGTCACATCACAAGCATCGATCCCTCAAATATTGACCTCCTCCCCAACATCCAAACGAGTCGTTAATAGACGTCCGTAAAACCCTCTAAAAAAACGACTATACCAAATACACTCGGAGGCTAAAAGCTTTACTCAAGACAATCTCGTCCACGTCGGTACCGCGAATACGGCTTAAGGCCGGGACGCGTAAGAGCCCCGTGAAACGGGGGCGATACTCTCGCTGCCGCTGCTCCTCGGTAGACCGCTCGGAGGAGCACAGCGCGCGCGTTACTCGGCAATCCGGCGCCCGGCTCGTTCAGCCCGGCGCACCGGTAAAGACGGTCACCCGAACGGGGCACGCTGTAATTCCGCGCCCGGTCGCCGGCTGCAGCAGCAGCAGCACCGGGATATAATGCTATTATTATTACTTTACAACTCTCGTAAAGCCCGGAGGGCCGGGAGGATCGAGACAGAGAGAGACAGAGAAAGACAGGAGCGGCGGAATCGCCGCGAGTGCGGCGGGCGAAAGGTTGAGTAACCGCAGCGAGAGAGGCTAATCGTAATTCTTGTGGGAGGTATATGCATGACGTCCGTGCGTGCGTGCACTCTGGCATACATAGGGGGCACACGGTAAGTGCATAGGAAGAGCAACGAGCGTTTGGCTCTGGCGAATCTCCGCCCGGGGGGGACCTTGGGAAGAGAGGAGTATTAAAGACGCGGGAGGGGAGAGGGAGGAGAATTCTTGAGCGCCGGGGATGAGGAAGCGGAGTCCGGTACCTATGACGGTGCAACGATAAATTTATATCCCCCTCGCCCATGGACAAACAGCTTGAGTGCGTGATAAAGTCTCCACCGCCGACGAGGCGACTCTCTTCCCATACCCAATTGTACATAAATTCCTCGACTCCTCGACCTGTCACTCGACTCTAACTGTCTAGTATTTATACGTCTGCGGTGGGCTATTTGTACGTCGCTTTTCTACGATGACTTTACGCGTTAACGATTTTTTTTTTTCACGCCGTTCGCACGCAATAAAAGCGCGTGTCGTGTAACTGTAAGTATTTTGTGAGATTATCGCGGGTCATAGCGAAAAATGTGCATTGAAAACGAGGCCAAAGGTTGATAAAAATGATGAGAAGAATTTTCGGAGGGCCGATTTTTGGGGCTGAGGTCAAAATTCGTGCGATATTTTTTTTAATATTTATTGTGCGGTATTGTTTAAAAATACCGCACAATATTTATTATTATTATTATTATTATCATCGTTATTATTATTATTATTTTATTATGATTATGATTATGATTATGATTATGATTATGATTATTATTATTATTATTATTATTATTATTATTGTTATTTTATTATGATTATCATTATTATTATTTATTTATTTATTTATTTATTGTGCGGTATTGTTTAAAAATACCGCACATTAAATTCCGCATATCCGCGTCGGCAATTTGTACATCTGTGCTGGACTATGAAAACCTAATGACACGATGACTCCGCGCATTAACGATTTTTCTTGCACGGTTCGTACGACGAAGAAGAAAAAATCGTGTCGAAATAACTGTCCGCATCTCGCGCTACTTACACCTGGCGCCGTGCTCACAAGCTCGTACGAAACTATGCGCGTGCGATGTGTTTTCGCCCCGTTTTATTTTTAACTCTCCGCGCTCACGTGT
The DNA here is from genome assembly GCA_963932165.1 of Pimpla rufipes. Lineage (NCBI taxonomy): Eukaryota > Metazoa > Arthropoda > Insecta > Hymenoptera > Ichneumonidae > Pimpla > Pimpla rufipes. The sequence goes on from OZ010630.1 coordinate 26,903,507, forward strand.
TTTCGTTCAATTTTTTTTTTTTTTTTTTTTCATGCCACGGTATTACAATATCAACACACGCGAGCTATAATTGAGTTAAACGCTCACGATCGCAGGTGCGTTGACCCGCTCGCGGGGCGCATATACGTGCGAGCATGAAATTAGAGGCTCGCCGATCTCGTCTACCGATTACTGGCTAAAGCTGACCCGCGCCGCGCGACATGCGCCGCCGCCGCCGTGATACGGCCGAGATGTTGCTTGCTTGCTCGCTTGCGCGGCGTACGTCGCGAGCGCCTTCCGTTTCTCGCTATACGGCTTGCGCAAACGGTCGCGCTGAAAGTGCCGAGCGAGCTGTTGAAAGAAGAAGCGGCCGGAGAAACTGGAGAGGCCCGGGTCGACCGTCTCGGCACCTGCGTAGGCGGCGCGGGTATCCGGTATCGAGATAAACGCGAATAATCTCGTTACCATACGACTTTATGCGCTCGTACACAGAAAGGCATGCGCATAACTTTGCGAGTCGGGACGGCGGTGAAAAAGATACTCGCCGCTTCGGCGAAATAATTGGCAAGCCTGGAAAAATCTTTTGGCACATTGAGAGGCAGCAGTGATGCTTCAGTGAGCAAAAATTCCCGGCAAAAAATTCGTGGCGTTACAGCTGACGCGAGTACAGCAAGTCCTGGAATCGTCCTAACCTCAAATTTTGCTTCTTGACACTCTAGCAAAAAATCGGTTTGACCAATTGCGAAGTCAAAAGTATACCTTATTTTTGCCACTTTCCCCCACAAGGGCTCCAAATTTGGTCCCGATCTGCCTCGCCATTCCCGAGAAAACAGGTTTTAAAATTTCGAGGTGGACGCAGTTAGCAGCGCCACCTCCCGCCGACCACAGCGCCACTTGTCATCCTCCTCATCCCTCCCGCCTTCACATCGTTACTCCTCGACTACGCGACGCAAATCGTAGCAAACGCGGCGACCAACAAAAAAAAAACTCCCAAGTGCTTTTTCGTTATTCATTATGCATAAATCCAGCGGGTAATAAGAAAATCGCGAGGGCTCTCTTATATTCCGTCGTGTGTCAGCGGGGCTGATGGGCCCGGCGATAAGGTGGACTCGGGACACGAGGAATTTCGTGACTCGAGCGCCGAGGGTATTATGCGCGCCACTGCTGCGCGCTCGCGCCGAGAGTCGCCTTTCTTCGTACAATGTACATTACAGTCGTACGGCGTACGGATGATGTGCTGGCGAGGGTCGGGCGAGGGTCTCCCGCGAGAGGAGAAGACAAAGGTCAAGCTCGCGGGACTGCGAGCTCTCGTGCGGCTGGCTGCTTCGGGATTCCAAAGTACCGTACACCATTCTCGTTGACTCGCCAAGCAGCAGCAGCAACAGCAGCAGCAGCTCCAGCAGCTACGGAGGCAACGTCAGCCTCAGCGGCGTCGAGGAGCGTGCGAATCATATAGCCGGGGACCCCAACTAACCCAAGAAACGACCTCACGACCTCGCCAGTGTCCATTCATCGATATTCATCGCTCGTTAAAATACACACACGCTTAAGTCACTCACACACCCGCCCGATTGGTACCTCCGATATACACACGGCGCATGCGCGTCGTGTCCTCCGAGCGCCAACTTCAAATGCCAAGCATAACGGTACCCACGACGAAATCTCTCGTCGATGGTCGCGAGCAGCGCCCTCGGCCCTCGAGTGTCCGCCGCACGTACCGTAAATTATCCCCGCGAATAATAACCGTGGCATAATTATTATCCTTAAATTTTCTCTCGTCGTCCTCTCGTCCTCCTCCACCCGCCTCGTCTCGACCATATCTTGCGCGTCAAATAATTCGCGTCTTCCGCGGGTTTATTAAGTGCGCGGTGTATAATAAGGCACTTAAATATCGCGGGGTGTTCGAAGTTACAACCGAGCTGTAATACGCCGAGTGCGCGCATGGAAATTATTATTCCTGGTTAACTGCGCATGCGTAATTGCGCCGAGGATTTATTTTTAAGCGATTTTTAGCATCTCGCTGTTAAAAGATAAATAATAGTAAAAATCAGTAATTAAATGGTAATAGAATAGAATAGATAGAATAGAAAGAATAGGTCAGCCAATAGAATAGAAAATAATAGAAATTAAATAGTAATTAGCAATAGTAAAATTAATTAGTAAAAACAAAAAAATTAAAATTAAAACAAAATTAAATAATTAGTTAAAAAGTAGTAATAGTCGTAGAATAGCTAATTAAAAGTAAGAGAGATTTTTCGACGCCCTCTGCGAGAGCGCGAGCGCTGAAAATTACGCGTTTGTGTAGAACAGAAGCGAACCGGAAGCGCGAGGGGGAAGCGACGCGGCGCTGGCAACGTAAGCAGTAACAGAGCGTTTCCACGGGAATTCCGGGGAACAGAGGTGAGAGCGAGCGCGTTATCTGAGTTATGTATGCCTCCCCGGCAGCCACTGGACACACCGAGAACGGCGCGCGCGGCGTGAATAAAACGAGAGGCGAAAGAAGGGAAGGGCGCGCGAGAGCCCCGAGCGAGAGGACTGTAAACATATAAACAAAGAAGAAGCTGTACGTGACTTTGGGCCTTAAGTGGTGGCAACACCTAGGCGCGCGAAGCGTGGAAACGTGAAACACACCGAGGCTAAACGCGGGTTTGTGGAAATTCGAAATGGGAGCCTCGGGAAACAAAAGTTGGGGCAAATAATATAATGGCTGAGGATAAATGTTTACTTCGTACGGCGAAAACGGAAGACGAAATTCGATATAAAAAGAAAATTACATCATCCATTCAAGGGTCAATAGACTCCTAAAAAAACACGATGTTGAACTTTGCATCGTTGGATTGCAATGAAATGCAGAAAAAAAATTCATTGTAATTAACCCAAATGATGAAGGGCACAATTTGTTTTTCGTGTCGTTAGTTGCTATGGTGACTTTTTATACTTGTTTTCATCATTTGAAATGATCACAATTAATTTTTTTTTTCTGAATTTCATTGCATTCCAACGCTGCAAACTTCAACATCATAAACAATCTTCTATGGAAATAAAGTAGATTCAAGATACATAAGTTATATACAATTATATATAGGCCAAAAGTTTTATATTCGCTATATATATATTATATACATCAATATTTCAAGATAAAAATATGTTTATTGTACACATTTTCTGCCAAAAGTTCCACATTCAAAATATACTTAATTTCCATGTGGAAAATGCTCAATAAAACAGTTTCTATAATTGTCAAAATTGACGCCTCTTACAACTCCCCCCCCCCCCCCCCCCCAAAATTACGAATCCAATTAGCTCACGATTTTGCATACCTAAACTCAGAGCTCACAATGTCCACAATTCTCGACTCACGAATTCTCCCGAAAATACGCGAATTCCTCTATAAAACCCGCACACAATAAAACGCAACCCCCCACAAATTCCCACATACAAACTCCACACATTCACAAATTTCCACGACGCATTTCCTCCCCTCATACCGGGGGAGCGATCAGCGAAAAGGTGTGCAAGAGGGAAACAAACCAGGCGGACGGGACGCAGTCTAGTCCACCCAGCGTCAGTACAGCCAACCCTGGTTACATCGCCAGCAACACAGGAGGACCGCACGGTACCACCAAAGCAGTCAAATATGCGACTCCACATCCACACACACACACAGAGTACAAACTGCGAAGGGTATTCAGTAACGGTACCACGGGGACCCGGCGCAGGATGACCCGGCCTGTGTAAATGCGCGACCTCGACGGGAACCGGCATCGTCGACGTCCTGGTACTCGCCGTACAACCCGCGGGGGCTCGGTTTGCACGTGATACCCCTTTTGCCATTCCCATATCCTCCTTCCTCGTCCGCCTCACCGCCTTACCCCATGGAGCAAGCAGCCTCAGCTCTCTCTCTCTCGCTCTCTCTCTCTCTCGCTCTCCTCTTTGCTCCTTCCTTCGTTTCCCCTTCTCTCCCTCCCGTCTCGCGCTGTACACGCGGTGCGGTTTCTTCCCCGCTGGTTCCCGCTGGTCACTCAGCTACGGTGGCTCCCTCTTTCTCTCTCTCTCTCTCTCTCTCTCTCTCTGTCTCTCTCTCTCACTCTCTTCCCACCGCAGCCTCTTCCAGCTGTCCTCACGTCTCTCTTTCTCTTTCTCACTCCCTCCTTCGCTCTGCGTAGGCACCGAGCGCTATAGTAGGTACTACGTATACACGACGTACGGTACGTGCGGTTCATGGTACACGCAACCGTGACTGCCGATCGCACCCGATCACCCATATATTCCTAACGGGCGCGGATTCGCCGGGGATCGTCTGGAACGAATGCAGGGGGGGGGGGAAACGCAGGGAGGGAGGGAGGGAGGTAAGTGAGGAGAAACTGTGCTGCACAAGCGGGCAACACACATCACGTGAGCCACGGTGAGCGTCGTCGCTCACCGTGAACTCCGCTGGCCCCGCGGCTCACGCGCGTCCTCCCCTCACCCTCCTCACCGTCCTCACCGCCCGCGTGTTCCGCAGGAGCGTTTCCAGCGTGTAGCTACATCTATCCTCGCTTCGCCTCCGTTGTTACCTTGTCGCCGGCTACACGGCCGCGTGTGTCCCCTCGTCGTGTACCGCCGGACCAACAAGTGCCGCGACCGAATTTGTTCCTGGGATGTCGCGTCAAAGGCGGAGAGTCGCGCGACAACCGTTGGGGGTTAATCTGCGAATTGTGGGTTACGGGTGGAGAAGAAGAGACAATTTTGGGTTTCTAGAGTCTGGGGAATATGAATGTCAAGCTGGTTTGTGAAAAATTGGGTGAGGTATACACCCAGAGAAATCGTTCTGATGGGTTCTATTTGAAAGAAATAAAATTTATTTGAAAGAAATAAAAAATTATTTGAATGAAATAGAAATTTATTTGAATGAAATAGAAATTTATTTGAATGAAATAGAAATTTATTTGAATGAAATAAAAATTATTTGAATGAAAAAAAAAAATTATTTAAACGAAATAAAAATTTATTTGAACGGAATAAAAATTTATTTGAATGAAATAAAAATGTATTTGAATGAAATAAAAATTTATTTGAATGAAAAAAAAATTTATTTGAATAAAACAAACATGTATTTGAATGAAATAAATTTTATTTGATCCAAATAAATCCCATTACGAATTCCCAAATGACACAGAAAAAAAATTGCCACTTTTCTCCCTCGCAAAACTTGTGGAATTTTTCACCGGTGATTCCCGCGAATTTTTCTCTCGCGAATCACCGGAGTGACATTTTTTTTTTTCGCGAGCTATTATATCGCGCGTCGTCAAAGGTACGACCGGGAGGCGACCCGCGAGGTTTCTTCAACTTTAAGAATCTCCCGACTCGCACTGCTCGGATGGGAGCGGCGAGAGCCGGCTTGCTAATCTCCCGACGATGGCCCCGGCGATAAACGAGGGCGTAATTAAGGGCAATGAATTTCTCGGAGGGGTCGCGCGCTCGTTCCCTCGCGGAGGGGTCGCCAGCCCGCCCGCCTAGGACGAGGAGGTCGCGTCGTCGTTTCGACTCCTCTCGTCGTTCCCAGACTCGTCGGTTAAACTACACGCCGCCCTGGCGCTAGGCTCGTTGGATCTCGGATGGCTGGCGGGAAAACGAGCGTCGTCTATGCGAACCGAGCTAGACGGTCCCCAGGGGGAGGAGGGGAAAAGGGGTTTCGACCGAGCTGCTCGCTCGCGGTGGGAGAAGAGAGCTGCGCGAGTTATGAAGCAGGAGAGCCCGACCTACTCCTTTACCTCCCCCGTTTCCTTACTTTAGACAGCGTGAATTACCGTGGAACTGCTCGTTGCGAGAAATTACGCTCTGCCGGCTCGCCCAATGAACGCCTCGGGACTTACAGCCCGGGTTACATGACTCTCGGACTGGGGAGATATCCTGGAATTGCATCCTTATGCAGCCGGATTTTTACAACTGTCACTTTGTTTCGTGGCGCGCGAGGTTTGCGGAGACTCGGGAGTCGGTATGAAACCAAGTTTGAGGGTGGTGGAAAATGTTACTGAGGCAAAAGCTGCTGGTCCTCGTGCTGAAAGGCGAGATGAGGAATTGTACGGGTTGAGGTTGCTAGTAGAAAATCAGGAATGTTACATTCGGCCCTGGTCAGGACCTGGTCGGGCCATCCTGACCCTGAACAGGGACTGGCCAGGGCCGAATGTAACGCTACAGTTTTTCTACAAGGGTCAGAGGCATCATTAAACTAAGAATGAGAGCTCCTTGCGTCATACAGGTTACACCACCTAACCCTAAACTTCCAACTAGACTCGGATTAGGTCGAAGCCTGGGAGACCCTGGAATTGCATAAAGGCGCAAGTTTCTTATACGACTGTCACTTTGTTTCGTGGATGAGGTTTGAGGAAACCCGCCAATCGGTATAAAACCAAGTTAACATTGTCAAAGGGTCTCAAGGCAAAAGCTGCGGGTCCTCGTCCGAAGGGTGCGATGAGAAACAGGAGGGGTTGAGGTGAGGCATCATTAAGCCAAGAATGGGAGCTCCTTGCTGCATGACCCTAAACTACCAACTATACTCGGGTTAGGTCGAAACCTGGGAGACCCTCGAATTGCATAAGGGCGCAGGTTTCTTACGACATTCACTTTGTTTCGAAGATGAGGTTTGCGGAAACTCGCCAATCGGTATGAAAACCAAGTTGACGACGGTGGAAAAGATCATCTCGAGGCAAAAGCTGCGGGTCCTCGTCCGAAGGGCGCGATGAGAAACACGAAGGGTTGAGGTGAGGCATCATTAAGCCAAGAATGGGAGCTCCTTGCTGCATGACCCTAAACTACCAACTATACTCGGGTTAGGTCGAAACCTGGGAGACCCTCGAATTGCATAAGGGCGCAGGTTTCTTACGACAGTCACTTTGTTTCGTGGATGAGGTTTGCGGAAACTCGCCAATCGGTATGAAACCAAAATGTCAGTTTAAAAGCTGGTCTTGAGGCAAACGCTGGAGGTCCTCGTCTGAAGAGCGATGAGGAACCAAGTTGGCGTTGCAAAAGCTGGTCTTGCAAAAGCTGCGTTCTCATCCGAAGGGCGCGATGAGCAACCATAGGGGTTGAGGTGGTGCCTCATTAAGCCAAGAATGCGAGCTCCTTGCGTGCAGGTTACGCCACCTAACCCTAAACTACCAACGAGACGGAGGGGAAACACCCGGAGCTCTCGCTCGAGTCCCTCGCCACTTTGGTCCCTTCCTCTCTCTCTCCCTTCGGCGGAGTCTGGAGGGACGAGGCCGAGAGGTACATAGAGACCGGAGCGGGTATAAAGGTAGCTAGGTAGGTGATATGTAGACGAGAAGCGGAGCCGGTTGGCACCTCCTCCGGAGTTCCGGTGTAACGATCGCACCGAGACCAGACCGAGCGAACTTCTCACCGGCAGCTCCGCAGCTCACAGAGAATGAGCAAGCGGCGGCGCTCGCGAGGGTAACGACGCTGCCCTCGGGGACTCCTCGCCCGGGAATTCCGCACGACTTGGCCGTTATGTATACGCGATTTGCCACGTTCAACTCGGCTCTCGCGGCGTTAAACTCCCAACGCTCGCCCGGGATATAACGTAACAAGAAAATCGGGCCAGGGTGGAGGATTGGCGGCGCGCGGCACGGACGTTGCGGGGAATTGAAATTTTCCTAATGAGACGCGCGCCACCGAGTTCGCCGAATTCAACTCCGCCGGCTGATTGCAATTCAGGAAAATACATTCCGCATGGTGTGCGGGATGTCTGGACGAGACTTTTTCGTCCGCGGACGAACCAAGGAGGAGATTCCAGGTGTCCGAGATATGAGGGAGGAGCTCGGGTGACGCTGGAAGGACCCTTGGAATGTTTTATACCGAGGCGAGGAGGAAGATTGAGAGCGTGGGCGAATAATACTTGCGAGTGCACCAGGTAGAAAAGACTGCTCGAGTCCTGCGGACGTCTGAGTGAGGAAGAAGAAGCGAGACACCGGCGTCGTCATTTCCGCGTTACCGAGCGAGTAAAAGAAACGCCGGAGAGCTTCCACGGGAACCGAGGACGCGACCAGGGTGACCTGGTGGCGCGGCGCAGGGGGTGGCGAGGAAATCGATAGACTTTCAATCCCCGATGGTGAGGAGCTGGATGCTTTCTCAAAGGGAGCTGCCGGCTCGAGAGGCTGGAAGGGAGCAAAGCTCGCTGGAGCAGCGAGACTCGAGGAATCTTGAGACTAGTCGCGCGTTTATAACCTGACGGAGCCGGCATTGCAGTTGTTAAGGTCTGGTTTGGTATATGTATGTCGTTTGTAGGTTTAAAAAGGCAAAACACGTTAAAGTGTTTCGTCTTTTCCTTCACTCAGAGAAATCGTGTAAGTTCTGGTAACTATGATGTGACTACCACCGAATTTTCGTTCATGGTATTATTTTTATAGTTCACGGTAATTAATTTATAGTCATGATAACTATATCATGACTATAAAGTCATGGGGGGGAGGCTCGAAGATCGTCATAGTTAGCATAACTAGAAAAATAGTTGCTGTAGCTATAAAAAATGATTGCCACTTTATGGTTGTCACTTTATAGTTGTCAATACCAGATTTTTCTCTCAGTGTTTGCTTCGTCTTTTTTCCTTTAGTAAGCATAAAGCTTACCGATCAGATTTCTGCAAAAGTCTTTGGAATCGATGATCAACGAAACCTTCTACAATTGGTACGACAACCCAGCAAAAGTCAGGCAATCGAGACTCCCCTACGTCTTCCAAAAGCCAACCCTGCAAAGCAAAGTCGTCACCACGCCTAGAATGCATTTTCCTGGATTAATCTACGTCGCTGCCAGCGAAGATAAGACAGCCGGCCTTAAGAGGGTGCGAGACGCTGGGGAGGACAGACTGAAATCGTCGTCAGAAGACTTTCGCCCATCGAAAAGCGTAGAGGATGTATAAAAAAAACTCCTGGCTCCTGTCTTCGTCGCCGGTCGTCAAGGAAAAACGTTTTGATCCGCAGTCTGAATGCGAGGATCCAATTCGTTCTCTTCCGCCACTCGGTTATCGAGAGCCACCGGGTCGTCCTTAATCGGCGAATAATCATTTACGAATCGCGCCGTAGGCCCCACGATCATTCGTCCGCCAAGCAGCGTCGACGTTACACGTGATCGACCCTTCCACAGCCCTCAAACCTTACCTACACCACCAGCCCGCTAACCGAAGGGATTTTTTTTTTCCCTCCATCCCATATCCAGCCACCTGATTGATGAACGCCGGCGCAAGGTGCTTCCTCTTCGCTTCTGATCTCTCTCCACACGCTCCGCGCGCTCTCCGCAAGTAATATACGACGAGTCGTAAAACGAAGTGGATGTTGCTCCTCGCTGCCGGTGCGGTTCCTTCACTTCGCACGCCTCGTGGTTTCGCTCTGAAGTCACGAAGAGGCTTGCAGCAGGGATTGCAAAGTTTGGTGCACGACAGACTTAGGTTCAGCATCACAGGGTAGAAAATTGTCGCATAAAATGCTGAAGAAGCCCCGGCTGGTCCTTTGACGACAAGAATCAGGAAGTTCTGGACCAGGGAAGACCTGAAAAGAGGATCTGTCGCCAGGCATACAGAAGACGACTATGCAGGTCTGGATCAGGAAGGCTTGAAAGGCGAATCTATCGCTGCAGTCACTGAAGACGACCTATGCAGGTCCTACCATAGAGTGGGTCGTCAATAAGTGCACAGCGCGAAGCGTTATTTAGGGCAAACTGTATGAAAAGGGACTTATAATAAGTCGGCGCCGGAGTCCCTTTTCACTTACAGGCAGAAGCAATTAATCAGCTTGATGATGAGAGCTCCGCGTTCAAAGACCAAAGAAGGTAGAGACGACGACGACGACGACGACGAGGATGCGGCTCCCAGCGCAAGGAATCGGCTCTTGTAACGTGGCGCTATTACTCTAGCTGTTGCTCTATCGCCGGCTGTTGAACGCCGTGCCCGAGGAAGACCCTGGACGACACGTTCGAGGTCGGAATACGTGTCCCTTGTACGAGTGAAAGCCGCGTGCGCGCACACCGGGCTCGTTAATACTTGGCCGCGTTGTCCGTCACGTTCCAGTTCCTCTCGCTCGCCGCCGTTGCCATTGCAGCCCCAGGGCTGCCAGCGACCATTCGCTGTCCTCTCGGTGCGGTGTATATACATCGAGTCTATGATACCGGCGGTACAACCTAATACCGGAGCGCGACGTATATACGGCGTACAGTGCATACAGCGGAGGTCCTGAAAGGTCGACAGGGGGGGGGGGGAGGGTGGATAAAGATCCTACGGAGCGCAAACGGGTTCGCCTGTACCCGGCGAACCCGTCAAAAAGACACGTCGCTTGGAATAGAAATATCACGCGAGAACCGACTGAGTCGACCCGGCCGCGGGTATGACGCGTTGAAAGCAGCTCCGTGGCCTCTTCCAGCAACTTCTTGACGTTATCTTCACTACTCTACTCGGCGGAACTCGTGCTGCTCGCGCGGTGTCGCATGACAAGTTGAAGTAGCTTTTTCGTCTTTTGCTTTGTACCGATGTCTCTCGCACTGACTTTGGTAGGTTTGTCTGAATTGTCTTCCAAAGTGTTCACTTTGCACCCAAAGTGGTGTAGCGAAAAAACACGCCTTGCTATTCTTGCTGTCTTGTCGTTATTGTTGCATTGTTGCATTGTTGTCTGTGTATCGAGTTAGGACGTCAGCTGGGTGACTGAGGGCCGAAAAGACCTCGCATATTCCGCCAGCTGAACTCAATGTCAAAATTCACGACTCAATTTGTCTTTTCGAGGTGCACAGAGAGGCTTGAAAAAAGGTCTTTCAGCGAGCTTTGACTTTAGTGTTCGGAGCAAACGACCTAACGTTCAGCGACCTGCTAACAAGAACAAGTTACACACCGCGTATGTCGTGTTCTCAAATTACGGCTCCATATAGTCTTCTGTGGATCTAAGAAAGATCTGAATCTTTCGAGTTCCAGGAGGCACGACTTGTACAGACGGAACTAGCCAAATTTCTCGGCCTTCTTCACTACTCGCGGAACTCGTGCAAGTTGAAGTAGCTTTTTGGTCTTTTGCTTTGTACCGACGTCTCTCACCCCGACTTTGGTAAGTCTGCCTGAATTGTCATCCAAAGTGTTCACTTTGCACCCAAAGTGGTGTAGCAAAAAACACGCCTTGCTATTCTTGCTGTGTTGTCGTTATTGTTGCATTGTTGCATTGTTGCATTGTTGTCTGTGTATCGAGTTAGGCCGACAGCTGGGTGACTGAGGGCCGAAAAGACCTCGCATATTCCGCCAGCTGAACTCAATGTCAAAATTCACGGGTCCGCCACACGTGACTCAATTTGTCTTTCCCAGGTGCACAAAGAGGCCTGAAAAAAAAGGTCTTTCAGCACGAGCTTTGACTTTAGCGTCCCGGAGAGCAAACGACCCGGCGTTCCGCGGACCCGCTAACAAGAACAAGTTACACACCGCGTACACGTCGTGTTCTCAAATTACGGCTCGCATAGTCTTCTGTGGATCTAAGAAAGATCTCAATCTTTCGAGTTCCCGGAACTACGACTTGTACAGACCGAACCAACCAACTTTCTCGGCCTTCTCTCGCCTCTCGCCCGATCTCCAACTTCCGCGGAATCCTCTCATATCCTTTGCTCTCGGAGGATTTCAGCTCATCCGCAGATAAAACGTAGGTCATGCGAGAGCCGGTAGTGAAATTCCCTTCGGGTTTTCGCCGTATAGTTAGCCCCCCAGGGGGAGGGGGGGGGGCGGGCGGAAAGGGGTGAAGGGGGGGGGGGAGGCACGAAGATCGTAAAATTGGAAGTAGCATGTAGATATATAGAGCGAGCACAGCGCGAAGCCAGGAACGTCAAAGGGCGCCGCGCCGCATGGCGGATGGAAATATCAACTGGCGTTCGTCGCGGAAAGACTCAGCGCGCTCCGCTTCTGGTTGCGGGGCTTCTCTGACGCGCGCGGGGGGCTCTCACCAGCCGTGGTTTGACTCGGTTGCGCCGGCGGCATGCGTGTCTAATTATGCCCCGGTTCGTTTGTTCGTTTGTCCTCCACCTCGTTGGCCGCGTTCGTCGTCGTTCTGCAGCTCCCTCGCTTCCTCCAACGGCGTCTCGGTGCCGTCCCGACACCGGAACTCCGTACCTCGACGATGCCCCAGAGGTATTTGGAAGCTTCGCGTGCCTCTCGCTCGCGCCCCCCTTCGACCCCCTTCACCCCCCTTGGTCCCCTTGGTCCCCCTTCACCCTCTGTACCTGCTACTGTGCTGCAGTGAATAGCACTGGGCTGCAATGAGGCTATCGCACATACTGCAAAGCGCACCACCTATGGTGCGGGCAAAATGGGACGCGTAAGCGAAAAATGGTTTTATGACGAAAACAAAAGTGTACTTCGATCGCTTTTGATCCAAAAATTCGATTCCAACCTTCAATTTTGAGTGTCGGCAAAAAAAAAAAAAAAGTGCGGGCAAAATGGGACGGACCCCCGAAATCGGAAATTCGTGTTTTTTTTTTTACTCGGTGATACTCCTTAATGCTTATTTCGCAACAAAAAAAATTGTAAAAAAAAATAAAAAATTTTTTCAAAGTGACTTTTCAAAATCCGCATTGCTTAAGACACTCAAAATTGTTAAAAATCTTTATATTCCGCTCACATGCGTTGAATTGTGTCGTATAGACGCGATTTTCACGAAATGGGGGTCCGTCCCATTTTGCCCGCACAAATATCTGGAACTGAAAAAATAGGTGTCCCATTTTGCCCGCACCTCCCTTATATGTGCCCTCCGCACATACACGAGGAGCGGGGGGGGGGGGGGGAGTGCGCGCACGACGGACGGTAACCCTCACTTCGTTATATTACCGCGAACGTTAAATTGTTGAGTCGCGGGACGCTGCGCTTTTCACTCTCTCAAAGGCCACTCGTTTGTGTTTGATGTGGCCGAGGCTGTTACGCCGACTCCGATATATATCGTCGACACACGCTCGACGCGCAAATGCGAAAGCCACGGGCGTTGCACTCGCATGCATGCAGGGCTCGAAACACCAACCCCCGCAACCTTCATTGACAACCACTGCCGTGTCGACCCCCCCGGGGCGCTTCCGGGTCTTTTGGCTTCTTTTCCCCGTCAGGGTTTGCGCGAAACGCGCGCGTCAGTCGCAGGCAAAGTTCGCGACCGCAACGATCGCGCTGCACATTGGTGATTGGCGGCGCTGATGCAGCGCGCTCGCTCCGCGTCGTTCAATTTATCGTTGTAATTATTTGAACTGTGTTTCAAGTTTAATTGCCACGCTAACGTTATTATTCCCTGCTGGCGGGCTGGGGAAATGTGGATGTGACGCTGAATGCGGAAAATTGGGTCTTCGATGGGTGGGAAGAGAGCGTGATTTTTGGGAACGTCGTGGGAAAAATAATCAGGGAGTGATGATACATTGATTGTTGTGTTAACGATTTTTTTTGTTGTCGCAGCAAGATTTTTAGCGAGCGTATCAACATTTTTAGGTACCACAGAAAATTTGCAGTTACCACAGGAAAAATTTTGCTGTCACTCCCTGATTATTTTTCTCTGTGGGGTCCCATGGAGACCCCATGGAGAGAAATAATCAGGGAGTGACGACGAATTTTTTGCTGTGTCAACGAATTTTTTATTGTCGCAGTAAAACGTTTAGCAAGCACAGCAAATTTTTTGCTGGGGTAGCAAAGCTTTTGTGGTCACTTCGTGAATATTTTTTTATATACGGACAATTTCTATTCTCTTTTTTTTTCAAAGCCGGAACGCGACGGGGTCATCGCGCCGCGGACGGGTATGGAGTACTAATAATCAAGGGGGGGGGGGGATATTGTCTCCCCCGGGGAGGCGGGAGGTCGCCGCAGGCGGTCGAATTCCGTTGAAATGACATAATTGTCGTTATTAGACATTGGCTATAATCGCGAGGAACAAAACCAACGTGTAATGGGCCCCCCGGCAAATTACTTATGAGACCGCGCGCGGGCCGAGGATGGCGAGCGAGCCGCGAGCCGCGAGCCGGGTCGCCGCGACCCACCGCGCACGGATTAAATTTACTACGTACGGGGAGCACCGCATCGCGGAGGCTCAGCCCGCTCTCCCCTGATATCCTCGTGGTCGACCGGGAAGCGAGAGACGCGAGGGGGCCGGGCGCGAGTCGCGAAGGGACAGCGAGTCATGCACGGGAGGTCAGCGCCGTAAAAGCGGAGGTGCAGCCGCAGCGCACACACCGCGCGCACCACTACGGACCGTCTCGGGCCGGCCCGGACTGGTGGCGTGACGAGACACGGGACGCCCGTAATGTTGCGCATGTCGCGCGAATATGTGTGTTGGACAAGGAATGGAGAGACGATCCAGTCGTTGGCCTATGGGGTTACGTGGTGGACGGATGAACTGGGAAAAATGTCAACGGAGTGGTAACAACATTTTTGCAGTGGTAGCTGAAAATGTTGCTGTGGTAGCTGGAAATGTTGCTGTGGTAGCTGAAAATATTGCTGTGGTAGCTGGAAATGTTGCAGTGGCAGCTGAAAATGTTGCTGTGGTAGCTGAAAATGTTGCTATGGTAGCTGAAAATGTTGCTGTGGTACCTGAGAATTTTGCTGGGGTAGCTGAGAATTTTGCTGTGGTAGCTGAGAATTTTGCTGTGGTAGCTGAGAATTTTGCTGGGGTAGCCGAGAATTTTGCTGTGGTAGCTGAGAGTTTTGCTGTGGTAGCTGAGAATTTTGCTGTGGAAGCTGCGAATTTTGCTGTGATAGCTGAGAATTTTGCTGGGTTAGCTGAGAATTTTGCTGTGGTGGCTGAAAATTTTGCTGCGGTAGCCAAAAATCTTGCTGTGCTGGCTGAAAATTTTGCTGTGGTATCTGAGAATCTTGCTGTGCTAGCTGAAAATCTTTCTGTGGTAGTTGAAATTTTTACTATGTTAGCTGAAAATTTTGCTGTGGCAGCTGAAAATTTTGCTGTGGTATCTGATAATCTTGCTATAACAGCTGAAAATTTTGCTGCGACAACAAAAAATTGCTTAACATAACAATCGATGTTTCATCACTCCCTGATTATTTTTCTCCGTGTGAACGAATGGCAAACCGTATGTGGCTTCAGGCGCCAATCACTGTGCTTTTGACCCCTCCACGTATCCGCCGGCCCAGTAGGGCAAGTAGATCTTCGCCGCTGCTTATAACTTCTCCCGGCTTCCCTCTCCCCACAGGAAGCCCACCGTCTCTCCGTCTCGCTTTCTCTCCCTCTCTTTCGCCTCTTCAACAATTCCCGAGACTCCCTCGGACCACCGTGCGCGTCTTGCATTTTGCAGGAGGATATAATATACATGTATACATATATATATACACACACACTACACTCGTGGCGCCGCGAAAACGGAAGCTCGCTATGCAGCTCCCGGGCCCATAATAATTCACGAGAGCTTCCATCGACCGGGAGACGTCCGTCGAGCTTCCAGTTATATCCGTTAGAATGGTCTCGTTAGAATAATTCACGTGTGTCCTTCACCGTCACGATCCTCCTCCTCTTGTACGCCGCCGCCGCTCTCTATGGCCACTCACGGTGTACACACGAGGGCCGTAACGCAGGTACGTTGCATGCATGCCAGTTGCGCTCTATGCGCAATGCACTTTTCTCCCCCCGCGGACATATTTCATGCGGGCCCGCATTAAATTTGTCTGTTATTCGCGAGCTTAATTTTCGACGGTGCGCGAAACGAGGGAAGAGAGCCACCGCCGCGAGCACACGGGACACACGTTGGGCTTTCTTCGCGAAAGTCCTGGCGCGGCATTTGAATTATGCAGCACGGCGTAGCTGACGTACATCCTGTCTTAAATGTTTTAAGGAACGGAGAAAACTCGGGTGCAGCTTGCACGTCCGGTAATGGAGCGAATAGGAATACCTCTTGCTGACTTGCCCTTCGGAGATACAGGTGTTGGCTGGCTGGGATGGCCTCGCGAATGGGATGGAATCGCTTGGATATTGCGACGGTGATTGGATAACGCGGGGCGAATAAGAGGTTGTGAGGGATTTTGGTTTCGAGCACTTAGATTTACTGAGGTGTGAGGACACCGGGGTGAGTTGGAACACGTAGTAAAAATTATATATATATATATTTTTTTAATTTGATTAATACGTATACCTTCTTCAGGTTTTTACGTTTTTTCTCCCCACATCCCTTGATCCCCTTTCATTCCTTGTATTCTCCTCCGTGTCATTTATTGAGTTCCCCCCCAGAGTGTTACCCGCAGCCACTCTTTCCTAATGCACTACTGTATCGCATTTGCACTTTGGGCACAGGGAAACTGCGTAAAACCTGTGCCGATACAGGCGGCTATATTTTTCTGAGTGTCTGTTGCATGAGATTACATCAGAAACTCAGAAAAACTGCCTCCCGCTCAACAGTTGACGTGCAAATCAGTGCACGGCTAAGCGGTCACCCATCCAAGTAGCGACCGTGAGTCCAGCTGCTTAACATGGGAGATCGCCGAAGCCATGCACCGACCGCACGCCCACTGCTGTCGGTTTAGTAAAAATTATATTTTTAGTGTTATTATGTAAAAAAAAAAAAACAAAAAATCGAGAATAATGAAGATGTTTAATTTTTTTTGGGAAAAACTGTAAAATGGAGCGTCAGCCACGGGTACAAAGTGTCACCGCGGCCAGGCGCTGGATTCGCGCCGCGTGTCGTCGAACGTGAGTCCGCACGACGCCGGTAGGGTGCACCTAGAGAAATCGTTCTGAAGGGATCTATTCGAAACAAATAAAATTTATTTGAACGAAATAAAAATTTATTTGAATGAAATAAATTTTATTTGATCCAAATAAATCCTATTTGGCCGGCCATTAAATAGAGTGATTTATTTAATGGCCGGCCTAATAGGATTTATTTGGATCAAATAAAATTTATTTCATTCAAATAAATTTTTATTTCATTCAAATAAATTTTTATTTCATTCAAATAAATTTTTATTTCATTCAAATAAATTTTTATTTCATTCAAATAAATTTTATTTGTTTCGAATAGATCCCATCAGAACGATTTCTCTGGGTGTGTGGGACCATCGGCGATGCGTGAAGATACGTGCGGTTAACATCGGCGCGACAGCCGCGCGAGCGCGAAGCTCGTTGCTCAGGATGTTAATAAGACGACGAGGCCTGAATGGATATTCATTCGGGGGCGGGGGGGGGCACGCGCGTTCCTCCCGTCCGCGTCAGGTGCAGGCGTAATACGCATAATACACCGCGCCGGTACATAATATAAATGTATTAAGTATATCCGGACGTCGCGTCCCGATGTCGCCGTGGCCGCGACGGGAATAACAATTCGAGCTCGCGAGTGACGAGAGGAGAAGAAATAACGAAAGTAAAATAGGCGTCCGACGGCTGCCGTAGGCGTGTGATGACTTCTGACTGAAAAAAAACACGATTTTTATCTCGCTATGGTGTCTACGAGAAAAGATATTATGGCTTCGTTAGGCGCGAGATTTTCGTGATGGAATTTATGAGCATCGGGGACGCATCCTGTTTGTATTGCTGTAGACGGGAACCGCGTGAGCATAAAACAATCGCGACACCATAAATTAACGTTTTTGGAATTGGTGAGGTGATGTTGGGTTTTGGGGGAAATGATGCGGAGCCGCATCCGGTGGGAGTCGGGAACTGGTCAGGAAGGATGTAACGCTACAGGTTTTTTACCAGGGGATAAATAAATTAGAAACCCTCTTAAAAAAATCCGTAGGTGGAGAAAAAAAAATCATTTTTTGGGTTTTTCTAGTCGATTTTTTCTATTGTCTAGCTGTAAAAAAATGTTAAATGTCAAAATTTAAAAAAAAATCTTATAAATAATGGAGCAAATATTAAGAAACAATAATTGCAAAAAAATAATCGAGGAGATGTTTCGTCGTTGCCGCGGCAAAAAATTATTTAATACAGCGAAAAATCGATCGTTATTTTTTTCCGTCAAAGTATCCCAATTTTGAAGGATCCTGAGAAAGAATTTTCCGAAGCTCGCCGAGTTGTCTGATTCTCTCGGGGCACGACGGAAGGTACCCTCGAATTTATACACGAAGCGCAGTCGGCTCTTCTCAGGATCTAAAATCTCCACGCCGAGAGTCCCAAAAGATCCTTTCCCGAAGCACTCTCGGCGCCGGAGCGCGAGCCTTTTTATCGTCGAGCGCGGGGGGGTCCTCGTTGCATTTTTCTCCACCCCGCGCGGCTCTCTTTTTGCCCGGAACGAAACCCGTGACTATTCGCGCGTAAATAACGACCATCCATTCCGCGCCGCGAGCTCCTCCGAACTCTTTTTCCCGAGATCGGGAGATGACAAAGAAAAGAGCAGAGCCAGAGGGCCGCCAGGTGAAAGAGAGGGTGGCCACGATTTCGCATCAGCCACGAACGAGAGAGAGAGAGAAAAAAAAACACCCTCGAGAGGGCGAAAATTCAGATTGGCGGGAGAGTTTGAATCCAGTACAGCGCGAAGGAGGCGAAGAGCCGCCGCGGCAAGTGGTGACGGTCGACCGGCCGCACGAGAGACTTTTGTCTTCCAACGATTTTTTTTTTTTTTTCACCCCTTTTTTTTCCTTTCATTTCACCCTGTCATTTAATTTTATTTCTCCTCGTCCGGGCGAGGAAAAATCCGAGGCAAAATAAAAGAATGGAGAATTAAGGTTCCTAATGGATAGACGAAATTAAATTCTTGTACATTTTTTTTTTTTCGTCTTCCGGGTCACATTATACGCTCAGAGAAAAATATAGTAGAATAGTAGGTCGAATTATACCGATATAATTGGCAGGAGGGACGATCGTATCAATTGGTACTCGATACTATGTATTTGATTAGTTAAGTTATTATTAAGTTTGCTGCTATTATTATTATTATTATTATTATTAAAATATAATAATAATAATAATAATAATAATAATAGATTATTAAAATATAAAAATATTATTATTATTATTATATTTATTGAAATATTATTGCTAAAAATAGTAGCAACAAAAAACCAAAAATAATAATAATAATTTTTTTGCCTCCATTTTGTTACCATTGTCGTCACTATAAAATATAAACGTCTCGCCCGGAAATTATACTGTATACTAAAAATATGGTATTGTTGTTTCAACAATGTATTTTTCTCTCAGTGACATTTCATTTTTTATTTTTTTTTTTCGCGTATCGTCATCCTCTGGTATATCCCGCGTTTTCAAATATTCAGTCTTCATTCGGCTTACGACCCGCGTTTCGGCTGTTTAACAGTTTTACGCGTCGCGTACGCGCGCGAATAAATAATCAGTGTACGCCAGATGAGGTCGTACAAATGCGGAGTGAATTCGCGTGCAAGTGACTGCTGCACTGCTGCACTGCCGCACTTGTCGGTGCGGCGCAGCTCGAGTGGGGGGCAGAGGGGGGCAGGTGGGGGACACAAAACGCGGGGGTTTCGAGCGTCCCTCCGGTGAGGCTCCGTCCGTCTCCCTCCCTCCCCTCGTCCCGGTCCCGTGGATTCTAATGAGAACAATCTCGCCCCGGTGCGTAATTACGAAGTTAATTGGATGGCAAACGGGGGAGCGGCGGGAGGGGGCGGAGGGGGGAGGGGGAGGGGGACTGTCGCCCTCTCGCTCGCGTATATAAAACGCGCGGGTCTTAACGGACTCGGGGAAATAATTGGATAAGAATGCGCGGGGCGCCCGAGGAGAGCCGAGCGTCGGGCTGGAAGGTACGACGCGCTTCTAGAATTTCATGCGTCGCGCGCGAACGCGGGAGATTCTGCGACGAGGAAGAAGAAAAAAAAATAAAGGAGAAGAAAAAAAATAAGCGAGGAAAAACAAAAGCGGGTAATGAGTGGAAGCGACCCGAGATGGAAAAGAATTAAATGGAAGCGGCGAGCCGCGACCCTTAGACCCCCCTCCCCCCCCCCCCCATCAATAACTTTTCAATTTTCTCGTTCGGCACCACAGCGCGCTGTGAAAATATCGCGTCGATCCCGCAACTCTTCGTCGGCACCGCGAGCGGGGAAATTAATTTTTCACGCGTTAATGCGGCGATTAAAAAAACATTACGAAAGCTGGAGTATTTTTCCCGCGAAGGAGGTAATTCCCGATCGTGACTGAATCAGGGTTTTCTGATTTTCTTATTTTTCGGTCGTTTTTCTGAATATATGAGATGTTTGCCTGAGAAAAAAATATTTTTTTACGTGTTTAAAATGGCAATTAAAAAATATAATCGCTGCTACATTTTCCGTATAAATGAGGCAATTTTGGGTGGCTTTGGTGTCTTTTTTTCCGCACGTTTGCAATGCAAATCGCTGAATCCATTGAGATGTTTGTCGAAATGAAAATTAATTCTCCACGCAATCGAAAAGAAAATTAATTTTCCACGCAATAGAAAAGAAAATTAATTCTCCACGCAATAGAAAAGAAAATTAATTCTCCACGCAATAGAAAAGACAATTAATTTTCCACGCAATTAATGCATCAATGAAAAATCATTGTACACGCACAAACGAAATAATTCCAGACGGCTGTTGAATTCATCAGTACACGACTGAAATAAGTTTTTCCAACTTTTTTTTTTTCATTCATTTTTCCGCACGTCCGGAATGAAAATCGCAGAAGCCACGAAATGTTTATCGAAAAGAAAATTAATTTTCCACGCAATTAATGCAGCAATGAAAAATCATTATACACGCACAAACGAAACAATTCCAGACGGCTGTTGAATTCATCAGTACACGACTGAAATAAGCTTTTCCAATTTGTCGTATTTTTTTTTCTTCATCATTCGTTTTTCCGCACGTCCGCAGTGCGAATCGCTGAATCCACGGGAGATATTTATCTAAAAGATCGCTCGTGCCGCGATAAATTCAAAGCGTCTCCTCGCACAACACACCCCAAGCGGTATCGCATGCATTTATGCCCGAGTCCGTCGCGTCTGCTGAGCGAGAGAGACGCAGAGCGAGCGATGCACCGGAGCTCCAGTGCTCACACGGTAATTGTACACCGCGCGCGGATAGAGAATCCATGCGATAGAGACCTCCGCGAGATCCGCGAGTAATTACCAGAGACGCACCTAAACACCACCCACGACCGCCCACGCTCGCGAATTCCCCCCCAACCCCCCCTTCTCCACCCCACCGTGTATTCGCGATGCGAAGCTTGCAACACGCGAATTCTCTGTACGCGTCTCGTCGAGCCGATTCGCACGTAGCCGCACGCAGCGAAAAACGAAAGGACGCTGTAAACTCGCGAGATGGTAGCAACCATTGAAGGCAAACCCTAGGAGCATTACAGTGTTATAAATATACATTGTGAACATTTTTTGTGAATTTATGTTATTGGGAATTTGTCAGCTAATGTATTAAATTTAATACACGTGTGTTTAGTAAGATTCCAAATTTTTGTACTGAGTTTCTTAACTTTCGTATTTAATTTCCTATTTTTTGTACTCAGTTTTATTAATTTTCGTATTAAATTTCCTATTTTTTGTACACAGTTTAATTTTCGTATTAAATTTCCTATTTTTTGTACACAGTTTAATTTTGGTATGAAATTTCCTATTTTTTGTACTCGGTTTCTTAGCTTTTGTATTAAATTTCCTAATTTTTATACTGAGTTTCTTAACTGTAACATCAAATTTCGTAAATTTATAGTGGAAATTCAGTGGAAACTGCTGTAATTTAACATTTCACTTGGGTGTCAAATTTAATATACCAGTTTATCGTTTATGCAAACGGGCTTCCTTTATACCCGTAATTGAAGCTTATGCGAAATATATTTTTAACAATGAATTATCTGGATTAACGTAGATTGGTGAAAAATTAATATTTGGTATTTATAACAATACAGGCGTGAAATGATGCAAGTGGATTGGGCAACTTTGCGTCGCGATACGAACGACTCGGTGCCACTGATTACGTCACTGCAATCAAGAGACGCGGCGCCGCGTGTCGACGCCGCAAGTGTATTAAAAGAAATTAATTCGGCCTCCGGACGACGTTTCTTCGAAGGCGACGCTACCGCTACTTTTATTTGCCCGAAGTCGGCCCTTATTCGGTCGCTCTCAAATATGTAACTCGAATTATTTGTAGCTACAGTTCGCGGATGAAAAATGTATTTTTTTATAATTTAATGTATTTTATAATTAATTAAAAATACAAATACTAATATTTGTATTTTACAATTCATAAAAAATACAAATTCTAATATTTATATTTTAAAATTCATTCAAAACACAAATACTAATATTTCTATTTTACAATTTATTAAAAATACAAATTCTAACATTTCTATTTTACAATTTATTAAAAATACAAATACTAATATTTCTATTTTACAATTTATTAAAAATACAAATTCTAATATTTCTATTTTACAATTAATTAAAAATACAAATTCTAATAATTGTATTTCACAATTAATTAAAAATACAAATTCTAATATTTCTATTTTACAATTAATTAAAAATACAAATTCTAATAATTCTATTTCACAATTAATTAAAAATACGAATACTAATATTTCTATTTTATAATTTATTAAAAATACAAATACTAAAAATTCGCTATTAAAATGTTCATAAATCCGGCAGCTAAAACATTCAACGCACACAAAAGCGCCGGCGCTGCCTGCATACATTCCCCCCTGCAGTCACATAAATAAATATCATCCTCACAACCCATCCCCGCGCGAACCATTCAAAAAAGTGTCTACATATTTATACGTACGCGGTGTAATAATCCAATCGCGCCGTGTCGTACACGCGACTCAAGAGAGCCGTGAGATCCGCTTCACTGGGATAAGCGCGCAGCTTCCTACGCACGTGGCTCGCGCCTTTTCCGACTCTCGGGCGCATAAAGTGCATATACACGAGGTTCTCGCTTCGGCGCAACACACGTGAGGGTCTCGCGCGGTCGTCTCGTATTCGCGCTTCTTATTTATGGAAAAGTTATATGCGACGAATAAAAAAACCGCATTGTCTATGCTCAGCCGGTTTGGCGCGAAGAAAAAAAAAAAAAAAAAAAAAAAAAAAAAAAAAAAAAAGAATTGCAGTTTCATACGTGGGCGTCGTAGTTTACAGCGTATGTTGCGCGGGTGCAGCCGCGAAAAGAGCTGAAAGACCGCGCGCGCTGTGTATTCCCAGCGACTATAAAGCTGCAATAACTATGATGCGTTTTGTGTGTATACGAGAATAATGCATTACTGGCAACACTTACTTATTATTTATACACGGGATATGCGGTGTGCAGAGAGGAAAGAGGAGAACGAGGGACGAGAGCGTAGGAGGACACACGAAGTTTAACGCCCGATACAACGTAGCCCCGGATCGCCTGTATGCACACCGAGAGAGCGACCGCGCTGCGCACGTACGGCGCGCGTCGCGCCTCGTCGATAGCGTAATTCGAGAAAGAACGCGCGAGGCCGCTGGGAACCCGTGATCGTTATACACGTGCCGTGTCAGCGTCGAGCAACACAAACGCGGACGACAATGGGGTTTTCCCTGTTTTACGCTTTTTCGCAACTCCCGGCGTCGCCGCGCACTTTAATTAAAATATTCGGGTTCGAAACTTGATACCGGGTTGAAAAACACGCGGGCGTTACAACCAGGAGGCGATGTTACTAATTAAAATTGGCAACGGTGATGGGAAGAGGGGCGGGGGGGGGGGGGAGGGGATGATGATAAAAAGTGTAATGCAACTATGACAATAGTCACGCGGGGCCTACAAATTGAAACGTGTTGCAAAACGTGTTGTGTCGGGTGACCGACGTCGCTGTAATACCGAAGGCAGAAATTTATTATCGCGAACGTTCGTCGATGGACGCGATTAAATTAATTAAAATTTGCTACGGTGACGGGTGGAGGGGGGGGGGGGGGGGGGTGATGATAAGAACAACGATGAAACTGTGACAATTATGGTCGCATTGGTGATCTTGTAATTCTCACTTACGTTCGTTGATCGACGTAATCACAACTCATGATGGGGAATAATAATAGTCGCAGTAAGGAGATCCAAAATGCTTACCTGAAACAGAAAAAAGAGCAACATCGTAAATAAGATGTTAATAAGTACAGATTATTATTATTATTATTATTATACAATTTTAATTCATATTTATTAAAAAAATGCAATTTCTCAGCACGTGTAAACCGATTGCGATCAAAGATTATTATTATTATTATTATTATTATTATACAATTTTAATTCACATTTATTGAAAAAATTCAATTTCTCAGCACCTGTAAACCGAGGGCGATAAAAGATTATTATAATTATTATTATTATATATTTTTAATTCATATTTATTGAAAAAATGCAATGTCTCAGCACGTGTAAACTGAGGGCGATAAAAGATTATTATTATTATTATAGAATTAAAATTCACATTTATTAAAAAATTCAATTTCTCAGCGCGTGTAAACCGATGGCCATAAACAATATGTGCGAGACAGCTCGAAACTTTACACCGAACACGAGCGACCTTCGACCATTCGCGCGTCACGAGTCGCTGCAGCGAGCGCCGCGCCCGGTCGAGCCGCGCTCGGATCTGCGATCTTTATGCTCGGGTCTTATGATCAAATGCGCGAGAAATTGTCCTCTCTTTACGATCGATTCGTCCAACGGTAAACGCTTCCGCTTGTAAAGTACGACGGCTTCATCGTCCCGCAGTACCTTATCCCATATATACACAGGTCGTCCCGGGTCGAACGCGGGAGCAAAAGTCGTTTTGCCTACCAAGCGAATGTAGACGTAAACAAGGAATAAATATAAGAAACTTTGCCGTCCTCGCGATCGGCAATAAGCCACCGTCGAATATTCATAAAATTCCGACGTACATCGTGTCCTCAATTTTCCAGCGAATGTGTCAATTTTGCTTCGCACGAAAAAAATTGAATTATTCGATACCCGCGATTTTTGCCCACGCGAAAAATACACTCCAAGTTGCTGAAACGTAGCGCAATAAATCATTCGATTGAAAAATAAAATTGAACACAATAAATCTCTCGATTCAAAAATAAAATTTAACACAATAAATCTCTCGATTCAAAAATAAATTTACCCCAAAGCCACCAGATCTACGTATTTTAATCTCAAGATTCACACAGCAGTAAACTTCACTTATTTACCAATTTATTAATTTTATTTTCCTCGCCCCAACTTTTTTTTCCATTACACCAAACCAATAAAACAATCGTCACGTTCCAACGTCGCCAAAAATTTACGACACCCAAACACGCTCCAACTTCTCAACATCCGCAACGCAATAAATCTCTGTATCAAAAAAATAAATCTCCAATCCCCCCCGATCGACGTGCATATCGCGCCAATACGCGAATTACATTAATCAATTAATTTCTTTTTTTCTCCACCATCGCATTACCATCATCCCAAGCCGCAATAAAACAATCGTCAACGCGCGTTGTTCCGCATTACCGAAAATTTACGATCAAAAACTTCTCGCTGGCCGCGGCCTTCGGAGCGCCGCGAAACTCGTAAAACTATATAACGCGGGAGCTCCGACATGCGTACAGACATTATTTATGACGTGACTCCGGTAATGGGATGTCGGATACTAATGAGCGTTCGACGTAACGCGGCGGAACCCTCTGGCTAGCGTTTCTAGAGATACACATGGATGCCTATATATATATATATATACACAACCTCTACATATATATATATATAAATATACGCGAACCTCTATGCAATACATAATATACGCTCAAGTATATACGGGGATACCCGGGCCGGTATATCGGTTAAAACGGACGACGGGAAGTCCTCGCTCGAGTACACCGGAACGCCCACAACGCTAACCCGCTCGCGCACACGAGAGACTTCCGACTATCCGCCGTGCGACGTGCGCTACCCATAGGTCGATTTAACTAATTAACCCAGATTCGCTCGCGATTCACGGGACGAGATATACGCGCGGCGCTGCTGCCTCCCGTCGAGCGGTGGCTAACAGACGGATTCAACAATTGTTTGCACTTTTCCCCGTGACAATGCGACCTCACCCCCGTCGCCCCCCCTCGCCCCCCTCGCGCGCGTCGCTATATCCGAATGAATCGGCGCTGTGCCCATTGATTGCGTCGTCGCGATTATAATTCTCGCGCGGGGCGAATATTAATCGGCGTTAATTACAATTACCGGGTTATCCTCCGCCCATGAATGCATCGTGAATGTGGTTCCTGGTGTAGTCGGAAATTTGTGGCGTTAAATATGGTCCAACGCGGGCCTTGGCAGGGCCAACATGGGCCTGATCAGGGCCTGACCTGGGCCGGATGTGACGCCACAGATTTTCTAGAGCGACTACAATGGAAGCTTTATGTAGTAGAAAATCTGTAGTGTTAAATACGACCCAAGTCGGGCCCTGGCGGGGCCAACGTGGGCCTGATCAGGGCCTGACCAGGGCCGGATGTGACGCCACAGATTTTCCAGGGCGACTACAGCGGAGGCTATTTGTAGTAAAAAATCTGTAGCATTAAATCCGGCGCAAGTCAGGCCCTGGCAGGGCCAACATGGGCCTGATCAGGACCTGATCAGGGCCGAAAATGACGCCACGGTATTTCTACCGGGGCAACTACAGCGGAGACTATCCCGAGTAAAAAAATCTGCAGCGTTACATTCGGCTGGAATCGGGCCCTGATCAGGCCCTGACGGGGCTAATAGGGCCCTGATCAGAGCCTGACCTGAACAGGGCCTGATCAGGGCCGGATATAACGCTACAGATTTTCTACTCGGGATATGTAGTAGAAAATCTGTAGCATTAAATCCGGCCCAAGTTGGGCCCTGGCAGGGCCACCGTGGCCCTGATCAGGCCCTGAACAGGACCAACTGCAACGCCACGAATTTTCCACCAGGGCGCGCGGAGCGCGTAGCGCAAAGTACTGCGGGTGGTGCGGATAATTATTCTCCGCGCTGTTCTCGAGCGGGCGAGAAAGAGCCGAGAAAGAAAGGGAGGCGTTAGAGCGTTGAGTTACGTTCGACGTGGGCCTTAACTCTTTAACGAGGCAGCCGGCGAGTGGCTCGACTTAAGTGCAATAAATAGGCGTTGGATATACGTTTTTTTGCCTCCCCTCGCGCATATACACAGCGCGCTCTATGCGTCTGCTGCAGTGTTGCCGAATGACTATGCGGCGAACGAACGAACGCGTACGAGAGTGTGTAGTACGCGACCGATGGTAATTACTTCGACGTGGTAGCTCAAGTGTGGGCGAGCCGAACTCGCAGCCGAACGTCCCGACACAGCCTGCAGGACCGCACAGTGATTGACAGCCCGAGAGGCGGCCGATCGCTGGTTATCGGCACGCGGTCACACCTACGGGTTTTACGGGCTGCGGCGAAAACCCGCGAGAGCCACAAAGAGGACTGCGGCGCGAGTGCAGCCGCAGCTGCAGTTGCATCGACGCGTCGTGTGGGAGATCCACAGCGACGAAACGTAATTTCGAACCCGCGAATTCGTGCCATTATTCTTCCCCTTTTTTCGCCACGGAATGCGCGTGGGTTTTTGACACACTTTCGTGAATACTTTCGTAATGCATCGACTATTATGAATTGCAATGTGCAGTGAATAAAACATGCATTTTTTACAATGAGATTATACAATTCCCAGGTATCATTTATATTAATTCCTATGATTTTTGTGAGATATAAATCAGATGTTCCTTAGTGGAGAATCTGTAGCGTTATGTGAGGTCCAAGTCAGGCCCAGCTGGGGCCCTAGTAGGGCCAATGATTTCCTAGCCAGGGCCTGACCAGCGCCGACTTTAACGCCACGAATTTTCTATACCAGGATTTTATTAAACCTGAATTCTTGCGTAATGCATCGACTATCATGAATTGCAATGTGCAGTGAATAAAAAATGCATTTTTTACAATGAGAAAACAATTTCCAGGTGGCTTTTATATGAATTTCTATGATTTTTGTGAGATATAAATCAGATGGTCCTTAGTGGAGAATCTGTAGCGTTATGTGAGGTCCAATTCAGGCCCAGCTGGGGCCCTAGTTGGGCCAATGATTTCCTAGCCAGGGCCTGACCAGCGCCGACTTTAACGCCACGGATTTTCTATACCAGGATTTTATTAAATTATGCAAAAGGAACGTGTTAACAAAAAATTAAAAAAAAAAATCAACTGGCACAAGTGAGACGCTATAAAGTATCCAATGCGCTACGAGCATCTTTCACGGTAAAAACCTGGGCGTGCGTACGAACACAAATGCACGCGCGCGACGTACATTCGCGTAATATTTACGATTACATGTACACGCGAGTAGGGACGACGCCGTGTGTGTCCAATACAATTCGCCGCGGTGACCAAAACCCAGTGTGTATTATGCCGCACGCACGTTACGGGTCGTATACATGCGCGTTGGCAACGCACGAAAACCGGGGGGGAGGGCGAGCAGGAGGCAACGGCACGTGGTTTTACCCCGGAGGGTCAAAAATATCCCATAAATCACATTACGATGAGAAATGCTCCGCGGCGTTCGCGCACGAGTCGACTCTCCCCATACGCCTCCTCTGTTTCCATCCTCCCACCGGGCTCCAGCATCACCTTCCACCGGGCGCAACCCCTCGATCTTGCCAATCCTACGTGTGTGCATATGTAGCCATCCATGTGTGTGACTTTTGTGTGTATGACGTTTCTCTGTATGACGTTTGTGTGTGGTGTTTATGTGTGAAGTTTGCGTGTAACGTTTGCGTGTAACGTTTGTGTGTGACGTTTGTGTGTGACGTTTGTGTGTGATATTTGTGTGTGTGACGTTTGTGTGCGTGATGTTTGTGTGTAATGTTTGTGTGTGACGTTTGTGTGCAATATTTGTGTGTGTAATGTTTGTGTGTGACGTTTGTGTGCAATATTTGTGTGTGTGACGTTTGTGTGCAATATTTGTGTGTGTAATGTTTGTGTGTGACGTTTGTGTGCAATATTTGTGTGTGTGACGTTTGTGTGGAATATTTATGTGTGTGACGTCTTTTGTGTGATGTTTGTGTGTAACATTTGTTAGTGTGTGACGTTAGTTTATGACGTTAGTGTATGACGTTAGTGTGTGAAGTTAGTGTGTGACGTTAGTGTGTGAAGTTAGTGTGTAACGTTCGTGTGTGACGTTAGTGTGTGACGTTTGTGTGTGTGACGTCTACGTGTGACATTTGTCTGTGTGACGTTTTTGTTTATGACGTCTGTGTGTGATGTTTTTATATATGACGTCTGTGTGTGTGATGTTTTTGTATATGACATCTGTGTGACGTTTGTGTGCGTGACGGTTACATGCATGACGTCTACGTATGACGTTTGTATACGATGTCTGTGTTTGTGTGTAACCCACATCCTGTACAAAGATACACACGCGGATGTATTGACGTATTCAGACGCCGGTTCGCGCGGCAACTGGAACTATACCCGCAGCGTCTAGCAATCTCAAAATTTACGAGGCGTCGCTCACCCTCGCATAAATCTGTTTCTTCACACCTGTCGATTCCTTCTCGACGACTCCCGAACCCGATATTCCTTGGGATACGCGAAAATTACGCCCCGAGAGTTGGGCGCCAGGAATAGCGCCGTGAAAGCTCTATCGAATTTGTTTATTCGTTTAGAGCGCCGCGAGCTCCCGGCGGCGGCGATGGATTGACGCGGGTACCGCCGATGGCCATTCCCGGAGTTATTGGAAATCCTCGGGTGGCTCGGGATATTTTTGTAATACCCGAAAATGCGATTTGTTCAACGTATACGTTCGGGTTGTCATTTTTATCGAGTGAATTTGGGATTTCCACGAGTTGACATTGCGATTCGGTGACCTGTCAAGCTACAAGATGAATTTGTAATCCGGAGCTAAATTCTGCTGTCACTTTGAATATAATAAATAAATAAAAGTAAAAATAAAAATAAAACATCTCTTGAATTAAACAATCACATCGGCGTTCCGGTGATCCATTCTTCGTTCTCCCAGTCGACCAATCACCGCTCGATCCACAGTTCGAGACTTCATAGATTCGCGAGATAGCGGAGGGATGTTTTTTTAGTTACCCGAGGCGGCTCGAGACGGAGGAGGGACGTTGCAAACGAAGTGCGCCGAGGGGCCAACAAAGAGAGGATTAAAGTACTACTCGTTGGTTATAATGGGATACGTATACGGAGTTGTAGTTACACGACGCAGTCGTCGGTGTGTATGTAATACATATGGCTGCCATTATCGATGAATAAACGCGGTTCGAAATAGCGAGAGGAGTTATACGACGAGAGAATAAGCCTCACTCGCGACTCTCTATGAATAATAGAAGTAACCAATCTTCGACGATATCTCGCGATGGATCTGAACGCGGGATATAATAAGAGGAGGTGGAGGAGGAGGTGGAGGAGGAGGCAAAGAAGATATGGAGCTGTACTGGAGAACGAAGACGTACGAGCATCACTACCAGAAAATCTGTGCGGTTACATGCGGCTCTGGTCAGGCCCTGATCAGGACCAGGTTGGCCTTTTCGGACCATATGGCCATATGAAAATATTTATATGTGAAATATATGTTGCTTATAAAAATGTATGAATCATATATGTGACATATAGAACATTGAATATATTTCACATATGCATTTTTCACACACAAATATTTCATATTTATATTTGACATATATTTTTACATATAAAAATATATTTAACATATAAATATTTTCATGTGGGTGGAAATAAAGTATATGCAAGATATATAAAATATGTATTCTAGATATACAAGATATATTTTAACCGAAAACTTCTATATGACTGATATATTTTAGGATATATACGAAATATATGAGAGCGAAAAATTGTTCTAAGATATATTCAAAATATATTCAGAATGCATTTTTATTGTATTATCGTCCGAAAAATGCTATATGTCAGATATATTTTCGTGTATATTTATTTTCCGTGGGGGACGACCTAAATTGGACAGGATTTAATGCTATTGATTTTCAGGGATACTCAGGGAATAAAGGAGAAGGAGAGAAAGAGCGAAAAGTGAGAGTAAGAGAAAAATCCTTTTGCTGAATCGCGACCTGATGGTCTAACCCGAATTCGCCGGAGCCGCGCAATAATAACGGAAATCAAGAATGCCGAAAGCACGAGATTTTCTCGCTCCATCTTTTTATCACCTCATCGTTCCCCACATTCCGCTCCTTTTCCTCGCTACACATTTATCACTGCCGCCCGCTGTGTTTTCTTTGCCCCGTGCAGCAGCAGCAGCAGCAGCAGCGCGTGGTAGTTAAGAGTGAAAAACGCAAAGGTCGAGGCCTTGAGGGTCTCCCGCTTGTTTTTCTCGCAATTCCTTCCGTGCCCTTTCTCACCGGAGGGTTGCGCCAGTTGCCATTACCGTAGCCAAGCACCCGTGGACCGTTCGCTGTGCGCCGTCACGGAAGCGTAATGTTTGCGCGGGGGTTGATTTTCCACTTTTTGTTTTGACTCGCCGGGGGAAAAGCGCGGAGGCTCGGATGCAACCCTCGTGCGGAGCTGCCACGCTCCACACGAGGGACGCCGCCGGCTGCTTCCCTCGGAGCTCCGCGTGCGCGCCGACGACGACGACGACGACTCCTCCGCACGTCGTTATTTCAGTCCTGTCGACACAGAAAACACTCGCCGCGACACTTTTCGCCTCCCTCGCGGGACACGCGCCGCCACGGCTTTCTCGTCATTCGCAATTTGGTCGTCGTCAAATATTCAGTTTGGATTCGGGATGTCGCGGAAATGAAGGCGGAGGTTTTTTTTTAAAAGCGGGATGCATCGTATTTTTTTACGTAGTATGTAAAATGGAATTTTTCGCACAGTGTGTAAAATGGAGTTTTTCGCACAGTGCGTAAAATAGAACTTTTCGCACAGTGCATAAAATATAATTTTTCGCACAATGCGTAAAATGGAACTTTTCGCACAGTGCATAAAATTGAATTTTTCCCACGGTGCGTATAATGGAATTTTTCCTACAGTGCATAAAATATAATTTTTCGCACATTGCGTAAAATATAATTTTTAGCACATTGCGTAAAATGGAATTTTTCGCACATTGCGTAAAATGGCATTTTTCGTACAGTGCGTAAAATGGAATTTTCCGCATACTACGTCAAAAAATATGTTGTGCCACAACGTCCGCAAGATTTTACGCAATTGTGGCATAATATACTATTTTGTGGGTCTGTTGAGCTTAAAATGGTTATTTGAGACGTACCGACCGATGGTAACCGTCAAATGTCACGGGTGGATATTTTTTTCACGAGTGGCTGACGCGAGCTTCTCAAGCGTCACGGGATTTATTCAACACTTTCCCGACAGCGCGGGTCAAGCGGGGAAAAGCGAATCGAGGTTAACGCCCGAGTTAACCTCAATGCGCCGGAAAAGCTTGCGCAAATTAATTATATAAATCTCGCCCTCGGTGCGGGACGCGAGGCTCCGTGGAAGCTGAGCAGATAAACTGTAAACAGTATATTGTACGTAATACAATATAGCGTGCGCGAATAACACAGCGAGGCGCCCGAAACCCCCCGTAGCTCTCGCTCTCTTAATTAGGTTTTTTATTTCTCCCGGCCCGGCGCGCCGTTAACCCCGGTCATTAAGTCCGCCAAGTTGAGGAGGGACGTAATACTGCGTATCCATCCCTCTCTCGGTGTCACTTGGGGTCCGAAAAAAAAAAATGCGGACGTACAGTTGAATCTCCTTCGACTGCTCAGCTTGGGTCAACCAAGAACTCGGATAAACGACCTACCACAATATAATCAATATATAAGCTCAATAATGAAATTGTTGTTCAACACAATTTAGTAAATTCGTCTAAAAGTTCGTTTGAGTCTGACAAATTTTTCTTAGTTGAGTCTAACAATTTTTTTTTTTCGTTGGTTCTAACAAATTTTTCTTAGTTGGATCTAACATATTTTTCTAAGTTGGGAATAACAAATTTTTCTTAGTTGGGCCCAACAAATTTTTCTTAGTTGGGTACTAAAAAAATTTTCTTAGTTAGGTCTAACAAATTTTTCTTAATTGGGTCTAACAAATTTTTCTTATAGTTGTATCTAACAAATTTTTCTCAGTTGGCTCTAACAATTTTTTACACAATTTCAAAATATCTCAATAACGAAACAATTGCTCACGATTTCGTAATTCCTGTAAAAAAATTCCTTTGAGCCCACCAAATTTTTTTTTAACACTATTTTTTATTCAATCGTTTCAAACAAATTTTCCACCCTCGCGAACCTTCAACTCCGAAGCACCGGAAATCAACGGCACAATAAGCGGATAGAAAATCCCATTGTTCCCTGTCGAGAATCGAAGCCGGGCCAACTGCTGCCGCGTGCTAACTGCGAGAACAGAAGCGATATGTTTGCCTCTCATTCCCCGAGCTTTTCCGTCGCTCCCTCGGCTCCACCTTCTCTCTCCAACGCATCCCACATTCTCGTTTCTCGGCCGGAGGCCACGAGAGAGCCACCCTCGCACGTATTCTCGCTGTCTTCCACTTTCCTCGCTCTCTCTCTCCCTTTACACCCCTTGGTTCCTTGCGTGCTTCACCGCCACCCACTCCTCGACGGTACCCGAGCTTAATTATATTTTATCGCAGCTTTGTTGCGCTTATTTAAATTTAAATCGTCTACTTTGCGTATAACCGGATGGACGCTTTAACGAACAGCCGGCCTGGACCCGGTTTCTCATCTCCCGCTCGCGCGCAAACCCAGAACGAAGTGTCTGTGCACCGAGAAAAAAAAAACGAGAGAGAAAGCAAAACGCGCTTTCCACATTTTTCTTCCCTCTTTCACTCGGACACTCCGCAGCCCTTCCGAGCGGCTGTTGCGTCCGTGAAAAAAAGACCGAAACGACGGAGGGAGAGAAAGA
The DNA here is from genome assembly GCA_963932165.1 of Pimpla rufipes. Taxonomy (NCBI): domain Eukaryota; kingdom Metazoa; phylum Arthropoda; class Insecta; order Hymenoptera; family Ichneumonidae; genus Pimpla; species Pimpla rufipes. Next base: position 26,937,279 of record OZ010630.1, read on the forward strand.
GAGACGGCGGGAAAAAAAAGAAAGAGGAAAAAGAAAGTACGGAGCGAAAAAAAAGAAAAAAAAAAACAGCGGCAGCAAACCGAGTCCACACTGGAGAGGTTTCGATGGCCACTGCCAACTTTCCGATAGAAATGATTTTAAGTTGAAAACTCGAGGGAAAACGAGATCGAACTGCGTCGCGGAGCGAGCGAAACGGAGAAAGTGGAGGAAAGAGCGAAGGAGGAGGAAAAAAAAGGGAAAAAAAAGAAGAAGGTAACTCAGGAAAGGGAACTGTATTTCGCCCCGTCACGGTTCCCGCGTTCACTAGAGGAGTTCGCATTTCTCCCGCTTCGTTTCTTTTTAGCCCTCATTCTCTTTCTCAATTTTCTCTCCTTCTCTCTCTCTCTCTTTTTTTGTCGTTTTCTGTCTTTCTCTCTCTCTCTCTCTCCCTCTCTCTCTCTCTCCCTCTCTCTCTCTCTTTTTTTCGTCCTTCTTTGTTTTTCTCTCTCTCTTTTTTTTCGTCCTTCTCTGTCTTTCTCTCTCTCTCTCTCTCTTTTTTTCATCCTTCTCTGTATTTCTCTCTCTCTCTCTTTTATCGTCCTTCTCTGTTTTTCTCTCTCTCTTTTTTTTCTTCCTTCTCTGTTTCTCTCTCTCTCTCTCTCTCTCTCTCTCTCTCTCTCTCTTTTTCCTCATTCTCTCTTTTTTTTCGACCTTCTCTTTTTTTCTCCCTCTTTTTTTTTCGTCCTTCTCTGTCTTTTTTTTCCTCCTTCTCTCTCTGTTTTCCGTCCTCTCCGAAGGCTCCGAACGAGGCAGCCCGAGAGAGTAACGAGTGGCGCAGGATCTGAGAGAAAAGTGGACGAGGAAGGCACGAACGGCGACTGCCCACGCGTTCCCCGCGCTATTCTTTCTCCCGGTCGTCGTTGCACTTGCGGTCTCTTCCCCCTCCACCCCTCGTTCCACCCCGCAGCGCTCGGCTTTGCTCGCTTCCTCGCCGCCAAAGTCCTTCGTTTTCTCTCTGCCTCCTGCTTTTTTGCCCATTGCCATTTACGTGTACGTGGATTATGTTTATTATTATCCGTACATGTGCAATATAGCGCACGTGGGCTTCACGTCAATTGCAATCGATGCTGCGCGCCGCCATATACGTTCCGTAGCCGATGTGTGTGAGATGTGTGGATACATTGGGGATGGGGGCAAAATGGGACAGCGGGGCAGAACGGCGCAGCGTTTTTTTTTCTTCCAGTTTTGATTTTCTTGCGGGACAAAATGGGACAAAACTCTATTTCGGAAATATCGCGAGGACAAATTTCAACGGACTTTTTAAAAGTAGCCATATTGCCTGAATGTGTCAAGCAATATGGCTACTTTTGAAACGTCACGTTAAAAAATGATTAATTTCTTTTATAATTTATTATTTTTATATAATCATCACTGATGATGTTGAGTGTCACCCAGTTAATAAAAACACGAATTTTTTTTATAAATTCTTTTTTTTTTATATAATCATTGCTAATGATGTTGAGTGTCACCCAGTTAATAAAAACACGAATTTCCGAATATGTGGGTTGTCCCATTTTGCCCCGCATTTTTTTTTTTTTTTTGCAACTCTCAAAATTGATAATTGGAATCGAATTTTTGGGTGAAAAGTAATCAAAAATACACTTTTGTCATCGTCCTAAAATCATTTTTCGTTTACACGTCCCATTTTGCCCCACCTTCTCCTGCATACTATGTAAGCGCGCCTTTGTCGTCGCGTTGGGTCACAGCAATTTTCATTCTCCTCTCGCCACGTACGCCAGCGAGTTACCTCTCGCTATCCCCCCCACCGTTTTTATTTCTCCGTCTCGCTTTTTTCCCCTCTGATCTCTCGCTCGCTCGCGCGCTTCTGATACGCCCGGCCTCCGCACACTGTCGCCGTATAACCCGGTAATTATTAGCCTCTCGCGCGCGCGCCGGCATCGCGCGAGAGACAGAGAGACAGAGATGCCTATCCACACTTCCCGTCCGCGAGGCAGACCCCGAGATCTCGGCGGATCGGGCGATGCGAGAGCCCCCCGGTGTTATTAGCGGACAATATGCCGCGCCTACTCGCGCGCGAGAAACTCGAGTCTCTCCCGAGGGATTAGCATAAAATCGCGCGTCCTCCGAGGATCTCGTTTGGCAACGCTATTATTGACAACCGAGGCTCGAGGAGCGGCATTAAATGACGCTATTGAGTCTAGACAGCATTAAACTCCGGTAACGTTTTTTTTTTTTTTTTTTTTTTGCGTTGAAGCTAGTGTGCCGATCGTGGACATCAATCGGTAATGTGTGATGAAGAGCTCTGAATTACCATAAATATATCCATCCATTCATTCGTCAGTCGTCGTGGAGGAAATTTATGTCGTGTCATATCGTCGATTTTCCTTTTTAAATCAGTCAAATTATTTTGTGGAAGAAAAAAAAAGAAACTGTATTTTTGAGTTACGAATAATTTCAAAATAAACGCAATACTTTTTTTTTGCGTTGAAGCTAGTGTGCCGATCGTGGACATCAATCGGTAATGTGTGATGAAGAGCTCTGAATTACCATAAAAGTATCCATACATTAATTCGTCAGTCGTCGTGGGGAAAATTTATGTCGTGTCATATCGTCGATTTTTCTTTTTAAATCAATCAAATTATTTTGTGGAAGAAAAATGAAAAAAAAAAAAAAAACGAAACTGCATTTTTGAGTCACGAATAATTTCAAAATAAACGCAATATTTCTCGTCAAAAATGGCCAATAAAATATATATAATTTTTTTTTTTTTCAATTTCAGAAAATTCGTAGGAAATTCGTGACGTTATATCTGATACTTCTTTAAAAAAAATGGCCAATAAAATATACTTTTTTTTTTTCAATTTTAGAAAATTCGTAGAAAATTCCTGACCAGGGCCTGACTTGGGCCAGATTTAATGCTACAGATTTTCTACTCACGTAAATACATAAATGAACAATCTCACGGAGCCGGAAGTGGACACGAGCCAGGCGTTCATCGAGCCGTCCGACATGCAATACATACCCCTTTCATATAGCCCCCCCCCCCCTCCACTCTGCTCCCCCTGCACCCCTGTATACACACGTACGAACATTCCTGTCGTGCCTCGTCGCTCCACATTCATCCGGGTCTCGGGCTTCAGGCCACCCGTCCTCGTCAACAGGGGCGAGAAGGGGATGAAGGGGGGGGAGATTTGAGTAGCCACGGAAGAAGGACGTGCAGGGGGCGGAGAGGTTCTCGTCTAGCAGTTTCTTCTTCCTTCCGACGCTCCGTCACCGCGCTGCCCAACACATATAGCGTTATAGGCGAGCGCAACGGGCGCGGAGTCGTCGTGGGCTCAAATTTCAGCCGGCGGTTTTGCTCGGTGGTCCCGGGTCTGGCTTTTAGCCTCCCCGGTTGTCGCTGGTCACCGTGGAAAGTTATACGAGCAAACAGCTGTATCCCTCGCGCTCTCGCGTTCGGCTCGTTCACCGCTGGGCCACCCGCAGACCTTCTATCTTCACGTTCCGGCGGACACCGCGAGCTGCTCTAAGCCGCGCGGTCACGGAAGGCTCTCAGCGGGCACGAGAAATTTCGTCGATGCTAAAAATTTGGTATGAAAGTCGAGTAAATAAACTAGAATTTTTTTTTTTTTTTAATATCGACTTTTAACCTATATCATCGTTCTCAAGTCGCATATTCTACCCCCGAAAACACTGGTTATTAACCTTTTTTAATCGATTTTGAAAAAAATATTTTTTTGGCGACGAAAAAATATTTTTTCGGTCAGAAATCGTAGATCTGGCTCCGGACCGAAAATCGCCAAAATCGACTCCAATTTTTTTTCTTTTCAAAATATCGACTTTTAACCTATACCATCACTCTCAAGTCGCATATTCTACCCCCGAAAACACTGGTTATTAACCTTTTTTAATCGATTTTGAAAAAAATATTTTTTTGGCGACGTAAAAAATATTTTTTCGGTCAGAAATCGTAGATCTGGCTCCGGACCGAAAATCGCCAAAATCGACTCCAATTTTTTTTCTTTTCAAAATATCGACTTTTAACCTATACCATCATTCTCAAGTCGCATATTCTACCCCCGAAAACACTGGTTATTAACCTTTTTTAATCGATTTTGAAAAAAATATTTTTTTGGCGACGAAAAAAATATTTTTTCGGTCAGAAATCGTAGATCTGGCTCCGGACCGAAAATCGCCAAAATCGACTCCAATTTTTTTTCTTTTCAAAATATCGACTTTTAACCTATACCATCATTCTCAAGTCGCATATTCTACCCCCGAAAACACTGGTTATTAACCTTTTTTAATCGATTTTGAAAAAAAATATTTTTTCGGTCAGAAATCGTAGATCTGGCTCCGGACCGAAAATCGCCAAAATCGACTCCAATTTTTTTTCTTTTCAAAATATCGACTTTTAACCTATACCATTATTCTCAAGTCGCATATTCTACCCCCGAAAACACCGGTTATTAACCTTTTTTAATCGATTTTGAAAAAAATATTTTTTTGGCGACGAAAAAAATATTTTTTCGGTCAGAAATCGTAGATCTGGCTCCGGACCGAAAATCGCCAAAATCGACCCCAATTTTTTTTCTTTTCAAAATATCAACTTTTAACCTATACCATCATTCTCAAGTCGCATATTCTACCCCCGAAAACACCGGTTATTAACCTTTTTTAATCGACTTTGAAAAAAAAAAAAAAAAAAACAATTTTGGCGTAAAAAGTTGCTTATGCATCGCGCCTCGGCAGCGATGCCGGTTGCGATGATCGCAGCGAGGCCCGCGGCAGCTGCACAACCTAGCGGCGGCGGCGGCTTCTTATACCCATACGCCGAATGCGCTGAAGTAGGAATACAAGGAACGATGATCGTGCATTCGGAGAGTCCTCGCGGATCGACTCGGGAATCGAGTAACCCCGAGGACTCCTTCGAGGATTCCACTTGCGCAAACCGCGAGTGGAAGTCGCTATATATATATATATATATATATACATATATGTATATGGATGCCATGTGCACGTGTGGTGTACATATGCGGCCACAAATTCGTTATATGCATACCGATCGGTCTACCATAGCGACATTCGTGCATCGCGTGTGTACGACGGGATCGCGTTTAGTACACATACGGCCGATGCCTCGAAGTGTTTCAGCAACCGGCAATACCCGCTCGCTCCTCATTGTCGAACAAGCCGGTATCAGCCCACGCGATACTCGAGCCACGTGGGTGGAGAGCTGAAGACGCGGAGAGAGAAAGGGAAAGAGGGGACCTTGTTCCATACCCCCGGCTACGAGGGGCCCGATTTATGACACACGAGAGACGGCGACGCTCTGTCCCCACCGATGGGACCGTAAAGTACGCACGGCGCGCAATCGCGCATGCGCAATAGAGCAGTCGCCCCGAGAGACGATCTCGCGGATCGATACTCGCGAATAAATAAATATCTGACTGGCTGCAGCGAGAAATATCGCCTGTCGAAGATAAGTCCCAACCCCGCAGTGCCGAGTCTTGGAACGATTTCTTCATTGCTGAACGCAGAAACGGGGAAATCGGGGATTTATCTGATTTGGTTTGTTGGCCTCGAATGAGGACTGAGAATGTTTTTTTAATTTTTTTATTTTTATACAAAATAATTTTATTTAAATTTTTTTATTTTAATACAAAATAATTGTATTTAAATTTTATTATTTTAATAAAAAATTATTGTATTAAAAACATTTATTTTAATAAAAAATAATTGTATTAAAAAAAAATTATTTTAATAAAATATAATTGTATTAAAAAAATTTATTTTAATAAAAAATAATTGTATTTGAATTTTTTTATTTTAATAAATAATAATTTTATTTAAAAAATGTTAATTTTAATTAAAAAAAAAATGGTTATTCTGAAAATAGATTAAATTAAAAAATGCTGAAGATATAAATATCTTTTCACTGAGAGAAATAGCTAAAAATAGTTATAGTTACTATTTTTCAAGTTACGATTGCCATGTAACAGTTGTCATATCTATTGAGTAATTATCGTAAACTATATAAATAATAGCAGGACCGAAAAATTCATAAATGTCCTACTTTACAGTTACCAGAAATTACACGATTTTTCTGAGTCTGAACAGCTTGAGAAAGCTTGAAAACTGAGGCTGTTTGAGACTCTTGCGTAAGGTCAGTGACACAAATGGAGATCGATATGCAGCTTACTGAACCGGATATATCTATAGCCAGTGGCACAAAATGCAACGAATCAGTATGAAAAAAAATCACATAAAAAATCCAACGAATCAGGAAGAAAAAAAATTAGATAAAAAATCCAACGAATCAGGAAGAAAAGAAAAAAAATCAGATAAAAAATCCAACAAATCAGTCAGAAAAAAAATAAGATAAAAAAATGCAGATATAAAAATTGAGAGAAACGATATGTCTACGCTGCACATCAGTCTCGACTTATAGCCGAGAAAAGAGGACCCGGAAAAATAGCTCGCATAAAACGTAGTAGCAGCACAGCAGCCACTAATTAAGGAGGGTACGTGGAGGCCGAGATTGCGAGCCGGGGCGAAGGCACCAAGACACAAAGCCCCGCCTCGTTAGTGCAAATGCCATTGAATTGGAATCTGTAAATGACGTGTGTATGAGTCGGTGTCGCGCGTCTCGGCTGTGTGTTAATTGACGCGCGACATACACGTGTTATACCTGAGCGCGGGAGTGTGAAACACAGGTGGAGAACTCTCTCTCTCTCTCTCATCTCGAGCATGCGAGTATCCTGCAGATGCGTTCGAAATTAATTATTTCTCCGGTGCTCGCCGAGCGTCGGAGGGGTGGAGGGAGGGCGACGTTAACTTTAAAAGGACTGCGCCATCAATTAATCCAGCTTTTTACGCATCCGGCCGGCTCGGAGCGCTGAGTGGGCGAGTTTAATCGGATGGACGGGAGGCGTTCGCGCACCCGAGTTTTAGATAGAGGTGAAACTGCTGGTGCTGCAAGCCTTCCAGCCTCGTTTGACGGGATATACTCGCCGCTATGTTCTACGGATGCGCGGCTGTAGCTCTCCGCGCGCTCGCGCGCTGAGGGAAATTGAGTCATCGCGTGCCCGGCAAATCCATTCCACTCGCGCGCCGCGCGAACCAAAGTCGGGAAAATTGCTCGGACGCAAACGGCTTTTAACTAATTAGATCTCGGGCGATATGCGCGAGCGATAGGACGACGGCGGTGGTGACTGAGAGATGCATAAAAGTGTGAGGGACGTCGTGGAGAAGACGATGGAGCGAAGAGGGGAAGATATGAGAGGCGTCGTCACTGATGAACGAGCGGGTAATCGGACGACGAAATTATCGGGTGATTGGGAATTGTTTTTCGTGGGGAATATCGGAATGGTTGGGATTCATTTATAGGTGGGATTGTTAGACAGAAAGTTTATGAAATAGAGAAAAAAAAAATGTTTTTGCGAAAAAAGCGAGGGTTACGTTTTTGGCGACATTTTTTTTTTAGATTTTAGAAAGTTTGAAGACGACATCCGATGGGAAATTTCCTGCTGATTCCGAAAAGCACCCTTGTTTGCCGGAGAACTCGAAAATTCGACGAGAAAAACGCGAAAAACGTTTTCGCTTTTTTTTCGCAATTTCGTCACTTGAGAAAACTTGGGGTTACTTTTTCTTGGGTAGGTCGAATCAGGATTTTCGATGTGATCGAACGCAAGAAGAAAATTCTGATTCGAGCTACACAAAAAAAAGTAACCCCAAGTTTTCTCAAGTGAGGAAATTTCGAAAAAAGTGCGAAATCGTTTTTCGCGTTTTTCTCGACGATTTTTCTATTTTTTGGGCAAACAACGGTGGTTTTCGGAATCAGCGGGAAATTTCCCATCGGGTAGAGTTTTCAAAATTTACGAAATCGAAAAAAAAAAATCGCGAAAAACGCAAATCAACTTACGGCTTTAAAATTCTGTGAAAAATTCAGAAATCAAGATATCGCGTTCCGCCTTGCGGCATTCTCTTCCATATATAGTTTTTTCTCAAACGAAGGAAATAAATCCAGGTTCAATCGATCCAAAAAAAGTTAATTTTAGTGAAGTGACAACTGGATAAGCGCGCGTAAAGTTTGCACTATAAAATCCATCTTCAGATCTAAAAACGACACCACGGGTGTCTATATTATGTTATATTATATTATACTATGACATGCTACGCTTAGTATATAAAGCACAGCATAGCAAAGCTTAGCACAACACGGCATAAAAAATCCCCCAGGAAACTCTGCCTTCGGTGCCCTAAAATAAAACATTTTTTACGATAATTTCAACCCAAGAATTACCCTTCAGCACATCCGTTCATTTTATCGTTTTTTTTCTCTCCTTCCGCCCGCCGAGGCGCCGAATAATCACAGTCTCGACGTCTCGATAGTTCGTCGTCGGTGACAGCTGTTACTCGTCGGCCGGTAATTATCGCCAAACCGCGCGGAAGATTGACGTCGGAAATTGTTGTAATTCAAGAATACTCGAGCCAAAACGTCGTGTCGAAGGTGTGATTTCGTCGGCGTGTCATCGCGACAGCTCGTTAGACATGGCGCGGCTCGTTCGCCACTCGTCGCGGTGATGCTCGTCACTCGTCAAAACGCGCCGAAACGACCCGAGCTCCAAAAATAAATGCATACGGAGTCTTCGACGAGCTCGTCGACAGCTCGCGTCACCGTCGCGCGGCGCTTCGAGGGCTTCGAAACGCCGCCCAAACCGCCTGCGTGATACTCCAAAAAAAAAAAGCAAAAAAAAAAAAAAAATAAACAGTGGTCTAACACAATAACGCCGAGGGTTTTCCCCCCATCGATATTACAGGCGTGAACTGAAATCGCGTGTCGTCAATGTCGAAAAAACCCATCTGGTCATCCGCCAAACCTGGCAAGAAGGAAAAAATAATCTGCCATACCCAAAAAAAAGCAAAAAAAAAAAAAATAAACAGTGGTCTAACACAATAACGCCGAGGTTTTTTCCCCCATCTATATTACAGGCGTGAACTGAAATCGCGTGTCGTCAATGTCGAAAAAACCCATCTGGTCATCCGCCAAACCTCGCATAAGAATGAGAAAATAATCTCCGACATAAATCTCACCACGAAATAGAGTCAAAAACTCATCGCGCATCGCGTTCGCCTCTCAACAGAATCAGAAGGGAAGTGAATAAAAAAGAGACGAGAAACACGTTTTGTGTGCGAAAAAACGGAAGCAATGAAACGAAGCTGATCGCGTGTTTGGTTCTCTCCACATTCGTTTCAGGGGGTGAAAAAAACTATCCGTAGGTTATTCCTCGGGGCATCATCTGCTGTTGATTCCAATGTGGGCAATTCTAAAGACCCCTGAAGGAATCATCGTACCCTATGAAAAGTGTGCAGCGGTGTGAATTAGCGGAAGACTACCGCGCGAGGCTACCGAAAAAGAGGCGCCTTTATCGCGTGATCCTCCTCGTTTGCGGGCGCAACAATAAAGCGAAGAAGCGCAGCGCGCGCGTTGATGGCGAATAGAAGGACGACGTGCGCAGCGTCGGGGAAACTAAACGCAGTGGCTACCGGAGCTCGCGTGTCGTCACCTCATCATCGACACATGTTGCGCGTTAAGACTCTCGAAAGCCTGACCGCGGCTCGAGCAATCTCGAGCTTTTATCGGGTTTTCGTATATAATACGGATACAGTGATACCGCGTTTCAATGCGTGAACGCGGTTGAAGACGGATGTGGAGATACCACGTTTCACGCGGTTGAAAAGTAGCTCTTTTTTGCTGTCCTTTTGCGATCATCATCCTTCTGTGCTGAACATACAAAAAATCTTAACAAAAAATGTCATACTTTTTATTCCAGGTATTATGAATACTGATACCATTTTTGTTAAATCTTCTGTAGCGGAAAATCTGTAGTGTTACGTGCGGCCCAAGTCGGGCCAATCTGACTCTGACCAGGGCCTGACCGGGGCCTGACTACAGCGTAATTACGGCCTGATTATGGCCTGATTATGGCCTGATTAGGGCCTGATTAGGGCCTGATTAGGGCATGATTAGGGCATGATTAGGGCATGATTAGGGCATGATTAGGGCCTGGCTAGGACCTGTCTAGGTCATGATTAGGGCCTGGCTTGGGCCTGACTAAGGCATGATTAGGGCCTGGCTTGGGCTTGACTACGGCATAATTAGGGCCTGGCTAGGACCTGTCTAGGGCAGGATTAGGGCCTGACTAGGGCATGATTAGGGGCTGATTAGGGTCTGACCAGGGCCTGATTTGGGCCTGACCTGGGCCTGACCAGGGCCTGACTAGAACCCTTCTAAAAAATGTGCACCCTCAGATCTGGACATTTTTAAATACATTCTCTTCACCCGATAAAAAAAGAAGCTTCTTAACTCGAAATCGTCGAAAACCGAGCGCCGTATCGGCGGTTCATAAGTTTCATGATGACTTTTTTTTGTTTCCAACAAATAATGCCAACGCTGTACCGGCACAACCGTCGTTCCTATGTACAATTGGCTCGGGACCGGTCGATCATACTCGAGGAGACGCTCGCACCGTATATCGGAGCGTCGAGCGATATTGGCCTTTTAATACCGACAATACAACCACGTCACGCGAACGAATTATAAAATCCAAATCGAATTTACACGAGGAGCCGCGCGCGATCCATTATCGAGGTATTTTTCATCTGGTAAACCACAATGGTACTAATATACGACTAATAATACATCGTGAAAGCGCCGCGGCTATGAAAGGGGCCACACGGCGCTCGCGCCGGTTCTTCAAAGGTCGAGATATCATCGAGACTCAACCCTCCCCCCCCCCCCCCCCTTCTTATGCAGTATGACTTCAAGTCATCGCTATAGTGATACGTATATAGCTCGGGGGTTCCCAACAGAAATACGTTCGAGTGCAGCGCGTCGGTGGGGAGCGAGCACGAATATCGTACCGACGACATGTTAAACTCTTGACGTCTTCGTGAGTGCACTCTTGTTCCTGCGGTCACGACTTACGACGATCTGTAAATTAGCGTGGCAAGAAGGAGGACGAGGAGAGAGAGAGAGAGAAATGGACGGAGGGAGAAAGTGACAAAGTGGGACAGAACGAGACGACGTGAATGCAAAGCGCTGTGAGCGACGAGCGAGCTCTGCACCCGTACGCATCAGATTTTCAGCGCTGAATTCTCTCCTCGTCCTCCTCGTCCTCCTCGTCCTCTTGGCTGTCGGCGCGCTCGCCAACCACTCGGACTTCACGAGCCATGCCGCGCATACAATGCAACTCGCAAATCGCCGCGTCGTGATTACCGGTAATTTAATACACGTATACCTTATACGTCCTCTGATGTTTTGTTGTTGTGTGTATATGTATATATATATATATATAGGTATGCAATGTGCGCACCGTGCGAGAAAGAATAAAATCGCGCGGTGCTTCCGGTGTTGTAAATAACGCTGGGTGCTTCGCGAAAAGTGAGAGAGAGAGAGAGAGAGAGAGAGAGAGGGAGAGAGAAAATTTGCCTCTCGCTTTTTCGCTTTGGTGGATATATTGGTGAATATATTTTGAGCCGGAGTAACAAATGAACGAAACTTTGTACTCGTTTGTCGCTTACACGATAACAAAACGCGCGACTGTATCGAATATGCATTTTCAGTCACTCCGACCGTGCGGCATTGTTATAATTACGCGTATTTCAACAACCCAGTTTTCTTCCTATGGTGAATATTGCGGTGCGTTTTAACATCCATCACGATGTATTTGAATGTTGCTCTCGTTGTGCCCTTTCACGTGTCATGCGATTAAAATGACGGCGCTATTATTAATACTAACCGACAATTCGGGGGAGATCGACGCGAGCGAATTTATTGGCAGGGCGGAAAATTCGCGGAACTTTGTGCGCGTTAAATATTGAATGTCATTTCCTTGTCGTAATGTCAAACGCAGCAATTCCGTCATTCCGTGCGTGTGATTCGAGCTTCATGAAAAACTCTAGTAGAAAATATGTGGAGTGTAAAATACGGGCCAAGTCGGGCCCTGGTTAGGCCCATGTTGGCCAAGTTGGGCCCTGGTCAGGCCCTGGTTAGGGACACGTTGACCCCCTGGTCAGGCCCTGGTTAGGGACACGTTGACCCCTGGTCAGGCCCTGGTTAGGGACACGTTGACCTCTGGTCAGGCCCTGGTTAGGGACACGTTGACCCCTGGTCAGGCCCTGCCAGGGCCTAATCAGGGCCCGACTTGAACCGTATTTAACGCTACACATTTTTCTACTAGTCAGGCCCAGATCAGGATCACGTTGGTCCTTCCCAATAAAAAATGCTGTAGCATTAAATCCGGTTCAATTCGGGCCCTGGTCGGGCCCTGAAAATGCCAACCTGGTTCTGATCAGGGCCTGACCAGGGCCGGATGTAACGCGACGAATTTTCTGATAGGGCTACCAGGACCCAAGCAGGGCCTGACTTGGCAAATGTATCCCTGTCCAGGGCCTGACCAGGGCCCGATCCAATGCGACAGATTTTCTACCAAGAAATTCGACAGCTGCGTCGAAAAAAAAACCTTCGATCGCCTCGATTTAATTCAACCGAAAATGCTTCATTGACTCGAGTGAACAAATTCCTTCGCGCTGACAAATCAACCAAACGGCAGAGATCAACGTCTTCGACCTTCTTAACGCGAGCAATTCCAACGCAATAACTGGAAAAGGGTGGTGGGTATCAATCGCGTCTCGTTGCCAGCGAGTATTAACCTCGTCCGCCGCGTCTGGATCCTCTCGATTCGAGTCCATCGTGGCAGCGGCGGCGGCGGCTAATACAAACCAGCGACTCCTCTCGTTCCCCGTCGTCGTTCCCGGCGTCGTTATTACCATCGCCCCGCTTTTTACCAAACTTTATTGCCCACTCGACACACACAGCGTATAACGCGGCCGCGTTTCTGGTTACGGGATATCACGGCGATGTAGGCGTGTCGCGGCTATTTATGGTCGATTCTCGAGAATCGCCCTTTCTCCCTACAACCAAGAGAGAAGGGGATAGAAGGAGAGAGAGAGAGAGAGATGACGACAATATAGATAGATATAAAGCAAGGGGGAGGGCAAAATCGAGGGCTGAAGCGAGGAAGACAGAAAAGCCAGCCAGGAGAAGCCCCGATGCCTCCGGTACGGCGCATAAGGGGTGACACACGGAGGCTTTCAAGCGCAGCAACACTGGAAGCAAAAGTGCTCCGCTCGTTCCGCCGCTCGCCGAGAGTCTGGAGAGAGAGCTGCAACAGCGACGCGCAGCGCGTATCGTGCAGAGGCTACATAGTAACGCGTTCTACACATAGAGTGAAAAAAAAAATATATATAGTTTATATATAGATTATATACAGCGCTCATGTATGGAATTGGGCATATATATTCCATATGAAATTTGTATACAATAAACATACAGATAATTAATTTATGTGTAGAAGGTATAAGAACTTTATAAATTATATATACGCAATTAGTGATGAATTTTTATTTTTTTTATTTTTTATTTTTAATTTTTTAATTTTTTTTGTTTATAAAATATAGATAATTAATTTAAGTGTAGAAGGTATAAGAACTTTATAAATTATATATATGCAATTAGTGATGAATTTTTAATTTTTTAATTTTTTATTGTTGATTTTTTAATTTTTTTATTTTTAATTATTGATTTTTTAATTTTTTAATGTTTAATTGTTGATTTTTTAATTTTTTAAATTTATAAATTATATATATACGCAATTAGTGATGAATTATGAGCTGATCGTATACACACCGTATACAAAATTGTGAGTCTGTTTATTTCTATGTTTACTGTATACAAATTTAATATAGAGTATAATATGATTTACTATGTAACATATATGCCCAATTCCATATATGAGCGCTGTATATAAACCATATATATTTTTTTCACCTGGGTAGTAACGCGCTCTACATGCACATAGAGTGAGAAAGAGAGAGAGAGGAGAGCCGAACGACGACAGCGGTGACGTCGACGGGGCTGAAAGTGCCGATCTATAAATATAACTCTCGGGCCTCGGTCGCCTATCTTTTTCTCTTTCTATCTTTCTCTCTCGCTCTCCAAGCGAGGAGGAATAATATAATTATCCCTATGATATATCGTGGCACTCGGGCGTTTTCTCGCCGCGACATTTGTCATGCGAGCTGCCGCTTCTCATCTCCCGCGGCTGACGCGAGAAACGCGCGGCCCATTCGTCGCTGCTTCTTAACTCATTCCAGGCTTCTCTGCGTCTTCGTTTCTCTCGCGTGAGTTTTGAGGGTGACGAGGAATGAGAAGAGAGAGGGAGGGGAAAGGACTTCGTTCTGTCCTCGAGCCGCGTATTCCACACGTATGTTTGTGATTCCATCTTCCCGCGGTCTCACTTTGCTCCTCCTGATCCTCCCGCATGTCTTTACGTCTCTCTCGTCTTTTCGCTCTTCCCGCCACTCACGCCGCCTGTGACACACCGCGACGTACGTCGCGCGCTGTTTCTTTGATCGAAAATTTATTCCGAGACGCAGCGGGCGGCGCTGCACAGTCGCGAATATATCGGCGGATGTCGGTGCCGTTGATCATGCCGCGAGCTCCTTGGATTTTGGGTTCCCGCTTTTGTAATTCGATATCCGGCAAAACGCGGACAGAGACATTTTTATTTTATTCGTCCGAATTTACCAATCGTTTTAAATTAATCATCTGTTCTTAATAAATTCGCAATATTTATTACGAATTTATTAAATTAATCATCTGTTCTTAATAAATTCGTAATATTTATTACGAAGCTCTTTGGTTTTTGGGTTCCCGCTTTTGTAATTCGATATCCGGCAAAACGTGGACAGAGACATTTTTATTTTATTCGTCTGAATTTACCAATCGTTTTAAATTAATCATCTGTTCTTAATAAATTCGTAATAAATATTTACGACAATATTTATTACAGGGGTGACAGAGACATTTTTATTTTATTCGTCTGAATTTACCAATCGTTTTAAATTAATCATCTGTTCCTAATAAATTCGTAATATTTATTACGAATTTATTAAGAACAGATGATTAATTCACTGGATTTATTAAGAACGGATGATGATTCACTGGAAAAAAAAATCATCTTTTCGGACCTTTTCGAAAATTGATTTACGATTTTTTTTTTGGGACACGGTTTATCGTTTTAATTCGATACAGTCGAGAGTTCTGTTATTAATTGACGTTATTAATCATCAGTTCATTTTTTTATATCGCGTCTCTATTCTTAATATTTTTATGGACCAAACGACGCAACCCAAATTCGAGACATTAATATAAATATTTATCGACTCTTCAAATAATTTAATGCTCACCATAGTCACGACAAAAAAATAATTTCTCCATGAAAAAAAAGCCGCGTGTGACTGCCTCGATAAAAAACAATTTCTCCTTTAAAAAAAAAGCCGCGTGTGACTGTCTCGATAAAAAATAATTTCTCCTTTAAAAAAAAAGCCGCGTGTGACTGTCTCGATAAAAAATAATTTCTCTTAAAAAAAAAAAAGCCGCGTGTGACTGCCTCGATAAAAAAATAATTTCTCCTTTAAAAAAAAAAAGCCGCGTGTGACTGTCACACGATTTCCGAGCCGCCTCGCGAGCAGACGTCGTGAATCAGCCGAGCAGACGCGACACTTCCGTTCGCGCGGGTGTGACGAAGCGGCGCCTGGAGAATTCCGTGAAAGATACGCGATGCGCCCGCCGCACGTTTTCCCCCTGCGATCCTCCTGCCGTATAACTTGGCACCAAAAAAAAAAAAAAAAAAAAAAAGACGAGTTTCTCTCGAGGGCGAAAAAATCAAAGGGCCGTAGGCGTCGCGTCACCCAACCCAGAGTTTTATTTTCGTGCCGCGAGAATCTCGGTGTTCCGTCTCCTCTATCCAAGAATCTGAGGAAGAAGAGCGAGAGAGGCACGCGCGACTATATATTCCGCGACGTTCTAACATCCCTGCGGCGCATATAGTAGTAATTAATCGATCGTAAACTCGGCTGACAAATTCGTGGACGGGAGAGAAAGAGACGAGTCGCGTCGCAGCTCGGTCGTCGGCTGCTGCCTCATTGGTGGGGGTAAAACACGCTCGTGGCGCGCGCGCGCGGCTATCCAGCACCCGATGAGAAATATCTTCAGGCACGCGGGAACCACGCGACTCGTGAGCGCAGCGCCGGTTGGCGAACCGGCGGGAATCAAGAGAGAGGCGAAGTAATATCGTCGTTAAAGTTTCTTCGCGCCTATACGACCCGCAGGGTGTATCGCGGCAGCCTCTCTCTTTGGATTTCATCTCGCCGACGTGTCGCGCGTTAAAATAAAAACAGAAAAAAATTACGCGTCGCGTTCTACGGTGCTGCTGGTGCTGCTACACGGCCTAGACGCGAGCCGGGACGACTTTCCGTGTGTGTGTGTGTGTGTGTGTGTGTGGCCGAACGAACCACACCGACCAGTTTAATCGCGGTAATGGTCGGTATATAGCGGTATGGTTACAGCAGCCGCATTCACGGACGTTTCCGCGGCTACGCGGGGGCAAGTTCACGGCCGCGCCGTTACATCGAAGAATCCGCGGCTCTGTGCTCGAGACTCTGGCCTCACTTACGTTAGTTTTTTTTTTTTTCTTCAAATTGTTGCGTGTTTTGTAATACGTAATACAATAATTGTTTGACAGTTATAAGTGTTATGAGTTGTAAACAAATGATGTACTATTGTTATTACTGTTATCATTACTATTGCTATTATTGTTATCAGTACTATTATTATTACTGTTATCAGTACTATTATCATGACTACTATCAGTACTATTATTATTACTGTTATTATTATATTATTATTATTACTGTTATCATTGCGATCATTATTACTGTTATTATTACTATTATAATTCCTGTTATCATTACTATTATTATTACTAGGGGAATAATAACGCGCGCTTATGCGCGCGAACAGAGGTTACTGCAGTGCTTATGTCAAACAGCGACAAAATGTCAAATCGGGCGCAATTAAAAACAACGACTGCCGGTCGTCACGGTCCACGACTAATCAGAATCCGAATAGATCGGCAACAATGGTCACGTTGGCGCGAATTACGGACTTTTTAATAGAGGACTGTTATCATTATTATTATTACTGTTATCATTACTATAATTACTACTGTTATCATTACTATTATTATTATTATTATTCGAAAGAAGTTTCTTAAATTCGTTTTGGCAATTTCCAGTATTTATGTCATAAATCGCGTAACGAACTGCGGATACTTTTTGCTTTTATAATTTAATGCAATTGAAAGAGTTTGGCGTGGAGAAGCCAATCGCCGTGCCATCTACGTCCGCTCCACTTAATCGCGAAGAAGCAACAGTCACGTATCAAGCTCGTCGTCTCGAACATACCGCGCTATATATATATGTATGTACCCCCCACCCTCGATTTCTCCGATGCCATATATATGTACTGTGCACACTGCGGACTGTGTGTAGCGCAGTTGGCTACTGCGAGAGAAGCCATAAATACCCATTTCACTCTCTCTCTCTCTCTCTCGACGGAAGCCTCGCCGGAAGAGGTCCGAGCCTCCGCGACCACCCGGGTTTACTTCGGAGAGTAACGAGTATAAATTAATTAGCAACCCCGCAGCAACAGCGGCCGCAGAAGCGACGGCGGCGACTCTCTCGGATTGATACTAATTTTTTTCCTCATCGCCACCACCGCGGCCCGCAGCGGCGTTCCAAACGCCACTTATACACGTATATATATATATGTTGTTGTATAAAGCGCACACGAAGGGATCGCCCGCCGCTCGTGAGATATTTCGAGAGCGTACAATTAGAGACGAGACGAGATACAAAGTGCGCTGCGCGCGTCGTGAAACTTGGCGTGTGGCCGTCGATGCGGGGATTAATATTTTCAACGCGCTGGACACCGTAGGAGATATAAAAAAAATTAAAAATGAGGGATCAATATTTTTATTCTGAAAATAAGTATCACGAATTATTGCAATGAGGAAAAAAAAGGGAATTTTTTAACGATAAGAAAAAATAATTTCTGCGCTCATTTCCTACTACAATTAGAGTTTCGATGAGATACAAAGTGCAGTTTGCCGTGAAACTTGGTGTGTGGCCTTCGATACGAGAATTAATTTTTCCACGTGCTGCACACCGTACGAAATATTTTTTTTATTGTAAAAAAAAATAAAACCAAAAGGTCAATTTGTTTATTCCTTAAATAAATATCCCGAATTATAGAAATGAAGGAAAAAATTACATTTTTTAAAGACTAAAAAAAAACTTAAATTCTACGCTCATTTCCCAACTACAATTAGAGCTTCGACGAGATACAAAGCGCGCTTAAAACTTGTTTTCACGTGGCCACCGATGCGCAAATTAATATTTTCCACTTATAGCACACCGTACAAAATATTTAAAAAATTGAAAAAAAAAACAAGAGATCAATATGTTCATTCCTAAAATAAATATTCCGAATGGAAAAAAAAAAATTTTTAACTACTAAAAAAAAAATCTCCCAATCCACCCTCATTTCCCACCATGCGTCGCATACATGTAGCGACGTATGTACGATAGGACCGCACGCGAGTGCCCGAGAGCCCTTTAATCACTGACATCTCGAGCCCCAAAAAGAGAGAGAGAGAAAGTATCATCGACCCGCGCGGTGGGTCGTGAATTAAGCGTCGCGACTCCTCCGCTGTATCCCAGAGGCCCAAACTGCCATCCGTCCCACATGCACCAAGACACACACGACCGTCAACGCCCGCCAAAATTAGAGATTCACGAGCGACCCCGGCCGCCTCGCGCTTCTTTCCAGTCCGCGGCTGCCCTTTAATACGGCTTCTAATGTATCTCCCTCTCCCTCTCTCTCTCTTTTTTTTTCTTTCTTTCTCTCTCTCTCTCTCTCTCTCTCTCTCTCTCTCTCTCTCTCTCTCTCTCTCTCTCTCTCTCTCTCTCTCTCTCTTCTCTAGAACGCGACGACGACGACTCGCATATGTAACCGCGAAAAGGGAGCGCCGCGCGTGTGTGCCCGAAAATTCAAAGATAATTCGTCGCTGTACCCTTTCGAAGACCGAGAGACAGAAAGAGAGAGAAAGAGAGAGAGACTCAAAATTACGGTATTTGGGCGGACTTAATCCCGTCGCCCTTCCCAAATTGCCGGGTTCCGACGTTCGTCCCCCGGTCGCCCGGTCTGTGAAATCTACCCCCTCCCCCTGACCCCCCCCCCACATTCCCCTCCCCATCTCTTTCACTTTCTCCGTGTGATGCGCGTGTGCAGCAAGGATGATTTCTATTCACCGTAATTCCTAAGTGCAACCCTGCGGGACTCTCCGGCCCTTCTGGAGAGAGAAACAGAGAGAGGGGGATGAGAAACAGAGAGAGGGGCAGGGGGGAAGGGGGGGATTTGAAGGGGTTCCTGGGTCTCCCACACCCCGTTCGCATCGTCCCATATTCGTCGGTCCCTCGCGCCCCGGCAACGATGATACACCCAGTCGCTCGCCCCGCAGGCCAAATTATAGATCGCTGCATACGAGCGGCTTTCACTTTCTCTCTCTCTCTCTCTGTTCTCTCTCTCTCTCTCTCTCTCTCTCTCTCTCTCTCTCTCTCTCTCTCTCTCTCTCTCGCTCTCTCTTTCGCCTTCCTAAAGCTCTCTCTCTCTTTCTCTCTCTGTCTCTCTTTCGCTTTAGGAACGCGAAAGACAGAGAGAGAGAGTCGCGCCCTTCCGATAGTTCTGTGTGTAAACGTGCTCTCTGCGTTTCTAACCCTGTCCTCGTCTTCGTCCCGCTCGGCTAGCCGGCTCTTCGTATGCCCCACGGGCTAATAGCATATATACGCGAACCGACGACTGGCTGGCTGGCTGTATATGTATGGACGGACGGGACCAGACGAAGACAATAATCTCCGTGGCTAGGACGGCAAAACGGACGGTGTGTCGAGGCGGCCGGGCCAACCCGGTACGTCCTGCACGTAGGCGCGTAATTCACCTGCAATTAACGCGTGCGACGGTGGAGCCACTCGCTATTACGCACAATTTGCTTCCACCTCGCGGGACGCACCGCGTTACGTGCTCGAGCTGCGGGGAGAGACTACTGAGGACTGCTGGGACTGGTGAGGAGAGATTTTGCTGAGGATTGATTATTGAATCGCGTTTTTGGAAATACGAAGGAATAATTCGGGGAATAATTCTGGGCGGATTATTTCTAAGTTATTTATAAAAATCGAGAGATTTTTTTTTATTCTACTGGTAAAGGTGTGAAAAAATAATTGCGCTGCGTTTGAGAAACTCAATTTTTTCAACCACTGAGAATAAATTTATTTCGCTGTTTTACTGCATTTTTAGTTGTGTAGCGTATTTGAAAAAAAAAAAAAAAAAAATGCTGCCACAATTCTTGAAAATTATTCTAATGGTTTAGTATATTCCGTTTCGCGAATAATTCTGTTTAAGTTACTGTAGAATGATTTTTTATTCAAAAACAAAAATATGCTTCTACCACGACTGAGAAACCAGTATTTTCTAACCGATGAAAATCGCTTTTGCTCTTCATTGAATCCCATTGTATTGCATTTTTTTTAATAAAAATAAATAATCCCAAGAATAAGACGTGGAGAAAAATAAATAATCCCAAGAATAAAACGTGGAGAAAAATAAATAATCCCAAGAATAAAACGTGGAGAAAAATAAATAAACCCGAGAATAATTTAAAACGTGTTACTGTCGACTAGTTTTTAATCAGCTCGCAAAAATACGAAAAAAAAAAATCGTACAGTGAGACTGAAATTCATTAAAAAAATATTGCGAGCATACAATCAGCGAATATATAGCGAGGCAGGAGCGACGACAAAGAGGAAGCGGGAGCGCAGAATCTTGGTTACCGGTTGCACGTCGCGCACGTCAAAGGTGGCGCGCGTACTATAATCACGCGGTCACGAATCCGCCGTCAGCGCAGCGTACACCGCATGCTTCCCGTGCTGCGAGCGTGGCTCGTACTATATGCACCGGCCGTGTTTGCTCGCGCCCGCCGGCTCGAGTACATTTTTCCGTGGCTACCACGAGAGCCGACGTGTGTCGCGTATACACACGTTCGAAGCTTCGATACCGCGGGAGTCGCTCTCTAAATATGCGGGACATTGCTCATCGCGCCCCCGAGCAGCGGGCGACGTCGTCGAGTGGAGTTTAGAGAGCGCGCGTGTAGAGCCGCCCGGAGTGTGCGGCGCGCTTGTTGCCCTGCCCGACACGTAATTCACCGGCAATTAACACGTGTGACGCGGTGGACCTCGACACGGGCGGAACGATACATGTCGTACGGTGCTTCGGGTACACGTAATACACGTTTGTGGATCTGTGTATACATATATTTATTGTAGAGACCTGTTGAAAGAATTTCAACGTATTTTTTTTTTTTTTTCGCTCACCGAGATTCTTGAAATTTGGGCCAAAAGACGAGCTTTTGTCATTAATTAGTGGCGTGCGTTAAAAAATAATTATCACTGCCTTTGTAAGCTGGAAATTAAATAAAATAGTGAAGAAAACAAATAAATAGTGAATCGTAAATGCAACAAACAAATAGTCAATAGTGAATAAAAGTTTTTGTGAAACCCCGAGAGAACGCGATTTTTTTTCACCAGACACAGATAATAAAAATAGTAAATAAAATAAATAAATAGTGAGTCGTAAATAAAACAACCAAATGATCTATTGTAAATAAAACAAATAAATAATCGACAGTAAATAAAATAAATAAATAGTGAATCGTAAATAAAACAACCAAATGCTCTGTTGTAAATAAAACAAATGAATAATCGACAGTAAATAAAACAAATAAGTAGTGAATAATAAATAAAAATTTTCACAAAACCCAGAGATGACGTGATTTATTTTGACCCGACACAGACAAAAAAAAGCAAATTTGAATATTATAATTTTTTTTTTAAATTTCAATCTTATTGCAAAATATTTTTGCCGATCATCGCCAATGTCAGCTAAGCATTTCTTTCGCCTATAATTCCAAGAATCTCCACGAGCAACATAAAAAAAAGTGCATCCCTTTTTTCAACAGGCCTACACAGCATGTACGACGCGCTACTTGCAACGTTCGCGCGCCGTTAAAGTGCGCTCGTCGCAGTCCGTATTATCCGTGGGTGCGGGAGCTCGCGACCTCACTTGTAACTCGTCGCACATCCTCGACCCGCGGACTCTCAAACGTTGGGCTCCTCTCGGTCGACGCTGAAGGGAGCCCCGAGTTGTTGAGCTCTCTCGGTGCTCGGCCGTGGGCTGCAGTCGGCTGTGCTCGAAGTATTTGCTCCTCTTTTTTTTTCCTTTTCATTTTTTTTTTTTTCGACGACTTGTCACGCGACTTTCGTCGAGTGTATCCAATTTACCGAAAAACAAGAACATAAGTGACGGGGAGGGACACGAGGAGTAAATTCGAGGGGGAAAAATTCGTTGAAGAATCATATTATTATTATTATTATTATTATTATTATTATTATTATTATTATTATTATTATTATCATCCTTCATATTATTATTATCAGTATAAAAAATAAAAGCAGAAACGATTGTCGCTTTTTTTGCAGCCCACAATAATAGAAAAGTCGCGGTAATGGCAGTGATTCGCAAAAAAAAAAAAAAAAAATGAAAGGAACACGCGGTTAATAATCCACCGACCAATTGGCAAAACCGCAATCAAGTTATCGGTTATCGGTTAGTTTCCACGGAATACCTGATCGCCCTGGCTGATAACGTATTGATTGCTCTAACGAATCCATCGCGAGCGTCGCATATTTGACGAAGCCCTTGATTGTCCTGTGACCTTTTTGCGCGTCGCGAATTTTCTCCTCAATCATTCGTTCCACCTTTCTCGCGTTCATTCAATAATCAATCAATCACTCATATTAGCCGCCGCACCATTCTTATCGTTCTTATCGTGACTACATTATGGCTCTGTTGATTTCGCTACTATATTTTGTATATTATAATTTGAATTTTTTGTATATTATTATTTGATTTTTTTGTATATTATTATTTGAATTTTTTGTATATTATTATTTGATTTTTTTGTATATTATTTTTTGAATTTTTTGTATATTATTATTTGATTATTACTTGCTTTTTTTGTATATTATTATTAGATTATTATTTGATTTTTTATTTACTAGGTTTGCTACTCTGCTATCTATATATTATTTTCCATAGACTTGTCGCGTCCATTGTACACAAAATAAAATAAAATAAAATATTTTTTTCGTCGCGGTGAACAATCCAGAATTTTGTTTTTTTTCCGCTCTTGATGCGCACCTCGCATTGCCACGACGAGCCGATAAACGTATCGCCCGCTGATGACTGCAGTAATCGTCGGAAAATACACGAATGCCAATCTGTCGATCCGGGCGCGACGAGAAATCCGCGCGGGGTTACAGCGCGGCTGCAGCTATATCGTTGGGTTACACGAGCGAAACGGAGTAGAAATTACGAGACCCCGATTCGAGGTAATTGGGCTTCGGAGCTCGCCGGTCACTCTGTCCCTGCTGTCCATTCGCACAGCCCAACCCCCCGACTGACCCCCGCGGGTCACTCTTCGCGGCTGCCAACGCGCGCCCTCTGCATTCGCCCTTGTGTCACATGGCCCGATCGTTACTGCCGCCGTAATTCAGATTTCGCTAATTGGAATTATCGGACCGAGCTCGGGGCATCGCCGCGCGCTCGCGTGGCAGACAACGTGGGCTACCCGGGTCTACTGTTGTCGAGATATTATTAATTTACGGACTGATTGGCGTCGTTTCTCCCCCCGCCCCTCCCCGCGTAACGACGACGATCCCGACGCCCCGATTCGCGCATCGTTAATGCGCACACGGCAATGCGGGGGACCGTGGCAAAAATACATGTGAGTACAGGGTGATCCATATTGCCCCCGCAACAATAAACGAGTCTAGGAAGTTCGAAATGGTCCCGGGAACGTGTGTGCGAAATTTGAGATTTTTATTCGCAGTAGTTTTTGAATGAGAGTCGTAGTTTGTGGCAGCCAATCAGAGAATTCGGGGTCAAGTTAAGTCTCAACTTTCTCTCAACTCGCTGTCAAGTGAGTTGAGAGACAGTTGAGAGTAAGTTGAGGAAGAAGTTACTCTGAACTTGCTCTTAATTTCGCTCTCAAATTACTCTCAACTTGCTCTTCATTTCGCACTCAACTTACTCTCAACTTGCTCTTATAATTCGCTCTCAACTTACTCTCAACTTGCTCTTAATTCGCCCTCAACTTACTCTCAACCTGAGTACGAATTAAAAGAAAGCTGAGAGTAAGTTGAGGCAGAAGTTACTCTCATCCTGCTCTTCATTTCGCCCTCAACTTACTCTCAACTTGCTGTTGTAATTCGCTCTCAACGTACTCTCAACTTGAGTACGAATTAAGAGAAAATTGAGAGTGAGTTGGGGGAGAAATTACTCTCAACTTGCTCTTAATGGTGCCCTCAACTTACTCTCAACTTGCTCTTATGATTCGCCCTCAACTTACTCTCAACTTGCTCGTAATTTCGCCCTCAACTTACTCTCAACTTGCTCTTAATTTTGCCCTCAACTTACTCTCAACTTGCTCTTAATTTCGCCCTGAACTTACTCTCAACTTGCTCTTATAATTCCCCCTCAACTTACTCTCAACTGGCTCTTATAATTCCCCCTCAACTTACTCTCAACTCAAGTACGAATTAACAGAAAGTTGAGAGTAAGTTGAGTTCGACTTCTCTGATTGGCTGTCCCAAATTGGCTCTCATTTAAAAACTACTGGGACCAAAAGTCTCAAATTTTGCACACGCGTTCCTGGGACCATTTCGGACTTCCAGGGCCCATTTGGTGCGAGGATTCTGAATCACCCTGTATATGTACGTATATATACAATGTACGTTTATAGAAATACGATATACAGGTCGATCCAGCCGTAGAGCGCAATTCGAATGATCCCAACGCCACCAGCAACAGCGCGGAAAGTGCACAACGATGCGGACGCGACGCGGAGTCTGTATACGTTCGATCGGTGGGTCTCAACGAGAGGAGCGAACGCGAGAACTGCGCCGGACAATGGTGAGATATAGCCAGCGGGTCGTTCTCGCCGTTCGTTCGTGCCTCTCGTTTTTTGCTCCCGTTCGATCGTCGCGTCTCCGCGCCGATATGGCACTCGGTGCTTCTCGCGCTTCTGGCATGCCGAGCGCCGCGCGGATCGCTCGAGTTGGCGCATCGGCCGGTAATTCGCGCGCGCGCGCGGAGCTCACTGCGGGCGAATTCTCGAGAGCGCCTCGCGCGCTACGACGAGAAGAAAATGAGCGGTGGGCGAATGAGAAAAAGAGGGGGGGAAAAAAAAATTGAACGAAATGTTTGCCGCGAGAGAATCGTCGAATGAATGAAACGTGAGGTTTTCCGCGGGGAAAAAAACGGCGGGAGGTTCGGACTCTGATGCTCCCATCGCGGTAGCTATATGGGTACTTTTGGTGTGTGGTGTATGGGGTGTTTCATGCCAAATCGACCTCCCGGATTTGGGTCACGATTTTTTGTAGTATTTGACCGACTCAGAATAGCAGTCAGAATTTTTATCAGGTTTTAATAACCAAATGGAAGAAAAAGCCTGGATATCAATAATTTAGTGTCATAAATTTTCATTTTTGGCACCGATTTTTTTTACTTTTGGCACCGATTTTTTTTCATTTTTAGCACCGAATTTTTTCAAATTTTTTCAAATTTTTTAATTGCAGTTTTCGAGGTTTTTGAAAAAAAAAACGTTAAAAAAATTATGCCGGGCTGAAATTTGGTTTCTAAAATCTGACAAAAATCCTGACACCTATTTTGAGTCGGAAGAATCGTATAAAAAATCGTCAGCCAGATCCGCGAGGTCGAGGGTCAATTTGATATGGAATGTCCCATACGCTCGTGTATGTAGCTCCGATCTGGCGTTGTAAAAAAACGGGTAAAGTAGTCGGTCAAACGGGCACTGAGAGCCGAGGGTATTCGGAGTACGATACCCTCAACGAACACTTGTGCTGTATACTTAAGACGATGTGCAACATATTCTCAGTGGTTCGTTCTGTGTCTCCCTCTCGTTCTCCCCGACGCGGCGCGCCGCACATGTTTCGTTTCACGTCGTCTTAAAGAAGATGTGCGGGGAAAGGACGATCGAGCGAAAAATTCAAGCCACTCGGGCATTCGAATTTACCGCGAGCGACGTGGAATCCGATAAATAAAACAGTCGGCCACACATTAATATTTCAGCTTTCGGCTTAATCGCCGAATGCCTCGTCGATTATTTAATTTCTGTAACGTCGTTAGTACGCGCGGCAAATTTGTAACTCGATCCGGTCCGCCAAGCAGATTCGACAAACTGGAATAAATCAATTGTCAATGAGACACGGGGGCGAACCGATAATTAAGTGCGAAAGTTCGACGAGCGAATTATCGATCGATCGACGGGAGTCGAGGTACAGTGCATTCCACGTCAAGCGTTTCTCAAAAAACAAAACCCTCCTCCAATCAATAAAATATTTATCTAAGTTACGGCAAATATTTATTAAATTAAATTTGGATATAAAAATTGTACCTGATTTCGTTTTTCATTTTGATCAATGTACCCTAAATTAAATCGTTCGTCGTCAGCGACAAAGAAAAAATTTCACGGGTCGCGAGAAGAATAAATAAAAAGAAGTTTCACAGGTCGCGAAATGAATCAATAAAAAAAATCATTCCTCCCCCCCCCCCCCCTCCCTCCTTACACCCGGGACGAAAAATTCCCTCGTATTTTTTGCCACTTTCCGTTTCTCAGAAAACAAAATCTTCCTCCAATCAATTAAATAATCTATGTTACGGCAAATATTTATTAAATTAAATTTGGAAATTATTAAATTAAAGTTGTACGTGGTTTCGCCTTTAATTTTTATCGACTAACCCTAAATTCAATCGTTTTGTCAGCAACAAGAAAAAAAGTTTCACGGGTCTCGAAACGAATGAATAAAAAACAGTTTCACCGGTCTCGAAACGATTTAATAAAAAACAGTTTCACGGATCTCAAAACGAATAAATAAAAAAAAAGTTTCACTAGTCTCGAAATGAATCAATAAACGATTTAAAAAAAAATCCTCGCCCCACTACACGAGACGACAATTTTTCCCTCGTATCTTTTCCCACTTTCCGTGTCACAAAGTCTCTCCCAACTTACGTAAAATTGCACTCTCGCTGTCCCACGGATACGGCGTGTGGTTACACACGATCTATACATACATATACATATACATATATATATATATCGTGGGACACCGAAGTACAACACAAAGACGCTGCAAGTCGTTCATACAGCCTTCGCAGTGGGCGTATGTAAAACGGCGCAGGAAAATCTCGTCGCCCACGATGTACCTTGGGCCATGCACGACGTTCACTTAGCCAGTCGTTCCAGGCGCGCGTGCAGTATATACGGAAGCCTCGTCAGGCCTCGCCGCGCGCTCACTTTTCCGTCCAGGCTTTTCCAACAACGCCCATCAACGTTCTCCATTATTTTTCAGTTACATTTTTTTTTTTTTTTTTTTTTTTTTTTTTTTTTTTTTTCCCTCGTTTCGCCGGGGTTTCTCTCAGCTGCGGCGCCGGGGATAAGACGACGGCGTCCAGGGCGACGGCGCCCAACCCGTCAACGTTTTCTTCCCGCGTGCACCAAGATTTACCGAGTTCACCGCGCGGCGCACCCGCCGCAAGCAACTTTTCTTGTTTCCTCGAGGCTGACGCCACCGATCCCCCTAATTTCATTTCAGCCATCGTGGGTAAAAGGGGGGGGGGGGGGGGGAGATTCGCAACTGCGCGAAACGACGGATAAAGAAAAGACGGATGGAAAACCGGGGCGATGGAGACCCCCAGGATTTTCTGGTTATTTTATATTTCCAGGAATTTTCACGGGAAACGCGAGATAGTCGCGAGAATTGCGGTTCGCGTGGTCGGTCGGCGAAAAAGCGAGAAATACATATATTTATTGTTACGTGAACTGATATAAAAATTCGCGACATTCCGCTACAGGGGTGAGGGGGGGGGGGGGGGGAGGAAAAGAGTGCAACTCCCGGCGGGAGTAATAAATACAGGGCGCGAGCTTTTCCGGGAAGCTCGAGAAAATTGTGGGAAAGTCCTGGCTGCTGTTTGGTGAGGATTATTCATTTTTTTTTTTTTTGGTTCACGCGGGTGTTTCGGGAGCTACATTAATTTGTGGCGAAAATTGTGGCGTCGAGTGACGATTTAAAGTTAGCGCGATTATTATCACAATTTTTTTCTGAATTAAGACGTGAGATCTGGAGAGTTAAAAAAAATTAAAATATTATTTTACGTTGCTGGGGCAACGTGCAACTTTTTTTTTCTCTCGCGCCTTTTTTTAATCGTTTTGAGTACCGATTTAAAGTTACCATGACTACCACAATTTTTCTCTGAATTAAGACGTCAGATCGGTAGAGTTAAACATTTTTTTTAATTATTTTACGTTGCTGGGGCAACGTGCAACTTTTTTTTCCTGCACGAAAATCCAGCGGTCAGACACAGAAAAATAATATCGATGACGCTGGACAATATTTTTTTTTTTTTTTTTTTTTTTTGAAGCTCCGAATCGAGATCGAGCGATTTTGGCACCTTGAATTAAATCGTAAACGCGATTCGGGTTTCCAGATTTCCAGGATTTCCTTTCACGTCAGTCGTTTCTGAAGTGACATATAGACTGTATGATATATAGACCGAGCTACAGACTAAACATTGAATATCCGGCGACTCGTACAGCGAGCAGAGATATTCGGTCGATCGGCGCCGCAGCTGCCTTCCGCTCCACAAACTTTCACGCGCGCAACACAGCGACCTCCATCTTTCTCCGGTCCCTCGACTTTGATCGACGAGCAACAATTTGAGTTTTGAATACACAGTTAGATCGGCCGGACGCACCGCGCCAGTCATCGACCGGTATAAACCGAGCCGACCGGTCGGTCGCGCTGCGTAGCGAAATCCACGCGGTGCGCTCGTCGATTACCGCCGGTACAGACGACGACCGGGACACCGCGGCCTTAATTATCCGTCCGGGCTGCGCGCGAACGCAAAACCGGACAGTCCGAGATATTGCGGCGAGCGCCACCCGCTGCTTTTGCTGTATATTTCTCAATCCCGACAGCGAACGAACGATAATTATCCACGTTAAAACAACCTCCGCGCTACCGACGCGACGCAGCTTCCTACGCTGCTTGAGAATATTGCTTATGCGTTCCATGGGACATTCCGACTCAAGTTTGTGTCCACTGAAGCTCCGTATATTTTGGGTTCTTTTGCGATGAAAATTATGAGACACGAAAATAGCTACTGGGAACCAATTCAGTTGGTTCGATTATTTTCACAGCTATTTTATCGCCCCATATTTTCCCGAGATTCAAATTAATACAGGAAGTGTATTTTTTTATAGTCATTTTACTGGTGCTTTTATAACTTCAGGCAAAATATATAAGCAACCCGATAAAATCGAGAATCAGTTTGGAATACCAATCTTCAAAATCAGAATTATACAGAACTCAAAAAATAACAGCTACAAACCAATTTAGCCGCCTCGTTTATTTTCGCAGTTATTTATCGCCCCATATTTTCCAGAAACTCAAATTAACACAAGAAACATATTTTTTGTATCATCATTCCACTCTTTTACCTACTTTTATTTGCCTGATGTTACTTTTTCAACATCAGGCAAAACTTAAAGGCGATAAAGTCGAGATTCGACCACGAACTCCAATCTTTAAAATAAAAATGACCGAACCCAAAAATAAATTTACCCAGCTTATTTATTTACTCATCCATTAACCCCGCCCCTATTTTCCAGAGACTCAAATTAACCCCCCATTCCCTTTTCATCAACATTTTACTACTTTTCTAAAATACACGAGCGACTTAACGGAGATTCGACTCTGAACTTCAATCCTCAAAATGAAAATTGCAGAACCCAAGAATAAATTTATCCAGCTTATTTACTCATCCATTAACCCCCGTATTTTCCAGAGACACAAATTAACCCCCAATTCCATTTTCTACCAACATTTTAACTTAGTACTTTAACAAAAAAAAAAAAAAAACACACACGAGCGCCGAAGCGAAGGATTCAGCTCGGAACGCCCCGTTCGCCGAATATCTCGGAAAGATGATCGAGGGTCCGATTTTTCGACTGCGTCGACGCTGCTCCGGAGTCCCCCGGCCCGTCGTTTATTTCTCTCGCGTTCGCGGAGCGCTGTCGACGAGTATTTACGAGGCTGCATGCGAGGAGAGCCCGCGTCGAGTGTGTGTGTGTGTGTGTGTGTGTGTGTGTGTGTGTTTGTGTGTGTGTGTGTGTGCGAGTGCGGGGCGGCTGCAGTGGCAAAAGCGGCGTCGGTGGCAATCGATTCCGGCGATATCGGTGCGACCAGCTTTACCGGTTTCCCGGGCACGTTTCGCGTCTCGTCTCGCGCTCGGTATTACACGCGAGGAGCGTAATGATACCGGTGCGCATCGCGGCGACGAGTGAAAGAGACGCCGCGAGTGGCGCGAGCGACGCGCGAGGAGCTCCGGAGATCCAGAGAAAGAGAGAGAGACGGGAATAAACGAGGCGGCTTCCGATCGCGCCATTTACGTGAGCTGCAGCCTGCAGCTCGCGACGAATGCAGTGCGTCTCTCGCGTTCTCCCCCCCGCACGCTGCAGCTTCTCCGCTTTACACGATGCACTTCAACACACTCCGTACCTATGTAGCTCTTTACCTATAGAGTAGGTGGGGGCAAAATGGGACGGATAAACGAAAAATGGTTTTACGATTAAGAATAAAAGTGTACTTCGATTGATTTTCATAAAAAAATTCGATTCCAACCATCAGTTTCCATCAGAAAAATGGGACAGATCCCCAAATTCGGAAATTCGTGGTTTTTTTACTCGGTGATACTCAATATTATCCTTAATGGTTATTTTGCCCAAAAAAAAAAAATCGATTCCAACCATCAGTTTTGAGCGTCGACAAAAAAAATGTGCGACCAAATGGGACAGACACCCAAATTCAGAAATTCGTGTTTTTTTTACCCGGAGATACTCAACATTGTTCTTAATGGTTACTTTAAAAAAAAAAAAGTCGATTCCAACCATCAGTTTGAGCTTCGGCAAAAAAAAGTGCGGGCAAAATGGGACAAACCTCCAAATTCGGAAATTCCTGTTTTTTTTTCTCAGTCATACTCAACATCATCCTTAATGATTATTCTGCAAAAAAAAAAAAATGTCAAAGTGACTTTTTAAAAGCCAGATTGCTTAAAACACTCAAAATG
This sequence comes from Pimpla rufipes, assembly GCA_963932165.1. Lineage (NCBI taxonomy): Eukaryota > Metazoa > Arthropoda > Insecta > Hymenoptera > Ichneumonidae > Pimpla > Pimpla rufipes. The sequence goes on from OZ010630.1 coordinate 26,968,567, forward strand.
GTAAAAAATCTTTATATTTCGCCTACATGCGTTGAATTGTGTCGTATAGACGCGATTTTCACGAAATGAGGGTCTGTCCCATTTTGCTCGCAAAAAAATCGTTGGAACCGAAAAAAACGCTGTCCCGTTTTACCCACATGTCCCGTTTTGCCTCCTTACCTACAGCTCGGCGCATTTTGTTCAAGACTTCGCTCGCCGCTCACTCTACATCGCACGTGAAGAGAATAACATCGGCTGTATATGCTATGTGTTTATATATATATATATATATATAGCTATGTGCCCGGCGCGTAGCCTGCAGCACATACCATTGATGAATTTCTTTCCTCGACTGACTTCCTTCTCCTTCTTTTTCGCTCCGCGTTGCCGTGTCTCGTTTTATTGTTTCTCGGTGAGCCACCGAGCGATCGTAATATATACCGGGAGATTTCATTGATGAGCCTGGCGAGTTTTACCTCGCGGTCTCTGATGAACCTCGTAATTCACTTCCCTTCTGTATAATCGTAAATAAGCGCGGGCAACGATCGAAGGCAAAGGCGATTATATTGGTGTCAATGACTCGCGCAGCAGGGACAATGAGTCTTCGTGGAATGCCACGTGTCACTTTTTTTTAGTCGAGACGTCGCGGTGAGTCAGCCAATGAGACTTTTTGTAGGTTTTTTTTTGGTGAGCTTCGAGCTTTGGAGATGGGAAATTTTTGAGCACCGTTTGACAGGCAAAGTCGACGTGATGGTTTTTGACGTGATTGGAAATTTTTTTTAGTGCGCTGATATCAGGAATTGACAGGAGGAGTCACGTTTAATGTGGACGGAAACGTCAGATAATCCGGAGTCCTCGAGGATATTTCGGAGTAAATTTATTTGCCAGGAACACATTTGACGAATTTCGTGTTTTCGTTGACTCGTCGCGAACTTCGCGAGTTTCAGGAATCTCGTCGACTTCAAGAATTCGAAGCAATATTTCAGGAATTTAATACATTTTCGTTGACTCGAGTCGATGATTCAGACACTCAGCGAACTTCACGAATTTCAGGAATTTCGTGTCTTCTCGTTGACTCGTCGATGATGAAAGCTCAACAGGCTTGAAGAATTTGGAGCAACAACTGAGGAATTTAGTGTATTTTCGTTGCAGCGATAAAGAGGTTGACTGGTCGTTTGGTAGAATTTGGAGCAACAATTGAGGAATTTAGTGTATTTTCGTTGCACTGATAAAGAAGAATTTGGAAGAATTTGGAAGAATTTGGAAGAATTTAGAAGAATTTGGAAGAATTTAGAAGAATTTAGAAGAATTTGGAAGAATTTGGAAGAATTTGGAAGAATTTGGAAGAATTTGGAAGAATTTGGAAGAATTTGGAAGAATTTGGAAGAATTTGGAAGAAATTGGAAAAATTTGGAAGAATTTGGAAGAATTTAGAAGAAATTGGAAGAATTTGTTTGGAAGAATTTAGAAGAAATTGGAAGAATTTGTTTGGAAGAATTTAGAAGAAATTGGAAGAATTTGTTTGGAAGAATTTAGAAGAAATTGGAAGAATTTGTTTGGAAGAATTTGAAGCAGCAATTGAAGAATTTCGTTCATTCTCGTTGCACCAATAAAGAGGTTGACTTGTCGTTCGGTAGCCAAATCAGATAGAATTTTCCTTGCCTCGTGTACCGATTATATCTGATCATCGCCAAGATCGAACGCATTTCACGAGCATCGACAGCCCGAGGCGGCTTTTCAAAGTCGCTCACGAAAATTCACCGGTGACGACGGACCGTGGAAACGAAGTTTGACGTGTCGCTCTGTATCCCGGTAAGAGTGTCACTCGAGCGAGATTACGATAATCTCATTGATCCGCGACGCGCGCGCGTTCCCATCACAAAAACTCGGCGAAAGCCGCGCGTCATCGTCCCTCGAGCAATCATTGTCCCCGTTTTCGTCGAGCCGAAGGCGAAGGGCGAGGAGAGCCTCGAACGAGACGCGCGCGCGTCGAGAAGCCGAGACGCGAACGACGAACCGACGACAGCGACGCGTCGATTGATATCTTCAAAGAGATTCCGGGGCTGAAGGACCTCTTGAACCCTGCAGTCTCGATTCTTCGAATGGTATAAACCACTTTGACGCGATAACCGTGAACCGGGGTTCAACGATTTTCGTGGTATTTATTTATTGTTGAACTTCCAAACATTTCGAGATGAAATGAAAATTGACGAGAAAAAATAACCGGGTGAAGATCAAGATTATCGACTGTTTATTATTATCGTTTGCTTTTCTAGTTCCCACGATTATTCCCTTTATGTCAAAATTAATTCCTCAGTCTCGGAATAAAAATAAAAACTCCTGCAGACTATTTCCTCGTTGTCCGAGTTATCGTCAAACAAGCTCGGAGGTCAATCGGAGCGTTGAACGTGCGACAGTCGTCGCCCCCAGCGATTATTTGTATTTGTTTTGAATTTTTCTTGTTACACTCCAAAACAAACCTAACATATTTTTTTCAATCATCGCCTACTTTTCTAGTTTTGACGATTATTCCCTTTTTCTCAAAATTATCTCGCTACACTCCGAAACGAACCGAGCATATTTTTCTCAATCATCATCTACTTTTTTAGTCCCAACGATTATTCCCTTTTCCTCAAAATTTATTCCTCAGTATCACAGTAAAAAAAACATTCTACGAACTATTTCCTCGTTGTCCAAATTATCGTCAAGCGAAGCCTGAAGCATGTGACAGTCATGATTTGTCTCTGTTTTGCATTTTTCTCGTTACACTCCAAAACAAATCGAGGATATTTTTCTCAATCGTCATCAACTTTTCTAGATCCCTCGATTATTCCCTTTTTTTCTCAAAATTAATTCCTCAATATCATCACAAAAATAAAAATTCCTCAGTCTGCAAACTATTTCCTCGTTCCCCAAATCATTGTCAACCGAATCCTGAAGCGTGCTAGAAAATCCTGTCGCCGCTCGTGATTTGTCTCGTGTTTTGCATTTTTCTCGTTACACTCCAAAACAAACCTAACATATTTTTCCCAATCACCATCTACGTTTCTATATCCCTCGATTATTCCCTTTTTCCTCTAAATCATCTCCTCAGTCTCAGAACAAAAATAATAAAAATTCCTCAGTCAGCAAACTATTTCCTCGTTCCCCAAATCATCGTCAACCAAACTCGTAGGTCAACCGAATCCTGAAGCCTGCGAGTCAGTCCTGTCGCCCTTCGTGATTTGTCTCATGTTTTGCATTTTTCTCGTTGCGCTCCAAAACAAACCGAGGATATTTTTCACAATCACCATCTACGTTTCTATATCCCTCGATTATTCCCTTTTTCCTCTAAATCATCTCCTCAGACTCGGAACAAAAATAAAAATTCCTCAGTCAGCAAACTATTTCCTCGTTCCCCAAATCATCGTCAACCGAATCCTGAAGCGTGCTAGAAAATCCTGTCGCCGCTCGTGATTTGTCTCGTGTTTTGCATTTTTCTTGTTACGCTCCAAAACAAACCTAACATATTTTTCCCAATCACCATCTACGTTTCTATATCCCTCGATTATTCCCTTTTTCCTCTAAATCATCTCCTCAGTCTCAGAACAAAAATAATAAAAATTCCTCAGTCCGCAAACTATTTCCTCGTTCCCCAAATCATCGTCAACCAAACTCGTAGGTCAACCGAATCCTGAATTCTGCGAGTCAGTCCTGTCGCCCTTCGTGATTTGTCTCATGTTTTGCATTTTTCTCGTTACGCTCCAAAACAAACCGAGGATATTTTTCACCGCGAAGCTCGCGCGTTACAACGAAGCGACACATGTGGCGATGTATCTTCGTGGGGCGACGAGAAGCCCTTCGGGTATCTCCATCCCGGCCGTCGTCGTCCCGCGGACGTCTGCGTTATGGATCCCACAGGAATCTCGAATTCCCCGGCCGTGTTTTGTATCCCTTCTCGCTCTCGCTTCTCGCTTCTCGCATTCAAACCCGGCTAAACTCGATCGACAAAAAACACTTACCACTCTCAGGCCGGCGCTGAGTCGCTTTCAAGTCGCCGCCGGTGTTAACAATCTGCGTGGCGGCGGCTCCAACGTCTCCACCAGACCGACACTCGCACTGACACAAGAACAACAAGAACAACAAAAAAAACCACACAGAGGCGATAAGAGCAATAGACCCTCGAGTCACGGAGATCCTTCGCGCTATCGGCTAATCGAATTTCCAGAGAACTTAAAACTCTCGATCGCTTCGCCGCACTTCCTGCGTATTTATATATGCAGATATAAATCTGTATTGGGTTTCCTTATTATTTTTTTTTGTATTTATTTATAATACAATAAGTCACAAACAGCACACAGTTCACTTGTCACCTTGGACGGTTCGTCAGAGCCCAACAGTTTCCACCAAACTCCAAACACACTCCGAAAAATCCTCGATTCGCTCCTAATTCTTAGTGTGCGAAAAATTCACTCGATTTTTCAGAGAGCAAAAAATCGTCGATTCGCTCCTAATTTCTCGGTGGGCGAAAAATTCACTCGATTTTTCAGAGAGCAAAAAATCGTCGATTTGATCCTAATTTCTCGGTGTGCGAAAAATTCACTCGATTTTTCAGAGAGCAAAAAATCGTCGATTCGCTCCTAATTTCTCAGTGTGCGAAAAATTCACTCGATTTTTCCGAGAGCAAAAAATCGTCGATTCGCTCCTAATTTCTTAGTGTGCGAAAAATTCACTCAATTTTTCAAGAGAAAAAAAATCCTCTCGATTCGCTCCTAATTTCTCAGTGTGCGAAAAATTCACTCAATTTTTCAAGAGAAAAAAAATCCTCTCGATTCGCTCCTAATTTCTCAGTGTGCGAAAAATTCACTCAATTTTCCCGAGAAAAAAAAATCCTCTCGTTTCTCACTCCAAAAACTCAACAACAAAAAATCTCGCTCACTTCATCCAGCAAAGTTAAATCCAGCAAAGTTCGCTGCTCGCACTTTTCGGAAATTCCACTCTCCAATTTTTTCACGCGTGCTCCGAAATTATTATTTTTATTTTTCGTCGTTGCTCCAAAACGAAATAATAAAAGATACGTCGCGCTCGTCGTAATATATATTTCCGTTGGGGAAATATCGGCGAGGCGGAAATTCGCGTGTAATATCGATATATCCGGTTGTTACCGATAGTCGGCGATAAGCGTGATAAGCGCGATAAGACGATGCGCGTAAAATCGCGGGGCGACGAGGCTGCCACGGAGCTCGGTTTGTGTCGCAAGGGCCAACCGCACGGAACGGCACTCGCCTGTAAACTGAACCGCTCGACGCGACGAGAGGACGGGACCGACTGGTTCTTGCCGCCGGGAAACCCCCACTCCATACGCTGCAACCCGGCGCGGCGCTACCACCGACCACCGTACTGGGGAGAGAGAGAGAGAGAGAGAGAGAGAGAAAGAGGGTGTGTGAGAGAGAGAGAGAGAGAGAGAGAGAGAGAGAGAGAGAGGGCGAAGGGGAGAAAGAGAGAGAGAGAGAGAGAAGGACCGTAGGGACGGATGGACGGACCGACCGACCGGAGCGCCGTGTTCGCCAACCCCCTCGTCGCCCTTTTCCGCTCGTGCCCCGCGCGGCCCACACGCTCCAGCTGTCTGGCACTGCTACGTTCTACCCCGGTGCACGCGCTCCGAACACCCCCCCCGCGCGCTCGCGCGAACCACCTTCTTCTCTCTATCTTTCGCTGCGAAAGGATAGAGAAAAGTCTCGCTCGCTCCGCACCAGGAAGACACACGGTTACACCGGGAGGCGAAGGGATGCGGATGCACCGCATCCTTTCGGTGAGGAAGGGAGGAGAGAGCGAGAAATCATCCCCCTTCGCCGCCGGCGTCTTTCGCGTGAATTGCTCGTATTCGATGTTTCTCATCAGTGAAAGTGTCCGAGGGCGACATGTTGGGGTTGTTGGGATGGCGAGAGGTGAAAAGTCGTATGGTGAATTTTTTTTTTTATGGGGAGTGTGTGGGTTTATTTATTTTTATTTTTTTTTTGTGTTGGAGAGTGAGGGGTGGGTTTGTTCTTTGAAGGGGTGGAATGGAGGGTGGTTGATAAGGGATGGTTTTTTTGTGGCAGGATTTTGGTGGGAGTCGATTAATAAAATGTGGATGAAATTGTGTGAATTTGCATCGCTGTGATAGGAAATTTTAAGCATATATTGCTTGAATGTGAAACTTGAATGGAATTGTCAGAGTTTTTTTAATGGATTTTTATTGGTTTGATGAATCGATGTTAAGAATTTATTGAGTATCTTCGACTTGGCTGATAATAAAAAGTTTCAAGGCGGAAGAAAAATGGTTTAAACTCACTCGATTGTGGGAATTAAATGCTGCAAGCTGTTACAATTAAAACCAGATGGATCAACACCGATCAAAAGTCCACATCGAGCAGTTTCAACACCTTGGATTTTTAATGGTGCATTATTAATCAAGTGGCCGACGAAAAAAAACGATTTTTCGACGGATCCGCGGTGTCCGACTCATCGTGAGAATTTTGAGATAACCCTTTTTTCCCATTTCGTGCCTTCGTAACTGAATTCGAGTGAAATGCAAATCGGCCGCCGAACCGTGAATATTCCGCGTGAAATAACGCGGAGAAACGAAAAGGCGATCCGGGCGATGCGGTGATTTTACGATAAATTAAAAGTTAATTAACCGTAGATGAGGACTTTTAAAAGCCAGCGTGATTGGAAGCAGCGAAGGATTAATAAAATATCGAAATGTTGATTTCATCCAATTCATTTCGTGTATCACGTTAAACAGTAATTAATATCGAAATTCACGTTTAATCAGTATTCTTAATAAACATACTATTTAATAGAATTTATCGGGGTATTCATGAGCGAAGTAATCGTTGGTATACAATTCCCGGAACTGCGTTTCCACGGCTGATCTGATGTTCGTATGATCGTTTTTCCAATTTATCACATAGTATACGAATTGCAATTACGGACACTTTATACTCCGTTATAATTTGTAATTAACATACACAAAGGAAACGCACAGAGTCGAGCCTTGATTAACCGCGTCGACGGCAGGACGGAAGAAGGCTAATTAAAATCACGAACAATTATTAACCATTTTTATGAACTATTAACCATTTTTCTGTTTGACAAAATTACTGTCAATACCTCATATAAAAATCGGAAAAAAACTCGTATAAAAACAAGGAAGAAGGCTAATTAAAATCACGAACAATTATTAACAATTTTTAACAATTATTAACAATTTTTCTATTCAATAAAATGACTGTCAATACTTCGTATAAAAACCGGAAAACCCTCATATAAAAAGCAGGAAGAAGGCTAATTAAAATCACGACCAACCATTTACATTTTTTATCAACTTTTAACAATTTTCAACAATCATTAACAATTTTTCTATTCAACAAAATGACTGTCAATACCTCATATAAAATCCGGTAAAACCTCATATGAAAAGCAGGAAGAAGGTTAATTAAAATCACGAACAACTATTAACAATTTTTAACAATTATTAACAATTTTTCTATTCAACAAAATGACTGTCAATACCTCATATAAAATCCGGTAAAACCTCATATAAAAAGCAGGAAGAAGGCTAATTAAAATCACGAACTATTAACAATTTTTAACAATCACTAACAATTTTCCCCTCGACAAAACGACTGTCAATACCTCATCCAAAAACAAACACCCAAATCGACGAGCCTCAAATTGAGATACTTGACGATATCGCTACTCCCTTTGTTTTCATTTCATTGCGAAGGGTCTCTCACATCGAGATAGAAATTTCGCGTGATGCGTTAGATCGAACCCTCGCTTAAAGTCGGCACACTCGAAACGCTCACGGGGATTGGGAGAAAAGTGACGTCGTGTACGACGTACGAATGTGGAAATCAAATTTGGTTTCGTCTCTCGTGTTGCGGTGCATGTAGAAGATATACACATATAATATATATATATCTATATATATATATATATCGAGTGGAGTATAGAGATCAATCGAATCGTTTACCATAAGGACCCGCGCACCCCTGGCGCCTTTCCCTCATGGTATACTCGAGAAATTGCTCGTTCCCGCCCCGAGAATTCACCCCTCCGTGAATGACGAGACCACCGACGTTTTCACTCACAAAACTCGGCCCGGCTTTTACGCCCTGAAATATCTGTCGTCGAGCGCGCCCACCGCGTTGCCATCCACACTACAAACGCGTCGCGCTGCGCCGCGGGCTTCGCTCTGTCCCTTCGGAGACGCCTGGATTTTTTTTTTTTTTTTTTTGTCAGGGTCTCGCCGAAGCAGTCTGAGTGCCTCTCGCGTTGAATCCCGCGGTCACGTGTTCGCCACACGTGATCGGGTAATTGAGTTTCAATGTTAACCGCGGGAAAAGCGTGCGGCGAAGACAGGACGAGCTTTCCCGATCTCTGTATACGCTGCGAGTGATATAAGCAACGAGCTTTCGTGTCGACGGGATACGGAATTGACGGCGCGTGGCACGACCGATAGTCTCATTTTTGGAGCGTTTTTTTTTTTGCGTAGCTAAATTATTGAGGCGTTCGCGCTACACGGTAAATCAACGGATGTAGGCGAGGAACGAGGAATGAGTTCGCGATGTCTCGTGGATGTATTTTGGAAATTTGGAAGGGTGGGGTAGGGCGATAAATCTCTTGGGTGAGGATAATGTCGAATTTCAATTCCAGGTGAGATAATGTGCCATTTTGGATTATTTGTTAGGGATGGAGTGAAGTAGGACAAGTGAATTACGGATGCATCGTTTATGGGTCACTTTGATTGTAGCTATCGGATAGTCGATAGTCGAAAGCAGGGAATAATAAAGCTTGCGAAGTACAACTTTGCACGTTGCTTTTTTTTATTGATTTCTATTTTTCATAAAGCTACATTAATTTGGATTGTTGCTTTTTTATTGATTTATTTATTTTTATTTATTTTTATTTATTTTTATTCAGCTTTATTTTATTGATTTATTTTTATTCAGCTTTATTTTATTGATTAATTTTTTTAATTTTTTTTTATTCAGCCTTATTTTATTTATTTCTTATATCTATTTTTATTGAGTTTTTTTTATTGATTATGGTTTTATATTCCTACAAAATTTCATTGAATTTGCGGTGCTGAGTGTAAAAGGACATTTTTTTAAACCACTATTCTCTACGTTTTGGATGATTCTGAGATCGGTGATATGAAAATCTCGAAAAAAAATCATGAGAATCCAAGCTGCTTCCATGAGGAACAAAGTGGACTATTTAATTCATAAAACTGTCATCTCAATAGCGGCAGGGCCTGTCAGATCCTGAAAAGTCGTTTTGTCTTTTAAGATAATAATTTGGAGATATTATTGGAAACATCTCACTGCTTTTGTCATAAAATGATGGCTTTGGCGATTTAATTTAAGGGTTGCCTTAAAACCGAAAAAAAACTCCACTTTATGCACCGCCAAATTGAAAAAAAAAAAATGCACCCACAGGTAGAACACAAATTTGATTTTTTTTGTTTTCAAAAATATACCAAATTTTTATTCAACCCTATGATTTTTGGCTAAAAAAAAGTTTGAAAAAAATTAGTTAATATTCCCGAACCCGCTCAGTCTGCGCGCCAAGAACCCAAAGACTTAGCATGTACAGTAGACTCGCGCGGAAATAACTGAATAAGCCTCGGCGACGTCAGGCGTTGCCGCGCGCGTCACTACGGATGCGTCTCAAGTACATCGATCGTCTTTCGCGGTTGTGCAATCTCATCGATTGCCGGCGAAGACGGAGCACGCGTTACGAGCGGCAAGAGCAGCCGCTCAACGTCGCTCTTCGTTCGCGCTAGACTTCGCCTCGCGTCCCCGTAACTCTCGCGACCCTTCATCTCAATCCATCAGTCGAGGCGTAGCGCAATAAACGATGCCTTCGCCCGCTGTACCCGCCGTGAATGTAATCGAGGTGCGCCACGAAAACGTGCGCCACCGAATACGCTGAGCGCTCTATATATAGCCGAGCCGCACGTCAACGGAAGTTAGCGAGCGTTTTTCGCACATTGCGGGGGCCGCCGGGCAGACCGGGGCGAATTGGCTCAGGGGGGCCAAGATGGATAAATCCGGCCTCAAAAAATCAGGCGAACCATGATTTTATAAAAATATCTAAAAGAATTTACTAACCCCGATATTTATCGATTTTGCAATATAAAAAAAAATAAAAAAATGTATTTCATTTTTATTCCCACTCCAAAAATCATACGTTCTATAAATCCAGCCTGAAAAAATCACGCAACCCCTGATTTCATGAAAATATCTAAAAGAATTTACTAACCCCGATATTTATCGATTTTGCAATATAAAAAAAATAAAAAAAAATGTATTTCATTTTTATTCCCACTCCAAAAATCATACGTACTATAAATCCAGCCCGAAAAAATCTCGCAACCCCTGATTTTATCAAAATCCCGCAAAAAAATTCCCTAACCCCAATATTCATCGATTTGCAATATCAAAAAATATACTAAACCACCCCTCAACCTCTTTACCCGCCTCTTCGCCACCCTTCATTCTTACCCCCACTCCATAATTCACACGTTCGATAAATTCACCCGAACACATGATAAATGAATATTATATCGTTACCACCATAGCGCATTATCGCCATTAGGCGAGATTGCTTTTTTTTTCGTCTCCCAATCCGCACGATTGAATTATGACAACGAATTGGTCCCCACTGTGAAAAATTATCATATCGAGGGTCCCGACAATTGTCAAAAAAAAAAAAAAAAACGAGGCACAAATGGATATATATACAACCTTAAAATTATGAGCACCCCCCGGGGGCGGAGAGTGGTGGGGGGGGCGAGGGGGGCAGGTCGTCGTAAACGCGGCGAGGGTACAGCGAAGGGTTGTACGTACAAGCGCACTATACGTTTTAGTGTGCATCCGAGGATAAGGGTGGAGTGCACGAGGCCCGACGACGTATAAAGTATCCGCGGCAACCGCCATATGGCGGGCGCTGCGCGCGCGCTACGCCTAAATAGCTCGGCGAGCCGGTAAAGCACCGCCAAAGTGCATTATGGCACATTATAACTATATAAACTTTGTATGACGTGCTGGCCCACGGCCCGCCGCTCCGTCGGCCCCGAATACCACCGGAAGTCGTCATGCACGAAACTCACGCGGCTGATAATTATTGCAGGTCCCGCGCACGCCCTGTCGTAAAATTGAATTTTCGTCGAACGTGGTGTACACATCGGCACCGGGGGCTGCCGGCGGCGGGTCCGAACAATCCGACCGTTTACCGCGCGTTCCACAAAATTATACGACCGCAACCTCAATAAAAAAAAACTGAAAATTCTCGACAGACCTATTTACAGGATTTTTTTTTTTTTTTTTTTTTTTTTCGGTAGCTCGTGTTTAAGGTAGGATGAACGCTATAGCTGACGTCGCATAAGTTCGAGCGAGAATGAGACAGAATTACGAACAGTTCTCGATGAGATAAAAATCTGAAAAAAATCAAGTATACAGAAGGTGCTGAAAATATTATTTTGGCATAATAATAATTGAAAAATGTTATTAACAAATTACTGAAATAAATAATTGTTCGAAAAATTACCCGGCAACCTATTTCTTTTTGTTATGAAAATGGTTTGTTTATTTTTCTGAACACGTATGATTTTTTCAAAATTTTGTGTGATTGAAAATTGCGTTTTTTTCTTCATGTTAAAATTAAAAATCAGACAAAATTCTGAAAAAAATTCATACGTAGACAGAAAACTAAACAAATCATTTCTATAACAAAAAAAATTAGGTTACCGGATAATTTGTTGAACCACTATTTATTTCAGTAACATTTTCCAATTATTATTTTCCTAAAATAATCTTTTCAGCACCTTCTATATACTTGATTTTTTTCAGATTTTTATCTTATCGAGAACAGTTCGTAATTCTGTCTCATTCCCGCTCGAACTTATGCGACGTCAGCTTAGGCGCTCGTACTACCTTAAAGAGGGGATTGTTGCTCGTGGCCTTGAAGCCCATCGTGGCCACTTACGACATTCGACGAAGTGCCGGATGAGTAATCGATCATAAAAGTCCCTCTCTTTGGGTTTCTTTTTTTTTCGGCTCCCAAAGTCCCCGGTCTCCCTGTTTTGGTTTATCTTGCTCGAACGCCCGAACTTTCGCTTTTACACCGAGATTGCTCGGGATTAGCTGGGGACGAATACAACGAGTAGTTTGTGTGTAGTAATAATCGCTATGCGCGACGACCGAGGGGGCGACTGTGTATAATTTATGTATCCGAGCGGTAAGTCCTATTCAACGGGTTGTAATTATTAGGATTATCAAGTGGCGACCATCGGGGTGTATAACTGCCTAAAAATTGAGCTTTTTTTTGTAGAGCACGAGGAGCTCTATTGGCGCGTGCGCGAGGCGCTAGATTAGCGGACTTAATGTCCTCGGTTGGAAATTTTGTCTCTCTCGCTCTCGTGACTTAATGCGGCTGAACAGCTCCCCACCTCTTTGAAATATACGTCCGCTTAAGTGCCGGATAAAAATACCTGCGTGTGGCGTCTGTTACAACGACTCACTGTGAACGCTGGTGGTCACGCAGTTTATGCCCTCTCTGGTTTATGGACGAAGGTATAAATAGAGTTCGGTTCGCGGATTCAAATACATTTTTAGGTTTTTTTTTCGCTCTATTTCTTCGATTTGAAAAAAATACGAAAATGATTTTTTTGTGAGTTTTTTTTTATGTGCGGTACGGCTTTTATCACATTTTCATTTTGTGTTTCGAAAAATACCGGTTATCATTTTTTTTATCTCGCAATTTTTTGGAGGTAACTTACGAAAAGTTATTTATTTAATTAGTATTTCATGATTCCATGATTGGTGAATCCGAGAATCGTTCTAAGTGTGACTTAACTGACCCCTCGAAATTTGTCTCCTTTTTTCTCAGGTAAAAAATATTACTCAAAAAATGAAAAATCCCTTCTAAAATAATAACTTATTTTAGATTTATTTATTATAGTTATTTATTTTAGAAGGGATTTTTCTTTTTTTCACCTCGACTTAACACTTTCTAGCCCATAAACATGTACGGCACTAAAATTTTATGGTGCACAGATTTATTAACCAATTTCTTGCATTTTTCAAGAACCCTCATGAGCCAAAAATCATCATCGATCAGCCGAAATGAAAACCCAAAAAAATCAAAAACCGAACGACAATATCCCACCCCCTAAATTAAAAAAACTCACCTTGCATCGCAACTCACTTGCATCCGTCGCGCAGTCAGCATCACTCTCCCCCCCTCCCCCACCCTCCTTTACAAATTCAAAACCCTTATTCCCCTAATATCTCTCAAAAACGCCTCGGGCGTCCCCTTAGCTCTCGCGCGTCGTCTTAAATCCCGCGGCAGTAATTTTTACGATATAATTCTCGCGCTCCGGCGCGGTATACAACGTAATACGTTTCCTCGCGCGCGCTCCTCTCTCCCTCTCAAGTATTCATCGCTCGCGCCGGGTCTGAATGCCCGAGTGCACGGGAGATACACTACACCCCTGTGCTACAAGAAACGCGCAACAGAACTCGCATCCCTCTCTCTCTCTCGCTCTCGACTCTCTCGCTGCCGCCGGAACGCTTTATAAATGTTTTCTAAAACCCTTCACCTCTCTCGCCGTGAGCCCGCGGCAGCTTCTTCCCTCCGCGCCTCGTTGCAGCTCTCGCACTTTTCTCCACTCCCACCGCTCGCAGCTCCCCCCTGTATTATCCTCGTCTCTCCGTCGTCCCTCAGTCCCTTTCTCTGTCCCTCAGAGCCTCAGCGCCTCTCGCTCTATCACCTGCGCTGCGCTCCGCTCGTCCCGCTACCTTCCTGGCCGAGCCGAGCGGCAGGATTTCATTTTCTTGCGGAGCTCGTTCGCGTAAATTCAGACAAGAGGGAGGAACGACGTGGAGCCAGGGGGAGGAGGGGGAGGGAGGGGTATAAAGAGGGGTGAGGAGGAGGGAAAGGGAGAGGAATGAAGAGGGGCGAGGAGGAGGGAAAGGGAGGGGTATGAAGAGGGGCGAGGAGGAGGGAAAGGGAAGGGAATGAGGAGGGGTGAGGAGGAGGGGGAGGGAGGGGAATGAAAAGGGGTGAGGAGGAGGGGGAGGGAGGCGAATGAAGAGGGGTGAGGAGGAGGGGGAGGGAAAGGGAGGGGAATGAGGAGGGGTGAGGAGGAGGGAAAGGGAGGGGAATGAGAAGGGGTGAGGAGGAGGGGGAGGGAGGGGGAGGAAGAGGGGTGAGGAGGAGGGAAAGGGAGGGGAATGAAGAGGGGTGAGGAGGAGGGAAAGGGAGGGGAATGAAGAGGGGTGAGGAGGAGGGAAAGGGAGGGGAATGAAGAGGGGTGACGAGGAGGGAAAGGGGAAGGGGTGGGGGGTGGGTTACTCGCACGTAAGTAATGCAAATGTGCAGGTGCAGCGACAGCTCGGCTTGAGCTCTGCTCCCGAGTCCCGCTTTCTTCCTTTTCTTCCTCGCAGCCTCCGTATCTTCGTCTCGTCTTCGTCTCTCGTTCGCCTCTTCTGGAGACGTGGAGAGAGGTTGTTCTCTAGCTGGCCCAGCGCTATGCAAAGCCGCTGGACTCTGCCTGATGCCTCTCTGCCTGCCTACCTAGCTAGAAACGCGTCAGAAGCTCCAAGAGCAGCGGCGGCAGCAGCAACACGTTGAGAGTAAGAATGATTACGTGGATGTTGTTGACGCGAGCGAGAGAAAAAGGTAAGAGCGGGAAAGGGAGGTGGGCCGAGCTGCGCCCTCGGTCCGTACGACGAGAGACCGTAATTACTACGGCCCGGGCGTCATAACTCGGTGCAGATGAACACGTTGGTCGTCTCACGTTCGCTCGGAGCCGCGCGCCGTGTCCGATTCGCGAGAGAGCAACGCGCCACCGTTTTCTCACTTTCTATGTTTCGCTCTCTTTCTCGCGGTGTTTTGTATTATTTTTGCGTTGGGTTTGGAATATTTATTTTCTTTTGCATTATTTTTGGATTAATTTTGCGTTGGTTTTAGAGTATTTATTTTCTTTTGCATTATTTTTGGATTATTTTTGTGTTGGTTTTGGAGTATTTATTTTCTTTTGCATTATTTTTGGATTATTTTTGTTGATCTGATTTGTCATTTTGTAATTTTTTAAAATGTTGGGCGTTGACGTGTTACAATGTATTCTTTGATCATTCTTTGTATTATTTTGTATTATTTTCTCAAAGATTTTTGGTATTATTTATGCTTTGTTTTTGGAATATTTATTTTCTTTTGTATTATTTTTGTACTGTCTGATTTATTGTCTTGTAATTTTTTTTAAATATTGAACCTTGACGTGTTATTCAGTAAGATAATTTTTTGGATTAATTTGTATTATTTTTGCGTAGCTTCTGGAATATATTTTCTTTTGTATGATTTGATTTTTTATTTTCTAAAATTTGTTCCTTATATTAGGCGTTGACATGGTGCATCGAGGATGGTATTTTCTGAGCTCGTATGCTGATTTTTGCACGGTGCTCTTAGGGGGCTTTGCCCCAGGGTACGCAATAAACATCTCTTTCTCTCCCTCTCTCTCTCACTATTTCCCCGTCCCTTTCGCTCTATTTCCCCGTCCCCTCCACAAGTGTTTCTGTTTTAAAGCTCTCTGACACCCCGAAAGGAAATATACGACACGCACACGAATAGCCGGGATGTGTCGTACGCGTTTTTCAGCCGTATTGTAATGGCGGCCTCTGTACGGATGCTGCCTCGGACCGGCGGAGAAAAAAGCGTGCAGGGGGCCTTCGCACCCCTATTTCTTCTGTGCCATTTATTTTTTTTTCCTCTCCCGTCCTCCTCCCGTTTGCGCTATATATGCTCGTCGCACACTGCTGACTAATGCGTCGCCTTAATGGTTAGATCGAGGCTCTTTACTGCCGGTTCTCGATTCGCTTAGACGCACATACGTTTTTTGCCTCCCGTGCATGGAAGTGACGCGGCCGAATTTCGGTGACCTGGAAAAAACGAATTGGGCGAAAAGTGCGTCTTCTAAAATTTGGGAATGGGGGGTTCGAAAAAGTCCCGTGGCTATGTAGGCAAAACTGATATCTGGTTTGTCAGAGGAAACTCCAGATTTTTGGAGTTTCCCCGCCAATTTCGTGAAAGCTTTTTTTGTATTATTCGACAGGGAAAAGTTTTATTGTAGTTTGAAAAATTGGTGGGCACTCCGCATAATTAATATAAGTTATACTAGGCTAATCATACGCGTTGGAATGCGTGCCTGAAAAACTTGCCAAAATCGACTCCAATTTTGTTTCTTTTCAACATATCGACTTTTAACCTATACCATCATTCTCAAGTCGCATATTCTACCCCCGAAAACACTGGTTATTAACCTTTTTTAATCGATTTTGAAAAAAATATTTTTTTGGCGACGAAATTTTTCTTTTTCTGTCAGAAATCGTAGATCAGGCCCCGGGCCGAAAATAGACCCCAATTTTGTTTCTTTTCGAAATATCGACTTTTAACCTATACCATCATTCTCAAGTCGCATATTCTACCCCCGAAAACACTGGTTATTAACCTTTTTTAATCGACTTTGAAAAAAATATTTTTTTGGCGACGAAATTTTTCTTTTTCTGTCAGAAATCGTAGATCAGGCCCTGGGCCGAAAATCGACCCCAATTTTTTTTCTTTTAAAAATATCGACTTTTAACCTATACCATCATTCTCAAGTCGCATATTCTACCCCCGAAAACACTGGTTATTAACCTTTTTTAATCGATTTTGAAAAAAATATTTATTTGGCGACGAAAATTTTTTTTTTTCTGTCAGAAATCGTAGATCCTGCTCCGGGCCGAAAAGCGACCCCAATTTTTTTTCTTTTCGAAATATCGACTTTTAACCTATACCATCATTCTCAAGTCGCATATTCTACCCCCGAAAACACTGTTTATTAACCTTTTTTAATCGATTTTGAAAAAAATATTTTTTTAGCGACGAACAAAATATTTTTTCTGTCAGAAATCGTAGATTCGGCTCCGGGCCGAAAATCGACCCCAATTTTTTTTCTTTGTAGAATATCGACTCTTAACCTATACCATGATTCTCAAGTCTTCCCAAATTCCAAAAATTCGCATCTGGTTGCACCGAATCTCGATCGCATTTCTACCGTGCACCAATTTTTTTTTATCACGCAGTTAAAAATCCCTGGAACCCCCCCGGTGACACATCATATATCTATATGTATTGCGTGCAGCGTTGACCAAGACCCCAATAAAATTGGACCATTAGAAGCCGATATTTTTGAGCTTTTAGTGCATCAGTATAACAACGCTAGGCGACGTTATAAAAATTGGGGGAGTTCTCTGTGCGCACGTGAATATGGTGTCAGGGGTTATAGGTCGGTATAATACACTGTGGTACATGGCTGCGATACGAGCAATACACCGATACGAATGGCCATACTATCGCACAATGATCACCGGAGGAGAAAAGCTCTCTCGGTGCGCGCGGACGTCGGGACCCCGCGCGCAACTCGCACACAGACGAGAGATCGTTACGTACAACGCTATAAGCTCGCTTCACCAACCAAGTATTATAACTTTTCTCCCGCAATGGCTTTCGGTTACGCCGCTACGCTCGCACGTTCCGGCCACGGGTATAAGAGCCGGCGCGCGGCCGCCCGACGAAAACCATATATGCTATTGCTATTGCTTCTGGGGGTCTTTGGGACCCGCGCGCTCACCTCCACCGCCACCTATAACCGTATAATTCCATTAGAACCCCCGGTAGGCGTATATTCGACCGACGACCTACACGGATACTCGATTCCTTTTTTTTTTTTTTTTTTGGAACGACGGCAACGCACACTCGGGTGCAACGTCCAGTCGCAGCTGGATGAAAGACGCATCGGAATCGATTGGGGAGTTTTATATGTGATTTCAAAAATTTCTTCGGACGCAAACGCTTCGGGGCTGAAGTTACCTTCGGGCCAGATTTAAAAAAAATTACCCAATTTGATGAAAAAAATATATTGGAATTTTTTTTTTTTAGGAAAAAAATATATTGGAATTTTTTTTTAGGAAAAAAATATATTGGAATTTTTTTTTTAGGAAAAAAATGTGGGTTCGTGAAATTTGAAAACCCTATACGATGGCAAGTTTTTCACTTATTCCGAGAAGCCCGAGAAACAGAAAACTCGAGGAGAAAAACGCGAAAAAAGTTTTTTTTTTCGCTGCGAATGTAAGAATTTTACCGACTGATTTTTTTGAAGAGGGATTTTTGCTTTCCTGAAACACGGATTAAATCTTTGAGTCTGAACTGAATAGTTATTTTATATATAATAACGTATAATTCCATTAGAGCCCTCGGTAGGCGTATATTCGACCGACGACCTACACGGATACTCGATTCCTTTTTTTTTTTTTTTAACGGCGGCAACGCACACTCGGGTGCAACGTCCAGTCGCAGCTGGATGAAGGACGCTTCGGAATCGATTGGGGAGTTTTGTATGTGATTTCAAAAATTTCTTCGGACGCAAACGCTTCGGGGCTGAAGTTACCTTCTGTCCAGATTTTAAAAAATTTACCCAGTGTGATGAAAAAAATATATTGGAATTTGTTTTTTTTTGGGGGAAAAATGTGGGTTCGTGAAATTTGAAAACCCTATCCGATGGCAACTTTTTCACTCATTCCGAGAAGCGTCGTTGTTTGCCCGAGAAACAGAAAACTCGATGAGAAAAACGCGAAAAAAGATTTTTTTCGCTGCGAATGTAACAATTTCACCCACTGATTTTTTTTAAGAGGGATTTTTGCTTTCCTGAAACACGGATTAAATCATTGAGTCCGATGACTGTTGATGATATAAAATATTTCGTTGCTCCGACTGAACAGTTATTTGACACTGTTCAGTGGATCCATCGACCCTTCGTATTTTCTGTACATCATCATTTTCTGTTATTACATTTTCGTCATAATTAACTGGATTATCGTTCGTTCATCGAAACGGTGAAATCGACTGAATTTTGTAGAGGACTCTTGAGTGTAATAAAAACAGAGGGGTATTTTGATAAACAGCGTTTAATGTACATAACGACGGAATTATTTTGACGGTGTATAAACCGTCCAGAGGCAGCGCTGGTTGGAAAGCGTCGATATAACTCAACAAATATGAGTGGGACGGAACCAAAAGGAGAACATCGGAAGACCGCTGGACTCCAGGCAGGAAATGTTTATTCCCGTGAAAACGCGAGATCTGGAATGCTGCCACTTGGTCTACATACGTGAAACGCGGTGCCAAACGACGACAGCACCAGAAACCGAGTATTCTCTCTGCGTGTAGCTGCGTACGGATTTCACGAGACACTCGAGCGATTTAACCACCCGGATTGCGTTACAGGATCTTGAACAAGGTTGCCACATACGGCGAGAACATGCCAACAATGGCAGAGACCATGTTCGGTTTCACCGTACGTTCGTTTACGATGGCGAAACGCAACTAGCATAGTGGATGGAAAAATAGTAAGATTCTTTTTTTAGCATTCGACATTTTAAATAGATATAGATATTTTAATATTAAATATTACGTATAGACATATTAAATAGATGTAGATATTTTAATATTAAATATTACATATAGACATATTAAATAGATGTAGTTATTTTAATATTAAATATTACATATAGGCATATTAAATAGATATAGATATTTTAATATTGAATATTACGTATAGACATAATAAATACATATAGATATTTTAATATTAAATATTACATATAGACATATTAAATAGATACAGATATTTTAATATTAAATATTACATATAGACATATTAAATAGATGTAGTTATTTTAATATTAAATATTACATACAAACATATTAAATATATATAGATATTTTAATATTAAATATTACATATATTTAATTTTACTTTATTATGCAACGGTACACATAATAAAGATATTTTATTATGTGTACCGTTTAACACCTAAATTACCTCACTGACATCAACAAAAATTAGCGTACGAAGTTGTCCATTTTTTCTTTTCCCCTTGTGGATCGATGCAAACTGGTCCATATTACCCAGAATTACACTAAGCGTAACTGAATTATTCTAACATTCAGCCTACGGGTTAAAAAAATATATTTAACTGATATTGCTTTAAAAGTTCAAGAAATATATAAATTCTTTACTTCGTTTCAATTCGCAATTTTTTTTTGTCCGATATATAAAAAGAGGAAAAAATGCTACTATTAAATTTTTTTACAAGAAATATACAAAGAAATCTAAGTGGATTAAACGAAAGTGACTGTAGCGACATAAAATGTCCCACAATTGACTTCTGCAGCGTAATCAATGCTCAATAATTTATTTATAAAACGAATCGTTTGTCAATTAGCGATGCCATCAAAATCAATTGTCCGCCAATAATATATTCAGCTAATTTGAGAAAGTCGCAGCGCGTCATTATTCACCGTCCATCCACAATAGCAAAAAATCCGTGAAACGAAATATCAATAGAAGCCACTATTTAATTTATATTTATATATCTGTCGCCTTGATTTCCGGGAGAATATCGAGTGTACAATAATAATTTCAGCGCGCGGGTTCGTCGACTAATTTTTGAAAAGCGTTTACGAAAACTCGTTAACTCGTCCATTATCGTTATATCATTGCGGGCACCGATGCCGGAATATTAGTCGCGCGCGATGAGGCGAGGAATGTGACAGGAGCGAAAAGTTATTTAATGAATTTCCAATGAAAACCGGATTCCCGTATTCTACGGCGTTACCCGGGAGCCTCGCTCGTCGTTCCCTTATTACAAAATATAGCTACCGTCGATCGTGGAATACGCGGCGCGATCGCCGCACAAACGATTTTATTTATCGGTATATAATTCGCCGCATTATAATTAAGGACTATTGTGGGATCGCGAGGACCGAAGAGAGCCGCGCGGGTCTTTCACCGCCGCCACCGATTCGGGACCCGACCGCACGTATTACAGCCGAGCCGGGATGAAAAGGGGGGTAATAGATAGTGTGAGGTGTAACGGAAAACTGGTCGTAAAATCGAATTACGTTTCGTAGGACGAGTCGAGAGTGTATGAACTCGTGGGCTACGTTCCAAAGGATCGTGCACACGGAAAAACGGGTTTAAAGTGGAACAGCTTTTCCTTGTACCAAGCACACCGCACGCCCAAAACGTCGATATATAAGTGATGGAACAGCCGTCGCTTCGGAATCCGGTCAGTGGAAATCCTCGCACGAATCTGTTATTGACGTTTCTCGGCTCTTCTTAGCGCACATTATATTTATTTATATTTAGTCACAAGTATAATACATGTTGCTATAGGTATGAATATGTAGTGTATATAATGTATTGCAAGAGATGTATATAGTTAAGAAGGTCCTGTTGTATAGTCTTCGTTTCGCATAAATTCGAGAAGAAATTTTTTTTTATTGCAAATTATTCGTTAATTTTTTTGAATACGTACGAATTTTCTCAGATTTTTAAGTTAACTTTGAAATTTGTATTTTTTCACACTTTAAAAAACACAAATTTTAAAGTTAACTTAAAAATCTGAAAAAATGCATACGTATTCAGGAAAACGAACGAATCATTTTTATAACAAAAAATGTGGGTCACCGGGATATTTGTTAAACTATATTTTTTTCCGTTGATTTGTTAATAACATTTTGGAATTATTATTATGTCAAATTAATCTTTTTAGCACTTTTAATGTGTATTAATTTTTTCAGATTTTTATACCGTCGAGAAGTGTTTGCAACGCTCTCTCAGTTTTCTCAAATTTATGTGAAACCAACTCTATACGACAGGACCTCCTTAAAGAGGTTAACTATATGTAGGGTAATTGTGGGGAATTTGGACCAGGTTGGTATGATGAACCAGTGTCGATCGACCTACAACCTTTGAAAATAATCTTAGAAATACATGTTTCAATGCTTCCGGCATATTTTTAAGATTATATGGAAAAACTATGCGGGAAAGAATTTAAAAAATATGTCAGTGTTTCTGAAATATTAAAAAAATTATGTGATAAATTAAAATGACGTCAATGCTTTGTAGACCAAAACAATTTAGTAGCCCATATTACCCACCGATACACATAGAATCCGCTCCGTAATAGAGGCGAAATTCAATCGTATCCGAACGCACTGAGAAAAAAAGGTGATTAATGATTTCGCCTCGACCCGGCGGACACCGGCTGTCAAATAAATGTTTCGTTAGAGCAACGAAATTGTCGGTTTCATAATCACTCATTCGGTTCAGCGGACCAACCGCGTTCGACGAGAGAGAAAATATTATTTCACTAAACGTTTGTTCAATCGCTTGTCGGACTTGGCCGCATTTTTGTGAATCAACCAATATCGCTCGTTTCAGACCAAAAAGTGGGAGATCCACGAAACACGAATTTCCTACTTTTGAAATTTACCTCCAGGTCGAAAAATAAATTGCAATTTCTCTCTGATCTTCATCCCAGGATTAAAAAAAAATCCAGGCAATTCGTAAAATCACAACATTTTTTAGGTTCTTTAATTCCATATCCAGCATAAAGTCTTTCACCACAGTCATCGCTGTAATAAACCTCGACGCGAAAAGCTCGCGAGGAAAATTCCAATTACTCGCTCGACGAGTCAGCTCGCATTATGGACCATAAATATCCGATTGACAGAGGCGGCACGCGGGCCAAGCGGTAAATAGGGATTCATTGTAAAAACACGTAATGCCTAGGGAGGGGTTTTTGGTTCAGCCGGGCGTCGTGTACGAAGCGTTCGGCGCCCCGCTTTTCATTTCGTTTCGTTCCATGACGAGAGCGACGGCAACGATGGGGTGCGAGCTGGAAACCTCGACCGTCTGAAAGTCATCCCTGCGAGTCTCCGTCCAGGGGGTGAGTTTTCTGCCATCGAAATATGCGCGGCAAAGAAGAGGAACATTGACGAAGTCCTCCGCAGCGGCTCTCAAAAAGGCCTCGCAGAGCCCTTCGAAGCTAAATATTTCCATGTACATATAGGGTAGGTGCGGGCAAAACGGGACAGCGTTTTTTTCGGTTCCAACTTTTTTTGCGGGTAAAATGGGACAGACCCCCAATTCGTGAAAATCGCGTCTATACGACACAATTCAACGCATGTGAGTGGAATATAAAGATTTTTAACAATTTTGAGTGCTTTAAGCAATCTGATTTTTGAAAAGTCGCTTTGAAAAAAAATATATATATTTTTTAGAATTTTTTTTTTTTAGTATAACCAGTATTTTTTCAGTATTTTCAGTATTTTTTTTTTCAGCATAACCATGAAGTATAATATAACCATGAGTATCACTGAGTACAAAAAACACGAATTTCCGAATTTGGGGGTTTGTCCCATTTTGCCCGCACTTTTTTTTGCCAACGCTCCAAATTAATTATAGAATATCGAATTTTTTTATCAAAAGCAATCAAACTACGCCTTCGTTATCGTCATAAAACCATTTTTCGCGTACGCGTCCCATTTTGCCCGCACCTGCCCTGCATCCCTTCCACAGACGCCGAAATGCGTCGAACCGCATCTAGGCAGCTACGCCATCAGCCACGTAATTTCAGCTGGAATTGCTTCGCCCTCACCCCCTGCGCGCCAGCTTTGCAGCTCTCGCTGCTCTTTCCCCGCTTTCACTTACTCATCTCGAGACTCTCCGCGCGTTAAAACAACCGGAATGACGTCGAAAACGTTTGTCTCGAGTGGATCCCGGAGGATTCGCTCGTCGTAGCTGCTCCCTGTATATTCCTCCAGAGTGTATTGCGTGACAAGACCTACCGCTGCGTTTTTCAGGACTCTCGGATACCTCCTCGGAACCTTCGTGCGTTGCGTCTCTTCGTCGTCCTCATCGTCGTCGTTCCACTTACGATGCCTCCACACTCGTCTTGCCGGCGGCGCGTATATCGCAAGTGGCATCCGGACGCCGCTTGACGTCACTTTCGAGTGCAACTATGCAGTGGGCGAATATGGATTCGACGGGGCGTGGAGGTCGAGGATCACAGGAGTCCCTGACAACACCAAAGGGTCCATTTGTGAGCATTTAGTACACTAAAGTCCAGTAACTAGGTTTCCATTTTTAGGCTTATGATGTCCAAAAAAGCATTCGTCATTGGGTCCTAATCTTAGTATTGCGCCTGCATTTGTTACTATTTAGTACACTAAAGTCCAGTAACTAGGTTTCCATTTTTAGGCTTATGATGTCCAAAAAAGCATTCGCTGTTGCGTCCTAATCTTAGTATTGCGCTTGCATTTGTAAGCATTTAGTACACTAAAGTCCACTAACTAAGTTTCCATTTTTAGACTTATTATGTCCAAAAAAGCATTCGTTGTTGGGTCCTAATCTTAATATTGCGCCTGCATTTGTGAGCATTTAGTACACTAAAGTCCAGTAACTAGGTTTCCATTTTTAGGCTTATGATGTCCAAAAAAGCATTCGTTGTTGGGTCCTAATCTTAGTATTGCGCCTGCATTTGTTACCATTTAGTACTCTAAAGTCCAGTAACTAGGTCTCCATTTTTAGGCTTATGATGTCCAAAAAAGCATTCGTTGTTGGGTTCTAATCTTAGTATAGCGCCTGCAAAAGTTAGACCGCCCATTCAAAAGCATACTTTTTGATGCCCACATGAGACCTACACCTTGACGTCCATCCGGTGTTA
Source organism: Pimpla rufipes (assembly GCA_963932165.1). Taxonomy (NCBI): domain Eukaryota; kingdom Metazoa; phylum Arthropoda; class Insecta; order Hymenoptera; family Ichneumonidae; genus Pimpla; species Pimpla rufipes. Next base: position 26,993,193 of record OZ010630.1, read on the forward strand.
TCAGGGAGTCGATTCCCGTCGAGTTTAGCCGTGTACGAGCGGTGTATGCGGGATATGGATACCGCGTTCAGCTCTTTCGGTGTCGTCAGTGGCGCTCCAGGCTTACACCGAGCTGCACCACGTGCGGCACGCGGCGCATGTGGTGCGGCACACACATCGGTGTGGTGCGACACATCCGCAGCCGGGTCCCGAGCGGCGCGGTCCTTGTCCGAGCCGCCAACGCCACCGGGTCCATTGTTCTCGCGTCGAGTGGCTCGTTGCGTGTCGATAACTCACAGCCACCAACGGCAACACAGTGGCGTGGGGTGACCCAAAGTCTCGCGCGAATGCTATATCGTCGTATGAGCCCGCCCGCGAGTGTGACTAGTCTCTGTCTTCCCTTCGCACCAGCCACTTTATCACTTTTCGCCCATACACGCTGTATAGGCTTTTGGTTTCGGTAGCGGGAGGCAGCGGGGCGAACGAAAACGAAAAATACTGGAGGCGATTTGGATGGAGGTGACCCAATTTAGTTTGAGACAAGAGAGATCTGTTGGGTGGGTGATGTACGCGAGGTATTGGGCCGAGGGCATGAAAAACTGTGGGATTCAATTGGGTCATGCATTTGTTTTTTTGGTGTCTTTCGTTGGGTTGATTAAACGTGGTTTGGGGCTTGTTTTTGGGTTTGGTGGTGGTGATAGGTGAATTGAATGTTGTTGCTGGTGACGCTGAATGTGTAAAATAGTTGCTGTAATGTGGGTTTGTTTCATGCGGATGAAGGTTGGGATTAGGTAGATCCGAATACAATGAAGGTGTTTTTAGGAACAGAAAAGTTTAGTCTCATGGTCTTATTGCGACTGGATCCAGTTGAAGAGGTTGAAAAGGTTCAGAACCTGGTGTATGGTTTACCCCCCCCCCCCCCCCCCCCCCCCCCCAAGGAAAGTTTAAACATTCCGTACATGATTCCCCTACTTTTGGGTTTCATTCAAGTGGATGAATGCTGTGATTATGTAGATCCGAATAAACTGAACGTCATTTTAGAAAGAGAAAAGTTCAGTTTCATAGTCTTATTGCAACTAGATCCATTTCAAGAGGTTGAATAGGTTCAGAAACCGTTATATCATGAATCCCTCCAGGGAATGTCCAAACATTCCGTATAAGACTCCCCTATTTTGGGTTTGATTCAAGTGAATGAATGTTATGATCATGTAGATCCAAATAAAATGAAGGTGATTTTAGGGTCAGAAAAGTTTCATCTCATAGCCTTATTGCGACTAGATCCATTTCAATGGGTTGAAAAGGTTCAGGACACGGCATATCGTTCACCCTCCAAGGAATGTCCAGACATTCCGTATATGACTCCTCTATTTTAGGTTTGATTCAAGTGGATGGAAGTTGCAATCATGTAGATAGGAATAAACTGAAGGTCATTTTAGGATCAGAAAACATCTGTTTCATGGTCTTATCGCGACTGGATCCATTTCAAGAGTTCCAAAAGATACAAAACCCTGCACATCGTTCACCCCTCCAAGGAATGTCCAAACATTCCATCCACGACTCTCCCATTTCACTACTCCACACCATGACCAATTACCGTTCCACACCACACCTATAACGCAGCATCCAGACAAAATGGATTGTTCAACAAGCTTCAAGGCCGCCGTGAAGGGGTGGTTGGTGGTCGTCAACCCCATACCCTGCGCCCAAGCGACAGCGATTCATGCAGCCTGTAGCTTGGCTACCGGCAACGTGGATCTGGTATGAGGAATAAAACCCGGGATTTTCTACGGCGCCGCGTAAAATGGATTCGCTTCGCGCTCTGCGGCAGCAGCAGCAGAAGCACCACCAGCAGTGGCATCATCGAAGCTGGGCAAACGGCGGACCTCCGCAGCTTCCGCTTCTGGCGCTCAGCTGACGGCTAGAGGAAACTCCAGCCAGCGAGACCGAGAGAGAGAGAGAGAGAGATGAAGCCGCTTGTGTACCTTTTATTGGCTGATCCACTCATCCTCGTGATAGAATCCGGCGCACGAGTCCGATTTCCCCTGTAACCCCCGGTTTATTGGCGCACCCGATCATCCCTTTGTGAGATCCTATTGTGAGCATTGGTCCACGTAAACGAAATTGCCGTTCGTCTGCGCGGAAAAGGGAGCGACGCTTCTGTATGGCATCGGAGAGACATACAGCTCGCGAGCCGCGCTGGCTGGATGGGCTGGATGGGCTGGATGGGTGGCTGGCTGTGCCGCCGGTGGATCGAGAGATGGCGGCGGGCGCTAGAAACGGTGGCTGCGGGGGGGGATCGCGATACACACAGCCAAGAGGGAAACCCGGTGGCAGCTATGTATAGGCTGGATCCATCGCGGGCTCTGGGACTGAATACAAAAGCGATAGTATTTGGGCGTGACTGCGTCGAAGCCCCGGCAATCCGCCACGGTCTTGCCCCGTATTTTCACGCTATGCCAAACGGAAAACTGACCCCCTTTCCTCCAATATACAGCTCGGGCCATACACACGGGCCGCGAGTGTATATATCGCCCGGGAGATATACGTAGTATCGCCGGGAGACAGCTCGAAGCAACGCATCACCTCAATCCGACTGGCTCTTGCTATTCCAATGGCACACGTCACGCCGCTCTCGCTGCTTTCTCATATTCTCCGATTTCGTATATATCACCACCGCGCTCGCCCGCTAAACTCTCGCGGCGATATATCCACCCCCCCCCCCCCCCCCAGCGACGACGACGAGATGCTCGGGCTCGCGCACGTTGCGTCTATCAATCGCTCTGCGGGAATCCGCGTGACGAATTTATGAAAAAGTTGCGGGTGGAAAAAAGTTGACGCGACGCGAAGAGCGGCGAGGATCGTTTTTTGGATGCTGGCGTTAATGGGAGGAATTAATGGGGATGGAATTAAGTGTCTTGGGGGATGTGGCAGGGTTTCAATATTTTGGGGATGTTTTGGAAGTAAAATTGAGAAAATTTGGTAAATAAATTGGGTTGGCTGAGCTAATTTCGGTTGTAAAAGAGTAGCTATGTTTTTTGATCGCTTCTGTCATTTTTTTGTGGTTTTGATAATTTAATTGAATTTTGACGATTTAATTGAGTTTTGATCATTTAATTGAGTTTTGATCATTTAATTAAGTCTTGCCAGTTTAATTGAGTTTTGTCAATTTATTTGAGTTTTGCCAGTTTAATTGAGTTTTGCCAATTTAATTGAGTTGTGCCAATTTAACTCAGTTTTGGCAATTTAATTGAGTTGTGCCAATTTAACTCAGTTTTGGCAATTTAATTGAGTTGTGCCAATGTAACTCAGTTTTGGCAATTTAATTGAGTTTTGCCAATTTAATTCAGTTTTGGCAATTTAATTGAGTTTTGCCAATTTAATTGAGTTTAACCAATTTAATTGAGTTTAGCCATTTTAATTAAGTTTTGCCAGTTTATTTGAGTTTTGCCAATTTATTTGAGTTTTGCCAATTTAATTGAGTTTTGCCACTTTTAATTGAGTTTTGCCACTTTTAATTGAGTTTTGCCAATTTAATTGAGTCAGTTTAGATATTTTTTAATTTGACACCTGAAGAATAACTAACTGGAAATAAATTGACGGAACATTTGCCCTAAATTCCATAAACTTTCTAAACTACCACAGAATCCAAGTCCCGATTTAACCGTTTTCACGTTATCATTAACCAGTGATAAGGGTTTCATCACGAACCACCGCGAAAGTAAAGTTGCGCCGCGGTGCAATTAGCCGCCCAGACAAAATTGCCGAGAACCCGCGATTTAGCATAAAGCCGCTCATTTCCGACAGAACTTGGCTGTCGACAGGCAACATTGACGACGAGACGAAAGGGTTTCTCGTTTCGTTTCGTGTCTTCGGATCTCACTGTCTCCCCCTCCCCCCCTTGTTACACGCATCAGGTAAAACGAAAGAGGGAGATCGATTCCACGGGGAGCAGCGACAAAAGAAGTGTCGAGAGCTGCACGACGAGGAGGGTCGTGTGGATGAGCGACGGGGGTTTGCGATCCGCATACAGTCGTCTCGGATAACCCTGGAAAATTAACGCGAATGTGAGCCGTAATTGGCGTAAAAAATGCAGACGTTTCGAGCTCCGCGCGTGGGCGAAAGGGCGGACTCTAATGAGGTTGTCGTCGTCGCGCCGCCGCCGGCGGATGACTGAAAGGACACCCTGGATACTCCCGGGCCGCTCCAAGGTAAATACTTTGGGACTCGTGCGCCTCTCTTGGCAGACGCGGAACAATTATAAATCCGCGTCATCGATCGCTACCCATAAAGTTCGTCGAGACTGCCGCGACGATTTTCACATATTCACCACCATCCGAAGCGCGACAAATTGCTCGGTTTGTAATGTGGGATTTAAATCGCGATGAAATATCCGAGATTTTAATTATTGCTTCCTCTCGTGGAGGTTGGTTTGTGATAGAAATGTAGTGGTAAATTGAGCAGGAAGCGGTGCGCGAGTTTCCGCGTTGCGTGTTTTAATAATCATTCGAGGATGGTAATGAATAGTTTTGTTTTTATTCAAATGAGATATCGTAATTTGAATTGTGATTAAAAATTCAATTAACGTCGATAGTATTTTTTCTCGTCGAACGGTGACAACTTTACACATTTATTGCATACGTTGCATATTTCAATAAGATTCGGGATTGGTAATGATTGTTTTTATTTTCTTAAAAATAAGATATAATAATTTGAATTGTAATTAAAAATTCACTTAACATCGATAACTTTAGAAGTTTGTTGCATACGTTGCATATTTCAATAAGATTCGAGATTGGTAATGATTATTTTTATTTTCCGAAAATAAGATATCATCATTTTAATTGCAATTAAAAATTCAATTAACATCGATAACTTTAGAAATTTGTTGCATACGTTGCATATTTCAATACAATTTTATTGGTAATGACACGTTTTATTTTCATTCAAATGAGATACATCATAATTTAAATTGTAATAAAAAATATTTACTCCGAGTCTCAATCCCGAGAAACGTCGAAATCTTTTCTCCCGCCTCACGTCATACTACGTCAACTTCAGAAATTTGTTTTCTCCCATATGCGCGGTGTCCGCGTTACACACGCGAAGGCGGCCCGGATTTTCCGCGGCATTTTCGCCGAATCTTTCGGATACTTTTGCATTACTTCGCAGTAAGGTACACACGAACCAGTCGCAGTCGCGAACTCGCTATTTCTCGGTCGCGAGTTCTCGCCACATAGCTACAATAGTTGAAACTACATGGGGTATCGCCGGGAAAACTCGCGACGCGGTGGAGGAACGTGAGGGTGGCTATGCCTTTGAGGGATACTTCCACATCGTATCGGCACTACATCCACGTGCTGCATTGAAGTATATACGTTTCTTTTTTTTTTTCTTTTCCTAGCTCCACTATTTCCTTTTTCTTCATTCGGTAACGAACACCGGTGCTTCTGCTGTGCTTCCCATGGTGGATAACTTTTGACTTCTGGAATTGGAGGTGAACACCGACCGTACGATGCAGTCCTCGTCGCTAGGGGAGACCGGGGTAAAACGGGCCTGCGGGGTAAAACGGGCCTGCGGGGTAAAACGGGCCCCCCTTTATTTTATCATCGAAAAAAAAAAAAAATTAGGGTAAAATTGCCTCCTGTCTCCGTCGTAAGTTTTGAGGCTTCTTTCTTCGTCGAAACTTTTTTCCTGTCGTCCTACATGATTTTTTTTAATCGCAGGCTTCTTCGGCAAGTGTTTGTTTCTCCATCAATTTTTACCTGTACGGCGAATCCGTCACGACTAAAATGTGCTTTTGTGTCACATTTTAGTAAAATACCCAGATAATCAACACTCATGCCGATCGGTAGCGTTTTGTGTACTAACTCATATTTGTGCCGGATTCTGAGGGGGGCCCGTTTTATCCCGGCAGTGTTGTAAGTCCCCATTACTTTGAGAATTACAGTTAACACAAAAGTTTATTTTGTAGTTACGATTTTGTAATGATGACCTGTAGTCATTATAAAATTATATGTAAATTTTTAATAGCCATAAGAAAAACCTAATTTTTAATTAAATCTGGGAGAATTAATTACTCCATTTTTTCAATAACATTACCATGAAGTTTTATGGAAAATAAATATTCCTTGCCTCTATTTAAAAGTTTACACACCATATTATAATCATTATGAGTTATTATTATAAAAACATAATTACAAAGCCAAATGTACCATCAATTTTGTTTCTATAAAAATTGGGGATTCACAACTCTGTACCCCGGAAACATTTTTTTTGCCGACGCTCAAAATTGATAATTGATATCGAATTTTTGAGTGAAAAGCGATTAAAAAAACACTTTGGGTTTTGTCATAGAATAATTTTTTGTTTAGGGGGCCCGTTTTACCCCATAGCTCGATACCGTTCGCTCCTTCGCCGTCGGTGAGTTTCGGGCCGCCGCCGCATCGAGTCACGAATCGAGAACGCGCCACACTCGTCGTACATACACCGAGAATTCGCCCGGGGATACGTCTGTCCGCAGAACTTATTGTTGGCCGCGTTGTTGCGCCCTCGGCGGCCTTCTTCGCGAAACGAGTTATACTTATGCCCCGGTGAAATTAACTCCGGTGCGCCTCCGTTGCGCCGTTATACGTCGCCGTTCGAGACGCGACTTCGAGAAACCGCACGTGCTGCTTTTATTTCGCTTCTTTAACCACCTCGGGAAACAGGAAGGTCCTCGCCTTCTGTTTGCGATTCCTCGCGCGCCATCCGCAGTCTCGTTAACCATAACAGTGTGTTCGGGACGTGTTGGCCACGACGAGGTCCTTGAGACCTGGGAAATAATTGTCGACTTGACAATTACGCCTTATGCGAAACCACCGCGCATTTTTTTTTTTTTTTTTGGCTTTCGATCGACCAATTACGATAATTTACCAATTTTTGAGGACGTAAAAAAATATATGCGGTGGTTATGAATTATTTATTTTTCTCCAGCGACGCCGGGAATTTTTTACTCACGCGCGTTGTGGGATGAAAATATTTTTGGTCGTCTTGAAATCGACGCCGGGAGTTTTTAAAAAATAGGTGAATTTTGAAATGTGCCGAGAGGATTTTTTGCGGATTATTTATTTTTCTCCAGTGACGCCGGGAATTTTTTTACTCATGCGCGCCGTGGGACGAAAATATTTTTGGTCATCTTGAAATCGACGCCGGGAATTTTGGAAAAATAGGCGAATTTCGAGATGTGCCGATCGAATTTTTTGCGGATTATTTATTCTTCCGCAGAGACGCCGGACATTTTTTACTCACGCGCGTCGCGGGACGAAAATATTTTTGGTCGTCTTGAAATCGACGCCGGGAATTTTTGAAAAATAGGTGAATTTCGAGATGTGCCGAGCGGATTTTTTGCGGTGTTTAACCTGCGACGATGCCAAACGGTAAATTCGCGTGATTGGACGCCAAATAATGACATTCTTTTCGGTAATTACGCGAGCGCAAATAAAAATCCGTAAATGCGCGGAGAACAAATTCTGTATACCGTACCGTTGAGCAAAAATTCCCTCGTGTTTGGCGCTTTACGATGATTACTGAGAGCGAAAATGCACAAGCGCGAACAAACACTCATTAAAAAGTTTATTCTGACATTTCCCGCGTTCATCAATATGCATGCATACAGTCGGAATCTGGCCTGCGTTTTTTTTTTAATTTTTTTTTTATATACACACATGTGAATGCATAATGGATATTTCCACGCGCTTGACGAAATATGCCGAATAAATGCGTTGAATTTAGCGTTCAGTAATGTGCAATTCAGTAATACAGCAGAGACCGTCGGATAGAAAATTGTAACAATTCTTATGGACGATGCAGAGTTTTAATATTCATGGTACGTATTGCGTTGAAGAATTTATTGACAAAAGTAACGTAGAATTTATTTTAATTAATAATAATAACCCGAAGACAAAAATTATTTATTCGTTCGATCGTAGCGAATTCTTTGGAGAACAATAAGTCAGCTGATTTGTCATTTATGATTTACTGCATTTCGTTCCTGTGACCATTAACAAATTTTGCGAGATTGGATGAAACTTTTTTTTAGTCCTCGTTTCCGTATTCCATTTGCCAAGAGCCCAGGGGAAACCGGAGAAAAACATGGGCCGGTACAACCGGTCTCGGATTTCATTTTCGCCGAGACTGTAAGTGTGGAATGCTGCTATGTGTATTCATGCGATATACACACAAGTGCATGCATATATATGGCTCATATTAGTTACATCCGGAGCTCCGCCACGCCCATATTTTTACGTGATTGGGATACTAACTGATTGAGGGCGGCCAGTCGTCCGAAAAAAACGTCATGATTTTTTAATGAAACTAAACCATACGCGCTGACCCAGTTGTCACTTCACTAAAATCGAGGTTTTTTTTTATCGATCGAACCTGGATTTTCTTCCTTCGGTCAAGAGAAAAAGAGAACGCCGCAAGGTGGAACGCGATATATTGATTTATGAATTATTAACCGAATTTTAAAGGCGAAAGTTGCCTCGCGTTTTTTGCGAAAAAAAAAATTCGATTTCGTATAGTTTGATGACGGTTTCCGATGGGAAATTTCCCGCTGATTCCGAAAAGTACCATGGTTTGCCCGATAAATAGAAAATTCAATGAGAAAAACGCGAAAAACGATTTTGCACATTTTTTCAAATTTCGTCACTTCACTAAAGTTGGAGTTACTTTTTTTTGGATCGATGGAACCTAGATTTTCTTTTTGCGTTCGAAAGAAAACTCTATAACGAAGAGAATGCCACAAGGCGCAACGCGATATCTTGATCGCTGAATTTTTTACAGAATTTTAAATTCGAAACCTCAAATTCGCAAATTTTTAGAAGGTTTTTTTGCGATTTTTAGGGGTCTGGCTTTAACATTCTGTGAAAAATTAGAAAATCAAGATATCGCGTTCCGCCTTGCGGCATTCTTTTCGTTATAGAATTTTCTATCGAACTCAAAAAGAAAATCCAGATTTGATCGATCGAAAAAAAAGTAACCTCGACTTTAGTGAAATGACGAAATTTCTAAAAAAAGTGAAAAATCATTTTTTGCATTTTTCTCGTCGAATTTTCTATTTTTCGGGCAAACAACGGTACTTTTCGGAATCAGCACACAATTTCCCATCGGATAGACTCTTCAAACTTTACGAAATCGATTTTTTTTTTTTTTTTTTTTCAAAAAACGCACCCCTTGCATTTTTTGCATTTTTTTCTTTTCTCTTTTTCTTCGTTTTAAGTGACTTCGTTTTGCCGCTTTATTGACATTCATAAAAATAAATAAAGAAACTACGATTACGGTAATAATCCCGTAACTAATGTAAGTCATGCCGTAAAAAATCGCAAACACTAAGGAATTCAAGTTTACAAACTACATTTCACGCGATCGCGGTTTCGGAATGGCCTTGGATATGGTGCGAATTCTCGAAGGTTAATCTCGATTAATCTCTTGGTTCAATACCAAGCAACGAAATTGGTTCAATACTAAGCAAAAAATTGAAATTGGTTCAATACTAAGCAAAAAATCGAAATTGATTCAATACTAAGCAAAAAAATCGAAATTTTTTTTTTCTCAAAAAACGTACCACTTGCATTTTTTGCAATTTTTTTTTCTCTATTTCGTCGTTTTAAGCGATTCTGCCGACTTACTGACATTCAGACCTTAATAAATAAAGAAATTATAATTACGGTAATAATCCCGTAACTAACATAACGGGTGCCGGCAAAAATCGCAAACACTAAGGAATTCAAGTTTACAAACTACATTTCACGCGATCGCGGTTTCGGAATGGCCTTGGATATGGCGCGAATTCTCGAAGGTTAATCTCGGTTAATCTCTTGGTTCAATACTAAGCAACGATGCACGTGCTGCGCGAGCGACGCGCATGTGTGCCCGCGGTACACGCGCTCGGGTCGTATCGCGCGGCTGTATTAGTAGAGTACACATCAGGTGAGTAATACGAGTAGACTTTGGCGATGAATCAGAATCAAGGGGGAGCCAACGGGTATGAATGACACGTCATTTATCCAACGCACTTTTCCCTCCTCCTCGGTGTGCTGCGGGCAGCGTGCGCGGCGCGTCTCGTCCGACGAACCCTCGGAGCTCGTGGACAGGTAAAATATAACGCGCAACGAGACGACGAGACGTCGGCGCTGCCCTCACGACGGGACTTTGGCCGCGCTTCGAGCAAAAATTCCCGTGGAACGCGTGGGATAAGAAGCCGGAAATCTCGTTGCGGTAACTCACGCGCCTCCGGACACTATGTGTTACCCCGGGAGTCCCATTGTTGCCAGCCGCCGTTATTTTTATACACTCTCGCTTTCCACCTTTTTGCCCTGTTTTCGCGTCTCCGCTCGCCGAGCTCCTTTCCACATTTTCGCCCGCCTTTGGTTTTTTTTTTTTTTTTTTTTGGCACTCGCCTGCTCCCGCAATTTATCGCGCCGATACCGCCCCGGGGCGTCGAATCTTCGCGGATAGAGCGAAAAAGTCAAACTCCTCCGTCTCCTTCGGGGTTTTGCCCTTTCACTTATATTCTATTGCCCCAGTGCTTTTTTCTGAGCTAGGGAGATGTATTTTGCGGTTCGGAATGGGGAAATGATTGTGGAGTTTGTGGGTGTTTTTTATGAAAATTGGGGATTATTGAAAATTTCTGTTGGTAAGGAAAAAATGGAATTCAAGAATGATTTTTGTTATAATCGTCTTTGTTTTTAAAAGTCAGCGAAACGACATTTTATAAAAAATAAAGTGCAAGATAGATTTAAAAAAAATTAATTTAATGTATCGTGACGGTTTTTGGCGTTATTTTGATTAAAAATAAAAATTTCTGTATCCCCAATCACGTCAATTTTTCTAAAATTTTTATTCGGCAATATAATAATTTTTTACAATCCACCACATGGCGCATTATTTTTTGCCTAAAAGTAAAGTAACATTTTCCCGAGACACCCGGTTAATTTAGCAGGTATGCGACGTAATTTACGAATACGAAGATATTTTATAAAAAGTAAAGTGCAAGATTAATAAACAATGTTTTAATTTAATGTATCGTGACAATTTTTGGCGTTATTTTGATTAAAAATAAAAATGTCTATAACCCCAATGACGTTAATTTTTTTCTCAAATTTTCATTCGGCAATATAATAATTTTTTACAATCCACCACATGGCGCATTATTTTTTGCCTAAAACTGCAGTAACATTTTCCCGAGACACCCGGTTAATTTAGCAGGTATGCGACGTAATTTACGAATACGAAGATATTTTTAATTAGAGAGAATTTTTTTTTCTCCCCCCTGGCTGGCGTATAATGAGGGTTGAAATCGAGGGGGGGGGGGGGGGGGTGAATACGTGACTGAGGGTATTCAAGATGCGACGCGAGGAGCTGCGAGTTTCCAGGAAAGAAAGTCCGACTCTTTACCCCCTCGAAGTTGCCCGTCGGCTGTGCCCGCGAAGCGTATCCCACCACCGCAGAGGGGTTGATACGTAGCTTCCACCGGGTCTCAAGCGATTCAGCCCCTTTAACGCCCCTCGCGGACCGAGACCGAGTCGCCGCCGCCGCGCGCGACACATTGTTTCCCGAGTTCCCTGAAGACCTCGTTGAATCCCCGCCGTTCCGTTGCGCTACGTCTCGGCGAATCGCCCGGAAATTCCAATACGTTATGTACATAACAAATGCACCGACGAGAAAGACAGAAACTGTAATTTATGTCGAGATGCAACTCGTTAAACGGCTCTCTCGACTCGCTCCGTTTTTTTTTTTTTTTTTTTTTTTTTTTTTTTTTTTTTTTTTTTTAAAGAAGTAAAATAAAATCCTATAAAACGTGTATTTATGGCAATTGAAGCAAATTGTAGTAAAGTGCTTGCAAAATTATTTACTTCTGACGACGGTCGAATGAAGATTGAAAAAGCGCAGCGAATGCATTTTTATTGCGATCAGCAGTGCACTCGAAAAAATTATGAGCAACGTGGAGTGCATTTCAACAGCTCCGTTTCAATCGTGTATTTACGCTTACGAGGTAATATTTGCTAGTAATATGCATCGTGGCTTGAAAGAAGAAAAAATGGTGCTGGAAAAGGACATATTTAAGGGTATAAAAACATTTGCAGTTCAAACGAAACGTATTAATATGTCGAGTCGCTTGCCTGCAGTCATTTTGTGAAGCTGTATAAGAAATATGATTCCCGGAATCATGAATATTATTTCCTTGGCCTATATAAAAATGCAAATCAAAACTTTTTATCCGTTCAATCAAACGCGTAGGAATACGAAAACGTTTACGTCATCTGAATGTCTACGATTGATGAGCCCTCTGACATTCAGAGGTAATTTAATATAAAAAAAATTTAATTAATTTAAATAATTTAAATGTTTTATTTAAAATAATTAAATAATTAATTTCAAATAATTATTTTTAAATAATTATTTAATATAAAAATTATTATTATTTTTAATAATTATTAAATAATTTAAATTAATCACTTTTATTTTTTTTTATGTTTTTTAAAAAATTAATAAAACTTTTTTTTATTTTTTATTAAAAAAAAATTGATTTCCCGTTGAAATTGCAGTAAGTCAACCGGAGAATCGAACACATCGAGGAGCCTGGAAGGTACGATAAAGTCAAACCGAAACCTCTCGCCAAGTGCGATTAACATTTCATTATTACCATATCAAACAACTTTTCATACCATCGGAATAAATAAGTTACACGCAAACTTCGCAACCGCGGCGTAAATTCGCAGAAAGCTTAGGTATTCATAACAGTGTTAAAATCCCAAAACTTTCGCTAATTACACGAAAAGTAGTCGTTAAATTGCGGCTCTAAAAATGGGCACATATATTCGTAGCCGGTATTCAAACTTCGCGAGACTTGACCAAAGTCCATAAAAATTGTTCGAAACTGCGTATCTCGTGTGCCACACCGAAGTGGCTTCGCGTTTGGAGTAGAAAAAAGCGCTCAGCTTATATTCTATCGCGGAAAAAAGGAGACTTTATGCCTCATTCAGTGCGAACGCAGAGTTACGAGGGGCTGGCGCAGTCAATTCTGAAATTGATCCGCGACCTTTGTCGTTGCCGTCCGTTTGCCGCGTTTTTTTTTTTTTTTTTTTTTTTTTTTTTCGTCCCTCCGCTTCGCATTTAAATAATTACAATCCAGGCGTCGTTTAGGCAGCGCGATAATTTATGGACGCGATTCGCGCCGGGCCAACAAGCCACGCGCACCGGCATAGCCGGTGTTGTTATACGTTCCATAGCGAATTCCGGTAGCTGTTTCGGGTTTACACGGCTGCGTGCTGATCGCGATTCGTTCTCCGTCCCATACGCGACTCGCGCCGCGCTGTATGACGCACGCCCTTTTCGATCTTCCACGCCGTAAGCCCGACGCGCGATCCGTTTCAGGCCTCAGCGAGCACACGCGGAATCCAGGCGGGCAGGCAACAGTGTTATGCGCTTTTAGTACTATTACGGCGTTGAAGCGACTCGACCCTGCTTTATCTAACTGCCACGACTTTTATTTCGTGCTATACCGTGCGTGCAACGAACGGGAAATGAAATAGGGGTGGTGATGGTCGGCAACACGGCGACGGCAAGTTTCGGTACTCATATACTTAACCTTGTTTCTTTGTCTCGTTGTAATCCTTATTTATGAACGGAGAAATGCGGTAAATGAGACGTCGGTCAGTAACGTTGACTTTTGGTTGGCCTTTGTCGGTGGGTTATTAGGGATATGGTATAATTTTTTAAAGGGGAACGTGTCAGTCAAAAGTATCTTTTTAATGTAGTATGCGAAAAATGAAGTTTTTTGACGTAGTATGCGAAAAAATAATTTTTTTTACGTAGTATGAGAAAAATGACATTTTTTGACGTAGTATGCGAAAAATGTAATTTTTGACAAAGTATGCGAAATTTTTTTTTTTTTACGTTGTATGCGAAAGATGATTTTCTTTTATGTTGTATGCGAAAAATGAATTTTTTTGACGTAGTATGCGAAAATTGAAATTTTTTGACGAAGTATGCGAAAAATGAATTTCTTTGACGTAGTATGCGAAAAATCAAATTTGTTGACATAGTATGCGAAAAATTTCATTTCCACATGTTCGTAAGATTTTACGCACTTGTGGCATAATATACTATTTTATTATTAACTACTTTTTTCCTCACCGATGAAAAAAATTTGAATTATTCTGTTCTTTTAGGATCACCGCGAAGGATTTTTTGTCACTGGACCCACCAGTTGGATCCACCGATTGCATCAAAACCATATTTGAGGATTTTACACTCTGGACGTGATCCAAAAATCTCCTTCACTGCGACTCATTCTCTTCGCAATCACATTGCGCACCTTTTAATTACAACAATTTTTCTCAAAGCCCCGAAAGCAGATTCACATACAAATTTACGAAACGTTAAAATAATGTTGACACTCAAAACCTGAATCCTCAAAAGTGTAAATTCAAAAAAACATATTGCACATTACTTCCCAATTTTTTGCCGCCATAAACACAGCATCCTTAATGAGAAAATATGATGATGATTTTCGCCTCTCACATGCAGCAAACTTCGTGTACCACGTGATTCAAAAAAATTAATTGAAGCGCCATCATGCACGAAGATGTCAGAAAAAAATAAAACAAAAAAAAATGGTATGTGAAAACGAAATGAAACTCATTAATCCGCATTGACGCTGCAACGTTTCGCGCGCACCCGACGTCAACGGTAGAAAGCACTTTCGCTGTTACGCCGTGCGCACTCTTATGGCGCGGAGCGTAACGTCGCAGTCACGGCGCCCTGCATCCTCTAACTGATGGGACGTTTCCTCACGGTCGTGCGAGCCGCGCTTGTTACGATTGTCTGCACACCCCAGTGCTTCATCCCTCCGCGGGTGCAGCGCCCAGCCTCCCTTATTTCTCACCCTCCCCGCGCATCCGTTTCGCGAGCCTCTCTCTCTCTCTCTTTTTCTCTCTTTTTCTCTCTCCCCGCACTCCGATTATTTCCCGTTTTTCCGTCCCTCCTCTCTTTCCCATTCGCGCTATACATCTTATTTCACCGTCGTTCCGCTCAACCCCAATTTTCGAAGCCACAATTCAAAGCCGAGTGATAAACGGCCTCGCGTTTCCGCGTATCGATTTGTAATGTGTAAACGACTGGCACTGAATTTTCCACGATAAATAGGTGCGATACGTGCAGGTACGAATAAATGGCAACCCCGTTAATTCGCGCGAGCGGTGCGGCTGTTGGCCGCTCGGGTCGACGGTAACCCAGTTGTTGGCGGACCCAACGACTGCCTAGCCAAGTTGGGAGTTGTCGAAAAAATTTCATTTTTCGCATTATACGCCAGAAAATTTCATTTTTCGCATAATGAGTCAAAAAATTTCATTTTTCGCATAATAGGTCAAAAAATTCCATTTTTCGCATACTATGTGAAGAAAAATCATTTTTCGCATACTATGTGAAGAAAAATCATTTTTCGTATACTACGTCAAAAAATGTATTTTTCGAATACTACGTCAAAAAATGTATTTTTCGAATACTACGTCAAAAAATGTATTTTTTCTATACTACGTCAAAACATTTATTTTTCGTATACTACGTCAAAAAATTTATTTTTTTGCATACTACGTCAAAAAATGTCATTTTTCGCATACTATTTCAAAAAATTTCATTTTTCGCATACTACTTCAAAAAATTTCATTTTTCGCATACTACTTCCAAAAATTTCATTTTTCGCATACTCATTTTTCGACCCAGTTGTTGGCGGACCCAACAACTGCCTAGCCGAATTGAGAGATGCAACTTGTGTGGCCAATAACTGTGTCTCTCCTGACGCACCTGAGTAGAGTGCGGTTAATTTCCTTTCGATAATTCCGAATATTCGATCCCGTGGATGCAATTCTGTGTTGCGGAATGAAAATTCACGCGAATTCAGTATGGAAGGATCCTTAAAAATAATTCTACGCCAGTCAAATGGGACGTGATTTATCATGGCTACTTTTAAAAATGACTTTAATTTCCAAGTTTATCCATTTTTAGCGGTACCATCGCTTTGCCTCGGCTGCCAGTCCATTTGCAGAGTCTGCGTAGCGCCTGAAAGCTCCCTGTCTAACTTCTTAAGGAGGGTCTTCTGTTATATTGCGGGACGCGACGGGCGCGAAGGGTCCGTATGATTCTACACGGGTCGGGCTCAGTGCAGCCAACCCCAAATCGGCGCCATTTCCAGTGAATGAAGTTGGCAGTGTTGCCGCGTGATTTTGGTTTAATTACTCCTAAACGGTGCTGATAGCTTCAGTGGCCTTACGTACATGGATTAATCATGGTATGTGAGCTCATTGATGCTGTTTTTTTGTAATCAGTCGACGCAGCACAAGAACGGTAAGTGCTGAGTGATAATTCATGTGTAATTAGCCAGTGGCCATAAGATCACATTTGTATTTTAAATCATTTTTTTTTTTTTTTTTCGAAAATGGTACAGACGATCATTTTCAGCTTTTGCATAGACATTTCGTGTTCACTTGAGATTACCCTGTAAAAAAATTAGGGGGCTGCCATCACTTTGAAAAAAACGAAAAACCTTCCTCAATAATGATGTTGAAGTTGGAATGCAACGAAATTCAGAAAAAAATGAATTCTGATTAACCCAAATGATGAAATTAGGTGTCAAGAGTCATTATGGCAATTAGTCACTATGGTGACATTTTATACCTAATTTCACCATTTGGGTTAGTTAGAAATCTTTTTTTTTCTGAATTTCGTTGTATTCCAAGGATGCAAACTTCAACATCATCATTAATACACCAACAATACAAGGAGGTAACAAGTGGTGGTCCTAACCAGTTTGCATGACTATTCCAAGCAACCAAATTGTTTATAATTACCAATTATTTAGTGTCACAAAAGACTGATTAAAAATTCTTTTAGGGAACTCACTTTCCTCCTCCGCATAATTTCGGATAAACTCTTCACATATCCACAACCAACATATCAACGCTCTATCATCTTTTTACTCACCCTTCCTGACCTCATCATTTATTTCCGAAACTCCCAATCACCAAAACGTGGCCAACGACTGTCCCGTAACCATAGCCGCAAAAAAACACCAGACTCGCAATTCTGGGCGCTTCGCGCCTGCCTTTCAATAATTCAGTATTTATGTTCCTACCTGCAATTTTTTTTCGCCAACACCGTCACACATGTTTGTGCCGGATATCGAGCCGCGAGTCCTTCGTGTGTGTTGCGCGAGCGCGCGCGGGGCGATTTATCAATTTCCTATTCCGTTAATCCCGGGATAACATTTAATCGCGGTCGACGCGGGGTCGAACGGCCGGGGTGCGGATGTTTGCTTCTGATTCACCTTAGCTGGAACGCCGCTGTGTTGCCGTGTGCCTCGCTACACAGAACACAGTCGGGTATACACGGGGCCCAAACGCGCCTGTACATCGTCCAGAGGCCGCGGATTGCAATTCCGGATTAGCGAAGCGCGAGCACACGGGGTACCCCCCTCCGCCCCCCCCTGCCCCCCCCCCCCCCTGGTTCCCTCGCGCTCGCGTCGCCGCGGCAGAAGTAAATATTCCGGCGTTTGTTCCGTTTGCGGTTGCTCGAGCCGCTCCGCACACTCGAAACACATAGTTGCGCTCTCCCGATATACACACAAAATAACGCGCGGGTTGCACGATATACACATATGTATATATGGCGCAACCCGTGAAGGCATCCCGCGCGCGTGAGTCGGTGTTCAGTGAGCTCGAGCCCGTTTGCCAAACCCTCCCCCCCCCTTCCCGCGCCGCTTTTTTTGCCCCTCTTTTTTGTCCCCTCCTCAGCCGATTTTTTTTTATAACGTACGACCATCGCTAAAAGCCATTCGAACGCTTTTCTGTGAATCGAAAATAAAACAACCGCGCCGGTAGTGGTATATAGGAAAGTCCATGCGGGAGAGTGGAGGGGAGTGCGAGAGGGGGCTAAAAGGGGGGGATCTATGCGCGCTTCCGATCGACCCAAAAGCGTTTTTTCGCGTGTCGCACCGGTCGGGCCACTGGGCACGCGTTTACACATCCTCGTTTCGCTCTCACGCATTACGATCCACCTTCGCGATGAGTTAAACGATTTTTTTTTTAAGCGTGATTCTGATATCGGATGTTTCAGGGAGTTTGGAGTGATAAGTACGGGAATTATCCTCTGTTACGGGGTGTTTTTGCTTAACTTGAACCTACATAACCCAACCCTACTTACTTAAACAAACCTAACCTAACCCTACTTAACTTAAGCCTACCTAACCTAACCCTGCTTAAGTGAAACCTACCTAACCTAACCCTGCTTAAATGAAACCTAGCTAACCTAACCCTGCTTAAGTGACACCTACCTAACCTAACTCTACTTGACTTAAACCTAGCTAACCGTACTTAACTTAATTATACCTAACCTAACTCTACTAACTTAAACCTACCTAACCTAACCCTACTTTACTTAAGCCTACCTAACCTAACCCAACTTAACTTAAACCTACCTAACCTAACCCTACTTAACGTAAACCTGGCTAACATAACCATAGTAAACCTAAACATGCCTAACCTAACCCTACTTAACCCTACCTAACCCAATCCCACTTAACTTAAATCGAGCTAACCGAATTTAACTTAATCCCATAGCTAACCCTATTCAACTTAACCCCACCTAAGCATTTGTATCTGTGTATTGCGTTTAAGTTTTTATATTTAGCCGGCGTAGGACGAGGATTACGTCGCGACATATTGCGAATTACGGGTGATTCACGGCATTTTGTTCGGGGGGTTGCGGCGCGGTCGGTGGATATTTTTTTATGGCGCATACGTTTCGCCGGGGTCCAATAAGACACGCGCGTGGTACGCTCGGCGATCCTCCAGAATGTCCGTGTTATTTCTGCGGCAAAAAGAAGCAACGTAGGCCTTTGTTCCCCGGAGCCGGAGAGACGACACGTAGAGGAGAACCCGGCACATCCCCCCCGGGGGGCCCACGCTGGCACCGTCGGGCGTTTACATCTCGTACATATTTCTCGGCGCGGCTTTCGGTACACCGGCGCGCGTCCCTCTCTCGAGGAGTCCTGGCCGAGCATCCGCGCCAGAATTGGGGGAGACGCGGGGACGGAAGACTCTGGGATGTATATTGAAGGCACGAAAGTATAGCGTGACACCCTCGCCCCACAACCACGGCGCACGGGAATACCTAATTCGTGGCGTGACCGCCGCGCGGCAAACGTTCGGTGGCTTCGTACGCCTGTGCATCGGGTTAGCCAGTCGTTGACCTCGCAAGCTGTGATTGACATCGCGGAACGATTGTTTTGGACTGGGAAAAGTCAATTGCCAGTTTTGTACAGCGCTTATTTTTTATTTATTTTTTTTTATTGTGATAGATTTTTTTTTGCTGCTTTTGTTTTTGTACTGGAATGTTTTAGCTTGGGGTTCTATTAGTATCTGGTTTTTATGTGTAATAAAAAGTATGGAAATTTTGTAAAAAAGAATTGGAGCTGAAAAATTATTAGTCATGAAAGTCAATAGAATAAAAAAATTATTGACACAATAGAATAATTAAATTTAAAAAATGGATAAATAAATAACTTATTCTATTGACGCCATCCATGTTTGATGGCGGGGAATTCTATTCCCCGCCATCAAACAGGTCGTTCATAACTTTATTTATTTTATTTGCCAAGATTACTTGGCAAATTAAAAAAATGTAAATTCTACGAAATCCATTTTTATTTCTAACATCACCTCCTAAAAATCGCTTTTTCCCCCGTTAAAAAACTCCTTGTTTCCATTACCCCGAAAAATTAAATCTATTCTCTTCTCTCCAAAAATCTCTTCCATCCCTCTCCCCCAAAATTTCCTTCCCCGCCATCAAACAGGTCGTCCATAATTTTATTTATTTTATTTGCCAAGATTACTTGGCAACTTAAAAAAATGTCAAATCTATGAAGTCCATTTTTATTTCTAACATTACCTCCTAAAAATCGCTTTTTTCCCCGTTCCAAAATTCCTTATTTCCATTACCCCGAAAAATTAAATCTATTCTCTTCTCTCCAAAAAATCTCTTCCATCCCTCTCCCCCCAAAAATTTCCTTCCTCGCCATCAACCAACTCCTCCATAACTTTATTTACAAAAAATCCCCGTCTCCACAGGCGAGCCCCCCAATCACCGCCCGTTATTTCGCCAGCGCAGTGCGCTTTGAGAAAATTCGTGTGTCGCGCGTCGAGGGTCTCTGCACGTTGCCAGAGACGACGCGGCGCGGCAATCGAGTCGGCCAGCCAACGAACCTTTGCGCGCTGAGCGCGAACGAAAGAGCAGCCCCGGACTCACCATCACGAGACGGAGCGCGCCGTATACTCTCGGGGGGTGGGGGGGGGGGGGGACCCCGCAGTGCGCCGCAGTCCCAACGGGCCGACGTAAAATAATCCTTCCAAAACACTTTTACATATTGGACCGGGGCCATTTGCATATCGCCTCGCGGCACGTTTCGGCCACCGCGCGACCCGCGCGCCGCCCGCGTTTCACGGCCTTTATGCATCCCACCAAGAGCCTCCGCCGTAACACACAGCATGAACGTAACTCTCGTTCCCTCTGTCTCGCTTTGGCTCTGCCTCTTCTCGACCTCATCTCCCCCCGTCCGCGAAACGCATCTCGCACTCCCTGCCCCCCTTCGCCCCCCCCCCTTCACCCCCCTTCAGCCCCCCTCCATCGCCATCCCTCTCAGTTGGACCGACGGTTTTTTTCATTCGGTCGTCTCTGTTTCACTCACCCTCGTCTCGTAGCCTATGGTAATCAAAACGGAACGCAATTTGCGCCGAGACAACCGAGTCCCAAATGAAGTAATTAAGGATGAACAAACGAGGCGGTCCCTCCCCTCTCGTTCTGTCCAAAGTCCTCCCCCCTTCTCTTTATGTTTTTCTGTCTCGGTTTCTCCACCTCGTGCCTTCTCTGCTGTGCGTATTTTGTGTCTCATATCTGAAGCTGGCTTTCTCTCTTATGGGCCAAGCGGGGCTCGAGCCACGCTAATAGAACCGAAACATCATTAGTTATTTTTTTCCTGCGAAAGCATATATAGTTTAATGAGAAACGAATCCTGCTTGACGAGATGGACGCTGGGAGAGGGAAAAAAAAAAAGATGCGGGACGGACTTGAGAGAGGCGACGACGTGTTCGACGTGATCGTGACAATTACTTAAACGAAGTCTATTTTTCCCGCAAACGGAGAAAGAAAATCCAGGTTCGAACAGTCAAAAAAAAAAGTAACCTCGATTTTAGCGAAGTGACGAAATTTCGAAAGAAGAGGGAAAACACTTTTTATTTTTCTTATTTTTAAAAATAATTGAATTCAATGTATTTTTTCCTGTACACAACAAATTCGCTATTCTTTTTTTTTTCTAAATACGACAGTTTTCACAAAAAATAAAAAAACTTGATTAATTCGATTTTTTAATTTATTTACTTTTTCTAAAAAAAATAGGAATATCCTTATGAACTGAAACATCATTAGTTATTTTTTCCTGCGAAACCATATATAGTTTAATGAGAAACGAATCCTGCTTGACGAGATGGACGCTGGGAGAGGGAAAAAAAAGATGCGGGACGGACTTGAGAGGAGGCGAAGACGTGTTCGACGTGATCGTGACAATTACTTGAACGAAGTCGTTGGTGTGTGAAATATTCGTTAACAAGGAATTAATCAATTTTCCGGGGGGAGAATTGTGGGGTTTTTGTTTAATTGGTTCTGGTTTGTAGCGCTGATTAATTTGTTTGTG
This sequence comes from Pimpla rufipes, assembly GCA_963932165.1. NCBI lineage: Eukaryota > Metazoa > Arthropoda > Insecta > Hymenoptera > Ichneumonidae > Pimpla > Pimpla rufipes. The sequence goes on from OZ010630.1 coordinate 27,014,956, forward strand.
ATTCCTGGTCTGGTGTCAGCGATTAATGTAGAATAAAAAAATTGTAGTCGGAATAATGAGCTACGAGTTTCGGACGTGATTCGGATTGATTGGCTGACAGGGACGACGAGTTAGTGATTATATCGATTTATCTTTTTAGGCTGTAGGCCTTGTTAAAAAAATTGAATGTAAACTTGGATTACAGGTGACGAAAGAATTTTTATATAAACTCATATATTATGATTGGTAAATTATCAGTGTGATTGATTATTTTGTGACTCATGAATTTACAGGAGTTTCAATATGTTTGTTTTTAATTATCTCATTTTATTTTGTTTCCACTCAAATTCCACCTTCTTTAAACTGCAGCTTATAAGTATTAAAATAAAAAATGCCTATAAACACTTAAAATTTTAAAACATATTTTTAAAATTGAAGCTTATAAGTATTAATATTAGAAATGCCTATAAAGACTTAAAATTTAATAAACCATCTTTTTTAAACTGAAGCTTATAAGTATTAATATTAAAATACAATAATATTAAAATGATTAATATTAAATTTATAAGTATTAATATTAAAAATGCCTATAAAAACAAAAAAATTAATAAACCACCTTTTTTTTAACTAAAGCTTATAAGTATTAATATTAAAAATGCCTATTAAAACTTAAAATATAAAACACACATTTTAATCCTTGGGCCATCAAGAAGAATCGCCAAAACTTCTCTGCCCTTAAGCGTTTAACGACTCTGCAAATTCATAAATATTTCACGGTAATTCGTAACTCGTAAACATTGTGCAACCGACAATACGAGCTTATAACGAGTCGGCGGGCCGGCAGGAAACGTGCGAATTTGCGCGGTGAAAAACTTAGCAGGTAGCTTCGTGGGAGGGTCGTGGCGTTTCCGAGTTTATCCCTGACCCGGGGACAGCAGCAACGTGCGACACTACCTGGAGTCCTACCTGTCGGACTCCCGGGGGTCGTGCGGCATTCCAAAAAATTCCCGCGACCTGCGTGTCCTGGCGGTTCAAAATATTGACTGTATACCTGCCTCGACTGCTTCTTTCACCCAGTTTCCATTCCTGGCCTGCCTCAACTATTTCCTCAACGAGCAGGCAGGTCAGCCTCACGTTTCCAGTTTTCACGGCGTATTTCCCACTCGAATATTTTCCGTCTTCTTTTTTTTTCTGGAACCTCCGCCACCGTTTTTTTTTCTTCCCTCCACGATTTTCTCTCTTCCACCCACGCGCATCGAGGCTTCTGAGCTAAAGCGAGACGTCACGCTCTTTTACGAGCGGACGAGGGATTAATCAATTTGGGAAATAAACAGCCCCTTTGGGCGCGCGTGGTTAGGCGAGGGATAATTGTCTTGAATGATCTCCCGGACCTTTATTATGAGACGAGTAATCTGTTGAAAATTATATACGTGAGTCTCGTCGGGTTTGACCCGCAGACGAGGATAAGTGCTGACGTGTTGAGTGTAATTATGGTATTTTTTTTTAAAGCGCAATGCGACGTGGTCGCTGCTGCGATGCGGAAAATACATCCTGACCTAACCATGCTTAAGTGAAACCTAATCTAAGCCTACCTAACCTAACCCTACTTTACTTAAACCTACCTAACTTAACCCTACTTTACTTAAGCCTACCTAACCTAACCCAACTTAACTTATATCTATCTAACCTAACCCTACTTAACTTAAACCTGGCTAACATAACCCTAGTAAACCTTAACCTTAACCTACCTTAGTAAACCTTAAACCTTATTATGAGACGAGTCATCTGTTGAAAATTATATACGTGAGTCTCGTCAGGCTTGACCCGCAGACGAGAATAAGTGCTGACGTAATTATTGAGTGTTGAGTGTAATTATGGTATTTTTTTTAAAGCGCACTGCGACGTGGTCGCTGCTGCGATGCGGAAAATGCATCCTCTGCAAATTTGTGCAATATGCAGCTAGCAACCCGGCGATATCCAACTGTGGCTGCGTCGTGTTGACCTCGTTACAAAAAAAAAAAAAAAAGATTTTGGAGTATTTGCGTAGAGAGTCCAGAATTCCTACAATAATAATCACTCTTTCTCGGATTAAAAAAGATTTTACATATAAATTTTGATCCAGTGGTTTTTTTGAAAAATATTTGATGGACAACCCGCAGGAAAAAAAAAAAACGTCAGCGGAGCCGCCGCTGTACTTGTGAAATGTTTTTTGGGAAATATTTCGGCGCACAAGTGTTTGGAAAGTATTCGGGGTACTTCGTGTAAAAAGGGACGAAATTTTCATTCGGATGAGTCGCGTTCAAACGTTTCGGTTTGATCGGATAATGCGTGGAGTATGGGCACAATCATGATGTGCCGTGGATGAATTTTCGAGTTCGTTTTTTTTATCGCGCTCGCCGCCGGGTCAGTCGGGGGTGAACAAATCGGGGGAAAAAAAAAAAAAAAAAAAAAATAAAAACGTTGGGATAGTCGGGCCAATCGGTCGAAAGCGTTTCGTGCGAGAGAATTCGAGTGCTCGCGCTTCGGGACTCGTCGATATATATATATTTTTTTTTTGCACATTGACCGGCTGCCCCGAGCGCGACGTGGAAAAATCGACCACTCTCGTTTTCTTATAACCCGGAGCGAAAGATTATGGCGTATAGAGCGCGAGCTGCCCGCTCGATACGCATTGCCAGAACTATTATTTATAAGGGAAATGGCCGAAACGATCTTAGTGCTCGCTGAGGCGGAGCGCGATGTCTCACCCGCCTTGGAACGGTATAGTTTTTTTTTTTTTTTTTTTTTTCACGTCCCTCCGGCAGCCTCGAAGGGTGTCTTGGTCGAACGGGCACGCCGAATCCGCAACCCTCTGCGCTCTTCTCATTTTTCCCCCTTTCTCTTTCCTCCGAGGTCCTTCTCTATCTTTTGTCTAACGTCAACGTCGCTGTCCGGTGCCCCATAACCAAAGGAAATCCGTATAAACTATCCTGACGATCGCCACGTGCGACTCGACGTCCCGATTTTGCGACTTCATCGAATTTACCCGTAGCTCCGGTTCTCGGTTTGGAAAATCATTTCCGCGGGGATTCGAAAACCCGGTGTGGGGAGCGACATGGAAAACGAAATATTGTCGTTCTTTCTAGCGAAAAAAAAAAAATATTTTTCGCGTTTTTCTCGTCGAATTTTCTATTTTTCCGGCAAACGGAGAAACAAAATCCAGGTTTGTACGATAAAAAAAAGTAACCTCGATTTTAGTGAAGTGACGAAATTTCGAAAAAAAAATCGAAAACATTTGTTATATTTTTTATTTTTATTTTTTATTTTCATTTTTATTTTTATTTATTTATTTATTTTTATTTCTTATTTTTTATATTTTTATATTTTCCCGTACACAACGAATTCGCCATTAGTTTTTTTAACACGATAGATTTCACGAAAAATTAAAAAACTTGATTATTTTCAATTTTTTTTTATTTATTTACTTTCTCTAAAAAAATGGATATATTTAAACTATATTACAGAAAAGGAATGTCGTAAATAAACAGCCATTTTTCCACCGGTTATCTTACACACCACACGTAAGTCGTAGCGAGGGTGGAATCCATTTACGTTCGAAGTATTATTTATCCGCCCAAGTAAAGCCCCAGGAAGCCGAGCGCGAAGCTCCCCGCCGCCGTCCTGATATACGAACGCGGCGCGGTAGCTGCTTTATAAATAATTGCTATTCATCCGCTCGCACCCGTCCGCCGCCGTACGACGCTTACATATTTTATATACGCAATTCCACACACACACGAGTCGTGTATACCACCGAACGCATTTCGCAGCCGGGCGCTATTTATAAATCCCGCGGTAACGAGTTTTTGATTACCCGCGGGTTTTTTTCATGCGTGCCGCATAAAATTGTCACTACTGATTGAGGCAAAGACGCGGCTACCAGTCGTGTGTGAGACACGATCGCTGCCGTCGCGATCCGTGCATACCACACACTGGGCGTAGCTCCCTGTGACGCCCACGGGGGTTATGGTGTATCGTGGAGCCGGGTTCGAATCTCGAGGCAGCAGCATCAGCAGCAGCAGCGACATCAGCGGGAGCAACAGCGACACCGCGGAGAAATCGCACGCAACTAACGATTGAGTAATCGAAGCGATATGCGAGCTGGCGAGGAGAGACGAAGGTCCCATATACAGGGTGATACTGAATTCCCGCACCAAACGAGTCCCGGAGGTCCGAAATGGTCCCAGGAATGCGAGTGCAAAATTGAAGATTTTTAGTCCCAGTAGTTTTTGAATGAGAGCCGATTTATGATAGCCAATCTCAACTTTCCCTTAATTCGCCCTCAACTTACTCTTAATTCGCCCTCAACTTACTCTCAACTTTCTCTTAATTCGCCCTCAACTTACTCTCAACTTTCTCTTAATTCGCCTTCAAGCCGAAAGAGCAAACTTCTTAATTCGTACTCAAGTTGAGGGGAATTAAGTTGAGGATGAGTTGAGAGGAATTAAGTTGAGGATGAGTTGAGAGGAATTAAGTTGAGGATGAGTTGACACTAATTAAGTTGAGGATGAGTTGAGAGGAATTAAGTTGAGGATGAGTTGAGAGGAATTAAGTTGAGGATGAGTTGAGAGGAATTAAGTTGAGGATGAGTTGAGAGGAATTAAGTTAAGGATGAGTTGAGAGGAATTAAGTTGAGGATGAGTTGAGATGAATTAAGTTGAGGATGAGTTGAGAGGAATTAAGTTGAGGATGAATTAAGCGCAAGTTGAGAGTAGGTTCTCCCTCAACTTGCTCTCAACCTTCTCTTAATTCGCCCTCAACTTACTCTTAACTTTCTCTTAATTCATACTCAAGATGAAAGTAAGTTAAGAGCGAATTAAGAGCAAGTTGAGGGCGAATTAAAAGCGTTGAGAGCAAGTTGAGGGCGAATACAGAGCAGGTTGAGAGTAAGTTGAGGGCGAGTTCTCTGATTATCTATCACAAATTCGCTCTCATTCAAAAACTACCGGGTACAAAATTTTTTAATTTTGCACACTCGTTCCTGAGTCCAGTTTGGACTTCCCGGACTCGTTTGGTGCGGGGATTCTGGATCACTCTGTATATACGAAGTATATAGTGCGAAGCTAACGACCATCCTATCCCTCACGAATCTTGTTTACTTGTATTTTATTTTCGTCCGCGGCTAATGCTCGGCATTTTTCTTTCTTCTTTTTTTCTTTTTCTTTCATTTGTTCTCGGCCGTTTTTCGCTAGTGCGTGTCGCGGCCGCTAGGTGGTCCCTTTGCGATGCATCTTTGCGAGCGCCTCAAGTAAGCTTCGGGCTCTGTAGACTCAACTCGCAATATCAAGTTTTTTTTTAGGAGCCGCGAGCTAGCCGCTCGCGTTTTCTTCTCCACCTCCGACTCTTAAGAATTATACTTTGAAAAGGCCGTACGTGCGTCGGCGGCTCGCTAATGACTTTGTTGCAGCGGCTGAAACTGGATTCTGCTCTCCTTCCGCTTGAAGAACTTCGCTGTAAGCACGTGTGTGTGTGTTACGATTAATGCGAATCGTATTTACGTCTTACGATACTCATTCTCTGCAGGATTTCATGTAGCAGCAGGAAGTCCAAGAGACTCTTCGTTTAATTAGAAATAATCAGAAGATGTAGCATATTTTAATCACCGTATCTGCTGGTCGATCAGGTTTCATTCTGGATTTTTTTACATACGGAAAAAAATTATTCGCTGTGATACTTTACGTTGTCATTTTGGAAAACTGGTTTCGTCGTCTTGTACATTTCTTGCCATAATTACATTGAATATCAAACTTTACTCCACTCGATGTTACCGTTAGAATTCTTTAACGTTTTAACGAATTCAAGATCCACAAAAAAAAAGGTTTGGCTAGAACAGCTATGAAAACTTGATTCAAATTGTTACCAAGATCAACTTGGTAGACTTGATCGAGTCATTGATTAGGCTTACCAAGCTTTTTGTCAGTCTTAGCTCATTCTGTGTCTTACCTAGCAAGAAATTTGCTACCTTATGAAGACCTCCGCTATGTTGCCCAATAATTTGATTGCGTTTGCCAGAAACTTTGCGATCGTTTTTGTTACCAAGTTGTTTGATGTCTCAAGCAAACCTTTTTCCCTTGTTAGAAGGGATTAGGTAGTACCACAGTCGGTCGCATACATCAACTTATTTCTTGGTTGCCTCATCTCATCCTTTCGTTAATGGTCTCCCAGCCTAGGAAGCATCCAATAGGAACGAGTTGACTTCATAGTTTCCACTGTATTGTTACGTCACGCCTTCACCTGTGTGTCCCTCGCTCGTTCACAACGGAATCCAAGCTCCATTAGGACCTTCTTACCTCTCCGACTGCTCTCGAAGACACAAAAAAACTCAGCCTACCTCGCATTGCTCGTCTTTTCACCCGACACATTGTAACCAACGTGGGATGACTAATGCCAAGCATTGAGAATTACACTCCAACCACATTGACTACACTAATAGACGCTTAAGTAGTTCAGCGATTTAGTCAAGCATCGGTTACACCGTATTTCAATACAATGACTCTGTACCCCGTCTGCCTTTTGAATGCGTATCACGAGAGGAATAAACGCGCTCGCAATCAGCTACAGAATGAAACAGGAGAAAGTGAAGAATAACTCGGTCCACGCGTTGCTAGCAATCCAAATGCTAACCACGTTATATCAGCACTGCCAAGACAAAACAGCCCGTGTATTTCAAAATTCATCTCAACCAGGTTTACCCCCCTAAAAATGCTCTTCTAAATGGCGTTTCAATTAGTTCTGATTTCAATTAAGCCCCTCGCGCCTGTCTTGAATTTGCTCGAGTGCGGGACGTCCGAATAGCGTGAAACGCATCGAGCGAGCGCAGAAATTGCCAGGATTAACGTCGTTAAGGTCGCCTCTCGTTTCGCGCTCCGTGACCAAAGATCGAGACTCTCGATTCTATATATCCATCCAGGACTTTTATACGTTCAGAGGGTACGACCCGTGACGCGGGTGCCACGATAGCCGGAAACTGGTCGCTCGTGGGGGAGGCCATATAAATTCGTATTAGGCGATGCCCCGGGACGTCGGTGAACTTCAGCAGGTGCTTCGTCGTAAAATTACTTCTGGCCTTCCACCGGCGACGATCGAATTATAAAGTTGAACGTTTCTACACCCCCCCTGTGAACGAACTTGGTACTTTACGCTTGACGCCGCGCTGTGTGCACAGCAGCCAAGGAGGTTGCATGGTACTTGGATTTAGAAGTTGCGGAGAAAGCCCAGGTGGCTGGCCCGGGTTGGCCAGCAGCGAGGGAACCATGAGACGCGGGTGTATAACTCAGGAGTTGGTGACTCGTGTCGCGGGAGGAAAGGAAGCGAAAGGGCGAAGTCAATCTGTCGATATCCGCGAGACGAGAAAGGCTCGCTGCGTTTGTTATGCTCCAGGAGTCTCCCGGAGTCCCTTCCGCGTGCGATACACTCTCGCCACCTCTTCGCCCGATGCCTTCTCGCTCATGGACGCCTTCGCCAATCATCGTAAGTACTTGCACGCCCGCACCGGACGCCCGGTTCCTCGACACGGGCGCGCAGGACCTGCGCGAGCGAAAAGGAGGAAGTGCGGGGGGGACGGGAGAGGAAAGAAGGTGCAACCGGACAACTTCCGAGGGGGATAGTGTGACGAGAATAATGGCTGCTGAGTGTGGCGCTTTGCCGGGGAGAATATTAAGTGTCTTTGCTGCGGAATGATAATGCCTTTCGTACCTGTTTGCGGTAGTCTTTGGATGGATCGCTTGATCTTTTTTTGAATTCACGAGGCGGTGCATCGATCATGCGATTGGTTGCTATGTGTCTTGCAGTGAGGCGTTGGCTGACGTACGAGTTGTTAACGTCCTGGCGTTGGTTGAGCTAAGACGGAGATTTTCTGCCTTCTGGAAGGATTTGGTTCGGTAAGGTTGAGTTAGATGGCGTCAGGTTATGTATTATTAAGTCACTTATACTCAGGTTAGGTAGGGTTGGATACTTACAGAATCAACACCATAAGACACTCAATTCACTCAATTCTCTGAATTCACTCAATCCCCGCAATTTCCTCATTTCCCTCAATTCACTCAGTTAAGTCAATTCCCTCAATTCACTCAATTCCCTCAATTCACTCAATTAAGTCAATTCCCTCAATTCACTCAATTTCCTCAATTCACTCAGTCCACTCAATTACCTCAATTCACTCAATTACCTCAATTCACTCAATTACCTCAATTCACTCAATTACCTCAATTACCTCAATTCACTCAATTCACTCAATTACCTCAATTCACTCAATTACCTCAATTCACTCAATTCACTCAATTCACTCAATTCTCTCATTTCCCTCAATTCACTCAATTACCTCAATTCACTCAATTCACTCAATTCACTCAATTCTCTCATTTCCCTCAATTCACTCAATTCTCTCATTTCCCTCAATTCACTCAATCCACTCAATTCTGTCAATTCCGTCAATTCATTCAATTCATTCAATTCCCTCAATTCACTCAATTCACTCAATTCATACAATTCATACAATTCACTCAATTCACTCAATTCACTCAATTAATTAAACATAACATATTTTGAAGAAAAAAAAACCACTTTGCAAACAAAAAATAAAACACCGATCATTCCTGCCACGGCTAGATTGACCGCAAAGACACTTTTTTCCTGTTAAATATTCCGAAGTAGCCCTTCGTCCTCCTCACTCCAAAAGCCTTCCAAGAACGAGTTGAGTTAGGCAGTCGCGACGCGGTTTATCTGAAAGAGATCCTCAACTATACCCGAACTGCTCTATGCACTCGGAGTGAACGGCGAGAGTTGAGCGAAAATGGATCTAGCGCGGGATCATTCGGGGACGTCTTCATGAAGAGCCGAAACGACGCTGAGGCTACGCAGGCTGAGGATAAGCGTCGAGCGTGAACTGAGTGCGTTCGCGCGTTAGCTCGTTGTTTACGTTCAAGCCAACTCGGCGGGTCCTCCCGCTGGTCTCAATAATACAGATAGCCGGTCGTACGGAAAAGAAAATTATGTTATCGCGTGGGGCCCACTCACGCGTGAGCATGCGCAGGCCTCGGCGGTATATACAACACGCGACAGGACCGAAATTCCGGGCTCGTCATAAATATCGCGGGAACCGGACGCCGGCAAACCTGCTTCTGCCTCTCTTGCCTCCGTTCGTTTACGGAATTTATTATGCAGATATAGCACGGTTACCGCGTGCCGTAGGAGCCACGAGGCCCGCGACCAATATGCGCCGAACTCACGCAGTCCACGCGACGTTGTGAGTCAGAGGAGTCAAAAGCGTGGAATTCCGCTGTCCCCGCGGTGAACGTCTGTGTTAAACCTCAGCTTTGTGAGTTTTAATAGCTGCATATAAACATTCAAGTCGTGAGTCATTTACATTTTTTTTTTTTTTTTCGTTTCTTAGCTTTTGAAGTATCGACGAATTATTTCCACCCGATGAATATTGGCGTTCGAACTTTTTTTATCGAGTCACTTGGTAAGAAGTTTGGATGAAGCGACTGAGAAGACTCTGGTTAAAATTGCTACGAAGAAACCAAGTTGGTCCTCCCAACTTGGCTGCGTTCACCAAGATTTTTACTTGGGACTTATCAAGTGACTCTTTTGAACCAGAATCCTTGGTCGCCTCAATCTTTTCTTTTTCCTGCTCTCATTTTCATTCATCGCTGAAAATATTTGTGTCCCCTAATTACGCCTTCCAAAGACGCTCGTGCTTCAGCTTTTAATTGAAGCCTCGCTAACCAGGCGACTCTTCTCACCGCACGGAAAAAAATATCTTCACTTTCCTCCGCTCACCGTTCATAAATTTCTGTCATTATGGACAAGGGCGACGAGTCGAGATTCCTCAAGTGCAGCCAAAGGACGCCTATTATGCTCATCGCGAGGCATTCTTATTGCTCGGTGCGGATTTCCTCGGCGACTTCTTCGTGTGTCGCGTCTCTTCTGTATACACGTCGCGTCGTTATACCAACTCGTTCTCCACTCTGAATACTCCGACTTGCCTACAGCAGTGAGGGACACGAAGAGGCGAGAGGCGCGCGGATCCTTCGCTCGTAATATTCTTGCGCAGCCACCACGGAGAAACCGGGAGACAACGACTAGACGGTGGACGCGACCCTCGCGCTCCCACATAATGCCCAACTGACCCGAGCAATGCCCGCGTCGTCGTCCCTCGGCTTGACTGGGCTCGGGCCGCTCACGCCGGACCCGTCGTTATTAAACCTAAATCATTTGCGTCGAGGCTCGCTCGACTGCCATAACTCACTGGCGGCGGCCATGAAATATGACCGCGGTTCAAATTGTGGCCCACAGCACCCGCGAGACGATGACGACGGGGCCATCGAGCATTTCACCGAGGGAAAGAGAGACGGCGATGTTACCTACGTACCTTTGGTCGCGGATCACCGAAGACTCGTTCGGGAATTCCGCTCTCTGCCTTTTTCAGCGCGCAATCGCTGAATATTTTTTTCTGCATGATCGACGACGTCGCTCTCGTCTTCATCTTTTGCTGGTTTGGAGTGATCGGAATTGCTGGACTCTCCGACTTGCAGTGTTGGAAGTCGTCGTTAGTTTAAGAATTAAAGTTTTGACTATAGTTTGTTTTCCAGTTACGATTTTGTAACGATGACCTGTGGCGATTATAAAATTATATGTGAACTTTTGAGTAGCCGTGAGAAAAATAACATTTTTAATTAAATTTTCGGAGAAATTGGGTGAAAAATTGACAAGCACAGTTCTCCATTATTTTCGCAATGCATTAACAGTATTTCTCAATTTTTAAAAATAAGATTACCATGAAGTTTTAGGGGACATTAATATTTTTGCATAGAAATAATATTTTTTAATAGTATTTTTACTATTTTACTATTTTTTTTGCATAGAAATAGTATTTTTACTATTTTACTATTTTTTTGCATAGAAATAGTATTTTTACGATTTTACTATTTTACTTTTTTTTTCATAGAAATAGTATTTTTACTATTTTACTATTTTACTTTTTTTTGCATAGAAATAGTATTTTTTTTTTCAATAGAAATTTTTAAGTTTACACATCATATTATAATCATTACGAGTTATATTTTATTTCTATAAAAATTAGGGATTTACCCGTCTAATTCTTTTCCACTGAGAAGAGAAGGATGAGGTTCACCAAGACGAAGAACGCAGCGAGCTGGCTACCACTTTGGCCGAGACACACACGTGATTTCGTAAACGGGCCATTGATTTACGACTGGCGCGCGAGAATCGGAGTTCGACTGCCGAACACGTCCCTCCCGGGGATAAAGGGCACCATGATTGGCACTTTAAAACACGAGTTAACCGGCTCGGGCGGGATGAAATTAGCGGTACCGGAGTGAACGATTTTTCGAGGCCTCGAACGAAACTATTAAAGGAACGGAGTTAATCTGCTGTAAAAAACGTTGTTAATATGTTGTTATTTATTTTCCTGCTGACGCGGCGAATCTTGAAGTTGGTACAGTTGGGTGTAAATTATTTATGCATGTTGTGTTAAGTGTAACATTTCGATAGGTCTAATCAATTATTAATAATTAGAATTATCATTTTCTCTTTGTGCATAGATAAATAATTTTGGTCCAGACAGAGAATGAATTCCAGGAATTGAATAAAACTATTAAAAAACCAAAGTTAATCTGCCATAAATAACATCATCAATAATAATAAATAAGAAAATAAATAAGTTGCTATTTATTTTCCTGCTGACGGTGAAAATCTCCAAGTTAGTTCAGTTACGTGAAAATAATCTATGCATGTCGAAAATGTTGCTGCTTCATGTCCAGTGTAACATTTCAATAGGTCTAATTGATAGTAATTGCCACTCTCATTTTTTCTTCGTGCATAGATAAAAAAAAATTGGTCCAGGCAGAGGCTGAACGAGCTATCAGGATGATCCTTACCACACGCACTTGCAAGAAGAACCTTACGGAGAATTAGTATATGGCTTTTGCTCTTGCGTGGACACCGAATAGTCCACACTCGAAATAATCTGCATGACGGAGCCTGCGGCGCCGAAGGATATTCGTTTCAAAGACGCCGTTCAAAAAAAAAAAAAAAAAAGGCATCTTTAGACGAACTTCTAGGGCGAGGAAGAGGGAAGGCAAAGACGAGACTTAAAACGGATAATCCGACTGATGGGCTCTGACTGCTCAAAATGATTTCAAGCCGGATGCTGTCGTATGCAACCCGTGCGCGATGGCGTTCGAATTTCCTTGTGTGTATAGCGCCTGCGTCTCTCCACAAGCCTAAAACGAAACCCCATGACGCGTGTGCGTCATCTCCGAGTCCATCCGGACTCTCAGTGTGCATTTCACCTCCGTCAAGTGAGCAGAGAAAAGTCTTAAAAAAGGATTCACGATATATCCAAACAAAGTGCTCATTATCTGCTAATTATTTGCCAAAATTATAATTTTTGTGCTCTTTAAATTTTTCAAAAATAAATTTTTTTATTTCCTCTGCTAGCTTAACGTAAAGCTAGTAGAACATTCTTTAGGTTTACAAAATCGACCTTTTCGTTACACAGGAATTAAGTGCTTTTTATATGCTTTTTATTATTTAAAAATAAAAATTTGCCAATATTTTAATTTTCGTGCTCTTTTAATTTTTCCAAAAATCAAATTTTAAAATTCTTCTGCTAGCTTAACGTCAAGCTAGCAGATTGCTAGCTGCTTTTTATAATTTCTAAATAAAAATTTGCCAACATTTTAATTTTCGTGCTGTTTTAATTTTTCCAAAAATCACATTTTTAAATTCCTCTGCTAGCTTAACGTCAAGCTAGTAGAACATTCTTTAGGTTTACAAAATCGACCTTTTCGTTACACAGAAATTAAGTAATTTTTATATGCTTTTTATTATTTAAAAATAAAAATTTGCCAACATTTTAATTTTCGTGCTCTTTTAATTTTTCCAAAAATCACATTTTTTAATTCCTCTGCTAACTTAACGTCAAGCTAGCAGAACATTCTTTAGGTTTCCAAAATCGACTTTTTCGTTACACAGAAATTAAGTGCTTTTAATACGCTTTTTATTATTTAAAAATAAAAATAAAAATAAAAATGTCGTCTCCAATGCGCGACGATTCTCGTTCTCATCGAAGATGCGTGAGCGGATATACCACGCGACCCGCGCGGCCCAGCAGCCTCGGTAGTCAGAGGCGAAAGAAGTTAATCTTCGTGCACCCGGAGATTGGTGCGCCATATAGGTGTAACCGGGTGCAAGAAGATAGTGGCACGGGTCCAGCGCCTCCGCACCGTCGAGACGGTACAACGCGTCGCCTGTAAATCTCTCGCGAAAACAGCTTTCGCGGTCGTAAACCGCCGGTGGAGAACCGGGGGAAAAGAAGGACGCGAAATAAGAGACGCGGGAGGGACGGGGATATGCGGAGCAAAATGCAAATTCGCGTGCTGTGCCTAAACAGCTAATCGAAAAAGTCTGAGGTCGATGCTGTGCTGCGCCGGAAAGGCCGTCAGCCTTTTATGGTTGACTGCACGCGCGCGGGGCACACAGCAACGACACCGGGGCCTGTTGCATCGGGAACGAAAATTTCTGTCACTCCTCCGTCTTGGATGACATTTTGACGAATTTTTTTACATGCGGAAATCGTGTGTGCTATAAAACACAAACTTTTGGACTTTTGGATGAGTTTCAAACGATGTAGAAAAATTTGTTTTGTTGATTTAAGAAAATTATGTAATGATTATGTGACCGAGAAGAAAAATGCATTTTTACATCAGGTAGTAGTCAGGAACTAGTCGGGCCCTGGCAAAACGCCGTTTGAAATGCCACAAATTTTCTACCTGGATTATCAGGAATGCGGTAAATCAAATAGTGTTGTACTAAAATCGTTTTTGGTACCACATTTTTTTGAATTGATACGTGCATTTTTTTATTGATAGTGATAGAGAATTTTTTTGTATCATGTCGCAGAAAATTTGGCAAATTCGTATTTTGTTGATATTTAGAAAATGAAAAGTTACGCAGCACGAAAATTGATACTATTGACCACAATTTGTCTGATATTATTGACCACAATTTCTTTGATACAATTGACCACAATTTCTCTGAAAATTGATACTATTGACCACAATTTGTCTGATATTATTGACCACAATTTCTTTGATACAATTGACCACAATTTCTCTGATACTTTTGACAACAATTCCTCTGATACTATTGACTACAATTTCTTTGATACAATTAAACACAATTTGTCTGATACTATTGACCACAATTTGTCTGATGCAATTGACCACAATGTCTCTGATACAATTGACCACAATTTCTCTGATACCATTGACCACAATTTCTCTGATATAATTGAACTAATATTAATGACTGCGGAATTATAAGAGTCAGGATGAGGCTAACAATTTGTCTGGGAAGAACTAGTGGCTTTGGCTTACATTATGGTGACGAAGAACCCAATCTCAGTATTTCTATACAGTGCATACAGCATACGCGAAGTGCTTGAAGCACGAGTTTTTGTTAAAGACCAAAAGGAAGAACGTAAACAGCTATGAGATAGGAAATTGACTACAGGTGCGATCGCAGTGAAGCGAGGAACCCTGGAATACAGCGAGAGAGAGAGTAAAAGCTGGTGCTGGTCGCGTACCAGGTTTTGATAAATCGGTCCTGCTTACGTATTCACTTAAGGCCGAATAATGGCTTCATAAGACGCGCAGCGCGATGTTCAACGAGTCGTTAACATCCGTCTCTTCGATGTCCAATGAGAATCCCCCAAGGTACATAATGTCCACAAAATAGACTCCGTGGAATCGCCCGGAATTTATGCATTTACCTCGAGAAACCTGTATTTCAATTTCCGTGGCCCGTTACAGCTTTTCGTTTACTTCCCAAAACTATTTTTATTATCACGTACTAATCCCGCGACGAGGCGACTTATGGGGGACGAGCGAAAGATACGAGAGACCCTCGGGGGGAATTTTCGATCGAGTTCTCGCATATTATTACGATAAATCTATTAAGGCCATCCTTCTTTACTGTAATATTTTTCACTTTGATTCGGTTAATATGGAATAATCTGGTTCGCTCGCGAGCCGCGGCCGAGTCGGTGAGCGTGACGACCGTACATGGGGATGAAGGAGGGATTAGTCAAAAAGGGCCCTTGATATAAATCACTGGCCGCAGAGAGCGTCTTGTATAGCCCGAGCTATGGTTCGCTCTACTATGTCTTATGTATGGGGCATTCCATACCGACTCGACCTGAGTCGGACCCTCGACCTCTCAGATTTGGTCGACATTTTTTTATACGATTGGACCAACTCCAAAAAGTACTGGACATTTTTTTCCGATTTTTTTCATTTATTTATTTTCTTTTACGATTTTTAACATATCGTTAAACTACATTTTTAAATCTGGAAAAATTCTCAAAAATTCTGCATGAAGTAACAAAATTTTTTAGCCTAAAGCCAAAGTGGGCCGGGTTTTGCTTCTATTTTTATTGTATAAAAAACTATTTAACAAATTTAGAAACGAAAGAGGAAAAGCTATCAAATTTTTCTAAAATATTGCTTTCTCCTGCAAGTGTTTTCTTTTCGTAAAAAAAAACACTAAGCACTTGCAGGAGAAAGCAATATTTTAGAAAAAATTGATAGCTTTTCCTCTTTCATTTCTAAATTTTGTTTTAATTTTAGATTTTTAAATTTGGGCTAACGATATGTTACCTTTAAAAAAATCGTGAAAAAAATCTGAAAAAAATGTTCAGTACTTTTTGGAGTTGGTCCAATCATACAAAAAATGTTCACCCAAATCCGAGGGGTCGAGGGTCCGACCCAGGTCGAATCGGTATGGAATGCCCCATACATAGGTATAGACCGCGGTATCCCCGGCGACTAATCGCTGTCGGACGACCCGAACGCATTCCGTGGAGTTCGAGCAATGTGGCTCGGGGACCCGAGGGTCGGAGAGATGAGGAACACATTGGACACTCCGCGCCGAGGAGATACAGATATAAAAGATCGTTTCTCTATATCTTCTCGTCGTGTCAAAAGCATGTACCTCACTTGAGGCTCGGTGATTAACAGACGTGACACTTCACGGAAACGAGGATCACGTTGACCCTGTGACCTCTCACGGAAAAAACGTAAATTATATATTAAAAAATATGAAGTCACCAAAAACCAATTTCCGTTATATTTTTTAAATTCATCTCCAGCAACAGAAACCACCTTCAAACACAAACAAAATTTATTTCAGGTATTTTTGTAATTATTAAAAAAAATATATTAATATAAATATTTATTTATTTTGTTATCCAAAATTTCTAATAGCAAAATATTGACAAACCCAATTTTTATACCAAAATTCCCGGTACCTATTTCATGTAGCTACAAAAAAAGCATTTAAAAACGTAGCATCACCGAAATGCTCGGGGAAAAAAAAATTAATATAAATATTTATTCATTTTGTTATCCAAAATTTCTAACAGCAAAATATTGACAAACCCAATTTTCATACCAAAATTCCCGTTACCTACTTCATGTAGCTCCAAAAAAGTATTTAAAAACGTAGCATCACCGAAATGCTCGGGGAAAAAAAAAATGAATATAAATATTTATTTATTTTTTTATCCAAAATTTCCAATCGCAAAATATTGACAATCCCAATTTTCATACCAAAATTCCCGGTACCTATTTCATGTAGCTACAAAAAAAGCATTTAAAAACGTAGCATCACCGAAATGCTCGGGGAAAAAAAAAATTAATAAAAATATTTATTTATTTTGTTATCCAAAATTTCTAATAGCAAAATATTGACAAACCCAATTTTCATACAAAAATTCCCGTTACCTATTTCATGTAGCTAAAAAAAAATCATTTAAAAACGTAGCATCACCGAAATGCTCGGGGAAAAAAAAATGAATATAAATATTTATTTATTTTGTTATCCAAAATTTCTAATAGCAAAATATTGACAAACCCAATTTTTATACCAAAATTCCCGGTACCTATTTCATGTAGCTAAAAAAGCATTTAAAAACGTAGCATCACCGAAATGCTCGGGGAAAAAAATCCCGAGAGGTTTGCTTGGAAAGTATCACATTTCCACCTGCGCAATCTCGCGAAAGAATTCGTGGAGAAAGCTTTACGCCGGGCGTGCGATACGACCGCGCGAGGCCAACGTGTCACTGGGGTAAACGAGGTTTAATGAGGGTAGCGACCGAGTGGGATGCCTACCTACCTACTCCGGAAGCTGCATCGCGCGGCTAAGAGGGTGGCTTTTTCCCTCGAGCGCCAACAATGGTCTAGCTGACCGCCCGGGCGGTCACAGTGGGTGGACAATTCGGTCACAACTCACGGTCGCGACGCGAAGGACCCGTTTTCGTTGACCCGAGTCTCGCGCCTGCTGGGAGGTCCCCCGCGCCATCCCCCCGCTGTCCCTGCAGTTTCCTCACGTTTCCACGGCTCATCCTGCTTCTTTTGGCCATTTCCTCCGCCATATAGTCCGACTCTTGCGCTGCTGCTGCTTCTCATTCCCATCCTCGTGTTTGTACAAAGCTGAAGCCAATATATCATTCTTTTCACAATTTGTCCCCCCAAGCCACCCTCCGTGGAGAACCGTGAAACCTGTGTGGCTTCTCCTCACATTGAAGTTCCTGGATACTTCTGTACTACACGGAGAAAACTGGTTAGTTGAGGGCATGATTTTTTAGATGGTTGGAGGCAGTTGGTTGCAGAAGAGGTAAAATTGTTTGTGGCAATTACGTCGCATTGGTTCCTTCAATTATTTTTGGTTAGTTGATGACAAATGGAAAGGTTGGTTGGGCTTATCAATGGATTGGTTGGCGTTAACAATCGATTGGTTGACATCAGTATTGTAAGTCTCCATTACTTTCAGAATTAAATTTTAACAAAAGTGTAAACAACAGCTTATTTTCTAGTAACGATTTTATAATGATGACCTGCAGCGATTAAATTAAATTTTCAAATAAAATGAAATAAAAATAAAATTAATTTTCAATCAAATTTAAATTTCAGAATTAAATTTTAACAACAGTTTATTTTCTAGTAACGATGTTATAATGATGACCTGCAGCGATTATAAAATGACGTGAACTTTTGAATAGCCGTAAAAAAACCTAACTTTCAATTAAATTTTGGGAGAAACTGTGAAAAAAATGAACAAGCACAGACCTCTATTATTTCCGCAATGCACTAACAGTATTTCTACATTTTTTTCAATGAAATTACCATGAAGTTTTATGAGAAATTAATATTTCTTGCCTGTGTTTAAAATTTTACACATCATATAATAAAAACGTAATTACAAAGCCAATTGTGTCATCAATTTTATTTCCATAAAAATTAGGGATTTACAACTCTGGTTGGCATTACCAAAGCAACATTAATTGGTCGTACCAACCAACCGAGATGATGGATAGTTGCGATTGGTTGGTTGACACGACTACTGTGAACCAAGTAACTACGATTGGTGATGATACACACCTGGAGAAATGGTTTCGATGGAATCTATTCGAAACAAATAAATTTATTTCAATGAAATAAAAATTTATTTCATTAAAATAAAATTTATTTCATTAAAATAAAATTTATTTCATTAAAATAAAATTTATTTCATTCAATTAAAATGTATTTATTAAATAAAATTGATTTGAAAGAAATAAACATTTATTTCAAATAAATTTCGAAATAAATAAATGTTATTTGTTTCGAATAGATCCCATCAAAACGGTTTCTCTGGGTGCACGATAACTTGCTAATATCATATTGTATCATACCGGTTGGTTGGCACCCATCAATTCGGTGATTCGTCCAACTACACAATTTTTTTCCCCGTGTAAATTTCCACGCGGCCACGGTTTCAGTGGGTGGATCGGTTTAGCTACTTTCACGTGGAATCCGCGCTGCACACGGAAGCCAAAAGACGACACTCATCCTGCGGGGTATACGTGTAGGACCCCCGTATAAATTTCCTTTGACTGAGGCTTCGCGCCCGCGCGCTACTCGTCGAGGAGGAAGCGAAGGCAAGACCGAGTTAGGCTCACCGAGCGACGCAACGTTTCGCTTCTAAATTAGCGTCACTGGCGTGCGGCACCGGAGCTTAAAGTCCCGTGGGAAGCAAATAGCGAGGGAGATCGATAACCGCAATTCCTTTACCGTTCGCCGCGCGCGCCGCGACTCTGCCTTCATCCGTTTCCTCCTGCGCTTTAACTCCTACCCGGAATTATACCTTTTCCGTTAGTGTATTTTGCACCGAAGCACACCCCGCCCGATGCTCCAGTTCCGATGCCACCGGTGTTCCTGGAAAGTGAGTTATCGCCCACGTCCTACACGGTGAAATATCCTCGAGTAACCCGCCAATCGGTAACGCGGACGTAAGTGCGAAAATGCGTTTACGTAATAATGGTGGGGTTAAAATTTAACTGAAGGAGGTGTAAATATATATATTTTTTTATTCGAGGTTTTGAATATGAAGCCCAAATTAACGAAGTTACCGTTTATTTTTTAGCGATTTTTGGAAACTGTGCAATTTACACAATTTCGTCGTTAATCGATTAGTAAGATACAAAACAAGTTGATTAAATTTTGAACTAATGGCTCCTGCAAAAAAAAATTCCCTATCATCTCACCTTGAAGTGCCACCGATGTTCCTGGAAAGTGACTGAAGTAGGAAACGCAAAGGAAAATGCGCGAATGTTTTCACATAATAATAATAATATCAAAATTAAATTGGAGGACGTTAAAATCTTTTTTTTGCCATGGACCAAAAAACCTGAAATATGACGTTCAAGTTCCCAAGTTACAGTAATCAGTTAGCGATTTGTGGAAATTGTACAATTTCCACAATCTCGTCATAAATCAGTTAAAAAAAAATACAATGCGAATTTGTTAAATTTGGATCTATTGGCTCGCGAAATAAAAATTCGCTATCATCTCACCTTGGAATGCTATCGGCGTACTTGGAAAATGAAATATCGCTACGTCGTTCAGTCTATTTTACTGAATCCTTGATGCCCTGATAAGGAAATGCAAACGTAAACGCGGAAATGTTTTCACATAATAATAATAATGTCAAGATTCAACCGAAGGAGGTCAAAATATTTTTTAGTCTGTGGATCAAAAAACCTCAAACATGATGTTCAATTTACCCAAGTTACCCTAATCATTTAGCGATTTCTGGAATCTGTACAATTTACACAATCTCGTCATAAATCAATTCTAAAAAATACAATGCAAATTTCTTAAATTTTGATCCATTGGCTCCCGCAAAAAAAAAAAATTCCCCATCGTCTCACCTTGCTAAAATTGCCCCAAGAATTCCCCCCGAATGCATTAAAGCTCATCGATTTCCATAAAACCCGAATGACTTACCGAAACGACGGGATTCAATTTCTACCGCCGCAATACCACCCCCCGAACGACACTGATATTCCCGGTTCTAAATGCAAATTGAAAAGAACGAAAGTCATTAAGCAGTTAAAATCAAGATCGACTAATTCGCAGTTGGTCCACGAGCGATAATTCTCGTTATTACGACAACAGAGGGGAGAGACCGAGGCGAGGCCGAGACTGGAGCAGGAGGCGAAATCCCCTCGAGGGACGGAATTATGAGGGGAATAATAAAGGAACAATTGTGAAAGCTTGGCAGGGGGGGGGGGGGGGGGGGAGAAGGAGAAGGAAGCTCGCGGTTCGTTGCCGCCGCGAAGCCACTCCGACAAACCAAACGAACCGGGACAGCTCGGCATTGATTTACAATTCGAAATTACCGCGGCGCTGTCTTCCCCGACAGCCCGAGCGAACCTCTCGTGGGTGATCAGGGGGACGCTCTACACTCTGTATTGAGCGTGAGATTTCCGTGATGCGAGCTGCCCTTGCCGAGAATCCTGGTAGCCCACGTTGTACACCTATATCCACAGTAATATAGTCCTATGCGCCGTTGTATGTCATACCAGGTCGGTACACTGCGTTTGGATGAGAGAGAGAGAGAAGGGTGGAGGGTGGGGGGGTGGCAGGACCGAAGGGTGGAGATCGTCGATCATAGAGGAAGGGATTCTATGGTATACAGTGTATGGAGCGGAGCTTCTATCGTGCGGGTTTGAGTCTCAGGCCATTGTCTTGCCGTCAGGAGCGTGCAAATATTGCCACCATGTCATCCTGAGAATAGAACGTAAATGGGTACGATGGAGACCGCTTGTCGCGCACATAGACCCCCCCCTCCTCATATGTATTATGCCGTGGGGGAGACCGGGGTCGATTGGTACGGATGAGGGACAGCTTCGATGACTCCAATTAATTTTTGACAGCAGCTCTTCGTTCCACGAGTATCAAAGATGAATGTTTTCGTCACTTCGTTTCGCGTAATCAGTAGAAATGCAAAGTGGAACCTTGAGGAAGCAAATTGCTTCCTCAGTATTTTACCCATGTAATTTTTCAATTTTACAATTTTGGATTCGTCATACAGGAACTATTGTCAAAAGTGTAAAATACTGTGGAAGCAATTTGGAAGGTTCTACTTTGCAGGCTTTTTCGGCTGTTTTTTTATTTTTAATAAATCAAAATCCAGCACAAGCAGCACAAAAATGACGTTCATACAGGTTTATATTTCAGCTCAATTTGTCCCCCATCTGCAGGAAGAAAAAGGTGCAGTTGGAAGAGGTATCGAATTGATAGGTGCCAACCAACCGGTATAGCAGAATATGACATCAGCAAGTTATCGTGTATCATCACCAATCGTCGTTACTTGGTTCACGGTAGTCGTGTCAACGAACCAATCGCAACTATCCATCATCTCGGTTGGTTGGTACGACCAATTAATGTTGCGTTAGCAATACCAACCAATCGATTGGCAATGTCATCCGATCGATTGATAACCAATCCATTGGTAAAGCCAACCAACTGTTCTATTTGTCGTCAACTAACCAAAAATGGTTGAAGGAACCATTATATAGAATGGTTACTTGGTAAAGAATATTTGGTACATCCAACCATAGAATGGTTTGTTGCTAAAACCAACCATTCTATGTGTCCCAACCAACTAAAAATGGTTGAAGGAAGCAAAGCGATCCAGTCTTATCTTTCCTGCAACAAACTGCCTCCAACCATCCAAAAGATTCTGCCTTCAACCAACCAATCTACTCCCTGCCCAAAAGCCCCGGTCACCCTGACTTCACCAAGCTACACGTACGTCACCCAACGATATATGTATTGCTCTCCATCTCTCCCCGTATGACGAGCGAGACGAAAATTCACAGTAGAATAGCCGAAACACGAGGAACGAGGGACGCGTATATCTGGTTGGAAGAGGATCGCCGAGTTGGCCCGGTATGACGTGTTCTCCAGTTACGGTGTAGAACGTCGCGCGCGCGCGCTACCTAAGTGCAGCCTCCAACACATATTCGTGCATACGGCGTGTTACGTACCAAACGAGACCAACGTCCAATACCGCGGAGGCGATGCCGGGGCATATTGCAGTGTATTCGAGTTACAGATAGCGTTAACGGCCGCGTACAGCGGCGTCTAGTTGGGACGCCAGGTATAGTACAGTATACGGATAGAGTACGTCAGTTGTGCATGGAAGGGTGAAGCAGGGGGAGGTGGCCCACGTGTTCGCGACAGTAGGACGTACAACGTACGTATACGTATGCGGGTGAGTGGATAGCGAGGTATATCTGACAAAGCTCTCCATGCTCGTCACTCCTTTGACGTGGCTGCAGTTATACGTACACCGGCCGGTGAGCCCAGGCTGCATATATTCATACAAGGGCCCCGGTCCCACGTCAGTCTTCCCGCTCTTCGTACCAACCCCCGGCACCCCTTCCACCACTGGCGAATTGTAGTCAAAGCATTTCCACTGGTTTCGCCTGAGGTCCTGGATCTCCCTATCTATTTCCTTCTATCTCTGTCCCTGTCTCTCGTTCATCTCTTCCTCTCTCTCGTGGGGTTTCTCTATGTGTACGTTTAGGCAGCTTCAGAGATCGAAATTTTTCCTGTCATCGGTGAAACGACTCTTCAAACGAGGAATCGAGTTTCGCTCCATTTGGTGGACATGTCTTGTATGCTGGAGCAACGGGGTGTCGTTTAACCGCATTGAACATGTTTCGTTTGGTGGTAGATGAGTCGGTGACATGGGATGAGAGGGGAGATTTTGATTGAGTAACGTTTCTTGACATGGTAGGATGGAATTTGATGTAAGCTGGGATGGAAGGAAAATTCGGAATTTTTTGGTGGGTTTGGGAGTGATATGTTGATTTTATTTGATGACAAGAATTTGGGATCTGACTCACCTAAAAATATTGAAAATTGTATGATGTAGCAACAAAGCTTATAAAATTTGGTCATCTTGGAAATAATGAGTACTGAGTAAGCGGAAAATAGTTGGTTTTACAAAGACAATTTTAATTCACTCACATTAGGGTTTCACTTTTTTGTGTTCGCTCAGCAATAATTTTTTTCGTGATAAAACATGAAACGGATTGAATGGCTGTGCTGTTTTCTCATTATTTCCAGGCGCAATTAAATAACTCATTGTTTTAAAAAAGTAACTATTTAGCTTTATAAAAAATTCCTGGTCGACCAAGTTGCGAACTTGGACAAGAATTTAGGATCCGACTCACCTAAAAATCTTGAAAATTACTTGATGCACCAACAAAGCATATAATATTTGTTCGTCTTAAAAATAATTACTACTGAGTGAGCAGAAAAAAGTTGGCTTTACAAAGACATTTTTAATCAACTCACATTAAGGTTTCTTTTTTTGTGTTCGTTCAATAATAATTCTTGTCATGATAAAACATGAAACGTATTCAACTGCTGTGCTATTTCAATCCCATGATTTCTAGGCGACCCGGCACAATTAAATAACGCATTGTTTTTAAAAAGTAACCATTTAGCTTTGTAAAAATTTCCTGTTCAACCAAATCCCGAACGTTCCCTGAATAATACAGAACAAAACAGTCAAGCGGTGCGTCAGGAAATCCGGGCGCCTTACGGCAATTTGCGAAATAATTCAGCAATGGTGAATAAGCCTGGGAAGTTGAGGCGAAATCTCGGTTGCCCATCTTTCCTGGAAGAGATGAAGATTAATGCGGCTCTATTAACGCGACAGGAGAATCGAGGAGCGCTCGGAGAGACAAGTTTGTGTCTTGGCGACAACGGAGGCTGAGCCACGCGGGTCTTGTTCGAGTGTCTTTCGACTGTTTGGGTGGCGACGTCAGCGCGTACGTGTGGCAATAGAAACAGCGCCGGGGAGACAGCTGAAACGGGAGGAAGCGAGGACGGGCGACCCGTCGAATCGTCGGAAATGTACAAACGCCGCGTCCTATCCGCGACGAGATCTGACTTATACGAGCGTCGCTCGTATGAATTAACCTGGAATCCCAAATTCTCGCACCCCGACGCTATGCCCGTTCCTAATTTTCTTCGCCTATCTTGAGGTCTCATCTACCACGGGCGCCTTCATGGGGGCTCAGCTTACGGCAAGTATCCTATAATCCTATTCACCGTGGCGACCCTGGAACCCTTCTTCGCAAGAATATCTCCACTCGCGTTAAAACAAAACCGCAAAATTCGCGGTGTAACTGCGAGAAAGAAATTTATTTTATTGTTACGGCGAGTTACTCAAGTTTGGTGTAAAATTGAAAGATCAAAGGATTATGAGTTTTTGATGGTTTTTTTCGTGGAATTTTCGTCAGCTAACCGCATGTTTTATGAGCTGAATGCTAAAATCAGAAGGTTAAAATAGTATGACGAGACTCGGGCTGTGATGACTGATATTGTGGGAAATAGACAAAAAAAACTTTATACACATAAAGATCGCCATCGCCATAATTGGTGTAAAAAATAAAAGAATTGGTGATTCTTTTATTTAAGCACATCGCAATTTATGGAAGAGATAGCAATTTTTGTTAATTTTTTTAACGATATTTACTGAATTAAATGATCAGGACAATCCTGAGTCATTTTTGCAATACCAAAAAATGACCTATGAAATATGTATATGAAAATATTTGTCCACTAAACGTGAGTAAAAGATGCTTCTCTCTAGGAAAAACTTATACTGGCAACTAAATATCGTTCGTCTCCCAAAAATCGATTAAACCATGGAGGTTTTCATTTCAAAGCAAACAGATTTTCCTACTGACAGATGACTTTTTCGGGAAGGGGAGAGAAGTCTGTCAGGAAAACTAATCGTCTTTCCTCAAAACGATTTTCTCTTAGGCCTGAGATAAGAAGCTATTCGTCTTCCAGTAGCATAGAATTTCTATTTCACTCTCAACTAAAAAAGGAGCTTAATTAATAACCAAATTCAGTAAACAAACGTTTGCGGGATAATTAATAATAATTCGTATATATTATAGTTGGAAAATTGATTTTTTTTAGTATGGGAATTCCTCTTCCCAAAAGCCATTTGCATCGAAACACAAATATCGCATCTTGGTAGCCAGAATGATAAAAAAATGCAAATAAATGATTGCTGCAAGCATTAATTTTATATTTTATATATTTATAAACCGTTTTTATATATTTTTATATTTTTTATATATTTACAAACCCTTTTTATATATTTTTATGTTTTTGATATATTTATAAACCCTTTTTATATATTTTTATATATTTTATATATTTATAAACCCTTGAACAAGTATTGGAAATCTAGTCCCGAATTACCCCATAAACCCCTGGTAGAATATCTGTAGCATTAAATCCTGTCCAAGTCAGGCCCTGGTCAGGCCCTGACCAGAACCCGATTTGACGCCCAATTTAATATTATATACCAGCAACGCCTGCGTAATGTTGAGAAGACGGTTTCGGACTAATTCCGACGTATAAAGTCCAAGTGCTTCAGCACGTCCGCAACGTGGCATCGCCTGGTGGTTATGCGCCAGGGTATCTCGTGTCCCCACGACCGATATTCAAGATCTTCCTGACTGCGTCGCGTCACAGAACGAAATCCGATAAGCTTCCGAGGGCGTTTCTGCCGCCCGTCGCATACTAAACCTTAAACGAGCACTTTGTATACTCCAACGAGGCTTAAGATACACTCCAAGTCCGAAACTCGGTCGGTGTCGTTCGGGCCGGTTCGAATGAATCGGATCATTATACTATCTCACCGCGCGGCGCGTCCGATCGAAGAGGTCGAATTAAAATAGACGAAATTAGAGAGTTTAATATATTAATTAAAATATACGAATTAAAATAGACGAAATTAGAGAGTTTAATATACGAATTGAAATATACGAATTAAAATAGACGAAAGTAGAGAGTTTAATATACGAATTAAAATATACGAATTAAAATAGACGAAATTAGAGAGTTTAATATACGAATTAAAATAGGCGAAATTAGAGAGTTTAATATACGAATAAAAATATACGAAATTAGAGAGTTTAATATACGAATAAAAATATACGAATTAAAATAGACGAAATTAGAGAGTTTAATATACGAATTAAAATATACGAATTAAAATAGACGAAATTAGAGAGTTTAATATACGAATTAAAATAGACGAAATTAGAGAGTTTAATATACGAATTAAAATAGACGAAATTAGAGAGTTTAATATACGAATTAAAATAGACGAAATTAGAGAGTTTAATTTGGATGTTGTTTTTACAGAGCGGTGAAATCCTTTTGGCTCTGTGATGTGTCGTGGGTGAGCCGGAAGGTTTCACGGGGCTCGGGTGAATGATAATTAAGGGTTAGCCTTAAGAGCGTGTGGTAGGTATGGACGACGCCCTTTACCTGCGCCCAATAGGTCTCTCCGTGGCAGAGAACGGCGGACAGTTACTCGAACATTCGGACCTTTTCTTCAGGCCGGAATTTAGTAACTCCTGCGGCGAACGACCGCGCGCGCTCTCTACGATTCTCTTTAGCTTTCGCAACCCCGCCCGGGAAAGGGACCATCATCGTCCGCACAGATCTCTCGGCGTGGCAACGCCTCTAAAAGAGTCATCGCTTTTTTTCGTCAGGCATTATCTTTGGGACATCTACCGGGTGACTGGGAAATAGGGATTCGTGGTTTTACCTTGAAGAGACTGTGAAATGATTATTATGAAAATGTCACAACGCGGTTGAAAACTATGATAAAAATTCGGTGAAAATAGGCCCCAATTTTTTTTCTTTTGAAAATATCGACTTTTAACCTATACCATCATTCTCAAGTCGCATATTCTACCCCCGAAAACACTGGTTATTAACCTTTTTTAACCGATTTTGAAAAAAAAAAAAATTTTGGCGACGAATTTTTTTTTTTTTTTTTTCAGAAATCGTAGATCTGGCTCCGGACCGAAAATCGCCAAAATCGGCCCCAATTTTTTTTCTTTTCAAAATATCGACTTTTAACCTATACCATCATTCTCAAGTCGCATATTCTACCCCCGAAAACACTGGTTATCAACCTTTTTTAATCGATTTTGAAAAAAATATTTTTTTGGCGACGAAATTTTATTTTTTTTTGTCAGAAATCGTAGATCTGGCTCCGGACCAAAAATCGCCAAAATCGGCCCCATTTTTTTTTCTTTTCAAAATATCGACTTTTAACCTATACCATCATTCTCAAGTCGCATATTCTACCCCCGAAAACACTGGTTATTAACCTTTTTTAACTGATTTTGAAAAAAAAAATTTTTTGGCGACGAATTTTTTTTTTTTTTTTTCTGAAATCGTAGACCCGGCTCCGGACCGAAAATCGCCAAAATCGGCCCCAATTTTTTTTCTTATCAAAATATCGACTTTTAACCTATACCATCATTCTCAAGTCGCATATTCTACCCCCGAAAACACTGGTTATTAACCTATTTTAATCGATTTTGAAAAAAATATTTTTTTGGCGACGAAATTTTTTTTTTTTTTTTTTTTTTTTCAGAAATCGGCTCCGGACCGAAAATCGCCAAAATCGACCCCAATTTTTTTTCTTTTCAAAATATCGACTTTTAACACATACCATCGTTCTCAAGTCGCATATTCTACCCCGGAAAACACTGGTTATTAACCTTTTTTAATCGATTTTGAAAAAATTCATTTTTGGCAGCCATCTTTTTGTCTTCCGCGGCTATCCTCTTATGTCAAATTTGACACCAATCTGTATTTCTTTATTACGGACTTTTCTAGCAACCAACAACAGCTCGAAAAAATAATAAAAGATGTCCCATGTTTACTCGTGAAGATTTGAAAAAATGTCGTATAACTCGCTGGAAACTATCGTACCAATTTATCAGGCGTTGCGGGAAGAACGATGACTGGTGGCTCGAATTAATTAAGTCCCCGCGTGTTTTTTCGAGGGTCGCATATGCGCCGGTTGATTTTTCTCCCACGAAGGACATCCATTAAAACTTGCGTGGTGCTAACGACGAAATTGCGTGACAAATTCTCGGTGACGCTCGTTTCGCGACGTTTGGCCAATTTTCTAGTTTTCTCCGACGCGGTACTCGAGTTTCTTTCCCTTTATTCATTCAAGCGTATCCGCTTCCTCGCACGAGGGAAAATTGCTCGGGGCAGTCGTGACGCGCGAACTTGGCCGGAAGTTTGTCCCGGATTAATGGTCTCATAGCATTGTCCCCGGAGTTTCTCGAAACAAGCAGTAGACGCCGGAACTTGGACCGAACTTTACGCCTGGAAGCTCCTCGACGACGAGGGCGAGAAGAAGAACGATATATCGTCGCGGTGCAGCGCGACACACTCCGAGCTTCTCTTTCTCCCAGTCACCGGCTCTTCGCCGCTCCTGATGCACGCTAAGTGCACGTGTGTACACATTCAGGATCCTGCAGCATGTGCAACATACAAATTTACAAGGTCGAGGTCTTCGAAAGTTTCCCCAAACATCGTGTATGATTTTAGTACGACAATAATATGTTTCATTGCTCTTCAGGCGTTTCCAAAAGGAGCTGCAATCAGATGTTTTGAACTCGTTTTTAAATCATTGTTCATTAAAATTACCTGAAATGAGTCTGATTGACATAATTCTATCTGAACAACATTTTTACTTAATCAGTTGATGTAAAAAAAAATGTTTAAAAAAATCGAAAATAATCAGATTTTTAGCGTTTTTCGTGAAAACTATCGTAGTAAAAAAAAAAAAGTAATAGCGAATTTTTTGTGTACGGGCTCAAAAAAATATTGGAACGAAGTGTTTTAAAAAATGTTTAAAATTCAAAGTAATTTCGCACTTTTTTTCAAAATTTCGTCACTTCACTAAAATCGAGGTTACATTTTTTTGGATCGATCGAACCTGAATTTTCCAATCAGTTTTCCAATCAACAATACTTGTATCAAAAATGCGAGATATTTTGTACTGATTTTTTTAAGAGCAATTATTCTCAAATAATCTTTTAAATAATTATTCTCATTAATTCTTTTAAATAATTATTCTCATTAATTCTTTAAAATAATTATTCTCAGATAAAAAAGCGAATAAACATGTTCTGCCTTGTGAATTTTTTAGCCACTTTGTTACCCTCAATGAGAAGCACAAAAAATCCTCCCACCAACATGTACCACTTTTATCGCACCGCGGCTCACGTAGGATTGTGTTCTCAATCATCAGCAGCTCATAGTAGGTATCACACACCGTTATCCGTCTAGTATTAGCAAAGATATCCCGCCGCTAACGCGAAAGGATTGTTATTTATAGTCCATAATTGACCACTCTTCGACGTCGATGATTTACATCGCAACGCACTCGGCGAGCGAGAGGATTCTAAGCCGCGCGCTCACCCGCGTGTGTGTGGTTATATGGCACAGTGGAAGACCGTAAAACGTCAAGCTCAATTATTCGAAGAGTCGGGGCAACAAAGTGCTGGTGCCCCAAAGTACGATATGATTTACAACGGGAGTAAATACATATATATGCACTGCCGGGGTTCCAGCGGGCCACAACGGGTTATTATTACAGTATAAACGAAAGACTGTAACGTCATCGTTTTGCTCGAATTTCTATCTATCCTTTGTGCCCTCACGACAATGATTATCGCTGTAAATCATGCGCGGTTAAATTCCTACCAGCTGGAGAAACTTTATTCTTATAAAAATCGTCTTCAACATAACTGACGATTATTTTATTAAAACACATTATTATTTTAGAAACACATCACAATTTACGAAATATTTAGCAAGTTTCGTTAGTGTTTTTACGGGTGGAGGTAAAAATAGCTAATTACCAAAATAGCGAATGACTAAAACAGCAAAATTCAAAATAATGAACTGTCTGAATCTAGAATGACCATCATTATGAAATGCGTTATTTCAGTCATTCGCTATTTTGATCATTCACTATTTTTACCCACATTTTTATAAAAATGGAATCAAAAAAGCGAATGGCTAAAATAGCAAAATTCAAAATAATGAACGGTCTGAATCTAGAATGACCATCATTATGAAATTTGCTATTTCAGCCATTCGCTATTTTGATCATTCACTATTTTTACCCACATCTTTATAAAAATGGAATCAAAATAGCGAATGATCAAAATAGCGAATAATCAAATAGCGAATGATCAAAATAGCGAATAATCAAAATAGCGAATGATCAAAACAGCGAATGATCAAAATAGCAAATGATCAAAATAGCGAATGGCCGAAATTGCGAATTCATAATGATGGTCATTTTAGATTCAGGTTAATTATTTTTTAATTTGTTATTTGAGCCACTTGCTATTTTTCTCATTCGCTATATTGACCTCCCACCCTTTCTATATACCTTTCGTGCCCTCACGACAATGATTATCGCTGTAAATCATCCTCGCGACTCGCGGTTACACGATGTGCGTTGCCCACATCGAGGAGTGGTACAGCTCGTATTAAATTCCTTCCAGCTGGATCGATATCGCCTAAGAAGTCAGGAGGCGTCTAGGAGCGCCGCACGTAGAAACAGAAAGCTTCCTTCCTGGACGGTCGACCACGCTGTCGGCGATCCCCACGTGCAGCTGCCTTCCAGCCACGTCTTTACCCTACACGCTTTTTGTGTACGAGGAAACGAACCGCTCTCAATCACTCCTCACTCTGTAATTATTCGTCGCTCCTCTTGGATTTTCCGGAGGTGGCGGGGAAAAAAAAAGAAAATACATGGGAGGGAAGGGAATGGAAAAAAATAAATACGAGCGCGTGCGGACACCGGGCTGGTGACACGACGAGTGTCGGCTGGTCGCGCGTTCTCCGGGGAAAAAGTATCCGCTTTACAAGCTGCTCCGACATGCCGAAGCGGTGGTGATGTAAACGAGAATACGGGGAAAATATATATATAGCTATAAAGACGTCGCTGTGTGGAAAAAAGGGCTTTCGACAAAGGCGATCCGTGGCGTCTGAGAGACGCTAAGGGACTCGCGAACGATAGTCGTCTCTTCTTTCACAATAAATGATCCACGAGGCGTGGATCCCGTTGGACCTCGCTGTGTGTCCTGTCAGCCCTCGTGGCGGCTACTCGTCATATTTTTCCGTCAGCCGGTGACGCGGGTTCGACTGGCCAACCCTGAAGCGTGTTCCTTGCCTTTTGCGGCGAAGGTAAAGAGTTATTATGAGATGGTCGCCGCGCCATTATTGGGTGGGGCGAAGCGAATACGTGGATGGATTTTCGTTTTTCGTCGTCGTTGCGCACTTGGAGAGGAATTTGATGGCGGTGGTTGTGGAATGTGACGGCTATTAATTATTGATGCGGCTATTTTTTTTTTTTTTTTTTGTAAACGTGGGAACTGTAATAGTTTATTATGGCACACGTGCGCAAAATACGATTTTACGCACGTGTGACATACCATTTTTTTACGTAGTATGCGAAACATTCCATTTTATGCACTGTGCGTAAAAATTCATTTTATGCACCGTGCGTAAAAATGCATTTTATGCACCGTGCGTAAAAATGCATTTTATGCAATGTGCGTAAAAATTCATTTTATGCACCGTGCGTAAAAATTCATTTTAGGCACTCTGCGTAAAAATTCATTTTACGATCAAACAGTGCGCAAAAATTCATCTTACGCACTGTTTGATTTTACGCACTGCATTCAGTGCGTAAAATGCATTTTTACGCATACTACGTCAAAAAATACTATTTCTACACTATTTGTAACTGCAAAAAAATTATTCAACGTGAATTTAGTGGTCGTAACTGCAACCAATAATCACCTTGACTACAAATTGATGGTTGTCATTTCAAACCGCAACATTTCCTTCTGCCACTAAAATGCTAATTTTTCCTGTCATGTGCTGAATTACAGGTACGATTAACAATTTTTCTTTCGATACTACAATTTATTATATACATTTACACCACAGCGTAGTCAACACTTCGACCGTTTCACACGGCGAAGGGAATTTTTTCCAAACTCACCTGGTGCCGACTGCACCAGGAAACACACGGCGTATCAACGTGGGTGTATAACGACCCGAGGAATCTTCACGGTGTAATTTTTGTCGTGCCCCTCTACGCAGCACATTCACCGATACCGTAGCTCGGCCATAGTTCACGCGTTGACATTTCAATAAACCCGTTGGGAAATAAGGTCGAACGGACGGCCCCGAACCTGCACGATACCGCGCGGATATGGCCAAGAGTGCGCCGCGAGTACCGCGTCGTAGTGTTTCGGCGATTATTATTCCCCCCGCCCCCCCCCCCCCTCCTCTCTCCTGCCTATTTCAACGTTAAAATGTCGATAGACACGCGGATACGCGGTGACTCCGTATTTTGCGGTACAGAACGTTTCATTGTGCAGAAGGTCAACTACAATAATGATAATAATAATAATCGTAAGTATTTTTTTTCGTACCGTTCTGTATGTAGTACCGACAACACGTTACGGATTTGGAGATGAAGATTATAGACTCGGTTTTGTTTCACGGTTATGTAATTTAATAACAGTGCAGTTCAACCGATTTGAAATATCTGGAGGCATGAATAAAATTAATGTTGGGTTTTAGGTATTTAAAAATCGGAAAATAAAAATCAGAAAATAATAATGAGAAAACAAAAATCAGAAAATAAAAATTAGAATATAAAAATCAGGAAATAAAAATTAGAAAATAAAAACCAGCAAACAAAAATTAGAAAATAAAAATCAGAAAATAGAAATTAGAAAATAGAAATCAGAAAATAAAAATCAGAAGATAAAAACCAGAAGATAAAATTCAGAAAATAAAAATCAGAAGATAAAAACCAGAAAATAAAGTTCAGAAAATAAAATTCAGAAAATAAAAATCAGAAAATACCTACTGCAATCCATTTTTTGCTTTATAGCGATTTCTGGGTCTGATCGGTTGATTCTATTTCCCGCGCTGCCGCTATTATTATTATAGCTTAATTTTTCGACACTTTTTGCTCAAGTTTCGCGGTTCTTTATTCCCACCGGACGGTCCGTCAATCCGCCAATTTATTTTCGCTTCTTATGACGGACCCGCGTCGCCGAGGGCCGACGAGACGCTTTTACTTCGCGACACTAAAGAGTTCCCTTGAGAATGATGGAGGAGATCTTTCGGCTCGTCCTTTTCGAGGATCGAAGCGGCTCAGGTGGCGACGCTGATGTCCCGACGAGAGAGAGAGAGAGACAGCCGTGCCTATCGCGGGACTCACACCTCACGAGCGACTTCGAGTCTGACGATTCGGGACCCTCGAGGTCCTCGTTTTTCGAGCGCGCGGGAATACCGGCTGAGCTCGCGCTCGGCGCGAATTTGCCGCTCCCGCGAGGATTCGTCCGCTTTTTCTCGATCCGAACACCGTCGAGCGTTTCGTTTAGATTGTTTTTCTCGTCTATAAAGAACTCCCGATTCGCGAACGACACGCGCTAAATGGCGAGGAATGCGAGAATTCACGCGGCCGTCCGTCTCCACGGCACCCTTGGGGATTTATTCGCGGCGTCGATTGAAAACAGCGAGACGCTCAGCCTCGCGCAGTCCTGGACGAAACGCGCGAGGACGCCTGGATTTTTCGTCCTCCACAAGACTCGTTTTCGTTACTTATGCAGCTATTCATTTATAATAGCTGCATAAATTAATAGCTATTATAAATTAATAGCTGCATGTATAACTGAAAAACCCGAATTTTATTTTTAACAATTGAAAACGCGTCAAAATGACCTCACATAATTAATTTTTACAGAATTTGTAGACCCGACTTTTCGTCGAAAAATGCCAAAAACTATATCGAAAATAATGTCTTCGGAATATTAATTTTTTGGCCCCTAGAATTTTTTTCAAATCCTATATAGGATTTCGCACGAAAAAGACTGGTAACAAATACTTGTAGCGTGGTTTTTTAAAAACGTATTTTCGTAACGTAATTATAATTTTATTTTCGTATCACTGAAAAACTAGGCGACTCCGAATTTTATTTTTAACAATCGAAAACGCGTCAAAATAACCTCTCAATATTAATTTTTACAGAATTTGGAGACATCCGACTTTTCGTCGAAAAATACCAAAAACTACACTGAAAAAAATATCTTCAAAATATTAATTTTTTGGACCCCACAATTTTTTTTTTTCAAATTCTATATAGGATTTCGCGCGAAAAACACTCGTAACGAATATTTGTAGTGTGATTTTTGAAAAACGTATTTTTTGTGGTTTTGACCTCAGACTTGGTAGCATCGAAAAACATCAAAATCGAACGCAGGACTTTTTTTTCTTCAAAATAATCGCTAAAAATCAAGAGCTGTGAGCTAAATATTTTTCAACCATCACTGCTGGAAAATCTGATACACAAGGTTTCATCGATGCTCAAATGTAATTCCAACACACAGTGACTGGAACCCCAGTCACTGCTTTCACTTTTTTCGAGGATGCTCAACGCGTTGAAAAATTGCCACCACGGACCACGTAACGTTGAAGTTATTCCCACCACCGGTTCTTCCGATCGGCCGGTGGGACCCTCTGAATTTTCCACCGTCCGCCCAACATCGAAAAAAAAAGGAACGCCAGGTTAAAAAACTTGTGCGATCGAGAAAAAGCTTCATTGATTAATCGAGCCTCCGGACTCGTTGACTTTTCAATAATCGTTTTTTTTTTCTCTCTCTCTCTCGTCCCAAAGCAACATTTCTATTCATGAGAGCCGAGGCGCCAGGTGATCGGGGTGCCCCGGATGAAAACACACGGACGGAGCGGGGGACCCGAAAATATCGACGCCGCGCATCCGAAGGTGAATATAGGCCGCGCGCGCGGGGCGTTGGAACGAGGGAAAAGAGCGAGCGCGATCGCAGGGAGGACCTCCTAGTGCGCGGGCCGAAGCCACGGGGGTGACCTCCGAAAAGCCAATTTCTTCGGCATTGTGCGCGCATAAATACTGAATCATCGGGCAACACAGAGCGACGCGCGGCTCACGGGATATTTAACGGCTTTTAAGTCGAGCTCCGCTCGCCGGTGCTCGCCGGTCGATGAGTTAGCCGAAGGCCCGAAGGTTCGATCGGCCGGC